>CM065300.1:106327087-108770348 GCA_032871835.1 Dipteronia dyeriana | reverse complement strand
TAATATTGTTACTGGAACCGTTAAATTGGTTACCATTGCCGTGAAAATGGTTACAAGTCAAAAGTTCAAAATATTTATAAGTGGTTACCAGACACATAAAATAGTTACTAAGGCCGTACATATGGTTACCATCGCCATTAAAATGGTTACAAGTCAAAATTTAGAAAAATAAAAATTTGGTTACCAGACCCGTAAAATGGTTACTGGACCCGTAAAAAATGGTTACCATTACCGTGGAAATGGTTTTACTATTTAAAATATTAAAAAATATAAAATGGTTACCAAACCCGTTTAAACGGTAACCAAAGCCGTAAAGTGGTTACCAATGCCGTGAAAATGGTTACAAGTCAAAATTTCTTAAATTTTAAAGTGGTTACCAGAGCCGTAATATGGTTACTGGAACCGTTAAATTGGTTACTATTGTCGTAAAAATGCTTACAAGTCAAAATTTAGAAAAATTAAAATTTGGTTACCAGACCCGTAAAATGGTTACTAAACTCGTGAAAATTGTTACTATTGCCGTGAAAATGGTTTTACTATTTAAAATATTAAAAAATATAAAATGGTTACTATACCTGTATAAACGATTACAAAGCCGTAAAGTGGTTACCAATGCCGTGATAAAGTGGTTACCAATGTCGTGAAAATGGTTACAAGTCAAAATTTCTTAAATTTTAAAGTGGTTACCAGAGCCGTAATATGGCTACTGGAACCGTTAAATTGGTTACCATTGCCGTGAAAATGGTTACAAGTCATAATATTCAAATTTATAAACTGATTACCGATACCATAAAATGGTTACTAAATCCGTGAAAGTGGTTACTAGTACAGTGAAAATGGTTACAAGTCAAAATTCCAAAAAATAATAAGTTGTTACCAAAACCGTAAAATGGTTACTGGAGCCGTGAAAATGGTTACCATCATCGTAAAAATGGTTACAAATTAAAATATCAAAAATTATATAAAAATATGTAATTAATTAAACTATCTTAATTAAATAAATTATTTAATTATTTAATTTGGTTTTTTAGTTTTTATTTTTATTTTTAAAATTTTATAAACAGAAATCTAAAGTAGTTTGAAAATTTAAAAAAAAAAAAGTTTTTTTTTGGTGACAACCGGTTGTCCCTTTATTTTTTTAATAATTGTTGCCACTATTCATGGCTGTATGTGCAGCCAACTGCACAGCAGTCGGTCCCCTGGTCCCAGATACAGATTACGATCTGTATAAAAAAAAATTAAAACTCATTTTCGCTGCGTTACCGGTGAACGGGGTTCCAACAATTGGTATCAGAGCCAGTTTTTTTTCGGAACAGGAAATCGTTTTCGATGCTCCTGTATGTATGATTAAGTAACGCGATTAAATTGACTGTATGATTTTTTTGTATATATACTAAATTTTTTAATTTACAAAAACATGATTGATCGTTAATTATATGGTATTGTGGATTTAGGGTTTATGGGTTGTATTATTATTATTATTTTGTTATTATTATTTTTTACTGTAATTGTATTGTAAAAAATAAAATGTAACCTATATTGAAGACCTGGAAAAATCGCGAAGAAGGATTCATAAGATGAATCGAAGTTACCTGAAGAGATTGGAAGACTCGAAAATTACAAGAAGACCAAGGAATGCCTTGGGGGTATTTTTGTAATTTTAGATTTTAATTTTTTTTGGTTAAATAATTCACAGTACTCGGTCAATTCATGTATGCTTTATATTATGTGATGATAAAAGCATTGTCATGCATACTAATGTCATTTAGATTAGATGTGCCTACACAAATATATTTGATATGTCATACATGCATCATAGCCTGATATTATATATATATATATTTTTTAATTTGATTAAAATGGGTAAATACATAAATTGGCAATGAAAATGAGATTAGTCTTTTAATTGTTAAAAAACTTAGTAATTCTCATTAATATTAATCTAGTTATTAAAGAGTTTAATAAGTTAGATTAATAGGGTCATTTATAGTAATTAGGATTAATGTGATTAATTGCCTAATTATAAATGAACCGAATATTGTGTTAGAGTTTTAATAGTTAAAACTTGGTAAAAAATTTCATAACAATATGAGCTTAGTAAATAGTTTACAAAGACTTAGATTATTCACTAATAGATTAGATTTTTAATTGTTAAAAATCATAAATAATTTATTAGTTAATTAGAACTTGTTTCTAATAATGAATTAGTTAATGTACTAGATAACTTGATTAAAGTTAGCCGTTTGATCCTGTAGAGTCTGGGTGCATTAACAGATAATAGAAAACCCTAGTTTTAAAATAGTGAGTGGGAGAGGGATATATGACATAAATATCCCGCGGTCTCCACCATTAGTTCAGCACCGTGAGATCCGAATGGGGCCTCGTGACGGCTTTGCTTTCGTCCTCCCTAAGGAGGGTTTCCACAAAGGTCAATACCAAGGTTGACTTCCTAACGGATAAGATTTCTGAGAGTATTTTGGGATTGACCGACCCTAAGGCAGTAATTCTCGAGTTAAGCTCGTGAGATCTGAAATGATGGGTTACACTCACGAAGGTTTTGATTAAGTTTGTTAATTAAAAACCTGACTGAATAAACGATGGTTGAATGATATGCAATAAGAGTTAGTCTAGAATATCATTTGATTGAGAATGTCTCGGTCCAACATGCAAATATTTGACCGACCCTAAGGCGACACTTTTTTGTGGTATGTTGGATTGTCGTGGTATAGTAAATATTTTTTAGGGTAGTTCTAGTTCGTTAAACATGTTCATGCATCATTTTTAAACTTATACCAAAGCACTCACACTTGTTTTAAATAAATGACTGAATGAATGTTTTATTTATTTCAGCAATGTCTTCTGCATTACTTTAAATTCTCGCAAACGACAAATTAACTGGCGATAACTACACAAAGTGGAAACTAAACATCAATGCAATTTTGGTCACCAAATACCTCAAGTTTGTGCTTACGGAGGAATGTCCTCCAGCGCCTACTGCCAATGCCACACGAACTGTTCGTGAGGTATACCAGGGATGAGTCTCACCTGATGAGAAGGCCCGAACATATTTATTGGCTTCAATGACAGACGTGCTTGTCACAAAGCACGAAGGAGTGACTTCAGCATTTGAAATCATGGAGTCGTTGCAAGCTATGTTCGGGCAGCCTTCAGAGCAAACCTCGACACAAAGCTGTTCATTCCGCTATGCTCGCTTGCATAAAGGAAAGTACGATAGTTCGAAAACATGTCCTGAGCATGATGTCATACTTCAACATGGCAAAAGTCAATGGCGAGGCCATTGATGAACCCAGTCAAGCGAGCATCATACTGACGACTCTTCCAAAGAGTTTCAATCAGTTTAAAAGCAACTACGGGATGAACAAGTTAAAGTTCAGTCTTACACAGTTGCTCAATGAGTTTGCTACCTTTGAGTCCTTGATTGAGGACAACAAAGGCAAGACCGGTGAGGCAAATGTTACGGAACCATCTTCCACTAATAATAAGAAGAGGAAGAGGTCCGCTGGGAAGGCAAAGAATAAGCCTAAACCCAAGAAATCCCTTAGCAAGGGCGCCTCCGCTGACTAAGGCAAGGGAAAATGTTTCCATTGCGACAATATCAGACACTGGAAGAGGAACTATCCTCAATATCTGGTAGAGGCTGCCAAGAAGAAGAAAACGAAAGGTAAATATGATTTTCTTGTTCTTGAATCTTGTTTAGTGGAAGATGATTCTTCACTCTGGATAGTTGATTCGGGGGCCACTAATCATGTTTGTTCTTCTTTACAGTGGACTGATTCTTGGATACCGCTAGAGGAGGGAGCCTTCTCAATGCGTGTGGGGTCAGGGGATGTCGTGTCGGCATGAGCAGTGGGGGTAATTAGATTATATTTTTGTAATAATTATATATTGTTAGACAATGTATTTTATATTCTTGGATTTACACGGAATTTGATTTCCGTTTCTAAGTTGTTAGAAAAAAAATATTCTGTTTTTTTTTAATAATAAGTCTATTAGGAAAGAATGGTCTGAATATTTGTTCAGGAATTAATGAAAACAATTTGTATGTGTTAAGACTGTTAATACATACTACACTGCTCAACACCGAAATGTTTAAGGTTGAAAAACCAAAAACTAAACGACATAATATTTCTCCAGCTAATGACACGTATCTCTGACATCTAAGGCTTGGTCATATCAACCTTGACTGGATAGACAGATTAGTAAAAAGCGGACCTTTAAGTGAGTTAAAGGTTGGCACCTTACCTGTCTACGAATCTTGTCTGGAAGGTAAGATGACTAAGAGACCTTTTACTAGAAAAAGGTTTAGAGCTAATGAACCGCTAGAGCTAAAGAACCGCTAGAGCTTATACATACAGACATCTGCGGACCGATGAATGTTAAAGCTAGGGGTGGTTATGAGTATTATGTCACATTTATAGATGACTACTCAAGATACGGATTTGTCTACTTGATGCAACGAAAGTCGGAAACATTTGAAAAGTTCAAAGAATTCTGAGCTGAAGTTGAGAATCAATTAGGTAGGACTCTCAAGTCACTACGATCTGATCGTGGAGGTGAGTACCTTGACTAAGAGTTTAAAGACTTGATGGTTGAGCATGGGATAGTTTCCCAACTCACAGCTCTCGATAAACCTAAGCAAAATGGTGTAGCAGAGAGGAGAAATAGAACCCTAATGGAAATGGTGAGATCAATGATTAGTTTCTCATCATTACCAATTTCTTTTTGGGGACATGCGTTAAAAACAGCGGTATACATTTTGAATGTTGTGTCATCTAAATCTGTTCCTAAGACACCCCTAGAGTTGAGGAATGGGCGTAAAGCTAGTTTGTGATATTTCTGCATATGGGGGTGTCCAGCACACGTACTAAGGAATAGAACTGGAAAGCTAGACTCCAAGTCTGTTGTCTGCTTGCTTGTAGGATACTCCAAGGAGACCAGAGGTGGACATTTCTATAGTCCCGAAGATAACAAAGTATTTGTATCGATAAATGCAACGTTTCTTGAGGACAATTACATTAGTGACCATAAACCTCGTTCCAAGATTGTATTAAATGAGTTGGAGCCTGGTGAGACTACCGCTTCATCAACAAGAGTTGTTGATCCAAAAACATCTGAGATTCAGATGGTTCCTGATCAGGATACACTACCACCTAGACGTAGTGAGAGGGTTGTGAGACAACCTGAACGCTATTTAGCTATAGGTGAGGGACTAGGTGTTGTCTCTGCTTATAGTGTGGATGATCCAATGACATTTAAAAATGCAATGGAAGATCCTAATAAAGAAGAATGGCTTAAAGCCATGAATCTTAAGATGGAGTCCATGTACTCTAACTCAGTCTGGAATCTTGTAGACTTAACGGATGGGGTAAAACCTATTAGGTGTAAGTGGATCTACAAGAGAAAGAGAGGAGTAGACTGGAAGGTAGAGACCTTAAAGGCAAGGCTAGTGGCCAATGGTTATACCCAGAAAGAGGGGGTCGATTATGAAGAGACCTTCTCGTCAGTAGCAGGATTCTCTTATCCATTGATGCCTATTTTGATTATGAAATTTGGCGAATGGACGTCAAGACTGCATTCTTGAATGGAAATCTTGATAAGAGCATCTATATGATGCAACCAGAGGGATTCGTTTCTCTAGATCAAGAGAATGAAATTACAAACACGGTTAAATGCTCAAGGCTAACCTGGAAGGGGGGGGGGGGGGGGGGGGGGGGGGGTGAATAGGTTAGACACCTTTTTTGACTCCCTTAGAAACAAACAAAAGTATGTCCCTCTAGATTGCTTGTATCATAATATATATATATATATATCAATTAAAGACACTTAATCAATATATAAAACAAGTAAAGTGTGATACAAACAAGTAATTGTAATACATACATAATCTATATTATAGAAAGGTATTCAACTTACATAAAGAGTTCTATCCATAGTATTCAAATAACAAATACAAATACAAGAGAGATAGAGATAGAGAAAAGTTGACACAAGATATAACGTGGTAAACCTCCGAAGAGGAAACATCCACGGGTTAGCAACCACCGGCAAACAAAATCCACTAGTAGATAAGACAAGTACAATCTCTCAAGTGACCCCTTCACCTAGAAACTACCCTCCTATCCTACTCATGAAGATGTTACCCTCATGCTCAACAATCCGAGGCCTCACACCTCTTGTTAAGACTTCCTTGCTCACCTTTCCGAATCCTCACGACCCAAGGTAAAACTTCTTGCTCAACTATCCGAGTCCTCCCGACTCTAGTCAAGACTTTCTCGCTCACCCTTTTGGATTCTCATTTCCCTAGGCAAAACTTCTTGCTCGACTATCCGAGTCCTCCCGACTCTAGGCAAGACTTCCTTGATTGACAATCTTAGGTCTCACACCACTTGCCAAGACTTTCTTGCTCAACAACATAGGTCTCACACCTATTGTCAAGACTTTTTTCTCACAAGGCATCTAGATGATCATGAATGCAAAACGCAAACAAGCACGCAACATAGAATGCTATGATCAACACATCCTATGGAAAATACTAGACATGAGCATGAATGCACAAAACAAATGTAGTCTAGTCTGAAAATACAATCACTGTTAAATGCTCAAGGCTAACCGAGAGGGGGGGGGGGGGATGAATATTTTAGACACCTTTTTTGACTCCCTTAGAAACAAACAATGCTTCGATACTCAACCCAGAAAGTAATAATTCGACTCGATATACGAAGACGAAGACAATGTATGCAACATGAGTTGAAAGTGTAGTATCTTTTGACTTAGAACTTGAAATCAATAGTATGAGTAACCGAAATGACCGGAACTCAACCAAGAATGATTTAAGACTAAATTCAAGTTCAATATCAATGTTATACAAACATATACACATACAAACACAATTCACACTAGAATGCAAACTATATAGAGATAGTCTCCAATCATGCATTTTCCAAAACTTGTTATTTCCATACCAATGCATGAGCATTCATCTTCAAGTGTGTGAATGTGTTATACATGGTGCACAACGATGCAGGGACACATATGAATGAATTGTATGTGTATGCCTATAATGGTGCACAACGATGCAGGGACACAAATGTATGATATGTGTGTGTGTACCTAAGCCTTAGAAGAGAAAGATAAGGTCTTAGTATACCTTTGTAGAACCATATTGCATCCTTTCTCTTTGAAGACTTAGAACTTGCTTTGACCTGTTGTTCATTCTTCTTTGAAGCTTGAATCATCATGAATCTAAACAACTAAATCATTACAAGTAAACATCATTTTGATATGGAATTAATGTCAACACAAACTAAAACCTAACAATCTCCCCATTTGGAAAATTCCATGTCAAAACACCTATACATTTACTACAAATATAAAAATGAAGATAGGTCACCAAATCACTCCCTCACATTACAATGAGTAAGATTCCTATAACTAATCTTCATCAACTCTTGATCTTCTCTTGAAGCAACCTACAAATCATCTCAAAGCACAATGCATATACAAGAGAAAAACAACAAATGGAAACATATAATATGGATAAGAATATACAATTAAGTCCACAAGTATATGTATCTCCCCCTATGTACATGCCAAAACACAAGAATTCTTAACAAAATCTTAGGACTAAATATTACATGCCATTGAAAGTTCAAATGTTCACAAAAACAACATAAAAAGAGACTAAGTAACTAGCATCTCTTTCTCCCCCTTTTTGACATGAAATGATGCCAAAAGGTAAGAAATATACCACAAGACTCAAGTACTAGCTACTTGGTCCACCAAAGAAAGATGTATGAGTAGTTGATCTAACATAATGCTTGAGAGGTGGTTTTGAACTTGAAGCAATGCATTCCTCCAACTATTTTATTCTAGCATCTTGTTGAACAACTAAAGCACTAAGTTCATCAACCTTCTCCTTCAATTGAATAGCCCAATCCGGAAGAATGTTTGTGCTAATTACATGACAATCAACTTGAGAACTACTAAATAGTCCAAAAGTATCACATGTCTTACCCTTATTCTTATATGACATGTATGACACACGTTTATCACTATACTTTTCCAAGGGTTGTACTAACACATCATCTTCTCTACTCTTAACACCACGAGCTAAACACATTGAAGTTATAAACCCCGGTAATGCAAGCTTTTTATCACCTCTAGTAGAGAAAGCCGTGCTATCATTATAAAGCATGAGTAGATCCCCAAGGTTTATAGGTTGATTAATCACCAAGGTATACACTATTTTGATCTTGTCTTTATTCAACTCAGTTGAATTCGAAAATCAAATAATGTTAGTGCAAATGAATAGATGCCAAAATGCATTAGCCTTAGTTAACTCATGTTGACTAATATATGCTCTACCTTTCCACTCAAAAGAAGCATTGTCACAAAGAGTTCTACCCATGATATGAAGATTCTCAATGACATCTACATCTAGAAAATTCGAATCTATAACATTAAATAGCCCAAGAAACTTGTTAATGTTTTTTGGGTTAACTCTAAATACAACACCCCTAATCTCCATCAAAGCATCCAATAAGGTGGCACTGTCTCTATATTCAAGATAAAACTCTCTAACAAGAGTATCATTCACAATTCCTAACATGCTCACCTAAGATTTCCAATTTCTATCCTTAATGCATTTAAGAACATAAGAATCTTTACATTTACCTAAGTCAATGTCTCTCTCTTGAAATATCTTCTTAGTTCCAAAGATCCCTAAATCTTTTGTCCTTGAAGCTTTGGATCCATTAGAGGTAGACTTGGCTTTCACAACGGGATTCAATTGATTTCCACTTCCGATAACCTTAGTTCTTCCCATTTGTTCTTGTGTTATAAGATGCTATATACATACAACAAAAGTGAGTGAAAGACAAAACAAGCATATTAGTCACAAATATATAAAAACAAAGACATATGACTTAAGAATGAATCATTATGCAAGACAAAGATAGTGAGTAATATCTTACAAGTATCATTAAGTCAAAATATGCCAACATGTAACAAAATGAAGCATGTGAACATATCATAAAAGAGAACAATGTCTAGCATACAGTGCTCCCCCTTGATAAATGTTATAACTAAAATCAATGATAGCATAAAGTTCACAAAGATGTTCACACAATCACACATTCAATCAATTTGAAGAAATATCAACAAAATAAGCTTCATATGCTAAGAGGGATGCACAAAGATTTTTTCAAGTTTTCTCATAATTCTTCAATAATTGCTAAAATATCATAATACTCATAAACAAAGTGTGTGTGAGAGAGATATGCTTCAAATATATATCAAGAAGTAGTTTGATAATCAACATGCAAACAATTTCCAATAACTATTCATCTTAAGTTTTTTCTATAAAAAGTCAAACCGATTATCATCCAGAATTTTTGCTTTTAAGAGAATATATTTCAACATATGAGCGTGTGTGCATGTGGCTCATCATCCCATTTCTGTTTTTCAACCCGAGCTCATTTGATTTTCAACTATACTCCTTTTTAAACCTTCCTCCTTTTCTTTTTAGGTTTTGAATCAAAGATTTTTATTAATGATTCCATTTCAACACTTCTTTGATTTTTCCATTTTTTTAAACATAAACGAAATTCACTTCATGACGGCTTTCACTCATCACAATGGTGTAGCTCTTTCCAACATTGGGTAGCTTTCACAACCAATGTGTGTAGCCCTTTCCATGAAGGTACTCATTGAGTTCTTTGTATTTGCCGAAGCAAAATGGATACCAACCATAGGTCATTTTAAATGTACTTAAGCACAAAAACTTCAAGGTGTATCCAAAGTTTACATATTAGTAAACTCAACCTACTAGCAAAACATATAAGAGAAGCAAGGTACAATTTTAGAAAACCAAGATTTTATGGCTCATAAGCACATGATCTAAGAGCAACAAGTAGAGACTTATTCAAGATCATTACTTCTCTAATGAGTAGCTTTCAAAGAATATAAAGCTCATATTTTCAAAAGTGATGCCACTCAATATACTATACATAAACAATCATCAAGGTTAAGATCAATGTGAACAATATCACTATTAGATCCTAAAATAGCAAATGTCAATGAGAACCATATGTATGCTATACAAAATTCTCTAATATGACTTTCTATGAGATGTATATCAAAAATTGAGTCAAAAGATGAATATCTAAGAGAACATGCTTTAAAGTATAGAGATACCTTTTTGCACATTATATTCACCAAATATCATACTTCCGCCCTTTTTATGAGCACTCTTGCCTTGAATGTCCTCATGACACCAAGTTGACGATGATTCACAACAAGAGTATAAAAAGCATAATATCTCAACTCAATCAACACATATATCAAAAAAACTTCTCTAAAGTTAATCAGCAATTTTTGACCATCATAACAGACATGATGTCAGATAGCCAAGTTCATATCAATACATGGAGTATTCAAAGCTAGCAAGCAAGAATTCTCAACACAATTGATATATTGCCTCAAAGCTATCTCACATATGCTTCTTATATTAGTGATAAGAGCACTCACTCTTGAACCACTTGTTCTTGGGTGTACCTACACAAACATTTCCAATATCATCCTTGACAACAATGTTAAATCTAGAGTAAATTCCTTCAACGACTTGATTAACAAGAATATCATTAACACACTCTTCCTTAACATTTTCAACATAAGCTTTGTCAAGTTGAACATGATTAGTATTCTTTCTACACCACAACTTCTTCTCATGCTTAGCAATATTATTATGTTTCTCAACTTCCAAGACCTTAGCGTGTTCAAGTTGAAGTTTAATCTCCTTATCTCTATATTCGTTCTCTAATTTGCATTTTTCAATGTATTTATAACACCTAGGCTTAATGTGACCTATTGTGTTGCAATAATGGCAAATTGGAATAAAAGATGAGATTATACCTTTTGGAGTTGCACTAGCTTCACTAGGAGTTTGCAAAGATACCTTGTTCGCCAACTTCTTCTTAGCTTTTGATCTTCTCTTCTTGTGTGGTTTCTTATCAATCACGATTTTATCAAAGTGAGTAGGAAATGGTGCTTCTAAGAGCTCCTCTTCAACTACCAAGTCGTCTTCACTACTAGAGAGTTAACAAGAATTCTAACACTAGACACACTTACCGAGTCATTCACTAAGTCCTTGATGGCCTCCTTAGCCATGTCTATCTCTTCCATCAGTTCTTATTCTCTCTTCTTCAAAGAAGATATCACATTATCCTTATCATGGTTTATCTTTTCAAGTTCTCTAAACTTCTTCATAATATCACCTTTCTCACCAAGAAGTCTACGAGTGACAACCACAAACTCATCTAGTTGTTTCTTGATCAAATCATCTTTCTCAACTACCTCTCTTTGAGCATTATCTCTAGCTTCTTCCAGCTTTCTATCTTTTCAAACAACTCAAGATTAGTAGGAATGAAACTACAGCTTCTATGATGATTTGCATCAAAGTTCTTGTTCAAATATATTGTACCATCAACATCTGGTGGAGAATGAGAAGCCAATAGAGCTATAAAGTTGCTCACCAACTCTTCATCACTTGAAGACTCACTACTAGAGCTCTCATTGTCACTAGAGTTATCATCACTCCAAGTAGTTGCCAACACTTTGCCTTTCTTGTCTTTCTTAGATTGCTTTTTGGTGCACTCACTAGCAAAGTGACTAAAACCATGACAATTATAGCATTGAACATCTTTCTTGTTCATGGCTTGACTATTCTTCTCATTTCTTGGGGATGATGTTCTCTTGACTCCCTTTTCCTTAGAAGACTTGCCTTTAGGCCTGGCATTCTTCTTTAAAAACTTCTTAAACTTTCTAACCAAAAGAGCCATCTCTTCATTTTCATCATCACTCTCCTCCTCAATAGGATTGAGAACAATTCCCTTACTCTTAATCTTTGGCTTCAAGCACATTTCATAAGTTTGGAGAGACCTAAGCAACTCATTAATGTTCATGCTATTCATATCCTTGCTTTCCTCAATGGCCGTCACCTTTTAATTTGAATCTCTTAGGAAGAGACCTAAGGATTTTCCAATTTAAACAATCTTTTGAGATGGGTACTCCAAGTGCTTGACTTTGGTTAGCAATGTTAAGAAGCTGGAATTGAAAGTCTTCGATCTTTTCTTCTTCACCCATACTTAAACCTTCAAATTGTGATGCCAACATTTGATGCCTCGATTTATTCACCGCTAAGGTTCCTTCATTAGTAACTTGGAGAGTATCCCAAGCTTCCTTTACAGATTCAAGATTTTGAATATAGGAGAATTGATGCCCATCAACTCCTCCAAAGATGGCATTCATAGCACGATGGTGCCATTTAGCAACCTCAAACTCATTTGTTGTCCATTCACTCATTGGCTTGAGTATCATGGTTCCATCCTCTTGAACCTTGGTAGGAGGACTATAACCTTCTTCCACTACCATCCAAGCCCTTTCATCATTAAAGCGGATGTAGGCTTTCATCCTTAACTTCCAATACCTATAGTTAGTGCCTCGAAGTAATGGTGGCCTTGTATTTAAGGCTCCTTCCACCATTACATCATTTTGTAAACCCATGACTTCAAAAAGCATTGCAAAAACCGTGAATGTATCACCTGGACTCTCACTAAGTACAATCAAGTGTCCTGCTCTGACACCAACTGAAAATACAAACACGGTTAAATGCTCAAAGCTAACCTAAGGGGTGGGGGGGTGAATTGGTTAGACACCTTTTTCGACTCCCTTAGATACAAACAAAAGTTTGTCCCTCTAGATTACTTACATCACAATATATATATATATCAATTAAAGACACTTAATCAATATATAAAACAAGTAAAGTGTGATACAAACAAGTAATTGTAACACATACACAATCTATATTATAGAAAGAAAGTCAACTTACATAAAGAGTTCTATCCGTAGTATTCAAATAACAAATACAAGAGAGATAGTGATAGAGAAAAGTTGACACATGATATAACGTGGTTAACCTTCAAAGAGTAAACATCCAAGGGTTAGCAACCACCAGCAAACAAAATCCACTAGTAAATAAGACAAGTACAATCTCTCAAGTGACCTTTTCACCTAGAAACTACCCTCCTATCCTACTCATGAAGATGTTGCCCTCATGCTCAACAATCTGAGGCATCACACCTCTTGTCAAGACTTCCTTGCTCACCTTTCCGGATCCTCACGACCCAAGGTAAGACTTCTTGCTCAACTATCTGAGTCCTCCCGACTCTAGTCAAGACTTTCTCGCTCACCCTTTCGGATGCTCACGACCCTAGGTAAGACTTCTTGCTCGACTATCCGAGTCCTCCCAACTCTAGCCAAGACTTCCTTGCTTGACAACCCAAGGTCTCACACCTCTTGCCAAGACTTTCTTACTCAATAACATAGGTCTCACACCTATTGTCAAGACTTCCTTCTCATAAGGCATCTAGATGATCATGAATGGAAAACGCAAACAATCACACAACATAGAATGCTATGATAAACACATCCCATGGAAAATACTAGACATGAGCATGAATGCACAAAACAAATGTAGTCTAGTCAATCATGCATGTTTAAATCATCTAGATCATGTAAGAGATGTTCAACATTAATTACAACCTAGATACATATATAGATCTAAAACTTGAATCACAAGATATGTTCAATTAATCACATAATCAAGTTTAAATCACATAAACCAAAAACATGCTAAAATCATATGACAAAGTCATTTAGATTAAATCTAAAGTTCTAGATGATATTCCTATTCATAGATTCAACAAAACACATGAATATCTCAAAAGAACATAAGCACATGTATCATTGTGATAATTCGGCCAAGAGAGCCTAATACATGTGAGGAGCTATTTTTCACAAAATCAATCAATCAAAGATCATCAAATAGTCCTAGAATCAAAGCTAGCACAATACAATCCCAAACATGTGAAAACATAGGCAAAATCGAAACGTACCTCAACATGTAAGATTTCAATTGAAACTCAACCTAGCTTTAAAAGAGTTCAAAACTTAAATCAAAACAATCACAAGACACATATATATGTTGAAGAAGAAAACCCAAGGAAATTGACCAAGTTTTAAAGGAAACCTTTGAGAGAAAATCAATACCTTAGTTGATTTTGGTGCAGTCCCGTGTTTATGTGTTTAGACTTAAAAAAAAGCAAAACAACTCACTCAAACCTTTAGAGAAATGATGGAGGATGAATATTCAAAGACTCTCAACTTTGAATCACTCAAATCGAAGTTCAAATGAAGAAGTTATGGTGTTTGGAAGGTGAGAAAATGTAGAGAGAAAATTTCTGCACTCAATTTTTAAATTTCTTCTTAGAATGAAATGTGAGAGGGAAGAGGAATATAGAGGAGAGGGAAAGAATGAAGCAAGAATGACCGAATTGCCATCCTTTGTTATTGCTTCCTTGAGATGGTGCATGGGCATCTTGGGGGTGCAAGGAGTTGCAGCCGAGATGGCCACGTGCCATCTCGGGCTTGCACCTCTTGATGGTCTTTGGCCAAGGTGCAACTCCTTTGTACTCCTCTCGCGTTCTTCGACCGTTCTCCGGCCTCCAAACTCGGAATTCAAATATATTTGCTGATTACAAACCATAACTCTCTTATGGATATGGACATATAAGATACTTAACCCATAAAGTAATAATTCGACTTGATATATGAAGACGAAGACAATGCATGCAACATGAGTTGAAAGTGTAGTATCTTTTGACTTAGAACTTGAAATTAATAGTATGAGTAACTGAAATGACCAGAACTCAATCAAGAATGATTTAAGACTAAATTCAAGTTCAATATCCATGTTATACAAACATATACACATACAAACACAATTCACACTAGAATGCAAACTACATAGAGATAGTCCCCAATCATGCATTTTCCTAAACATGTTATTTTCATACCAATGCATGAGCATTCTTCTTCAAGTGTGTGAATGTGTTATACATGGTGCACAATGATGCAGGGACACATATGAATGAATCATATATGTGTGCCTATAATGGTGCACAACGATGCAGGGACACAAATGTATGGATTATGTGTGTGTGCCTAAGCCTTGTAAGAGAAAGATAAGGTCTTAGTATACCTTTGTAGAACCATATTGCATCCTTTCTCTTTGAAGACTTAGAACTTGCTTTTACTTGTTGTTCATTCTTCTTTGAAGCTTAAATCATAATGAATCTAAACAACTAAATCATTTCAAGTAAACATCATTTTGATATGGAATTAATGCCAACACAAACTAAAACCTAACAAAGCAAAAGGTTTGCGAGCTGCAAAGGTCCATCTATGGACTTAAGCAAGCATCTAGATCTTAGAATATTAGGTTTGATGATGTGATCAAAACCTATGGCTTCTAGCAGAACGTCGATAAGCCTTATGTCTACAAGTGCATCATTGATAAGAAAGTAGTTTTCTTGGTCCTATACGTAGATGATATCCAACTCATTGGGAATGACTTGAGAGTGTTGTCTGATGTAAAGGGCTAGCTGGCTAGCCAATTCCAAATGAAAGATTTGGGAGAGGCAAGTTATGTTCTAGGTATCCAACTCATAAGGGATCATAAGAACAAACTTATAGCACTGTCTCAGACATCATATATCAATAAGATTCTCATGCTACTTTCGATGCAGAAATCAAGAAGGGTAATTTACCTTCCAGGCATGGAGTTCACTTGTGTAAGGAACAGTTTCCTAAGACACCTCAAAAAGTTGAGGATATGAGATGTGTACCCTATGCATTGGCAGTAGATAGTCTCATGTATGGTATGTTACGCAAGAGACCGGACATCTGTTATGCAGCGGGAGTAGTCAGCAGATACCAGTCCAACCCAAGATTAGATCATTGGGTTACTGTTAAGACTATTCTCAAGTATCTTCGGAGAATGAGAAATTATATGCTAGTATATTCCAGACAGGATTTGATCCCGTTAGGATACACAGATTCTAATTTTCCGTCAGACAGGGATTCTAGAAAATCCACGTCTAGATAATTTCACCCTGGGTGGAGGAGCCATTGTGTGGAGAAGTATCAAGCAATCTTGCATTGATGAATCCACCATGGAAGCCAAATATGTAGCTGCTTGTGAAGCTATTACAGAGGTTGTTTGGCTCCATAAGTTCTTGAGTGATCTGGAAGTTGTCTCAGACCTGGATAAGCCCATCTCACTTTATTGTGATAACAGTGGTGTTGTGGCTAATTCCAAAGAACCAAGAAGCCATAAGAGAGGGAAGCATAGAGAGAGAAAGTATCATCTTATCAGAGAGATAGTGAAGAGAGGAGATGTGATCGTCACCAAGATAGCCTCACAAGACAATCATACTGATCCATTTACAAAGACCTTACCGGCTAAAGTGTTTTCAGGTCACCTAGATGATCTAGGGTTACGAGACATGCCTCACATGCTTTAGTGCAAGTGGGAGATTGTTGGGGTTTATACCCTAAACATGTAACTTGTAAATGGATTTATGAAGTAAATAAAAAGAAAGGTTCAATTCATTCTGTTATGTTAATTTTTTTATAAACTTGTGTACATATTAACATCCTGGATTGCCGGATGTAATCTCAAACTGTGTATATGAGTATCATATACATATGGATATAGTAAAAGACGTGCAATCTAAAGAGTCTATAGATAGCAAATAAAGTTGGGTACTTTATTTGTGGTTAATCTATAGTTGCAGTCCATTCCGTAATGTACAGTGATTCTATCCTGAATCATTCATATGAGATATGGGAATGAAGGCACCTTGTATGATGTGATCATATAGGACTGGGCAATGATCTATATGAATCTCACACCAAGATTCGTTTACCGATGAGATTCATATATATCAACTAATGATGCCTATATATGGGTGATCTTAATCCTCAGTGTCTTATCAACTCTTTCTGGTTAGATCGTGGTCTTTGATGTGCCATGGGTGAGGTCAGATGCAATTCCTGATCAATATACTCCGTATGTTGGGATTACGATTTGGTTTGTGGCTGGGAAGGTTTGTACACAATAGTGGAATCCACTCCTTCTTGTGAGAAGTATATGGTAGTTCCCTTAAAGGTTGATTCAGGGCTTGGACAATAAGAGCGCTCTCCTAATTCCGTGAGAAAATATGATTTATTGTCCATTAAAGAATCAATGGTACTTAAAGGATACATGTAATTAGAGGGGTATAACGGACATTATGACCCAGCTCTAAATATGAACTACTGTGGAGGATCACACCATATGTAATAGCTATATCGATGGACATCGAGTTGTATCGGCCTGTGTAAAAACGTCTGCAGTTGAGAGAGTGCAGCTTCGAGTTCTTAGTGGAATAACACCGGAGTTAGTAATCAAAGAATATTATTTAAAGAGTTTAATTAATGATTCTGAGGATTATTGGAGCTCAAAATACTGTGGGTCCATTAAGTCCTCATGCTAGCCCGATCGATTTAGGTAACAAGGGTCACGGTTAATTAATTGGATTGTCCAATTAATTGTATTACGAAAGTGACACGTGTCAGGAGTTGATTCAGTAATTAGATTATTCAATTGATTAAAATGACAATTATGACAATTAAATAATAAGATTATTTAATAGTGTAATTAGTCATGAATAGATGAATTCAATTGTTATTTATTTTTGAATGATGAGATAATATGATTATTTTATTTATTAAATAAATAAATTGTATATATTTGAATTTGAGTTGTTTAAATTTAAATATTTATATAATATCTTTTTTGATAAATAAAATATAGATTTTATTTTTAAATAAAGATATGATCAGTTTTTTTTAAATTTTAAATATTATATATATATGATATATATATATTGTGTGTGAGAACGTACAACAAAAATATATAAATGTTATATTTTGTGCAAAGAAAAGGTGCACGCATTAATGACATGCAAAAAGGTGTGCGTGAGTTCTACTTACAAAAGAAAAAAAATAGTTTTTGTTTGGTTTTCAAAAAGCATGCACCAGGTCTTTTGTTAAAATAAAATAGGCGCAGATCAATTTTGCTATTGAAGCAATTAGTGTGTGCGTAAAATACATATCAACATATATATCAGAATTTGTATGTGATGCAACTGGTGCAAGTGTTGCATAGTAAAAATTAAGAAAGAGTTTCTTAGTTTTCCTACATCCTCCATTCTAAGTTTCTGAGACCGTGATGCGCCCACATGCAGTTACCTGTCCCAGGAATAGCTAGGAAGATCAGTGGTACAGATCAGAAGCAAATCGAAAAGTGAAGGAGCCTCCAAATGTTGGTAAGCTTATTAATCTATTTTTTTATTATTGATTACAATTTCTTGTATTTACATATATATTTTATTAGTGTAATAATTTTTATATGTATTTGTTCCGAAAATAAATACGATCCCAAGTTCACTGGTCCCAGATACAAATTACAATCTGTATAAAAAAAATTTAAAACTCATTTCCACTGCATGACTGGTGAACGAGGTTCCAACACATACATGAGACTCCAATCTGCAGAGGCATATGGAACCCTACTCATGAATTGCTCTCATGCTCATTTTTAGGAACTTGTTCCTTTCAAAGTTTGATTCCATGTCTAAAAGGTAATATACATTTCTTGGAATCTTGCATGGAAAACCTAGACAAGATTTTATCTATGTATGAAGCTTGGGATAATACAATCGTTCTATTCTTTCTATCCCTTATGACCTGGATACCAAGAATATAACTTGTTTCTCCTAAGTCCTTCATATCAAATTGTTTTTCTAACCGTTCTTTTACTGATGCCAATACACCTTCATCGTTTACGATGAGTAGTATATCATCAACATAAAGAACTAGGAAAACCAACTTCTCACCTTTAATCCTTTTGTATACAAAAGGTTCATCAAGATTTTGAATAAATCCAAAACTTTTCAAGGCTTGATCAAACCTTATGTTCTAGAATATGGATGCTTCCTTCAATCCATATACGGATCTTTGCAACTTGCATACCCTTTCCTTTTGGCCATTTTCAATGAATCCTTCTGGTTGCATCATATAGATGCTCTCGTCAAGACTTCCATTAAGGAAAGTTGTCTTGATGCTTCCAATCTGGAAGAGATAGGCAAACTCCTCTTCTTCGGGCTCCCTAGTAATTTTGCTCAGCTCGTATTGTTCCCTTTACAACACGAGAAAGCCAATTAAATGTCTCCAGAAGCCAGGCATCAACTGGAGTTGAGCTAGCTATAAGGCATTGAGAGCTCGTCTGAGGGTGGGATGAAGAGGAAGCTTGACCCCATTCTCGAGAGCCGCGACGTGAATTAGAAGCACGCCTTTAGAAGGATTGAAAATGTCATAATTTTTGGCAGGAACAGAGATGGAAACACTGTCAGGAATGACATACTTGGACCTCAAATAATCAATCGACTTTGGATTCGTGATAGAGTTTGGGATATCCCTAAAGTCGTAGGGAATAATTTTCTCTAGAGGAGGACCAGCAACTGAAAATAGGCCCTTCCTAGCAAAGGCATCCTTGGGTTCCCTGTCTGAATCTTTATTGGCCAAATTTAAAGGGCTATCAGGTCTATTAGAGAACTCGGTCCTGATAGCCACATTTCTATTTGATCAGTGACGTTACGGGTTGGGAGAAGAATCATCACTGTCAAAGTTCCTTCATGCCCATTTTCCATGGACGAGACTAGCAACCTCCTCGCCATCTACTATGGAATATATAGAATCATGGCTAGTTTTTGACATGGTAGAAAGAGTCTTCAAGTCAGACGAAAGAAAAGATAGAGGCATTGCTCAAGAAGATAATGAGAGGAAGTTTTCTTCTTTTTGAAAATTTGAAATTTGAAATGTGAAAAGAGGAAAGAGATGACAACGAGATAGTCAAGTTTAAATAGAAGTGAATGAAGTAGTGACGTTAGTGACACAAAAGCAAAATCTTTGGTGGAGATTGCCTCGAATCCTGGGAGCTGGCATAACGTATCTGGATTATCTTGAGAAACACACCGGTCTCTGTTCGTCACATCACTTGTGCATTTAATGAAAGGATTTCCACCAAGATTCTGGTAACAACAATGGAGGGATAAATTTCCAAATTAAAATGAAGTCTGACTCCAACACCAACTCAATCACCGGTATTCAAGTCAGAGGGGACTTTTGTTAATAGCAAAAATTGGCTAGGAACCAAATGGATATTTTCCACTCTACTAGCCCAGGTCCAAAGCCGAGATTACCTATCTTAGTACTGCAGTTCCTGGGGTCGAGCTATCGGGTGACCTTACAGAAGCGAGGAAAGGTCGACACGCTCTGGGAACAACCTAGGTGAAGCTCGACACAGTCAGATCGAGCTCTTTACACTGAAATAAGTACCCAGGATAAGACTGATACATGGTGACCTAGACTCCCCGAGGTTCAAATTACCTTTCAACCTCCCACGAAGCCCTTTATCCTCTCCATACACAAAGAGAAACCTACAAGGCATAAAGAGAAACCTTTTCCTCGCTAGGGGAGGAAGCAAATCAACCAAGGCATGTAGGAGGAAGCCCGTAACACCCCTTCATCATTAGTGGGCACTAACGTGGCCATTTCAAGCTCTAAAAGGGACCTGGAAAAGTCAAATCGAGCTCCTGATATCAAGACAAGAGCATGAATCTACCTTGCCCTTCGAAACAATGAACACCATCCTTGGTGACTTCCATGACGCACCTCACCAAGGTAATATGCAGGATCACCTTCACTCTCCAACTTGCTTTGAGGCACTGTGTATGTGTAGGGCAAGTGATTGAGTCCAAAGAGGAAATAAACTTATCTTTTTCCCAAATATGCTTGATTCTGTTATTAAGTCAAAGTTAATGACATTCAAACAGAAAATCCTGCCTGATAAGGAGGGATTGGATTCAGAAAATAATGGCAGGAGGATCACGAGTTTAACCTAGTTGGACTTTGGATAAATAGGCCAGAACATGCACGAGAGTGTGAGGGGAGGAAGAGGAGAGAGTTTTGACTCGGTCTAAATTCTGTGATCAAAACACGACCATCATTGCTATCTACTTCTCAACAGGCATGAAGCCACCATGCCCATTGTACCCAAGAATGACTATGAACGTTTGAACGACTTCTGTATACAACATACAATTCAATAATAAAATTAGTGTCATTTTACCATACGTGTCTTAATATTTTGTACTTCCATTCTTTGTCGTTTTCACCATCAAATATACAAACCTGGTACCAAAGGTATCAATCTCGAGCACCTCCTCTGTGGAAGTGGTCTCGAGGGTGCAACCGAAATTCCTTACCCCGAGTAAATTTTTGGTTAACATATGGTACTGTGGATTCAGGATTTTTAGATTTTTTAATGTAATATTTTTTGATGTAGTATTAATTGCGGGTTGTATATTGCTAGGATTATGCTCGATAGCAAGAGTGTGATATTGTAATTGACAATCTTTTCATATTAATAAAGTGATTTCTAGTTTAACAAATCTTATATCATTTATTGTTTAATTACTATAATTGTCAAAAGTAAATAATCATAAGGTCAAAAGACTATGAGAAAAGAAGAATTGTTCATACATCTAGATATGTATGAGGTAGAAACAATTATTTAGTTAGTCTTGAATAATATTCGAAACTTAAGATAAAAGGTTAGGTGCCTTTATCTTGTCAAAGTTGTAGATTCTTTTGCTAGCATTTGAGTAGGATCAAATGTGTTATGATGAGTCTAAAATCATCAAAGTGTTGTGTCTTTGGGCAAAAGAATCTAGTGTACTGGGTGCATTGAATAAGATCAAAATGAAATACTTTATCTAGAACCGTCAATGGATAAAAGTTTTCATTTGAAGACAATCGGAGAGTCTATCTCAATCCTGAGATAAATGATGGACTTATGGTTGTAAGTGTTATAATTTGAGCTATCAATGAGTACGGTTATATAGCATAGTCTATCCTCGATAGTTTGGTGGTATTCATTTGTTAATCGATAGAGGACTTCATTTATAGATATGGACATCGTGGCTCCATTTATTGAATGAGAGTAGAATGCCATCATATGGATGTTTTGAGGTAATGGATATTAAATCTTAACGTTAAGTTTTCAACAGTGTCTATTGAAACATGGCTTCTGGACAAGTCAAAATATCCAAGTTCAAAATTTGGTCATATGAGTAAATATGGTAACTTGGAGAGCTATAGGCGGTCTATGAGCTCTTGGCGATTACTGGTATTCTTCACGAGGATACACTTTCTCCAATAAGGTTGTCTAGGGTATGAATGAATAACATCAACTTATTCTATCTTTATTGAAGAGTTCAATTTTAGTTCTTTAGTGGAATGAACTAAAATTAATGAACTAAAATTAAATAGATCGGACTTAAGTGAATCATTTGTTGATTGTGATTGGGTTGTGTCTATTGGAGCTTAAATTTAGATAGCCAGCCAAGATCCCCAATTTACACGAAATTGCATGGATCACTTGATATATTCAACCGGACCAATTTAGGGGTGCATCTAGAATTGTATAAAGGCATGTGAACTTGTTTCTTTTTGTAAGAATATGTATAGTTTACATGTGGACTTTTTATTAAGATCCAATGGATTTAATAAAATAAGAAAAGTAATATATGGCCCATGTACATGTGTTGGGCGGCAAGGCTATTAAGAATAGCTTAAATTATATATTTTTTATTTTATTATTTAATTAAATGGAAATTAATTAATTTGTTGATTAATTGATTATTTAATTAAAAGTAAAAAAAAAAATCCTAATAGGAGATGGTCTCCTAAAATTATACTATTGTTAGTAGTGTAATTAATATTAAAGACTATATTTGATAAGTAGATAAATAAAAGGAGTTATTTGTCTAATCAAATTAGGAAGTCTTTAGTATGGTTACAAATACACTATTGAGTTGGATTAGGAGTCTTGGTGTTAGGATAGAGTTCCTTTTTGAAAAGGATTTTCAACCACCAAGTAAATCTACCTAAGGAAAGGATTCTTAACTACCAAGTAATCCATCTTAGGAAAAGAATTAAATATCCTAATTATATTCTTGTGAATTTCAGCCAGCTCATAAATATATATAAGAGGATAGAATTCCTTTTAGAAAAGGATTCTTAACTACCAAATAAATCAACCTAAGGAAAGGATTCTTGTCAACCAAGTAAATTCTTCTTAAAGGTTATCACCTTACCTGTCTGCGAATCTTGTCTGGAAGGTAAGATGACTAAAAGTCCTTTTACTAAAAAAGGGCTTAGAGTAAAAGAACCACTAGAGCTAATACATACAGTCGTCTACGAACCGATGAATGTTAGAGCTAGGGGTGGCTATGAGTATTATGTCACCTTTATGGATGACGGCTCAAGATACAGATATTTCTACCTGATGCAACAAAAGTCGGAAATATTTGAAAAGTTCAAAGAATTATGAGATAAAGTTGAGAATAAATTAGGTAGGACTATTAAGTCACTGCCAACGGATCGTGGGGGTGAGTACCTTGACCAAGAGTTTTAAAACTTCATGGTCGAGCATGGGATAGTTTCCCAACTCACAGCTCCCGGTACACCTCAGCAAAATGGTGTACCGGAGAATAGAAATAGAAACCTAATAGAAATGGTGAGATCTATGATTAGTTTCTCATCATTTCCAAATTCCTTTTGGGGATATGTGTTGCAAATAGCGGCATACATTTTGAATAAAGCATCATCCAAATCTGTTCCTAAGGCTCCCTTAGAGGTATGGAATGGTTGTATATCTAGTTTACGACATATTTGCATATGGAGGTGTCCAACAAATGAGCTAAAGAACAAAAGTGGAAAGCTAGACTCAAAGTCTGTTGTCTACC
Organism: Dipteronia dyeriana; assembly: GCA_032871835.1. Classification (NCBI taxonomy): domain Eukaryota; kingdom Viridiplantae; phylum Streptophyta; class Magnoliopsida; order Sapindales; family Sapindaceae; genus Dipteronia; species Dipteronia dyeriana. Next base: position 108,746,511 of record CM065300.1, on the reverse strand, counting down.
TATTTGTAGGATACTCCAAGGAGACCAGAGGTGGACACTTATATAGTCCTGAAGATAACAAAATATTTGTATCGATAAATGCAATATTTCTTGAGGACAATTATATTAGTGACCATAAACCGCGTTCTAAGATTTTATTGAATGAGTTAGATCCTGGTGCAACTAGAGCTTTATCAACAAGAGTTGTTGATCCATAAACATCTAAGAGTTAGATGGTTCCTTGTCAGGATACACTACCACCTTAACGTAGTGAGAGGGTTTTGAGACAAACTGAATGCTATTTAGGTATATGTGAGGGACACTGTGTTGTCTTTGCTAATAGTGTGGATGATCCATTGACATTTAAGAATGCAATGGAAGATCCTGATAACAAGGAATGACTTAAAGCTATGAATCTCGAGATGGAGTCCATGTACTCTAACTCAGTCTGGGATCTTGTAGACTTACCGGATAGGGTAAAACCTATAGGGTATAAGTGGATCTGCAATAGAAAGAGAGGAGTATATGGGAATGTAGAGACCTTCAAAGCAAGGCTAGTGGCTAAGGGTTATACGTAGAAAGAGTGTTCGATTATGAAGAGACCTTCTCGCCAGTAGCCATGTTTAAGTTTATTAGGATTCTCTTATCCGTTGCTACCTATTTCGATTATGAAATTTGGCAAATGGACATCAAAAGTACATTCTTGAATGTAAATCTTAACGAGAGCATCTATATGATGCAACCAGAAGGATTCGTTTCTAGATATAGAGTAAAAGGTTTATAAGCTGCAAAGGTCAATCTATGGACTTAAGCAAGCAATTAGATCTTAGAACATTAGGTTTGATGAAGTGATCAAAACCTATGGCTTTGAGCAGAACATCGATGAGCCTTATGTCTACAAGTGCATCATTTATAAGGAAGTCATTTTCTTGGTCTTATACGTAGATGATATCCTACTTATATCATCTGCGTATTAAGAATGATGTGGGAGTGTTGTCCGATGTAAAGTGCTGGCTGGCTAGCCAATTCCAAATGAAAGATTTGGGAGAGGTAAGTTACGTTCTAGTGATCCAACTTATAAGGGATCGTAAGAACAAACTAATAGCACTGTCTTATGCATCATATATCGATATGATTCTTGTGTAATTTTCAATGCAAAACTCCAAGAAAGGTAATTTACCTTTTTGACATAGAGTTCACTTGTCTATGAAATAGAGTCCTAAGACACCTCAAGAAATTGAGGACATAAGACTTGTACCCTATGCACCGACAGTAGGTAGTCTCATGTATGCTATGTCATGCACGACACCAGACATCTGGTATGTAGTGGGAGTAGTCAACAGATACCATTCCAACCTAGGATAGGATCATTTGGTTACTGTCAAGACAATTCTCAAGTATCTTCGGAGAACGAGATGCTATATGCTAGTGTATTCGGGGTAGGATTTGATCCCGTTAGGATACACAGATTACGATTTTTAGTTGGACAGGGTTTCTAGGAAATCCATGTCTGGATCAGTATTCACTCCAGGTGGTGGAACCATTGTGTGGAGAAGTATCACGCAATCTTGCATTGCTAACTCCATCATGGAAATTGAATATGTAGCCGCTTATGAAGCTGCGAAAGAGGCTGTTTGGCTTTGTAAGTTCTTGAGTGATCTGGAAGTTGTTCCAGACCTAAATAAGCCCATCATACTTTATTGTGATAACAATGGTGTTGTGGCTATTTCCAAAGAACCAAGAAGCCATAGAAGAGGGCAGCGTATAGAGAGAAAGTATCATCTCATCAGAGAGATAGTGTAGAGAGGAGATGTGATTATCACCATGATGGCCTCACAAGACAATCATGCTAATCCATTTACAAAGACTTTACCGGCTAAAGTTTTTTTGGGCCAGCTAGATGGTCTAGGGTTACGAAACATGCCTCACATGCTTTAGTGCAAGTGGGAGATTGTTGGGGTTTATGCCTTAAAGAAGTAATTTATAAATGGATTTGTGAAATAAATAAAAGAAAAGTTCAATTCATTCATGATGTGTTGTTTATTTTATGACTTGTGCATTTTAACATCCTAGATCGCCGGATGTAATCTCGAATTGTGTATATAAGTGTCATATACAGATGGATACAGTAAGAGACATGTAATCTAAAGAGTCCACAGATAGCAAATAAAGCTAGGTACTTTATTTACGGTTAAACGGTGATTCTATCCTGAATCATTCATTTAAGATATACGAATGGAGGCACCTTGTATGATGTGATCATATAGGACTGGGCTATGATCTATATGAATCTCACCAAGATTTGTTACCGATGAGAGTCGTATATATCAACTAATGATGGCTATATGTGGGTGATCTTAATCCTGAGTGTCTTATCAACTCCTTTAGGTTAGATCGTAGTCTTTGATATTCCATAGGTGAGGTCGGGTGCAATCTGATCAAAATACTCCGTATGTTGAGATTGCGTTTTGGCTTGTGGCTTAGGAAGGTTTGTACATAATACTAGAATCCACTCTTTCTTGTGAGAAGTAGATGGTAGTTTCCTTAAGGGTTGATTCGGGGATTGGACAATATGAGTTCTCTCCTAATTTCGTGAGGAAATAAGATTTATTGTCCATTAGAGAATCAATGGTACTTTAAGGATATATGTAATTATAGGTGTATAACAGACTTTATGACCCAACTCTAATTATGAACTATTGTAGAGGATCACACCATATGTAATAGCTATATTGATGAACATCAAGTAGTATCGGTTTGTGTAAATGCGTCTGCAGTTGAGAGAGTGCAGCTTCGGGTTTTTAGTGGAATAACACCAGAGTTAATAATTAATTGGACTGTCCAATTAATTGTGTTACGAAAGTGACACGCATATTCAGAAATAAGTTGAACAATAAGATTATTTTATTATTGAATAATGGTTATTAAATATATTAAATAATAAGATTATTTAATTATGTTATTAATCACTAAATTGAGGTTGTTAGATGATATTTGATTTTGAACAGAATAAGATAATATGATTATTTTATTTTATTAAATTAAATATTTTAAATTGAATTTAAAATGTTTAAATTCAAAAACAAATATTTAATTATCTTTTAAAGATATGAGAAATTTTAAAAGGTTTGAAAATAAAATATTGTTATTATGAGTTTTAATGAAAGATAATTAAATATATATTTGATACAAATTGTCTTTGAAAAAAAAACGAATGGTAATTGATTTCTAATTTGAAAACACATTAACACAAATTAATAAAAATAACAAAAAACGGATCATGTCTTCAATTTGTATTTGATACAATTGATGTGAGTTAAATTCACACATTTGAAATGTATGCAATAAGCCACATAAGACAAAACGCATCAGTTTTTTTCTTGCTTGGATTAACATGCATCGTGTACTTTGAAAAAGAAAAAAATATAAGTTATTTTTAAACAACTAGAATTGTTCTAGTTGATTTTGGTTTTGAAGAAATAGTTTCTTCGGTTTTTCTCCACATCCTCCATTTAAGTTCCTGAGGCCGTGACCCGCCCACACGTAATTACCAGTCCTAGGATATAGCAAGGAAGATCAAGTGGTAGAGAACAAGAGTATTGTAAGAAGTGAAGGAGCCTCCGAATGTTAGTAAGGTTCTAATATCTTATTCATATTATTATCGATTTCAATTTCTTTATATACATATATTTTATTAGTGTAATAATATTATACATATTAGTTCTGAAAAATTATGATCCAAAGTTCATTGGTCCTAGATCATTTACAATATGTCCTAAAAATTTTAAAATTGATTTCCGCTGCAAGATCGGTGAACGGGGTTCTAACAAAATCTATATTAGATTTGGAGCCACACAGATTTAACCAAGATAGTGATCAACTAGTTACAAGTATAAAGAAAAGGAGACAAACTATTTTCATTCATTCAAACCAGGGAGCCCATTCCCCTGCTTTAGGCTACATGCATTAAAAATAAAAAGATAGAAAAAATAACATGAGTTGTTTTCTTGGTCAAACAGGGCGCCCGCCCACACTTTCAGGTAACATAGTCAGAAAGTGATATGTCAGATGGATGGTTCACGTATCGACTCCCCCCTGATGGCCTCCCTCTCATGCTCCATCTCTTGGCACCTGTTTATCTACTCCCCTTAAGGATTCACTAGCAGCCTACTCCTCTACCTCAGTATGTGTAGCCTCTCTACCTGAGATTGGTCAACTTGTCCCTCCATTACTTCCCTGATGGAAGGCTCGGTACTTGTTACCTCCTCAAGAGCATGTCGGCCTTTTGCATAGTTGGACTAGACAGAGATGCTAAGATACCAGTCATCTCTTTGGAAGCCGGTATTTCCTCACTGCATCGACAAACAATGTTGAAACTGCTTCCTTAGCCTAGGATGTGGTCCCGACTAAGGACTTCAATGAAAGGTCTGTAACGGTAGCTCCCAAACCCGGTACAAGAGAGGAAATGAATTGTTGATCCTATTTATCATCCTGGCCCACTCCAGGATCTTCTTTCCATTCCAGTTCTCGATGCTCCTCAGATCTACGGAGGGAGGTACGACTCAGGCTACATTGAAAGCTGTATAGAAGTAGCCATCTCCAAAAGAAGAATCAACCTTAGCCCCCAAGCTCACCACTTTATCATGCAGAGATTGGTTCTCTCCTTATAAATCCTGTACCTTATCCCTCGTATTGATCCTCTCCAATATGCGATGTTTAGGCCTAAGAACATCAATATCATATGCGTTTTTATTTCGCTCCGTGCTATATTGGGTCACCTCGAGGGATTTCATGGCCTGGTCCAGGACATGGCTCAAACCCTGGTTATTTACCTATACCTAGGCTTCCTCATTCTGTGCCTTCTCAAGTGCGGCCTCAACATTCTCAGTACATCTCTGCAATGACGTAATCTAATAGCTTAAGGTGACATTTTTCTTAAAGGTCTGCAAATCACCACAATCAAGTTACCTACCACCTAAATACCAAGTGTGTATACGGGTAGAGCCCTTCGTAAGCAGGATATCAGTAGGCATCAAGGTTATGGGCCTTAGACTCCAACTAGGATAGGCAATGACGAACTGGTCCATGACTTATTTTCTACCAGTAATCCGTGGTCGAGATCAGGTTCGCTCTTTAGAAGCCATAACAGTAATAGAAGAGGCAGTTTCTAGACCCCCTTATGTTCTAAGAGGTATTGAAGTGGAGGGGGGGGGGGGGGGGGGGAATAATATTAGTAGAGGTAGGACCAGAACAACAACAGTTGAAGCAGCGGCAATAGAATTGAAAACATCCGTAGCAGGGCTAGCGGGGGCAGTAGGACCCCGACCCTTCACCCTCGATAACCTGGAGGCAAATATATCTATTTGGATAATGGGCTTGGAAGTGGGAAAGAGAGGTACCCTTGGTACCTTGACAGACACAGGTACTCTTCTAACTTTCCCTAACGAGGTAGAAGGGAGAAGAGTTCTCATAGTTCTGGCTGATGCAAGATTTGTTCGGACGGAATCGGTAATGAGGGATACATGAAGAGTAGGAAATTTCTGAGGAAGTTGATCTTCTAGTAGACTAGGCTCCCTCTGAACCGGTAATGGGACAACATAAACTGTAAGAATCAAGAGAATTAGAATACACCAATGTCAATTGGGAAACATAAATCAACATAATCAGAGAGGTTCATCTTACTTGAAGAAGCAATAGAGATGTATAGGTACCGGCTCACCCTACTGGTGTCATAAGCATCTGATGGGGGATACTCTAGGTTGACATAATTTTGGTCAATGATCGCCTTTAGAATCTCCCCAGATTTGGTGAAAAGAGTAGCTTTCTCCCAGACCGGTTTGCCACTTAACTTGGTAGAGACCTTGAACTACCTCCCTCTGATGTGAACGGAGCTCGCCCAGTCTCCGCCAATTACCACCTACTCCTTTTTCCAGGAGGCATCCTTCTTTGTACCACATGGTACATTAATCTTTAGCTTGTTCTTTGCTCATGTATAGAACTGCCCCTTCAGTCCAGGAGAGTTTACAATAATCTAAAAAATGAACCTCAACTCATCAAGTCCAAGTTTTCAATCGATGTTATCCCTCTCACATTGATCTTTCCACAATACTAGGAAACCAACCAACTGCCTCCAAAAGCCCAGGGCCAACTTGAGAGGTGCAAGCTGCAAGGCAAGAAGAGCCTTGTGCAGTGTAGGGTGGAAAGGAAGCCTAACCCCACTATCAAAAGCTGTAGCTTGAATCGGGAGAACATCGGGGCTAGGGCTGTACACTTCATACCCTGATGTGGTATCGTGATGGGGATGCTCTCGGGGATCCCAAATTGATTTCTCAAATGCCTAACAATGGCATCTATGGTGGTCGAACATGGAATCATTTGGCAGTCATATGAGAGAGAAAACGTCCCTCCAAGTGGTATCGAGTCTGTACCAACTAGGTTTCCACCAGCTTTGACCCCTTCAGATTCTTCATCTGAATCCCCCTTGACGATCTCCAATAGGGCATCAGGGGTTTTTTAAGAAACCAGCCCCGGTGGCAATGTTCCAGCTTAAGCAGCGACACTGAAGTTAATGGACATCACATTCCCTGTTGTCCTCCTTGACCCGTTTCCCACGTACTAGGTTTAAGGAGTCACCTTCCACAAGTTGATCTATGCTATCATTATCAGAGTTCGAAATGGGAATATCAGAGTTTTAATTTAAAAATTGATGGAAGGAAGTCCAAAGGAGACAAGGATGGAAAAGAAGAAGCTAGGTTTTTTTGAATATTCAAAAATAGGAAATTTGGAAGCATGAGGAAGACAAAGAGGGAAATAGGTATAAATAGCGGAATGGAACAGTAATCGTTGATAGAAGCATGATCAAAGAGAAGAGATTTCAACCTTGATACACATGTGCTGCCAAAAATCTCTCATTTTTGAAAATGGGTACGTTCTGCCTTGCTCGACACATGGATAATGCGTTTAATGAGAAGATTTCCTCCCAGATTATGGTAACCGATTGTAAAAGGAAAATTTCCTAAACAAAACAGGGAATCTGACTCCAACTCTAACCAGTCACCGGTGTTCAAGTCCGAGGGGACTTTTGTTAATGGTCATTTAACAAGAGGTCAAGGTGAAATTTTCCATTCAATAAGTACCTTGTAAGGCATGCCTCTTGTTACTAGATGAGAATGACCTACTACGATCAACCTTAAAGAACCAGGACTCGCATCATATGGGTACACCGACACCATTATTGGAGCATATTAAAACACTTATATCTCCATATGATCTGCCTACCTTATATCTGAAAACCTTAAAGCTATCCCACAACACCGTCAAAGTACATAACTTGTCCCACTAGCAAGAAGGAAGATGACCGTAAAAGCTCTAACACGATTGTTCAAGCACCACGCCACTAGACCGGTATCTTGAGGTATCTCGAGGTAACTCGCTAGCAGACCTGTACCTTATGGCACCTCGCCATTAGAACAATCAAGCGTCGCTCCGTCAGGCCGAAATCTTGAGGAACCTCACGAATAGATATGCAGAGTCAGAGTTACTTTTCAAAATCATAACGGATTCTATAGACATACAACCACAGTGAAGAGTCTAAAAAGGAAACAAACACATCTTCTCCCATATGAACGCCATAAGCCAATTCTCTAGGGTCAACTACATTAAATAGAGAATCACGTTCAAATAGGGAAAGAGGACTACCTTAGTGATCTTCAGCTTGCATGCCAATGTTAAACCCTAATGATAATGTGGTTAAATGCACGTGTAAAAGCATATAGATGAGAGACCTAACACTTATTTTTGCACCCAGAATAAAGCAAGACATTCGCCTTTGATCAAATTTTTCCACTTATCAACACGTGCGAAATCGCCATCTCCAGTTTGTTTGAAAGAAAAGAGAGATCGAAAGTTACGTTCAGTTGGACTAGTAATATTAGCATTTTAATAAACAGTGCCCATAAATCAGATTTCCATTCAATTAGATAACCTCTCTATTCCAAACACCATTTTTATCCATCACATCTAGTACCGAAGGTACCTACTCTGACTGTAACCTTCTAGGTGGCAGTCCTGAGGGTGTTAATTAAGATTCCTACCCTAGATCAAATTTTTTGTTAACAAATAGTGTTAATGAACCTAAAGAACATCTTTTAAATGACACTAAGACACCTATTGTTGTGACTAGTAATGATACTAGTGAAGATTCATATAGTGAGTCTAGTCTTAATGATGAAAATGATAGTGGTGATAGAGAAGAAAGTCAAGGGTTAGAAAATGCTTTAAATGATAATCAATAAAATGATCAACATTCTGAGAATTCTAACTCTAGACTTAGAAATGTGCATTATCAAGAAGACATCATGGGTGATTTGAATGAAAGGGTTATAACTAAAAGGTAACTAGCTAACAAAATTTCATATGCTTGCTATACTTCTCAAATTGAATCCAAAAATATTAATGAGGGAATAATTGATGAATATTTGGTTAGGCCTATGCAAGATGAACTTAATCAATTTGAGAGGAATGAAGTGTGGTCCTTAGTTCATATACTTAAAGACATATTTTGATTGGCACTAAATGGGTCATTAGGAATAAGATCGATGAGAGTGGCAAGATTGTGAGAAATAAAGCAAGACTAGTGGCTCAAGATTGCACACAAGTTGAGGGTGTTGATTTTGATGAGACTTTTGCACCCGTTTCACGTCTTGAGTCAATTAGACTTTTTTTGTCCATTGCACATCTTAATAAATTTAAATTGTTTCAAATGGATGTCAAAAGTGCTTTTCTTAATGGATATCTTCAATAAGAAGTGTATGTTAAACAACCTAGGGGTTTTCTAGATCCACACTCTCCAATCATATGTATAAATTAAAAAAGGCTCTTTATGGCCTTGTGCAAGACCCTAAAGCTTGGTATGATCAGTTGACTCAATATCTTATTGAGAACAACTAGAGGAGAGGTGGCATTGATAGAACTTTATTTGTCAAGCATCATGGTAATGATATTTTTGTTGCACAAATATATGATGATGATATTGTTTTTGGGTCTACCAAAACCAAAGTTATTGAATTTATGAATGTCATGTCAAGTGAATATGAAATGAGTATGGTGGGTGAGCTAAATTACTTTCTTGGTATGCAAGTGAAACATTATAGCAATGGTATTACTGTAGTAGAAAACACGCAGTGGAAGTGAAAATATCGATCGGTATATTTTAAAACTTTTTCCTTTAAAAAAATGGACCTTAACCCTTGATTAATTTACATATAGTAAAAGTATCGTACATTTTTCTCGTGACGATTGAAACTGTACCGAAATGAATTCTTAAGATCTTCCGATCCAATCATGAACGTGAATCTTCTAGGAGTGTGGTCTTCCTTTCTTTGAATTGTATACCTGAGGATGGAAAACAAACAAAACCTTTTTCTTTTATTGGTCATAATAATCCTCCTAGAGAAAACAAAGACCGTTTGGTTAATTGTGAATTATCAATCTATTTGATTGAAATTCGCGTGAACCTGATTCGATGTTGTACATAAAACCTTTTGATGTAAAGGATACTAGTGCACTATCGAAAACAAAAACGTTCCTTTCTTTTCTCTATGCTTGACCGAATTCTCACACCTTTTTTCTTATGAGTTGGTAGAATTTCTCTAGAGCAAAAAACCGAATTTTTCAACTAAAAAATCTAGGGTTCCAAAACCTCTCTTCAACAAATTCTCTCTTGGAGAATATATAGGTCATGGCCGAATCCTCTCCTTAGGAGGATTTATGTCTTGTGGCCAAATCCTCTTAAAAGAAGGATTTGTGTGTTAGCCAAGAAACCTCACTCAAAGAAGAATTCTTTTCCACACCAAGACTCCTATTCCAACTCATTACTGTATTTACCCAATAACTAATTACTGAATATAAATTAAATTGTGACTTTATCAAAAACTTCATAATTTAACCAATTGTCAATTAGAGTTTTGATAGATATCAAATACTTCCTAATTTGACTAGATAAATAAATTTCATTTATTTATCTAATTATCAAATCAAGTCTTTGATAATAATTATACCACTAACAATAGTATAACACTACGAGACCTTATTCTACTAAGGAAAAGATTTTGACTTTTAATTAAATAATTAATTGATTAATTAGATAATTAATTGATTAATTAGATAATTAATTTCCATTTGATTAAATAATAAAATAAAACAATATTTTAGGCCAATAAACTTTAGCCCTTGCCGCCCAAGCCATATATATGAGCCATATATTATTTTTCCATTTTATTAAATCCATTGGAATTTAATATAAAGTCCACATGTGAACTATACCCATTCTTACTAAAAAAGAAACAAGTCCACATGCCTTAAATTAATACATTAATATAATTAAACAGCCCATTTAATTAAAAATGTGAAAATTATATTCTTAATGTACAAATGGAATGCTAATCACACCGCATTAGGGCAACACTAGGATTCCCACATCATTGGCTGCCCATTTCAGGTATTTTGAGGAGTTCTCGCGTGTCTTGATCACACATGACTGCATCTCTGCAACACTTTTGGATTTCAAAATCTAAAAACAATTCTAGATAGACCTAGAAATTGGTCCGGTAGAATATATCAAGTGATCCATACAAGTTCGTGTGGATTGGGGTTCTTGGTGGGCTATCAAACTTTAAGCTCCAATAGACAACCTAATCACAATCAACAAATGATTCACTTAGGTTTGATAATTTTAGTCATTCTATTAAAGAACTAAAATTGAACTCTTAAATAAAGATAGATTAAGTTAATTTTCCTCATTAGTACCCTAGACAATTTTAATGGAAATAGAGTATCCTCGTGAAGAATACGAGTTATCGCCAAGAGCTCATAGACCGCCTATAGCTCTCCTAGTTACCATATCTACACATATGACCACATTTTGAACTTTGGTATTTTGACTTGTCCGGAGGACATATTTCAATAGACATTATTGAATACCTAACATAAGATTTAATATCTATATGATGGTAGTCTACTCACATTAATAAATTGAGCCATGATGCCCATATCTATAAATGAAGTTCTCTACCGATAAACAAATGAGTACCACCAAACCATCAAGGAAAAACTATGCTATATAATCATACTCATTGATGGCTCAACTGATAATACTTGTAATGATAAGTCCATCACTTATCTCAGGATTGAGATAGACTCTCCGATTGTCTTCAAGTGAAAACTTTAATCCATTGACGGTTCTGGATTTAGTATGTCAATGTGATCTTATTCAATCCACCTGGTGCACTAGATTGTTTTACACAAAGACACCACACTTTAATGATTTTAGACACATCATAACACTTTTGATCCCACTCAAATGCTAGCAAAATAATTTTCAACTTTAAAAAGATAAAGTTGCCAAACTTTATCTTAAGTTGTGAATATTGTTAAAGACTAACTAAATAATTGTGTCTACCTCATACATATCCAGATGTAGGAACAATTTTTCAATTCTCATAGTCTTTTGACCTTATGATTATTTACTTTTATCAATTGTAATAATTAAACTATAAATGCTATAAGAATTGTTAAACTAGAAATCATTTTCATAATATGAAAAGATTGTCTAATACATTATTGCACACTTGCTATTGAGCATAATCCTAACAATCTTCCACTTGCTCTATAGCAAATGTGGCATATCTTTTATCCCCATATTCTACAGGTGCCCATCAAAACTCTTTTGTGGTAGACCCTATGTGAAGAGATCCGCTAGAATTTTTGTTGATACGATCTTGGTAATCATCACTTCTCCCCTATGCATAATTTCCTTCAGTAGAAGATACTTTTTTTCAATGTGTTTCCCTCTCTTATGACTTCTTGGGTCTCTCGAATTATTCATTGCTCCAGTATTGTCACAGTAGATGGTGATATGCTTATTTGCATCAAGAACCACTTCCAAGTCAATCAAAATTTGGAGGACCCAGACAGCCTCTTTAGCAGCTTCGCATGCAGTAATATACTCAACTTCCATGGTGGAATCAACAATACAAGATTGCTTGATACTCCTCCAAATGACTGCCCCTTCTCCAAGAGTAAACACATATTCTGATTTTGATCTCCTGGAGTCAGAATCTGATTGGAAATCAGAATCTGTATACCTAATGGAATTAATTGCCCTCCAGAGTATATAAGCATATAATCTCTCATTTTCCTGAGATACTTGAAAATATGTTTGATTGTTGTCCAGTGATCAGGACCAGGTTTTGATTGAAACTTACTAACTATGCCAACTGTGAAATAAATATCTACTATAGTGTAGAGCATTACATACATGAGACTTCCAACTGCCGAGGCATATGGAACTCTACTCATGATTTACTTTTCATGCTCATTCTTAGGAACTTGTTCCTTAGAAAGTTTGATTCCATGTCTGAAAGGTAACATACCTTTCTTGGAATCTTGTATGGAGAACCTAGACAAGATTTTATCTATGTATGAAGCTTAGAATAATGCAATCGATATATTTTTTCTATCTCTTATTATTTGGATACCTATAATATAACTTGCTTCTCCTAAGTTCTTCATATCGAAATGTTTTGCTAACCATTCTCTTACTTTTGTCAGTATACCTACATCGTTTCTGATGAGTAATATATCATCAATATAAAGAACTAGAAAAACCAACTTGTCACCTTTGATCCTTTGTATACATAGGGTTCTTCAAGGTTTTGAATAAATCCAAAAGTTTTCACAACTTGCTCGAATCTTATGTTCCAGGATCTGGATGCTTGCTTCAATCCATATATGGATTTTCACAACGTGCATACTCTTTTCTCTTGGCCTTTTTCAATGAATCCTTCTAGTTCCATCATGTAGATGCTTTAAAGGTTTCCACATTTCCATCCATCTCTCTCTTCCTCTTGTATACCCACTTGCGCCCAATGGGTTTTATCCCTTTAGGCAAGCTATAAGAGACCAAAAATTATTTTTGAACATAGATTTAATTTCAGAATGCATTACCTTTTGCCAATGATGACAATCAACATCCTCCATAGCTTTCTTGTATGTATATGGATTATCATTGTCCGGGAGATTCTCTACTGATTCTCTACTGATTCTCCTAAACAGATGTATCTCTCGGGTTGTCTACTAACCCTCAAACTATGATAAGGAATGGTAGGTTGTTGATCTTGTATTGGTGTTGGGCTAGGTTGTGAAACTTCTTATGGAATTGTATCTCCTGAAAGTTCATTCAGAACAATTCTACTTTTAGGCACAAAATTATCCATATTATCCTTTTCCAGAAATTTAGAATTTGTCGAAACAAATACCTTAAGATCCGAAGGACTATAGAAATAATATTCTTTGGTTCCTTTTGGATACCCTAAAAATATGTATGTTTCTGAACAGGACTCCATCTTTTTTGTCTTTCCTTTTAATACATGCGTAGGACATCCAAATATCCTTAAATGTTGTAAACCAGGCTTTCGCCCAGTCCACAACTCATGAGGTGTTTTAGGAACCGACTTAGATGGTATATCGTTTATAATGTACATTGCAGTTTGTAAAGAATATATAAGTAAACAAACATGATAAAGCACTTTCAAATAATTATATTGAATTAAATAAATTAATTCAATAGTCAAATTCAACTATGATCCAAAACCTATAAATGTCATGACTCCTTTAGGAATTCGTACCATCTACTAGTTGGACTAGGTCCCACCTAATTGTTAACATAACAACCAACGTTTTCAATTTTAGGCTTGTGATTTTATTGACAAGAACTCTACGGAGGATATTAATAAAATCACATTAAGTGTGTTACCAAGTTATCGATCTTCAATATTTTTCCCTATGAATATCCCTCATTTGAGAGTAGATATCGTTTGAGTCAATTGTCTAGTCTATCCTTGTAAGGAAGTATCCTGCTAAGTTCCATTCATGAATACCCCTTGGATGTTATTACATGAAAAATAAAGCTCAACTAAACTTGGAGGCCATAAGCGTTCCGAACACCTTTTCCCACTCAATTGTTTAAGCGAGTGATATAATTCCATAAAACGATTTACCAAGTTATCTAGATGCCAATTAGATACCGAAACCATTCAGTGCATGTTCAATACAAAAGAGATATATGAGTGACACTCCTATTCTTTATGACATGTTATCAAACAATGATAAACATTGTAATATTTACAAAAAAGTAAATAGCCACAATTTGGTCCATCCTAGAAAAACAAGTAAATTACATTTGTTTGAAATACAAAACCCTAATCCTAACTTGGTGAATAAGTCATCAAGCGGCCACCGTCCATGGGTCTTGTGACCGGGCACTTGCATGCCTGAAGCCTTGTAGGTTACCCTAGGTTTCTCTGTTGCTACTTTTTCTACTTCGAATTCTTCAATTCTTCGATTCTTCGAAACATGAATATATTAAAACAATTTTTTAATTACAACCATAAAAAAAAATTAGCAACTACCAAGAAGGAAATTATGGCGATGATAGGCCACAATTCTTGTTACAATTCCAAAACGAAAATACATTGAAATTTTAGGACCAAAATTGAGTAATATCAAATCACATTATAATATATATATATATATATATATGTATATATATATATATATATCCTTACATTCCAATATAAATATATATGTGAATACCTAGTGTGTCATCTCTTTCTATAACATAAATATTTATATACATCAATTAATCATAGGTACAACTTGGCTCTGATACCAATCGTAGGAGAAAACACGTGGTGAAAGAAAAAATATCGATTAGTATGTTTAAAAAAAAAAACATTTCAAAGAATGGACTTTAACCCTTGATTATTTAACATGTAATAAAAGTATCGATCCTTTTTCTCATAACGATTGAAGTTGCGTAGAATTGAATCCACAAGATCTTCCAATACAATCACGAACGTGAATCACCTAGGGGTTTGGGCTCTCTTTCTTTGAATTGTATACCTGAGGATGGAAAACAAACAAAACCTTTTGTTAATAGCCACTTTTAGCAAGGGGTCAATGAGAAATTTTCCACCTAGCTGGTACCTGATAGAAAGCACCTCCTAAGACTATGTAGGAACGGCACACTATGATCTACCTCAAAAGTGCCTGAACCTGAAAGACCAAGGTACCTCAACCTTAATATTAACACGAGGTAAGACCCAACCACCTCTATCAAGTGTCCAGTTGGTATCTTGATAACTAAGTGCTACCCCGTCGCTTCATCAAGGTATGTGCCATGCCTTTCTAGTAGGAAGGAAGATCGGAAAGCTCCAACAATATTGACCAAGCACCTCACCACCAAAATAGTACCCCGAGGTACCTTGCCATCACGATCAATCAAGCGCCACGATATCAGAATGGTACCTCACCACCAAACTTGTACATAAAGGCACTTCACCGTCGGGATATTGAAATACCACATCAGCAGGTCGATACTTTGAGGTATCGCGCCATTAACAAATGAAATTAAAATTGTTCTCCAAACCATAAACAAGCTCCATGCACGCATGGCCATAATGAAAGAGTCCAAAAAAGAAACAAACACGATTGTGTCCAGGAAATCCTCCATCAACCGATTCTCCAGGGTCAACCATATTAAACGAAAAATCCCACACAAATGGAGAAAAAGATTAATCCAGTGATGTTCGACATGTACGCCAAGAAAAAACCCTAGCATCTTCAGGTATAAATAGAGGGATGCTATCCCTAAAGAGGTGGAAAAAAATCGAGTCCAAAAGAGCTGAAGAGCTATCACTTAAATTCTATAAACAACATTAAGCTTAGTGATTGCCATTTGTGTCCACTTATTGACATATGTGAATTCATCGTCTCTAGCTTGGTAGAGTGAAATGACAGATTGGCTTTTCCCATATGTGCTAGTGTGTTAATCTTAAATCATCAATAAAACAACATTGTTCAGTTTATTCTCATTATTTTCTTACATTTTATCAATTCTTACACGTGTAACCGGTATCGAAGGTACCTACCCTGACCGCGATCAACCTTGGTTTTTGGTCTTGAGGGTGTTAGTTAAGATTCCTCACCTAGAGCGAAATTTCAGCTAACACTTTTTGGTGCTATCTATGGGAAGATTCCATACCCTTTTTTAATTCATGTATTTGAATTGTTTCACAAAAAATAATATAAGGCTTCGATCATCTAGGGGCAACCCGAAAGATATTGGCACCGATCACCAACCTCCACCTAGAAGGTGTTTCGATTATACTCAATAACAAGAGTGTAATAATGTATTTGACAATCTTTTCATATTAATAAAAGTGAATTCTAGTTTAACGAATCTTATAGCATTTATAGTTTAATTATTATAAATGTCAAAAGTAACTAATCATAAGGTCAAAAGACTATGAGAAAAGAAGAATTGTTAGTACATCTTGATATGTATGAGGTAAACACAATTCTTTAGTTAGTCATGATTAATATTCACAACTTAAGATAAAGGTTGGGCATCATTATCTTCTTAAAGTTATAGATTCTATAGCTAGCATTTGAGTGGGATCAAATGTGTTATGATGAGTCTAAAATCATCAAAGTGTGGTGTCTTTGGGTAAAAGAATCTAGTGCACTGGGTGCATTGAATAAGATCATAGTGATACTTTATCTAGAACCGTCAATAGATAAAAGTTTTTCACTTGAAGACAATCGGAGAGTCTATCTCAGTCCTGAGATAACTGATGGATTTATCGTTGCAAGTGTTATCATTTGAGCTATCAAAGAATACGATTATATAGCATAGTCTATCCTTGATAGTTTGGTAGTATTCATTTTCTAATCGGTAGAGGACTTCATTTATCGATATGGACTTCATGGTTCCATTTATTAAATGATAGTAGAATATCATCATACAGATGTTTTACAGTATTGGATATTAAGTCTTAACATTAAGTTTTCAATAGTGTCTATTGAAATATGGCTTTTGGACAAGTCAAAATATCCAAGTTCAAATTGTGGTAATATGAGTAAATATGGTAACTTGAAGAGCTATAGATGGTCTATGAGCTTATGGCGATTACTGGTATTCTTCACATGGATACACTTTCTCCAAAAAGATTGTTTAGGGTATATTGGAGCTTAAATTTATATAGCCCGCAAAGATCCCAAATCCACACGAACTTGCATGGATCACTTGATATATTTTACCGGACCAGTTTATGTGTCCAACTAGAATTGTATTAAGGCATGTGGACTTGTTTCTTTTAGTACGAATGGGTCTAGTTCACATGTGGACTTTTTATTTAAGTTTAATGGATTTAACAAAATAGGAAAAACAATATTTGACCCATATATATTGGCTTGGGAGGCTAAGGCTATATATAATAGCCTATTATATTGTTTTTTATTTTATTATTTAATTAAATAGAAATTAATTAATTAATTAATTATTTATTTATTTAATTAAAAGTCAAAATCTTTTTTCTAGTAGGAGAAGGTCTCCTAGAGTCATATTATTATTGGTAATATGATAAGTATCAAATACTATATTTGATAAGTAGATAAATAAAAGTAATTAATTTATCTAGTCAAATTAGGAAGTATTTGATTTCTATTAGGGCTCTAATTGTCAAATGGTCAAATTAGTAAATTTTTGATTTAGTCGCAATTTAATTTATATTCAATAATTGGTTATTGAATAAATAGACTATTTGAGTTGGATTATGAGTCTTGGTGTGTAAAAGAAATCCTAATTTTAGGTGGATTGAATCAAAATTTTGTTATGAGTCTTGGTGACGTAGAAATTCTTTTTCTAGGAGGATTTTCAGCCACCTATATATACTCCTATATAGAATTTCGACCAAGACCTATTTTTTGGTGTGAGAATTTTTTTATTTATTTGTATTTTTATAGTTATAAAGAAAAAACTTTGTCTAACTCTTAGATATTGTGTACTGAATTCGACCAAGGAGAAGAGAAAAGAGGAACGTTTTGTTTTCGATAGTGCACTAGTAGCCTTTACATCAAAAGGTTTTGTCTACAACATCGAATCAAGGTTCACACGAGTTTCAGTCAAATAAATTGATAATTCACAAACGACCAGACGTTCTTGGTTTTTCTCTTGGAGGATTATTGTGACTAACAAAGAAAAAGATTTTGTTTGTTTCCATCCTCAGGTATACAGTTAAAGGAAAGGGAGGCCACACTCCTAGGTGATTCACGTTCGTGATTGGATTAGAAGATCTTGCCGATTCAATGCGACGCTAATTCAATCGTCACAAAAATAAGGTATGATACTCTTAATAGACGTCAATTAATCTATGGTTAAGGTTCATTCTATTAAAGAGGAAAAATTTTAAAATATACCAAACCCTAATTTTACGCATCCGTTGTATTTTGAACCTATTTTTCCCTATAATTGGTATCAGAGCCTGGTTGTATCCTTGATTAATTGGTGTATGTGTACGTGAATCTATTTCTTTTTATTGTTAATATGTATATTTTAGAAACAGATGACACTCTAGGTATTCGCATATATATATATATATATATATATATATATATATATACATTGGAATGTATGTATATATGCATATGTTTTATATGTGGATTGTTATTGCTCAATTTTGGTCCTAGAATTTTAATGTATTTTTGTTTTGGGATTGTAACAAGAAGGATGGAATATCATCGCCATAATTTCCTTCTTGGTAGGTGCTAAGTTTTTTATTTGTTTTGCTAATGTAATAAAAATACTACATAAAAATACTATATTAAAAAAACTGTAGTATTTTATTATTTAAAATTCTTTTATAATACATTCAAGTATCAAAGACTCGAAGGTTTGAAGAATTGGGAGCAACCGGAACAAGTTTGGAATAGTACGAGCCATAGCAATAAATGTGCATGCGAATGAGCACGTGACCACGATTGTTGTAGCATTGGCTGCGCATGGCAGCCCTATGGAAGACATGGGATGCGCATGGCAGCCCTTTATGAGGTTGTGGGGTGCACACGCCCATGGGAGGCAGCCAAGGGGTGCGTACACCCATGGGAGACAGCCGAGGGGTGTCCAAATGGATGATGGTCACTTGAAGACTTGTTCGCCAAGAAAGGAGTTTTTATATTCCAAGACATATGTAATTTACTTGATTTTCTAGGATGGACCAAAATTGTAGCTATTTATATTATCGTAAATATTGCAATGCTTGTCATTGTTTGATAACATGTCATATAGAATAGGAGTGCCACTCATATATCTCTTTTGGTATGAACAAGCATTGAATATTTTAGGTATCTAATTGGCATCTAGATAACTTGGTAAATCATTCTTTGGAATTCGATCACATGCCTTAAATAATTGGGTGGGAGAAGGTGTTTTGGAACACCTACGACCTCCAAGTTTAGTTGAGCTTTATTCATGAATGGATATTAGCAAGATACTTCCTTACAAGGATAGACTAGACAATTAACCCAAACGATATCTACTCCCAAATGTGGGATATTCGTGAGGAAATATATTGAAGGTCGATAACTTGGTAACAAACTCAATGTGATTTTATTAATATCCTCCCAAGAGTTCTTGTTAATATAATCGCAAGGCTAAAATTGAAAACGCTAGTTATTATGTTAACAATTAGGTGGGATTTCATCCAACTAGTAAATGGTGCGAACTCCCAAAGGAGGCATGACATTTATGGATGTTGGATTACCGTTGAATTTTACGATTGAATTATTTTTTTGAATTCAAGATAAACATTCGAAAGTGCTTTATCGTGATTGTTTATTTTTATTACTTTTGTTATTAAAAAGAAATCATGACCCCAACCCTAATCAACATCCTAAAAGATAATACTTTAACTGATGATAATTATGTCACATGGAAAAGGAAAATTGGGTTGTTATTACAAGCAGGAAAACATTGATTCGTTATGTCTATTCCTTAACCACCAAACTAATGAATCTATTGAGGAGCAAAGAGACAGGTTTCAAAAGTGGAAGTCTTCAGATGAGATGGCTAAATGTTACATTATGGCCACCATCTCCAATGTGTTGTAATAGCAACATGAAGGAATGGAGATTACTACCGATATAATAATTTCTTTGAAAGAGGTGTTTGCTATAAAGTCTATGATGATTAAGAGAGAGGGAGTGACTTGTTTCATGAATCTTAGGATGAAACATGGACAGGCTGTGAAAGATCACATGATTAAAGTCATATAACATCTCAATATTGCTGAACTCAATGGTGTTGAGACAAATGGTGTGATAAAAATTGACATGATCGTCAATTCACTGTCAGATCCATTTAATTAGTTCAAGTTGGACTACACCTTGAACAATAAGAGTGCACCTTATAAGGCCTGATGCAAGATGATCAAAGCATCGAGAAAATCCTTGTGATATGCAAGGGTTAAGAGATTCATAGGGTTAGTAAAATTGCTACTATTAAGACCCGTAAGAAAGTCAAGAAACAACAGAAGAAAAAACAACTTTGGCCTAACTAGAAGGGGTTTCAGGAAAGGAAGAGACTGAATGAGAATGAATTCAACTTGCATTTAGGCATCGGAGCGTTGGTGTCTACTAGTGTAGTAGGAGATATTAGAATCAATTTAGATTCTTATAGGCATTTAGATTTCATAAATATTTATTATGTACCACAATTCCAGAGGAATTTAATTTCAGTTTCTTGTCTAAATAAATTTAGATATTTGGTAACTTTAAAAAAAGGTTTTATTATTAGTAAGAATAACAAATTTGTTTGTGCCTAGGTCATTTTAATAGGATCAAAAGATTGGTCAGTGATGGACCTTTAAGTGACTTAAAGGTTAATGATCTACCAACTTGTGAATCTTGTTTGGAAGGCAAGATGACCAAAAGGTCATTCACGACCAAAGGCACAAGAGCCACTGAATGTTTAAGGTAGATACACATTGATGTGTTTGGTCTTATGAGCATTCAATCTAGAGGTGGATATGAGTACTTCATCACTTTCACGGATGATTACTCAAGATTTGGCTATGTGTATCTCATGAGATATAAGTCAGATGCTTTTGACATGTTCAAAGAATTTAAAGCTGAAGTAGAAAATCATCTTGAGAAACGCATAAAAATCTTAAGGTCAGTCACTAGACGGCAGTCAAGCATATTTTTGAGTATCTCAGGAGACTGAGAGATTATATGCTTTATACTCTGTAGGGGATTTAATTCCCGTTGGGCATATAGATTCCGATTTCCAATTGGACTATGACTCCAGAAGATTAACATCATGATTGATATTTACACTTGGGGCAATCATATGGAGGATTCAAGCAATCTTGTATTGTTGACTCCACCATGGAAGCCGAGTATGTTGCCGCATGCGAGGCTGCTAAAGAGGTTGTCTGGCTCCGTAAATTCTTGATTGACTTGGAAATGGTTCCTGGTGTGAATAACCAAATCACTATCTATTGTGAAAATAGTGGAGCAATTGCTAATTCGAGAGAACTAAGAAGTTATAAGATAGGGAAACACATTGAAAAAAAGTATCACCATTTAAGGGAAATTATGCATAGGGGAGACGTTACGATAACCAAGATCGCGTCAGTAGAAAATCTAGCGGATCCCTTCACAAAGGCTTTTCCACAAAAGAGTTTTGATGGGCACCTCGAGATTATGGGGATAAAAGATATGACACATTTGCTATAAAGCAAGTGGGAGACTGTTGGGATTATGCTCGATAGCAAGAGTGTAATAATGTATTTGACAATCTGTTCATATTAATAAAAGTTATTTCTAGTTTAGCAAATCTTATAGCATTTATAGTTTAATTATTATAATTGTCAAATGAAAATAATCATAAGATCAAAAGACTATGAGAAAAGAAGAATTGTTCGTACATCTGGATATGTATGAGGTTGACACAATTCTTTAGTTAGTCTTGAATAAAAATCACAACTTAAGATAAAGGTTTGGCACCTTTATCTTGTTAAAGTTGTAGATTCTTTTGCTAGCATTTGAGTGGGATCAAATGTGTTATGATGAGTCTAAAGTCATCAAAGTGTAGTGTCTTTAGGCAAAAGAATCTAGTGCACTGGGTGCACTGAATAGGATCATAGTGCAATACTTTTTCCAGAACCGTCAATGGATAAAAAATTTCACTTGAATACAATCGGAGAGTCTATCTCAATGCTGAGATAATTGATGGACTTATGGTTGCAAGTGTTATAATTTGAGCTATCAATGAGTACGATTATATAACATAGTCTATCTATGATAGTTTGGTGGTATTCATTTGTTAATCGATAGAGAACTTCATTTATAGATACGGACATCGTGGCTCTATTTATTGAATGAGAGTAAAATACCATCATATAGATGTTTTGAGGTATTGGATTTTAAATCTTAACGTTAAGTTTTCAATAGTGTCTATTGAAATAAGGCTTCTGGACAAGTCAAAATATCCAAGTTCAAAATGTGGTCATATGAGTAAATATGGTAACTTGGAAAGCTATTGGCGGTCTATGAGCTCTTGGCGATTACTGTTATTCTTCACAAAGATACAATTTCTCCATTAAGATTGTCTAGGGTATGAATGAGTAATATTAACTTATTCTATCTTTATTTAAGAGTTTATTTTTAGTTCTTTAGCGGAATGAACTAAAATTAATAGATCTCACATAAGTGAATCATTTGTTGAATTTGATTTGGTTATGTCTATTGGAACTTAATTTTAGATAGCCCGCCAAGATCCCCAATCAACACGAACTTGCATGGACCACTTGGTATATTCTACCGGACCAATTTAAGAGTCCATCTAGAATTGTATTAAGGCATGTGAACTTGTTTCTTCCAGTAAGAATGGGTCTAGTTTACATGTGGACATTTTATTTAAGAACAATGGATTTAATAAAATAGGAAAAACAATATTTGGCCCATATATATTGGCTTGGGCGGCTAAGGCTATTTATAATAGCCTATTGTATTATTTTTTATTTTATTTTTTAATTAAATGGAAATTAATTAATTTGTTAATTAATTAATTATTTAATAAAAAATCATTATCTTTTTCCTAGTATAAGAAGGTCTCCTAGAGTCATATTATCGTTGGTAATATGATAAGTATCAAATACTATATTTGATATGTAGATAAATAAAAGGAATTTATCTATCTAGTCAAATTAGGAAGTATTTGATTTCTATTAGGACTCAATTGACAGTTGATCAAATTTGGAAGTTTTTGATTTAATCACAATTTAATTTATATTCAATAATTTGTTATTGAATAAATACACTATTTGAGTTAGATTAGGTGTCTTGGTGTGTAAAAGAAATCCTATTTTTAAGAGGATTGAATCCAAATTTTATTAGGAGTCTTGGTGAAGTAGAAATCCTCTTTCTAGGAGGATTTTCGGCCACCTGATAATACTCCTATATAGATTTTCGACCAAGACCTAATTTTTGGTGTTAGAAGTTGTTTTTTGTTTGTTTTTTTTATAGTTTTTTAAAAAAAAAACTTCGTTCAACTCTTAGATATTGTGTATTGATTTCGGCCAAGGTGAAGAGAAAAGATGAACGTTTTGTTTTCGATAGTGCGTTAGTAGCCTTTACTTCAAAAGGTTTTGTATACAACATTGAATCAAGGTTCACGCAAGTTTCAATCAAATAGATTGATAATTCACAAATGACCGGACGTTATTGGGTTTTCTCTTGGAGGATTATTGTGACAAACAAAGAATAAGATTTTGTATGTTTCCATCCTTAGGTATACAATTAAAAGAAAGGGATCCCACAATCCTAGGTGATTCACGTTCGTGATTGGATTGGAAGATCTTACGGATTCAATTCGACGCTAGTTCAATCGTCACGAAAAAAAAGGTTCGTTACTTTTAATATAAGTCAATTAATCTAGGGTTAAGGTTCTTTCTATTAAAAGGGAATTTTTTTAAAATATACCAAACCCTAATGTTAATAGCGAAATTTGGCTAGGGTCCAAAGAGAAATTTTCCACTCTCCTAACCCTAGTTCACCAATCATTGAACTCCGGATCTTATGGACGAGCTATCAAACCACCCCGCAGAAGCGAGGAAAGGTCATCGAGCTTCAGAACCATCAGGGATGGAGTCCGACATGACCAGATTGAGCTCCTTACGCCAACACTGGAATTCAAGAAAAGCCCGACCCATGGTTATCCTGGCTTCCCGAGATCGAAATAACCTCGTAACCTCCCCAGAAGCCCGCCAACCTCTCCAAAAGCCCGTTATCCTTTCCAGAAGCAAAAAATGGGCCTTTAAAGATATCAAGTTCATGCTATAGCTACGTTCCAATTCGCTATGGAAGACTCGAACCCAACTGGACGAGAAAAAGAAAGCTCACCTAATCAATGCTACCCCCAATGAGTGCCCAGAAGGTCATCTCAAGCTCTAAAGGACCAGGAAATGTCAGGCCAAGCTTCTAGGACCAGACCTATGTTGGTACCCCGTTCACCGATCGTGCAGCGGAAACGGCTTTTAAAATTTTTATACAAATCGTAATCTGTATCTGGGACCGGTGAACTTTTGATCGTATTTATTTTCGGAACAAATACATATACTAATTATTATACTAATTAAATATATATGTAAATACAAAAAATTGTAATCAATAATAAAAAGGAAGATTAAAATATAAAATCATACCAACGTTTGGAGGCTCCTTCACTTTTTGATTTTGCTCCTGGTCTGTACCACATATCTTCCTCGCTATATCCCGGAACTGGTAACTGCGTGTGGGCGCGTCACGAAGTCAGGAACTAGAATTGAGGAAGTCAAAAAGAGAAGAAAAAAAAAACTCTTTCTCTTGATATAAGTATACAACACTTGCACACTTTTCTCTCTTTTTTGGTGTATTTCATGCACACGCTTGCACACAATAACTCACAATTACTCAACACACTTACTTGAATATGTCAAAGCTATTGCATATATCAAGTGTATAGTTTTTTATCTCACGTTACTGTTTTCAAAAACACAAAAAAACAGAACACCTTTTTTTTGTCTTATATGCCTTTTTTATTTTCCCATGTTTTGCCAATGTAATATATATATATATATATGTGTGTGTGTGTGTGTGTGTGTGTGTGTGTGTATGAGTTGTGCGTGAAACGCACAACACCAATTGTTATTTTTTTTTTAAATCTAATCAAATCTAATTTGATTTTAAAAAACTTTCAAATAAAAAATATCCCATATCTTTTATTTGATTTTTAAAAACTTTCAACTAAAAAACATCTCATATCTATTTAAATTCAAAAATTAAATATTTAATTTAATAAAATAAAATAATCACATTATCTTATTTTATTCAAAAATAAATATCAACATGCACCCTCCATTTAGTGATTAATAACATAATTAAATAATCTCATTATTTAAGTTATTTAATCACCATTATCCATTAATTAAATAATCTTATTATTCAATTAATTCCCGAATAAATACGTGTCACTTTTGTAACATAATTAACTGGACAATCAAATCAATTAACTGTGACCCTTGTTACCTAAATCGATCGGGCTAGCAAGGGGACCTAGTGGACCCACAGTATTTTGAGCTTCAATAATCATCAGAATCATTAATTAAACTCTTTAATTAATATTCCTTGATTATTAACTCCAGTGTTATTCCACTAAAAACCCGAAGCTGCACTCTCTCAACTGCAGACGTTTTTACACAAACCGATATAACTCGGTGTCCATCGATATAGCTATTACATATGGTGTGATCCTCCACAATAGTTCATAATTAGAGCTGGGTCATAATGTCCGTTATACCCTTGTAATTACATACATCTGACCTCACTCATGGTATATCAAAGACCACGATCTAACCTGAAGGAGTCAATAAGATACTCAGGATTAAGATCACCCATATATAGCCATCATTAGTTGATATATATGAATCTCATCGATAAACGGATCTTTGTGTGAAATTCATATAGATCATGGCCTAGTCCTATATGATCACATCATACAAGGTGCCTTCATTCCCATATCTCATATAAATGATTCAGGATAGAATCACTGTACATTACGGAATGGACCACTGCTATAGATTAACCACAAATAAAGTACCCAGCTTTATTTACTATCTATGGACACTTTAGATTGGACGTCTCTTACTGTATCCATCCGTATTTGACACTCATATACACTGTTCGAGATTACATCCGGCAATCTAGGATGTTAATATGTACACAAGTTTATAAAATAAATAACATAACAGAATGAATTGAACCTTTCCTTTTATTTACTTCATAAATCCATTTACAAATTACATGCTTAGGGCATAAACCTTAACAACCTAAGGCATGAGTCTACCTCGCTCTACGAAACAAGGAACAACTAACTCGACGACATCTATGAAGAATCATGCTTTGAATACACACAATATCATATCTACACTACAACGAATATTTAAACTCTACATACATGTAAGGCAAGAGATTGAGTCCAAAAAGGAAACAAACTTATCTCCACCAAAGATATTCTCGAATCCGTTATTAATGAGAAGTCAATGACTTTCAAGAAAAAGATTCCGCCAAATAAGGAGGGAACGGATTCAGAGAATCATGGCAGAAGATTCAGGGAATTTGAACTACCTGGACCATGTATAAATATGTTGGTAGGTTTTAGATTGTGTTGGCATTAATTCCATATCAAAATAATGTTTAATTATAATGATTTAGTTGTTTAGATTCATGATGATTCAAGCTTTAATGAACAATAAGTCAAAGCAAGTTCAAAGTCTTCAAAGAGAAAGGATGCAATATGGTTCTACAATGGTATACTAAGACCTTATCTTTCTCTTACAAGTCTTAGGCACACACACAATTCATACATTTGTCCCTGCATCGTTGTGCACCATTATAGGCACACACATACAATTCATTCATATGTGTCTCTGCATCATTGTGCACCATGTATAACACATTCACACACTTGAAGATGAATGCTCATGCATTGGTATGGAAATAACATGTTTTGGAAAATGCATGATTGGAGACTATCTCTATGTAGTTTGCATTCTGGTGTGAATTGTGTTTATATGTGTATATGTTTGTATAACATGGAAATTGAACTTGAATTTAGTCTTAAACCATTCTTGATTGAGTTCTGGTCATTTCAGTTACTCATACTATTGATTTTAAGTTCTAAGTCAAAAGATACTACACTTTCAACTCATGTTGCATACATTGTCTTCGCTTCGTATATCGAGTTGAATTATTATTTTCTTGGTTGAGTATCTTATATGTCCATGTCTGTGAGAGAGTTATGGTTTGTAATTCGTAAATGGATTTGAATTCCGAGTTTGGAGGCTGGAGAACGGTCTAAGAAAGCGAGAGGAGTGCAAGGGAGTTGCACCATGGCCAAAGGCAATTCATTGGTGCAAGCCCGAGATGGTGCGTGGCCATCTCGGCTGCAACTCCTTGCTGCCCTGAGATGCCCATGCACCATCTCAGGGAAGCAATAACAAAGGTGGGTTTTTTGTTCTTTTTGTTTCATTCTTTCTCTCTCCTTTATATTCCTCTTCCCTCTCACATTTCATTCTAAGAAGAAATTTAAAACTTGAGTGCAGAAATTTTCTCTCTACATTTTCTCACCTTCTAAATACCATAACTTGTTCATTTGAACTTCGATTTGAGTAATTCAAAGTTGAGAGTGTTTATCTATTCATCCTCCATCTTTTCTCTGAACGTTTGAGTGAGTTTTATTGCTGTTTTTGGAGTCTAAACTCACAAAAACAAGACTGAACCAAAATCAACTAAGGTATTGATTTTCTCTCAAGTTTTCTTTTCAAACTTGGTCAATTGCCTTGGGTTTTCTTATTCAACATATATATGTGTATTGTGAGTGTTTTGATTTGAGTTTTGAACTCATTTAAAGCTAGGTTGAGTTTCAACTGAAATCTTACATGTTGAGTTAGGTATTGATTTTACCTATGTTTTCACATGTTTGGGATTGTATTGTGCTAGCTTTGATTCTAGGACTATTTGTTGATCTTTGATTGATTGATTTTGTGAAAAATAGTTCCTCACATGTATTAGGCTCTCTTTGGCCAATTTCTCACAATGATACATGTGCTTATGTTCTTTTGAGCTATTCATGTGTTTTTGTTGAATCTATGTATAGGAATATGCTCTAGAACTTTAGCTTTAATCTAAATGACTTTGTCTTATGATTTTAGCATGTTTTTGGTTTATGAGATATAAACTTGATTATGTGATTAATTGAATATATCTTATGATTCAAGTTTTTAGATCTATGCATGTATCTAGGTTGTAATTAATGTTGAACATATCTTACATGATCTAGATGGATTAAACATGCATGATTGACTAGACTACATTTATTTTGTGCATTCATGCTCATATATAGTATTTTCCATAGGATGTGTTGATCATAACATTTTATATTGCGTGCTTGTTTGCTTTTTGCATTCATGATCACCTAGATGCCTTGTGAGAAAGAAGTCTTGACAATAGGTGTGAGACCTATGTTGTTGAGCAAGAAAGTATTGGCAAGAGGTGTGAGACCTTGGATTGTCAAGCAAGGAAGTCTTGACTAGAGTCGGGAGGACTCGAATAGTCGATCAAGAAGTCTTGCCTAGGGTATTGAGGATCCAGAAAGGTGAGCGAGGAAGTATTGACAAGAGGTGTGAGGCCTCGGATAGTTGAGCATGAGGGCGACATCTTCATGAGTTTGATAGGAGGGTAGTTTATAGGTGAAGAGGTCACTTGAGAGATTGTACTTGTCTTATCTACTAGTGGATTTTGTTTTTCGGTGGTTGCTAACCCGTGGATGTTTCCTTTTCGGAGGTTTACCACGTTATATCTTGTGTCAACTTTTGTCTATCCCTATCTCTATTATATTTGTACTTGTTATTTGAATACTATGGATAGAACTCTTTATGTAAGTTGACTTCCTTTCTAAGATATAGATTGTGTATGTGTAACAATTACTTGTTTGTATCACACTTTACTTATTTTATATATTGATTAAATATCTTTAATTGATATATATATTGTGATACAAGCAATCTAGAGGGACAAACTTTTGTTTGTTTCTAAGGGAGTCGAAAAAGGTGTCTAACCTATTCACCCCCCCTCTAGGTTAGCCTTGAGCATTTAACCGTGTTTGTATTTTCATATGCTCAACATAAATAGAGAAAATGAGGATAGAGGAAAAAAGATCGAGAGGAAAGAGAGCGGCATAGGGCAAATAAACGGGGAGAAGAGGAGAGTTTTTGAGACTTTGGCCTAAATTCTACAATCAGAACACGGCCTCCACTATTATCTACTATTCGACAGGCACGAGGTTGCCACCCTACTATATCCTTTTAAGAGTGTTTAAGGGTCTCTTGTACGATACTCACAGTTGATAATAAAGCCATTACATTCCCGTCTTTATTGCATTTACACATCCATCTTTATTCAATCAGGTTAGGTACCTAAGGTACCAACCCCGGCCACCACTTACGTGGTAGTGGTCTCGAGGGTGTTAACCTGAATTTCTCACCTTGAGTAAATTCTCCGTTAACACCTAATTTTACGCTTCCGCCGCGTTTTGAACGAATATTTTCTTACAGAAGGTTTAGAGGAAGGGTAAGAGGTCGTAACATCAAAATCCCGCTTTAACACAGATTGGTACCACTCAAGCTTCGGTTCCCCCGGTGATAGGTTAGGCAATTCTAGAATAACAGGCCACAACTTTTGTGGAAATTGTCCATCTACGGTTGGTTACAGAGGGAATTATTCCTCAACCGGTAAAACCTAGCACCCAAGAGGACCTTAATAGATCAGGGGATAGGACTACTTTTCGACAGGTTAGGGCCACAACCATTGGTATCGGTCGGGGTCAGGTTAGGCTCTTTGCCCTCAATTCGAGATAGGTTAGAGCCCATGCCCTAGATTTGTGAAGGTCGACCAATTACCAACCCTAACAGGTGAAATTAGTTATCGACATCCCACCAAGGGGGCCTAGCCACCTAGCATAGACAACTGTAAATAGGACGGAACCTCGAGCGAGAAATGCATGGGAAAATCCTCCTCAACAGGATAATCGAGGTGAGGTACCTATCTTATCAGAGGGATCAGACATTAAAGACTCTAAGATCGAATCTAAAAACACCGAGAATAAATGCCTACGAGATCAGCTAGCTCATATACAGAAAGAGATTCAAGAGTTGATGAGGGGCAAGCACCAGAAAAATCCGAAGGATCCTCTGAATGAGATGAACGCCCCTTTCTCTAGAAGAATCAGGGAAGCATAAGATCCCTCATAAATTCAAGATGTCGGTTGACAAGTACTCTGCCATAAAAGATCTCTTAAGCCACCTAGAGAGCTTCATTCAGCAGACAGAAGTCAAGATTGCAACCATGGCAACCATTTGCAGAAAGTTACCCGCAGGTAGCATGGACGAATTTACTCAATTATTTAGTGACTTTTGTTCAAAATTTCAGGGGATCAAGCCACGTCCAAAGGATCCGATCCACCTACAGTACGTAATTCAAGAGCGAGATGAGTCGCTTAGGTCTTACGTGGAGAGGTTCCACAAGGAGGTGATTCAGATAGGGATTTTCCTTGAGAAAAAGACCCTAGCCAACTTCCGTATGAATTTGTGGGCAGGCAGTTTGTTTTGATCGTTTGCCAATTATCCACCAGAGACTTACCAGGAAGCCTACGAGAAAGACCTCGAGCAAGTGGAGATAGACGAGCAGCTCAGAGTCAAGATTGAACATGATGACAAGAGGACCGCCAAGAGGCGCCCAAACCTACACCAATACAAAAGGATAAAAATAAACCTCTCAATCGGTCTACATACCACTTCTTACCATTCCAGCCATAACGGCAGTGATACCCAACGAACTGAACCTCTCATCGAGCTTCGCCTCCTAAAGTGGTAGCTCCCAAATCCTAGGATAAGAAGGGGTACTACACCTAGTTGAACTCATCCCGTGAGATGATCTATCTTGCCATTCATGATAAGGGACTACTCAGAAATACTGGCTCTAAAAAAGCACCAGCTAACATAAGGAATTGCTACAAATGCTGTGACTTTTATAAAGGTTTTGGGCACAACAACTCAGAGTGTTACAGCCTGCGAAACCAGATTGAGGCACTAGTGAGAGACGGTGACCTGGGTAGAATTTTTGTAGTAGGTTCAAGAAAATGTTCACACAGGGAAATAGGTACAGGCCGAGATCTAGGAAGATGAGGAGAAAAACAGAGGAAAGCAGAAGGACCTGATACTGCAATTCTAGGCCATACACACCATTTGTTGAGGACCTACTCTGACAGGTATCTCCAACAATTCTAGAAATAATCATGGCAGAAAGATACCCCGGATTAAAGAGGTCTGAGATATCTTCATGGTAGATCGGAGCTTGGCAGGAACCTCCTATTCTGCCCAGATCAATTTTACTGAAGAAGATGTATACAACATCGTACAACCACATGATAATCCCATGGTGTTCATGGTATAGATCGCCAATTTCTTAGTCCACCACGTGTTGATTAATAAGTGAAGCAGCGTGGACATCCTTTTTAAGGACACTGTGGAAAAGCTTAACCTGACGTAGTGGTGTTATAACAGTTGCACCATCCCCCATATGGCTTTTTTGGAGACTAAATTGTACTAGTGGGATGGTAAAATTCTACAGGTAATCATCGGGACTGCAACCTTCCAGCAGAACATGATGACTGACTTCGCGGTAGTGGACACCCCGTCAGCTTACAACGTGATCATTGAGAGGCCTTTCCTATCGGTTCTCAAAGAGGTATTGTCCATCTACCATAATGCCTTGAAGTTCCCAGTGGGAAACGAGGTTGGCAAAGTATGCAGTGACCAGTAGGCAGGTCACAAATGATACGCAGTATTAACTAACCTGGCCGCCTTAGCCAAAAGTTTTTACTGATATCAATTGTACGGGAGCAAATGCCGTTAAAAGAGGATCTCGATACCCCGAGCATTATTGAAGTGGCTGGAGTAACAGTAGAGAAACCTGAGTTGAAGATCTTGCCAGAAGAGGTGATAGAAGAAGACAGAGGGTGGGTAAGTGGCCACCCGGT
This sequence comes from Dipteronia dyeriana, assembly GCA_032871835.1. NCBI lineage: Eukaryota > Viridiplantae > Streptophyta > Magnoliopsida > Sapindales > Sapindaceae > Dipteronia > Dipteronia dyeriana. Next base: position 108,714,497 of record CM065300.1, on the reverse strand, counting down.
TGATGCGCTAGAAGAAATACCAGTTAGGGAGGATGACCCCTCCAAGGTAGTCAAGGTCGGAGCCACGCTGGAAGCAAGGGTCAATAAAGGATTAATTCAACTACTCTGTGAGTATAGTGACATCTTTACGTGGAGTCATGACGATATGCCAAGAATCCCAATTTCCTTGGTAGCTCATAGGTTAGCAATTTAACCTGCCTTCAAGCCTGTTAAATAAAAGAGGAGGATGTTGACAAGAAGATGTTGACAAACTACTGAAAGCTGAGTTCATTTGGGAATCTCTATACCTGGAGTGGATCGCAAACGTGGTCATGGTGATAAAAGTCAATGGAAATTTGCGTATGTGCATCGATTACACCGACCTCAACCATGCCTGTCCAAAAGATAGCTTCCAAGAAGGAAAACACCCAAAGGACCCAGAGCAACCTCGAAAGCTTAAAAGGACTATTTGATTGATGGATACCTCTAAAGCAGTAGAAGATCGCTTCCCCTACTTCGAAGTTTACATCATGATGATGCTAGATGGGCACTTAAGGAAGTTCATTTGGGCGAATGTGGGAACCATAGCATAAGAGAAGCATTGACATATTAGGCACTTCGCATGGGTTACTACTGGATAACCATGCACCATGATTCGAGGATGTTCGTACAATCATGTGGACCTTGCCATAGGACATCTAATGTTAACAGTCTGCCTCTGAAACATCTCACCATAAATAGTTTGCCTTATCCCTTTGCCATTTGGGGAGCTGATCTGATCAGACCACTATTTACTACTCCTGGTTAAGCAAATCATGTCATAGACGCAATCAACTGCTTCACTCGATGGGTGGAAGCAAAACCACTCTCAAAGATAACTGAGGAGAATGCCACTAAAATTATTAAGAAAAATGTTATTTGTAGGTTCGGTTCCCTAATGAGCATCATTATAGATTTAGGCAAGCAATTGGACAATGCACGGTTCAGGGATTTCTGTGAAGACCTAGGTATCGACCTCCACTTTGCATCGATAACTCATCCCTAAACTAATAGCCTGGTTGAAGCTATGAACCAAACCATTAAAAAATTCTTGAAGAAGAAAATGTTAAAGAAAAAAGGCAAGTGGGCAAAAGAGCTACAGAGGTACTTGGGGCCTACTGTACCACCAAAAGGACTGTGGCTGGAGAAACACCCTACTTCCAAGCTTTCGAGAAAGAAGTAGTCTTAACTATCGAGCACAAGCTAACTTCATTCCAGGTTCAACACTTTAAGATGAAAAGTAGCGAGGTCAAGCTGAGGGCTAAGCTAGACCTTTTTGAGGAAAAGCAAGATAAGGTGGTAGAAAAAGTTACAGTCCATTAGAGTCGAATTGTGAGGTATTACAATAGGAAGGTTAGAGCTAGCAATTTTAATGAATGAGACCTGGTACTCTGAAAAGTGACCCAGAACATAAGGATCCGATCAAATGGGGTTATGGGCCCCAATTGGGAAAACCCTTACCTGGTAAATGTGGTGGTCCGAAGTGGAGTCTACATGCTTGAAGATATGGATGGGTGACCTATCGACCACACCTAGAACGTGAACCATTTAAAGAGGTTTTACCCATAGACAGAGGATTCCCAAGTAAATTAGGTCAACCTAGGTATCAATATTTACTGTTCATGAATATTTTGTACTTTCAGTTGATTATCAATAAAATCTCCGTTTGTTTCACCATCTCCACTTATGTATGTTTTCACCACGGGATTTCACCATGATCGCCATGAACCGGGAATGGCCATATGGCTACCCCAATACCTTAGTCAGGTATCACCCCTCGTCAAGAAGGGTTTAAACATAAGTGCATAATTGCCTGCTAGATCACAAGACTAGAGATTGGTAGGGGAAGCCCTATTACCACCACTTATGCCTTGGTCAGGCTACCACTCTCAAGAAGGATCTAGGCGTAAGAGCTTAGTTACCTGTTAGATCAAGATCGCCATGTTAAGTGATAATGTTGTAATTTACTCTTTTTATACCCCCCATTTCTTTAACTTTTCACTCAGTTCCTGGGCTAAACCATGATTTTAATGGCTCAATTTAGCGTTTCAAAAGTTTTTCCATCAGCGGGGCTTTAGTGTAGAAAATCAGAACTTTTGGGCAATTTCACAATTTCAATAAGTTGGGATTTCAGCTCCGCTCTAGCCTCGTGCAAAGTATCATGCAAAGTGGATAACAACCCTTTTCGTGCCTAAATGCTTCGCTTAAGCGTGGAGCGAAGATGTCAGATCACTAGATTTTTTGCACCCACCTCGAGCGAAATATGCAGTGAAATTCAGCACAGTGTGTTTCGTGCCCAAGGTGTTCACGCCTTTATCACGCTAAAGATGTAGTGAACTTGAGATCAGCACTTTTCACGTCCAAACCTTCATGCCTTCCTAGAGCGAAGTCTCAAGCGAAAAGCACCCTTATTGTTTTGAAACCAACTTTTCGTGCCCAACTTCACCCTTTTATCGAGCGAATCCTGGTACGAAAAACGTCACATCCAGCTTTTCTCTTCTGGTTTATTGATCCCAAAAATTTAGGATTCTCTAATTTAGAATCATTTCTTCTACTTTGGGGGGCCAACATCATCTTCCCCAGCTACACCCCATCTTCCTTTGACCTATCCCCTTTCATGCAAACTCTCTTCTCTCTTCCTATCGGTACCTAGCCTTCTTTAAATACAAGAAAAAAAAGTTAAAGGGCTAAAAAAATTTTCTAGCACAACTTTTCTACTGTCCTTTGAACTTGGATGTCTCAAGAGGAAGCTTAGAGCAACTAGGAGGTTATCTCTTGGAGTAGTGAAGTCATTAGAGCCAAGCATTTCAAGAAGAAGTTCTACAACTAGTTTTTTCTCTTAAAACTCATTCTTTTATCGTCTTTTATTTGATATGACCTATAATCATTTGATGACATTTATGGTTTTCATGTGTAATCTGAGCTAAGCTTTCTTTGTGTTAGAACAAGATGAACCCTACATTGATTTATTATTTATGACCTCTTGAAATTCTCTACATGTGCTTGTAAAGTTGTATGAATGATTTGCATGCTTGATGCTTTTATATTGATTGGCCATCTTCACGAATGATCTTTCTGATAAGCAAATTATTCACTAAATATGACTAGAAATATGAAGGATCACTAGGCAAGCATATAGGATTCATGAAAGTTTTCCATTAAACATATTAAGCTCATGCATGTATTGTATGTGTGGATGATATTTCTAAGACATCGAAAGAGATTAGAATATTTACTTGCGTGCTTGAGAATTAAGGGGGCTATAATGTTTAGTTAAGATGGGTGGGGTGGATTCGAGTTCTAGCACATTGTACATTAATATTGTTAGTTGTTCTTGTTAAGAGTGGTATTTGTTGCAATGGTAAAGTACTACTTTGTAAATCTTAGTGTAAAAATCTAGACACTCTTGTTATTAAATTTGTTTAAATAGTATAATAGCCAATAAAATCTGATACTTAAACCCTTAGTCCCTGTGGGAACGATACCTACTTATTACTATGCTTGCTTTTGACCTTGTACTATTGTTGCGGGTCTTTCTTGTGTAGTGTAAAACCGATCAATTTTTGGCGCCGCTGCCAGGGAACTTAGCGGATATTGATATTGGAAATTCGTGGTTTTAACTATTTTGAACGTATTATTTTGATTTCTTTGTTGTAGTTTTCAGGCAGGGTGCACTTGTATGCACCAACGTATAAGGAGTCACCAACAACTAAACTTTTAATTCAATCCAGATATTGAAGGAATCATAAGGAGAAATTATCGGAATCGAAAAAGGATTAGAGCTATGGAGGATCAGAATCCTAATCCTAATCAGAATCCACCCCTAGCCTAAGTTTCGATGCAAGAGGAAGACAGTGTTAATGTGGCAATCAAGAGAACTCTACAAGACTGTTTTATGCCAAAAGTAGATCGAAATCTATCTGCCATTTGATGACCTACTGCCAATGTGAATTTTTTTTTGTATAAGCCGGAGGTGATTCAAATGACCATGTCTACTGCGTAGTTTGGGGGTTTGCCTAGTGAAGATCCAATTGTACACCTACAAAGATTCAATGACATTTGTGACACTTTCGTATTCAACGGGGTTACTGAGAATTTCATAAAGTTAAAGTTATTTCAATTCTCACTCCAAGACTGAGCCAAGGCATGGCTGGATTCCATGCCTTAAGATTCTATTCTCATCTTTGATCAATTGGCTCAAGAGTTCGTCAACAAGTACTTTCCACCCGGAAGAGCCACTCAACTTAGGAGCCACTCAACTTAGGAATGACATCACCAACTTTGCTAAACTTGAGAGTGAGAGCCTTTATGATGCGTGGGAAATATTCAACGAGCTTGTGAGACAATGCCCACATCATGGTCTACAGAAATGACAACTTGTGGAGTCTTTCTATAACGCCATCCCAAACGCAATAAGAACTTTTTTTATGTAGGTGCCAGAGGATCTTTGATTTAGAAGTCGATGGATGCAGCCTACAATACCTTAGAGAAGTTGACATCCATATATAGCCAATGAGGGAGTGTTAGAACTGAAACGAGAGCCCCGGGTGTCATTGAAGTTGATAAAGTCTCCTCCATGAAAGCTCAAATCGAGCTTTGACCTAACAAATGAATAGGATGGGTTTCTCTTCAAGTCTAGCTCTTGTGGCATGTTGTGAACATTGTTTTGGATCTCACGGAAGTGTAGAATGTGAATTTGTACCCTCACCAATGATTGAACAAACAACTCTTGTGAGTTATAATTGAAACTATACCAACCAAAACCAAGACTCACAAAATAACCTGTACTCTAACACCTATAACCCGGGATTGAGGAATCATCCCAACTTCTCATGGAAAGACAACACCCAACAACAAAGCTTGACCCAAAGAAAACCCTCCAGTTTCAAAAACTAACCTCAACCTCTAGCTTATATTTGTCCAAACCCTGGCTACCAAAACCAATATGTGAACAACCAGGTGGAAAAGAATCATGCTCTTGAAGATCTCTTTTCAAAGTATATTACGAAAAAGTACAACTAGATGGAAATGCAAGATGAAACAATGAAGATGCTTGACTCGAAGAAGGATCAAATTGCCTAACAAAGTAGTACAACAATTCAAAACCATAAAGCAAGTTGGTCAACTAGCAATAGGTGCCCAAATAGGACAACAAGGGACCTTGCCTAGTGACACAATCATCAATCCAAAGGAGAATTGCAAGGCCATCACCTTGAGAAGCGGTAAAGAGGTTGATCTACCGAAGAATTTTAGGGTGAGAGAAGAAGTTGTAATAGTTGGAGACAAGGGGACCGTAGAGAATTAAGAAGATAGTGTTGATAAGATTAGGGATGAGGAAGAAGTTCTAGAGAAGGGTAAATACCAAGCTACAAAGCTACCAAGCTACCAACAACATCTTGTAAAGTGCCACCACCTCTAAAAGAGAAAGCCTGTGTTCCACCAAACCCATTTCCGTAAAGAATGAAGAAATACAAGGATGCTCAACAATATGAAAGGTTTTTGGATGTTTTCAAGAAATTACATATCAACATTCCTTTTGCGGAAGCTTTGGCTTAAATGCCTACCTATGTGAAGTTCTTGAAGGAGCTTCTATCTAACAAAAGAAAGCTAGAAGAATTTGAAATGGTATGTTTGACAGAAGAATGTATTGAAATCTTACAAAATAAACTTCCTCCCAAGCTAAAAGATTCGGGGAAGTTCACAATTCCTTGTGCCATTGGCATGTCAAATTTCCGCAAGGCACTAATTGATTCGAGAGCTAGCAAAAATTTGATACCTTTCTCAATTTTTGAATAATTTGGAGTAGGGGAAGTGAAGCCTACTAGTGTGACCCTCCAACTTATGGATATAAGCATCAAGCATCCAAGATGAGTGATGGAGGATGTCCTTGTGAAAGTGGAGAACCTATATTTCTTGGTAGATTTTGTGATACTTGATATGGAGGAAGATGTAGAGATTCCACTCTTTTTGGGAAGGCCAATTCTAAAAACTACAGTGGCATTAATTGATAAGAAGGAAGACAAGATGACCTTGAGGGTTGGTGATAAACAAGTTATCTTTCACATGACCAAAGCCATAAAGAAGCTGATGGATGCAGAAAATTGTATGAGAGTGGAGGTAATTGAGCCTCTAGTGGAAGAAGTTTTCAAGAAGACAAATATTAATGATCCTTGGCAAGCTTGTATTTGTGAGAGTGCAACCAAGGAAGACAAAGATAAAGAGGTGGATGGGTATGCTTTGCAATTGGATGCAATTCCACCGATGATTTTCAAAAGAAGATGTCATTATGAATAATTGGGTGAGAGCAAGCCAAGACTTCCACCTTCAGTGGAAAACTTCCACCTTTTATGGAAAAGCCTTGTACTTTGAAGTTGAAGCTACTACCCACTCACTTGCGATATGCATTTCTTGGGGAGGGTTCATCTCTTCCGGTAATCATCTCATCTTCCTTGTCAAAGCTTGAAGAAGAAAAATTGGTGAGAGTGTTGATGAGGCATATCAAGGCCATTGGTTGGACCATTTTCGAAATTAAGGGTCTAAGCCAATCCATATGCATGCATAAGATACTTTTGGAGGAAGATTGCAAGGCTTCAATTGAGCACCAAAGAAGACACAACCCAAATATGAAGGAAGTGGTAAGGGCTGAAATTTTGAAGTTACTTGATACACGAATTATTTATCCAATTTCAGATAGTTCATGGGTCAGCCCGATTCAATGTTTTCCAACGAAATGTGGGATGACCATTGTCCCAAATGCAAACAATGAGCTTATTCCAACTAGGACAGTGGTCGGTTGGAGAGTGTGTATTGATTATAGAAAGCTCAATGCCGCCACATGAAAGGACCACTTTCCACTACCATTCATTGACAAAATTTTAGAGCGCCTAGTGTGACACAACTACTATTGCTTCCTAGATGGATACTCGGGCTATAACCAAAATGATATAGATCCGAAGGACCAAGAGAAGATAACATTCACTAACCCATATGGATCATTTTCTTATATAAGAATGTCATTTGGATTGTGTAATTCACCAGCAACATTCCAAAGGAGCATGATGGCTATCTTCTCCGACATGGTTGAAAAGATCACAGAGGTATTTATGGATGATTCTTCTGTCTTTGGGCCTTCGTTTGGCGATTGTTTGCAGAATTTTAGTTTGGTGATTCAAAGGTGTAAGGACACAAATTTAGTGTTGAATTGGGAAAAATGTCATTTCATGGTCAATAAAGGTATTGTTCTTGGCCAAAGAATTTCTAAGAAGGGAATAGAAGTTGATTGAGCCAAGATCAAAATCATAGAGAAGCTTCCACCTCCGACTTCGGTTAGAGGAGTAAGAAGTTTTCTCGGTCATTCATGTAGGATTCTATAGAAGGTTCATCAAAGATTTCTCCAAGATTACCAAGCCTCTCTGCTCATTGCTCAAGAAAGATGTTCATTTTGTGTTTGATAATGTGTGCTTGAAAGCCTTTGAATTGTCGAAGAAGGAGTTGACTTTGGCTTTTATTATCTCTACTCCGAATTGGACTCTACCGTTTGAGATTATGTGTGACGCTAGTGATTGTATGGTTGGAGCCATGTTGGGACAGCGGAAGGAAAAACATCTACATGTCATTTACTATGCAAGCCAAACTCTAAATGAAGCTCAAATTAATTATGCTACCATAAAAAAAAGAGTTACTTGCCATAGTATTTTCCTTTGACAAGTTCAGATCGTATCTAGTGGGATCCAAGGTGATCATCTACACGGACCATTCAATAATTAAGTACCTCATGGAAAAGAATGATGCAAAGCCGAGATTGATACGATGGGTTCTATTGCTCCAAGATTTCAATTTAGAGATCTAGGACAAGAAGGGAACCGAAAACTAAGTTGCCGATCACCTCTCTAGATTAGAAAAAAAAAAGAAATGAATGATGTGCCAATCAATGAGAGTTTTCCAGATGAGAAACCATTCAAGGTAGAGGAGAAAGAAGTTGCATGGTTTGCCGACTATGTGAATTTTTTGGTATGTAATGTGGTTCCTACAGAGTAAAATTTTCATCGAAAGAGGAAGTTCTTTTCCAAAATGAAGCAATACTTTTGAGATGAGCCATATTTGTTTAGAAGTTATGGTGATGGAATTATTAGGTGGTGTGTGCCAAATGATGAGATGGAGGAGATCTTAAGCCATTTCCATTCAAGCTAATGCGGAGGCCACTTCGGTGCTTCAAGGACAGCTAGAAAGGTCCTCTTATTAAGATTTTGGTGGCCTACTTTTTCAGTGACTCGAATTTTTGTAGAAGCTTGTAACCAGTGTCAAAGAACAGGAAACATCACCAAGAGAGATGAGATGCCAATGAATGTCATGTTAGAGGTAAAAGTCTTTGATGTTTGGGGCGTGGACTTTATAGGACCTTTCCTTATGTCTTGTGGAAATAGTTACATCTTAGTGGCTATAGACTATGTATCCAAATGGTTGGAAGCCATAGCCACCAAAACTTGTGGAGCAAAAGAAGTCACCAAGTTCTTGAAGAGAAACATTTTCTCATGATTTGGCACACCAATGGCCATTGTTAGTGAATTGGGATCCCATTTTTGCAACAAACAATTTGAGGCCTTATTCAAGAAATATAGGGTTAAGCATAAGATAACCACCTAGTGTCACCCACAAGAAAATGGCCAAGTTGAAGTTGAAGTATCAAATAGAGAGTTGAAGGGGATTCTTGAGAAGACGGTAGGAGCCAAGAGAAAGAATTGGGCATATAATTTGAAAGATGCCTTGTGTGCATACCGTACAGCATACAAGACCCCATAGGTATGTCACCATTCTGACTTGTCTATGGGAAAGCTTGCCATCTACCATTCGAGTGGGAGTACGAGGTGTTGGGGTTTATGCCCTAAAGATGTAATTTGTAAACGGATTTATGAAATAAATGAAAGGAAAAGTTTAATTCATTCTTATTGTGTTGTTTATTTTTTAACTTGTGCATCTATTTAACATCCAAGATTGCCGAATGTAATCTCGAACTGTGTATATGAGTGTCATATATGGATGGATACAGTAAGAGACATGCAATTTAAAGAGTCCATAGATAGCAAATAAAGATGGGTACTTTATTTGTGGTTAATCTATAGTTGCGGTCCATTCCGTAACGTATGGTGATTCTATCCTGAATCATTCATATGGAGATATGAGAATGGAGGCACCTTGTATGATGTGATCATATAGGACTGGGCCATGATCTATATGAATCTCTCACCAAGATTCGTTTACCGATGAGATTCATATATATCAACTAACGATGGTTATATGTGGGTGATCTTAATCCTGAGTGTCTTATCGACTTCTTCATGTTAGATCGTGGTCTTTGATATACCATGGGTAAGGTCGGATGCAGTTCTCGATCAATATGCTTCATATTTTGGGATTGCGGTTAGGCTTATGGCTGGGAAGGTTTGTACACAATAGTGGAATCCACTTCTTCTTGTGAGAAGTAGACGATAGTTCCCTTAAGGGTTGATTCAAGGCTAGGACAATATGAGCGCTCTCCTAATTCCGTGAGGAAAAATAATTTATTGTCCATTAGAGAATCAACGGTACTTAAAGGATATATGTAATTACAAGGGTATAACGGACATTATGACCAAGCTCTAATTATGAACTGTTATGGAGGATCACACCATATGTCATAGCTATATCGATGGACACCGAGTTGTATCGGTCTGTGTAAAAGCATCTACAGTTGAGAGAATACAGTTTCGGGTTTTTAGTGGAATAACACCGGAGTTAATAGTCAATGAATATTAATTAAAGAGTTTAATTAATGATTCCGAGGATTATTGGAGCTCAAAATACTATGGGTCAATTAGGTCCCCTTGCTAGCCCGATCGATTTAGGTAACAAGAGTCACGGTTAATTAATTGGATTGTCCAATTAATTGTGTTACAAAAGTGACACGTATATATATATATATATATTCGAGAATTAATTGAATAATGAGATTATTTAATTAATGAATGTTAATAATTAAATTAATTAAATAATTAGATTATTTAATTATATTGATAATTATGAATTATTATTAACTATTAATTGTAGGGTGTTAGTTGATATATGGATTTAGGTGAAGATAAAATAATAGGATTATTTTATTTTACTAAATCATGTATCTAAGTATTTGAATTTAAGTTTAAATTTAAAATACTTATTATCACTTTTAATATATTAGATATATTTGAAAAGAATAACTAAAAGATATATATCAATTATAATACAAGAGATTGTACTGGATGCAAATTGGTGTGTGCACATATATATAAGTGTTTGTATAGGATACAAATAAGGATATATAAATTAAAAAGAAAAACGTGGACTTTATATTTGTATTAAATACAAATTCAAGTGTGCAAGAATTAAGTCAACGCAATTTTAAAAAAAAAATGAATTGGCATATAATGCAATAGCAGGTGTGTTTTTTTTTTTGTTTGTTTGAGAAAAAAGTTGATTTTGTTTTTTCTGGTGTGTACCTTATACACATGAAAAAAAAACATAAGTTTTGCATGAGATGCAATTTATGTGTGCGTGAAATCAATACACCAAATTGAGAAGAAAGAGTTTCTTTAAGTATTTTTCTACATTCTCCATTCAAGTTCCTAAGACCGTGACGCGCCCACACGCAGTTACCAGTCCTGGGAGATAGCGAGGAGGATCAAGTGGTTCAGACAGAAGCATATCGTAAAGTGAAGGAGCCTCCAAACGTTGATAAGATTTTCTTTTTCTGATTATATCGATTTCAATTTCCTTTGTTTACATATTGTATGTATTAGTTACGATCCCAAGTTCACTGGTCCCATATACAGATTATGATATGTATAAAAATTTAAAACCTAGTTCCGCTGCGTAACCGGTGAACTAGGTTTCAACATGAGACTTGGTGGGCCATCAAGGCTCTAAATTTTGAGATGAAGAAAGCCGGTGATAAGAGATTATTGGAACTTAACAAATTAGAGGAAATTCGGATTGAAGCATACGAGAGCTCAAGAATTTACAAGGAGAAAGCAAAGAGGTGGCATGATCAACGCCTGGCCTATAAGGAACTAAAGGTTGGAAATAAAGTGTTGCTGTTTAACTCAAGGCTAAGATTGTTCCTGGGAAAGGTTAAAAGTCAATGGTAAGGACCGTATACGATGAAGCAAGTCTTTCCTAATAGAGCTGTGGAGATCGAAAACAATGACAAAAATAGCTTCCGAGTCAACAGGCAACGTCTAAAGATCTTTCGAGAGAAGGAAAATGAGGAATTCTGGGAGGAAATTTCCCATTATGAGCTAAACAAGAACTGAAAAATGGAAGTCCCACTTGAAAATAGTAGTTAGTTTTAATTTAGTGTTTGTAGTTGAAAATTTCCTTTTAGAATCTACTGTCCCGTCCTGCAACTGCTTTTTCAGTCTGCTTTCATTTTTATTTTTCAAAAACCTGGTTTTTATTTTATTTTTGAAAAACAAAAAAAAATGAAAAACAAAACCAGTGTTAAAAGTGAAAGATTTGAAAAACACAAAATACTTGTTTTTTTTTTCCATTTTGTTTTTCACTTTTTATATATATATAAAAACATTTTTTAAAACTTTTAATTGTACTATTATGCGTTTCATATGGTTAGGACAAGACGAGACTTAATTTTCAAATGACCAAAGTGCGCCTGTATAGATAATAATAATAATATTATAATATATATATTACTATATATAAATATTTTGTAAAATATTATATATTAAAATATTTACATAATTAGTATAATAATATTCTATAATATATATAATATTATGATTATATATATTATTAAATATTATAATATATTATATATAATAATAAATTATTATATATTATATATATAATATATATATTTATATAATATATATGTAATAGTATATATAATATTATAATATAGAGGGAATTACAAGAAATGATCAAAAAGTTTATTGGTTTATTGTTTTTAGCCAATAATTTATTTTTTATTATATTTATCATTTTTAGACTAGAACCGACAAATATACCCTCAACTCTTATCTTTACTTCCACCCAAAAGTTCCCTCTCTTGAGTTCCAAAACCCTCAATTTTGTCTTCCCAAAATTTTAAAATCAAATATTTACTCTGTGTTCAACCCAGAAACCGATTTTGTCTCCTTCAACATTTGACTAACCCATTCTGTCTCACTCTAACATTTCTTTTCTTCGTCTCTCTCCAACGAAACCCAGCGGCGGCGTCTTAAAATCTCTTCACGTCACCTGTAAGAAACCCAACGGTGTCTTCTTCGTCTCTCTATTATGTGTCTCTCTCTTCAACTGAAACATACGCTTACTTGTGCTTTCACTTTGTGCTGCTTTGATTTCATCGTTTTTTTCTTTCCATTTTCGTTTGTTTCTGGTATTATTTTTTTTGGTTTTGAGTCTATTTTTTGATCTGGATCATCTAGGGTTTGTGTATTTGAACTTTTAAAGTGTTTAGTTTGGGAATCGATGCTGGTTCAATTTATCTTCAATTTTGAAGTGGGTTTTATTTTCTTTGTTTGTGGTTAGATTATTGCAATCCAATAGTTAGCTCTTGAGATTGGGTTTGTGTGTTTTTATTGAAATAGTAATATTATTTGAGTTTCTGTTTACGAAACTTGAGTTCTAATGAGTGGGTTTTGTATGAAATTTGCTTGTAATTCTTCCGGTGTTGCTACTGCTCTCAATTAAGCAATTGTTTTGTTTGAGATGTAGCTCTGGTCACTTGCTTGGTTCTTTCAATTGGGTATTCAATTGGTATTCATGATATTTCGATTTCGATTAGGTGTTTTTATGTTGTGTTGAAACTTCCATGCCTAGGCCTTTAAGGCATAACAAATCGTCATTTTAGGCTCACATTTTTTGCTGTTAAAAAGAAATGCATGTCTTTTAGATAAAAAAAAAATGTTTTGTGGTTAAACTTAGTATTACTTGAAGGGTCTGTCAATTGCGTATTGAATGGTGAATTATTGTTATAGGTTTGTTCATTTATGTGGTATTCATTGTTATGTGTTCATTTTGAGTGGCAATTGAAGTTTATGTTTTGTGCTTTGATCTGAGTATTGGTATTGATGCATGCATGATCTCAACTATATATATGACGATTTGAATGATTATGGTATATATCATATATGATTGTATAAATTCTTCCTTCCTTATTCCTCCCAATTAATACTCTATACATACAACCTTTTTGTTTATATACCCTTTTTGTTTTGCGGGTTATGGTGATTGTCAATTTGTATTATAAGGAATGAAAGCAATTGCAATATATTTGATAGCATGAGAATAAAAAATGGGGTTGTAACTTGTATCTCATTTGATTGATTTTCAAACTTGTACGTAGCTCAATAAGTTAATCCAAAATTTATGAGATTTTACCTTAGTTTCCATTCCAACAAGCTTTATATATGCATGGTTGTAAGCTCTTAACAGGTTTTGATAGTTGCCAATTGACTGGGCAAGTGTGTAATTTAAATCATAGTGGTATTTTAGACATGTAATTGCAAATTTCAATTGGATGAGTGATCATAGCTGCATTTTAGACGTATAAATGTTCTATGCATAATTCCAGTATTCTTACATGCCAGAAGTTACATGCTAGTTCATGACAGTTAGAATTGATTTTCACAGTTGAAACACAAGGCCAAAAAACAAAATCCAGTATTGTTACATGCTAGTGTAATTTGAAGTTACATACTAGTGTAATTTGAAGTTACATGTCAGTTAGTATTGATTTTCACAGTTGAAACACAAGTATTAGCTATTAGGAGATAGATATTGTTTTGATTTTTCTATAATTGATAGGTGATGCCCTTGGATTTTTACAGTAACACTATAAAAATAACAAAAGATTTGTTTACAATTGTGTTTTTGCGTGTTAAAAGTTATATCATAGATGTATTTGATTGGCCTATGATCACTTGGATTTAGTCTGTTTATGAATTGGATCTTGTATATTGATTGCACTTTTTTTTTGTCTTTGATTGGTAATTTGCCATTATACCGCCAAATTGTAGGAGACGTAGCAGAGTTTGCACAACCACCTGGTCACAATCAACAAAGGATTACATAACGTAGCATGCGAGTTATTTAATTTCAAATTATATGTAGCTGTATAAATTTACATGTCATTTGGATTCAACCTTCATCCAGTATTAAATGAATTCATATTGGAGATGTATGCTGCAGTATTGAATGAATTTATTTTCAAGATAAAATTGCAGCATTGTGATATGTTACATGTCAAGTTATTTCGAATCTTACATGCCAGCTGTTTAAAAGTTACATGGCAATTATTTTTCAAGTTATATGCCAGTTATTTCTGAAATTACATGCTAAGCTTTTTCGAATGTTAAATGTCAACACATACTGAATTCCACCTAGGGAGAGGGATAGGAAGGATCTCTCGAGGGTTCAAGCCTTAGATCTTCAACCTCGGGGGGAGAGGAACCCCTGTTCGGCTCAGAAGTCTCCACACCAGCTGATTCTTCGGCATGAACGCTCGAAGGAATCTCAGCCTCGGCGTCTTCATCACTCGATTCAACGAATGAAAATACTCGAGGAACCTTGAAAGAGCGAGTAGGAGAGCTGACCGCATTTCGCTTCTCAGCCCGAGAACGATGGAAGCTGAGATCAGCCGCAGGATCTTCCTGGACATCATCCCGGAAGGATTTAAAAAATTCAGGACCAGAATGTACTTGACCCTCGAAGTTTTCACCTCCATCACCGGTGTTTGACCGCTCTGTAGGTCCTTCACCAAGACCCTCATTTTGCCTCTCCCCGTCATCAGGGATCTCCTCAGTATGATCCGTTGGGCAACTCGGACCACTAGATACCCCAACGGTCGACCGAACGACTTTCTCGGGGATATATTTAGGGATTTTCTCCTCGGCTACATCAGGTTCCTCGTCAGACTCAGGCTAGGCAATACTGTCATTGCTCTTGCGAGAAGCTTCTTTTCGGCTCGCCTGAAGAATCGACTTCACTTGGCGAGCTTGAAGGTCGCAGACGATGTCCGTGTCATACACTTAGAAGAAAAAAGGGGAATCACGTCAAAATATAAAAAGCAAAAATAACATAACACAAAAAAAAGGTTACAAAGATCACTTACATCGCCTGCGGTAACCTGAAATCTGGCTAAAGAAGCCGAGCTCTACCATTTTCGTTTCATTAAAAAGATAAGTCATGCTCTTCTTCTCTAGAGTGCGAACTGCTTCCCGAGCAAGACTAGTCAATTCAGCATCGTTGAATTCAAGCTTTTTCTTTTTCCATACCTCGGGAGAATAGAAAAAGTGGGGAACTTTCAACACCCTCCGAGTTTCCCAAGCCGAGAGAGTGACTTCAAGACCCAGATTCCCTCTAGCAAAAAACCAACTGTTCTTCTAGAACTTGTTGGATGAAGGGAATCCCCATACAAAACCCCTATTTTCAGGGTCATTAGAGGTATCGACTCCCCAATTCACCTTTGTCTCCCCGGGGACCCAGCAGTCTGATGGACTAGACATGAGGAAATAGGTCATTGTCTTACCAGAGAGCCTCAGCGTGAAGAAGTGTCTGAAGAACACGTCACACGCTATAAAAGTGTTACGGCCCAGTATGCCCACATCCATCCCTTACTATGCCTCAACTTCCCACAAACTCTAGGAGACACAAGCTCAAGATGGTTCGGGAGATTGCCCCCAGCGAGCATCGGAAGCTTCAGTGAACTATACAGGAGTTTCTTAAGGCAATTTCTGAGCAACATTCACAGGAAAAAATGAGTGGCTTACCTTTCTCAGATAAAACAAGGAAAAGATAAGTCGTTGAAGAAATACCTTGGAAGATTCGGCCAAACGGTATCAGAAATAGGCAGTGCGATAATTGCTGCATTCATCAACAATCTACAAAATGGACGACTATCTTTTGACTTAAGAAGAGCCGGTCTAACCAGATATTCAAATATGATGGACATGGCGAGAGGATATGCACTAGCCGAAGAAGAAGAAGAATTAGCCACGAGAGGATGCTATATGCATGGAGGAAAACCCGAAAAGGACGCTGAGTCCAAGGTACAGAACCAAAAGGAAAAAAGAAAAAAACAGCAAAGAAAAAAGCAAGGATAGGGGAAACGGGCGTAATGTCGCACAGACCACAGAGAAATTTTAAGGTAGATACGCCAACTACACCCCTCTTCGGAAAAAGCAGGAGGAAATTCTAGACATACTGAAAGAGAAAAATCTGGTAAAATAGCCACGCCGACAGTTTCAGTTTGCTCGGCGAGATACAACTAAACACTGCAGATTCCATAAGGAAACCGGTCATGAGACTTCTAAATGTTACCAGCTCAGAGATTACATAGAAACCCTCATTCGGGAGGGACATCTTCAGGATGTAATCTTGAAAAGGGATGAGAAGTCAGAAACAAAGAAAGAGATCAAGGCCGATCACAGCTCTGGTCGAGATCAAAAGGCCAGCCCAGAGGCCAATGAAGTAATACAAACAATCTTTGGAGGACCATCCATTGGGAGAAGTAACCGAGATCGAACGCAGGAAATTAGAGAAGCAGTGGAGGCAAGACATAACTTTGACGTGAACTCGGTCGAGCCAGACCCAAAAAGGGTAAAGGAAGGATGAGACCCAATAATATTCACAGAAAAAGACTCACATGGGGTCGATGTTCGACCAAATGATGCCCTGGTCATAAGTGCCCGGATTGGTCACTGGGACGTCAGGAGAATCCTGATCGATAATGGAAGTTCGGCAGACATTCTCAATGTAGTCGTCTACGATCAACTCAGGATGGACCGAAAGGATCTACAGCCTTTCCATACTCCACTCAGAGGATTCTGAGGAATTGAGGTCAGGTCACTCGAGACGGTAAAGCTACCCGTAAATATTGGAGTGGCACCTTGTCAGAGAACTGTATTGCTCGACTTCGTGGTGGTAGACTTAGACAATTGGCCGTATAATATGTTGTTAGGTCAGCCATTCTTAAATAAAACTAAAGCCGTAACAACCACTTATACATTGATGATTAAGTTCCTGACCGAACAGGGGGTCGGTGAAGTCAAGGGATCCCAAGAGATGGCCCGAAGAGCTAACCTGTTAGTAAACAAAAACAAAAATGATGGTGAACAAATATGCACTATAATACAGCCGAGTCAAAATAAAGAGTCACTGTCATTCAAAATTGATCCAAGGGAAGAGTCGAATGAATCCAAAAATGAACCGGTCAAAGAAATTATCTTGAAAGAAGATGAACCAGATAAGAAGATTAAGATCGGGGCCAATCTGGAAGGAAAAGTCAAAAAAAGCCTCAACGATCTACTTAAAGAATACAAGGATGTGTTTGCCTGGTGTCATGAAGACGTGGTAGGGATAAATGCCCGAATAATATCTCATCATCTCGTTATAGACCCGAATTGAAAACCAATGATACAAAAGAGAAGATCATTCAATCTCGAGAGAAGTCAGCCAATCAAACAGAAAGTGAAAAAGCTACTCGTTGTAGGGTCAATTAGAGAGATCAACTACCCTCAATGGGTAGCTAATGTAGTCCTCGTCCAAAAGAAAAATGGACAATGGAGAATGTGCGTAGATTTCACATATTTGAACAAAACATGCCCAAAAGACAATTAGTGGATGCTACATCAGGCCATGAATTGCTCAGTTTCATGGACGCCTACTCGGGATATAACCAAATCCGGATAAACAAGGCTGACGAAGAAAAAACAGAGTTCACAACCGATCAGGGCTTGTACTATTACACAGTGATGCCCTTTGGATTAAAAAATGCAGAGGCGACATATCAAAGGCTGGTCAACAGAATCTTCGCACGATAAATAGGAAGAAACATGGAAGTATGCATTGATGACATGCTGACCAAGAGCATCTCGACAGACAAGCATACCTCAGACCTGCGAGAGACATTTGATGTTTTGAAGAGATACCAAATGAAGCTGAATCCGTATAAGTGTTTATACATAGTCCTTTCAGGAAGGTTTCTGGGTTTTCAAGTTCACCAAAGGGGAATTGAAGTCAATCCAGAAAAAATCCAAGCCCTACAGAAAATAACTTCACCAAGGACACTAAAAGAAGAACAGCGCCTAACAGGATGCTTAGCTTCCTTTGGTAGATTCATCTCAAAGGCCACAGATAGATGCACACCCTTTTTCAAAGTAATTAAAAAGGAAAAAAGACTCGAATGGAACGAAGAGTGCGAGCAAGCATTCTTAAAAATCAAAGAGTACCTAGGGCAGGCTCTCATCCTTTCGAAACCACAAATGGGAGAGATACTCCATTTATACTTATCAATTACAGAACTAGTAGCAAGCTCAGTCCTAGTCAGAACAGAAGATGGAGTACAGAAGCCAATGTATTATACCAGCAAGGCACTTTTACCAGTCAAAACCAGGTATTCACAGGCAGAAAAAATGGCCCTAGCATTGGTTTCAGCGGTAAGGAAGCTAAGGCCATACTTTCAGGCTCATACAATCCAGGTTCTCACCGACTGCTCATTGAAGCACATTTTACAGAAGCTAGAGATTTTAAGAAGACTAACAAAATGGGCAATCAAGCTAAGTGAATTCGATATCCACTACATCCCAGGACATCCCTCAAAGGGCAAGTAGTGGCAGATTTTATAGCAGAGTTCACATAGCCAAACTTGGAAGCAAAAAAAATGGTTGGAAAAAAATTCCCATGGAAATTGTATGTTGATGGCTCTTCAAACACCACCGCAGCGGGGCAGGGATCGTAGTATGCACTCCAGAAAGAGATGATGTCGAATGCACCAGAAGCTTTGACTTCAAAGCAACCAATAATCAAGCCGAGTATGAGGCGTTACTAGCTGGATTCAGAGTCTGTATAGCTCTCAGGGCCGATGAAGTAGAGATATTTAGCGATTCACAGGTAGTTGTCAACCAAGTCCTGGACGAATACCAAGTTAGGGATGAAGGCATGATAGCCTATCGTGACATTCCAAGACAACTCCTCAATAAATTCAAAGAATATAGGATTGCCTAGATCCATAGGGAGGAGAATGAAAAGGCAGACGCTTTGTCCAAACTAGCATCAGCAATAACCACAATCAGGCTAAAAACTATTCCGGTTGCACATCTCCTCAAACCAAGCACAGCTGAGCCAAAAAACTTTGAAATTTTAGAAATCCAAACACTGTTAGACGGTTGGATGACCCAGCAAAGAAGGTTCCTTGAAGAAGGTGTGCTCCTGGAAGACCCCCTACAAGCAAAACGTATCAGGTATCGATCAGCAAGGTACATATTGGTCGGAGGAGAACTATACAGAAGGGGGTTTTCCTGAACACTTTCAAGATGTGTGTCAGAGGAAGATGCATATTAGATATTACAGGAAATCCATGGGAGAGTTTGCAGAAACCATACTAGGGATAAAAGTTTAGCACACAAGGTACTCAAGCAAGGTTATTATTGGCCTACTTTATTCTCAGATGCACATCGATGTTCGGAAAGTTGTAATACTTGCCAAAGGATTGCTAATGATATCCAACAACCCTTGAACAACTCAGAAACCTCACATCCCCATGGCCATTTTCCATGTGGGGTTTGGATTTAATCAGCCCAAATCCAGTTGGGACAGTGGGTGAAGCGAAGTATGCCAAAGTAGCCGTTGACTATTTCATGAAGTGGGTAGAAGTTGAAGCATTAGTGCATATCACAGAAGCAAATACCATAATTTTTGTGAAAATGAATATACTCTACAGGTTTGGAGTCCCAAACACTATCACCACTGATAACGGCACCCAGTTCGATAACCTAAAATTCAAACAGTTGTGCAAGGAGTACCAAATTGCCAATTACTATGCCACACCTACCCATCCTCAAATGAACGGGCAGGCTGAAGCAGTAAACAAAATCATCAAGAATACACTCAAAGAAAAGTTGGATGCCAAGAAAGGAAGTTGGGTTGAAAAGCTTCCTGAAGTATTATGGGAGTATCGGACGACAGCAAGAACGTCAACATGAGAGACTCCATTCACTTTAGCGTTTGGAACAGAAGTTGTTATCCCTATAGAAACGTCATATGCATCACCCCGGGTCAGGCTATATACTGAAGAACAGAATGTTGATATGCTATTACAAAGTCTAGATGAGCTATAAGAGAAAGGGAGAAGTCCCGAATACGAAATATGACATATCAGCAAAGAGTAGTTCGTCACTACAACTCTTGTGTTCGGGTCAGAAAATTCCAACTAAGAGACCTGGTACTCAGGAAGGTGTCCTTGAATATAAAAAATAAAGTTGCAGGTTCCCTGGCTGATAAGTGGGAAGGCCCGTACAAAATCGAAGGAATAGCTGGCCATGGAGCATATTAGATTGCACGACCCAATAGAGGGGTTTTACCTCGACCATGCAATGCCCAATATCTGAAAAATTTCTATCCTTAAATTATTTTGTGTTTTCTTTTCTAGTCAGGACAATTTTAGTTAGGTCAAATATTAGCTTTGGAACTTAAATCTTTGTTGGTTTTGTAGTTATAAATAAAAAACAAACTCGGGATTTCCAAAAAATAAAGTATATGATAATAAGAACATATGAAAGACGAGTATGATAATAAGAACATGCAAATATAATACTCGGGACCATTGATTCCCGAATGGGCGGAGAAGTTCGAAAGAGCATGCCAGCCGAGCGAGGTCAATTGACCTTAGCAAAAAGGCAAACCCGATGCACCAAATTCTAGAGAAAGGCTCGGGACGCTATCGCAAAAAATTCCAGTGAAAGCGTAGCTGTGTTAAGCGGTTCGAAAGGCTTAACGATTCAACAGACCCTTGCACAGAAAAACTGGGGAGACATCCTCGGTAATGTGTAAGAACTCGAACATATGATCATGGTGAGCCTTCATGTAATGTTCAGGGTAGCAACCGAGTATGAAAAACAAGTATAAATCTACTTGTCTGTTTTAAGATGACTCGGTTAATAATACTAGCCAGTTTAATAAGATACTTGGCGTTAAAAATTATTCGGGTAACGAAACAAGTTTAATAAGATACTTGGTGAAGTTACCCAAACATCAGAAATAGTCAGTTAAATAAGATACTTGGTGCTAAAAATTATTCAGGTAACTAAACAGGTTTAATAAGATACTTGGTGAAGTTATCCGAACATCAGAAATAGCTAGTTTAATAAAATACTTGGCATAAAGATTGCAATAGTCAGTTTAAAAAGGTACAAGGCATAAAGATTGCAATAGCCGATTTAATAAACTTGGCATAAAGATTGCAATAGCCGGTGTAATAAGATACTTGGTATAAATTTCAATATCTGGTTTAATAAGATACTCAGCAACAATAGAATCAAGTTAAAGAAGACTCGGTGAAATTCCTAGAGCAATGAATCAGATCAGACCACTCGATTTTCAGAATTACAGTTAACTCAAAATTTCATTGATAATCTTTACAAAGAATTGTTACAAAGAATCTCTACAAAAATGAATTTCTACAAAATAAATCAGTCAAGAGGATTTTGAACTCTTGTCGATGCTCGGGTAGGGCACTATTTCATATTCGCGGAGCAGACTTTCATTGAAAGGCCAAGCAATCGTATCGACTGAATCATCCATCCATTTATTGTAATCTTCTCCCGGGATCGGTCAGACATCAGGCACCACACCTTCCACAACCGACTCCTAACTGGCATAAAAGGTCAAGAGAGAGTGCTCGGATGGAACCTCCAAATGCATGGGATGGGGCTCTTTGCCTCGACTACGGCAATATGCTCTCCACTCTTTCATCTGAGCCCAAAGAGATTACAGGGACCGATCCACGTGATTCTTGATCAACAGTTCCCAGTTGGTTAGGGCTTTTTCAGTTGCCCGATTCTTGACCTTAAAAAACTCGCCAATTGAAACTAGCCCTCGCTGAAATTCTCGAAGGGGAAAGTCATCGTAAGCAGGGGATCTTTTAAAATGATCAACCCCCTGGACTTCAAGTTCCAGTCTGGCCTATTTTGATATGGACTCGATTGTCATAGCTTGGCGGTCCAAGTCCTCGATCTTCTGTTCATATGCCGACTTGGACTGTTCCGCTTCCTGCTCGGCCTTAAGCATTGATTCCTAGGCAAAAGACAATAAGTTTTGAAGTGACATAGCCTTCTCTTCTACCAAAGAAGCCCTTTTCCTCAGCCTTAACTCGCTTCGCCAAACAGTGGTGGGCAAACACTTGGGCAGAGCCCACCTCCTTTTGATAAGCCACCTCAACCCGAGCATGACTATCTTCGTTTTCTTTCAACTGAGCCTAGAGACACCTTATTCGATCGGCTTGATGTTGTTACGTCTGAACCAGCTCAGCAAACTCGGCTACCATCTATAAGGAAACATAATCAAAAATCTAGCAACCAAAACAAGCAAGACGATGAAAGTTGGGAATAAAACCTACATAAGATACGCCGTTGAAAATATTCTGAAGACGCTTCGTTAAAGAGCCATCCCGAAAATAGCTCCAGCCATCATCCCTGATGAAAGCCCGACCGGATGATATCACCTATAACTGATCCTGAGGGGAAGGATAGGAAGGGCCTCCCAAAGGTTCAGCTCTGGCATCTTCAACCTCGGAGGGGAAGAGCCCCTGATCGGGTCCGAAGTCTCTGCACCCGCCGATGCTTCAACATCAACGCTCGGGGGAATCTCAGCTCTGGTGTCTTCATCACTGGAATCGATGAATGAAACCACTCGAGGAACCTTGTGAGGGCGCGCAGGAGAATTGACCGTCTTCCTTTTCTTGGCTCTAGAACGATGAAAGCCGAGATCAGCTGAAGGATCTTTCTGAACATCCTACCAAAAGGATTCAAAAAAGTCAGGATCTGTATTTACTTGTCCCTTAAAGGTTTTACCTTCATCACCGGCGTAT
Organism: Dipteronia dyeriana; assembly: GCA_032871835.1. NCBI lineage: Eukaryota > Viridiplantae > Streptophyta > Magnoliopsida > Sapindales > Sapindaceae > Dipteronia > Dipteronia dyeriana. Next base: position 108,691,585 of record CM065300.1, on the reverse strand, counting down.
GTCCGCTAGGTAAGGACCATAACCTGAGAGCTCGATCCACCAGGCCCCTCACCAAGACTATCACTCTGCCTCCCTTCGTCTACAGGCAACTCCTGAGTATGGCCACTCGGGCCACTTGACTCCCCTACGGTCGACCCGATGACCTCCACGGGAACCCTTTTAGGAATCTGCTATTCAGCCTCATCAGGGTCCTCATCTGACTCAGGTGGGGCAACGCCCTCTTCGCTCTGACAATAAGCTTCTTTTTGGCTCGCTTGAAGAATCGACTTCACTTGACGAGCTTAAAGGTCGCAGACGATGTCTGAGCCATACACTTAGAAGAAAAAGGGGAATCGCATCAGAATATATATATATATATATATATATATATAAAGGGTGTACAAAGATCACTTACATCTCCTGCGATAGCCTGAAATATGGCTAAAGAATCCGAGTTCTATCATCTTTTTCTCATTGAAAAGATAAGTCCTGCTCCTCTTCTCCAGAGTGCGAACTGCTGCCCGGGCAAGTGTGGTTAGCTCAGTATCGCTGAATTCAAGTTTTTTCTTGTTCTATACCTCTGGGGAAACAGAAAAAACAGGGAAATTTCAACACCCTCCGAGTTTCCCTAGCCGAGAGAGTGACTTCAACACCTAGATTTCCTCCGGCAAAAAACCAATTGTTCTTCTAGTACTTGTTGGACGAAGGAAACCCCCATACGAAGCCCCTTTTCTTACCTTCATCAGAGGTGTCAAATCCTAGATTCACCTTTGTCCCCTAAGAGATCCAGCAATCTGGCGGATTAGACATAAGGAAATAGGTCCTTGTCATACCAGACTTCCCGATCTCTTCTACCCTGCCCACGTTCGGATCGGTATCAAACCCACTCGGGCGATCAATAGAGAAAGAAAGATGAGATTTTCTAAACTCCTCTTTAACGTCCTGCTCATTAATAATATGCTCCCTGATTCAGATGCTGTCTGAGTTGTGCTTATGAACTTCGCTTTTACTTTGACATTTTCCCATCCTTGATCGAAGTGGTACCCTGTGATTAGAAACGACAGATTTAGAACTAGATGAATCAGAAATGGATACAGAACTAAAATGGACGTCAGGGTAAAGCCCAAAAACGTCGACTTCTAAAAAAGGAGGTTCAACTGGGGGGATTTCCCCCAATAATCTTCAAGCGCAAGATACCAATTGAAAATCCCCACGATCAAGCACCTCGAGAGCTATAGTAAAAAGTTGATGATGGGAAGTCGGATTCATTAAAACTTACCTTGAATGAAGAAATCTGATGCAAAATCTTCAACGGAGAATAACGACTTTCTACGTATAGAAATCTGGGCATAAAAGCTTCTGGTTTGAGTCTTTGAGAATGAACCAACGCAACTCCTCAGTGGAGAATTTAAAGGGGTAATAGCATGAAACCTTGGGATCTCAAGGCGGGAAAAATGAAGGACAAGATTTGATGACGTAGGTAGCGCAATAGAAGACGCGTAGGTCACTTCTCATAAATGGCATCGAGAAACGAAGCGGTAGAGGACACGTGTTAAGAGAAGAACTGGCTAAAGGCCATCAGAACTCCAAAATGTCTCAATCATTGAGATCTCGCGTGAGGAGGCAAATTGAATTTACAGGGTCACAATTAAGACACTCCATTATGACAAGACATTTACCTGGCGTTACAGAGATGAAAAACTTAAAGGGTTGATTAAAATACTTTTGCCCGGAATGAAACCTTGTTCGGTAAAAATATTTTAAAGGGGTATTGTCGTATGTAAATTTTATCAGACGTACACGTCATTGACAAAGAGGATAAAGTTGCCAGGTGGACATCCGAATAGGCATTCAGAAAATATCCTACAACACATCACCAAAGAAGAGAAGCCTGAGTAAACAAGTATTGAACAAAACCTACTCGGGGTCAACTGACGTCATATACTACTCGGGGTCAATTAAAGATGCTCAGGGCTAGTTGATGACATTTTCTACTCGGGATCAGATGATGTCATTCGGGACCAGCTAATATCGTGTTCTACTCGGGACAAACATGAAGAAAACCGAATAAAAAGCCCAGCGCGGAGCTCACACGAGTCGAGTTGTTAAAATACGCGAAGATATCCATATCAAAGAGGAATTCCAAGAAGAACAGAATATCAAACAGAAAGGGTTCTAAATCAGGCAACAATTTTATTTCTTCAAAAAGACTACGCTTTTATAGGGAAATAAGCCCTACTAGAGTCTCATTCGATCTCATTACAAGTCTCCGAAATAGGAAAGAAGATAGACTACTTCAAAGAAGTAACCAATCATAATTAAATACAAAGATCTTTTATTACTTGTACAAAGAGGATTAAGGTTCTATAGACATATAAATAGACCCATAATCTCGTCACAAAATACACACAAAAAATATAGAAAAATACAGAGAGAAAAAGAGAGATCGAGAGTTGCAAATCTTTTCAACAGTAGATTTTGGCTCGATTGATTATTCAGCCACCCGTGGACGTTTCTCCAGTCATTGGAGTCTTACCGCGTAAAACTTGCGTCTTATCACTTTCTCATTCTCTCTCTCTTTGAAATCACAGCTAAAATCCAATCTTGTTGACTTTTTCCATACATCCAGAAATCGACGTCAACAACTGTTAAGACCCGTAAGAAGGCCAAGAAAAAACTGAAGAAAAACAACTTGGGCCTACCAAAAAGGAGACTAAGAAAGTAACAAGGATCAAAGGGAAGTGTTTCCTTTGTGGTGAAAAGGGGAAATTGAAAAAGAAATTGCCCAAAGTCTCAGGACAAGAAGGAAGAAGGTAATATTAATTACCTTGAAACTTGTTTTCTGGCAGATTCTATAGATTCTTGGATCATAGACTCTAGAGCCACTAATCATGTTTGTTATTGAAACGGCTTAATGAGAATGAATTCAACTTGAGTTTAGACAATGCAGCATTGGTGTCTGCCAGTGCAGTGGGAGATTTTAGAATTAATTTATATTCTTGTAGGCATTTAGATTTAATAGAAGTTTATTATGTACCTCAATTCAAGAGGAATTTAATTTCAGTTTCTTGTTTAAATAAATTTTTTTATTCGGTTACATTTAATAAAACTTTTATTATTAGTAAGAATGACAAAATTATTTGCAAAGGTACATTAGAAAATAGTTTATTCTGATTTCATGGAAATATCTCTCACTTGTTAGTCACGGAATCAATGGAGCCTAATCATAAAAGAGTAAAATTAACAAAACATGAAACCTACCAATGGCATTTGCGCCTAGGTCATATTAACCTTAATAGGATTAAAAGATTGGTTAGTGACGGACCTCTAAGTGACTTAAAGGTTGATGATCTACCAAAGGATATAATTTTTATAGTCCTTCAGATCTTAAAGTATTTGTTTCTACAAATGCCAAATTTCTAGAAAATGACTATATGAATAATTTTGTGCCTAAGAGTATAATTGACCTGAATGAGCTTTCAGGAGATATAATTCCACAAGAGGTTTCATAACCTAGCCCAACTATAAGTTCCGTACCAACACAAGATCAACAATCTACCATTCCTCGTTGTAGTGGGAGGCTTAGTAGAAAACCCAAGATACATCGATCTAGGAGAATCAGTAAAGAATCTCCTTGACGATGATGATCCCTACACATACAAGGAAGCCATGAAAGATGTTGATTGTTGTCATGGCCAAAGGCAATGCGATCCGAAATTGAATCTATGTTCAAAAACAAAGTCTGGTCACTTGTAGACTTACCTAAAGGAATAAAAGCTATTGGGTGTAAGTGGGTATACAAGAGGAAAGAGGAATGGATGGAAAGGTGGAAACCTATAAAGGTAGATTGGTAGCTAAAGGTTTCACACAGAAGGAAGGTATCGATTATGAGGAAACTTTCTCCTCGGTGGCCATGCTTAAATCCATTAGGATACTCTTATCCATTGTGGCATCTCTAGACCTAGAGATTTGGAAAATGGACATCAAGACAACTTTCCTTAATAGAAGTCTTGACGAAAGCATCTATATGATGTAACAAGAAGGATTCATTGAAAAGGGCAAAGAGGAAAAGGTATGCAAGTTGCAAAGATCCATATGTGGATTGAAGCAAGCATCCAGATCGTGGAATATAAGGTTTGATTAAGCTGTGAAAAGTTTTGAATTTATTCAAGACCTTGAAGAACGCTGTGTATACAGAAGGATCAAAGGCGACAAGTTGGTTTTCCTAGTTCTTTACGTTGATGATATACTACTCATCGAAAATGATGTAGGTGTATTGACTTCAGTAAAAGAATGGTTAGCACAATAATTTGATATAAACAACTTAGGATAAGCAAGTAATATTCTTGTTATCCAAGTAATAAGGGATAGAAAGAATAAAATGATTATATTATCCCAATCTTCATAGATAAAATCTTGTATAGATTTTCCATGCAAGATTCCAAGAAAGGTATGTTACCTTTCAGACATGGAATCTAACTTTCTAAGGAATAAGCTCCTAAGAATGTGCATGAAGAGCAATTCATGAGTAAGGTTCCATATGCCTCGGCAGTTGGAAGTCTCATGTAAGTAATGCTCTGTACTAAACCAGATATTTGTTATGTTGTTGGCATAGTTAGCAGGTTTCAATCGAATACTGGTCCTAATCACTGAACAACGGTCAAGCATATTTTCAAGTACCTCAGGAGAACAAAAGATTATATGTTTGTATACTCTTAAGGGGATTTAATTCTCATTGGTTATGCAGATTTTGACTTCTTGTCAGATTTTGACTCCAAAAGAACAACATCAGGATCTGTGTTTACTCTTGGAGGATGCGCAGTCATATGGAAGAGTATCAAGCAATCTTGTATTATTGATTCCACCATGGATACTGACTACGTTACTGTGAAGCTACTAAAGAGGTTATCTGGCACCATCAATTCTTGATTGAATTAGAAGTGGTTCTTATTGTTAATAAGCAGATCATAATCTACTGTGACAATAGTGGAGCAGTAGCTAATTCGAGAGAACCGAGAAGTCATAAGAGAGAAAAACACATTGAAAGAAAGTATCATCTTCTAAGGGAAATTGTGCATAAGGGAGACGTGAGGATTACAAAGATCGCGTGAGTAGAAAATCTAGTGGATCCCTTCATAAAGACTATACCACAAAAGAGTTTTGATAGGCATTTAGAAAATATGGGGATGAGAGATATGACACATTTGCTATAGAGCAAGTGAGGAGATTGTTGGGATTATGCTCAATAGCAAGAGTGTAATAATGTATTTGAAAATCTTTTCATATTAATAAAGTGATTTCTAGTTTAACAAATCCTATAGCATTTATAATTTAATTACTATAATTGTCAAAAGTAAAAAATCATAAGTTCAAAAGATTATAAGAAAAGAAGAACTGTACGTATATCTGGATATGTATGAGGCTTGACACGTCCTAAAAAAGTGTTCATACTCTCAAGTATAAGAGTGTCATAGTAATGAATTAACTGGTAAGACCGGATCGAACCACAAGGAGGTTGATCACTTATCCTTGTAGAATTAATTATCTAGATTAATTACTAAGCTTGTTATAAAATGTAAATAAATTAAAATTAAAATTGGGGCTAAGGGATCCACTACTGGTAATTCAATTATGATCCAATTATTAATATTTAGTCTAGATTAATGGGAGGGATTCCACTTCACAAAGATCAGAGGGGATAAACCACTCTTTGTTAGATATGGGTAAAAGTATTCACTGTGCTAGACAATACATGTCTGTCTACAGTAAGTCAAAAACTCCACAAATATCAGAGGGGAGAAACCACTCTCTGATAAATATAGGTAAAAGTACTCACTGTGCTAGACAATATCTGTCTGACTATAGTGAGTCAAAAACTCCACAAAGATCAGAGGGGAGAAAGCAAAAAAATAATAAACTTACCATAATTGGATCATATTTTCCATACCAACAGTATCACCTTTGGCCCCAGCTATATAAAATTAGATAGACATAATTTAACTAGAAAATAGCTATTTTATTTAAATTGAGAATTTGAGAACAGAAGAGATAGAATTTCACAAATCTAATATCAATTTTGGATTCAGAATATAAAAATTAGGGGGGAAAGTTCCCCTATTTATACAAAATACGGATGAAAATTGACCATCATATGAATTTAGAATGGAGCGTCCAGATTGCGCCATGTCATCAGTGAACAGTGAACAGTGAACAGTGATAGTGAACAGTAAATGCATCCGTGAAAGTCAATAGTGAACAGTGCACCGGCTTCTAGAATATGATTCTCTACAGCACGTGTACGGTGCACTCACAATTCAGGCCAATAGAATTATGCCACGTCATCGGTCAATAATCTTCTAGAAAGTCAACTATGAACAGTGCACCGACTTCTAGAATGTGATTCTCTACAATTGCGTGTACGGTGCACTCGCAGTTTGGTCCATTAGGAATGTGTCACATCAACAGGAACGGTAAAAGTCAACTGTGAACAATGAATAGTCAAAATTACAAAAATGTCCTTCATTGCTTTCCTAAGGTTTTTGACGTTCTAAACTTTAAAACGATGTTTGTTTTGCCATCTGACTTCTCCGTAATTCTGAATTGATCGAATTACCTCTGAAATACAAAGAAAAATACACTGATTACTGCACAACACATTTATTTAAGCAAGCGAACGAAATTATGTTTAAATTGGGGAATTAATCATATTGGAAGTGTAAAATGATGATATTTTCCCTTAATAAACATACACTTTTCAGTGTTAATCAAGGCTCACACAATTTTTTAGTTAGTCTTGAACAATATTCACAACTTAAGATATAGATGGGGCACCTTTATCTTGTCAAAGTTGTAGATTCTTTTGCTAGCATTTGAGTGGGATCAAATGTGTTATGATGAGTCTAAAATTATCAAAGTGTGGTGTCTTTGGGCAAAAGAATCTAGTGCACTAGGTGCATTGAATACGATCACAACGAGATACTTTATCCAGAACTATCAATGGATAAAAGTTTTCACTTGAAGACAATCGGAGAGTCTATCTTAATCCGGAGATAAATGATGGACTTATGGTTACAAGTGTTATCATTTGAGCTATCAATGAGTACCATTATATAGCATAGTCTATCCTCAATAGTTTGGTGGAATTCATTTGTTAATCGATAGAGGACTTCATTTATAGAAATTAACATCACGGTTCCATTTACTAAATGTGAGTAGATTATCATCATATGGATGTTTTGAGGTATTGGATATTAAATCTTAACGTTAAGTTTTCAATAGTGTCTATTGAAATATGGCTTCTGGACAAGTCAAAATATCCAAGTTCAAAATGTGGTCACATGAGTGAATATGGTAACTAGGAGAGTTATAGGCGGTCTATGAGCTCTTAGCGATTAATAATGTTCTTCACAATGGTACACTATCTCCAATAAGATTGTCTAGGGTACGAATGAGGAACATTAACTTATTATACTTTTATTTAAGAGTTCAATTTTAGTTCTTTAATGGAATGAACAAAAATTAATAGATCAGATTTAAGTGAATCATTTGTTGATTGTGATTAGGTTATGTCTATTGAAGCTTAAATTTAGATAGCCCACCAAGATCCCCAATCCACACGAACTTGCATGGATTACTTGACATATTCTACCGGACCAATTTCTAAGTCTATCTAGAATTGGTTTTGGTTTTCGAAATCAAAAAGTTTTGGAGAGGTGCGGTCATGAGTGATGAAGACACGCGGTAACTTTTCAAATACCTGGAATGGGCTGCCAAGGATATGGAAATCCTTGGGCGGCCCTAATAGGGTGTGATTTGCATTCTATTAATACAATAAGAATATAATTTACACATTTTAATTAAATGGGTTGTTTAAATTATATTAATGTATTAATATGGGTCTAGTTCACATGTGAACTTTTCATTAAAGTCCAATGGATTTAATAAAATAGAAAAGTAATAAATTGCCCATATAATATGCTTGGGCGGCAAGGGATTATAAAATAGCCTAATTTATTGTTTTTTATTTTATTATTTAATTAAATAGAAATTAATTAATTTATTTTTTTTTTTTGATTAATTAAAAGTCAAAATATATTTCCTAGTAGGAGATGGTCTCCTAGTGTCATATTACCGTTGGTAGTATGATAAGTCTCAAATACTTTATTTGATAAGTAGATAGATAAAAGGAATTTATTTTTCTTGTCAAATTAAGAAGTATTTGATATCTATCAAAACTCTAAATGACAATTGGTCAAATTGGGAAGTTTTTGATAAAGTCACAATTTAATTTATATTCAATAATTAGTTATTTGATATATACACTAATTAGTTGGATTAGGAGTCTTGGTGTGGAAAAGAATTTTTCTTTGAGTGAGGATTCTTAGCCACCAAGTAAACCCTCCTAGAGAGAGGATTTCACCTCCTATATATATATCACAATTGTGGAATTCTGCCAAGCCATAGAAATCAAGAGAGAGATTTCGACCAAGGCTATTTAAAAGGCTTGAGAGATTTTTTTTTTATTTGTAGATATAGATAAAAAAAACTTCATCCAACTCATTATGTGAAGAATTCGGCCAAGCATTGAGATATGAGTGAGCATTTTTGTTTTCGATAGTGCACTAGTATCATTTACATCAAAAGGGTTTTTTGTACAAAAATCGAATCGAGGTTCACATGAGTTTCAATCAAATAGATTTTGTTTGTTTTCATCCTCAAGTATACAATTCAAATAAAGGGATCCCACACTCCTAGGTGATTCACGTTCGTGATTGGATTAGAAGTACTTACAGATTCAATTTGGTGTAACTTCAATCATCACGACAAAAAGGTACGATACTTTTATTATATGTTAATTAATCAAGGGTTAATGTTCATTCTTTTAAAGGAATTTTTTTTGAAATATGTCAATCGTCTTTTCCGTTTCCGCCGCACGTTTTCTCCAACACAACATAGATCCTAAAACCTTGCTCCTAAGGTGGTCAATCAAAGAAACACAATAATAGAAAAACAATTAGTTTTGAGAAACTGAAATCATCGTGTAAGGAAAATAATACTTCATTAAAACACACTTGTCTAGGGAATTAGAATCATGTCTAGGGCATCAAGTTAGCTCTAGCTATGAAAAGTTTAGTTACACATAATATTAAAGCAAATAAAAACATTGAAAATAAAAACTGTGAAAAGATCATCAATCTTCAATCTTCAATCTTCAATCTTCAATAATGAATCTTTGACCCCATTTTCTTGAAGAAACTCTTTGTATTTATAGGTGACAACTCCTTGTGGATCCCAAGTTTGCTTTATTGTAGAAAACACACCAAGTAGGAAAATAAAATTAATTAAGAAATAAAATTCTTTACTAACTTGGAGTTCTTCTTTGATGATTAATTCCTAAATTGAGTTTAGGAAATATCCCAAACATGTCTTGATTTTTTAGAGTCTTTTAGGATTTGATTTGGGAAGTTTTGGGACAATTCTGAACCTATTCGGAGTAGAAATCCTCCAAAATACGCAACGATCACTGTGAGACAGTTGTGTGCCTGTGTGGGGTCACAATGCTATCACAGCGGACAAACACTAGAGAAGCGTTGCTACGGAAAAGCGCAGCTTTCCCACAACGGAGATACAGCGGTGAAGCACTGATGTTGGACCGATGTGTGTACCACTGCCATAATGTAGAGCGCAAGTGACAGCGGATGAGACTTAATCAATGACGCTGTGAAACACGTTATATGGGCATAAAGCGGTGCACCAAATTGCAAAGACCCCTGCGAAATGCGTTGCAAAAGGTCACAGTGATTGCAATTTGTTTGCAATTTGCTTGGCCAGTTACACTTTGTCCCCTTTTTACGATAGTTACACTTTAATTCCTTCAATCTTTTAAAATAATCTTTTTATCTTCAAATTTACTCCAAGAGCTATCTTCTACATAATCTCAACAAACACAATAAAATATTTAATTATACTCAAGAACATAACGTAAAACATAGGAATTAAGGGTTTCAAATATCAACATTTATCGACCGAAAATAGATGAAGGGACAAACTTAGGATGAGCAACTGAGTAATCAATACTTTAAGCAACAAGTTGAAATGAAGGAGTGTACGCGTGAAAGTGACCCCAAAGTATAGATTCAAGCCTATCAATATTTTCTTTATCACCTTCCTTAATGGCATGCATAAGAAGTTTAAATATTGATAATGAAGAGTAGGGTCCATACCTGAGAGATTGGTTAGATCGAAAAAACATGAACTGTTGATGAAAAAAAAAAAACAAAGAAAAAGCTTGAGATTTGGAGAAGAAAATATTAGGGTTTCTTTATCGATTATCTCTGATGATTTGGAAAGTTTGACTGGGGTGGTCGCGGTGCTAGTCAGTCTCTTGCGACTTAGTGGACATGTCATCTATATAACCTTCCATTGTCTTCCCTATCTCATGATTGAACAAACGGTTGACCTGTCGTTGGTAGGTGGCTCCTGCATTCTTGAGACCAAAGAGAATGACCTTGTAGCAGTAAAGGCCCTGTCCAATGATGAAGTTGGTCTTGTCTTGGTCTATGGGTGCATCATGATCTGATTATACCCCAAGAAGGCATCTATAACGCTTAAGAGCTTATTCCCTACTGTAGAGTCTACCGGATGATTTATCCTCGGTAATGGGAAGCTATCTTTTGGACATGTGTGGTTGAGGTCGGTATAGTCGATACACATACACCATTTTACAGTGGCTTTCATGACCTTGACCACGTTAGTGATCCATTCTAGGTATTGAGATTCCCGGATGAACCTAGTTTTCAATAGTTTGTCAACCTCTTCTTATACTGCAACATTTCTCTCAAGATTAAAATGCAATCTCTTTTGTTTAATAGGCTCGAATGCGTGGTTAACTGCTAACTGATGAGCTGCTAAGGAAATTGGGTTTCCTGGCATCTCGTTATGACGTCACACTAAGATGTCACTATACTCGCGGAGCAGCTGGATCAATCCTTCATTCACCCCAGCTTTCAGACTGTCTCTGACCTTGACTACTTTAGAGGGGTCATCCTCCCTAACTAGTATTTCTTCTAACACATCAACCGAGTGGCCACTGGCCTACCATCTGTCTTCATTTATCATTTCTTCTGGCAGGATCTCTGACTCGGTCTCCTCTACTGCTACTCCAGCCTCCCTCATAATGTACGAGGTATCGAGATCCTCTTTCAGTGGCATCTGCTCCTTTGTAACTGATATCTACGAAAACTGTTTGGCTAAGGCCGCCAGATTAGTCGATACAGCGTAGCATTTATGAACTGCCTATTGGTCGCCGCGTACCTCGCCTACCTTGTTTCGCACAGGAAACTTCAGGATGTTATAATAGATGGACAAGACCCCTTTGAGGGCTGATAAGATGAGCCTCCCGAGGATAGCATTGTAGGTTGACAGGGTGTCCACTACCACGAAGTCAGACATTTGGTTCTGTTGGAGAGGTGCAATCCCAATGATCACCGGTAGAATTTTGGATCCCATGGGTACAATTGAGTCACCAGTAAAGCTGTACAGGGTAGTGGTGCAATTGTCGTAACTCCACTGCTTCAGGTTGAGTTTTTCCAAGGTGTCCTTGAAAAAGATGTCCACGCTACTACCTGTATCAATAAACATGTAGTGGACCAAGCAATTGGCGATCTGTACCATGACAACCATGGGATCATCGTGCTGTTACACTTTGTTGTATACATCTGCTTCAGTAAAAAATGATCTAGGCTGACTGAGAGGTTTCCGTCAAGCTTCGATCTACCTTGAAGATATCTTGCCACTTTTCAATCCGGGGAATCTTCCTGGTGTGATTCTTTCTGGAATTGGTAAAGGTACCGGCAAGGGTAGGTCCTCCACTGATGGTGTGTATGACCTAGATTTGCTGCATCAGGTTCTTCTGATTTCCTCTTCTTTCTCATCTTCTGGGATCTTAACCTATACCTTCTACCCTGTGTGAATGTTGTCCCGTACCTGTTGTAAGAATTATACCAGGCAGCCACCTTTTACCAGTGCCTCAATCTGGTTTCGCATGTTGTAGCACTCCAATGTGTTGTGCCCGACATCCTCGTGGAAGTCGCAGGAATACGTGGGTGGGTAGGAATCTGGTTTTCACTGAGAATGACCTCCTTGTGGAACCTCCATCTATTAGTCATAATTATCATCCAAGATGAAAAACAAATAACGTTAGGTCATTTGTGAATTGTCAATCAACTTGATTGAAACTCGCGTGAACCTAGATTTGATGTTGTACACAAAACCTTTTAATGTAAAGGCTACTACTGTACTATCGAAAACTAAACGTTCTTTCTTCCTTTTCTTCTTTGCCGAATCTCACACTATTTCTTAGAGTTGATCAAATTTTTTCTAGAGTAAACAACAAAATTTTCTCCCTCAAAATTCTATGGTAGCCGAATTTTCTCTCTAAAAAGAATTAAGGCTGGCCAAATTCTTCTTTCTTAGAAAAACTTGGGCTGGCCGAATCCTTCTCTTGAAATTCGTTAGGATTATAAATCCTTTCCTAAGAAGGATTATAAATCCTTTCCTAAGAAGGATTTACTTGGTTGACAAGAATCATTTCCTTAGGTGGATTTATTTCGTAGTTAAGAATCCTTTTCAAAGAAGAATTCTATCCTTAGGTAGATTTACTTGGTGACTAAGAATCCTCTTCCAAAAAGAATTCATTCCAACACCAAGACTCCTAATCCAACTCAATAGTGTATTTGTAACCATATTAAAGACTTCCTAATTTGATTAGATAAATAATTCATTTTATTTATCTACTTATCAAATATAGTCTTTAATATTAATTATACTACCAACAATAGTATAATATTAGGAGACCAACTCCTATTAGGAAAAAGATTTTGACTTTTAATTAAATAGTTAATTAATTTACCAAATTAATTAATTTCCATTTAATTAAATAATAAAATAAAAATAATATAATTAAGCTATTCTAAATAGTCTTGCCGCCCAACACATATATATGGATATATTATTTTCTTATTTTATTAAATCTATTTAACCTTAATAAAAAAGTCCACATGTGAACTAGACCCATTCTTACAAAAAGAAACAAGTCTACTTGCCTCAATACAATTCTAGATGGACCCCTAAATTGGTCCGGTAGAATATATCAGGTGATCCATGCAAGTTCGTGTGGATTGAGGATTGAGGATCTTGGCTGGTAAAATTGAACTCTTAAATAATGATAGAATAAGTTGATGTTACTCATTCATACCCTAGACAACCTTATTGGAGAAAGTGTATCCTCGTGAAGAATACCAGTAATCGCCAAGAGCTCATAAACCGTCTATAGCTCTCCAAGTTACCATATTTACTCATATGACCACATTTTGAACTTGGATATTTTGACTTGTCCATAAGCCATGTTTCAATAGACACTATTGAAAACTAAGCGTTAAGATTTAATATCCAATACCTCAAAACATCCATATGATGATATTCTACTCTCATTTAATAAATGGGGCCACAATGTCCATATCTATAAATGAAGTCCTCTATCGATCAACAAATGAATACCACCAAACTATCGAGGATAGACTATGCTATATAATCGTACTCAATGATAGCTCAAATGATAACACTTGCAACCATAAGTCCATCATTTATCTCAGGATTAAGATAGACTCCCTGATTGTCTTCAAATGAAAACTTTTATCCATTGACGGTTCTAGATAAAGTATTTTATTATGATCCAATTCAATGCACTAGATTCTTTTGCCCAAAGACACCACACTTTGATGATTTTAGACTCATCATAACACATTTGATCCCACTCAAATGCTAGCAAAAGAATCTACAACTTTGACAAGATGAAGGCGCCCAACTTTTGTCTTAAGTTGTGAATATTATTCAAAACTAACTAAAGAATTGTGTCTACCTCGTACATATCTAAATGTATGAACAATTCTTCTTTTCTCATAGTCTTTTGACCTTATGATTAATTACTTTTGATAATTATAATAATTAAACTATAAATGTTATAAGATTTGTTAAACTAGAAATCACTTTATTAATATGAAAATATTGTCAAATACATTATTATACTTTTACTATCGAGCATAATCCTAACAAATTTAGTAAAATTGTCCACACTACCTGCGAGTAACTTTCTGAACCACATCTTGGGGCAGTCAGTCAGCGTGGTTGGGAACATCCTGCATATGGCTGCCTTGGTCGCATTCTGGACTTTTATATGCTTGACGAAGCTCACCAAGTGGCTCAAGGGATCTTCTGTGTCAAAGTACTTGTCAGCCAGCATTTTGAATTTATGAGGGAGGTCTGCTTCCAAGATCCTTCCAAAGAATGGGACGTTCATCTCACCCAAAGGATCCTTCCAATTCGTCCGGTACTTGCTCTTCTTCAACTCCTGGATTTCCTTATATATCTGAGCTAAGTGATCCTGTAGGTGCTTGTACCCAGTATTCTTAAACCAGACCTTAGAGTCTTCATTGTCAGATCCATCTAATGATATAGAGACCTCGCCTCAGTTATCCTCATATGGAGGATTCTCTCATACACTTTTCCTGCTACCTTCAGCCTCGGGCTGAGGTTCTCTTCTAGCAGTTGCTGGTTGAACTGAGTGGCAGAGCTCCCTCGGTGGGATGTCAACAGCTGACTTCACCTGTCGAGGTTGGTAACGAGCTGGCTAATGCAAATCTAGGGTTATGGGCCCTAACCGAGGGCAAGGGCCCCAATCTGTCGCGGACTGGTATCGATGGTGGTGGTCCTAACCAGTCGAAAACAGTTATTCTAAATCCTGGTCTATTGGGGTCCTCTCGGGTAATAGGTTCTATCGACTGAGGGGTAATACCCTCTGCGACCAACTACAGATGGACACTTTCTATAAAAGTCGTGGCATGTTGCTCTTGAATGACCTGGTCCATCATGGGGGGAATTGGAACCTGAGCGGTATCAGTCAGTGCTGGATTAGGATTTTAATGCTTCGATCTTTTACCCTTTCTTTGAGCCTTCCGGGTGAAGGCTACAGTTTGGTGCCTGGATGCGTTGGGTTACCCTTAGGAAGATTGAAGCCTCATGACGCAAATATACGTGTAAAAAAGCTTAAACACATGATTTGAAAAAAGGTGTGAAATCTTCCCATAGACGGTGTCAAAAAAAAATGTTGACCGAAAATTCACTTTAGATGAGGAACCTCAGCTAACACCCTGATAACCGCAACCTAGGTTGATCGCGGTCAGGGTAGGTACCTTCAGTACACTGTTTCGCATGCATGAATGAACAAAATGTAAGAAAGAGATGATATTAAGCTGAGTGGCATAATTTTATTCAGTAAAGCAAAGTGTACAAGTATTGGGAATAACTCTTAGTTTCTATTCTCTTCAATTAACTAGAGGTGGCAAACTCGTGTATGTCGATAAATGGATCTAACTAGCAACAACGATGGCTAGGCTTAATTCTCATTCAAAACTAAGTGATAGCTTTTCAGGTTTTAGATGTCGATCTTTTGATCGATTCCCCCTTTCTTCTTGCTATTATTTATGTATTTATGCATAGAGTCGCTAGGGTTTTTTCCTTGGCATACAAGCTGAAGATCACTGGGTTGATCTTCTCCCTCATTTGGCTGGATTTTCTGTTTAAGATGGTTAACCCTAGGGAATTGGTTGGTGGGGGATATCTTGGAGGCATTCATGTTTGTTTCCTTTTCGGACTCTTTCGTTATGGTTGTGCGTACGTGGAGCTTGCTTATGGTTTGGAGAATACTTTCGATTTCATCTATTAGTGGCGTGACACCTTGAAACATAGGATTGGTGATGTGGCACTCATTCATCTCGATGGTGAGGTACCCTAAGGTGTTAGTCTACTAGTAGGGTATCTTGAGATATCATTCTAACGACATGGTGCTTGATCATCTTGATGGTGAGGTACCCCGAGGTGCTAGTTGTTGGCAACGTACCTTCATGGCTTGGTATATTGATGTATCAGTCTGCTCTTGTTGGTATGGCGCTTACTCTTTCATGCTGGAACTTTATGATCATTTAAAAGCCTTATAGGCATCTCCCGTCCTGTTCGAAGTGTAAGATATATACCTCAATGGGGTAACGGATCAGTGTTAGGGCACTTAGGTACCGGTTGGGTGGTCTTTGAAGGTGCAGAAGTTTCATCTCTCTCTTACAACGATGTTGAGGTACCCTGGTTGTGTTAGACCCAGTACTTCGAGGTAAACCATTCCGTCCAACACCTATCCGGTATATAGAGAAGCTTGCTACCAGGTGCTAACAAGGTGGAAAATTTCCCTTTGATCCCTTGCCAAAAATGGCTATTAACACTATTGTATCCTAATATTATGAATACAATATCACTTATTTGTATCCAATAAACGGTACATATCTCTACAGTTGCACCATATTTCATCTTCTTCTTCTACTCACTGTCTCTATTTCTCTCTCACCTGATATGTCTCTCTTTCTCCATCGATAGAAAAGCATTTCTAAAGATTATATAAGTATGTTCAGGGATGTTAAGAGAGTTTTCAAAGATTTTTTGTATTTTAAAGATATCAAATATGTACCTTCCCCAGCAATATCAGATTAAGATAAAAAGTCTTTGGGGCTAACTGCACGTGCATGTGAGATTATTACTCTGCTTGTGCAGTAATATCGCCATGTATGTGAGATTAATCTGCATATTCGATCAGATATCAAGGTGTATGTGAGATTATATTCAGATTATTAGCCTTTAGGGCTGCTCTGCACATGTATGTGGGATTACTCTGCACGTTTGATTTGATATCGACGTGTATATGAGATAATCGCTCTGCATGGATAATCAGATATCACCATGTATGTGAGATGTTTTTCCCTTCTCTGTGTGTGCAATGAAATGCTTTGCCACGTACGTGGGATATTCCTTGTGTGCTAGTTTGGTAAAGAGTTTTCAGATTATATATATTACAGATTATGATCAATAAAGAAAAGATTTTAGAATATTAGAATATTAATTTTATATCAGAAATGCTATTTATAAAACCAGAAAATGTTTTTATTATATTATATAGTATTTACATAACAAAAAATGTGTTTTAAAGAAAAGATTTTTAATTAGTTCTCAGCTTATGTTATAAAACAGTTCTTGATTCAATAGGAGATACATCATTTATAATGGTATATACATATTCATGAACAAATTCAGAATTTAAAATGAGATACATAAATGTTTTCTACAAATTAAGTTTAGCCTAAAAGATAAAGAATTCAGAAAGAAATAGAGAAGAATGCTTGACAGTTAATAGTTCCAGATTAAGTTTATTTAGTATAGAATGTCTATTAGAAAGAGATTTTGTTTTCAGAAAGGTAACAAAGTTAATTATGTTTTCAGAGTTTTTTAGAGATAGTAGTTTTAGTAAAGCTTATAAGAAATAAACGTTGTAGTTTCAAAGTTTATTTCCACTCACTTGGTGTTAGCGTTCATTATTTTGTTTTAAACTATTTTTCTCATGTGATCTTTAGGGTCGTGAAGATTCTTTAGTATCGTGAGATGGGCCATATATGATGACAGAAATGGTAGTTCATGATTTTAATTATAGCATGAAAATGTGCATATTTTCATATATTAATATTTTTCATAATTGAATATGCAAAAAATTCAGCAGATGAGTCCAATACTAGGAAAGAAACTATTTAATTGCCAAAAATAACCACATATAAAATAGGAAATTCGTTTTAAACCACAAACAAAAACTTATTCATTAATAACCACTATTTTGAGAAATTACTTGAGTGCCCTCATATAAAAACTATCCTCAGACACTCTCTCTCTCTTTTTCTCTTTTTCTCTTTTTCTCTTTTTCTCTTTTTCTCTTTTTCTTTCTCTCTCCTCTCCTCTCACTTCCCGATCTCTCCCTCTCTCTGTCAGTGTTGTGTCGGCGAATCGTCGTCGGCCTCCTATCTCTCTCACCGAACCTCTCTTCTCTCTCCCGTACCTCTATCTCCTCTCTTTCTCTCTCTCTCGCACCTCTCTTTCTCTTTCATCTCCTCTCTCTCACATGACATCACCGGCTTGCCGGAGTGCCGGTGTGGCATCGCCTGGGCTTCACGATCGTCCAGTATCGCCTGGGCTTCACGATCGTCCAGTATCGCCATCGAGCTCCCCAGAAACCTAGAAACCTAGAACATTTCAAGTTTCAACATTTCATTTTAGTCAAGATTTCAAGTTTCAAGATAAACCAAAAAACCTAGAAACCCAGAACATTTCAAATTTTAACATTTCAATTTAGTTAAAATTTCAAGTTTCAACATTCTAATTTAGTCAAGATTTCAAGTTTCATGATTTCGTCTTTTTAGGCAAGACTTCAAGTTTCAAGTTTTCAGTCATGATTTCAAGTTTGGTTCCAGATTTTAGTCATTATTTCAAGTTTGCTTCCAATTTTAAACAAAAAATCAAATTCAGGGTATTTTTGTAACGTTGTTATAAACGAAAGTTTAATGTTTTTTATGGCTATTTTTTATTTTCTCTCTTTATTTAAACTAAATAATATTATATGATGGACCATAACCCACGGGTTTAAATTGTATTTTTTTAAGTTATAAGGTGGAAATTTTTGAAAAGCCAAGCTGATAGCTAAAGATTTTATTAGATCCTATCACTTTCGGTGCACAAAAATGTTTTAAGATTGAAGACGGGGTTGATTCTCATAGATGGCCTTAATGGCTAGAACTGGCAGGTAAATTGATTGAACCATACTTTAATTAACCGTCTAACGTTCTTAGGGTCTAGTAATGATTGTGCAGACATGGTCATGCCGATGACTTGCTCTACTGAGGCCATTTTTTAGAAGGATACATGAACAACATTTGCCTAGTGTGGCATGCAAGACTAGTCTTTCGGATCGATTATATAATCTTGTCAAATGGTAAAAAACCCAGACCCGAAGACCCGAAGACCCGATCATAAGTAGGATTCGTAAATATCCGAAGATCCACCAAACTTGGTGCAGTAGTAGGCCCAGACAAATTCACCAAACTTGAACCCAAACAAGGTTCCCAAAAAAGAAGGATCCACCAAACTTGGTGCAGTAGTAGGGCCCATCTTGGTGCAGTAATAGCATTTGATTCATATTTTGTCGTAGTAATAAGTAATAACTAATAACTAATCACTGTCAATTGCAAATCAATGAATGCACTGCACCCACATTAGATCTCCACTGAATCTAACATTTATATATAGAGAGAGAGAAATACAGAAGAGAAGATAGGAGAAAGAGATTTAGAGATGTCAAGGAGATCATCAGGTGGTGCTTGCTTGAGGTGCACTTTGGTGATATTCGCAGTGGTATCAGCTGTAGCTGTTTCTGGACCTGCTCTCTATTGGAGATTCAACAAGGGTATCAGATTAGCTGACTCTAAAACCTCTTGTCCTCCTTGTATCTGCGATTGCCCTCCTCCTCTTTCACTTCTCAAGATTGCTCCTGGTATGTCTATCTCGCCAACTTTCTTTTATGTTTTCTTGCGATTGGATTCTGGTTTTGTTAGACTGAAATTGAGAGGTACCCTTTTCATCAGTTTTGGGTTTTGATCTGTTTTTTCTCATATCGGATTCTTGTCAAAATTTATGATTTTGAGCGAAATTTAGGGTTCCCATTTTGTCCCTTTGAGGGTTGATTTGATTTATTAGTTGTTTCTAATTTTGAACCATGAGTTTTGTGCATATTGGAACAGTTGTATTACAGTGAGGGGCACCCAATTGAAGTTGGATTTATTTATATTCTTGAACCTCGATCATATTTTGATTATGGTATTATCAAGAATACCAATCTCTTCACTTTGAGGTTTTGATATGATGTTATTGCTTCTTTTTAATCAAATTGGGCTGACGTTATTTTATCTCATTTGAACATATATGGGATTTCCATGAAACTAAGGAAGTTTCCATTTCATGGAGATGAGGTTCGGTTCTGTTGTTATTGTTAATTGTGTAATCTGACTTCTTTCCTTGCTTGGACTGAAATAGTCATTATGACTTTAATCTTATTTCAGGTGTTCAATCATTATTTATTAGAATGGAATCAAACAGTGCACTTTTTTCTTGTATGAATCATAAGATTTTGTCAATCATATAAGAATGAGATAGTTTTAAAAGACAAAAACAAAAACAACTACTCGACAGACACTAATCACAAACATTAACTTTAGGCTAGTAAACTTTTTTTATTCCTTTTTCTTTTATCGGTTTAAGATTATATTTTTCTTTTCTTTTTAAAATTTTATACATACTTACAATGAGAAACTCGTCCAATCCCACTTTGTGTCTAACACTATGTTTGGTTTGATAGAACTGGAGAGAAAAGAAGGAAATGATTTGGATGGATTTCTAATATCTTGTTTGGATTGTTAAACGAGAGGGAAAAGAAATGAAAAGGAGGGAAAATAAAGGAAAGGATTTAATAATTTCTTCTTGTTTCACTCAATTGGGTTTCCCACCAAATTTGGGAGGAAATAGAAGGAAAGGAAAGGAAAGGAAAAGGAAAAATATTTTTCAATATCTCAAAAGTAACCTTATATAACAATACATATCTATTATTCATATTGTTGAAAGAAAGGTATTTTCATAAATAGAATAAGATTTATTATTTGTTTATTTTTATTTGTCTCTTTTACTTTCTTTTCTTTTCATAACTATCCAAACAACAATCGTTAAAAACACTATCCTTTCCTTTCTTTTCTTTTCCTTTCTTCATTAACTTATCATTTCCTTTCCTTTCCTTTCCATAAAAACAAACATAGTGTAAAGGATTCAATTCTGTTTGTACATTTTTCAATATGATACCCTTCGCCTTTATTCATCAGGTGTCGTTGCATTAAAAATATTTTGCATATTCTGTTGTTTGTGTGGATATCTCATTCATATGTGATATGACCGTACTCAATTCATTGCTTTAGATTTGCAGATGTGCATCCCTAATCCTTAGGCAGGTTCTATCGAAGCTTTTTTTGTCCATGTGAGCTTTTGCCTTGATATTGTACACATGTGGACAGTCTTTGCCAAGCTACACATTTAATTTTTGCTGTTTTACCTTTATAATTAAGTTTGTCGTATAGAGAATATGTAATTTTGTAAATTATAAATAATTTGAGTACTTGACTAAATATATATGCGGCCTTAGAAATTCGGTGTTGCTAAGGCCTCTTTGTAAGCATTCCAGAACTTGGACATAGATCATCCCATAGTAGTTTACATCTTTCACGATGACGTTGAGCCTAATCCAGTAGGCCTATCATTGTGCAACTTAGGTATTGTGTGGTAGAATTTATAAGTGTGAGCTGAGAAGTTAGTTACATCAAAATGGCATTTTTTATCCGAGAAGTGAGTAATGCCCACTTTTTTGGCTTTGTAGTTGATAATGGTTAAAGTTCATTGCCCTTACTGGGGTACATTTACTTGTCGTAATCTATTTTGAAAGAAAGGGAAAAACAAAAAAGAAACTACTTTCCTTGTGTGTAGTTCAACAATTTAATATTTGTATCATGTTATATCCTTGTATTTGCAGCTGTTTCATACCCTGCTTTCCATTTGCAGTTCACATTTTTTATATACTTTTTATTGTTTATAAAATTTAGTTTTTCTTTTGAAATTTCTTGCAAAATCTGGTGCTTCTTTTTCTATGTTTTTTGTTATTGAACATGTAAGTCTTGAATTATATTCAGTGTATTCAACTTCACAGTTTCCGATACTAATGTCACCTTTTTTCTTTTTTTTTTTTGCTTTTTTCTTTTGCAGGGTTAGCCAATCTCTCAGTCACAGGTTAGAGCTCGTTATATTGGTTGAAGTTGGTAGAGCTTCGTGATATACCACGTCTTTTTAGTTTTATCAGTCTTTATAATTGCAATGACGATGAAGATCACTCCAATAAATCAAAGTCAATTATTTGGTTCTGTCTTTCATTTCCTGCTTTAGTTCTTTTAATAGATAATTCTAATTTGGCAGTTTTGTTGGTTTTTTTTTTCTTTTTTAATCCTTGAATATATAGTCTGAATTTGAACATTTCCTTGTCTGTCTGACTTTTTCATGTTGTTTGTAGGGTAAAGTGATAGTATAGTACATTAATTCTCTACTTTTTTTTTCAATTTACCAAATAATTTCTTCTATGATTTGAAATCTTAGTTCTTCTAATTCAAGATTTAATACATATAAGACTGGTGATATATGCATGTGTTTGCTGCTGTTAAGCCAACTATATTAATTAAAGGATGGCATCCAACAAACTGCAACTTCAGATCATTAAATCTTAAGAGCAGTTACCAATTAGATGGCTAAGGGATTGTCATATAGCACTTCAATCTCTTGCACTTCACTTGTCATTCAAATCTCTTTACCTTTTCATTTTTGAAGTACCATAAAATGCCCCCTTTTCAGGTGCTCGGTCCATTCTTGAGCTTCATTGTGCATTTGGATTACACAGTAATGATATTAGAATGTAATAAAAGAACCAATTTTGGAGGCTTTGAAAGATATTGTCAGCCAGTAAAAGCTTTCAATTGTATTCTTTTGTCTAGACTCACTTCTCTGATTCTCTCCCTAATTGACTATCATTATATAACTTTTTTTTACTGTTATTTGAAGTTAAATTCCTATAAAAAAGATGCTGACTTTGGTGATGATACAGATTGTGGAAGTGATGACCCTGATGTCAAGCATGAGATGGAAAAGCAGTTTGTGGATCTTCTGACAGAGGAGTTGAAGTTGCAAGAGGCTGTTGCTGAAGAGCACTTGCGTCATATGAATGTCACCTTTGGTGAAGCAAAAAGAGTGGCTTCTCAGTACCAAAGGGAGGCAGAAAAATGCAATTCCGCAACTGAAACCTGTGAGGAGGCCAGAGAACGAGCTGAAGCCGTGCTGATCAAGGAAAGAAAAGTGACTTCCATGTGGGAACGAAGAGCCCACCAAATGGGTTGGGAAGGTGAACAGTTTTTCGTATAATTGTTAAAAAAATAAAGGTTCCACATAGTCAAATTAACGAATTGTTCAACCGCCAAATATTATATGCAAACAGGCAAGCAAATTTGTTGAGTTGTGTTGTGACGGCAGAATTGCCCTCTCTCAGCTTGTATTTCTCAGGATTATATGAATCCAGCAATTTTTATTTGTAATTGACCTATTGTGGAATACGTTCATCATTTAATGTAATATGATCTCGTAATACGTACTTCAGTACATTATTTCTACAATCCCTGATTGCTTTGTGCCAAATAACTTCTTGTAGTTGTTTATACATTGGAGGTTGGATTGGAGATAGATATATGACATACTTCTGCTATGTTTTCACAAACATTGATACATGTAAAACAGGTGCTACGAACACTTCCGAGACGGGGTCTTGTGCGGGGTTCAACCTTGTACACGACTTATCGGTATGATTCATGATTGTGTTGGACCTTAATTGAGTCATGTTAGACCATGCTATTTGGTATCTTTTAACCATTTTGAGTCTTGACTTGTAACTTTCAATCATGAATCTTAATCACCATTAAAAAGTCTCTTGTATTTGTATGTCAACCGAAATAAATGGATCAAACAGGATTTTGAATAGCAGAGTAGTTTTTGCAAGATGATCAAAGGTACAATTTTCAACTTTGACGAAAAGGCAAACCAGACCTAAAACAACTTGAGAAATTACTTATTTATAGATTATAGAGATGGGGGAGAGATTATTATTATTTTTTTTTCTTCTTAGGTAGAATCTAATTTTAAAGAGTTTACTCCGTAACATTATAAAGAACAGGTTTTTTATATACAATCCCACGTTCGATGTGTATAATAAGTAAACATGTGCATTCATGTACAGGTGACTAGGTGAGAGAGGCCTTATTGATTTGCTGTTTATTAGTATTTATTATTCTAGAGTTTAGGCTGTTTAGCTAATAGATGCTAAATATTGTCGTTGGGATCTAATTTAGAAGTAATTAATAGAAAAGATTGTAAAGTCTTTAAGTATTTAGGAAAAACGGGATCCATTTTCCAATTTGTCCTTTTCCCCACTTAAACCTTTTCTTGCCATTTTCCCACGATCCAAAAAACATGAAAACGTCATGCATGGGGCAGAAGCAACGTGATAACAGAGGATATGTAGGGTCAGTCTCTTCAACCAGCCAAGTGATCACCATTGACTTTCTCTTCGAAACATGAAAACTGAAAATAAATAATAAAAATTTAGTCAAAGACTACCAGCCATTGTCTCAAAAGAGACGTATATCCAAATAACGCGGTTTCTACTTTCAAAGTTCATGCACTCACTCTCAAAACACAGCTGGGTTTTTAGTATTAACTATTAATCTATGCAATCAGAGATAGAATCTTTATTTTATTTTATTTATTTATTTATTTATTTTGATTTTATAATATAGCCTAATTTATGAATACAATACAATTTACATCTATATCTAGATCAACACAGAAAAACCAACCAATAGATCTCCATTACTGCAAAAACTGACCCAGTAAAAATTTCATTAGAACAGTTTTGTTTTTGTTTTTGTTAAAACAGAAAAGGGTCTTGACTTGGAACTTGAAAGCTTGAAGCTTTTTTGGTTTTTGGTTGGTTTTGTGTTGTGTATGTATGGATCTGTAAGGTGGGTTTCCAACTTTGGTAAGATTGGTATAGTTGGAGTATTTTGGGGAAAGATGGAAAATTTGAGGAACAAGAAGAGAGGGTATGAGCAGAGCATTGTGGAAGATGAGGCAAATCTCGTGCCGGATTCGAAGAAATCAAAATTGCCTGCTTTGGCCAGGTTTTTTTTTCTGTTGATAGTTCTTGATTTTTGCTTCTTGTCATCTAATATTAATGTTGCTATCATATATAGTTTTAGAGGATTTAATTAATTTAAATTGATGATCTTTGATTGACAATAATAGAATGAATTGGATGATTTGGTTCAAGTGTTAGATTGATTTACATTAAAATGTCAAACTGTGTATATGCAGTGTAATTGTGGAGGCTTTGAAGGTGGATAGTTTGCAAAGATTTAGCTCTTCTTTGGAGCCTCTTCTCCGCCGAATTGTGAGTCATAAACTTACTCATGTAGTTTTGGGTGATAGTTTGCTCCACATTGATGATTGTTTTTTTCAGTTTGTGTCATATAGCTTTTGTTAATTTTGTGATGTTTATGAATTATAGGTCAGTGAAGAAGTGGAGCGCGCATTGACAAAGTTTTCGAATGATAAACTCCCTGCAAGGTTTGTTTGTTCATAGCTTTTACATTAAAATGATTAGATCTTGAAGATAGGAATTTATCAATTTGTAGAGTCACTAATTGTATTTTGTGTCTATTAACAGTACTTCACCACCAAGAATACAAGGGCCAGGAGAGAAGGATTTGCAACTTCATTTCAAAACTAGGATGCCGCCTCACCTTTTTACGGGGGGGAAGGTTGAGGGAGACCAAGGGGCAGCCATCCATGTTGTCTTGGTAGATGTAAACTCAGGCAGTATTGTCCAAACTGGGCTGGAATCGGCTGCAAAGCTGAGTGTCGTGGTGCTTGAAGGCGACTTCAATGAGGAAGATGATGATGATTGGACTCAAGAGCACTTTGAGAGCCATGAAGTGAAGGCACGTGAGGGAAAAAGGCCTCTTCTGACAGGGGATTTGCATGTGATCCTCAAGGAAGGAGTAGGAACTCTGGGAAGTCTTGCTTTCACCGATAACTCTAGCTGGATAAGGAGCAGAAAGTTCAGGCTTGGTGTGCAGGTCTTCCCCGGTTATTGTGAGGGGATCCGTGTTCGTGAGGCTAAAACGGAGGCTTTTGCTGTCAAAGATCATAGAGGAGAATGTGAGTTCTCTAACAGACCTTTTCACTTGTGACCGATAAGGTTTGTCTTGATCAAATTGTTGAAGTGCAAATTAATTGTTTGTGTAATTTTCAGTGTACAAGAAACATTACCCACCTGCCTTACATGATGAGGTTTGGAGATTGGATAGAATAGCAAAAGATGGAGCACTTCACAAAAAGTTGATCAAGGCCGACATTTCGACTGTCGAAGATTTTCTTCGACTACTTGTTAAGGATCCTCAGAAATTAAGAAATGTAAGGCTTCAATTCTTTGGATTTTGTTTTAAGTTCTTTGCAGTGTTGTTTGTACTTCACTGTCTGAATTTTACTTTGATTTTCACAAAATAGATTCTTGGGAGCGGAATGTCGAATAGGATGTGGGAGAACACAATGGAGCATGCCAAGACATGTGTATTGGGTGGGAAGCTTTATGTTTACTACACAGATGAAACACACAACACCGGTGTTGTCTTCAACCATATTTACGAGCTTAGAGGCCTCATTGCCGATGGCCAGTTCGTGTCTTTGGAGTTACTTAACCACAATCAGAAGGTTAGAAACTCTTAAACATTAAAAGCACATATGTTTGGTTATGTTAGTTCTTCTATCTGAATACAGAAGCACATACTTGCACAGTTTTTTCGAAGGTGAGTTCCAACATCAAATACAGCCAAGTTTCGAATATTAGGCATCGTTTTACGTTCAACATACATCCATTGCAGACTTGCAGTACTAATGTGTGTATTTACCAACAGATATCTGTCGATTCCTTGGTGAAGAGGGCATATGAAAATTGGCATCAAGTGGTTGAATATGACGGCAAAGTCCTGAACTCACTGACTAGTAGCAAGAACGCTAATAGAGCCTCAGCTGTGTCTATAGTCGACAACAACTACGACCCAAATCACTGTATTTCGACAATTCAAAGCAGGCAGCAGCAATACATCTCCTCTGAACCTAGTCCACAATGCCAAACTACAAACAACCACTAATCCAGTACCTCAGTTGATTGAATTTCCATTTGTGAGGTCTGATGAGACTGCGATGATGATGCTAAATAACCCACAAGCAGCTTTATCTGGCAGCATTGATTACATGTCAGTTGAAAACCCTGTTGCTGGGAGTTCATACTTTCCAGGAGATTGGTTGCAGCCAAGGAACGTGCAGGGAATGGAAGACTTTTTCTCTGAGGAAATTCGATTTCGTAGTTCAGAGATGTTAGAGAGTGATGACATGCAGAGACTGTTAAAGACATTAAGTATGGGTATAGGTGTTGGAATGACTCCTGGATATGATCATTCCAATGAGGCTTGTTATTCTTACGGCATCCAGTACGAGCCTCCGGTGGACAATACGTACAGGCCGGAGCTCAGCCGGGGATCTGGGAAGGCTGTTGTCGGATGGCTTAAGCTCAAAGCCGCTTTGAGATGGGGGATATTTGTAAGGAAGAGAGCTGCAGAGAGGAGAGCTCAGCTTGTTGAGCTAGAATGAATGAGTTTAATGTTCAAAATCCAATTTTAAGCTCTTTTAAACATTCATTTGGTGCCTCAGAATTTTTCCTAAATTCCATTTGATTCTCAAGGAAAGACGATAAAATGTCTGAAAACACAACATTTATAGTAGTTAGGGATCTTTTTTATAAACTTTTTCCATTGATTTTCCGTTAAAAAACCACAGAATAATGTCCTCGTGTTCTCACTGTTTAAGGTTGTAACTTCTTCTGTAAAGTTGAGCAAAGTATATGCCCTCGTGTTCCCGTTTGATTATCAAGAATTCAAGACATGAAGTTGTTGTAGGGGCAGGCATAATTTGGCGGTAAACACCTCTCAACAAATGTTAAGGTCCCAAGTTCAAATACCTTCACATGATTTTTTTTCTTAAAAAAAAAACTGAAGTTAATGGTATGAATTAATCATGTCCTCGAGAAAATTAGAACATTACTATGAATCTTAATAGAATTATATTTTCTTGAAAGAAAAAAAAAACTCTGAAAATTGAAATATCTACCCAAAAAAATAATCAAATATCCTTTGAAATTTTATAAATTTGTTTAAAGGGCCATTCAAAATGGTCAAAGGTTCATTCTATAGTTCGTTCAATCCTGAAAAATTTCGAGACAGAAGTTACATAGAGTTGTGGAATCGATTCCGCAACGTTATTAATTGTTTAAACCTGCCCTCTATTTTTCAAACTAGATAAATCACTTCCAATTAAGCCAAATCACAATGGAGAAAAACAAAATTTACCCTAAACTCGATTCACTCAATATATATACCGTATGCAGTAAGCCAAGAATAACACAGGCATCAAAAAAATGGTCATCCATGCAGTGAATTCATTGGACTTCGACATAATGCCCCCATAGATATTGTAAATTATTAAGAACAATTTCAAGATTGGAAAAAAGAACTGTGCTGTAATCCATTGCAACCAGAAATTGAATGTAGGAACAGAAAAAGAATGGAAGAAAAAACATAAAAGCATAATAAATTACATAATTACATGCTCCTAAGAAAAGATTATCAAACTTATGTGGTTGTCACCCTTTCTCTACCTCAAGAAATCAGCAATGCCGACTATTCACATGTACGACCCAAGGGTGTAATCATCGAATTTGAATTCTCCATCCCCTAATAATGCATCGTTTTGGTCCTGCGTCACATACATGATCCTCGTAAAGATCAAGCAAAAAAAATGGCATCGACTGCATTGATTTATAATAAAATGGGTATCAAAAGTAGATCAGTCGCTAAAGGCTCCTCACACAAGAACAAAATCAAAAGGTATCAATAGGAAATAAGAACTTAGTGACTCAAAACATAACTGACACTGGTCAAGCAAGATATCTAACTTACCCGTTTCATCATCGTACTCATAATATCATCCAAGGACTCATAATTATTTTGACTGAAACCATCTTGGGACTTGCTTTGCTCGAAGAGGTAGTCATCATTGGACTTCATTTTTGTATCCAAAGAAGATTTTTCAACCCCAGCGTGCTGAGCAAGATAAGGAGAGCTACCATTATATTGATCTTTCAAAGACACATCCATTGTTTTATTGCTGACTGTACTGGTTTGGTCCATATTTTGTCTAAAGGGGCCTATATCACATTTACCAGAAACTAGGGAGTTTACGTTGCTGAACGAATGACTTAAGTTGTGGATGAAATTCATATTCTGAATGACGTTACTGATCCCAGTAGCTTGGCATTGCATGTCTCCTTTAGAATCCTCCATAGGAATCGGCAAAGCCATGGAAGAAGAATGATCCAGCAAGTTGTTACCAATTTGACAAGGTAAATTGCCGCTCAAGTGTGTATGAGACAATTGATTGTGACTGAAAGGTTCACTCAACGGCAAAGAATTCGATGGAAACTTTGACAATTGACCTGCACCTTGACAGCTTTCATTGCGTCTACTGTAATCCAGAAAATTATAAGAACCACTTACACCCATGTCAAAAGTTCCCGGATTTAGTGAAACCATGCCAAGAGAAGATTGATTTCCAAACGCTCCCCTACTTTGTGCTTGTTGTTGTAGGTTTGCTTGTAACATCAAGGGATTGCTTGAGGAACTGGATAGAGAACTGGTTGAAGTACCAGGAGTCGCTCTGGCATCTGCGAAGTTAGTGACAGGTGTAAAAGCTGTTGGATCATTAATTTGATGAAACTCTCCGATGTGGGAACTGGACTTGCTTTGCGGCAGCTGATTAAGCTCTAACGATGCTTGTACTCCATTGAAATTTTTTTGACCCTGGTTTGCAGGCAACATGGCATTCTGCAGCTTTCCAAGAGCGTTATAGGAGTTTCTCAAGGTCTGGGAATGACCTGACTGGATCATGCCAGAGGAAGCAATTCCACGAATGGTTAAGCCAGCAGTGGAGTTCAATCTACCAAACATACCACCTGGCTGATACGTTGACATTGAAGTGCTTGACAACCTTCCTGGACTACTCAATGAGCGAAAATCCCCAAATCCATCCACTGCAGCCATGTGCATAAATGACGGATCTTGACCCCCTAATGTGGCAACCATGTTAGGTTGCTGACTGATTCTTTTCAAGTAGAGCCTGTATTTCTGCAAAACTAGAAAGAAAAAAAGCTTCAGGAACGGCATTGTAACCATATTATATGAATTTTCAACGAAGTCCCAGATAAGGTGAAGACCCCTTTACTAATTTTAAGAAATCTAGCCAAAATTTTCAACTATATGCCTCAGCTACATTGTAATCCGACCATAACATTAGAATTTTAATAACTAAAGAACCGAAGCTGATCTTATCAAAGTTCAAAACCACCCCTCTTCCACAAAGTAGCCTCATTGAGTGTAAAAGAAAGTTATGAAAGTTTCTAGCCCACAAATTATGTTTGCTACTTGCACGGTTTACAAAGAGGGCCTTCTTCCATTAAAAAAGTTTTATGGGTCCAAATCTGATTCAAGGAGTGAAAATGCAAAAAGAGATGACATGTGTAAACTTTTATCCAGTAAAGCTTTCCCTCACTACATACTTTTTGATTATTTCCGAACATTCTTGTCTTGAAGACCTATTAACATACCCTTTATTGATCCTTTTTTTTATTATTTATATTTACTACTCCTGAAGGTATGGTCAGAAATTGCAAGATTTGTCACTATATCAGTTTTAGAGCCAACATTGTACAAAAGTCTATCGGAATATAAAGAACAAAAAGGAAAAATCTGTGACCTGCAGATGACTCGCTACATTTTCCCTTGATAGCCATTCAACATTCATCAGGTCAAGGATTTTCTTCGGAACAGCCTCTGCATATGATTTAAAAGCACGGACAAGAAAATCAAATAACGCGTCAAGAATAAGAATTATCTTTAAAAAAAAAAAATTGATTCTCCATTGTGAACAACTTACTTTCGAATCCCAGTTGATTAACAGCTGCAACAAACTGCTTATGCAGATCTATAGACCAAACAACCCGAGGCTTCTTTTGGGATGTAGACTCCTCGTTCTCGTTCCCGTCCTCTTCAGCCTCTTCATCGTCATCTTCGTCCTGGTCCTTCCGTTTCCTACCAAATTTTCCACTATGATCAGAATTACCAGTAGACATAACCATTTGTCCACCTTCTCCAGCTGCAACATGACCTTTCTCTTGATTGGGAGACTTGTTCTGGTTCTTGGGTTCGATTTTCTTTTTCCTGATTACATGCTGCCATATGTTCTTCAGCTCCTCGATACGAACAGGTTTCAACAAGTAGTCGCATGCACCATGAGTGATCCCCTTCATTACAAGCTTGGTATCGCTGTACGCTGACAACACTGGAACCAAATTTCAAGTACAAAAAAAACTGCATTAAAAATCAAAAAATATAAAATTCTAATTGGATTCATCTCATTATGTAGTAGTAAAACTTAATGAACGCGAAAAGGAAAGCGAAGATCATTTAATTTCATAAAGTAATAAAGAGGTTTTCTGCTTACTTATGACTGGTAGGTCCATTTCAAGCCCCACAAGCTCAAGAAGCTTAAAACCATCAATATCTGGCATGTTAACATCACTGATAACCAAATCATACTTGTTTCTGTTTTCCCTCAACATATTCAACGCCATCGCGGCCTGGTTGGTTATTGTGACTGCAAAAATCAATTAACAGCATCTAAGAATATGCATAATCTGAAGAGAGTCAAAGTTCACATACCACCACCATTAAAGCAGATCGATTCATATGTACTACCTTAATAGCAAAAAGTCAAAAACACAAAAACATGACATGAACAGTACCCAACTGTATTCAACCGCCAATTGAATCCAAGAAATATCAAAATTAACTAAAAGTAGATTAATAAATATACAGACTCAGTGGGGACAATCAACATCTTACTGACTATAATTTTTCTTATGTTTGGGACATTTTAACTATGAAACCTTAAAAACAGAAGAATTGAATTCGAATTGAAACTGTGTACACAGTGAAATAAGCACAAGAAAATTGAATAGACAAGATACTCAAAACAGAGTACAAATCAACAAAAAACAAGTTACATAAAAAAAAACATGAACTAACAACAACAATTCAAAAAAAGAAACCGTTTCTAATAAACAACGAAAAAAAAAATCCATATAACATGAAACTGAAAAAACAAAACAAACCTTCATACTGGCATTTTCTGAGGAGATTCTCTAAGACTTTGAGGCAAATCGGGTCGTCATCCACAGCAAGAACACGCATACCAATCGGAAACCGGTCAATGGCACCATCTTCACCGGCCCTTTTATCCTCCACAGCCATTTCAAATTGAAACAGCTTCAAAACCCCAAGTGAGAAACAGAGCCGAACAAACAGAGATTACTTATAAAAAAAAGTTTGAGTTTTGACTGTTCAAAGCTGTTAAAGGTGTGAGCTTTGAAACACAAACACAAAACCAAGATGAAAAAACAATAGAAAAAGAGAGAGAGAGTTGGAAAGAGATGAAAAATAAACAAAAAAAACCCCAGATAGAGAGAGAGTTAGTAGAAAAAGCTGTACAAATGGACAATGATGGTGATGGCAACAGAGTTTTTTTTTCTTTTTCCTTCGATTCAACACCCTAAACAAAAACCAGAAAGCTAAAAATTTTTTTTTTTCAATGTACACTAAAATCTCTCTCTCTCTCTCTCTTCTCTGTCTACTGTGTGTTTTGTCTTTAGCTTTTTATCTCTTTTCCATTCACGACCCAAACAAAGCCTTTTGTTTATTATATATTTTAATATTTTCTCAATAGTTGTTTGTTTCTTTTTTTGTTATTAATTTAATATTATTACTTATTAGTGATATTCACATATTATTATTGTTAATACAAACTAAAATCTCAACCGTTAATTTCAAGTAATTGTTTGCTGGTGGCAAAACCTAATGATGATCATAAGATTGTGTGTTTTGATGTGAAAATTGAAGGGTGATAAAGGGCATGAGGGTTCATTACCATTATTTATTTTTTATTATTATTAAAATTTATTATTTATAAAATTTCAAAATTTAAAATTTAAATGAGGATGATTAAGGGAAAGTATCCTAAATGGGTATTTATGGTATCATGGAAACTATTATATATCTGGGTAAAAAAATTCTAAAAAGATTTGGATAATTTAATTAGGTCTTAAATGGAAATTATATTTACAATTATTATATTTTCATTTTTGTCAAGTAATTTAAAGCCTCCAGGCTCCCGCTAAAAATTCCTTGGATTAATTTTTGGACTAAGCTCTTAATTGAGGTCTAAAAAGTTAGTGAAAGACAAAAATTTCCTTCATGTTTCAAGTAATATGACTACTTTCTTGACTGCAAATTTGTCCCTATAAAAAATTAAATGGACACGATGTTTAAAAAATGGATGCCAAGCATTAAAGGGTTTTCTATTTTTTGATGAAATTGTTTTGGTAAATCTTGTAATAAAGAAAATAGCATTAATTATGTTCGTAGAAAAAAAAAATCACTATTAAGAATCAGGGTTATTCCGTGTGAAATTTCTTTTATCATCAACCGTGACAGAGGTTTGTCAGGATTTGATGAAGCAACTCATGTGAATAATTTTCAGAATAAGGTTATGTTTAAGATTGTTTCTATTTGAAAAATAATAATTTATTTTTCAAGTTTCGAATAAATAGGTGTTTGACAAACAAATTTTGAGAAATTGGGTGAGGTTGCTTCTCAAAGTTGATTATCGGAGAAATGTTATATAAAGACAATAATACCCTTCTAATTAATAGTGATAATTTTTTTAATTATTTTTTTAAAAAAAAAATTGGTAAGAATCAGTGGCCACTGTTCACTAGTGGTGGCCAACACCAATGACGGAGGCAGGACGACAGCCGGCGATGTCGAAGTCTTCGAAGGAAGTCGGTCCTCCTCTAGCAGTTAAGGGTGGACACGGTTCGGTTCGATTCGGTTCGGTTCGGTTCGGTTCTGGGTAAAATCGAACTAAACAGAAAATATTTCAGTTCACCCAAAATTGAACCGGTTTAAACCGAATTAAAAATGGTAACCGAACTGAACTGATTTGATTTTAATCGGTTCGGTTCATTTCGGGTTTGGACTTGATGGACTTAATGAGTCTTTTTTAATATGTTTTTAAATTTGATAGATTGTTGGATTCTAATTTTGTGTCAAAGTTTTAATATTTTTAATAGCTTAAGCCCTAAGCCCAAAATAAAAAAACAAATCAAACCTAACTAATAATATTTAATTTATAATTCATTCAAAAAAAATCACAAATTGAATTGACATACATTTCAATTTTCAAAGATAAAAACTCTAAATCACAAATTCGAACTCCAAATAAAAATTACAATCCAAATCCAAATCCAAACACCAAATCAAAATTGACAGTAAAATAATTCCAACTTCCTTGCTTCCTGCATTCATATATGAAAGTATGAAACGGTAATCAGTAATGACAGTAAAATAAGAGACTTGCATCCATGTTAGAAGGCAGCAAGGCTATCAAACAAGTATGCATATACAAACAGTTAAAAGTTTACTAATTAATCATATCTAGTAAATAACAAATAGAATCCACTTTAATCTCTCAGTCTCTCATTGTGCAACGCTGCCAAAAAAAAAAAATGGCGACTGAGGAGATTAACAAGCTACAACCATCACTGCCTCCATATCCACGAGTATATCAGCATTCCACTCTACTTAAACTTGTTTTTTTTTAAATAAGAATAAATATCCCATATAATTTTTTTTGGCCATTTAATCTGATCTACATAATTTTTATTTCTCTCACTTTCATTTTTTTTCTAGGTGTCAACTGTCAAGAAAAAAATAAAAGGGTTCTGTATTATCAGACAAATATATGGTTTTTTCACATAGAAAAATTGAACTTTTTTGTGTTTAATTTTAGAAGAGTATGAGATTTTTTGGAAAATATTACAGATACCCATTTCACTTCTAATCATTTTTTTTCATTTTTGTCTCATTTATTAAATTTTAAAAGAAAAAAAACTTCATTGATCTTATAGAAACCCAGCACATTTTAGAATCCAGATACGCAAGAAACTAAGAAAGAAAAGCTAACTAAAAAAAAAAGTTAAATCAACAAGACAACAACTAACCTTTGAAGCTTTATCTCATTGAAGCAGATCGGAGAGCTAAAGAAGAGCATATCGGATGAACAGATCAGTCATTAGATGTGAAACCAAAAAAAAAAGACAAAAAGAAAATTATAAAAAGAAGAAAATTAGTAAAAGAAAAAGAGAAAGTGGCAAATCTTCTTTGAGGAACAAAGTAGAGACTAGCAACGGAAATCAAATGTTGAGCAGATTAGATGGTGAATAGAGTTGAGGAAGAGATTAGAGAAGTAGAGAAGTCAGTGGTAGGAAGAGAAGTGAGAAGTCAAAAATGAAAGAAGAGCTAAAGAAGTTTGTTAGTTTTTTTTTAGTTATATAGGTAGTTTAATCGGTTCAAATCGGTTTTGAGGAAACCAAACCAGTTTGAACAAAAAAATAATCGATTTTTAACTTTTTAAACCAGTTTAAACCAAATTTATTTGATGAACCGAACCGAACACCCTTTTTTTTGTTCGGCTCGGTTCGAATCGGTTCTGTTCAAAACTTAATGCCCACCCTTACTAGCAGTGGAGGCACTAGAGGGATGAAGGACGACGACGATGGAGACAATTCGATATCATGATTCCACATACGGGACAAAATCTCCAAAAATCTTGGTCCGACGATGGAGACGATTCGATGTCGGCGACAAAGGATGAATGATGGTGACACTCTCAACAACGAGGGATGAAGGATGATGATCTCTCTACGTCGACGGTGAACAGAAGACAATTTGAGTTGCAGTGGTTCATTAATGAAGCTTGAGTTATTGAGTTAACTCGACCGAGTTGACTCAACAACTTAAAGTTGAGAAGAGCAAGTTGACTCGCTAACTTACTATTGGATAAACGAGTT
Organism: Dipteronia dyeriana; assembly: GCA_032871835.1. Classification (NCBI taxonomy): domain Eukaryota; kingdom Viridiplantae; phylum Streptophyta; class Magnoliopsida; order Sapindales; family Sapindaceae; genus Dipteronia; species Dipteronia dyeriana. The sequence goes on along the minus strand of CM065300.1, from coordinate 108,655,866 downwards.
GACTCAGTACAATATATATAAATATATATATATATATATATATATATATATATATATATACTATATATTTGTATTTTCAATTTAAACAAACAAATAAATAGTAAAAAAAACTATTTGAATAATACATTACATTACATCGGTCCTCAGACGTTTGTTTAAGTTCTAGCGGTTCTTTAGCTCTAAGCCCTTTTCCAGTAAAAGGTCTCTTAGTCATCTTACCTTCCAGGCAAGATTTCGCAGACAGATAATGTTGATATTAAAGGTCCTCTTTTTACTCCTTCCAACCTTTAACTCACTTAAAGGTCCTCTTTTTACTAGTCTGACTATCCGATCAAGGTTGATATTACCAAACCTTAGATGCCAGAGATACGTTTCATTATCTAAAGAAATCTTATGTCGTTTAGTTTTTGGTTTTTCAACTTTAAACATTTCGGTGTTGAGCAGTGTAATATGTATTAACGGTCTTAACACATACAAATTATTTTAAGTAATTCCTGAACAAATATTCAGATCATTCTTTCTAATAATAACAGACTTATTTTTAAAAGAAACATAATATTTTTGTTCTAACAAATTAGAAATGGAAATCAAATTCTGTATAAATCCAGGAATATAAAATACATTATCCAACCATATATAATTATTACAAAAACGTAATCTAATTACGCCCATTGCTCGTGCCGACACGATATCCCCTGACCCCACACTTATTGAGGAGGTTCCTTCATCTAGCTGTGTTCAAGAATCAGTCAATTGCAAAGAAGAACAAACATGGTTAGTGATCCCCGAATTAACTATCCAAGGTGAAAAATCATCTTCCACTAAACATGACACATGAACAAGTAAATCATATTTACCTTTCTTGGACTTCTTCTTGCCTTGGGATTTCTTGGGTTTGGATTTACCCTTCGCCTTTCCAACAGACCTCTTCCTCTTCTTATTAATAGAGGAAGATGATTCAGCAATATTTACCTCACCGGTCGTACCCTTGTTGTCCTTAGTCAAGGACTCAAAGGTAGCAAGCTCATTGAGCAACTGTGTAAGACTAAACTTTAACTTGTGCATCCCTTAGTTTCTTTTAAATTGATCAAAACTCTTCAAAAGAGTCATCAGTATAATGCTCACTTGACTTGGTTCGTCAATGGCCCTACCATTGACTTCTGCTATAAAGAAGTGGGACATCATGCTCAAAACATGTTCCCGAATTGACGTACTTTCCTTCATACGAGTGAGCATAGCAGAATGAACAACTTTGTGTCGCTTTTGCTTGAAGGGCTGCCCGAATATAGCTTGCAATGACTCCATGATTTCTAATGCTGAAGTCATTGTTTCGTGCTTTGTGACAAACACGTATGTCATTGAAGCCAACAGATATGGTCGGATCTTCTCATCAGATGAGACCTGTCGCTGGTATGCCTCACGAACAGTTCGTGTGGCATTGGCAGCAGGCGCTGAAGGACATTCCTCCGTAAGCATAAACTTGAGGTCTTTGGTGACAAAAATTGCATTAATGTTAACTTTCCACTTAGTGTAGTTATCACCAGTTAATTTATCGTTTGTGAGAATTTGAAGTAATGCAGAAGACATTATTGCTGAAAATAAATAAAACATTCAATCAGTCATTTTTTTAATACAAGTGTGAGTGCTTTGGTATCAATTTAAACATGATGCACGGACATGTTTAACAAACTAGAACTACCCTAAAACTAGTTACTATACCACGACAATCCAACATACCACAAAGAAGTGTCACCTTAGGGTCGGTCAAGTCTTTGCATGTTGGACCGAGACATTCTCAATCAAATGATATTCTAGAATAACTCTTATTCCATATCATTTAACCATCGTTTATTAAGTCAGGTTTTTAATTAACAAATATAATCAAAACTTTCATGAGTGTAACCCACCATTTCAGATCTCATGAGCTTAACTCGAGAATTGCCGCCCTAGGGTCGGTCAATCACGAAATACCCTCAGAAATCCTATCTGTTAGAAAGTCAACCTTGGTATTGGCCATTGTGGAAACCCTCCTTAGGGAGGACGAAAGCATAGTCGTCACGAGGCCCCACTCGGATCTCACGATGTTGAACTGATGGTGGAAACTGTGGGATATGGATATATATATATATATATATATATATATATATATATATATCATATATGTCTCTCCCACTCACTTTTTTAAAACTAGGGTTTTCTATTATCAGTTAATGCACCTAGACTCTATAAGATCAAACTGCTAACTTTAATCAAGTTAGTTAGTGCATTAACTAATTCATTATTAAATATAAGCTCTAATTAACTAATAAATTAATAATGATTTTTAACAATTAAAAATCTAATATATTAGTGAATAATCTAAGTCTTTGTAAATTGTTTGCTAAGGTCAGTTTATTATGTTAGTGTTTGCCAAGTTTTAACTATTAAAACTCTAACACTTTATTCGGATAATTTATTATTAATCAAATTAATCCTAATAAATGACCCTATTAATCTCACTTATTAAACACTTTAATAAGTAAATTAATATTAATGAGAATTACCAAGTTTTTTAACCATTAAAAAACTAATCTTATTTTCATAGCCAATTATGTATATAGACCATTTTAATAACATTAAACAAATATATAAAATATCGGGCTATGATGCATGTATGACATATCAAATATATTTGTGTATGCACATCTAATCTAATGGACATACGTATGCATGATAATGTTTTTATCATCACATAATATAAAGCATACATGAATTGACCATGTACTATGGATTATTTAACCTAAAAAAAAATGGAATCTAAATTTACAAAAATACCCCCAAGGTATTCCTTGGTCTTCTTGTAATTTCTCTGTCTTCCAATATCTTCAGGTCACTCCGATTCATCTCATGAATCCATCTTCGTGAATTTTCCAGGTCTTCAATATAGATTAATATTTTTTATTAACAATACAAAAACAGTAAAAATAGAAAAAATAAAATGATACAACTCATAAACCCTAAATCCACAGTACCATATAATTAACGATTAGTCATGTTTTTATAAATTAAAAAATTTAATATACAAACAAAAACATCATACAATCAATTTAAATCGTGCCTATAAAATCATACATACAGGAGCATCAAAAACAATTTCCTGTTCTGAAAATAAAATTGGCTCTTATACCAATTGTTGGAACCCCGTTCACTGGTAACGAAGCAGAATTATGTTTTAATTTTTTTTATACATATCATAATCTAGAACCAGTGAACTTGAGATCGTAATTATTTTCAGAACTCATTCATACAATATGTACACACAAAAAATTGTAGTCAATAAAATAAGAAGAAGAAAATCTTACTAATGTTTGGAGGTTCCTTCACTTTACGATATGCTCCTGTCTGAACCAATCTTACCAACGTTTGGAGGCTCCTTCAATTTACGATGTGCTCATGTATGAACCACTCGATCTTCCTCGCTATCTCTAGAAATTGGTAACTGCGTGTGGGCGCGTCACGGTCTCAGGAACTTGAATGGAGAATGTAGAAAGAAACCTTAAAGAAACTCTTTATACAATATCAGTACAAAACACTTGCACACCAAATCACGACACACTGCTTGCCCTTTTGAACTTAACAAATATTATTCTTGTTTTTCACGCCTAATTGCATCACATTAGAGGTGTCCACGGTTCGGTTAAACAGTTCGAAACCGAACCGAAACCTTCTTCCAAAACCCGTAACCGAAACCGAAACCGAAACCGAACCGTAACCGTCGGTTACGAAACCGGTTCCCTAGTGGTTCGGTTACAGTTATCCAATCCTAAAAACCGTCTCAAAACCGGAGGTTAAAAATGCCGATTTTGGTATAATTTATTTTTAAAAAAACTAACCAATAGAATTACGATATCTGACAATTCATTTATAAAAAAAAACCAACCGTAACCGCCAAACCGATGGTTAAGTAACCGAACCAAACAGTCCCTCTCCGGTTACGGTTACGATGATGTCATTTTTTGGAACCAAAACCGATGGTTCGTAACCGAAACCGAACCGTGGACACCTCTACATCACATGCAATTAAAACCAAAAACTCTTTTTTTTCTTTTTGTGCGTTCTTTTGTTTGATATGTTGTTTCACACACTGATTGCATCACATATTCACGTGCATTTATGTGTTTCTCTTTGATATTGATTCATGCACCACTCCAGTTTGTATCCTATACAAACTGATGTGCATTTGTTTTTTTTTTCTTTTTAAATATAAAAATTTACATCATATATATAATGATAAAACTAATCAATTTAAATCTTTTTATATATCTCATATCTTTAAAAATATTAATCAATTTGTTTTGAATTCAAACTCTTTAAATTCAAAATTAATTATCTAATTTAATAAAAATAAAATAATCAAATTATTTTATCTTTAAAAATTAAATATCAATCAACACCCTTAAACTAATGATTAATTACACAATTAAATGATATAATTATTTAATTAACATAATCATTATCATTCATTAATTTAATAATCTCATTATTTAATTAATTTCCAAATAAATACTTGTCATTTTCGTAACACAATTAATTGGACAACTCATTTAATTATCCATGGCCCTTGTTACCTAAATTTATCGGGCTAGCAAGGGGACCTAATAGACCCAAAATATTTTGAGCTCCAATAATCATCAAAATCATTAATTCAACTCTTTAATTAATATTTCTTGATTATTAACTACGATATTATTCCACTAAAAACTAAAAGTTGTACTCTCTCAACTGCAGACGTTTTTACACAGACTGATACAACTTGGTGTCCTTCGATATAGCTATTACATATGGTGTGGTCTTCCACAATAGTTCATAAATAAAGTTCAGTCATAATGTTCGTTATACCCATCGAATTACATATATCCTTCAAGTACCGTTGATTATCTAGCGAACAATAAATCCTACTTCTCATAAGAATGAGTGGATTCCATTAATGTGTACTAAACCGCAATCCCAATATATGGAGTATATTGACCAGGAACTGCATCCGACCTCACCCATGATATATGAAAGACCACGACCTAACCTGAAGGAGTCAATTAGACACTCGGGATTAAGATCACCCATATATAACCATCATTAATATATGTGAATCTCATCGGTAAACGGATCTTGCTGAGAGATTCATATAGATCATGGCCCAGTCTGATATGATCACATCATACAAGGTGCCTCAATTCCCATATCTCATATGAATGATTCAGGATAGAATCACCATACATTACGGAATAGACCGCAACTATAGATTAACAACAAATAAAGTACCCAAGTTTATTTTCTATCTATGGACTCTTTAGATTGCACATCTCTTACTGTATCCATCAATATATAACACTCATATACACAGTTCGAGATTACATCTGGCAATCTTGGATGTTAAATATATGCACAAGTTATAAAATAAACAGCACAACAAGATTGCATTGAATTTTCCCTTTTATTTATTTCATAAATCCCTTTACAAATTACATCTTTAGGGCATAACCCCAACAAATCAACCTCTATACGTTCTAGTGGCCATTTTGGAGACTGAATTTGACTCCTCTTTTGGTGACAGTTACTTCTATGTTGCATTCTAAGCTGCTCAGGCTCTACCCTATCCTTTCGATTAGGCCACCATCTCGAGCTTGGATAGGGAGGAGATTATGGATAGAGCTAAGAGGATGTCAACCCATGTTGGTGATGGAGCAGGTACCTCTCAAGCTGCTGTTACTGATGAGTGTGCAAACGTTGAAAATAAACAACCTGGGATTCGGAAGGTCTTACATGCTTCCAAGGAGATAGAAGAAGACCTGCCTACCAAGAGGATAAGGGATCAACCCACTTCCCAAGAGGTGGTAAGTGACTTACCTACTATCTATGAGATGGTGGAGGATCAGCTTCCTCCCAAGAAGATGGGGGGGGGGGGGGACTGGACCAGATGCCTTCGTGGAAATTCAAACCAGTCGAGCTCAAGCAAGGGTCCCAACTGAACCAACATAGACAGTGGTGATGGGTGGCTCAACAGGCATGCCTTTTGGTGACCCACGTTGGAGCTTTGGATGCCATAGACGTGTCTGTAAAGGGGGTTGAAGTATATAGAGTTACGGAGGAGGAGAAATAGTAGGAAGGAACAGATGTATGACCTTTTGCCTATGATTCACTTCGAATGTTGCCTGGAATAGGGGTGGGCACCCTTCTTGTTCATGTTTTCAGTCTCAACCATTCGATTATTTTAATTTTTTTAGTAGTAGCCTAGAACTTGGGGATTGGCTCCCTGCTAGCTCTGATGTAGCCGGACGAGGGGATGGGCTCCCTTAATTCTATGAATGGAAGCTTCTCATTTCATATCACTCATATCTAGTTGACCATTATCTTGGTTGAATTTGTCTTACTGTTATCACCTAACCAAACCTTGAAGTAGTCTCTATATATACACCTGACTTAAAAAGAATCTGGTAATACATAAAAAAAATTAAAATCCTATTAAGTGTAAGAAATTAACATATATTTGTGGCGGGCAACCGTTCTAGGTACTTGGTCTAGATTTGAATTAGGAGCCACTAGGTTACATGATTTCCTGCTTCTTAGGTTCCTCAATCTCTTGAGGACGTTGCGTTTGTAGCTTGGATTGCAACGGTGACTAGACTCTTGGTGAACATACATGTAGCAAATGCTTGGGTATAAGAAGCCTTTTGCCTGCTGCGGTGTCTTGGTACCTAGGTAACGACATGGCTGGAGCATTTACTACCGTTGCTCCAAGTCCCTAGTGTATAAATGGATCTTAGCAAAACAACTTGAAAAAAGGTGAGGAGATAACAAGAGTTGATAAGTAATTGGTACCAGGTTATTGAGGTACTTAGTCGAGGTGATCCTCTTGGGACCCTCTATCACATTGATTTTTCTTTCATGGAGAATCAGGGTACCGGGTATCCTGTCTTTAGGAATTTCAGTACCTTGGGTAAAATACCTAGTCGAATTAATCTAGGTACCTTTTGTCCCTGTACTAGAGAGGTACCATACCATGGTAATCTCGACCTAGCAGGTAACTATGCACTTTTTACTAGACCCTTCTTGGGGGTGGTAGCCCGACAAAAGAATCAGGATTGTTATTCGATTATCCTGGACTTGTGATCTGGCTGACAACTATGCACTTACGCTTAGATCTCTCTAAGCGGGGGGTTATTCCCGGGCATGGCATCAGAGGTGGTGAGGGGGCTTCCCCGACCAATCCTTGGTCTTGTGATCGTACTAGCAACTATGTACTAATGCTTATATCCTTCTTGGCGGGGGATGGTACCCAACCAAGGCATCGAGTTGGCCATATGACTTTTCCCGGCTACTGGCGATTATGGTGAATACCCGTTGGTGGAAACGACAACAGAATAAAGTTAGAGAAACAAAATAGAAACGTTATTGATGATTAACCGGAATTGCAATGTATTCATGAACTGTTAAAGCTAATAATAAGATAGGCCTAATCCGCTCAGAGTCCCCTACCTAGGGGTAAAACCTCTTCAAATGATAAGTGTTCAATGTATGGTCGATGGGCCGTCCATCCATATATGGTCGATGACTCTTGTGTATTGTGTCACCTTCTAGTGCACTAAGTCCCCTTCTTTGAAACCCCGGGTTCTCACTTTTTTGTTAAAGTACCTTATAATCCGGCTATGGTAGACTACTACCATTTTTGCCTTTCGTTCTTGCTCTTCCTTTAGGAGGTCCAATATATCCCTATGCTTGGCCTCATTGCTTTTTGGCTCGAAATACCGGGCCTATAATCAGATCAGTATGTGCTCAATAGGTAGGACCGCCTCTACTTTGAATGTTAAGAAGTAGGGCATTTATTCGGTTACAGTTCTTTTAGTGGTCCGATTGGCCCAAAGTACCTTGGGCAGCTTTTCTACCCACTTGCCCTTATTCTACTAGAGTTTCTTCTTCAAGAGCTTTTTGATTTTCTTATTTGTAGCCTCCACCAGCCCATTGGTTTGAAGGTGGGCTACTGAGTTAAAACAAAGGTTGATCCCCAAGTCCTTACAAAAATCCTTGAATCGAGCATTATCAAACTGATTACCGAGGTTAGTGATAATGATTATCGGGGTACCAAACCTCTACACCACGTTAGTCTTGATGAACTTGATGGGGTTTTACTTTGTGACATGGGATAATGGTCTTGCTTCCACCCAACGAGTAAAGTAGTCAATCGCGACAATAGCGTGCTTCGCTTGACCTGGAGCGGTAGGGAGGAGCACGATCAAATCAACCCCTTAAATAAAAAAGGGGTATGGTGAACTGATTACAGATAGGCATTTCGAGTATGACCATACAAAGGTTATTGCATTCTGGTGTATGGTTGGCCAGTAATAACCCATCCGGAGCACATGGTATTCCAATGCTTCCCCTCTAGTATGGTTCCCATATTCACCTGAGTGGACTTCTTTCAGTGCTCAAACATCATCATCTGGATACAAGCTTCAGAGTAGAGGGAGGGATTTTCCTCTATGGTAGAGGTACCCGTCAATCAGGTAGTATCAGGCTAAAGTTCTTTTAAGCTTTTGAGCTTGCTCTGGATCTTCTAGGAGCATCCTTTCCTAAAGATAGACAACTTTAGGGTCCATCCAATAGGAGATACGATCTATAGTGCTGCCCTTTTGGCCTGGTGTTATGCTGGACTAAGAGATCACCTGGAGAGGTACTTAATTTGGGTAGAGTCTACCCCCTTATTTGCAGCTATCTTGGTGAGGATGTTTGTTCGACAGTTCTCTTAACGAGGGATCTGTTCAATCTTGAACCCAATGAATCGGGATTTAAGCTGCTGGACCAACTTGAGGTAAGCTATCACATTGTCAATTTAGACCTAGTTAACGACGAGTTGAAAGTCACTTTTGACATGTAGGTAGTCAGCCCCGAGCTCGATGGCTATCCTCATTACTGTTAAGAGAGCTTCATACTCCGTTTTATTGTTCGTAGCCTTGAATTTGAACCTAAAGATGTGGCAACATTTAGCTTTTGTCAAGACAATGCCAGCACCTCCCCTTGCTTGTCCAGATGCTCCGTCAGTGTAGAGGATCCAAGGATTATAGTCGACTGACCATTCTATAATTTCTGGATCTTTCTAGGGAACTGGTTTCAGTTCTGTTGAAGTATCAAGATTGGGGAGAGATGATAATTCAGCCACGAACTCTGCTAGTGCATGGGCTTTGATAGCCGTCATTGCCTTGTATTTTATGTCGATCTGGGTAAGTTCAAGGGACCAAAGAACTAACCTTTCTGACATGTCTGGTCACTGTAAAAACTACCAGAGTGGGTGGTCCGTCACAAGCTGCATGAGCTTGGTAGTAAGGGCATAGTTTTCTTGTCGAGGTCTCTTAGGCAATGGCGAGCTTCTCTAGGAGGACATAGTTCTTTTCAGGTTTGGTTAACATATGGCTCACATAGTAAACAAGTCTCTAAACCCCGTCTCCGCACTTCTTCACCGAAGCCCTACTAACCGTCGTTTTGGACACAACTAGGTAAATCTATAGTTTCTCTCCGGGAGCTGGCTTGACCAGCAGCGACAGGCTAACTAGATATTTCTTCAGAGCATGAAAAGCCCGCTCGCTGTCCTGATCCCACTTCATATGCCTTCCCTTTTTGTTCACCTTGAAGAGAGGAAGACACTTGTCAATCGATCATGAAATGAAACAGTTGAGCGGTGCTACTCGACCAGTTAATTCCTGTACTTGTTTAAGTGAAGTAGGAGAGTCTAGGTCTAGGATAGCTCAAAACTTCTCCGGGTTGGCCTCTATACCTCTCTCGTAAACCATAAACCTAAGAAACTTTCCCGCTGTTACCCCGAATGCACATTTAACGGGATTCAACCGTACCTGGTTTTCCCTTACAATTTGGAAAGTTCATCAAAGATGGTCCATGTGCTTCTCCATCCCTAGGATTTTGTGATCATGTCATCGATGTACACCTCCATCATCTTTTCTATCTCTTGCTTGAACAACCGATTCACCAGACGCTGGCAAGCAAATATGTCACTGCATTCTTGGATGAGCTTGATTAGGCCTTTTTTTACTCATGGCTCCAAAGTCGCCCCTGTAGGGAAAATACTCGCAACAGAAGCGTGAAAAATCAAAATTAGGGTTTCGGTATAAATAATATGTTTTCCTATTTAATAACAAGAAACATAACCCTAGATTAATTGATCTATATAAAAAATGTCGTACCTTTTTCTTGTGATGATTGAACAAGCACCGAATTGAATCCGTAAGATCTTTCAATCCAATCACGAACATGAATCACCTAGGAGCGTGGACTCATTTTCTTTAAATTATATACTTGAGGATGGAAACAAACAAAATCTTTTTCTTCGTTAGTTGCAATTATCCTCCAAGAAGAAAACAAAGAACATTAGGTCAATTGTGAATTATCAATCAATTTGATTGACACTCGCGTGAACCTTGATTCGTTGTTGTACACAAAACCTTTTAATGTAAAGGCTACTAGTGTACTATTGAAAACTAAACGTTATTTCTTCCTTTTCTTCTTTGCCGAATCTCACACTATTTCTTAGAGTTTATCGAATTTTGTCTAAATCAAAAAATAAAATTTTCTCCCTCAAAATTCCGTGGTGGCCGAATTCTCTCCAAGAAAATCTCCCTATAGCTGCCCAAAATTTCTCTTGGTCCAACATCAAGGCTGGCCGAAATTCCAAACATATATATATATAGGGCTGGCCGACGAAATTCTCCTTTTTAAACTTATTAGGATTTCAAATCCTTTTATAAGAAGGATTTACCTGGTTGTAAAGTATCATTTCCTTAGGTGGATTCACTTGGTGGTTAAGAATCTTTTTCTAAGAAGAATTCTATCCTTAGATAGATTTACATGGTGACCAAGAATCCTTTTCCAAAAAGAATATTTTCCTACACCAAGACTCCTAATCCAATTCAATAGTTTATTTGTAACCATGTTAAAGACTTCCTAATTTGATTAGATAAATAATTCCTTTTATTTATCTACATATCAAATATAATCTTTAATATTAATTATACTACAAATAATTATATAATATTAGGAGACCATCTCTTACTAAAAAAAGGATTTTGACTTTTAATTAAATAATAATTAATTACGATATTAATTAATTTCCATTTAATAAAATAATAATAAAAAAAATAATATAATTAACACATATATATGGACCAATATATTACTTTTCTTATTTTATTAAATCCATTGGACCTTAATAAAAAGTCCACATGTGAACTATACACGTTCATACAAAAAAAAAACATGTCCACATGCCTTAATAGAATTCTAGATGGACCCCTAAATTGGTCTGGTAGAATATATCAAGTAATCCATACAAGTTCGTGTGGATTGAGGATCTTGGCGGGCTATCTAAATTTAAGCTCCAATAGACACAACCCAATCACAATCAACAAATGATTCACTTAGGTCCGATCTATTAATTTTAGTTCATTCCACTAAAGAAATAAAATTGCACTCTTAAATAAAGATAGAATAAGTTAATATTTCTTACACATACCCTAGACAACCTTATTGGAGAAAGTGTATCCTCGTGAAGAATATCAGTAATCACTAAAAGCTCATATACCGCATATAGCTCTCCAAGTTACCATATTTACTTATATGACCACATTTTGAACTTAGATATTTTAACTTGTCCAGAAGCCATGTTTCAATAGACACTATTGAAAACTTAACGTTAAGATTTAATATCCGATACCTCAAAACATCCATATGATGATATTCTACTCTTTTTTCATAAATGGAGCCACGATGTCCATATCTATAAATGAAGTCCTCTATCGATTAACAAATGAATACCACCAAAATATCGAGGATAGACTATGCTATATAATCGTACTCATTGATAGCTAAAATGATAACACTTGCAACCATAAGTCCATCATTTATCTCAGGATTAAGATAGACTCTCCGATTGTCTTCAAATGAAAACTTTTATCCATTGACGGTTCTAGATAAAGTATTTCATTTTGATCCTATTCAACGTACCCAGTGCACTAGATTATTTAGCCAAAAGACACCACACTTTGATGATTTTAGACTCATCATAACACATTTGATCCCACTCAAATACTAGCAAAAGAATCTACAACTTTGAGAAGATAAAGACGCCCAACCTTCTATCTTAAATTGTGAATATTATTCAAGACTAACTAAAGAATTGTGTCTACCTCATACATATCTAGATGTATAAACAATTCTTATTTTCTCATAGTTTTTTGACCTTATGATTATTTACTTTCGACAATTATAATAATTAAACTATAAATGCTATAAAATTTGTTAAACTAGAAATCACTTTATTAATATGAAAAGATTGTTAATTACAATATTACACTCTTGCTATCGAGCATAATCCTAACAATCACCCACTTGCTCTATAGCAAATGTGTCATATCTCTCATCCCCATGTTCTCTAGATGCCCATCAAAACTCTTTTGAGGAAGAGCCTTTGTAAAGGGATCCGCTAGATTTTCTACTGACGCGATCTTGGTAGTAGTCACGTCACCCCTATGCATAATTTCCCTTAGAAGGTGATACTTTCTTTCATTGTGTTTCCCTCTCTTATGACTTCTTGGTTCTCTGGAATTAGCCACTGCTCCACTATTGTCACAATAGATAGTGATCTGCTTATTCACATCAGGAACCACTTCCAAGTCAATCAAGAATTGGCGGAGCCCGACATCCTCTTTAGCAGCCTCGCATGCGGCAACATACTCGGCTTCCATGGTGGAATCAGCAATACAAGATTGCTTGATACTCCTCCATATGACTGCCCCTCCTCCAATAGTTAACACAGATCCTGACGTTGATCTCTTAGAGTCAGAATCTGACTGAAAATCAGAATCTGTATACCCAACGGGAATTAAATCCCCTCCAGAGTATACAAGCATATAATCTCTCATTCTCCTAAGATACCTAAATATTTGCTTGACTGTCGTCCAGTGATTAGGACCAGGTTTCGATTGAAACCGGCTAACTATGTCTACAACAAAACAAATATCTGGTCTAGTGTAGAGCATTGCATACATGAGACTTCCAACTGCCGTTGCGTATGGAACCCTACTCATGAATTGCTCTTTATACTCATTCTTAGGAACTATTTCCTTAGAAAGTTTGATTCCATGCCTGAAAGGTAACATACCTTTCTTGGAATCTTGCATGGAAAACCTAGACAATTATCTATATATGAAGCTTGGGATAATGCAATCGTTCTATTCTTTCTATCCCTTATGACTTGGATACCAAGATATAACTTGCTTCTGCCAAGTCCTTCATATCAAATTGTTTTGCTAACCATTCTTTTATTGATGTCAATACACCTACATCTTTTCTGATGAGTAGTATATCATCAACGTAAAGAACTAGGAAAACCAACTTGTAGCCTTTAATCCTTTTGTATACACAAGGTTCATCAAGGTTTTGAATAAATCAAAACCTTTAACGGCTTGATCGAACCTTATGTTCCAAGATCTTGATGCTTGCTTCAATCCATATATGGATCTTTGCAACTTGCATGCCCTTTCCTCTTGGCCCTTTTCAATGAATCCTTCTGGTTGCATCATATAGATGCTTTCGTCAAGACTTCCATTAAGGAAAGCTGTCTTGAAGTCCATTTGCCAAATCTCTAGGTTTAGAGTTGCCGCAATAGATAAGGGTATCTTAATGGATTTAAGCATAGCCACATGAGAGAAGGTTTCTTCATAATCGATACCTTCCTTCTGTGTATAACCTTTAGCTACCAATCTAGCTTTATAGGTTTCCACCTTTCCATCCATTCCTCTGTTCCTCTTGTATACCCACTTGCACCTGATGGGTTTTATCCCTTTAGGCAAGTCTACAAGGGACCAGACTTTGTTTTTGAACATAGATTCAATTTCGGATTGCATTTCCTTTTGCCAATGGCGACAATCAACATCTTCCATTGCTTCCTTGTACGTATAGGGATCATCGTCGTTCGAAAGATTCTCTACAGATTCTCCTAGACCGATGTATCTTTCAGGTTGTCTAACAACCCTCCTACTACGACGAGGTATGGTGGATTGTTGATCTTGTGTTGGTACAGAATTTACAATTGGGCTTGGTTGCGAAACCTCTTGTGGAATTGTATCTCCTAAAAGCTCATTTAGGACAATTCTACTTTTAGGCACAAAACTATTCATATAGTCCTCTTCCAGAAATTTAGCATTTGTCGAAACAAATACTTTAAGATCTGAAGGACTATAAAAGTAATATCCTTGTGTTCTTTTTGGATACCTTACAAATATGCATGTTTCTGAACGGGACTCCATCTTCTCTGTCTTTCCTTTTAACACTTGCGCAGGACATCCAAATATCCTTAAGTGTTGTAAACTAGGCTTTCGCCCAGTCCACAGCTTATGCGGTGTTTTAGGAACTAACTTAGATGGTACATCGTTTAGAATATACATGGCAGTTTGTAAAGCATATCCCCAAAAAGAACTAGGAAGCGTTGAATAACTCAACATAGACCTAACCATATCCAAAAGAGTTCTATTTCTCCTTTCTGCCACCTTATTTTGTTGAGGTGTGCCTGGTGCAGAAAACTGAGAAATTATTCCATTATCAATAAGATATTGCTGAAACTCACCAGATAGATATTCACCACCATGATCGGACCTCAAGATTTTTATACGTTTCTCAAGCTGATTTTCCACTTCAACTTTAAATGCTTTGAACATATCAAAAGCATCCGACTTATGTCTCATGAGATACACATAGCCAAATCTTGAGTAATCATCCGTGAAAGTGATGAAGTACTCATATCCACCTCTGCCTTGAATGCTCATAGGTCCACACACATCAGTGTGTATCAATCCTAAATATTCGATAGCTCTTGTGCCTTTTATCGTAAACGACCTTTTGATCATTTTACCTTCCAAACAAGATTCACAAGTTGGTAGATCATCAACCTTTAAGTCACTTAGAGGTCCGTCACATACCAATCTTTTAATCCTATTAAGGTTAATATGACCTAGGCGCAAATGCCATAGGTAGGTTTCATCTTTTGATAATTTTACTCTTTTATGATTGGGTTTCGTTGATTCCGTGTCTAACAAGTGAGAGATATTTCCATGCAAATAGAATAAACCGTTTTCCAATGTACCTTTGCAAATAATTTTTTCATTCTTACTAATAATAAAGGTTTTATTAAAAGTAACCGAATAACCAAATTTATTTAAACAAGAAACCAAAATTAAATTCCTCTTGAATATTGGTACATAATAAACGTTTAATAATACTAAATGCCTATAAGAATCAAAATTGATTATAATATCTCCCACTACACTAGTAGACACCAACGCTCCATTGCCTAAATGCAAGTTGAATTCATTCTTATCCAGTCTATTCCTTTGACCCTTTTCACCACAAAAGAAACACTTTCCTTTGATCTTGGTCACTTTCTTGGTCTCCTTCTAAGAAGGCTCAAGTTACTTTTTCTTTTGTTATCTCTTGACCTTCTAACGGGTCTTAACAGTAGCAAATTTACCAACCATATGAATCCTTATCTAGAGACATCATAATATCGGCAACAGTCTCAATTCCTTCATGTTACTGTTGCAACACGTTAGAGATGATGGCCATAATGTAACGTACATTTAGCCATCTCTTCTAAAGACTTCCACTACTGATACTCATCTCTTTGCTCCTCAGTAGTTCATTAGTTTTGGTGGTTAAGGAATATATAGAATGAACTTATGCTTTTCAATTTGCAACAACAACACAATATTCCTTTTCCAAGTGACATAATTATCATCAGTTAAAGTATTATCTTTTAGGATATTGATTAGGGATGGGGTCATGATTTCTTTTTAATAACAAATATTATATAAGTAAACAATCATGATATAGTACTTTTGAATATTTATCTTGAATTAAATAAAATAATTCAATCGTAAAAATTCAACGGTGATCCAACACCCATAAATGTCACGCCTCCTTTGGGAGTACGCACCATTTACTAGTTGGACTAGGTCCCACCTAATTGTTAACATAACAATAAGCGTTTGCAATTTTAGCCTTGCAATTTTATTAACAAGAACTCTTGGGAGGATATTAATAAACTCACATTGAGTGTGTTACCAAGTTATCGATCTTCAATATAGTCCCTCACGAATATCCCTCCTTTGGGAGTAGATATCGTTTGGGCTAATTGTCTAGTCTATCCTTGTAAGTAAGTATCTTGCTAAATTCCATTCATGAATACCTCTTGGGAGGTTATTCACGAAACATAAAGCTTAACTAAACTTGGAGGCCGTAGGTGTTCCAAAACACCTTCTCCCACTCAATTGTTTAAGGCGTGTGATCGAATTCCAAAGAATGATTTACCAAGTTATCTAGATGCCAATTTAGATACTTAAACCATTCAATGCATTTTCATACGAAAATGATATATAAGTGGCAATCCTATTCTATATGATATGTTATCAAACAATGACAAACATTGCAATATTTACAAAAATATAAATAGCTACAATTTTGGTCCATCCTAGAAAAACAAGTAAATTACATATATCTTGGAATACAAGAACTTCTTTCTTGGCGAACAAGTCTTCACGCTACCTTCATCGTTCGGACTCCCTTGGCTACCTCCCATGGGCGTGCACACCCCTTGCCCTTACCAATGGGCATGCGCATGTCACAAGCCCATAAAGGGCTGCCATGTGCAGCCCATGGCTACCACAAGGGCTACCGTGCGCAGCCCATGCCATAACAAACGTGGATGCATGCTCTTCGCACGCACGTTCGTTGTTACGGTTCGTACTGTCTCAAACTTGTTCCGGTTACTCCTAATTCTTCAAACCTTCGAGTCTTTGAAACTTGATTGTATTACAGAATAATTTACATAACAAAATACTGCAGTTTTTTTTTATTATTACAACAACAAAATAAAAAAAAACATAGCAACTACCAAGAAGGAAATTATGGCGATAATAGACCACGCTTCTTGTTACAATCCCAAAACAAAATTACATTGAAATTCTAGGACAAAAATTGAGCAATAACAATCCACATATAAAACATATATATATATCCATACATTCCAATGTAAATATATATGCGAATACCTAAAGTGCCATCTCTTTCTAAAACATGCATATGTACAATAAAAGAAAAAGATTCACGAACACATACATCAATTAATCAAGGGTACAGCCAGGCTCTGATACCAATTGTAGGGAAAAAATGGTTTAGAAACGCAACGGAAGCGTGAGAAAAAAAAATTAGGGTTTGCGTATAAATAAATTTTTCCCTCTTATGCAACGAGAACCTTAACTCTAGATTAATTGATGTATATATAAGTATCGTACCTTTTTCGCGTGACGATTGAACAAGCACCGAATTGATTTCGTAAGATCTTCCAATCCAATCACGAACGTGAATCACCTAGGAGTGTGGGCTCCCTTTCTTTAAATTGTATTCCTGAGGATGGAGACAAAGCAAAAATCTTTTCTTTGTTAGTTACAAATATCCTCCAAGAGAAAAATCCAAGAATGTCCGGTCACTTGTGAATTATCAATCAATTTGATTGAAACTCGCGTGAACCTTGATTCAATGTTGTACACAAAACCCTTTTGATTTAAAGGATATTAGTAAACTATCGAATACAAAAACGTTCCCCTTTTTTCTCTTCTAGGCAGAATTCACACACACCCTTTATCTATGAGTTGATCGAATTTTGTCTAGAGCAAAAACTAATTTTTCTCCCTCAAAATTCTCTCTTGAAAATTACCTAGGCATTACCGAAATTTTCATCATAGAATTCATAGGGCTGGCCGAAAATCTCACACATATATTTATAGGATCATAAATCCTTTCCTAAGAATGATTTAATTGGTTGGCAAGAATCATTTCCTTAGGTGGATTTATTTGGTAGTTAAGAATCCTTATCTTAAAGAAATTCTATCCTTTTGTATATATATATATGGGATGGTCGAATTTTATATGATATAGATTAGGATCACAAATCCTTTCCTAAGAATGATTACTTGGTAGTTAAGAATCCTTTCCTTAGGTAGATTTACTTGGTGGTTAAGAATCCTTTTCAAAAAAGAATTCTATC
Source organism: Dipteronia dyeriana (assembly GCA_032871835.1). NCBI lineage: Eukaryota > Viridiplantae > Streptophyta > Magnoliopsida > Sapindales > Sapindaceae > Dipteronia > Dipteronia dyeriana. Next base: position 108,637,730 of record CM065300.1, on the reverse strand, counting down.
CTAACACCAAGACTCCTAATCCAACTCAAAAGTGTATTTGTAACCATATTAAAGACTTCCAATTTGATTAGATAAATAACTCCTTTTATTTATCTACTTATCAAATATAGTCTTTAACATTAACTATACTACCTCCAATAGTATGGTTTTTAGGAGACCATCTTCTAATAGGAAAAGATTTTGACTTTTAATTAAATAATTAATTAATCTACAAATTAATTATTTTCCATTTAATTAAATAATAATAAAAATAAAAAAAAATATATTTCAGCTATTCACCATCTCTATTGCCGCCCATACCTAGTATAAAGGCCATATAATACTTTTCTTATTTTTTTAAATCCATTGGACCTTAATAAAAAGTCCACATGTGAACTAGACCTATTCTTACAAAAAGAAACGAGTTCACATGCCTTATAACAATTTTAGATGGACCCCTAAATTGATCCAGTAGAATATATCAAGTGATCCATGCAAGTTCATGTGGATTGGGGATCTTGGGGGGCTATCTAAATTAAAGCTCCAATAGACACAACCTAATCACAATAAACAAATGATTCACTTAGGTCCAATCTATTTAATTTTAGTTCATTCCACTAAAGAACTAAAATTGAGATCTTAAATAAAGATAGAATAAGTTGATGTTACTCATTTGTACCCTAGACAACCTTATTAGAGAAAGTGTATCCTCGTGAAGAATACTAGTAATTGCCAAGAGCTCATAGACCGTCTATAGCTCTCCAAGTTACCATATTTACTAATATGACCACATTTTGAACTTGTATATTTTGACTCGTTCATAAGCCATATTTCAATAGACAATATTGAAAACTTAACGTTAAGATTTAATATCCAATGTCTCAAAACATCCATATGATGGTATTCTACTCTCATTCAATAAATGGAGCCACGATGTCCATATCTATAAATGAAGTCCTCTATCGATTAACAAATGAATACCACCAAACTATCGAGGATAGACTATGCTATATAATCGTACTCATTGATAGCTAAAATGATAACACTTGCAACCATAAGTCCATCATTTATCTCAGGATTAAGATAGACTCTCCGATTGTCTTCAAATGAAAACTTTTATCCATTGATGGTTCTATATAAAGTATTTCATTTTGATCCTATTCAATGCACCCAGTGCACTAGATTCTTTAGCCAAAAGGCACCACACTTTGATGATTTTAGACTCATCATAACACATTTGATCCCACTCAAATGCTAGCAAAAGAATCTACAACTTTGAGAAGATAAAGACGCCCAACCATCTATCTTAAGTTGTGAATATTATTCAAGACTAACTAAAGAATTATGTCTACCTCATACATATCTAGATGTATGAACAATTCTTCTTTTCTTATAGTCTTTTGACCTTATGATTATTTACTTTTGACAATTATAATAATTAAACTATAAATGCTATAAAATTTGTTAAACTAGAAATCTCTTTATTCATATGAAAAGATTGTTAATTATAATATTACACTTTTGCTATCGAGCATAATCCTAAAAGTCACGTCATCCCTATGCACAATTTCCCTCAGAAGGTGATACCTTTTTTTTAATATGTTTCCCTCTCTTATGACTTCTTGGTTCTCTCGAATTAGCTACTGCTCCACTATTGTCATAATAGATAGTGATCTGCTTATTCACATCAAGAACCACTTCCAAGTCAATCAAGAATTGGCTGAGCCAGTCAGCCTCTTTAGCCGCCTCGTATGCAGCAACATACTTAGCTTCCATAGTGGAATCAACAATACAAGATTGCTTGATACTCCTCCATATGACTACCCCTCCTCCAATAGTAAACACAGATCCTGATGTTGATCTTCTGGAGTCAGAATCTCACTGAAAATCAGAATCAGTATACCTAATGAGAATTAAATCCCCTCAAAAGTATACAAGCTTATAATCTCTCGTTCTCCTAAGATACTTGAAAATATGCTTGACAGCCGTCTAATGATCAGGATTAGGTTTTAATTGAAACCTGCTAACCTTGCCCACAACAAAACAAATATCTAGTCTAGTATAGAGCATTGCATACATGAGACTTCAAATTGCCGATGCATATGAAACCCTACTCATGAATTGCTCTTCATGCTTATTCTTAGGAACTTGTCCCTTAGAATGTTTGATTCCATGTCTAAAAGGTAACATACCTTTCTTGGAATCTTGCATGGAGAACCTATACAAGATTTTATCTATGTATGAAGCTTGGGATAATGCAATCATTCTATTCTTTCTATCCCTTATTACTTGGATACCAGAAATATAACTTTCTTCTCCTAAGTCCTTCATATCAAATTGTTTTGCTAACCATTCTTTTATTGATGTCAATACACCTACATCGTTTTCAATGAATAGTATATAATCAACATAAAGAACTAGGGAAACCAACTTGTCGCCTTTAATCATTTTGTATTCACAAGGTTCATCAAGGTTTTGAATAAATCCAAGACTTTTCATGGCTTGATCAAACCTTATGTTCCAGGATCTGGATGCTTGCTTCAATCCATATATGGATCTTTACAACTTGCATACCCTTTCCACTTGGCATTTTTCAATGAATCCTTCTGGTTGCATCACGTAGATGTTTTCATCAAGACTTCCATTAGGGAAAGCTGTCTTAACGTCCATTTGCTAAATCTCTAGGTCTAGAGATGTAGCAATGGATAAGAGTATCCTAATGGATTTTAGCATGGCCACATAAGAGAAGGTTTCCTCATAATCGATTCCTTTCTTCTGTGTATAACATTTAGCTACCAATCTAGCTTTAAAGGTTTCAACCTTTCCATCCATTCCACTTTTCATCTTGTATACCCACTTGCACTCGATGGGTTTTATCCCTTTAGGCAAGTCTACAAAGGACCAGACTTTGTTTTTGAACATAGATTCAATTTCGGATTGCATTGCCTTTTGCAAATGGTGACAATCAACATCTTCCATTACTTCCTTGTACGTATAGGGATCATCGTCGTCCGAAAGATTCTCTATAGATTCTTCTATATTGATGTATCTCTCGGGTTGTCTACTAACCCTCCCACTATGACGAGTATGGTAGATTGTTGATCTTGTTTTGGTACAGAACTTACAACTTGGCTTGGTTATGATACCTCTTGCGGAATCGTATCTCCTGAAAGCTCATTCAGGATAATTCTACTTTTAGATAAAAAATTATTCATAAAGTCCCCTTCCAGAAATTTAGCATTTGTTAAAACAAATACTTTAAGATCCGAAGGACTATAGAAATAATATCATTTTGTTCCTTTTGGATACCCTACAAATATGCAGGTTTATGAACAGGACTCCATCTTTTCTGGCTTTCCTTTTAACACGTGCACAGGATATCCAAATATCCTCAAGTGTTGTAAACTAAGCTTTCGCCCGGTCCACAACTCATGCGGTGTTTTTAGGAACCGACTAAGATGGTACATCGTTTAGAATGTACATAGCAGTTTGTAAAGCATATCCCCAAAAAGAATTTGGAAGTGTTGAATAACTCAACATAGACCTAACCATGTCCAAAAGAGTTCTATTTCTCATTTCTACCACCCCATTTTATTGAGGTGTACCTGGTGCAGAAAACTAAGAAATTATCCCATTATCAATAAGATATTGTTGAAACTCACTAGATATATACTCTCCACAACGATCAGACCTCAAGATTTTTATCCATTTCTCAAGCTGATTTTCAACTTCAGCTTTAAATGCTTTGAACATGTCAAAAGCATTCGACTTATGTCTCATGAGATACACATAGCCAAATCTTGAGTAATCATCCGTGAAAGTGATGAAGTACTCATATCCACCTCTGCCTTGAATGCTCATAGGTCCACACACATCAGTGTGTATCAATCCTAAATATTCGATAGCTCTTGTGCCTTTTATCGTAAACGACCTTTTGGTCATTTTACCTTCCAAACAAGATTCACAAGTTGGTAGATCATCAACCTTTAAGTCAATTAGAGGTCTATCACTTACCAATCTTTTGATCCTATTGAGGTTAATATGACCTATGCGCAAATGCCATTGGTAGGTTTCATCTTTTGATAATTTTACTCTTTTATGATTATGTTTCGTTGATTCCGTGTCTAAAAAGTGGGAGATATTTCTAGGCAAGTGGAATAAACCCTTTTCCAATGTACCTTTACAAACAAATTTGATATTCTTGCTAATAATAAAACCTTTATTAAAAGTAACTGAATATCCAAATTTATTTAGACAAAAGACTTAAATTAAATTCGTCTTGAATTGTGGTACTTAATAAACGTTAATTAAAACTAAATACCTGTAAGAATCTAAATTGATTCTAATATTTCCCATTACACTAGTAGACATTAACGCTTCATTATATATTGCAAGTTGAATTCATTCTTATTCAATCTATTCCTTTGACCCTTTTCACCATAAAGGAAATACTTTCTTTTGATCTTTTTTACTTTCTTGGTCTCCTTCTAAGAAGGCTCACGTTGCTTTTTCTTCTGTTGTCCTAGACTTTCTTACTTGTCTTTAACAGTAGCAACTTACCAAGCATATGAATCTCTTGACCCTTGTCTTTCACAAGGATTATACCGGTGCTTTGAACATCTTGCATCAGGCCTTGCAAGGTGTATTCCTTATTGTTCAAAGTGTAGTCCAACTTAAACTAATCAACGGAATCTGACAGTGAGTTGACGATCATTTCAATTTTCATCTCACCATCTATCTCAGCACCATTCAGTTAAGCAATATTGAGATATGCTATGATTATTATCATGTGATCTTTCACAACCTGTCCAGGTTTCATCCTAAGATTCATAAAAGCAGTCGCTTCCTCTATTTTAGTCGTCCTAGACCTCATAGCAAACATCTCCTCTAGAGACATCATTATATCGACAGCATTCTCCATTCCTTCAAGTTGCTATTGCAACACGTCGGAGATGTGACCACAATGTAACGTACATTTAGCCATCACATTTGAAGACTTCCACTACTAATACTCATCTCTTTGCTCCTGAGTAGATTCATTAGTTTGGTGGTTAAGGAATAGACATAACGAATTTATGTTTTTCAGCTTGCTATAACAACCCAATTTTCCTTTTCCATGTGACATAATTATCATCAATTAAAGTATTATCTTTTAGGATGTTGATTAGGGATGGGATCATGATTTCTTTATAATAACAAAAATTATATAAGCAAATTATCATGATAAAGCACTTTCGAATATTTATCTTGAATTAAATAAAATAATTCAATCGTAAAATTCAACGGTGATCCAACACCCACAAATGTCACGCCTCCTTTGGGAGTTCGCACCATTTAACAGTTGGACTATATCCCACCTAATTGTTAACATAACAACTAGCGTTTTCAATTTTAGCCTTGTGATTTTATTAACAAGAACTCTTCGGAGGATATTAATAAACTCACATTGAGTGTGTTACCAAGTTATCGACCTTCAATATAATCTCTCACGAATATCCCTCCTTTGGGAGTAGATATCATTTGGGCTAATTGTCTAGTCTATCCTTGTAAGGAAGTATCTTGCTAAATTCCATTCATGAATACCTCTTGGAGGTTATTACACGAAACATAAATCTCAACTAAACTTGGAGGCCGTATGTGTTCCAAAGCACCTTCTCCCACTCAATTATTTAAGACGTGTGATCGAATTCCAAAGAATGATTTACCAAGTTATCTAGATGCTAATTTATATACATAAACCATTCTATGCATGTTCATACCAAAAGAGATATATGAGTGACACTCCTATTCTATATGACATGTTATCAAACAATGACAAAGATGTCAATATTTACAAAAAATATAAATTGCAACAATTTTGGTCCATCCTAGAAGAGCAAGTAAATTACATGTCTTGGAATACAAAAAACCCCCTTTCATGGCGAACAAGTCTTCACGCGACCTTCGTCATTTGGACTCCCTCGGCTGCCTCCCATGGGCATGCGCACCTTTGGCTCCCTCCCATGGGCATGCAGATGCCACATCCCATTAAAGGGCTGCCATACGCAGCCCATGGCTTCATAGGGCTGCCATGCGCAGCCCATGCCACAACAAATATGGCCGCGTGCTCTTCGCACGCACGTTTGTTGCTACGGCTCACACGGTCCCAAACTTGTTCCGGTTGCTCCGAATTCTTCAAACCTTCGAGTCTTCGATACTTGAATGTATTACAGAAGAATTATAAATAAAAAAATGCTGCAGTTTTTTTTATTACAACTACATAATAAAAAAAAACTTAGCAACTACCAAGAAAGAAATTGTGGCGATGATAGGCCACCCTTCTTGTTACAATCCCAAAACAAAAACACATTGAAATTCTAGGACCAAAATTGAACAATAACAATCCACATATAAAACATATATTTATCCATACATTCAAATGTAAATATATATGCAAATACCCAGAGTGCCATCTCTTTCTAAAACATGCATATATACAATAAAAAGAAAAAGATTCACGAACACATACATCAATTAATCATGGGTACAACCTGGCTCTGATACCAATTATAGGGAAAATACGCGCAACGAAAACGTGAAAAATAAAAATTAGGGTTTCGGTATAAATAATAACTTTCCATTTTTAACAACAAGAACGTTAACCCTAGATTAATTGATGTATATAAAAAGTGTCGTACCATTTTCTCGTGACGATTGAACAAGCGCCGAATTGAATCCGTAAGATCTTCCAATCAAATCACGAAAGTGAATCACCTAGGAGCGTGGACTCCCTTTCTTTAAATTGTATACCTGAGGATGGAAGCAAAAAAAATCTTTTTCTTTGTTATTTACAATGATCCACAAAGAAGAAAACAAAGAACGTTAGGTCACTTGTGAATTATCAATCAATTTGATTGAAACTCGCGTGAACCTTGATTCGATGTTGTACACTAAACCTTTTAATGTAAAGGCTACTAGTGTACTAGCGAAAACTAAACGTTCTTTCTTCTTTTTCTTTTTTACCAAATCTCACACTATTTCTTAGAGTTGATTGAATTTTCTATAGAGCAAAAAACAAAATTTTCTCCCTCAAAATTCTATGGTGACCGAATTCTCTCCAACAAAATTTTCCTATAGCTGGCCGAAATTTCTCTTGGTCCAATATCAAGGCTGGCCGAAATTCCAAACATATATATATATATATATATATAGGTTTGGCCAAAATTCTCCTTTTTAAACTTATTAGGATTTCAAATCCTTTCCTAAGAAAGATTTACTTGGTTGTTATGTATCCTTTCCTTAGGTGGATTCACTTGGTGGTTAAAAATCCTTTTCTAAGATGAATTCTATCCTTAGGTAGATTTACATGGTGACCAAGAATCCTTTTCCAAAAAGAATTCTTTCCTACACCAAGACTCCTAATCCAACTCAATAATGTATTTGTAACCATGTTAAAGACTTCCTAATTTGATTAGATAAATAATTCCTTTTATTTATCTACTTATCAAATTTAGTCTTTAATATTAATTATACTACCAACAAAAGTATAATATTAGGAGACCATCTTCTACTAGAAAAAGGATTTTGACTTTTAATTAAATAATTAATTAATTACCATATTAATTAATTTTCATTTAATTAAATAAAAAAATAAAAAATATATAATTAAGCTATTTTTAATAGCCTTGCCGCCCAACACATATATATGGACCAATATATATATATTTTTTATTTTATTAAATCCATTGGACCTTAATAAAAAGTCCACATGTGAACTAGACCCATTATTACAAAAAGAAACAAGTCCACATGCCTTAATACAATTCTAGATGAACCTCTAAATTGGTCCGGTAAAATATATCAAGTAATCCATGCAAGTTCGTGTGGATTGGGGATCTTGGCGGGCTATCTAAATTTACGTTCCAATATACACAACCCAATCACAATCAACAAATGATTCACTTAGGTCTGATATATTAATTTTAGTTCATTCCACTATAGAACTAAAATTGCACTCTTAAATAAAGATAGAATAAGTTAATATTTCTTACTCATACCCTAGATAACCTTATTGGAGAAAGTGTATCCTTGTGAAGAATATCAGTAATCGCCAAGAGCTCATATACCGCCTATAGCTCTCCAAGTTACCAAATTTCCTCATATGACCACATTTTGAATTTGGATATTTTGACTTGTCCAGAAACCATGTTTCAATAGACACTATTGAAGACTTAACATTAAGATTTAATATCCAATACCTCAAAACATCCATATGATGATATTATACTCTCATGTCATAAATTGAGTCACGATGTCCATATCTATAAATGAAGTCCTCTATTGATTAACAAATGAATACCACCAAACTATCGAGGACAGACTATGCTATATAATCTTACTCATTGATAGCTCAAATGATAACACTTGCAACCATAAGTCTATCATTTATCTCAGGATTGAGATAGACTCTCCAATTGTCTTCAAATGAAAACTTTTATCCATTGACGGTTCTAGATAAAGTATTTCATTGTGATCCAATTCAATGCACCCAGTGCACTAGATTTTTTTTCTCAAAGACACCACACTTTGATGATTTTAGACTCATCATATTACATTTGATCCCACTCAAATGCTAGCAAAAGAATCTACAACATTAACAAGATAAAGGCACCCAACCTTTATCTTAAGTTTTTAATATTATTCAAGACTAACTAAAGAATTGTGTCTACCTCATACATATCCAGATGTATAAACAATTCTTCTTTTCTCATAGTCTTTTGACCTTATGATTATTTACTTTTGACAATTATAATAATTAAAATATAAATGCTATCAGATTTATTAAACTAGAAATCACTTTATTAATATGAAAAGATTGTCAAATACATTATTATACTCTTGCTATCGAGCATAATCCCAACAGCCCTAACCTTTACTACCTTGGACTAGTCGTCTTCTCTGATTATAATATCTTCTAACTTATCAATGGTGTGGCCACTGGCCCACCTCTGTCTTCTTCTACTTGTTCTCAACTTTGACATCATTCTCCAGACATTGTGGGAGATCTTTTGCATCTTCTGGGACCTCGAAACCCATCTCTTGCGTTAATTGTCCCTACACCATAACTACCTTTACATACTACTTCGCTAATGCTACGGGATTGGTGGACACTGCGTAACACTTACGGGTAACCTGCTGATCTCCACGTACCTCACCTACCTCATTCTCCGTTGTGAGCTTCAGGACATTATGGTATATGCATAGCACCCCCTTGGGTGCTGAAAAGAAAGGCCTCCCTAGAATGACATTGTAGGCCGACGAGGTGTCAACTATAACAAAGTCTGCCATGACGTTCTATTGTAGAGGAGTATTCCCAATGATGATCGGTAGAATTTTTGATCCCACTGGTATAATAAAGCCCCCAGGGAAACAATACAAGGGGTGGTGCAACTATTGTAATACCATCGCTTTATGTTGAGCTTTTCCAGAGTGTCTTTGAAAAGGATGTCCACGCTGCTACTTGTGTCAATCATGATGTAGTGGACTAAGCATTTGGAAATATGTATCATGATCACCATGGGGTCATCGTGCGGTTGCATGGTGTTGTACATATCAATTTCAGTAAAAATGATTTGGGCTAACTGAGAGGTTCCCGCTAAGCTCCAATCTACCTTGAAGATATTGTGCCTCTCTTCAATCCAAGGAACCTTCCTGGCATGAATCTTTCTTGAATTGTTAGAGGTACCAGCTAGAGTGGGTCCTTCACTAATGGTGTGTTTGACTTGGATCTGTTGCATCAGGTCTTTTTGCTCTTCTTTCCTCTTCTCAACATGATCTTAGATCTCGCCCTGAACATCTTTGCATATGTGGATGCTATCTCGAACCTCTTATAAGAATTCCACAAGCAGCCGCCCCTCAACTAGTGCTTCGATCTGTTTACCCAAACTAAAGTACTTCGAGGTGTTATGCCCCATGTCCTCATGGAAGTCACAGTACTTGTATTGATTCCTTGTGTCAACTGGTGCCTACATAAGTCCTAGCTTTCTCATCAGCCCCTTATCTAGGATGGCAAGGTAGATCATTTCACGGGACACATTTTGAGAAGTATAATGGTCATATCCTCTTTTATCCTGAGCTGTGGTTGCCACCACTCTGGAAGATGGTGAGGCTCGAAGAGGGGTTCACCTGGCCAGATACTTATCCCGATGAGGTTGGTTAGGTGGAGGTCGGTATGTGGACAGAATGAGAGGTTTGTTCTTATCCTTCTGTATGGTACAGGTTTGGGCACCTTTTTCTTTTGGCGCTTAGTAATCCTCTTGTCCTCACAAAAAGTTAGTTAGGGTCTCCTTCTCGGTGAAAACCCTATCTGGATCACCTCATTGTGGAACCTCTCCACATAAGATATGGGTGTTTCACCCCGCTCTTGAATCACATATTACAAGTGGATCAGATCTTTTGGACGTTATTTGACTCCTTAGAATTGTGAGCAAAAATCATTGGATAGCTTAGTGAAGCTGCCCACGCTACCTGCCAGTAGCTTCTTGAACCATAAATTAGCATAGTCGGTCAGAGTGGTTGGAAACATCCTGCATATAACTGCCCTGGTCACATTTTGGACTTCCATCTGTTGAACTTAGCTCTCTAGGTGGCTTATGGGATCTTAAGTGCTAGAGAACTTGTCAACCGGCATTTTAAATTTTTGTGAGAGCTCTACTTCCCTAATCCTTTAGGAGAAAGGGGCATTCATCTCACCTAAAGGATCCTTTCCGCTTTCCTTATGTTTGCCCTTATTCAATTCCTAGATCTCCATTTGCATCTGGGCTAGCTATTTCGGTAGGTGTTTGTTCCTAGCGTTCTTGGATTAGACCTTGGAATCCTCATTGTAGGAGCCCTCAGTGGAGATAAAGGTCTTGCCTCTGTTACCTTCAGGGGTAGGGTCTTTCCTAGTGCTTCTCCGGCTACCTCCCTCTTGGGGTTTAGGCTCTCTTCTGGTATCTGTTTGTCTAACTTAGTGGCAAGGTCTCCCCCGTGGGATGTCAGCGACTGATTTTACCTGTCTCTGTTGACAGTAGGCCAACTTGAGTGGATCTGGGGGTATGGGCCCTAACCGATGTTGGATTTATAGCAGGGCCCCAACCTGTCATTGACCGGTACTGGTGGTAGAGGTCCCAACTGGTCGAAGGCGGTGGTTCTAGCTTCTAATCTGTTGGGATTCTCATGGGCATAAGGTTCCACCGGTTGAAGGGTAATCCCCTCTGCCACCAAATGTTGGCGAATACTTTCCATGAAACCCATGGTCTGTTGTTACAGCATGGCCTGGCCAATCAACTAAGCTACCAGGGCTTGCACGGTGGTGGTCGGTGTTGGGATCAGATTCTGGTGCTTCGACTTCCTTCCTGTTGTGATTATGCTTAATAGCAAGAGTATAATAATGTATTTGACAATCTTTTCATATTAATAAAGTGATTTCTAGTTTAACAAATATTATAGCATTTATAGTTTAATAATTATAATTGTCAAAAGTAAAAAATCATAAGGTCAAAAGACTATGAGAAAAGAAGAATTGTTCATACATCTAGATATGTATGAGGTAGACACAATTCTTTAGTTAGTCTTGAATAATATTCACAACTTAAGATAAAGGTTGGGCACTTTTATCATGTCAAAGTTGTAGATTCTTTTGCTAGCATTTGAGTGGGATCAAATGTGTTATGGAGTCTAAAATCATAAAAGTGTGGTGTCTCTGGACAAAAGAATCTAGTGCACTGGGTGCATTGATTTGGATCACAGTGAAATACTTTATCTAGAACCGTCAATGGATAAAAGTTTTCACTTGAAGACAACCGGAGAGTCTATCTCAATCGTTTGATAAATGATGGACTTATGGTTGCAAGTGTCATCATTTGAGCTATCAATGAGTACGATTATATAGCATAGTCTATCCTCGATAGTTTGGTGGTATTAATTTGTTAATCGATAGAGGACTTTATTTATAGATATGGACATCGTGGCTCCATTTATGAAATGAGAGTAGAATATCATCATATGGATGTTTTGAGGTATTGGATATTAAATCTTAACGTTAAGTTTTCAATAGTGTCTATTGAAACATGGCTTCTGAACTAGTCAAAATATCCAAGTTCAAAATCTGGTCATATGGGTAAATATGGTAACTTGGAGAGCTATAGGCAGTCTATGAGCTCTTTGCGTTACTGTTATTCTTCACAAGGATACACTTTCTCTACTAAGATTGTCTAGGGTATGAATGAGGAATATTAATTTATTCTATCTTTTTTTAAGAGTTAAATTTTAGTTCTATAGTGGAATGAACTAAAATTAATAGATCAGATCTAAGTGAATCAATTTTTGATTGTGATTGGGTTGTGTCTATAAGAGCTTAAATTTAGATAGCCCGCCAATATCTCCAATCCACACTAAATTGCATGGATCACTTGATATATTCTACCGGACAAATTTAGGGGTCCGTCTAGAATTGTATTAAGGCATGCAGACTTGTTTCCTTTTGTAAGAATGGGTCTAGTTCACATACGGACTTTTTATTAAGGTCCAATAGATTTAATAAAATAGAAAAAAGTTAATATAATAGCCCATATACGGTGTTGGGTGGCAAAGCTATATAGTTTAGCTTAATTATATTATTTTTATTTTATCATTTAATTAAACGGAAATTAATTAATTTGGTAATTAGTTAATTATTTAATTAAGACTCAAAATCATTTTTCTAGTAGGAGAAGGTCACCTAATAATATACTATTGTTGGTAGTATAATTAATATTAAAGATTATATTTGATAAGTAGATAAATGAAAGGAATTATTTATCTAGTTAAATTAGGAAATCTTTAATATAGTTACAAATACATTATTGAGTTGGATTAGCAGTCTTGGTGTAGGAAAGAATTTTTTCTTGTAAATGATTCTTAGTCGCCAAGTAAATCCACCTAAGGATAGAATTCTTATCCACCAAGTAAATCCTTCTTAGAAAAGGATTTGTGATCCTATATATATATATATATCTCTTAAATTCGGCCAGCTCTAATATAATTCTAAGAGAGAATTTCGGCATGCCCCAGGAATTATTAAGAGAAGATTTCGGCCAACCTAAGAATACTACTTGGAGAGAATTCGGCCACCATAAGAATATTGGGAGAAAAAAATGTTTTTGTTCTAGACAAAATTCAATCAAATCTAAGAAATAGTGTGAGATTCGGCAAAGAAGAAAAGGAAGAAAGAACGTTTAGTTTTCGATAGTACACTAATAGCCTTTGCATTAAAAGGTTTTGTGTACAACATCGAATCAAGGTTCACAAGAGTTTCAATCAAATTAATTGATAATTCACAAGTGACCTAACATTATTTGTTTTCTTCTTGGAGGATTATTGTGACTAACAAAGAAAAGAATTTTGTTTGTTTCCATCCTCAAGTATAAAATTTAGAGAAAGTGAGCCCACACTCCTAGGTGATTCACGTTCGTGATTGGATCAGAAGATCTTGCGGATTCAATTCGGTGCTAGTTCAATCGTCACGAGAAAAAAATACGATACTTTTTATATACATCAATTAATCTAGGGTTAAGGTTCTTGTTATTCAAAAGGGAATTTTTTTATTTATACCGAAACCCTAATTTTTAATTTTCACGCTTCCGTTGTGCGATTTTCCCTACAATTGGTATCAGAGTCTGGTTGTACCCTTGATTAATTCATGTATGTGTACGTGAATATTTTTCTTTTTATCGTATATATGCATGTTTTAGAAAGAGGTGACACTCTAGGTATTCGCATATATATATATATATATATATATATATTTACATTGGAATGTATGGATATATATATGTTTTATATGTGGTTTGTTATTGCTCAATTTTGGTCACAGAATTTCAATGTATTTTTGTTTTGGGATTGTAACAAGAAGGGTGGCCTATCATTGCCATAATTTCCTTCTTGGTAGTTGCTAAGTTTTTTTTTTATTTTGTTGTTGTAATTAAAAAAAACTGCAGTATTTTATTTATTTATTTATAATTTATTTGCAATACATTCAAGTATCGAAGATTCGAAGGTTTGAAGAATTGGGAGCAACCGGAACAAGTTTGGGACCGTACGAGCTGTAGCAACAAATGTGCGTGCGAAGAGCACACATCCAAGTTTGTTGTGGCATGGGTTGCGCACAGCAGTCCTATGGAAGCCATGGGTTGCGTATGGCAGCCCTTTATGGAGTTGTGGCATGCGCACACCCATGGGAAGGGGCCAAGGGTGCATACGCCCATGGGAGGCAGCCGAGGGAGTCCAAACGACGAATTTCGCGTGAAGACTTGTTCACCAAGAAATGAGTTTTTTGTATTCCAAGACATGTAATTTACTTACTTTTCTAGGATGGACCAAAATTGTAGCTATTTATATTTTTGTAAATATTGCAATGTTTGTCATTGTTTGATAACATGTCATATAGAATAGGAGTGCCACTCATATATCTCTTTTGGTATGAATATGCATTGAATGATTTAGGTATCTAATTGGCATATAGATAACTTGGTAAATCATTCTATGGAGTTCGATCACACACCTTAAACAATTGAGTGAGAGAAGGTGTTTTGGAACACCTACAGCCTCCAAGTTTAGTTGATCTTTATGTTTTGTGTAATAACCTCCCAAGGGGTATCCAATAATGGAATTTAGCAAGATACTTCTTTACAAGGATAGACTAGATAATTGACTCAAATAATATCTACTATCAAAGAAAGGATATTCGTGAGGGATTATATTGAAGGTCGATAACTTGGTAACACACTAAATGTAATTTTATTAATACCCCCCCCCCCCCCCCAAGAGTTCTTGTTAATAAAATTGCAAGGCTAAAATTGAAAACGTTGGTTGTTATGTTAACAATTTGGTGGGACCTAGTCCAACTAGTAAATGGTACGATCTCCCAAAGGAGGCGTGACATTTATGGGTGTTGGATCACCGTTGAATTTTACAATTGAATTATTTTATTTATAATTCAAGATACATATTCAAAAGTGCTATATCATGATTATTTACTTATATAATTTTTGTTATTAAAAGGAAATCATAACCCC
This sequence comes from Dipteronia dyeriana, assembly GCA_032871835.1. Taxonomy (NCBI): domain Eukaryota; kingdom Viridiplantae; phylum Streptophyta; class Magnoliopsida; order Sapindales; family Sapindaceae; genus Dipteronia; species Dipteronia dyeriana. The sequence goes on along the minus strand of CM065300.1, from coordinate 108,622,677 downwards.
ATCGCTAATCAACATCCTAAAATATAATACTTTAATTGATGATAATTATGTCACAAGGAAAATGAATATTGGGTTGTTGTTTCAATCTAAAAAAGTATAAGTTCATTTAGTATACACCTAAACCATCTACTCCTACTAATGAATCTACTCAGGAGCAAAGAGATGAGTATCAGCAGTGAGAGTCTTCACATGAGATGGCTAAATATTACATTATGGCCACCATCTCCGACGTTTTCAACAACAACATGAATGAATGGAGACAGCTGCCGATATAATGATGTCTCTAGAGGAGATGTTTGCTATGAGGTCTAGGATGACTGAGAGAGAGGCAATGACTGCTTTCATGAATCTTAGGGTGAAATTTGGACAGGTTGTGAAAGATCACATGATGAAAGTCATAGCACATCTCAACATTGCTGAACTGAATGGTGCTGAGATATATGGTGAGACAAAAATTGACATGATCGTCAACTCACTGTCAGATTCATCAATTCAAGTTAGATTACACAATAAGGAATACACCTTGCAAGGCCTAATGCAAGATGTTCAAAGCAACAAGATAATCCTTGTGAAAGGCAAGGGTCAAGAGATTCATATGCTTGGTTAGTTGCTACTGTTAAAGACCTGTAAAAAGGTTAAGAGACAACAGAAGAAAAAAAAACTTGGGCTTTCTTAGAAGGAGACCAATAAAGTAACAAAGATCAAAGGGAAATGTTTCCTTTGTGGTGAAAAGGGTCAAAGGAATAGACTGAATAAGAATTAATTCAACTTGCGTTTAGACAACGAAGCGTTGGTGCCTGCTAGTGCAGTAAGAGATATTAGAGTTAATCTAGATTCTTATAGGCATTTAGTTTTAACAAATGTTTATTATGTACCACAATTCAAGGTGAATTTAATTTCGGTCTCTTGTCTAAATAAATTTAGATATTCGGTTACTTTTAATAAAGGTTTAATTATTAGTAAGAATAACAAATTTTTTTTTAAGGTACATTGGAAAACTGTTTATTCTACTTGTATAGAAATATCTCTCACTTGTTAGACACGGAATCAACGAAACTTAATCATAAAGGAGTAAAATTATCAAAAGATGAAACCTACATATGGCATTTGCCCCTAGGTCATATTAACCTTAATAGGATCAAAAGATTGGTTAGTTATGGACCTTTAAGTGACTTAATGGTTAATGATCCACCAACTTATGAATCTTTTTTGGAAGGTATGATGACCAAAAGGTTATTTAAGACCAAAGGCACAATGGCCACTGAATGTTTAGGATTGATACACAATGATGTGTGTGGTCCTATGGGCATTCAAGCTAAAGGTGGATATGAGTACTTCATCACTTTCACGGATGATTACTCAAGATTTGGCTATGTGTATCTCATTACACATAAGTCGGACGCTTTGACATGTTCAAAGCATTTAAAGCTGAAGTAGAAAATCAACTTGAGAAACGCATAAAAATCTTAAGGTCTGATCGTGGTGGAGAATATCTAACTAGTGAGCTTTAGCAATATCTTATTGATAATGGGATAATTTCTCAGTTTTTTGCACCAGGCACACCTCAACAAAATGGGGTGGTGGAAAGGAGAAATAGAACTCTTTTAGACATGGTTAGGTCTATGTTGAGTTATTCAACGCTCCCTAATTCATTTTGGGGATATGCTTTACAAACCGCTACGTACATTCTTAACGATGTACCATCTAAGTCAGTTCCTAAAACACCGCATGAGTTGTGGACCGGGCGAAAGCCTAGTTTACAACACTTAAGGATATTTGGATGTCCTGCACACATGTTAAAATAAAAGACAGAAAAGATGGAGTCCCGTTCAGAAACATGCATATTTGTAGGGTATCCAAAATGAACAAAAGGATATTATTTATATAGTCCTTCAAATCTTAAAGTATTTGTTTCGACAAATGCTAAATTTTTGGAAGAGGACTATATGAATAATTTTGTGCCTAAAAGTAGAATTGTCCTGAATGAGCTTTCAGGAGATACAATTCTACAAGAGGTTTCATAACCAAGCCTAATTGTAAGTTCCGTACCAACATAAAATCAAAAATCTACCATACCTCATCGTAGTGGAAGGGTTAGTAAACAACCTGAAAGATGCATCGGTCTAGGAGAATCTGTAGAGAATCTCCCAAACGATGGTGATCCCTATACGTACAATGAGGCAATGGAAGATGTTGATTGTTGTCTTTGGCAAAAGGCAATGCAATCGGAAATTGAATCTATGTTCAAGAACAAAGTTTGGTTACTTTTAGACTTGTATAAAGGGATAAAACCCATCGGGTGGAAGTGGGTATACAAGAGGAAAAAAGGAACGGATGGAAAGGTGGAAACCTTTAAAGCTAGATTGGTAGCTAAAGGTTATAAGCAGAAGAAAGGTATTGATTATGAAGAAGCCTTCTCTCTTGTATCCATGCTTAAATCCATTAGGATACTCTTATCCACTGCGGCATCTCTAGACCTAGAGATTTGGCAAATGGATGTCAAGATAGCTTTCTTTAATGGAAGTCTTGATGAAAGCATCTACATGATGCAACCAGAAGGATTCATTGAAAAGGCCCAGAGGAAAGGGTATGCAAGTTGCAAAGATCCATATATGGATTGAAGCAAACATCTAGATCCTGGAACATAAGGTTCCATCAATCCGTGAAAAGTTTTGGATTTATTCAAAACCTTAACGAACCTTGTGTATACAAAGGGATTAAAGGTGACAAGTTGGTTTTCCTAGTTCTATACGTTGATGACATACTACTCATCAGAAACGATTTAGGTGTATTGACATCAGTAAAAGAATGGTTAGCAAAACAATTTGATATGAAGGACTTAAGAGAAGCAAGTTATATTCTTGGTATCCAAGTCATAAGGGATAGAAAGAATAGAACAATTGCATTATCCCAAGCTTCATACATAGATAAAATCGTGTCTAGGTTTTCCATGCAAGATTCCAAGAAAGGTATGTTACCTTTCAGACATCGAATCAAACTTTCTAAGGAACAAGTTCCTAAGAATGAGCATGAAGAGCAATTCATGAGTAGAGTTCCATATGCATCGACAGTTGGAAGTTTCATGTATGTAATGCATTGTACTAGACCATATATTTGTTTTGCTGTGGGCATAGTTAGCAGGTTTCAATTGAAGCCTGGTCCTGATCACTGGATGACACTCAAGCATATTTTCAACTTTCTAAGAAGAGCGAGAGATTATATGCTTGTATACTATTGAGGGGATTTAATTCCCGTTGGGTATACATATTTTGATTTTTAGTCAGATTCTGACTCCAGAAGATCAACATTAGGATATGTGTTTACTATTAGAGGAGGGGTAGTCATATGGAGGAGTATCAAGCAATCTTGTATTGCTGATTCAACCATGGAAACAATATATTGCTACATGCGAGGTTTTCTGGCTCCACCAATTCTTGATTGAATTGGAAGTAATTCTTGATGCGAATAAGCAGATCACTATCTATTGTGACAATAGTGGAACAGTGGCTAATTCGAGAGAACCAAGAAGTCATAAGAGAGGGAAACACATTGAAAGAAAGTATCATCTTTTAAGGGAAATTGTGCATAGGGGTGACATGACGATTACCAAGATCTCGTTAGGAGATAATCTAGCGGATCCGTTTACAAAAGCTTTTCCACAAAAGAGTTTTGATGGGCATCTAGAGAACATGGGATTGAAAGATATGACACATTTGCTATAGAGCAAGTAGGAGATTGTTGTGATTTTGTTCTATAGCAGGAGTATAATAATGTATTTGACAATCCTTTCATATTAATTAAGTGATTTATAGTTTAACAAATCTTATAGCATTTATAGTTTAATTATTATAATTGTCAAAAGTAAATAATCATAAGGTCAAAAGACTGTGAGAAAAGAAGAATTGTTCATACATCTAGATATGTATGAGGTAGACACAATTCTTTAGTTAGTCTTGATAATTTTAACAACTTAAGATAAAGGTTGGGCACTTTTATCATGTCAAAGTTGTAGATTCTTTTGCTAGCATTTGAGTGGGATCAAATGTGTTATGGAGTCTAAAATCATCAAAGTGTGGTGTCTCTGGGCAAAAGAATCCAGTGCACTGGGTGCATTGAATTGGATCACAGTGAAATACTTTATCTAGAACCGTCAATGGATAAAAGTTTTCACTTGAAGACAACCGAGAGTCTATCTCAATCGTTTGATAAATGATGGACTTATGGTTGCAAGTGTCATCATTTGAGCTATCAATGAGTACGATTATATAGCATAGTCTATCCTCAATAGTTTGGTGGTATTAATTTGTTAATCGATATAGGACTTTATTTATAGATATGGACATCGTGGCTCCATTTATGAAATGAGAGTAGAATATCATCATATGGATGTTTTGAGGTATTGGATATTAAATCTTAACGTTAAGTTTTCAATAGTGTCTATTGAAACATGGCTTCTGAACAAGTCAAAATATCCAAGTTCAAAATATGGTCATATGGGTAAATATGGTAACTTGGAGAGCTATCGGCAGTCTATGAGCTCTTGGCGATTACTGATATTCTTCACGGGAATACACTTTCACCATTAAGATTGTCTAGGGTATGAATGAGGAATATTAACTTATTCTATCTTTATTTAAGAGTTCAATTTTAGTTCTTTAGTGGAATGAACTACAATTAATAGATCAGACCTAAGTGAATCATTTGTTGATTGTGATTTGGTTGTGTCTATTGGTTCTTAAATTTAAATAGCCTGCCAAGATTCCCAATCCACACGAACTTTCATGGATCACTTGATGTATTCTACCGGACCAATTTAGGGGTCCATCTAGAATTGTATTATGGCATGTGGACTTGTTTCTTTTTGTAAGAATGGGTATAGTTCACATGTGAATTTTTTATTAAGGTCCAATGGATTTAATAAAATAGACAAAATAATATAATGGCCCATATATGGTGTTGGGCGGCAAAGCTCTATAGTCTAGCTTAATTATATTACTTTTATTTTATCATTTAACTAAATGGAAATTAATTAATTTGGTAATTAATTAATAATTTACTTAAAAGTCAAAATCCTTTTTCTAGTAGGAGAAGGTCTCCTAATATCGTACTATTGTTGTTTGTATAATTAATATTAATGATTATATTTGAGAAGTAGATAAATAAAGGGAATTATTTATCTAGTCAAATTAGGAAATCTTTAATTTGGTTACAAATACACTATTGAGTTGGATTAGGAGTCTTGGTGTAGGAAAGAATTCTTTTTGGAAAAGGATTCTTGGTCACCAAGTAAATCCACCTAAGGATAAGATTCTTACCCACCAAGTAAATCCTTCTTAGGAATGGATTTGTGCTCATATATATATATATATCTCTTAAATTCGGCCACCCCTAATATAATTCTAAGAGAGAATTTCGGCCAGCCCTAGGAATTTTAAAGAGAAGATTTCAGCCAACCTAAGAATACTACTTGGAGAGAATTCGGCCACCACAAGAATTTTGGGAGAAAAATTTGTTTTTGCTCTAGACAAAATTCAATCAAATCTAAGAAATAGTGTGAGATTCGACAAAGAAGAAAAGGAAGAAAGAGTGTTTAGTTTTTGATAGTACACTAGTATCCTTTACACTAAAAGGTTTTGTGTACAACATTGAATCAAGGTTCACGTGAGTTTCAATCAAATTGATTGATAATTCACAAGTGACCTAACGTTCTTTGTTTTTTTCTTGGAGGAATATTGTGACTAACAAAGAAAAGGATTTTGTTTGTTTCCATCCTCAGGTATACAATTTAGAGAAAGGAAGCCTACGCTCCTAGGTGATTCACATTCGTGTTTGGATTAGAAGATCTTGCGGATTCAATTCGGCGCTAGTTCAATCGCCACAAGAAAAAGGTACGATACTTTTTATATACATCAATTAATCTAGAGTTAATGTTCTTGTTATTAAAAAAGGAAAAATTTTCTTTATACCAAAACCCTAATTTTTGATTTTCACGCTTCCGTTGCGTGATTTTCCCTACACTTCTTTTTCTGTGAGCCTTTCAGGTGGTGGCCACAGATTGATGCCTAGGTGCTTCGAGCTGCCCCTGGGAAGATCGAAGCTTTATGATCCTGCAATGATGATAAACACATGACTTTGTAAAGGGTGTGGAATTTTCCCCACACATGTCATTAAAAAAGTGTTAACCAAAAATTCGCTACAGGTGAGGAATCTCATTTAACACCCTTATGACCACAACTTCGACTAGATTGCAGCCGGGGTAGGTACCTTCTGTACTGGTTTCACATGCAAAGATTTGTGATATTAATGAAAGAGTGATGGTGGGCAAGGTAGTGTTCTTTTGTTTAACAGTGCGATGAATGCAATGAAATGACAAGCAATATAGTAGTATGAAACTCTCAGTTTCTATCTCTCTTACTTAATGAATTGGAGGTGGTGAACTCATGTATGCCAATAAGTTGACCGAACTAACAACAACGATGGCTAGGCTTAATCTTGACTACCAAATCAAGAGATCACTCTTTTTGTTTTATGCTCTCTGTATTTATACACGAAGTGACTAAGGTTTTTCCTTGGCGTACAATCCAGAGATCGCTAGATTGACCTCCTTTCCCCATTTGGTAGGATTTTTGGTTAATGTGACTGACCCTGAAGAATCAATAGGTGGAGGATATCTTAGCGGGAAGCGTGTTTTTTTCCCTTTTGAACTCTGTCATTATAGCGATGCTTACGTGGAGTATGTTATGGTTTGGAGAATAATTCTGATTATGTTTACCTGTTGCAAGACATCTCAAAGTATTGGTCTGGGGACATGGTATTTGACCTTTCTATTGGTGAGGGACCCCGAGGTACCGGTCTGCTAGCAAGGTACCCTGGGTATCATTCTGGTGACATGGCGCTTGATTGGTTTCTTTAGCGAGGTACCTCGAGGTACCATTCTGGTAATGAGATGTTTTAGTCGATCTTATTGGAGCTTTGTGATTTTCAAGAAGCTTTACGGGCATCTTTTCTCCTGCTGGAAAGGCAAGATAAGTACCTCAACAGGTTAGCAAGGCAACATTAAGGTACTTAGGAACCAGTTGGTCCATGAGGGCACAAGAGATTCACCTTGCTACTTCGATGATGTCGAGGTACCTAGGTTATGCTAGGTCTAGAACTTCAAGGTATACCATTGTGTTTGGTATCTATCCGGTGTGTGGAGTTGCTTTCTACCAGGTGCTAATAGGTGAAAAATTTCTCTTTGGGCCCTTGCCAAATTTGGCTACTAACAATACCTAATCCAAGTAGATGTATATTCCAATTTAATTACTCAAAAGATATTGATAATCAAAGTGAACCATGAGAGGGAATATCTATATAATTCAAGAGACAATCAATTGCATTAAAAACCATTGAATGAAACTAAATAATCAAATACTAAAAATATGGTGGAAAACCCACAATCTATGAATTATGACATCAACTCCCACAAAGGTGTTTAGATACTCATGACAATTACAATAAAATAACAAGGAGAAAAGAGATAGAGAAGACCCATGTAGAGAAACTCCTCATTTCTTGAAGCTTGATTCCATTCTCCATGTGTCCTTGAGTAGATGATGATAAAGGATGGTTAGATTTGGTGGGGAATGTTTCCTAAACTTATGTTAATGAAAAATGGGAGAAAATGAGTCAGAGAGAGTCTGTCTAAGTGTGGATTCTCCCTGGAAGATGGTCCTTTCAAAATAAGAACATAATATATTTATTGGGTCCCAAGATTAGGTCTGAAAATGCTAATGTGGCAGTCCTGATGTGCCAAATGCACGGGTTGTGTACAGGTAGGGACCAACACAGTGACTCGCACATTGCCCTGATACTTCAATTTTTCTTCTCAATTTAACCTGTCACAACCTGTGAACTAACCTGATGGGCTCTGGTACATCTTCTCGGATTTGCTCAGTTGCGTAATTCATACGCTGGTTGTACGTGGGTTTGGACCCAGGCATGCACCTTTCTTCACTGATTTTGATTTGTTTTCGCCCAATCTTCGCGCTCTTCATCCTTTCTTTAAAAATGTACCTACTTGCCTGCAAACGTGCCAAAAACCATAAGACATTTAAAAATGCTTGAAAATGAGACAAGGAACATGGAATTGAGGGCCAAAATATATGACAATTTTAGCACTATCAATGAATAGCTAGAAGAATATCCCATGTTGTTTTTGTTTCATCAACAAGAGATGGACAATCAACACAAACAATATTAGACTCAAGGTTGTTATCCATAGTTATTATTAACCTTGTAGATCCTGAATCACACTTATTACTTTAAGTGACCCGATCTAATACCCATTGAAATTACCTACAAGGTTATACTAAACAACCTAAAGGGGAAGTGGGATGGTAAATTTCCAAAACTACCTCTCCCCTGAGATGACCACATGCCATCTCGGGAAGGCCACCTTTCTACCCCCGAGATGCCCACACGCCATCTTGATATAGAATAATGTCATTTTGATATAGAATAATTCCAACACAACTCAAAATCCAAACAGCCCATAAAAAAGATATTTCAAATCTAATCTACCTCGCAAATGCAATAAGTCACATGACTAGTATAACATGTAAGCAAGGGTTATTCCCACAGAGAGGTGGTATCCATCTAACTGTCTCTAGCTAAAGCATTATTGAAAGCGATGTAAGTAAAACTTAGAAGTGGTGAGAATGGTGTGTGTGAAGTGTATGTATAATACAGATAGTGTGTGGGGTGTGAATAAACTAAACAAAACTAAATTAGACTAAGGTTAGAAATGTAACCGGGTACTTGCCTTTCTAAATCTAACTACATGGAAATCAATTACACTACAAAACAATATAAATTAGCTTACTCCTAAAGGAAAAACACCCTAGCTATGAAAATAAATGTGGCTTGGAGAGATGCAAGATAGTGGTTACAATAGGTACATAAGTTCACCAAACACACAAGCTAGTCATGTTGAATATAAACATTCATGCACCATTCAACACAAATTCAATGGCTAGTTCTCTTGATTAAGGATTCCGAAACCAAATCATCTATTCTTGAGAATCATTTGTTGATTAAGGAATATCGAAATCAATTCTCATCACTCAACCAAAGGCTTGGAATGAACAATTGCGTCTAGGTCTAGAGCTATTAAGCACAAGAACATTACACCAAATAACCTAATCTAGCATAAGCATGCATAAATAAAGTTCCCTCTGAAACAAATATTATGGTGTGTGATATTAATCTAGAAGGGGAGGGGGGGGGGGGATGAATAGATTTTAATTAATTTTTACCCAATTTTCGTTAAGAGTCAAATTGACGAAAATGCCCCTAATCAGTCACAATAATATCACAAGTGTAATAAGTGCGGAAATAATAAAAATACTTGAGATATACGTGGAAACCCTCCAAATGGGAAAAACCACGGGCTGATGAGTGCGCCACACTAGAACCTCGAATCCATTAATGGCAAGGAATTACAACCTAATCCCGGTTTAATCCACCACCACTACCTAATCCTGGTATAAGTGAACCTAGTTCATCTTGCTTGTGCTTTAAGCTACCTACTCCCAGAAGCAACACAAGTCTTACTTCTCAATGAAGAGATAAAGTGTCCTAAGTGAATATGTGATGATATTCAATGAACAAACAAGGCTAGGAAACCCTATATGCTTATCTAGGATAATGAGATGACAATTAATGCAATCCTAGATATCAAGTGCTAAATGACATGTTCAAACAGCTTAGCTAAACATAGATCAGACAGTCCTATGAAGCTATCAAAATACAACAATCAATCATGTTATCACAACAATCTCTAATTTGTATCTAGAAATATTCTAAGAGAATACAATTAATTAAAGAGATGATTTAGCAAGCAAAAACACTTAACTTGTAAGAAGATAGTGAAGAGCTTACCAAACAAGATGTGATGAAGCAACCCTATCCATAGATGCACTATATATGAACTTAGATGATGCAAGATGAAGATTTGATGCACATGGGAATGCTTTGAGTGATAAAAATGAGTTCTTGGAAGTGTTTTTCCTTTGAAATGAGTTCTAAGGAAAATATATGATATTTTGAACTCTTACACGACCTTAAGACAATGAGATATATATATATATATATATGAGATCCAAACAAAGTGATGTCGTTTTGGAAAAAACATTCCAGCTTCTTCATTATGCGCTGGTGAGGTACGCTGGTCGAGTAGCGCACCACCAGCGCACTGCCTAAAAATTTCAATAGGCGCTGGTTGAGTGGCGCACGTCAGTGGCGCAACACAAGCGTAAAACCACTGAAATGTTTACTCTAGTGGGTTTGCACTAGTCGAGAAGCGCACCACCAGCGCACTCCCACTTTTTGCATCTTTGTGCGGGTACAGTAGTGCAACCCAGTGGCACAACACTAGCGACAGTCCACTGTGAATGTTACGCTGGTGGGGTGCGCTGGTCGAGTAGCGCACCACCAGCGCAAGACCTATTTTTTCAACACTCAAATGCATAGAAACAATAAGTTCAAGAGTGATAAAATTGCATCCTATTTTAATGCCTAGCATGACATAAGACTTTCATAGCAAGATGCAAATAGGTCAACAAGAGTCATTTAAACTAAAATGCACATAAGAAAACACTCAACATATATGATCAAGAGTTATGCATGAATATGTGAGTGTGTGCAACTATCTCTTCAAAGTAAGTAAGCACAAGAATTTTACCTTTGGTGTTTCTCCTTTTGAGGTCTTGAGAGCCTATGCTACCCTTACATGAACCCAACAATGTGGTTGTTCATGAAATACGCCAATCAACAAATGAGAACTTTTCAATCTCCCCATTTGGCTATTTCGTAACAAAGCCACCACTCACATTGATCCTCACAAAACAAAACAGAAAAATAGCGGGAAGATATTTTATATTACAACGAGATAAACATAAAAAAAACTTCAAGTCTTCAATCTCTTGTAGAACTATCAACCCTACACACAAGGCAATCACAAATACGCTTTCCAAACCAAGTGCATGTGAGATGATCAAGTGAGTATAAAACAAAAGCATTTGCATTTGGAAATATGAGTATGATATCATGAAATGCTCATGCAATGCTCCCCCTCAACGGGTTACTCCCCCTACATGTAAGCTCCCCCTTAAAAAAGTACACTCATGCAATGCTCCCCCTCAAAGCTAACACATGCTACTCCCCTAACATCACGATGCTAGGACAATGCTACTCCCCATTTTTGTCATGATATAGGCAAATAAGAAGTCCCCAACTGGGTCACTCAAGGCAAAGAAAGAAAAGAGCATACAAGATTGTTGCATAATTATATAAGCCACATTTATGCAATCTCAATTGATAGGAGAGAAACAAGGAGATTTATTTGAAGACAATGTGTGAATAAAAAAATTTTCTTTGCATACAAGACATGTAGCATTCAAATCCAAAAACAATGGTATTTGGCAAAGCAAAATGAAAAAGGTTTCCAATATAATTCAAACCAATTTCACCATTTGTCATGAGAGAAGCAAGGATATAGAGTTCTTATAGATATCAAGTTTTAAAGGCACTATATCCAACTTTGAAAGCTAAACATGGCATGAGCAATTTTGCACCCTATTTGATTTTTCTGGGAGGATACCCATATGATAATAGCCATGTTCAACTAATAAAGAAAGAGAGATATTGATTAAACATTTTAGTCTCACTAGTATGTTTCACACAAGGTGTTGCATTTAACAATTGCAATCAACAAATCATGCTTTATCATTTTTCATTAGCATGTCGTTTAAAGAAACATCATGTCATGGAGATAATTATAGGTCATTCAACATGTACTTCCTATGTAGATCTTCTAGTCCAAAAATGCATGTTTGAACATAAATATGACATGGATTGTAATCAAAGCAAAGTTCACACTTATTTAAGAAAATACAATATACTATAAGTGCAACCAAGCTACTCAAGCAATCAATAAAGAGGCATAAACATATTTAAGAAAAAATTGCATGCAACAAGTATACAATAACTCTCTTTACTTGAGTTCCCCATATGGGGTCAAAGAACACAACACATCACTCCATTAAACAAATCCCAATAGATCTACTAAGAGTCTTGAATCTAGTAGCATCTAAAGGTTTAGTAAATAGATCCGCTAGTTGATCATTTGTACCTACATGCTCAAGTACAATGCATTTGCTCTCAACTAGTTCTCTAATGAAATGATGACGGATGTTAGTATGCTTAGTCCTAGAATGTTGAACCGGATTCTTTGAAATATTAATTGCACTCATGTTATCATAAAAGAGAGTAAGAGTAACTTGATTGAATCCATAGTCGACTAGCATTTGCTTCATCCAAAAGAGTTGTGTGCACCCACTCCCAGCAGTAACGTATTCGGCCTCAGCCGTAGACAAGGAGATCGAATTTTACTTCTTGCAAAACCAAGAGACAAGATTGTTCCCAAGGAAAAAGCAACCGCCAGATGTACTTTTCCTATCATCACAATTTCCTGCCCAATCTGCATCACTAAAGCCTACAAGACTAGCATTAGTGTCAAAAGAGTACCAAATCCCATAGTTGGATATCTCATTCACATATCGAATGATTCTCTTAACAGAAGAGAGATGGGACTCCTTAGGATCCGCTTGGTACGTAGCACATACACCCACACTAAAGGAGATATCTGGCCTACTTACAGTCAAATAGAGCAAGCTACCAATCATACCACGATATAAAGTTTGGTCAACACTTTTACCACTAGCATCCTTGCTTAGCTTCAAAGTGGTACTCATGGGTGTATCACAATGTTTGGCACTTTCAAGGCCAAATTTCTTCACTAGGTTTTTGGCATACTTAGCTTGAGATATGAAAATCCCACCATCCATTTGCTTAATTTGTAAACCTAGAAAGTAACTCAACTCACCAATAAGACTCATATCAAATTCATGAGACATGACATCAACAAATTGTTGGACTTTAGCCAAAAACTATATCATCAACATAGATTTGAGTTATAAAGAGCTCATCTTTGTTTTTCTTGATGAATAGAGTCTTGTCAACACTACCCCTAGTGTAGCCATTGTCTATGAGATATTGGGTGAGATGCTCATACCAAGCCCTTGGTGCTTGTTTCAACCCATATAAAGCTTTGTTGAGGTCATAGACATGATTAGGGTGGTGAGGATCCACAAACCCTTTGGGTTGCTCAACAAACACTTCCTCTTGCAAGAAGCCATTGAGGAAGGCACTCTTAACATCCATTTGATATAATTTGAACTTGTGCAAACAAGAAATGGATAAAAGAAGCCTAATGGACTCAATCCTAACAACGGGAGCAAATGTCTCCTCAAAGTCAATACCCTCAATTTGAGAGTATCATTGTGCTACAAGCCTAGCCTTATTTCGCACAATATTGCCATCCTCATCGGATTTGTTCCTATATACCCACTTGGTGCCTATCACATTGGTGTTCTTAGGCCTAGGAACTAGAGTCCAAACCTCATTCCTTTCAAATTGGTTAAGCTCTTCTTGCATGGCAATAACCTAAAATTCATCTTTTAAGTCTTTATCAATTTTCTTGGGTTCTATTTAAGAGGTGTAACATGTGTAGCTAATTAGATTAGCCATTTGATGCCTAGTCCTAACACCCTCACTAACCTCTCCAATGATGTCCTCTTTGTCATGGAGTTTCCTAACCCATGGAGCAGATTCTTTTGAGTTCAAGGGAGGAAGCCTATCAATAGGTTGTGTTATGTTATCATCAAGGTTAGTCTTTTAAACATTAGAGACATCAACAACCTTCTCCAAAGTGGAGTCATCAACTAAATCTTCCTCCTCCTCATGGTCAGTAGATTTGAGCCTAGTATCATAAATGACAACATTAGATGATTCCATTATGGTCCTAGTTCTTAGATTAAAAACTCTATAGGCTCTACTATTCAAGGCATATCCAATGAAGATATCCTCATCACTCTTAGCACCAAATTTGCCAAGTTGATCATGGTCATTCAAAATGTAGCATTTGCTTCCAAAGGTGTGGAAGTAGCTAACATTTGGCTTCCTACCTTTCCATAACTCATAGAAGGTTTGCCTAGTGTGGGGCCTAAAAAAGACTCTATTTCCTATGTAGCAAGCTGTATTGATGGCCTTAACCCAAAGATTCCTAGGGACATTGTTGCTAAGCAACATCACACGGGCCATTTCTTGAAGAACCCTATTTTCCCTCTCAACAACTCTATTTTGTTGAGGTGTCCTAGGTGCCGAAAACTCATGAGAAATGCCTAGACTATTGCAAAAGTTTTCAAAATGGGTATTCTCAAATTCATTCCCATGGTCACTCCTAATTCTCTTAATGCTTTTAATCTTAGAGTTCATTTCATTTTGAATTTTAGAGCAAAGAATTTTAAACTTGTCAAAATTTTCAGATTTTTCTCTAAGGAAATAGGTCCAAGTGTACCTAGAGAAGTCATCTACACACACAAAAATGTATCTCTTTCCACCTAAACTCTCAGTTTGCATAAGACCCATAAGATCCATGTGGAGATGCTCTAGAGGTTCTTTGGTGGTTATATACTTGCCCTTTTTTTGCATACTTTTGGTTTGCTTCCCTTGTTGGCAAGGTCCACAAACACCATTAACCTTTTTCCCAAGCTTGGGAAGGCCTCACACAACATTGAACTTATCTAAGATTCTTAAATCCCTAAAGTTCATGGGACCAAGTCTTTCATGCCACAACTCTATTTGTTCATCCTTGGACACATTACAAGACACTTCTAGCCTCAAGACAATAGCAATTATCACTAGATCTCATACCTTTTAGCAAGGTTTGTCCATTAGGCAAAAGGATAGAACAATCATTTTTCATAAACAAGACGGAGAGTCCATCATCACTAAGATATGAAATGCTTATCAAATTGGCTTTTAAACTATCAACATACAAAGCATTGGACAAGGAGAGTAATCCGGGAATGGAAATGGTTCCCTTTCCTTTGACCTTCTTTTATGATTCATTTCCAAAGGTTACATTTCCTCCCTCCTCCATCACAAGATTCTCAAAGAAACTCTTATTTCCAGTCATGTGCATAGAGCACCCACTATCCAAATACCAAAAATCACAAGAATGAGCTTTCAAAGCAATTTGTGCAACATGGCAAAGGTGTTCATCCTTTCTAATCCACCTAAGTGCAGTATTTTCCTTTCTAGTGGTCAATGGTACATGGGCTCTAAATGTCCTAGTATCATGCAAAGGTGTTCCACTTTTCCTAGTGACATGCATCATGGCTCTAGATGTCCTAGGATCATGCATAATGGCTCTAGATGTCCTAGGAACATGCATCATGGCTCTAGCCTTTTTTTTCTATCATGCTTTCAATCCTACACAATTTAATATACCTAAAGCAATTTGGTCTAATGCGACCATCAATACCACAAAAATGACATGTAGGTAAAAAATTAGGAATTATACCATATCCTTGAGGATGCATTGGAGCCTTCCCATATCTTTGTGGTTGTGTTGATTGTTGTTGAGGAGCTTTCCTTCTTTGTTGTTGAGCAAGACTTGATTGCTTTCTTGGTTGAGCTTGCATGATAGGTGTCTTCCCTTTGTGAGCTATTTGTTCAGGGAAGTTAACTTGAGGAGCCCTTGTAGAATGAGCTTGAGGTGGTGCCACCTTCACTTGAGCACTACTTGAACACTCTCCTAGATCAAGCTTCTTCCTAGGAGTTTGATGAGAAGGGGACCCAATGAAGTTCATGCTTCTTATAAAAGTGGTCTTGCTTGGAGTTGAGGACATCTTGGTAACTTCAAACCCAAGCCCCTTCTTGTCACTTGGCCTCTTTCCAACATCTAGCATGTGGTCAAGTTTTTTGGTGCTAGAGTTCATCTTAGCCAACAACTCTCTAGCATCTTCAAGCTCTTTCTTCAATCCTTCTTCACTCCTCTTAGATTTCTCCAACTCTTTATTTAGTTGGTCAACTTGAGTTGAGAGGTCTAGGTTTTCTTCTTTCAATCTCTTGATCTCATTCTTGTTCTTTAACCTTGAGCTCTCAAACTTAGCCATGTAGTCCTTGAGATCCATCCTATCCACACTTCCATTTATGGATTGTGATGAAGATCCATCATCACTTGAATAGTCTTCCTCTTCACTTTCATTCTCTTCTTCACTAGCATCTTTGCTCCTAAGAGAGGATGTAAAAGCTATGAAGTTAGCCATAAGTTCTTCATCATCCGAAGACTCATCTCCTTCATTAGAGTTATCACTTTCACTCAATGTGGCAGCCATCACTTTTCCCTTCTTATTGTTCTTGTGATTTGCACATTCTGGGACAAAGTGACCTATTCCACCACATTCATAGCATTGGACTCCTTTCTTCTCGATCTTCTCTTTCTTAGGCTCAAACTTCTTGAAGGGAGCTTTTTTCTTGAAGTCTTGTCCCTTGAATCCAACACCTTTCTTCTCAAACTTGTAGAATTTCTTGAACTTCCTCATTAGCAAGACCATCTCTTCATCTGAGTCATCACCTTCCTCCTTCTCAACTTTGGAGGCTTTCAAAGCAATATCTTTTTGCTTTTTCGATGGTGTGGGGTTAGGACATTTCCTAGATTCATAAGCTAAAAGCCTCCCAATCACTTCACTTGGCTTCATGTCCTTATAACCACTATTCTCTTCCAAAGCCGTCACCTTAGACTCAAATGTATCGGGTAGAGATCTCATAATCTTCTGCTTGATCTTCCTATCCGAATAAAGATCACCAAGTTGATGACTTTGGTTCACAATGTCCATCAACCTTATTTCAAAGTCATTGAAGCACTCATTCTCATCCAGCTTGAGCAACTCAAATTGCATTTGGAGAACTTAAAGCTTCGATTCTTTAACCACATCGGTTCCCTCATGAGCAACTTCTAGGATATCTCATGCCTCCTTAGCTATCCTAGTGTTCTGAACCAATTTGTATTGGTTATCATCCATTGCACATAGGATGGCATGCATTGCCTTCCTTTTCCACATTGAAGCCTCAAACTCCTGTGCATTCCTCTGAGCCTTTGGTTTGAGTACATCATCTTCTCCATCTGCAGGAGTTATCATGGGTGGAATGTAGCCATCTTCAACAGCCATCCATGCCCTGTCATGAATTTGGCATATGTACGACTCCATCTTGCCTTTCCATGAGGCGTAATTCAATCCGATGAGAAGTGGAGGTCTAGTGTTGGAAGCTCCCTCGTTGCCACCGTTTCCACTCATTGTGTTTAATGAATGAATGATATGAATGCAAATGTATGAATGATCAATACACACACAAAATGCAACACACACCAAAATAAGCTAGGATCACCTATGTATGTCTAGGAACCTGCTCTGATACCAATTGAAACAAATATTATGATGTGTGATATTAATCTAGAGGGAAGGAGGGGGGGTGAATAGATTTTAATTAATTTTTACCCAATTTTCGTTAAGAGTCAAATTGACGAAAATGCCCCTAATTATTTACAATATTATCACAAGTGTAATAAGTGCTGAAATAATAAAAACACTTGAGATATACGTAAAATCCTCCAAATGGGAAAAACCACGGGCTGATGAGTGCGCCACACTAGAACCTCGAATCCACTAACGGCAAGGAATTACAACCTAATCTCGGTTTAATCCACAACCACTACCTAATCCCGGTATAAGTGAACCTAGTTCATCTTGCTTGTGCTTTAAGCTACCTACTCCCGGAAGCAACTCAAGTCTTACTTCTCAATGAAGAGATAAAGTGTCCTAAGTGAATATGTGATGATATTCAATGAACAAACAAGGCTAGGAAACAGTATATGCTTATCTAGGATAATGAGATGACAATTAATGCAATCCTAGATATCAAGTGCTAAATGACATGTTCAAATAGCTTAGCTAAACATTGATCAATTCAAGTTGGAATACACCTTAAATAATAAGGAATACACCTTGCAAGGCCTGATGCAAGATGTTCAAAGCGTAGAAAAAATCCTTGTGAAAGGCAACGGTCAAAAGATTCATACCGTAGGTAAAATTGCTATTGTTAAGATCCGTAAGAAGGTCAAGAAACAACAGAAGAAAAAGCAAGTAGGACCTACTAAGAAGGAGATAAAGAAAGTAACCAAGATCAAAGGGAAGTGTTTCCTTTATGGTGATATGGGACATTGGAAAAGAAATTGCCTAAAGTCTCAAGACAAGAAGGAAGAAGGTAATATTAATTATCTTGAAAAATGTTTTTTGGTGGATTCTATAGATTCTTGGATCATAGACTCCGCATTCACTAGTCATGTTTGTTTTTCTTAATAGGGGTTCAAGGAAAGGAGAAGGCTTAATAAGAATGAATTCAACTTGCGTTTAAGCAATGGAGCGTTAGTGTCTGCTAGTTTAGTAGGAGATATTAGAATTAGTTTAGATTCTTATAGGCATTTAGATTTAATAGACGTTTATTATGTACCTCAAATCATGAGGAATTTAATTTCAGTTTTTTGTTTAAATAATTTTGGTTATTCAGTTGCTTTTAATAAAACCTTTATTATTAGTAAGAATGACAAAATTATTTGCAAATGTACATTGGAAAATGATTTATTCTATTTGTATGGAAATATCTCTCACTTGTTAGAAACGAAATCAACGGAACCTAATCATAAAAGAGTAAAATTATAAAAAGATGAAACCTACCTATGGCATTTGCGCGTAGGTAATATTAACCTTAATAGGATTAAAAGATTGGTAAGTGACGGACTTCTAAGTGACTTAAAGGTTGATGATCTACCAATTTATGAATCTTGTTTGGAAGGTAAAATGACCAAAAGGTTGTTTACGACCAAAGGTACAAGAGCCATCGAATGTTTAGGATCGATACATACTGATGTGTGTGGACCTATGAGCATTCATGCTAGAGATGGGTATGAGCACTTCATCACTTTCACAGATGATCACTCAAGATTTGGCTATGTGTATCTCATGAGACATAAATCGGATGCTTTTGACATGTTCAAAGCATTTAAAGCTGAAGTAGAAAATCAACCTAAGAAATGCATAAAAAACTTGAGGTCTGATCGTGGTAGAGAATATCTATCTGGTGAGTTTCAGCAATATCGTAATGGTAAGGGGATGATTTCTCAGTTTTCTGCACCAGATACACCTCAACAAAATGGGGTGGCAGAAAGGAGAAATAGAACTCATCTGGACACGGTTAGGTCTATGTTGAGTTATTCAACGCTTCCTAATTCTTTTCGGGGATATGCTTTACA
This sequence comes from Dipteronia dyeriana, assembly GCA_032871835.1. Lineage (NCBI taxonomy): Eukaryota > Viridiplantae > Streptophyta > Magnoliopsida > Sapindales > Sapindaceae > Dipteronia > Dipteronia dyeriana. The sequence continues at coordinate 108,603,422 of CM065300.1, read as the reverse complement.
AACTGTTATGTACATTCTAAACGATGTACCATCTAAGTCGGTTCCAAAAACACTACGTGAGTTGTGGATCTGATAAAAACCCAGTTTACAACACTTAAGGATATTTGGATGTCTTGCGCACGTGTTAAATGGAAAGACAGAAAAGGTGAAGTCCCATTCAGAAACATGCATATTTGTAGTGTATCCAAAAGGAACAAAAGGATATTATTTTTATAGCCCTTCAAATCTTAAAGTATTTGTTTTGAAAATTGCTAAATTTCTGGAAGAGGACTATATGAATAATTTTATGCCTAAAAGTAGAATTGTCCTCAATGTGCTTCTAGGAGATACAATTCCACAAGAGGTTTAGCAACCAGGCCATATTGAAAATTCCGTACCAATATAAGATCAACAATATACAATACCTCGTCGTAGTGGGAGGGTAAGTAGACAAATCGAGAGATACATTGGTCTAGGAGAATCTGCAGAGAATCTCTTGGACGATGATGATCCCTATACGTACAAAGATGCAATGGAAGATGTTGATTGTCACCATTGGCAAAAGGCAATGCAGTCCGAAATTGAATCTAGGTTAAAAAACAAAGTGTGGTCTCTTGTAGACTTGCCTAATGGGATAAAACCCATTGGGTGCAAGTGGGTATACAAGAGGAAAAAAGGAATGGATGGAAAGGTGGAAACCTTTAAAGCTAGATTGGTAGCTAAAGGTTATACACAGAAAGAAGGTATCGATTATGAAGAAACCTTCTCTCCTGTGACCATGCTTAAATCCATTAAGATACTCTTATCCATTGCGGCATCTCTAGACCTAGAGATTTGGAAAATGGATGTCAAGACCTCTTTCCTTAGTGGAAATCTTGACGAAAGCATCTACATGATGCAACCAGAAGGATTCATTGAAAATGGCCAAAAGGAAAGGGTATGCAAGTTGTAAAGATCCGTATATAGATTGAAGCAAGCATCCAGATCCTGGAACATAAGGTTCGATCAAGCTGTGAAAAGTTTTGAATTTATTCAAAACCTTGAAAAACCTTATGTATACAAAAGGATTAAAGGCGACAATTTGTTTTTTCTAGTTCTTTAAGTTGATGATATACTATGCATCGAAAACGATGTAGGTGTATTGACATCAATAAAAGAATGGTTAGCAAAACAATTTCATATGAAGGAATTAGGAGAAAGAAGTTTCATTCTTGGTATCCAAGTCATAAAGGATAGAAAGAATAGAACGATTGCAATATCCCAAGCTTCATACATAGATGAAATCTTGTCTAGGTTTTCCATCCAAGATTCCAAGAAAGGTATGTTACCTTTCAGACATGTAATCAAACTTTCTAAGGAACAAGTTCCTAGGAATGAGCATGAAGAGCAATTCATGAGTAGGGTTCCATATGCTTCAACAGTTGGAAGTCTCATGTATGCAATGCTCTGTACTAGACCATATATTTGTTTTTCTATGGGCGTAGTTAGCAAGTTTCAATCAAAGCCTGGTCCTGATCACTAAACGATAATCAAGCATATTTTCAAGTATCTTATGAGAATGAGATATTATATGCTTGTATACTCTGGAGGGGATTTAATTCCCTTTGGTTATACTGATTTTGATTTTTAGTTAGACTCTGATTCATGGAGATCAACATCAGGATCTGTTTTTACTATTGGAGGAGGGGCAGTCATATGGAGGAGTATCAAGAAATCTTGTATTGTTGATTCCACCATGGAAGCCGAGTATGTTGCCGCATGTGAGGTTGCTAAAGAGGATGTCTGACTCCACCAATTCTTAATTGACTTGGAAGTGGTTCCTGATGCGAATAAGCAGATCACTATCTATTGTGACAATAGTAGAGCAGTGGCTAATTCGAGAGAACCAAAAAGTCATAAGAAAGGCAAACACAATGAAAGAAAGTATCACCTTTTGAGGGAAATTATGCATAGGGGTGACGTGACGATTACCACGATCGCGTCAATAGATAATCTAGTGGATCCTTTTACAAAGACTTGTCCATATAAGAGTTTTGATGGGCGTCTAGAGAACATGGGGAAGAGAGATATAACACATTTGCTATAGAGCAAGTGGGAGATTGTTGGGATTATGATCGATAACAAGAGTGTCAAATTGTATTTGATAGTATTTTCATATTAATAAAAATATTTATAGTTTAACAAATCTTAAAGCATTTATTGTTTAATTATTATAATTGTCAAAAGTAAATAATCATAAGGTCAAAAGACTATGAGAAAATAAGAATTGTTCGTACATCTCGATATGTATGAGGTAGACACAATTCATTAGTTTTTCTTGAATAATATTCACAACTTAAGATAAAAGGCTGGGCACCTTTATCTTGTCAAAGTTGTAGATTCTTTTGCTAGCATTTGAGTGGGATCAAATGTGTTATGAGGAGTCTAAAATAATCAAAGTGTTGTGTCTTTAGGAAAAAGAATCTAGTGCACTGGGTGCTTTGAATTGGATCACAATGAAATACTTTATCTAGAACCGTCAATAGATAAAAGTTTTCATTTGAAGACAATCAGATAGTCTATCTCAATCCTGAGATAAATGATGAACTTATGGTTGCAAGTGTTATCATTTGAGCTATCAATGAGTACTATTATATAGCATAGTCTATCCTCGATAGTTTGGTGGTATTCATTTGTTAATCGATAGAGGACTTCATTTATAGATATGGACATCATGGCTCCATTTATTGTATGAGAGTAGAATACCATCATACGGATGTTATGAGGTATTGGATATTAAATCTTAATATTAAGTTTTCAATAGTGTCTATTGAAACATGGCTTCTGGACAAGTCAAAATATCCAAGTTCAAAATGTGGTCATATGAGTAAATACGGTAACTTGGAGAGCTATAGGCGGCCAATGAGCTCTTCGCGATTGTTGATATTTTTCATAAGGATACACTTTCTACAGTAAGGTTGTCTAGGGTATGAATGAGTAACATCAACTTATTCTATCTTTATTTAAGAGTTCAATTTTAGTTCTTTAATGGAATGAACTAAAATTAAATAGATCAGACCTAAGTGAATCATTTAATGATTGTGATCGGGTTGTGTCTATTGGAGCTTAAATTTAGATAGCCCGCCAAGATCCCCAATCCACATGAACTTGCATGGATCACTTGATATATTTTACCAGATCAATTTAGGGGTCCATCTAGAATTGTATTGAGGCATGTGAACTTGTTTCTTTTTGTAAGAATAGGTCTAGTTCACATGTGGACTTTTTATTAAGGTCCAATGGATTTAATAAAATAAGAAAAATAATATATGGCCTATATATATGCATTGGGCGACAAAGCTATTTAGAATAGTTTAATTATATTATATTATTTTATTATTTAATTAAATAGAAATTAATTAATTTTGTGATTAATTAATTATTTAATTAAAATTCAAAAACAATTCTAGTAGGGGATGGTCTCCTAATATTCTACTATTGTTGATAGTATAATTAATATTAAAGACTATATTTGATAAGTAGATAAATAAAAAAGAATTATTTATCTAATCTAATTAGAAAGTCTTTAATATGGTTACAAATACACTATTGAGTTGGATTAGGATTCTTGGTGTAGGATAAAATTCATTTTAGAAAGGATTCTTATCCACCAAGTAAATCTACCTAATGAAAGGATTCTTAACAACCAAGTAAATCCTTCTTTGGAAAGGATTTGTGATCCTAATATATTCTATGAAGACTTAAGCCAGACCATATATATATAAAGAGGATAGAATTCCTTTTAGATAAGGGTTTTTAACTACCAAATAAATCCACTTAAAGAAAGGATTCTTGCCAAACTAGTAAATCCTTCTTAGGAGAGGATTTATGATTTTACATATATATATATATATATATATATATATATATATATATGTTTATTAATTTCTGCCAGCCTAAGGTAATTTCATAGAATTAATTTCGGCCAACCCTAGTCTTTTAGAGAGAAGATTTCGGCTACCATAGAAATTTTGAGGGAGAAAAATTTAATTTTACTCTAGACAAAATTCGATTAGCTCTAAGAAATATTGTGAGATTTGGCAAAGAAGAAAAGGAAGAAAGAACCTTTAGTTTTGGATAGTACACTAGTAGCTTTTACATTAAAAGGTTTTGTGTACAACATTGAATCAAGGTTCACGCGAGTTTCAATTAAATTGATTGATAATTCACAAGTGACCTAACGTTCTTTGTTTTTTTCTTGGAGGATTATTGTAACTAACAAAGAGAAAGATTTTGTTTGTTTCCATCCTCAGGTATACAATTTAAAGAAAGGGAGCCTACACTCCTAGGTGATTCACGTTCGTGATTGGATTGGAAGATCTTACGGATTCAATTCGGCGCTTGTTCAATCTACAACATTTTTTATATACATCAATTAAGGTTCTTGTTATTAAAAAAGGGATTTTTTTTATTTATACGCAAACCTCAATTTATGACTTTTCACGCTTTCGTTTCATGGGTTTTTCCCTACAGCAGCAGTAGCAGCGGGGGAAACCAAGGAATGAGCAGTAGTAGTTGCATCAGCAGCGTGAAAAACAGAGGTCCCCTTGCTCCACACCTCGGTAGCCCACGATGACCTGGAAATCGTAGAGAAGAAGTCACTCCGTAAGGGAACCAAAAACCGTAACTTGATCCCTTCCAGCAATGGCCTCGAGCTCCCTATCAGAATCTTCATCGACCTGGTTCATAGGGCTATCATGATTATTAGAATACCCGGCTCCGATAGCAACGTTCCTATTCGACTGGTGACGTTGAGGATTAGGAGGAGAGTCATCACTGTCGAAATTCTTTTGCATTCGTTTCCTGTGAACAAGACTGGAAACTTCCACACCGTCTACTATGGAGTCAACAGAATCACGGCTAGCTTTCGACCTAGTGAATGGAGGTTTGGAGTTAGACAAAGGAAAGGCGGAGTCGTTGCTTAAGAAGGTAGTGAGAGAAAGATTTTTTCTTTTTCTTTTGAAATTTGAAAAGAAGAAAGTGTGAAGAAGGCAATGAAACAACTGGATTTAAATAAAGGCGAATGAAGCAGTGACATCGGGAACGCGAAAGGAAAACCATCGATGAAGATTGCCTCAAATCTAAGGGCTGGCATAACATAGCCAGATTATTTTAAATGCACCGATCTATTCTCACCACGTCACTCGTGCATTTAATGAGAGGATCTCTACCGAGGTTCTGGTAACAACAAAAGAGTGAAAATATCTCAATTAAAAGGGAAAGTATGACTCCAACCCCAACTCAATCACTATTATTTATGTCAGAGGGGACTTATGTTAATCATCAAATTTGGCAGTTTTCTACTCTCCTAGCGTGGATCCGAATCCGAGATTATCCATCATGGTACCAAGGTTCCCATGGTCAAGCTATTTGGCGATCCCACAAGAAGCAAGGACAGGTTATCGCTCCCTGGGAACACCCCGGGTGAAGCTTGACATGATCAGATCAAGCTCCTTATAGCTAAGTAAGAACCCAGGGCAAGGCCGGTACAATACATCTCGGGCTCTCCGGGGTTGAAATTACCTTGCAACCTCCCCAGAAGCCCGCCATCCTCTTAAGACACAGGGAGAGATCTGTGAGGCATCAAACCCATACTACAGTATTGCTCTATCTCACTAAAAGAAAGAAACAAAATTATATGAGTAGGTGAGAAGAAGTCTGCAGATGCCCCATCATCACTAACGGGCTCCAACATGATCATTCCAATCTCCAAAAGGGACCTAGAAAGGCCAGACAAAGCTCTTGGTACCAAGACCATGTTGGGATTATGCTCGATAGCAAGAGTGTAACAATGTAATTGACAATCTTTTCATATTAATAAAGTGATTTCTAGTTTAACAAATCCTATAGCATTTATAGTTTAATTATTATAATTATCAAAAGTAAATAATCATAAGGTCAAAAGACTATGAGAAAAGAAGAATTGTTCATACATCTAGATATGTATGAGGCAGACACAATTCATTAGTTAGTCTTAAATAATATTCACAACTTAAGATAAAAGGTTGGGCGCCTTTATCTTGTCAAAGTTGTAGATCCTTTTGCTAGCATTTGAATGAGAACAAATGTGTTATGATGAGTCTAAAATCATCAAAGTGAGGTGTCTTTGGCCAAAAGAATCTAGTGCACTGGGTGCATTGAATAGGATCACAGTGAAATACTTTATCTAGAACCGTCAATGGATAAAAGTTTTCATTTGAAGACAATCGGAGAGTCTATCTCAATCCTGAGATAAATGATGGACTTATGGTTGCAAGTGTTATCATTTGAGCTATCAATGAGTACAATTATATAGCATAGTCTATCCTCGATAGTTTGGTGGTATTCATTTGTTAATCGATAGAGGACTTGATTTATAGATATGGACATCGTGGCTCCATTTATTAAATGAGAGTATAATGCAATCATATGGATGTTTTGAGGTATTGGATATTAAATCTTAACGTTAAGTTTTCAATAGTGTCTATTGAAATATGGCTTATGAACAAGTCAAAATATCAAAGTTTAAAATGTGGTCATATGAGTAAATATGGTAACTTCGAGAGCTATAGGCGATCTATGAGCTCTTGGCGATTACCGGTATTTTTCACGAGGATACACTCTCTCCAATAAGGTTGTCTATGGTATGAATGAGTGACATCAACTTATTCTATCTTTATTTAAGAGTTCAATTTTAGTTCTTTTGTGGAATGAACTAAAATTAAATAGATCGGACCTAAATGAATCATTTGTTGATTGTAATTGGGTTGTGTCTATTGGAGGTTAAATCTAGATAGCCCGCCAAGATCCCCAATCCACATGAACTTGCATTGATCACTTGATATATTCTACCGGACCAATTTAGGGGTCCATCTAGAATTGTATTGAGGCATGTGGACTTGTTTCTTTTTGTAAGAATGGGTCTAGTTCACATTTGGACTTTTTATAAAGGTCAGATGAATTTGATAAGATAAGAAAATAATATATTGGCCCATATATATGTGTTGGGTGGCAAGGCTATTTAGAATAGCTTAATTATATTATATTATTTAATTATTTAATTAAATAGAAATTAATTAATTTGGTGATTAATTAATTTTTTAATTAATAGTCAAAATCTTTTTCCTAGTAGGAAATGGTCTCCTAAAATTATACTATTGTTGGTAGTATAATTAATGTTAAAGACTATATTTGATAAGTAGATAAATAAAAGGAATTATTTATCTAATCAAATTAGTAAGTCTTTAATATGGTTACAAATACACTATTGAGTTGGATAAAGAGTCTTGGTGTAGGATGAAATTCCTTTTTGAAAAGAATTCTTAACCACTAAGTAAATCCACCTAAGGAAATGATTCTTAACTACCAAGTAAATCCGTATTAGGAAAAGAATTAAGTTTTCTAATTGTATTCTATGAAATTTCGGCCAGCCCATATATATATATATATATATATATATATATATATATATAATTGGATAGAATTCCTTTTAGATAAGGATTCTTAACTACAAAATAAATCCACATAAGGAAAGGATTCTTAGCAACCAAGTAAATCCTTTTTAGGAGAGGATTTATGATACTATATATATATATATATATATGTATGATTAATTTCGGCCAGCCTAAGAAATTTCATAGAGAGATTTCGGCCAACCTTATTTTTCTAAGAGAAGAATTCAGCCATCATTGGAATTTTGAGGGAGAAAAATCTGATTTTACTCTAGACAAAATTCGATCAACTCTAAGAAATAAGTGTGTGATTCGGGAAAGAAGAAATAGGAAGAAAGAACGTTAGTTTTCGATACTACACTAGTAGTCTTTACATAAAAAGGTTTTGTGTACAACATTGAATCAATGTGCACACGAGTTTCAATCAAATTGATTGATAATTCACAAGTGATCTAACGTTATTTGTTTTCTTCTTAAGGATTATTGTAACTAACAAAGAAGAAGAAGATTTTGTTTGTTTCCATCCTTAAGTATACGAATAAAAGAAAGGGAGCCCACACTCCTAGGTGATTCACGTTCGTGATTGGATTGGAAGATCTTGCAGAATCAATTCGGCGCTTGTTCAATTGTCATGAGAAGAAGTTACGACACTTTTTATATACATTAATTGATCTAGGGTTAAGGTTCTTGTTAGTCAAAGGGATTTTTTATTTATTTATATGCAAACCCTAATTTTTTTTTTATTTTTCTCACACTCTCGCTGCGTGTGGTTTTTTTCCCTACAGACCAGAACATAAGTATACCTCACTCTTTGAGGAAGCGAACGCCATACTCAAGGACCTCCATGAGGTGTCACACCATGAAGGTACATAGGATCGTATCTACACTCCAACAAACACTAAATCACCGTGCATGTGCAGGGCAAGTGATTGAGTTCGGAGAGTTAACAAACTTATCTCCACCCGAGATACTCTCGAATCCGTTTTTAATCAAAGTCAATGATGTTTAAAATAAAGGATCCCACCCGATAAGGGGGGATTGGATTTGGAGAATAATGGTGGGAGAACCATGCGTTTAACCTAATTGACTGTAATAGGTCCGATCATGAATAGGAAAAAAAACACAACAAGAAAGATGAGAGTGTTTGGACTTGGCATAAATTCTGTGATCAGAACACGGCCACCATAGCTATCTACTTATCGATAGGTACGAAGTTGCCACCCCACTGTACCCAGACAGATTAAGAGTATTTGAGTGATTTTTGTATACGCCATATGATTCATCAATAAAGCAATTCAAATTCCCTTTACATGTCTTATTTGCACTTATCCTGGTATTCGCCTTTACACTAATCATCATACGAATAAACTAGGTATCAAAGTTACTACCCTAACTTCCACCCCCGTGGTAGTAGTCTCAAGGGTGCTAACCAAAATTCCTCACCCCGAGCACATTTTTGGTTAACAGATATTAATCAAGTTAAGGAATCGTTCTTATCTTTAGTATGATTGTTACCATTTGATCTTAGGATGAATCAAGTGTTCTGAATTATAATTTACCCATGGATCAATGGTGAAAACTACAACCAAGAACCCATTAAGTGCAAGAACAATGAACCAAAACCTACTTGCATAAATCAATGCTAAAATTAGTTTTATCCATTCAATTGAATGTTAATTAAGATTATGTATAGATCAAAACTCCAACCTAAATTTTAATATTATCAAAACCCTAAATTCATGCCAACATATGATCATGCATTAACAAGAATAAAGAATTAAGACATAAAATGAATTGAATAAATCAAAACCTGAATTAATTAAAATATAGTCAATTCTAACAAAGAGCATTCATAGAGGTTCACATTGAATCCCCAGTATAGATTTAGTTACACATGGATGAAATAAAAAGATAAGAGAAAGAAAAGATAAAACCCATTGAGCGCTCAGACGGATAATTTAAATCTTCAATGTTGAAATCTTCGGATGTGCAAAGATGAATGAGAGAATTGTGTCATGATGTGAAAAGGTATGGAAATGTGGATGTAGGTTGTGTATCTCTAAAATTCCCATAAATAAATTAATATAAGAAGTATATATAGGTCTTATCCAAAGTAGGGTTTCAGAATTCCCTAGAAAACAAGGAATGCACACTACTACTCCCTACACCGCAGCACGGACACCATGAACAAGCCATGACACACGAAGCATTGTGCTCTCTGGAGGCTTATGCGGTGTAGAACGTAGTGGAGACAGGCACAGGCACGCCTAGACTTATCTTGTGGATACATAGTGGTGGAGGCTCTGCTTGTGCAGCTACCTATGCATTGGCAACTGACAGAATTAACCCTTTTCACCTAAAATTTTCCAAACACAACACTTAGATCCAATGACCTGAAAATGCTCAAACACAACAAATAATACCTAAAAGGCTCAAGAAACTAGCAATTGATTGAGGGAATGGGAATTAAAAACATATACAAATAATAACCAATCAAATACCCCCAAAACCTGCCTTTTGTTAGTCCTCAAGCAAAACTAAGAAAACAAAAATTAAAAAATAAACCTAAGAAAATAAAAATCCTAACTAAACCGCTTTTGTAGGGAACACGATAGCACTGAGTATATGCTACAAGCCTAAATAATACCAATCATCTAAAATGCATTTGACATGTGCCTATATTGAAACAATGCATGCAAAACCCAATAAGTAAAGACTAAAGTTAAGTCACGATACTGAATGCATTGCTCAATTTTTAATGTAAAGTCCACACTCAAGACGTTCAAGTTTCAAAGTCACATTTGCTAATTGTCTAAACACGATAGACACATGATTTACTTCTACTTTCTTAGCAATGATAACTAGAAAATCAGTTAAACTTTCATTAAGGTTGTAAAAGGGCCATGGGTGAAGGTTAAGAAAGAATGATAAATTAGGAATTCAAAAACATAGGACCACACCATGAGAGTCTTCAATTACCTTTACAGATTCGAAAAAATCCCTTGGTATTCATTGTAAGTGGAATAATGACACTCACCACTGTCCGATTCTTAAAAAATTCAATATTCCCTTTCATGTCAACTCCTTTTGAGTAGACACAAATTTTGCAATCAATTTGAATTTATTGCACTTATTAAATCTATTCAATGATTCTCTTAACATTTTTTTTTCAAAAATTGAGAATCAGAGAATTACATAGAAATCATAATTATCAAACTTACACTTTGGATTGAATGCAACTTTTTCCCTTCGTTTTCTTTTGATTGAAATATGCACAAAAATCATGTGCCGAACTATCACACCTTCTTCACATTCTCAAAGCATGATCCCAAGCTATAAGGTAAGGGTACAAGGGTTATAGTTAATGTGGTGAAGAAAGAAAAAGGCTTAATCAGTGTTTGGCTTTAAACACAATATGAAGCACACATACAAAGGAAGAAAGTATTTACAGCCTTTTATGTAGTACAAGCACACACAGTCTAATCATTACTTCCACTAGTTCGTCTTACTTAAGATCAAAATTAACATGTGAATACTTTTAATGATGAAATTTCTATAATGCTCAATGTACAACCTATAGAGACCAAATCTAATGCTAAGAACCTACTAAGAGTTTAGGAGTAGAAACCAAATATCCCTCATAGTATAACATTTATGTATGCATATTGGCTTAGTGAACTCACGAGTGTAGTCTCCACTATTAATCATGGCTACCAAATAACCTTCCTATCCACTATTGATGTGTTGTAAATCGTGTTTTATAAAAACAATACTCGCAAGTGCACGAATCGTGAAGATAAGCACAACGACAAGTAAGAATCGTTCCCACGAGGAAAAGTGATTTACTGATTATAACTAATTCTAATTCTAATTAAATCAAAAGTAACCGAGAGATTTGTTGTGAAGAGATTGTTTGAAGATTGAATTAAAACTAAGTTATTCTATGAAAGCAATTTAACAAAGAATTGGTGTTGTGATCAAGAGATGGAAGAATAAGGTCATCAATGCTCCCCAACTATGTTTACTCAATGTTTCGAATTGACTTTGAAAACAAAATATTAATCAAGTTAAGGGTTCGTTCTTATCATAAGTATGATTGTTACCATATGATCCTGGGATGAATCAAGTGTTCTCAATTACAATTTACCCATAGATCATTGGCGCAAACTACAATCGAGAACCCACTAAATGCAAGAACAATGAACCAAAACCTTCTTGCATAGATCAATGCTAAGATCAGTTTTATCCATTCAATTGAATATTAATTAAGATTACGTATAGATCAATACTCCAATCTCAATCATTAAATTATCAAAACCCTAAATTTATGCCAACGTATGATCATGCATTAACAAGAATAAAGAATTAAGACATAGGATGAATTGAATAAAATCAAAACTTAATTTAATTTAATATAGTCAATTCTAACAAAGAGCATTCATAGAGGTTCACATTGATTCCCCAGTATGAGTTAGTTACACATGATGAAAATAAGAGAAGATAAAGGAAAGATAAAACCCATATTGGCCTTCAATGAGTTCTTCAAGTCTTCAATGATGAATTCTTCTTCGTATTTGAATATTCGATGTGTAAAGATGAATGGAAGGTTTATGGTGATGGAGTGGTGGTGGAGTGGTAGGGGATGGCCCCCTTGGTGGCTTGGGACCTCCCTTGGCTTGTCTCTCGAAATTAGGGTTCACATGGGGTTTAAATAGGTGTAGATGCTAAGTCATGTCATTAAACAACAAGGAAATCAATTCCCATATAGAACTCTACCTTTTTGGAAAAAATTTTCTTTCCTAATGAAATAAAAAGACTACTTATTTAAGGAAGATTAGGATTATGTTTCAACTTGTTTGCACAAGACTCCCAACAATTCCAAGAAGGAAATATTTCCCATTCTAACAACTTGCAAAAAAAATCCCGTCATTATTTATGGAATTATAACCGATCTGACCATCGGGTACTAAACCAAGCATAACTTCTTCTAGGAATATCGGAATTGCGATCCATAAAATGTGTCGGAAACTAGACCTTCGGAGCTTTCAATCCACAGGTAGTAGGACACATAATTCAATCGGAGCCGAAAGATATATGCCCCGCAATATAGCTGTTCTGTATTGCTCCAAAATTCAACTTTTTGCTCTTTTTCTCCAAAATAACATCTAACACCTCTTGAATGCAATATGACCTACACATGCTCAACAAACATATAAAATACCTAATTTCACCTAAGGAAAAAGCACAAATAATAGGAATTGGGGACCTAAAACATGTATAGAATTAGACCGATCAACTATCACATCAAGAGCATGTCATAAATTTTTTGAAAATTGCAATGCACTACTCTAAGTGGTAAGAAGTTAGTGTAAACTCAATGATTAATGCATATTATATCTAGGCCACAAATCAAAACATAATATCATGGATTACACCCCCAAACCTAAACTCAACATTGCCCTCAATTGTGACATGCGAGAAAACAAAAGAGCAGAAAAATAATCCAAATAATCAAAGATAAAACAAGGTAAATAAAAGTACCATAAAAACAAAATCCAAAATAAAAACAAGGCAAAAATAGAAAAACAAAAATAGTTCATAAGAAAACAAAATGATAGAAAATAAGAAAGATGCACATCCTCTAATAGCCTTCATCTTTATCTGAGAGGTGCAAAACAATGGTGCCTTGGTTCGAATCCTGTTCACGAGGCTGCTGATCCATAGGTGTTGTATGGCTGAAATTAGGTTGATCATACAGGAGCTGCCTCCTGCCTGAAACTCAAGTGGGGGAACTGGAGGCAGTAAGATTACACTTCCATCGCCATCCATAAAAAACTAGTTAACCATGGAATGTGACTCAGTTATACTCGCCTAAACATTGTCAAAATGCATGTTCATTCACCCTCCAGTGCTCTGAATTGTCCATCCATGTTATCCCCTATAGCCTGAAACAAAGAATTAGAATATATAGCTCTTGGTTGAGCTACTAGAAGAACGTCTGGATAAGCATCGAGAATATGATCAGCAACCCCCATCTGTAACTGCACCTCTCACATCTAGGTTTCCTGAGCATCTCATGCCTCACGACGACGTTTCCACTCTTCATACTTGCCTACGACAGGCTGGCCCTGATCGTTACTTAACTTGTTCCCCAACGTCAATGCCAACATACTGGGCACCTATTCCTCTAATCTGGGATCCACCGAAATACTTGCCTCCCTGCGAAAAGCTGTGATCAAGCAGGGGAATACCATGGAAGAATAATCATCAAACCCGCCGTTATGGATAGCTCAAAAAATCACTTTACCAATGTTAATCGGTCAACTAGTCACAAAGCAATACAGTAGTTGGGATGGCTCAAAAAATAACTATGTCGATGCTGCGTAGCCTCAAGGAATATGATGAAATACATTTTAAAACTCAACATCGGCCCTCAAATCCCTCGGATATAACCGCACCAACTGGTTCCACTCCTCTCTGTCATCCAATCGGAGCATAATAGCCAGCCTCTCTGGGTACTTATCAATCTCATTGATTGTATCTATCCTAATGTTGTTGTTAACTTCCATTTATGAGGATGTAAAATACTGATTTATTACATCTGGCGAGATGTGGACTTTGACCCCTTAGACCAGAACCGGTCATCCACAGAGAAATCTCTCCAGAATCATACTCACATAGAACTCGGCCACTATGCTCCTGTTATGCTTCAGAAGCATCTGAACAAATCCTACCCACTAGCGGGTAGCCACAACCCGAGATACCGGTGTATCCACCAAACTCGACACATCAATGCCCTTCTCAATTATCCATGCCTGGCCTTGAAATTTTGAAGCTCGATTTTGGAATTCTTTGTTCTAAGCCAGGTGTGGGAGAGCGGGACCTTTACCTCTGGAATTGCTGTCTACTCGAGGTGTCTTACCTAAACTATTTTTGGCCATTTGCACACAGAAAACGAGCAAACAAAACCAAATAAATGGGGTTTGTATATAAAATCCGGTAGCAATTTAACTTAAATTTTGACCAAATTTTCAAATAATAATATTATTCTCAAATTAAACATTCTATAAGCATACCATAAGAAAAATAAATTAAATTCAACACAATGGCATCGCATTAAGCATACATGCACAAAAATTAAGCTCCCTACATTGAATCATTCAAGAAAAAATCAAATAAAATCCAAATATCTCAAAAATACTCCCAATTTTGAAATTCCAAGCATAACTCCATCTAAATCCTACCAACTAAGCTAAATCATAAACCAAAACATAATTCAAACAAAGCACATTGGTCATTGAAGCATGAAATTTGAATTTAAACCACACATCACTACAAAATCTTCTAAATCATCTCATTCAAGAAAACTTAAGTAAAATATTACAAAAAAAAAGCAAAATAAACACGAATTAGGGATGCGAGAGACATACCTTTGATTGAGTGAAGATTAAAGAAGATTGAAGAGAGTTTGTTTGAGAAAAATTTGAAAACAAAACAAAAGAGAGAATTAGGAGAAGAAGCTTGTGCGTGCTCAACCAAGGAAAATATGAGGAAAAATAACCATACCGTACGATTACATAAGTGCACAAAAATTAACACCTACCGTGGTCTGACTCATTTACTTGGGTCGCGGTCTTGACAGTAGTCATGCCTAATTTTGCTTACCTAAGACTTCAAAATGTATCATTTTACTTAAGGTACCATGGTATGGACCGCGACATAAACATTGCTTACCTAGCAGCATGTCCAGTAGTGATGACTAGTGGTGAGATGCTATGATAGCCGCGGTGCAGACATAATGCTTTAGAAATGGTCTTGCCAGCATTGATTCCCAGTGGATCATATATTACATGGCACAATATGGACACATCACCTGAAGAGCGATATATGCCACGTGAAACTCCAGTGGACACCTGGAGAGGCAACATAGAATGCGGAAAACTCCAAGCGTTCAATGCTTGTTGGGTCGTAGTGTGGACACCGCCTGGAGAGTTGTCCACCTAGCGGTTTTTAACAAAAAATTCATGCTTTGAATACCGCGGTCCAGACATACGTATAAGGAGTAGTCCCCCCAAAGGTGGACGAAATTATTTCCAAACTTGATTTGCATAGCTCAAACATGCACATATGTTCTTGTAACACACTAATTATGTTCAATTCTAGCTATACGGGTACTTGCAACACACTAATTATGACTCAAAAAGAAAGCAAGAAACTAAAATTTAACTAAAAAATAAAATAAAAAGAATTAATATTGGGTGAGTTGCCTCCCACCAAGCACTATTTAACGTTTAGGCGAGACGAAAGAGAGCACTACCGCTATTTGAACTTGATTGATTCAACTTTCCTTGATTTTGGCATGCAAAGATATGGTTTCAGCCTTTGTCCATTTACCTTGAATCTACCACCATTATGAAGATTCTCAATTTCTATTGCTCCACGAGGAAAAACTTCTATAACCTTAAAAGGACCTAACCATTTCCATTTTAGTTTTCCTGGAAATAGCCTCAAACGTGAATGATATAATAAGACTAATATCCCCAGAAGAAATTCTTTCCAAAGAATCTTCTTATCATGCAATTTTTTAGTCCTTACCTTGTATATCTTTGCATTCTCATAGGCATTATTTTGAAGTTCTTCAAGCTCACTCATTTGTAAACATCTTTCTTCTCAAGCCTTACATAAATCCAAATTCAACTTCTTCAAAGCCTAATAAGTATTGTGTTCCAATTCCACTGGCAAGCGGCACACTTTCATAAAGACTATCCTGTAGAGACTCATCCCAATCAGAGTTTTGTAAGCAGTTTTATATGCCCATAAGGCATCATTAAGCTTGAGTGACCAATCCTTCCGATTTGGTTGCACCGTCTTCTCAAAGGTATATTTAATCTGTCTATTACTCACTTCAACATGTCCCGATGTCTAAGGATGATACGGAGTTGCCACCTTATGCTTGACATTATATTTCTTCATCAAGGTAAAGACCTTGTTGCAAAAGTGGCTTCACCATCACTTATTATTGCACGAGGAGTCCCAAATCTAGTGATAATATTATCCTTGATAAACTTAACCACAACCTGACTATCATTCATCTTGGTTTCAATTGCTTCAATCCATTTTGACACATAATCCACATCAACAAAGATGTAATTATACCCATATGAGGATGGGAAAGGTCAAATATAGTCAATTCCCTAAACATCAAATATCTCCATAACCAGTTGGTTTGACAATGGCATCTCATCCTTTTTTCCAATATTCCTCATCCATTGGAACCTGTCATAAGAAATACAAAATGTATAAGCATCTTTAAATAATGAAGTTTTGAAGAAACCTGATTGAAGAACTTTTGGCACTAAAGTTTCCTCCACATTGAAGATTGTGGCAAAATCTATACACATCCTATTGCTCTTCCTTTGGGACACATCTCCGAATGATATGATATGTGCCAAATTTGAACAGGTATGGCTCATCCTAGAAATACTATTTGGTGATGGAAAGGAACCTTATCTTTGCTTGTAGGTTCAGATCGGATTGTATGATTCCATTTGCAAGGTAATTCACGATGTCCGCATACCATGGATCTTTGTTTCTCACTGGTATAAGCTTTTCATCTGGAAAGTTCTCATTGATGGGTATGATCTCTTTATGCTCCTCCATTCCTTGATCCTCTACAAATCAAGACAGATGATTCACTACCATATTCTCTCTACCCTTTTTATCCCTTTTTGGTTAGCAAATATTTTAATCCAACATGATCAGAATAAAAAATGACCTTGGACCATATCATATATGACAGAATTTTTTTTTAGGTACTTACTTCAACAAGAAATTCTTTTTCTGTGGCGAAGTAATTCAATTATGAAACATTCAGAGTGCGACTAGTGTAGTACATAACGTGTGGTAATTTATCTATCATTTGTCCTAAAACAGTGCCTACAGCATAGTCAGATGCATCACACATTAATTCAAAAGGAAGAGACCAATCAGAGGGCTTGATTGTAGGAGTATATGTCAATTTACAATATTCAGAGTTTCAAAAGCATGCAAATAATCATCATTGAACACAAATACAGTATCCTTGGTCAAAAGTTACATAGGGGACGACTAATTTTTGAAAAATCTTGGTTAAAGCGACAATAAAAACCTGCATGTCAAAAAAAACTTCTCACATCCTTCACCAAAGTGGGAGGTGGAAGCTTTGCAATTACTTTAATTTTAGCACGATTTACCTTTATACCTTTTTCAGAAATAACATGCCCTAAAACTATTCCATATTTAACCAATAAATGGCTTTTCTCCCAACTAAGTGTCAAATTAGCCTCTATGCATCTTTTTAAAGCATGAGTTACAGTATCAAGGCAATGGTCAAAAGAATTACAAAAAAAACATCCATAAATACCTCAATGAATTTCTCTAACATGTCGGAGAATATTGACATGATGCATCTCTAGAAAGTAGCAGAGGCGTTGCACAACCCGAAAGGCATTCTTCGATATGCAAGGTGCCAAAGAGGCATGTGAACATTGTCTTTTTTGGGTCATCTGAAGCATTTGCAATCTGATGTATCCTGAAATTCCATCCAGAAAGCAATAGTGAGCATGTTCCACCAATCGCTCGAGCATCTGATCAATGAACGGTAAAGGAAAGTGATCCTTTTTGGTTTTCGTGTTGCTATGTATACTCTCCATCCCGTTGTCTTTCTTGTAGGAATCAACTCAATGCTCTCATTAGCTACCACAGTGATCCCTGACTTCTTTAGAACAGCATGTATCGGACTAACCCGCTTACTATCGAATATTTGGTATATGATACCCACCTTGAGTAGCTTCGGAACCTCTTCTAGAACAACTTCCTTAAAGTTTGGATTAAGCCTTCATTAAGTCTCTCTAGAAGGCTTTGCATTGTCTTCCAACAGAATCTTTTGCATACAAATGGTAGGGTTTAATCCCTTAATATCCGTTATGGACCATCCGATGGCAGCTTTATATTTTGTAAGCACCTTTATTAGCTTATCTTTTTTTTTCTTTATCTAGGTCTGAAGCTATAATAACCTGGAGTGTCTCATCCTCTCTTAAGATGTCATTTTTGAGAGTAGAAGGAAGTTGTTTGAGCTCTATTGCAATTAGATAGCTCACAGATAGAGTCAATGACTTTTCATTCCATTCTTCAATTTTCACACCTAATTCTTCTATTTTAGACTCTTTTTCTACATCCTCATCTTGTTGAACTCCTTCATCATCCTCAAAGAAATCCTTTACCCAATCAAGTAACTCATTGAGGCTTTCATCTGATAGCTCCTCTTGGATTACATAATTAATTACTTCAACCGAGCAACAATCTACTGAAAATCAATCATCGGTCGCCTCAGGTAGTTTTAGTGATTCCAAAACCTTGAACTCCATAGTCTCTTCTAACACAGTCATCACGAGCTTTCCATTTTATACATCTATACAATTCTTTGTAGTACCCATGAAAGGTCTCCCAGTAGAATTGGTTTGATACCTCTTTCCTTGGCTCCCTCTTCTATATCAAGCACTACAAAATCAGTAGGAATAAGAAGATTGTTTACCTAGACCATTACATCTTCAATATATCCACTTGGATATCTAGCTGAACCATCCACCAACAAAAGTGATATGGTTGTCTTCTTGGCATCATTCAACACCAGTTGCTCATAGATGTTGTATGGCATCAAGTTGATGGTGGCTCCCAGATTTATCGTTGCCCTTTCCAGGGTAGTATCTCCAATATTAATATTGATGCATAAAATTTTTGGATCCTGAAATTTTGGCGGTAAAGATTTTTAAAGGATTGCTTTGGCACTTCCAGTTATAGACTCTTGATGATTTTCCATAAACCTTGGCTTGTAAGTATGGAGACCATTGAAATTTTTTGCATAAACTTCTTGATCATCTCCAATAAAGGCAAATTGACATTGACTTTCGATAGGATGTCATATGTCTTTTTATAACTTTTCTAACTTGCTCTTCTGCAATCTCATTGGGAATGGAAATGGAAGAATGTACGAATTAGGAGACTTGCGTAAAAATGGTAATTTTTAGGATTTTCAACCACTGTTTTTTCCTCTTTTTCTTTTGCTATGTTCTCTCCTGAAAGACCTGAAACATTAGAAGATTTATTAGAAAGTTCAGCATGTCTATCATTAATTAATTCATTACCATTTCAGAGAATTTTCATGGCCTTTGCTTGCTCAATTAGGCTTAAAAATTTTCCTGGTTCACTCATTTGCTATCGAGGTACTTCAGCCAGTTGCCCGATTTACGTTTCCATCTTCCTCACTGAAGCCTCTATGTTTTGAAATCTCACATTATGATAATTGAGGTTGTCTTGTATCCTTTTGTCCTGCTGATTCATTTTTTGGTCCATATTTTGCACAAATTACTTCATTGTATCTTCCAATGATAGATTCGTGGGCTAAGATCAAAGATATTGTTGAGCACCAGCATTATACAATCTCTGGTCATAGTTGTTGTTGTTTTCCCCACTGGTTCTAATGTTGTGATTGTTAGGAGAAATTTGGATGATTTCTCCACCACGAATTGTAAGAATTTGAAAAAGAATCATTTTGAGGTCTAAAATTGAAATTATTCAAGGCTTGTACTTATTCCTCATCATTAGGTCTAAGACCTCTTGCTTGAAAAGCTTCTGCACCATACCCTGGTTGATCATATCCCTGGTGTCATGTTTCTCTCATTTATCCCATCTGATTGACAAGTACCTCGATAGACTTTTACATATGTGACATTTGCATTAAGTTCCCGGTATTAGCATCTACTTCATAAATCCCTTTCATTCCCCTATAACTTTTCCCTCGAGAATTTTTGGAAAGTTTTTCAAAGATAGATTGTAACTCTTTTGGTGTCTTATCCGTCATGGATTCTCCACATGCATTATTCACCAAGACAGTTGAGAAATTATTTAGTCCATTATAGAACCATTGATAGAGTTGGTGAATTTGATATCCCTGATAAGGACAATCAAAATGAAGCATCTTGTAACACCCAAGCTTCATAGAATGTCTGTTTGTCCCCTTGGAAGAAATTGGTAAACTTGACTTGATCTCACTGGTTTTCTAGGGAGATTAGAATTGGTTAGTAAGCTTCTCTACCATCTCTTTCCAAGTTGTCAGTGAAGCTGAAGGCAAAGTCAAAAGCCATGTCTTCGACTTTTCCTTTAGAGCATATGGAATACACCTCATACACAACTGGTTTTCTATCACCTTACTGTTTGGAAAGGCTTGAATTGCTGCATAGAATTCTCTAAGGAATTTAAGTACATCTTCATTTGGTAACCCATGGAAAGTAGGTAGCAAATTGTAGTGGAAACGTTTCAGCTTTTAGTTCCTTGCTTCTTTATATAGTGCAATGCACAATGGGTGATTAACAACAATATGATTATCAACAGTAGGCCTACTGTAATCCTTCATGGTCTTGATAGGTACAGTTGGTGGGTCTGGATCCTGTTAGGTGTTACGATTCCATCGTCTACCATTATTCTTCATCCAATACGATCAATGTTGTCATTCAATGGTTGTAATTCTAATTACAATGATCTTCTGCCTTGCATTCACCGTTGAAACCTATAACAAAAGACAGACACAATAAACTACGAAAATAAAATAAATAAAAAGTTAAAATCTAAAAATTAATGACTTTACTACCTAACTATTTAAATCTATTAACTAAAACTAAAACTAGAATTAACCAAAAAATTCAATTAGTCCCCGACAGCGGTGCCAAAAAATTGATTGCTTGAAATCGTGTTTATAAAATAATACTCGCAAGTTCGCGAATCGTAACAAAATGGTTAAAAGTTTGTTCTAATTAAAGCTAAATTAAATTAACCAAAGATTATTAATGAATATTGATTTGATTTAAAATTAAATTAAATTAAACTAATTAAAGCAATTGAGAAAATTGAATTGTGATCAAGGCGAGAAAGAACTAGGTCATCAATGTTCCCCTACTATGACTACTCAATATTTCAGATTGACTTTGAAAAAGATATTAATCAAGTTAAGGATTTGTTCTTATATTTAGTATGCTTGTTACCCTATGATCGTGGGACGAATCAAGTGTTCTTAATTATAGTTTACCGATAGATCAATGGTGCAAACTACAATCAATAACCCATTAAGTGCAAGAACAATGAACCAAAACCTACTTGCATAGATCAATGCTAAAATTAGTTTTATCCATTCAATTGAATATTAATTAAGATTACGTACATATCAATACTCCAACCTCAATTGTAATATTATCAAAACCCTAAATTCATGCCAACATAAGATCATGCATTAACAAGAATAAAGAATTAAGACATAAGTTCATTTGATAAACTCAAAACTTGAATTAATTAAAATATAGTCAATTCTAACAAAGAGCATTCATAGATGTTCACAATGATTCCCTAGTATGGAGTTTGTTACACATGGCAAAAATAAAAAGACAAGAGAAACAAAAGATAAGACAAAACCCATCGAGCGCTCAAACGAATTCTTCAAATCCTAAATGTTGAAATCTTCTTAGTCTTTGAATCTTCAGATGTGCAAAGATGAATGAGGGAATTGTGTTGTTATGTGTAAAGGTATGGAAAGGTGGTTATAGGTTGTGTATCGCTAGAAATCCCATAAAAATAATATAAGAATTTTATATAGGTCCTCTCCGAAGTAAGGTTTCAGAATTCCTAGAAACAAGGAATGTCCATTACTGCTCCCCATGCCGCGGCACGGACACCATGAACATACGCGACACATGAAACATTGTGCTCTCTAGATGTTTACGTGGTGTAGACCGCTGTAGAGATAGGTACTTGGTCACAGTGTAGATTGTGGCTGTGAGAGATGGCACTCCTGGGCTTCTCTAATGGATAAGCCATGTTGGAGGCTCTGATTGGACAACCACCTATGCAACGGTAATCGACAAAATTGGCCCTTTTGGCCTAAAAATTCTCCAATCATAACACTAAGATCCAATGAGATAAAAATGCTCTAACACACAAATTAAATACCTAAAAGGCTCAAGAAACAAGCAATTGATTGGAGGGATAGGGATTAAAAACATATACAAACAATAATCAATCAGCTACTCTCTTGAAAAGTAATGATCTTAAGTAAGTCTCTTTGTATTTCTTTTAGATCATCTGCTTGTAAGCCATAAAACTTGGTTTTTAAATATGCACTTTGTTTCTCTTTTATGTTTTGTTGAGTAAGTTGAGTTTGCTAATATGTAAGTTGTGGATACAATTTGAAATCTTTCAACTTGTATATTACCATAGTATCCATTTTGCTTCGGCCACTACATAGAACTCAATGAGCACCTTTACGAAGAAGACTACACATTTTGGCTGTGAAGCCGCCCAATGTAGAAAACGGCTACACAATTTTGATGAGTGAAAGCCATCATGAAGTGTATATATTTGTTGACTTTGATTTCTAGATTGTATCAGAAAAGCCAACAAGGATTGGATTTCGGCTGAGATTTCAAAGAGAGAGAGAGAGAAGGAGAAAGTAAACAAGATACGAGTTTTTTACATGGTAAAACTCCGATGACCGGAGAAACGTCCACGGGTGGTTGAATGGTCAACCTAGCCAAAATCCACTATGAATTCTTGAATATTACAAGCTCTTGATCTTTTTTTTTTTGTGTATGCTCTCTTGTCTATATATTTTTTTGGACGAGATTATGGGTCTATTTATATGTTTATAGAACCCTAATCTGTTTTGTACAAGTAATAAAAGATCTTTGTATTTAATTACAATTATTTTCTTGTTTGGAGCTGATTGTTTTCTTTCCTGTTTCGGAGTCTTGTATTGAAGTTGAATGAGATTTTAGTAACGTAGTCCAATTAGGACTTATTTCCTTATAAGAGCGTGGTCTTTTTGAGGACATAGAGGTGTTCTCGGATAAGGAAACCTTTATGCTTGACGTTCTCTTTCTTCTTTAGAGTCTTTCTTTGATAAGGATCCTGGCGTGACTCAACTTGTGAACTACTTGCTAAGCTTCTTACCTGGTTGTCATGTTTATCCCAAGTAGGATATGATGCATGTTGGTCCCGAGTGACGTCTACTAATCCCGAGTAGAAAATGCATTCTGCTTGCCTAGAGTATGTTTAATTGATGCAGGCCTTGTTTTAACACCTGTCTACTCGGGCCTCTTCTCTTCAACGATGCCTTGTTGGATGTTTTCTGAGTGCCTATTTGGATATCCACCTGGTACTTTTATCCTCTCTGTCAATGACATGTACATTTGGTAAAATTCAGATACGACAATATTTATGTTAGAAAAATCAAAAAGTTGTTGAAAAGAATCAATAAAAAGAAAATTCTTCGATTCAAGCCTGTAAAGAAATAAGGCTTAAAATGAGTATAGTTGAAAATCATGTACGCTTGAGTTGAAAAATAGAAATGGGATGATGAGCCATATGCACACACATGCTCATATGTTGAATTCTATTCTGTAATTTGGATGATAATCGATTTGACCTTTTGTGAAAAAGCTTAAGATGAATATATGTGGATGTGATTTGAATGTTAATTATCAAATTACCCCTATTCATATGTTTGAAGCAATATGCACACACACTCTTTTGCTTTATAAGTTGTTTGATATTCTTGCAATTTAAGAAGAATTATGAGAGAGATTAAAAATCTTGGTGTATCTCTCATAGTTTTTGAAGCTTATATGTGTTTATTTTATTTTCTAATTGCTTGAATATGTCAACGTGTGGATATCATTGTGAACATTATTCTATCTTGATCTTAGATAGAGCAATTGTCAAGGAGAGCATTGCATGTAGACTTTGTTCTCTTTTATGATATGTTCACATGATTTGCTTTGTTATTTGTTGACATATTGATTGATAAAAACAATTGAACTATAAGATGCACGATATCTGTCTTGAAATAATTACGTGAATGTGTTGACGATTGTCATATATAAATTTTATCAGGCGTACATGTCATTGACAAAGAGGATAGAATTGCCAGGTGAACATCCAAATAGGCATTCAAAAAATATCCTGCAAAACATTACCAAAGAAGAGAAGTCCGAGTAAACAAGTATTGAACAAAACCTACTCGGGGTCAACTGACGTCATATACTACTCGGGGTTAGTTAAAGATACTCGGGGCTAGTTGATGACATTTTCTACTCGGGATCAGATGACATCACTCGGGACCAGCTGATATCGTGCTCTACTCGGGACAAACATGAAGAAAACCGAATAAAAAGCTCAGCGCGTAGCTCACATGAATTGAGTCATTAAAATACTTGAAGATATCCATATCAAAGAGGAATTCAAATAACAGAATATCAAGCAGAAAGGGTTCCGAATCAGGCAACAATTTTATTTCTTCAAAAAGACTACGCTATTATAAGTAAATAAGTCCTAACTGGACTACATTACTAGAGTCTCATTCGATCTCAATACAAGTCTCCAAAATAGGAAAGAAGACAAACTACTTCGAACAAGTAAACAATCATAATTAAATACAAAGATCTTTTATTACTTGTACAAAAAGGATTAGAGTTCTATGGACATATAAATAGACCCATAATCTCGTCACAAAAAAGATACAGAAATCATGTAGAAAAATACAGAGAGAAAAAGAGAGATCGAGAATTGTAATTATTCTATTCATAGTGGATTTTGGCTTGGTTGATTATTCAGCCATCTGTGGACGTTTCTCCAATCATCAGAGTTTTACCACGTAAAAACTTGCATCCGATTACTTTCTCTTTCTCCTTCTCTTTCTCTTTGAAATCACAGCTAAAATCCAAATATTGTTGGATTTTCTCATACATCCATAAATCGACGTCAACAACAATGAATATATCCTTGTTTGAGGTTGATAGTAGTTGATATTGCAACGAATTCCTTTATTTATGAGGTTGATAATAGTTGTTATCACAATCAATTCCTCCATGCTTGAGGTTGAATAAGTTTCCTCGTGCTTGGGGTTGATAGTAGTTGTGGATACAACCAATTCCTTCATGTTTTGAGGTTGATAGTAATTATGAGTGACACCAACTCCATCAATTTTACAATTGTTTTGTTGTTAAATGCATTTGTTGATTTTGGTAAAATGTACCTATATGCTTGACAGAAACATTTAAGCATTTATGTTTCATTATTTTATCATATGTCTTTTCATGTTTATCTTGTTAACTAACACTTATATGGATCTATATTCTGCTCATGTATTTTTATGTTTTAGTGTTGATGACAAAGCCATGGGAACAAACATGGTTTCCAATCTTATTCATTCACCAAAACCCATAGCCAAAAAAAAATCTACTCCAACAACCTCTAAAAATCCAAAACCTCATGATGTTCACCAAAAACAACAAGTTGAAAGCCTTGGGTGTCATGGGAACAAAAAATCTTATCTAAGATAGGGGTGTTGATTTGGTTGAGTGTTCTTACATTCATCACTTAATACATGAAAGGCAATAGGATACATGGATACATTCTTTTTGGTTTGTTAATGAGAGCCTTATAAGGGAGTTCTATTTTGTGTATTAAGAGAGCACAACCTATGAAAATGCCTTGATAAATGTTATAAGGAAAACATTTAGGGTTTCCTTAGATAGCAACAACAAGTTCCTTGGCTTTTGAAATGAAGTTATTTTGGAACTACTTGATATGGATAACATTGATCGTTTGAATCTTATGAGGAGAACTTTATGTGAGGATGATGGATTTGAATGGGGAAAGAGAGCATATATAGGCCAAAGTGAGTTGACCAAGGTTAGTGCCTTTCAGCATCTTATTGTATATGCACATATTGTAGGATCTACAAATGCTTCTTAGCTTAACAAGGAGAAGATCAAGATTGTGTGCACGGTTGTTACAAATAAGCCCTTAAATCTTGGTGATCTCTTGATAGAACACATAGAGAGTGGGACTACTTTACCAAGATTGGACAAGAAGATTGCATTTTCGGGGTTATTTCTCACTTTTGAATGAAGCTTGGTGTTTTAAAGCTTAACTAGGATGTGCTAATACCACCCTTGGAGATGTTTTGTGAAAACGATCGGGGTTTATGTCGTACAAAGAAAAGGGGAATGTTAGTGACACTTGTAGGCTTTTTGGTGAACACCATGAGCCATGTGTTATGTGAAGCACAAATTGTCTACCAGAATGGACCAGGCAATTTCAAGTGAGGCTTATGAACAAGATTGGAGAGCTTGATGCTAAAGTGGTGGAACTAGGTGCAAAAGTGATACAACAAGAAGAGAATATCAAGTACCTAGAAGAAAGGATTGCCTTTAGCTATTCATCCACTACAAAACTTTATGTGAGATTGATAACATGAAGAACTTTATTTGATAGTGCCTGATCTTGAGTTTTTTTTTAACCTTTTTTCTTTATATAATTTCAAAAAGGGGGAGAAAAATATTGATACTAAAATCTATGCATTCTTAATTTTCGTTTTTGGTATATTTATATTTGGTTTCATTTGTTATCTTGAATTTTTGGTTTGTAATATTCGGATGATAATATTTTGTTGATGGATAGTACATGTATTTAAGGGGGGTGGGGGGGACATGTATCCATTTGGACTTTATTGACATTTATCTATTTATCTTGCCATATATGTATGTTTCTCTTGTATATACTTTGTGTTTCAAGATGATTTTATGCGGTGACAAGAGAAGACTACTTGGAAGAATTCAAGACTTGATGAAGGTTATTCTAAGGGAACTAACTCATTGTATTGTGAGGGTGGGCTTTCATGGCCAATCTTCATTTTGTATGTTTGAGTATTTGTATAGGTGTTTTGACATAGAATTTTCCAAATGGGGATATTGTTAGGTTTTTGAGTTTAGTGATGGCATAATTCCATATCAAAACGGCTTTTTCCTTCGTATTGATTAGTTGGCTAGAATTTACAGTTTATCAAGCTTCAAGGAAGATTGGACAACATTTTAAGCAAAGTGGTGGCTAAAACACGAACAAGCTTAATTGCATAGCAAAAGGTATATTGAGATCTCTTTCCTCTTACAAGGCCATAGGCACACATATACATTGCATCCACATGTGCCCTGAATCATTGTTCACATTTGGTATATCACATACACACACATGTTATAGTATGCACATGCATTAGACTTGAATTGACAACTTGTGTAAATTGCATATTCTTGGACTATCTCTAGAAAATGGGATACTTCTGTGTTCGTGTGTTTATATGTTTGCGTTTATGTAATATTGGACATCCTCATTAAGTTTCAGGCATGTCTTTGACGTACATGGTTTTCATCATTGTGTTTCAAGTTGTATTCCATATTCTTTTTCAAAAGTTTTGTTGACGTCCTTGTGTGTGAGAGAGTCTCGGTTTGTGATTCGAAAATGGGTTTGAATTCAGAGTTTGGAGGCCGAAGAACGGTCGAAGAAAGCAAAGGTATGCGAGGGGAGGTGAAGGAACCAAACTAGTGGATCAAGCACATCTCCTCATGGAGGCACGTGGCCTCCATGGGAAGAGCTGCCCTCTGTCCCCGTGGAGCCCATGCACTTCCATGGGATGGCAGAGGTGGCACCTCTTGATTGGTTGCTTAATTTCTTTCTTTAGTTACCTCATATTATTATCTTCTTTCTCTCTCATTTCATTCTATGAAGAAAAAAATGAAAAACACAAGTGCAGAATTTTCTCTCCAATTTTCCCAACTTCCAAACACCATAACTTTCTCATTCGGAGTTCTATTCGACTGATTCAAGTTGGATAATATTTTTAGGAAAGTCCTCTATCATTTCCTCGAGAATTTGGAGTCATTTTTTCATGTTTTCTTGTGTCTTCACTCATAAAAACGGGACTGCATATTTTTCACCTAAGGTATTGATTTCTCTCTTGAGTTTGATCTTCAAGTCTTCAATCACCTTGGGTTTTCTTTTTCTATATATGTATATTTGATGTGTAATCATCATTTTTCTAGTAGGCGTTAGGTGCTAGTCGGACGGAGACCCGGCTCCTAGCGCCTAGGGCGACTAATCGGTGAGTAATCGAAAAAACATTTGTCACCAATTTTGGTAAGGCACATCACAACACTTCCACATTTCAGTACTCCTCTTGGTTCCTTATTGGTGGGCACATCACAGACAATTCCATCCATTTTTTTAAATTCTTTATTGTTTCCTTCCAGCTCATCTTCATCTTCTCGATGACTCCAATACATCCACATTTCAAAATCTCTCTCTCTCTCTCTCTCTCTAAACACCATCTCATTCGTTTCTTTTGTTTTCTTTCCAACTCATTTTTATTTTTCAATTCTTTTTTTGTTCTCAATCATGATGCTCAATCATTCAAATGGGAGACCGGAGGAGGGTGACCAGACGAGTGACGACGGCTTCGATCTGGTGACGGCGGACGACAACTTTCAGAGATCTCAGCAACTGAAAGTAGATGGCGATCTCCGACCGATTGCTTACCTGATCTTTGAGAAATCATCACTTATGTTGTGTTTATTCAGTGTTTGATGGGTTTTTATTTTGTGTTTAGGATGGAATTTGTTGGGTTTCTAATTGTAAAACTGAAAAATTGGAGGAGAAGACTTGGGTTTATGTTTGGGTAAGGTAGAGATGGATTTGGGTTTGTTGTTTTAAGATTGAAAAAGATAGTTTAGAGAAGAGTAGGAGAATGGGGGAGGTGAGAAAATGGATCAAATCGGAGATCGACTTACCGATTAGTCAGCGATTTGCACCATTATCCGGAGGCCTACTAATCAGGCCGATTTTAGCCATATTGAGACGATTAATCTGCCTAGTCAACCGATTTCTAGAACACTAGTAATCATTGATTAGAGTAATGAACTCTAATAGAGCTAGTTTGAGCCTTAATTGATGCATGTTGAGCTAGGTTTCTTAAACCTATGTTATCACAGGTTTCTGGAGTTGTATTGTACTAGCTTTCAATCCAGGGCTATTTGTGTGTTGATCCTACTCCAATGACTAGTAGATTTTCCATGTGCTAGATCTGTAATATCCCAAAAAAATTGGTCAAACCGTCCTCAAGTAGTTGGTTCCAATTATTATGAATTTGGTCTCAACTTATTTTCTATAAGGTTTGAGGTCCAAAATGACAGTGTTGGTGAGATTATAACTGTGACAAGAGAAATAATGATTTGGGCTGGACCCAAATCGATTAGTATTTGGGTTTGTCCTTATTTTAAATGCTAAGGCCTAAGCTTGCTTAAGTTTCTAGTTAACCTAAACTTAATTTAGGGTAACTCAAAAGGTAAGTTTATAATGTCCTATGCATTCGATGAGTTGAAAGGGGGAAAAGAAAAGAAAAAGATGGAACAAACAAACGAATGGAGAAAGAGAGTTGTGTTGGGATTTTTGAGCCACTGTTCAGTTTTCTTTTGGTGACAATTCGGAGGTCAATTTGTGGTCTGATTGAGCTCGAATTTTGTCAGCATATTCTACTCCGATAGTTATTGATTTTGACGGTGGAGATGTAAATTGGAGTTCCCTATGAAGAGATCTAAGGCTCAGAACAAAGCTAGACAGAAACATAAGACGAACAATAGTTTGAAGATATTGGTGTTAAGTAAGTTGTTCTATCCTTCCCATGTCAATGATTTATTAGATATGTTAGACTGATTTTTATGAATCATTTATGATAATAGACATATATAAGATTGATTTATATTGATTCCATAGTTCATGGTCCAGATCATGATTTTTTATAGAATTTTCGAAATGGCATAAAGGTTGCTGAAATCCTCTATTTTACTAGACCAGCCACATTTCGTAAATCTGTTTTGGGTTGTTTATTAATGTGGGAAAATTATGAAATTTACACTGATGTAGGCATATGAGTATATTATCACTCTGACAAATTTCGTGATCTTTAGATGTGTAGAAATAGTTTTATAATTCCTAGAGTAGACAGAGGTCGGATTTCCTTTTCTGCTGGATAGTTTCGGGAACCATGAAATATTGGTATTGTTGTATGATCTAATCACTCCGTATTGATCTGAAAATTTTACTGTAGATTACCCTATATGTCTAAATTACATCTGAAAAGTTTCATAATTTATACATGATTAGAAATATTTATATAAATTTCGGAGTGGACTGTGTTGACTAAGGTCTCTACTGGACAGATTTGGGATAAGTAAGAATATAATTAATTGTTTGGATATACTATCGATCCTAGATTGAATTGAAACTTTTATTGCAATATTTTTATAATGTCTAGACAATCCTTGTTAAATTTCATAATATTTGAAGCTGCAGAGAAATTATTAAAAATCAGAGATCAGAGGATAGTCAGTTGTATTAGCTGGGAACTTGATTTCTAAGTATAGTTCTATATATGTGAAGCTTATGTTGATTTACCTTACTGCGGTGATAAGGTTATGACAGTAAATCAATTTATAAATTGATATGTTTGAGTGATGCTTGAGCTTCCAAAACTAGAGCCGATTCGTTCATATTTAGGTAAGTAAACTCATCCATGATGTATAATGTTTTTCCAAAATGTTTATACTATGTAACAAGCTCTTTCATGTTTTCAAATGTTTATATGGCATATTTATGTTTCAAATTATCGAACTACTGATTCTAATATCCCTACCATTTTATATTTTATACTCTATCGTACTTTGTTAAGGATTTCACCGATTTTAAGTAAGGTTGCTTTTATAAGTATTTGGTATTAATGACCTTGAACTAAATTCCTTACATATTTTGAATACAATTTGACTATTGTTATTTATACTGAAATGGTTATACTGAGAATTCTATTGTTATCTATACTGAGCACCTACATACTATTGATTTCAAATGTATATTAATTTGTAACACCTCTAAATCTGGGACCCACCGGATCGGGATGCTACGTGATCTGGACCTTATAAAAACCTTAATTTACAATAGTCACAACTTATATCATCAATATTGTATCCACAAATTACAGACAAATGTATATGAATTTGTAAAACCGTTTTGGCTCTTTGTTCTATAGTTACCATTATTGTTATTGGCCCATTTGGGATATTGTGTGCACACATACTGTTGCCGCGTCACTCGGGTAATTGTGACATACTGTTATTGCCGCGTCACACAGTTAATTGTGATATACTGTTATTGCCGTGTCACATGGGTACTTGTGACACTACGAGACATGAGCTTACCGCTTTCCAAAATAGATTAATGCATACTGTTTATACTGTAAAATAATTTACTCACTGTTTTATAAAGTGAATGAATTGTACCGTTTACTCCCGTAAAATTATAGTGTTTTACTGTTTTAAGTTAGGATTAATAGATAATCATTTGATTTAGTATCGTATATCCTCTTTAATGAAATGTTTTATGATTTAAGAATGTGAATGAAGATATTTTAAAGTATTGCTTCAACCGTTTTATTGATATTGAGTACGCATATTGTATTCAAATGTTAATTCACGTTTTATAATATGTTTTATTGTTTAAATTCCCTGGAATGTTTATTATCAAGATTTTGAAGGTAAACGTTTTACAAAGGCCATTTTATTTTTACGTGTTATGTATTAATTTACTTACCGAGTTGACGGCTCACCCCTCGTCACCACCATTTTGCAGATTGAGTTTTTGGTCATTGAAGTGATAGAGATTACTTTAGCTTATTGGAGATATGTATCGCCCGGAAGAATTTGATTCTTTGAATGTAATTTATGGATACATTATTGATGATATAAGTTGTGACTATTGTAAATTAAGGTTTTTGTAAGGTCCGGATCACATAGCATGCCGATCCGTTGTGTCCCGGATTTACGGGTGTTACAAATTCATATACATTTGAAATCAGTATTATGTCGGTACTCAGTATAGATAACAATAGAATTCTCAGTAGAACCATTTCAGTATAAATAACAATAGTCCAATTGTATTCAATATATGTAAGGAATTTAGTTGAAGGTCATTAATACCAAATACTTATAAAAGCAACCTTACTTAAAATCGGTGAAATCCTTAACAAAGTACGATAGAGTATAAAATATAAAATGGTAGGGATATCAGAATCAGTAGTTCGATAATTTGAAACATAAATATGTCATATAAACATTTGAAAACATGAAAGAGCTTGTTACATATTATAAACATTTTGGAAAAACATTATACATTATGGATGAGTTTATTTACCTCGAATATGAACGAATCTCTAGTTCTAGAAGCTCAAGCATCACTCAAACCTTTTGCTTTACAAATTGATTTACTGTCATAACCTTATCGCCGCAGTAAGGTAAATCAACATAAGCTTCACATAAATAGAACTATACTCAGAAATCAAGTATTAGTAGTGGAAGTCTTCAGATGAGATGGCTAAATGTACGTTACATTATGGCCACATCTCCAACATTTTACAACAGCAACATGAAGGAATAGAGGCTGCTGTCGATATAATTATGTCTCTAGAAGAGATGTTTGCTATGAGGTCTGGGACGACTAAGAGAGAGGTAGTGACTGCTTTTATGAATCTTATGATGAAACCTGGACAAGGTGTGAAAGAACAAATGATGAAAGTCATAGCACATCTCAACATTGCTAAACTAAATGGTGTTGAGATAGACGGTGATACCCAAATTGACATGATTGTCATCTCACTGTCGGATTCCTTTGATTAATTCAAGTTGGACTACACCTTGAATTATAAGGAATACACCTTGCAATGCCTGATGCAAGATGTTCAAAGCATGAAACAAATACTTGTGAAAGGCAAGGTTCAAGATATTCATATGCTTGGTAAGTTGCTACTGTTAAAGACCCGTAAGAAGGTCAAGAGACAATATAAGAAAAAACAACATGAGCCTTCTTAGAAGGAGACCAAGATAGTAAGAAAGATCAAAGGGAAATGTTTCCTTTGTGGTGAAAAGGGTTAAAGGAATAGACTGAATAAGAATAAGTTCAACTTGCATTTAGGAAATGGAGCATTGGTGTCTACTAGTGTAGTGGGAGATATTCGAATCAATTTAGATTCTTATAGGCATTTAGATTTAATAAACGTTTATTATGTACCACAATTCAAGAGAAATTTAATTTTGGTCTCTTGTCTAAATAAATTTGGATATTCGGTTACTTTTAATAAAAGGTTTTATTATTGGTAAGAATAACAAAATTATTTGCAAAGGTACATTGGAAAACGGTTTATTCTATTTGCAAAGAAAGATCTCTCACTTGTTAGACACTGAATCAACAGAACCTAATTATAAAAGAGTAAAATTATCAAAAGATGAAACCTACCTATGGCATTTGCGCTTAGGTCATATTAACCTTAATAGGATTAAAAGATTGGTAAGTGACGGACCTCTAAGTGACTTAAAGGTTGATGATCAACCAAATTGTGAAATCTTGTTTGGAAGGTAAAATGACCAAAAGGTCGTTTACGACCATGGGCATAAGAGCCATCAAATGTTTAGGAATGATACACAATGATGTGTGTGGACCTATGAGCATTCAAGCTAGAGGTGGATATGAGTACTTCATCACTTTCACGGATGATCACTCAAGATTTGGTTATGTGTATCTCATGAGACATAAGTTAGATGCTTTTGACATGTTCAAAGCATTTAAAACTGAAGTGGAAAATCAGCTTGAAAAACGCATAAAAATCTTGAGGTCTGATCATGGTGGAGAATATCTATCTGGTGAGTTTCAGCAATATCTTATTGATAATGGGATAGTTTCTCAGTTTTCTGCACCAAACACACCTCAACAAAATGGGGTGGCAGAAAGGAGAAATAAAACTCTTTTAGACATGGTTAGGTCTATGTTGATTTATTCAATGCTTCCTAATTCTTTTGGGGGATATGTTTTACAAACCGCAATGTATATTCTAAATGATGTACCATCTAAGTCGGTTCCTAAAACACAACATGAGTTGTGGACCGGGCGAATGCCTAGTTTATAACACTTGAGGCTATTTTGATCCTGCGCACGTGTTAAAAGGAAAGACAGAAAAGATGGAGTCCGGTTCAGAAACATGCATATTTATAGGGTATCCAAAAGGAACAAAAGGATATTATTTTTATAGTTTTTCAGACATTAAAGTATTTGTTTCGACAAATGCTAAATTTCTGGAAAATAACTATATGAATAATTTTGTGCCTAAAAGTATAATTGTCCTAAATGAGCTTTTAGGAGATACAATTCCACAAGAGGTTTCGCAACCAAGCCCAATTGTAAGTTTCGTACCAACACAAGATCAACAATCTACCATTCCTCATCATAATGAGAGGGTTAGTAGACAACCTGAGAGATAGATCGGTCTAGGAAAATCTGTAGAGAATATCCTGGACGACGATGATCCCTATACATACAAGAAAGCAATGGAATATGTTGATTGTCGCCATTGGCAAAAGGCAATGCAATCGGAAATTGAATCTATGGTCAAAAACAAAGTCTAGTCTCTTATAGACTTGCCTAAAGGGATAAAACCCATTGGGTGCAAGTGGGTATATAAGAGGAAAAGAGGAATGGATGGAAAGGTGGAAGCTTTTAAAGCTAGATTGGTAGATAAAGATTATACACAGAAGGAAGGTATCGATTATGAAGAAACCTTCTCTCATGTGGCCATGCTTAAATCCATTAGGATACTCTTATCCATTGCCGCATCTCTAGACTTAGACATTTGGCAAATGGACGTCAAGATAACTTTTCTTAATGGAAGTCTATACGAAAGCATCTACATGATGCAACCAGAAGGATTCATTGAGAAAGGCCAAGAGGAAAGGGTATGCAAGTTGCAAAGATCCATATATGGATTGAAGCAAGCATCCAGATCCTGGAACATAAGGTTCGATCAAGCTGTGAAATTTTTTGGATTTATTCAATACCTTGATGAACCTTGTGTATACAAAAAGGATTAAAGGAGACAAGTTGGTTTTCCTATTTCTTTACGTTGATGATATACTACTCATCGGAAACAATGTAGGTGTAGTTGTAGGGAAAATCGGTTCAAAAAGCAACGGAAGCGTGAGAAAAATAGAATATTAGGGTTTGCGTATAAATAAAAAATTTCCCTTTTAAAACAAGAACCTTAACCCTAGATTAATTGATGTATATAAAAAGTATTTTACCTATATATTTATTTTTTTCGTGACAATTTAACTAGCATCTAATTGAATCCGCAAGATCTTCCAATCCAATCATGAACGTGAATCACGTAGGAGTGTGGGCTCCCTTTCTTTAAATTGTATACATGAGGATGGAAACAAACAAAATCTTCTACTTTGTCAGTCACAATAATCCTCTAAGAGAAAAACCAAGAATGTCCGGTCACTTTTGAATTATCAATCAATTTGATTAAAAGTCGCGTGAACCTTGATACGATGTTGTACACAAAACCCTTTTGATGCAAAGGATACTAGTGTACTATCGAAAACAAAAACGTTCCCTCTTTTCTCTTTGCTTGGTTAAATTCTTCACACAGTGAGTTGGATGAAGTTTTTTTTATATATAACAATAAAAAACAAATAAAAACAACTTCTCACACCCAAAATTCATTCTTGGTCGAATTTAATACGTATTATATATAAGAGACTAAATTCTCTCCTAAAAACGATTTACTTGGTGGTTAAGAATCCTATCCTTATGTGGATTTACTTGTTGGTTAAGAATCCTTTTCCAAAATGAATTGTTTTCTACACCAAAACTCCTAATCCAACTCAATATTGTATTTGTAACCATATTAAAGACTTCCTAATTTGACTAGATAAATAATTCCTTTTATTTACCTACTTATCAAATATAGTCTTTAACATTAATTATACTACCGGCAATAGTATAATTTTAGGAGACCATCTTCTACTAGGAAAGAGATTTTGACTTTTTATTAAATAATTAATTAATCAACAAATGAATTAGTTTCCATTTAATTAAATAATAAAATAAAAATAATATAATTAAGCTATTCTAAATAACCTTGCCACCCAACACATATATATGGGCGATATATTATTTTCTTATTTTATTAAATCTATTGGACCATAATAAAAAGTCCACATGTGAACTAGACCTATTCTTACTGAAAGAACCAAGTTCACATGCCTTAATACAATTCTAAATGGACCCCTAAATTCGTCCGGTAGAATACATCAATTGATCCATGTAAGTTCATGTGGATTGGGGATCTTGGCAGGCTATCTAATTGAATTTTAGTTCATTCAACTAAAGAACTAAAATTGAATTCTTAAATAAAGATAGAATAAGTTGATGTTACTCACTCATATCCTAGACAACCTTATTGGAGAAAGTGTATCCTCGTGA
The DNA here is from genome assembly GCA_032871835.1 of Dipteronia dyeriana. NCBI lineage: Eukaryota > Viridiplantae > Streptophyta > Magnoliopsida > Sapindales > Sapindaceae > Dipteronia > Dipteronia dyeriana. The sequence continues at coordinate 108,566,697 of CM065300.1, read as the reverse complement.
AGAATATCAGTAATCGCCAAGAGCTCATAGACCGCCTATAGCTCTCCAAGTTACCATATTTACTCATATGACCACATTTTGAACTTGGATATTTTGACTTGTCTATAAGCCATGTTTCAATAGACAATATTGAAAACTTAACGTTAAGATTTAATATCCAATACCTCAAAACATCCATATGATGATATTCTACTCTCATTTAATAAATGAAGCCACGATGTCCATATTTGTAAATGAAGCCCTATATCGATTAACAAATGAATACCACCAAACTATCGATGATAGACTATGCTATATAATCGTACTCATTGATAGCTCAAATGATAACACTTGGAACCTTAAGTCCATCATTTATCTCAGGATTAAGATAGACTCTCAGATTGTCTTCAAATGAAAACATTTATCCGTTGACGGTTCTAGATAAAGTATTTCATTATGATTCTATTCATTTCACTTAGTGTACTAGATTCTTTTGCCCAAAGACACCACACTTTAATGATTTTAGACTCATCATAACACATTTGATCCCACTCAAATGCTAGAAAAAGAATCTACAACTTTGATAAGATAAACGCGCCTAACCTTTTATCTTAAGCTGTGAATGTTATTCAAGACTAACTAAAGAATTATGTCTACTTCATACATATGCAGATGTATGAACAATTCTTCTTTTCTCATAGTCTTTTGACCTTATGATTATTTACTTTTGACAATTATATTAATTAAACTATAAATGCTATAAGATTTATTAAACTTGAAATCACTTTATTAATAAGAAAAGATTGTCAAATACATTATTATACTCTTGTTATAGAGCTTAATCCCAACAATCTCCCACTTGCTCTATAGCAAATGTGTCAAATCTCGCATCCCTATATTCTCTAGATGCCCATCAAAACTCTTTTATGGAAGAGCCTTTGTAATGGGATCCTCTAGATTATTTGCTGACACGAGCTGTTAATCGTCACGTCACCCCAATGCACAATTTCCCTCAAAAGGTGATACTTTCTTTCAATGTGTTTCCCTCTCTTATGACTTCTTGGTTCTCTCGAATTAGCCACTGCTCCACTATTGTCACAATAGATAGTGATCTGCTTATTCGTATCGGGAACCATTTCCAAGTCAATCAAGAATTGGCAGAACCAGACATCCTTGCATGCTGCAACATACTCGGCTTCCATGGTGGAATCGACAATACAAGTTCGCTTTATACTCTTCCATATGATTGCCCCTCCTCCAATAGTTAACACAGATCCTGATGTTGATCTCCTAGAGTCAGAATTTGACTGAAAGTTAGAATCTGTATACCCAACGGGAATCAAATCCCCTCCAGAGTATACAAGCATATAATCTCTTGTTTTCCAGAGATACTTGAAAATATGCTTGACTGTCGTCCAGTGATTAGGACCAGGTTTCGATTGAAGCCTGTTAACTATACCCACAACAAAACAAATATCTAGTCTAATACAGAGCATTGCATACATGAGACTTCCAACTGTCGATGCATATGGAACCCTACTCATGAATTGCTCTTCATGCTCATTCTTAGGAACTGGTTCCTTAGAAAGTTTGAATCCATGTTTAAAAAGGTAACATACCTTTCTTGGAATCTTGTATGAAAACCTAAACAAGATTTATCTATGTATGAAGCTTGAGATAATGCAATCGTTCTATTATTTCTATCCCTTATGACTTGGATACCAATAATGTAACTTGCTTCTCCTAAGTCCTTCTATCAAATTGTTTTGCTAACCATTCTTTTAATGATGTCAATACACCTACTTCGTTTCTGATGAGTAGTATATCATTAACGTAAAGAAATAGGAAAACCAACTTGTCGCCTTTAATCCTTTTGTATACACAAGGTTCGTCAAGGTTTTAAATAAATCCAAGACTTTTAACAGCTTGATCAAACCTTATGTTCCAGGATCTGGATGCTTGCTTCAATCCATATATGGATCTTTACAAGTTGCATACCCTTTCCTATTGGCCTTTTTCAATGAATCCTTCTGGTTGCATCATGTAGATACTTTCGTCAAGACTTCAATTAAGGGAAGTTGTCTTGACGTCCATTTGCCAAATCTCTAGGTTTAAAGATGTCGCAATGGATAAGAGTATCCTAATGGATTTAAGCATGGCCACAAGAGAGAAGGTTTCTTCATAATCGATACCTTCTTTCTGTGTATAACGTTTAGCTACCAATAGAGCTTTAAAGGTTTCCACCTTTCCATCCATTCCTCCTTTCCTCTTGTATACCCACTTGCACCCGATGGGTTTTATCCGATTAGACAAGTCTACAAGAGACCAGACTTTGTTTTTGAACATAGATTCAATTTGGGATTGCATTGCCTTTTGCCAATGGCGACAATCAACATCTTCCATTGCTTCCTTGTACGTATAGGGATCATCGTCGTTCAAAAGATTCTCTACAGATTCTCCCAGACCGATGTATCCCTCAAGATGTCTAACAACCCTCCTACTATGACGAGGTATGCTAGATTGTTGATCTTGTGATGGTATGGAACTTACAATTGGGCTTGGTTGCGAAACCTCTTGTGGAATTGTATCTCCTAAAAGCTCATTCAGGACAATTCTACTTTAGCATTTGTCAAAACAAATACTTTAAGATCTGAAGGACTATAAAAATAATATCCTTTTGTTTCTTTCGGATACCCTACAAATATGCATGTTTCTGAACGGGACTCCATCTTTTCTGTCTTTCCTTTTAACAGGTGCGCAGGATATCCAAATAGCCTTTAGTGTTGTAAACTAGGCTTTCGCCTGGTCCATAACTCATGCATTGTTTTAGGAACTGACTTAGATGGTACATCATTTAGAATGTAGATTGTATTTTGTAAAGCATATCCCCAAAAAGAATTAAGGAGCGTTGAATAACTCAACATAGACCTAACCATGTCCAAAAGAGTTCTATTTCTCCTTTCTATCAACCTATTTTGTTGAGATGTGCTTGGTGCAAAAAACTGAGAAACTATCCCATTATCAATAAGATATTGCTGAAAATCACTAGATAGATATTCTCCACCAAGATCAGATCTCAAGATTTTTATGCGTTTCTCAAGCTGATTTTCAACCTCAGCTTTAAATGCTTTGAACATATCAAACTCGTCCGACTTATGTCTCATGAGATACACATTGCCAAAATCTTGAGTGATCATCCATGAAAGTAATGAAGTACTGATATCCACCTCTAGCTTGAATGCTCACAGGTCCTCACATATCAATGTGTATCAATCCTAAACATTCGATGGCTCTTGCACCTTTGGTCGTGAACGACCTTTTGGTCATTTTACCTTCCAAACAAGATTCATAAGTTGATAGATCATCAACTTTTAAGTCACTTAGAGGTCCGTCCCTAACCAATCTTTTAATCCTATTTAGGTTAAAATGACCTAGACGTAAATGCCATAGGTAGGTTTCATCTTTTATTAATTTTACTCTTTCATGATTAGGTTCCGTTGATTCCGTGTCTAACAAGTGAGAGATATTTCCATGCAAATAGAATAAACTGTTATCCAATGTACCTTTACAAATAATTTTGTCATTCTTACTAATAATAAAAGCTTTATTAAAAGTAACCGAATAGCCAATTTATTTAAACAAGAAACTAAAACTAAATTTCTCTTGAATTGAGGTACATAATAAATTTCTATTAAATCTAAATACCTATAAGAATCTAAACTAATTCTAATATCTCCCATTGAACTAGCAGACACCAACACTCCATTGCCTAAACGCAAGTTGAATTCGTTCTCATTAAGCCTTCTTCTTTCCTTGAACCCTTGTAAGGAAAAACAAACATGATTAGTGGCTCTGGAGTCTATGATCCATGAATCCATGGAATCCGCCAAAAAACATGTTTCAAGATAGTTAGTATTACCTTCTTCCCTTTTGTCTTGGGACTTTGGGCAATTTCTTTTCCAATGTTCCTTTTCACCATAAAGGAAACACTTCCCTTTGATCTTGGTTACTTTCTTTGTCTCCTTCTTAGTAGGTCCTAGTTGCTTTTTCTTTTGTTGTTTCTTGACCTTCTTCCGGGTCTTAACATTAGCAACTTTACCAATGGTATGAATCTCTTGACCCTTGCCTTTCACAAGGATTTTTTCCATGCTTTGAACATCTTTCATCAGGCATTGCAAGGTGTATTCCTTATTATTCAAGGTGTAGTCCAACTTGAATTGATCAAAGGAATCTGAAAGTGAGTTAACAATCATGTCAATTTTGGTCTCACCATCTATCTTAGCACCATTCAGTTCAGCAATGTTGAGATGTGCTATGACTTTCATCATGTGATCTTTCACAGCCTGTCCAGGTTTCATCCTAAGATTCATAAAAGCAGTCACTGCTTCTCTCTTAGTCGTCCTAGGCCTCATAGCAAACATCTTCTCTAGAGACATCATTATATCGGTAGCTGTCTCCATTCCTTCTTGTTGCTATTGTAACACTTCGGAGATGGTGGCCATAATGTAACATTTAGCCATCTCATCAAAAGACTCCCATTACTGATACTAATCTTTTTGCTCCTGAGTAGATTCATTAGTAAGAGTAGGTGGTTTAGGAGTGCACATAACGAACTTATGCTTTTCGGATTGCAATAAAAGCCCAATTTTCCTTTTCCACGTGACATAATTATCACTAGTTAAAGTATTGTCTTTAATGATGTTGATTAGGGATGGGGTCATGATTTCTGAACAATAACAAAAATTATATAAGTAAATAATCATGATAAAGCACTTTTGAATATTTATCTTAAATTAAATAAAATAATTCAATCGTAAAAATTCAACGGTGGTCCAACACCCATAAATGTCACTCCTACTTTAGGAGTTCGCAACATTTACTAGTTGGACTAGGTCCCACCTAATTGTTAACATAACAACCAACATTTTCAATTTTAGCCTTGTAATTTTTAATAACAAGAACTCTTGGGAGAACATTAATAAAATTACATTGAGTGTAATACCAAGTTATCGACCTTCAATATAATCCCTCACAAATATCCCTCATTTGGGAGTAGATATCGTTTGGGCTAATTGTCTAGTCTAGTCTATCCTTGTAAGGAAGTATCTTGCTAAATTCCATTCATGAATACCCCTTGGGGGTTATTCACGAAACGTAAAGCTCAACTAAACTTGGTGGTCGTAGGTGTTTCAAAACACCTTCTCCCACTCAATTGTTTAAGGCGTGTGATCAAATTCCAAAGAATGATTTACCAAGTTATCTAGATGCCAATTTAGATATCTAAACCATTCAGTGCATGTTAATACCAAAAAAGATATATGAGTGGCACTCCTATTCTATACTACATGTTATCAAACAATGGCAAACATTATAATATTTACAACAAGTAAATTACATGTCTTGGAATACAAAAAACTCCTTTCTTAGCGAACAAGTCTTCATGCGACCTTCGTCGTTCGGACTCTCTCGGCTGCCTCCCATGGGTGTGCACACCCTTGGCCCTTACCCATGGACGTGCGCATGCCACAGACCCATAAAGGGCTGCCATACGCAGCTCATGGCTACCATAGGGCTGCCGTGCGCAGCCCATGCCACAACAAACGTGGCTGTGTGCTCTTCGCACGCACGTTCGTTGCTACGGCTCGCACGGTCCCAAACTTGTTCCGGTTGCTCCTAATTCTTCAAACCTTCGAGTCATCGAAACTTGAGTGTATTACAGAAGAATTATAAATAAAAATACTGCAGTTTTTTATTTTATTATAACAACAAAATAAAAAAAAAACTTAGCAACTACCAAAAAAATTATGGCAATGATAGACCACCCTTCTTGTTACAATCCCAAAAAAAAATTACATTGAAATTCCAGGACCAAAATTGAGCAATAACAAAATACAAGTAAAACATATATATATATCCATACATTCCAATGTAAATATATATGTGAATACCTAGAGTGCCATCTCTTTCTAAAACATGCATATATACAATAAAAAGAAAAAGATTCACGAACACATACATCAATTAATCAAGGGTACAACCAGGCTCTAATACCAATTGTAGGGAAAATCGATTCAAAACGCAACGGAAGCATGAGAAAATTAGAAAATTAGGGTTTGCATATAAATAAAAAAATTTCCTTTTAATGACATGAACCTTAACCCTAGATTAATTGATGTATATAAAAAGTATCGTACTTTTTTTGTGACGATTGAACTAGCGTCGAATTGAATCCGTAAGATCTTCCAATTCAATCACGAACGTGAATCACCTAGGAGTGTGGGCTCCCTTTCTTTAAATTGTATAACTGAGGATGGAAATAAACAAAATCTTCTTCTTTTTTAGTCACAATAATCCTCCAAGAGAAAAACCAAGAACGTCCGGTCACTTTTGAATTATCAATCAATTTGATTGAAACTTGAGTGAACCTTGATTCGATGTTGTACACAAAACCCTTTTGATGCAAAGGATACTAGTGTACTATCGAAAACAAAAACGCTCCCTCTTTTCTCTATGCTTGGCCGAATTCTTCACACAACGAGTTGGATGAAGTTTTTTTTATATATAACAATAAAAACAAATAAAAACAACTTCTCACACCAAAAATTCATTCTTTGTCGAATTTAATAGGTATTATATAAAGGAGACTAAATCCTCTTCTAAGAAGGATTTACTTAGTGGTTAAGAATCCTATCTCTAGGTGGATTTACTTGTTGGTTAAGAATCCTTTTCCAAATGGATTTTTTTTCCTACACCAAGACTCCTAATCCAACTCAATAGTGTATTTGTAACCATATTAAAGACTACCTAATTTGATTAGATAAATAATTCCTTTTATTTATCTACTTATCAAATATAGTCTTTAATATTTAATTTTAGTTCATTCCACTAAATAACTAAAATTGAACTCTTAAATAAAGATAGAATAAGTTGATGTTACTCATTCATACCCTAGACAACCTTATTGGAGAAAGTGTAACCTCATGAAGAATATCAGTAATCGTCAAGAGCTTGTAGACCGCCTATAGCTCTCCAAGTTTCCATATTTACTCATATGACCACAATTTGAACTTGGATATTTTGACTTGTCCAAAAGCCATGTTTCAATAGGCACTATTGAAAAATTAACGTTAAGATTTAATATCCAATACCTCAAAACATCCATATGATGATATTCTACTCTCATTTCATAAATGGAGCTACGATGTTCATATCTATAAATGAAGTCCTCTATCGATTAACAATTGAACCACATGTCCTAGCTAAGACTTCATGCCTTTTACAAGGACTTCCTAAATGTGATCAATGAATGCAAAAATGCAAACAAGCACACAATATAAAATAAGATGATCAACACATCCTATAGGAACTAGACATATGCATGAATAATCACAAACAAATGTATTCAAGTTACTATGCATGAATGATATTCCTAGAACATGTCAAAACAGTATAAACACATTTAATATCTAGAATCATTCATGAAACTAAAACCTTGAATCCAAGTATGAACAGTTAACACACATTCAAGAATTTAGTAACATACAAAAAAACATGCCAAAATCATAAAATGATTTCAATCACAATCCTGGCAAAATCCTAGAGTATATGTTATTAACAATATTCAATTAAAACCAAAATAGCTCTAATAACTCAAACAAATGTGTTATTCCAAAATATCTTCAATTAAATGAACCTAACATATGTATAGACTATTTTTATCAAAATCAATCAATAAAAGATCACAAAATAGTTCTAGATACAGTGCTATCACAATACAATCCCAAACATATGAAAACAAATACAAAATCAAAACCTAACTCAGCATGTAAGATTTTAATCAATATTCAATCTAGCTTCAAAAGAGTCTAAAACTCTAATTAAACTTTGTACAATATACATACATGTATTGAAGAAGAAAACCCAAGGTAATTGAACATGTTTAATAACAAAACTCAAGATGAAATTCAATACCTTAAGAATCAAAGTGTTGTCCCTTTTTTAAGTGTAGAACCACCAAAAACAGAAATCAAAACTTCTCAAACTTCCTTGGAAATGATAGATAATTCAAGGATGAACACTCTCTAATTCAAATAGATTGAATCTAAGTTCAAACAAAGAAGATATAGTGTTTGGAAGGTGAGAAAAATTGAAAGAAAAATTCCGCACAATGAATTCAAATTGTCTTCTTAGAATGAAATGAGAGAATGAAGGAGTATTTAAAAGAGATGGAAGAAAAGAAGTGGAAAAGACCGAAATGCCTCCAAGCCACTTCCCATCCTAAAATGGCGTGTGGGCTGGGAGACCATCTCCCTAAGAGGGCTATGCGTTGCCCCTGAGATGCCTATGTGCCATCTCGGGATGGAGGCTTGGTGGCCTTTTGGCTACCGACTTCCTCATATGCAATCCTTCGTATTCCTCGACCGTCCTCCATCTTCCAAACTCCGAATTTGAATATGTTTATGGATTATGGACCGGGACTCTCTCATGCATATGGATGAACATAAAACTTAGACTAGAAATTATGAATTCGAATTGATACATGAAGACGAAGATAATGCATGTAACATGACAGAAAATTTTCGTAACACTTTACTCAGAACTCGAAATCAAGTGAATGAGTAACTGAAATGATTGGAACTCAATAAGGAACAATGTAATACCTAATTCAATTCCAATTTTCAAGTTACAAAAACACACAAACACATAACACACAAAAGGCTATCACTTGGACAAAGTCCACAAACGTGCAATCTATACAACTGGTCAATTTAGCACTAATGCATGAGCATTCAATATTAAGTGTATGAATGTGTTATACTAAATGAGCACAACGATGTAGGGACACATATGGATGAATTTTGTTTGTGTACATAAGCCTTGTAGGAGAAATGAGGTCTTAAATATACCTTTGTCATACTGAAAGTTCCCTAAATGCGTGTGTGTCTATACCTAGAGGGGGGGTGAATAGGTTTTAATCAAGTCAATTACAAATTTTTCTTTATTAGTCAATATTCAAAATTCACCCAATAGAACAAACATACAACATCAAGTGTAAGGTGCGGAAATATAAATAACACAAGATGTATACGTGGAAACCCTCCAAATAGGAAAAACCACGGGTTGTTAAGTGCGCCACACTCGGTCAGCGAAATCCACTATATGAATAAAAGGTTACACCCTCAAGTGATACTCGAACTCTCACTCTCGACAACCTCAGGCTATGGACACAACTACTCACCACTCATGGTTCAATCCCAAGTGATATCCCCTGATCCACTACTCTTGGGGTGAGCACCTCCTACTCTACCCCTAGGGCCTTTTCAGTGGATACCCAACCAATTGCTTGCCAACCTACCCTTGGTTGCAAGGCTTCTCTTGCATGTGCAACTTCACACCGAAGCCATAAGACTTTGACTCAATGAAGAGTATACGGTCTAAGTGTATATGACACTATGCTCAAATGCAATTATGTGTAAGACCAAACACAAAATGCTTAACTAGATGAAGATAATGGAATTAAACATCCTAGTTATCAAACAATGCCTACATGCCCATACAAAGGACTCAATTAGATGTGTAGATAAAATCTGACAACCTAATTGTCAACAAAAGTCCAACCAACACAAGTTATCACAACAAATAATCAAGGCCAATTTTGCAATCAAGAAATGCAATCAATGAAGCATACACATAAATGTTCACAAACTAGACTAGATGCACAAAGTCAACCTAATCATCAATTATGTATACAGGAACATTCATGATTAGCTATTTAGGCATAAATGACCTAATAATGCAAGCTATCACAATACAAACCCTAAACATATCATAATTTCAATAAATATGCAATTAATATGAAGAAATGCTAATTTAAGCAATAAATGATATGTCTTGGTAAGCTAGAACAATAAATGAACAACAATGGTGGTTCTACTTACCAATAAATGAAAACCCATGCTTGGAATGATGCTTGAATGCAAGATGAAGATGAGTTTGGGGTTTGGAGAGTCAAAAAACAAAGCTTAAATCTTTCTCTCTCTAATGGAGGTTCTCTCACTCTAAAGATGGGTTCTTTGAGCTCTAAGAAGGCAAGGAAGAAGAAGAGAACATATATAAAGAAGCCCTGCACAAAACGACATCGTTTTGGTCTTGAGAGACAAAGTCCCGCACGACCGCTGTACGTGCCGCGGCCTAGGCAAGTGTATAGACCACGGTCTATACAGCATGGCACGGCTGGACATTACTCCTGCCTAGGTCGCTGGCTAGGCATGGCATCAACATCGGTCTAGGCAGCGGTACAAGCCAGATAGCACAACAGCTCGAGCTTCGAGCGACCCAAAACATGACCAAACGACATCCAAACCTTTCGTATAATATACCGTTGGAAAGGTATAGAAGTATACTTTCTTCTCTAATTTACAAAACATGACTTGGATGTCTGTAGAAAATGTTATGGTCATTTTAGTGACCAAAGGTCAGAAACGGACAACAACAGAGATGCCCTATTGTTGTGGTCACTTTGGAGATTTCAAAACTAATCCAAACGATCATAAAATATTACGAATAATATACCGTTGGAAAGGTATGGGTGTCTAGTTTGTAAAGAAATTTTCAAAACTCATTTTAAATCATTTTATAAAAAGATATGGTCACAAGACCATACAAAGGTCAGTTTTGAAAAACATTATATCATTGAAATACACTCTTTTGAAACTAGACACCTTACTCCATATAACCAAACCAAGAGAAGAATGAGACCTTCTCATATGGTCACTCTACGCGTTAAAACAAGCACACCATCGTGCAAGCACAAACACAACACAATGCCACACTTAAATCTACAAATGAAGTGCAAGTGTGATTATGAAGAGATGCACACATATAAACAATATCATCACAAATGCAAGATCAACAAAGCATGCATGAGGTGTGTGTGTGCACCTAAACTATTCAATAGGCAAAGTCAAGTGAATATACCTTTTGCTCTTGAAATCATGGAGATGCTTGGAAGCTTGCCAATGAGGACCTATGCTACCTATTACACAATCATCCCCAATATGGTTTGGTTTGTCATGAGATAAGCCAATCATAAAATCAAGGTCCTTACACGTACAATGAGGCGCATGAAGACTTGAACTAGCTTGAATAGTTGTCGTATCTTCTTTGAAGCTTGAATCATCATCAACCTAAGACAACTAAATCAATACAAGTGAAACATTGTTTTGATATGGAATTAATGTCAACATAAACTAAAAACCTGGCAACTTACTTGTTAGCGCAATTTACTTGTTAAAGGCTCTAATTGTGTGACAAAAATTGCAAGAATTTTAGTGTATACCTATTCACCCCCTCTATTGGTATATTTAACACTATAATTGGTGAAGGGAATTTCAATTGGTGTCAAAATGTGTGTCTAGAAGTAATTCGATAGATCCATATTATGGTGTTTGTGTTGTGTTTTGTTTTGTGAATAATCCAAGATTGTTACTATAGGTGATTCGATGCCGGAAAGTGCTTCTAGTGCTAGGCCACCACTCTTGAAGAGTGGTAACTACTCTTTTTTGAAACGTATGATGAAAGCCTACATTAGATCCATAAGTAATATAAAAGAGGAAGAGGAGTCCTCAGATGATTCTGATTATATTTGCAATTCACTTGGCCATATATGAAAGAAGATTTGAGGATAGTAGTGAAGATTCCTCAAGTAACGAGGAAAGTGGATACTCATCAAGTTGTAAAGATAGTGACATCTCCTCTAATCATGATGAGATTGAATCTTCCAAGAATCTTGATGAAACAAGCTTCAATGACAAGATCCTTCAACTAACAAGTGAAAATGCCAAGAAGAATGATGAGAACAACAAGTTGAAGTTGATCAATACCAATTTAGTGGTGATAATCAAAGCTCTTGACAATGAAAAGAAGATGTCTTTGGAGAAGGTAAACAAGCAAAGTGAAGGCATTAACAAGCATAAAGAGACTATTGAAAAGTATTTTTCAAAGCTGGAAGAAAGTGCTCATGAGTTAGATTAATTAAAAGAAGACTTTACTATGAAGTTGTTTGTCAAGGAAGAAGAGAAGAAGCAAGAAGAGAATAAAGAGCTTAAAGACAAAATCCTTAGTCTAGAGAATAACTTCAAATATAGTAACGAAAGACTAGGAATCTTGAAACAAGAAGTTGAGCAAGGAGTTAAATCTCTTGATCGTGCTAAAAGACTTGAAAATGTGCTTAGAGTCAAAATTAGTAAGCATGAGTGTCAAGTAGATGCTTAGTGATAAGCTTGACAAGACTAACAAGATGATAGTTAAGATGTCATCTAGTGCTAGTAAAGTAGAAACTCTCATTAAGATTGGTAAGCATCCTAGAGACAAAAGAGAATTTGGTTATGTGAATGAAAAGGTTACACCTTCATCTAATAATTCTACTTTTATTAAAGCAAGTGGTAAAGTGAATGTAGGTACTCTCTTTAATGGTGAAGCCATGGATGTAACCTGAGGTGCCTTAACATCAACAAAGTGCAACAAAGGAAAATCCCAACAAGGTCAAAAAAACAATTGGAATTCCCTAAACGTGTGTCTAAACAACCTTGAGGGGGTGAATGGGCTGTTAGTCGATTATTACCAACTTTTTTGATTAGTCAATAATAAACATATAACTCAATTAAAACAAACATACAAAATCAAGTAAAGTGCATAACGAACACTTTCACGGTTTTTGCAAGGCATTTGAAGTCATGGGTTTACAAGATGATGTAATGGCGGAAGGGGCCTCAAATGCTAGGCCAACATTACTTCGTGGCACTAACTATGGGTATTGGAAGTTGAGGATGAAAGCCTACATTCTCTCTATTAATGAAGAGGCTTGGATGGTAGTGGAAGAAGGTTATAGTCCTCCTACCAAGGTTTTAGAGGATGTAACCATGATACTCAAGCCAATGAGTGAATGGACAATGGATGAGTTTGAGGTTGCTAAATGGCACCATCGTGCTATGAATGCCATCTTTGGAAGAGTTGATGGGCATCAATTCTCTTACATTCAAAATTTTGAATCCGTAAAGGAAGCTTGGGATACTCTCCAAGTTACTAATGAAGGAACCTTAGCGGTGAAGAAATCGAGGCTTCAAATGTTGGAATCACAATTTGAAGGTTTAAGTATGGGTGAGGAAGAAAAGTTTGAAGACTTCCAATTCCGGCTTCTTAACATAGCTAACCAATGTCAAGCACTTGGAGTACCTATCTCAAAAAAGCGTTTAAATTGGAAAATCCTTAGGTCTCTTCCTAAGAGATTCAAATCAAAGGTGACGGCTATTAAGGAAAGTAAGGATGTGGATAGTATGAACATCGATGAGTTTCTTGGGTCTCTCCAAACTTATAAGATGTGCTTGAAGCCAAAGATCAAGAGTAAGGGAATTGCTCTCAATGCTATTGAGGAGGAGAGTGATGATGAAAATGAAGAAATGGCAGTCTTGGTTAGAAGGTTCAATAAGTTTCTATAGAAGAATGCCAAACCTAAAGGCAAGTCTTCAAAGGAAAAAGGAGTCAAGAGAACATCATCTCCAAGGATTGTGAAGAATAGTCAAGCCATGAAAAAAAAGGAGGTTCAATTCAATAATTGTCAAGGTTTTGGTCACTTTCCTTGTGAGTGTACCAAGAAGCCATCTAAGAAAGACAAGAAAGGAAAAGTGTTGGCGGCTACTTGGAGTGATGATAATTCTTGTGACAATGAGAGCTCTAGTAGTGAGTCTTCAAGTGATGAAGAGTTGATGAGCAACTTTGTAGCTCTAACGGCTTCTCATTCTTCTTTAGATGTTGGTAGTACAATATCTTTGAACAAGAACCTTGATGCAAATCATGATGGAAGCTCTAGATTCATTCCTACTAATCTTGAGTTGTTGAAAAAGATAGAAAAGCTTGAAGAAGCTAGAGACAATGCTCAAAGAGAAGTGGTTGAGAATGATGATTTGATCAAGAAGCAACTAGATGAGTTTGTGGTTGTTACTCGTATACTTCTTGGTGAAAAAGGTGATATTATGAAGAAGTTTAGAGAACTTGAAAAGATAAACCTTGAGAAGGATATTGTGATATCTTCTTTGAGGAAGAGAGAACAAGAATTGATGGAAGAGATAGACACGGAAAGAGGCTATCAAGGATTTAGTGAATGATTCGGTTAGTGTGTCTAGTCTTAGGAATCTTGTTAACTCTTATAGTGGTGAAGGCGACTTGGTAGTTGAAGAGGAGCTCTTGGAAGTACCACTTCCTACACACTTTGATGAAGTCATGATTGATAAGATGCCACACAAGAAGAGAAGATCAAAAGCCAAGAAGATGTTGGCGAACAAGGTATCTTTGCAAACTCCTAGTGAAGCTAGTTCAACTCCAAAAGGTACAATCTCATATTTTATTCCAATTTGCCATTATTACAACACAAAAGGTCACATTAAGCCAAGGTGTTATAAAAATATTGAAAAATGCAAATTAGGAAATGAATCTAGGGATAAGGAGATTTCACTTCAACTTGAACATGCTAAGGCCTTGAAAGTTGAGAAACATGATAATTTTGCTAAGCATGAGAAAAAGTTATGGAGTAGAATGATTCTAATCTTGTTCAACTTGACAAAGCTTGTGTTGAAAATGTTAAGGAAGAGTGTGTTAATGATATTCTTGTTAATCAAGTCATTGAAGGACTTTACTCTAGATTTAACATTGTGGTCAAGGATGATATTGGAAATGTTTGTGTAGGTACACCCAAGAACACGTGGTTCAAGGGAGAGTGCTCTTATCACTAAAATAAGAAGCACATGTGAGATAGCTTTGAGGCTATATATCAATTGTGTTGAGAATTCTTGCTTGCTAGCTTTGAATACTCCATGTATTGATATGAACTTGGTCATCTCATATTATGATTGTTATGATGGTCAAAATTTGTTGATTAACTTTGAAGAAGTTCTTTTGTTATATGTGTTGATTGAGTTGTGATATTATGTTTTTTATACTCTTGTTGTGAAACATCATCAACTTGGTGTCATGAGGACATTCAAGGTAAGAGTGCTCATGAAAAAGACGGAAGTATGATATCTGGTGAATATAATGTACAAAAAGGTATATCTATACTCTAATGCATGTTCTCTTAGATATTCATCTTTTGACTTAATTTTTGACATACATCTCATCACATGTCATATTAGAAAATTTTGTAAAGCATACATATGGTTCTCATTGATATTTGCTATTTTAGGATCTAATAGTGATATTGTTCACATTGATCTTAACTTTGATGATTGTTTGTGTATAGTATATAGAGTGGCATTACTTTGGAAAATATGAGCTTCATATTCTTTGAAAGCTACTCATTAGAGAAGTAATAATCTTGAATAAGTCTCTACTTATTGCTCTTAGATCATGTGCTTATGAGCCATAAAATCTTGGTTTTCTTAAAATTGCACATTGCTTCTCTTATATGTTTTGCTAGTAGGTTGAGGTTACTAATATGTAAACATTGGATACACCTTGAAGTTTTTATGCTTAAGTAAATTTAAAATGACCTATGGTTAGTATCCATTTTGCTTTGGCAATTATATAGAACTCAACTAGCACCTTCATGGAAAGGGCTACACACATTGGTTGTGAAAGCTACCAAATGTTGGAAAGAGCTATACCATTGTGATGAGTGAAAGCCGTCATGAAGTGAATTTTTGTTTATGCAAAAAAAAAATGGAAAAAATCAAAGAAGTGTTGAAATGAAATCATAAAAAAATCTTTGATTCAAAGCCTAAAAATAAAAGGAGGAAGGCTTAAAAAGAAGTTTAGTTGAAAATCAAATGAGCTCGGGATGAAAAACAGAAATGGAATGATGAGCCACATGCACACGCACACTCATATGTTGAAATCTATTATCTTAATAGCAAAAATTCCGGATGATAATCGGTTTGACTTTTTATAGAAAAAGCTTAAGATGAATAGTTGTTGGAAATTGTTAGCATGTTGATTATATAACTACTTCTTGATATGTATTTGAAGTATATCTCTCACACATACACACTTTGTTTATGAGAATGATGATATCTTTGCAATTGTTGAAGAATTATGAGAGAACTTGAAAAATCTTTGTGTATCTCTCTTAGCATATGAAGCTTATTTTGTTGATATTTCTTCAAATTGCTTGAATGTATGATTGTGTGAATATCTTTGTGAACTCTATACTATCATTGATTTTATTTATAGCATTTATCAAGGGGGAGCATTGTATGCTAGACATAGTTTTCTTTTATGATATGTTCACATGCTTCATTTTGTTACATGTTGGCATATTTTGACTTAATGATACTTGTAAGATATTACTCAATATCTTTGTCTTGCATGATGATTCATTCTTAAGTCATATGTCATTGTTTTATATATTTGTGACTAATAAGCTTGTTTTATCTTTCACTCATTTGTGTATGTTTATAGCATCTTATTTCACAAGAACAAATGCGAAGAACTAAAGTTACCGGAAATGGAAACAATCGAATCCCATTGTAAAAGCCAAGTCAACCTCAAAGGGATCCAAAGCTTCAAGGTCAAAGGATTTAGGGATCTTTCCAACTAAGAATATATTACAAAAGAGAGGCATTGACTTAGGTAAATGTAAAGATTTTTATGTTCTTAAATGCATTAAGGATAGAAATTGGGAATCTTGGGTGAGCATGCTAGGAATAGTAAATGACACTATTGTTAGAGAATTTTATCAAGAATATAGAGAGAGTGCCAACTTATTGGATGCTTTGATGGAGATTAGGGGTGTTGTGTTTAGAGTTAACCCGGTAAACATTAACAAGTTTCTTGGGCTATCTAGTGATATTGATTCAAACTTTCTAGATGTTGATATCATTGAGAATCTTAATATCATGGGTAGAACTCTATGTGACAATGCTTCTTTTGAGTGGAAAGGTAGAGCATATATTAGTCAACATGAGTTAACTAAGGCAAGTACATTTTGGCATCTTTTCATTTGCACAAATATTATTGGATCTTCGAATCAACCAAGTTGAATAAACACAAGATCAACATAGTATATGCCTTAGTGACTAATCAACCTATAAACCTTGGTGATTTGCTTATGTTTTATTTGGATAATGCGGTTTTCTTAACTAGAGGAGATAAGAAGCTTGCATTACCGGGGTTTATAACTTCTTTGTGTTTAGCTCGTGGTGTTCAAAGTAGTTGAGATGATATGTTGGTACAACCCTTGGAAAAGTATAGTGATAAACGTGTGTCATACATGTCATATAAGGATAAGGGTAAGACATGTGATACTTTTGGACTATTTAGTAGTTCACAAGTTGATTGTCAAGTGACTAGCATGAACATTCTTCTGGATTGGGCTTTACACTTGAAGAAGAAGGTTGATGAGCTTAGTGCTATAGTTGAAAAACAAGATGCTAGAATAAAAGAGTTGGAGGAATGTATTGCATCAAGTTCAAGACCACCTCTCAAGCATTATGTTAGGTCAACTACACGCACATCTTTCTTTGGTGGATCTAGTAGCTAGTATTTGAGTCTCATGGTATGTTTCTTACCTTTTGGCATCATTTCATGTCAAAAAGGAGAGAAAGAGTTGTTATGGATTGCTAGTTACTTAGTTTCCCTTTTATGTTGTTTTTGTGAACTTTTGGACTTTCAATGACTTGTAATAATTAGTCTTAAGATTTAGTTAAGAATTCTTGTATTTGCCATGTATTGAGGGGGAGATACATGTATTTGTTGATTTAATTGTATATTCTTATCCATATTATATGTTGCCATTTGTTGTTTTTCTCTTGTATATGCATTGTGCTTTGAGATGATTTGTAGGTTGCTTCAAGAGAAGATCAAGATAAAGTTTAAGAGTTGGTGAAGATTAGTTATAGGAATCTTACTCATTGTAATGTGAGGGAGTGATTTTGTGACCTATCTTTTTTTATATTTGTAGTAAATGTATAGATGTTTTGACATGGAATTTGCCAAAGGAGGAGATTGTTAGGTTTTAGTTTGTGTTGGCATTAATTCCATATCAAAATGATGTTTACATTGCAATGACTTAGTTGTTTAGGTTCATGATGATTCAAGCTTCAAGGAAGAAGAAACAACAAGTCAAAGCAAGTTCTAAGTCTTCAAATAGAAAGGATGCAATTTGGTTATACAAAGGTATACTAAGACCTTATCTTTCTCTTACAAGGCTTAGGCACACACAAATATATCATACATTTGTGTCCCTGCGTCATTATGCACCATTATAGGCACACACATACAATTCATTCATATGTGTCCCTGCATCATTGTGCACCATGTATAACACATTCACACACTTGGAGATGAATGCTCATGCATTGGTTTGGAAATAACATGTTTTGGAATATGCATGATTAAAAACTATCTCTATGTAGTTTGCATTCCAGTGTGAATTGTGTTTGTGTGTGTATATGTTTATATAACATGGATATTGAACTTGGATTTAGTCTTAAATCATTCTTGATTGAGTTCCGGTCATTTCGGTTACTCATACTATTGATTTCAAGTTCAAAGTCAAAAGATACTACACTTTCAACTCATGTTTCATACATTGTCTTCGTCTTCGTATATCGATTCGAATTATTATTTTATGGGTTGAGTATTTTATATGTCCATGTTCATGTGAGAGTTACGGTTTGTAATCCATAAATGGATTTGAATTCCGAGTTTGGAGGCCGGAGAACGGTCGAAGAACGCGAAGGAAGGTCGAAGGAGAAAGAAGCAAGCATTGTCTTCTTTCCCGAGATGGCGCGTGGCCATCTCGGGGCAGAAGGCTTGCTGCCCCGAGATGCCCACGTGCCATCTTGGGCAGAAAGCTTGCTTGGCTTCTCTTTTCCCTTCTTGGTCATTTCACTTGTCCAAGTTTCCTACTTCTTTATAAACTCTTTCCCTCTCACATTTCATTCTAAGAAGAAATTCAAATCAAGTGTGCAGAATTTTCTCTCTAAATTTTCTCACCTTACAAACACCATAACTTCTTCATTTGAACTCCGATTTGAGTGATTCGAAGTTTGGATGTTCATCTATTCATCCTCCATCTTTTCTCTGAAGGTTTGAGTTTATGTTGCTGCTGTTTTTGGTGTCTAATCATACAAAAACGAGACTGCACCTAGATCAACTAAGGTATTGATTTTCTCTTTAAGTTTTCTTTTAAAACTTGGTCAATTGCCTTTGGTTTTCTTCTTCTACATATATTTGTATATTGTGAGTGTTTTGATTTGTCTTTTGAACACTTTCAAAGCTAGGCTGAGTTTCAATTGAAATCATTCATGTTGAGTTAGGTTTTGATTTTGCCTATGTTATCACATGTTTGGGATTGTATTGTGCTAGCTTTGATTCTAGGACTATTTTGTGATCTTTGATTGATTGATTTTGAGAAAAACAGTTCCTCACATGTATTAGGCTCTGTTGGCTGAAATTCTCACATAATACATGTGCTTATGTTCTTTTGAGCTATTCATGTGATTTGTTGAATCTATGATTAGGAATATGCTCTAGAACTTATCCTTAGATCTATTTGACTTTGTCATATGATTTTAGCATGGTTTAGGTTTTTGTGATTTAAACTTGATCTTGTGATTTGTTGATCATATATTGTGATTCAAGTTTAGATATATGCATGAATCTAGTTTGTGATAAATGTTGAACATATTTTACATGATCTAGATTGACTACTCATGCATGATTAACTAGACTATATGTGATTTGTGCATTCATGCTCATGTCTAGAATTTACCATAGGATGTGTTGATCATAGCATTCTATGTTGCGTGCTTGTTTGCATTTTGCATTCATGATCACCTAGATGCCTTATGAGAAGGAAGTATTGACAATCGGTGTGAGACCTATGGTGTTGAACAATAAGTCTTGCCAAGAGGTGTGAAGCCTCAGATTGTCGAGCAAAGAAGTCTTGGCTAGAGGTGTGAAGCCTTGGATAGTCAACCAAGAAGTCTTGCCTAGAGTTGGGAGAACTCAGATAGATGAGCAAGAAAGTTTTGACTAGGGTCGGGAAGACTCAGATAGTTGATCAAGAAGTCTTGCCTTGGGTCGTGAGGATCCGGATAAGGTGAGCAAGGAAGTCTTAACAAGAGGTGTGAAGCCTCAGATTGTTGAGCATAGAGCGACAACTTCTAGAGTAGGATAGGAGGGTAGTTTCTAGGTGAAGAGGTCACTTGAGAGATTGTACTTGTCTTATCTACTAGTGGATTTTGTTTGCATGTGGCTGCCTGTGGATGTTTCCTCTTCAGAGGTTTACCACGTTATATCTTGTGTCAACTTTTCTCTATCCCTATCTCTCTAATATTTGTATTGTGGATAGAACTCTTTATATATGTTGACTTCCTTTCTATAACATAGATTGTGTATGTGTTACAATTACTTGTTTGTATCACACTTTACTTGTGTTTATATATTGATTAATTGTCTTTAATTAATATATATATTGTGATACAAGCAATCTAGAGGGACAAACTTTTGTTTGTTTCTAAGGGAGTCGAAAAAGGTGTCTAACCTATTCACCCCCCCAAGGTTAGCCTTGAGCATTTAACCGTGATTGTATTTTCAGCCAAAACAAACATATTAGTCACAAATATATAAACACAATGACATATGACTGAAGAATGAATCATCATGCAAGATAAAGATAGTGAGTAATATCTTACAAGTATCATTAAGTCAAAATATGCCAACATGTAACAAAATGAAGCATGTGAACATATAATAAAAGAGAACAATGTCTAGCATACAATGCTCCCCCTTGATAAATGCTATAACTAAAATTCATGATAGCATAAGGTTCACAAAGATGTTCACACGATCACACATTCAAGCAATTTAAAGAAATATTGACGCGTCCTAAAGAAGTGTTCCTACTCCCAAGTATAAGAGTGTCATAGTAATACATTAACCGGTAAGACCGGGTCGAACCACAGGGAGGTTGTTCACTTATCTTTGTAGAATTAATTATCCAAATTAATTACTAAGCTCGTTATAAAATTTATATCAATTGAAATTAAAATTGGGGCTAAGGGATCCACTGTTGGTAATTCGAATATGATCCAATTATTAAAATTTAGTCCAGATTAATGGGATGGTATTCCACTCCACTAACCACTCTCTGATAGATGTGGGTAAAAGTACTCACTGTGCTAGACAATATCTGTCCGTCTACAGTGAGTCAAAACTCCATAAAGATTAGAGGGGATAAACCACTCTCTGATAAATATGGATAAAAGTATTCACTGTGCTAGACAATATCTGTCTGTCTACAGTGAGTCAAAAACTCCACAAAGATCAGAAGGGAGAAACCACTCTCTGATAAATATGGGTAAAGGTACTAATTGTGCTAGAAAATATCTGTCTATCTACAGTGATTCAAAAACTCCACACAGATCAGAGGGGAGAAAGCAAAAAAATAATAAACTTACCAAATTGGATCATATTTTCCATACCAACAGTATCACCTTTGGCCCAAGCTATATAAAATTAGCCAGATATAATTTAACTAGAAAATAGCAATTTTATTTAAACTGAGAATTTGAGAACAAAAGAGAGAGAATTTCACAAATCTAACATCAGATTTGGATTCAGAACATCCAAATTAAGGGGGAGAGGCCCCTATTTATACAAAATACGGATGAAAATTGACTATCAGATGAATTTAGAATGGAGCATCCAGATTTGTCACGTCATCAGTGAACAGTAACACATCCGTGAGTGAACAGTGAAAGTCAACTGTGAACAGTGAAAGTCAACTTAAACAGTGAATAGTCAAAATTATGAAAATGCCCTTCATGGTCTTCTTAAGGATTTTTGACGTTCTAAACTTGAAAACGATGTTTATTTTTCCATCTGACTTCTCCATGATTCTGAATTGATTGAATTACCTCTAAAATACAAAGAAAAATACAATGATTACTACACAACACATTTATTTAAGCGAACGAACGAAATTATGTCTAAATTTGGGAATTAATCATATTGGAAGTGTAAAATTATGATATTATCCCTTAGTAAACATACACTTTTCAGTGTTAATCACACCCCCCAACCAGCTTATTTCTAGTCCCTAGCAATTAAAGTGAAAATAGTAAAAACTCATTCAAATCTCTAAAATACTAAATAGACAAACTCTCCCATACCTCTTTTCTCACCCTTTGACAACCAGTCATCAACTGAGTTATCAATCAAACTTTCTTGTGCTCAATAAAGATCAACACGATAACTATGAGATTCAATTGTAATCAAACAACATTTTCATTCCGAAATCTCACCAGGGCTTTTTCCTTAGGCAACAGTTTTATTCTTTTATTCTTTTTTCTTTTTTGGTTTTTTTTTAATACAACAAAATTGGAAACAAACATTCCATCTTTAATCCATGTAGCGAGCTTTAGACCAATGACTTCCAAACCAGTTGGTTTTAGGGCATTAAGTGTTAAAACACTCCTACGGGCTTAATTACTTGGATTGCAGATTTTTTTTTTTAGTACAATTCCCATAAGCTTTCTCTTTAACCCGTGTAACGAGCTTTGGGTCAATGACTTCCAAACCAGTTGGTCTTAGGGCATTAGGTGTTAAAGCACCCCTCGAACTTAATTGCTCGAGTTAAAGAGGCTATGGAACTATACTTTATTCTTATCCAGACTCCACCGTTTTGCACAAACACTCTATGCTTACTGAGGCATGAGGCCTGGCTACTAAGTAAGAGTTTTGGTCACAACACACAAAATTATTATTATTATTACTACTAAATAAATTTTTAAACAAGACCACTGCCTTCGGTTGTTACCTTTGAATGATGTTTCAGAACTCAATATCGTAAAATCTCAACTTATTGCACATAATCACGTGTCAATGTGCGTGTGTGTCTAGAATAGTTTGAAAAATTCCTCAAGATGACTTAATGAACAAAAGGATTAGTCAATGATATCACAATGGAGTGTTTATAAATTTGAATAATCAGAAGAGAGGAATAAAATGCATCAGAACTACAAAGATGCCTCTCAGAAGTATCTAAAAGATCTCCTTACTTGGCCATCTTTACAAAAAAAATGGTCAAAAGTTAGTTTTTTTTTTTAAAAAAAAAGAAAGTTATTGAATCAACTATCCCCTCCACCTAACCAGAACGAAACATTGTCCCCAATGTCTTTAGAAAGAGGTAAGGTTTAGAAGATTTTACCTGAACAACTAGAAAGACAACAAAATCCTGCAAAACAACCGAAGAAAAACAAAATATAGGAAAATAAAATGCATAAAAACCATGGGACAATCACAAACTGAGATTCAGATCAATTCTGCGTTACTTGTTCTCTTCAAAAATCAAAAGTAAACAACAATACTTACAAAAGACTTTAAATGCGGAAGGAAAAAGATAATGAAAATAAATGGATATTTACTGGTAGTTGTGGTTGTGGCTCATATCTTCCTCTGGTTTTACGTCCAGAAACGGCTTCAACACCCTCTATGGGTCGGGGATATGCTTTCCATCCAATTTTCTTATAAATTGGCAAACAGGGTCTTTTAAAGTCAGATTCCTAAGACTATATTGTGCATGTTCTTTTTGAAGTTGTGTCCATAATCTGTCAATTTCCATTTGCACATATCCACTAGAATGTGCATCAAGAGTCGTTAGGATATTATCCAATGACTCCCTACGCAAACCATGCCTAATGAATAAAATTTTATCTTTCCGATTATTAGACACCATTCCTAAAGAACGACAACGTGTGTTGCAAGTTGTAAGTGCACATTTGTGACAAGTAACCCCTAACTTCTTAGCTCTTCATTTTCTTGCAAGGTTACTTCTTCCAAAACCAAACATGTAAGATACAAATGAATCAGGAGACTCACTTGCTAGATGTACCTTAGCTTCGATCAACCAACGAATTTCAACAGGAATGTTGTTTATCATCAGTAAGCGTAATCTTTCGGAACGTGCTTTGTAAATATTTTTCAGAGCATTTTGGGGCAACGATGGAAAATGTTTTCGCAGGTTTGTGAAAATTTCATCCATGCCTTGTTTTGGGGATCAGTTATTTGGGAAACTGAATTAAACCGACTTGAATTGTCACGAAGTACCGTTATCCGCAACTTAACCGGGGTTATATAGCAAAACACACCAAGCAAAAACTGAACCTATAAATTTATCTTGCAAAAATTCAAAACATAAAAGCAGACAAAAACAAAAACAATAATTGCAAACACATATAAAGTCAAAAGCAAAAGATTTGTTTACTCACCTTTGTAACAAGGGTCAGAAAGGACGGCAGAGTCTTTTTGAAAATCTATATTTTCTAAGAATAGTTTCACACGTTGTCCATTTACTTTAAACACATTACCATTCATAGGATTCTCAATGTCAAGGGCACCATATGGATACACGTGTTTCACAACAAATGGACCACTCCATTTTGATTTCAATTTACCAGGAAATAAATTAAGTCGAGAATTATAAAGCAAAATGCTTTGACCAACTTCAAATAATCTTCTTAAAATTCGTCTATCATGAAAGGTTTTAGATTTTTATTTAATAATTTTTGCATTTTCATATGCATCATTTCTTAATTCTTCAAGTTCATTTAATTGCAACTTGCACAATTCACCAGCATCATTTAGGTTAGAATTGAAAGCTTTAATGGCCTAATATTCTTTTTTCTCAAGTTCAACAAGTAAGTGGCAAGGTTTTCTATAAAATAAACTATAAGGAGACATACTCAAAGATGTTTTGAATGCGGTGCGGTAAGCCTAAAGTGCATCATTTAGTCTAAGAGACCAATCTTTTTGATCATGGTTAACCGTTTTTTGCAAGATATGTTTTATCTCCCTATTTGCTAACTCAACTTGTCCACTTGTTTAAGGGTGGTATGGTGTGGCATTTTTTTGTGTGACTCCATATTTCTTCATTAAAGACTCAAAAGGTTTGTTACAAAAGTGTTTGCCTCAATCACTGATAATGGCTCGAGGGATTTCAAATCGACTCAAAAGATTTTCCTTTAAAAACTTGATCATTGTTTTGTGATCATTATTTCGACAAGTAATTGCCTCAACCCATTTTGACACATAAACAATGGCAACTAAAATGTACAAAAATCCAAACGATAGTGGAAATGGACCCATAAAATCAATCTCCCAACAATAAAATATTTCAATGACAAGAATAGGGTTTAAAGGCATCATGTTTCGCTTGGAAATGGATCCTAACTTTTGACATTTTTCACAGGTTTTACAGATTGCATGTGTATCTTTAAACAAGGTGGGCCAATAAAATCCACACTGTAAGATTTTTGCAGTCATTTTCTTTGAAGAAAAATGACCACCACATGCTTCAGAATGACAAAATTCAAGGACACTACTTACCTCATTGCCTGGAATACACCGTCGAACAATTTGATCAGGACAATACTTGAATAAGTACGGGTCATCCTAGTAAAAACGTTTTACCTCGGTTAAAAATTTCTTTCTGTCCTGTGCATTCCAATCGAGTGGCATCATTCATGTTGTAAGATAATTAACAATGTCAGCATACCAAGGCAAAGTTGTGATAGAGAATAAAAGATCATCAGGAAAAGAATCATTTATGGGTGCTTTTTCTTCTGGCTTGTCATCTTTCTGTTCCAATTCTTCAAAATCTAAAGTGTCTCTTTCTTCTTCGGCAACCTGCAAACAATTATCAAGATGCGAATGCATGCTTGAATCAGGTGAATTGATCAAACAAATTTTAGATGAGTTAAAAGAATCCTTTTGAACATGATCTTCAACAATGGTTTCAATAATGTCTACATCTTTATCTTTATTTTCATCATCAAATGGTTCATTAGACATGATGAAAACATTAAGCTTAATTTCCATATTTCCAAAAGACATGCTCATTATTCCTGAAAGTTCCCTAAAAACGTGTGTGTCAATACCTAGAGGGGGGGGGGGGGTGTGAATAGGTTTTAATCAAGTCAATTACCAATTTTTCTTGATTAGTCAATATTCAAAATTTACCCAATAAAATAAACATACAATATCAAGTGTAAGGTGCGAAAATATAAATCACACAAGATGTATACGTAGAAACCCTTCAAATGGGAAAAACCACGGGCTGTTAAGTGCACCACACTCGGTCACAGAAATCCACTATATGAATAAAAGGTTACACCCTCAAGTGATTCTCGGACTCTCACTCTCGACAATCTCAGGCTATGGACACCGCCACTCACCACTCTTGGTTCAGTCCCTAGTGATATCCACTGATACATTACTCTTGGAGTGAACGCCTTCTACTCTACCCACTTGGGCCTTTTACAGTGGCACCCGACCAATTTGCTTATCAACCCACCCTTGGTTGCAAGACTTCCTTTGATTGTGCAACTTCACACCGAAGCCACAAGACTTAACCTTAATAAAGAGTTAACAACCTATGTAAATATGTAAAAATATTCTAAATGCAAACAATGCTAGGCAACACTAAATGCTTATCTAAGAATTTAAAAAATGTCACTAAGTGCAATTCCTAGATAACAATGTCTAAATGAATATTAATAAAGACTTAACTAGATATAGTCATGCAAGTTCATCTTGTTGGAACCCCGTTCACCGGTCACACAACGGAACTAGGTTTTAAAATTTTTATACAGATCATATATGTATTTGTGACCAGTGAACTTTAGATCGTAATTATTTTTCGGAACTAATACATACAATATGTACACACAAGAAATTGTAATCGATATAATCAGAAGAAGAAAATCTTACCAACGTTTTGAGGCTCCTTCACTTTTCGATATGCTCCTGTCTGAACCACTTGATCTTCCTCGCTATCTCCCGGGACTGGTAACTGCATGTGGGCGCGTCACGGTCTCAAGAACTTAAATGGAGGATGTAGAGAAAATTGAAGAAACTCTTTCTTCTATGTGTTTTAAAAACACACAAAACATGAAACAATAAATATATTTATGTCTTGCTATGTTTTTCATGAATAAATATCTAATATCTTTGCACTGCTCTCGCTTTTTGCAAATATTTATATGTCTCTACTGCTCACGCTTTTTGCAAATATATATATATATTACTCTGCTGCTATCAGATTTTGTGCACCAAAAATATGTATATTTCTCTGCTTGCTTTATATATATATATATTCACGCTTTTTGCTTCACCAAATACATATATATTTATAAATTAAGTATTTGCATCATATGCAAATTCTTCTTATACTATTGTTTTATGTAAACACCAATTTTCATCCAATGCAATCTCTTGTGTTATTAGTTGATATATATATTTTAATTATCCTTTTCAAATATATCTAATATATTAAAAGTGATAATAAGTATTTTAAATTTAAACTTAAATTCAAATACTTAAATAAATGATTTAGTAAGATAAAAATAATCCTATTATTTTATCTTCACTTAAATCCATATATCAACTAACACCCTCCAATTAATAGTTAATTAATAATTCATAATTATCAATATAATTAAATAATCTAATTATTTAATTAATTTAACTATTAACATTCATTAATTAAATAATCTCATTATTCAATTAATTCCCGAATATATACGTGTCACTTTTGTAACACAATTAATTGGACAATCCAATTAATTAACTGTGACCCTTGTTATCTAAATCAATCGGGCTAGCAAGGGGACCTAATGGACCCACAGTATTTTGAGCTCCAATAATCCTCGGAATCATTAATTAAACTCTTTAATTAATATTCCTCGAGTATTAACTCCGGTGTTATTCCATTAAAAACCCGAAGCAGCACTCTCTTAACTGTAGACGCTTTTACACAGATCGATACAACTCGGTGTCCATCGATATAGCTATTACATATGGTGTGATCCTCCACAGTAGTTCATAATTAGAGCATGGTCATAATGTCCGTTATACCCCTCCAATTACATATATCCGTTAATTACCATTGATTCTCTAATGGACAATAAATCCTATTTCCTTACGGAATTAGGAGAGCGCTCATATTGTCCAAGCCCCAAATCAACCCTTAAGGGAACTACCATCTACTTCTCACAAGAAGGAGTGGATTCCACTATTGTTTACAAAACTTCCTAGCCACAAGCCAAACCGCAATCCTAACATATGGAGTATATTGATCAAGAAATGCTTCTGACCTCACCCATGGTATATCAAAGACCACGATCTAACCTGAAGGAGTCGATAATACACTCAAGATTAAGATCACCCACATATAGCCGTCATTAGTTAATATATATGAATCTTATCGGTAAACGGATTTTGGTGAGCCATTCATATAGATCATGGCCAAGTCCTATATGATCACATCATACAAGGTGTCTCCATTCCCATATCTCAAATGAATGATTCAAGATAGAATCATTGTACATTACGAAATGGACCGCAGCTATAGATTAACCACAAATAAAGTACCCAACTTTATTTGTTATCTATGGACTCTTTAGATTTCACGTCTCTTACTATATCCATCCATATATGACACTCATATACACAGTTTGAGATTACATCTGGCAATCTTAGATGTTTAATTATATACACAAGTTTATAAAATAAATAACATAACAAGAACGAATTGAACTTTTATTTTTATTTATTTCATAAATCCATTTACAAATTACATCTTTAGGGCATAAACCCCAACAATCTCCCACTTGCACTAAAGCATGTAAGGCATGTCTCGTAACCCTAGACCATCTAGGTGACCTAAAAACACTTTAGTTCGAAAGGTCTTCGTAAATGGATCAGCATGATTGTCTTGTGAGGCTATCTTAGTGACGATCACATCTCCTCTCTACATTATCTCTCTAATGAGATGATACTTTCTCTCTATATGCTTCCCTCTTTTATGGCTTCTTGGTTCTTTGGAATTAGCCACAACACCACTGTTATCACAATAAAGTGTGATGGGCATATCCAAATCATGAACAACTTCTAGATCACTCAAGAACTTACGGAGCCAAACAGCCTCTTTAGCAGCTTCACAAGCGGCTACATAATCGGCTTCCATGGTGGAGTCAGTAATGCAAGATTGCTTGATACTTCTCCTTACAATGGCTCCATCAACCAGGGTGAATACTGATCCAGACATGGTTTTCCTAGAATCCCTGTCTGACTGAAAATCAAAATCCGTGTATCCTAACGGGATCAAATCCTGCCCAGAATACACTAGCATATAGTCTCTCGTTCTTCGAAGATACTTGAGAATTGTCTTAACAGTAACCCAATGATCCAATCCTGGGTTGGACCGGTATCTGCTGACTACTCCCACTGCATAGCAGATGTCTGGACTCGTGCATAACATAGCATACATAAGACTACCTACTGCTGATGATAGGGTACACGTCTCATATCCTCAACTTCTTGAGGTGTCTTAGGACACTGTTCCTTAGACAAGTGAACTCTATGTCTAGAAGGTAAATTACCTTTCTTAGTGTTTTGCATCCAAAATCACACAAGAATCTTGTCGTTATATGATGCCTGAGATAGTGCTATGAGTTTGTTCTTACAATTCGTTATAAGCTGGATCCTAAGAACATAACTCGCCTGTCCCAAATCTTTCATTTGGAATTGGTTAGCCAGCTAGGTCTTTACATGAGACAACACTCACACATCATTCCCAATGAGTAGGATATCATCTACGTATAGGACCAAGAAAACTACTTTCATATCAATGATGCTCTTATAGACACAAGGCTCATCGACATTCTGCTCGAAGCCATAGGTTTTGATCACATCATCAAACCTGATGTTCCAAGATCTAGATGCTTGCTTAAGCCCATAGATGAACCTTTGCAGCTTGCAAACCTTTTGCTCTTGATCTGGACAAACGAATCCCTCTGGTTGCATAATATAGATGCTCTTATCAAGATTTCCATTCAAGAATGCAGTCTAGACATCCAGTTGCCAAATTTCGTAATCAAAAAAGGCAGCAATGAATAAAAGAATCCTAATAGACTTAAACATGGCTACTGGCGAGAAGGTCTCCTCATAATCGACCCCCTCTTTCTAGGTATAACCTTTAGCCACTAGTCTTGCCTTGAAGGTCTCTACCTTTCCGTCTATTCCTCTCTTTCTCTTGTATATCCACTTACACTCTATAGGTTTTACCCCATTCGGTAAGTCTACAAGATCCCAGACTGAGTTAGAGTACATTGACTCCATCTCGAGATTCATGGCTTTAAGCCATTCCTTTTTATCAGGATCTTCCATTGCATTCTTAAATGTCAATGGATCATTAACACTATCAGCAGAGATAACACCTTGTCCCTCACCTATAGCTAAATAGCGTTCAGGTTGTCTCATAACCCTCTCACTACGTCTAAGTGGTAGTATATCATGATTAAGAACCATAAGACTCTCAGATGTTTGTGAAACAACAACTCTTGTTGATGAAGCACTAGTTTCACCAGGCTCTAACTCATTTAATACAATCTTGGAATGAGGTTTATGGTCACTAATGTAATTGTCCTTAAGAAAAGTTTCATTTATCGATACAAATAATTTGTTATCTTCAGGACTATAGAAGTGTCCCCCCTCTGGTCTCGTTGGAGTATCCTACAAATAGGCAGACAACAGATTTGGAGTCTAGCTTTCTAGTTCTATTCTTCAGCACTTGTGCTGGACACCCCCATATGCGGAAATGTCGTAAACTAGCTTTACGACCATTCCATAACTCTAGGAGAGTCTTAGGAACAGATTTGGATGGCACTACAATCAAAATGTATGCCGCTGTTTGTAATGCATATCCTCAGAAGGAATTTGGTAATGATGAGAAACTAATCATAGATCTCACCATTTCCATTAGGGTTCTATTTCTCCTCTGCGCTACACCGTTTTCCTGAGGTGTACCGGGAGCTGTGAGTTGGGAAACTATCCAATGCTCGACCATGAAGTCTTCAAACTCTTGGTCAAGGTACTCACCTCCACGATCCGATCGTAGTGACTTGATAGTCCTACCTAATTGATTCTCAACTTCAGCTCAGAATTCTTTGAACTTTTCAAATGTTTTCGACTTTCGTTGCATCAGGTAGACGTATCCGTATCTTGAGTAGTCATCTATAAAGGTGACATAATACTCATAACCACCCATCAATTTAACATTCATCGGTCCGCATACGTCTGTATGTATAAGCTCTAGCGGTTCTTTAGCTCTAAGCCCGTTTCCAGTAAAAGGTCTCTTAGTCATCTTACCTTTCAGACAAGATTCGCAGATAGGTAAGGTGCCAACCTTTAAGTCATTTAAAGGTCTACTTTTTACTAGTTTGTCTATTCGGTCAAGGTTGATATTACCAAGCCTTAGATGCTAGAGATACGTGCCATTATTTAGAGAAATCTTATGTCGTTTAGTTTTTGTTTTTTCAACCATAAACATTTCGGTGTTTAGAAGTGTAGTATGTATTAACAATCTTAACACATACAAATTGTTTTCATTAATTCCTGAACAAATATTCAGACCATTCTTTCCAATAATAACAGACTTATTATTAAAAGAAATAGAATACGATTGTTCTAACATTATAGAAACGGAAATCAATTTCCGTGTAAATTCAGGAATATAAAATACATTGTTCAACAATATATAATTATTACAAAAAAGTAATCTAATTACACTCACTTCTCATGCCGAAACGACATCCTCTGACCCCACACGCATTGAGAAGGCTTGCTCCTCTAGCTGTGTCCAAGAATTAGTCCATTGTAAAGAAGAACAAACATGATTAGTGCCCCCGAATCAACTATCCAGGGTGAAGAATCATCTTCTACTAAACACGACTCAAGAACAAGTAAATCATATTTACTTTTCTAGTACTTCTTCTTGGGTTTGGGCTTTCTTGGGTTTGGGCTTACCCTTTGCTTTCCCAGTAGACCTCTTTCTCTTCTTATTATTAGAGTACGAAGATGGTTCGGCAACATTTGCCTCTCTAGTCTTACCCTTGTTGTCCTTAGTCTAAGACTCAAAGGTAGTGAGCTCATTAAGCAACTGTGTGAGATTGAACCTTAACTTGTTCATCCCGTAGTTGTTCTTAAACCGATCAAAACTCTTCGAAAGAGTCGTTAGTGATGATCACTTGACTGGGTTTGTCAATGGCCCAGCCATTGACTTCTACCTTGTTGAAGTAGGAAATCATGCTCAGGACATGTTCCCGAACTGATGTACCTTTCTTCATACGAGTGAGCATAGCGGAACGAACAACTTCATGTCGCTTTTGCTCGAAGGACTGCCTGAACATAGCTTGAAATGACTCCATGATTTCGAATGCTGAAGTCATTGCTTCATGCTTTGTGACAAGCACGTTTGATAAAGAAGCTAACAGATATGTTCGGGCCTTTTCATCAAATGAGACCTATCACTCGTATGCCTCACGAACAGTTCGTGTGGCATTAGCAACAGGCGCTGGAGGACATTCCTCCGTAAGCACAAATTTGAGGTATTTGGTGACCAATATTGCATTAATGTTAAGTTTCCACTTAGTGTAGTTATCACAAGTTAATTTGTCATTTGCGAGAATATGAAGTAATGCAGAAGACATTATTGCTGAAATAAATAAAACATTCATTCAGTCATTTATTTAAAATAAGTGCGAGTGCTTTGGCATAAATTTAAACATGATTAACGAACTAGAACTACCCTAAAACTAGTTACTATACCACGACAATCCAACATACCACAAAGAAGTGCCGCCTTAGGGTCGGTCAAGTCTTTTCATGTTGGACCGAGACATTCTCAATCAAATGATATTCTAGAATAACTCTTATTCCATATCATTCAACCATTGTTCATTCAGTCAGGTTTTTAATTAACAAACTTAATCAAAACTTTCGTGAGTGTAAACCATCATTTTAGATCTCACGAGCTTAACTCGAGAATTGCCGCCTTAGGGTCGGTCAATCCCGAAATACCCTCAGAAATCCTATCCGTTAGGAAGTCAACCTTGGTATTGACCTTTGCGGAAACCCTCCTTAGGGAGGACAAAAGAAAAGCCATCACGAGGCCCCACTCGGATCTCACGGTGTTGAACTAATGATGGAGACCGCGAGATATATATGTCATATATCCCTCTCCCACTCACTATTTTAAAATTATGGTTTTATATTAACCGTTAATGCACCTAGACTCTACAGGATTAAACGATTAACTTTAATCAAGTTATCTAGCGCATTAACTAATTAGAACCAAATCCTAATTAGCTAATAAATTATTAATGATTTTTAGCAATTAAAAATCTAATATATTAGTGAAAAATCTAAGCCTTTTGTAAACTATTTACTAAGGTCAAATTATTATGTTAGTGTTTACCAAGGTTTAACTATTAAAACTCTAACACTTTATTCGGTTCATTTATTATTAGGTAATTAATAATATTAATCCTAATTACAATAAATGACTCTATTAATCTAACTTATTAAACTCTTTAATAACTGGATTAATATTAATGAGAATTACCAAGTTTTCTAACCATTAAAAACTAATCTCATTATTCATAGCCAATTATGTATATTACCCATTTTATTCACATTAAAAAAAATATACATAAAATATCAGGTTATAATGCATGTATGACATATCAAATATATTTGTGTAGGCACATATAATCTAAATGACAAACGTATGCATGACAATGCTTTTATCATCACATAATATAAAGCATACATGAATTGATCGAGTACTGTGGATTATTTAACCTAAAAAATTGGAATCTAAAATTACAAAAAAAAAATTCAAGGCATTCCTTGGTCTTCTAGTAACTTCAGATATCTTCCAGTCTCTTCAGGTCACTCCGATTCATCTCATGAATCCGAAACGGGAAATCTGCACGGAACACACTAGGCAACAGTTGCCAACGGAACCGTGCGTGAACAGTACCCGGTGAACAGTGCTCCGTGAAAAGTACTGTCGTGACCAGTCCCCGGTTGAACAGTATCGCCGCTATGAATAGTACCGACATTGCGCGCGTTTCCAGTTTTTCGTTTACAGGTTAATTTTTTTTTTTAATATTTACAATACAATAACAGTAAAATCAATAAAATAAAAATTATACAACCCATAAACCCTAAATCCACAGTACCATAAAAAATTACGATCAACCATGTTTAAATTAAACAATTTAATTATAAACATTCATACAATCATAAAGATGGTGCCTACACATTCATACATACAGGAGCATCGAAAATAATTTCCAGTTCTGAAAAATAAATTGGCTCTGATACCAATTGTTGGAACCCCGTTCACCGGTTACGCAACAGAACTAGGTTTTAAAATTTTTATACTGATCATATCTATATCTATGACCAGTTAACTTTGGATTGTAATTATTTTTCAGAACTAATACATACAATATGTAAACACAGGAAATTGTAATCAATATAATCAGAAGAAGAAAATCTTACCAACGTTTGGAGGCTCCTTCACTTTTCGATATGCTCCTGTCTGAACCACTTGATCTTCCTCGCTATCTCTCGAGACTGGTAACTGCGTGTGGCCGCGTCACGGTCTCAAGAACTAGAATGGAAGATGTAGAGAAAATTGAAGAAACTTTTTCTTCTATGTGTTTAAAAAACACACAAAACATGAAACCATATATATATATATATATCTTGCTATGTTTTTCATGAATATATATCTAATATCTTTGCACTGCTCTCGCTTTTTGCAAATATTTATATGTCTCTGCTGCTCACGCTTTTTGCATATATATATATATATATATATACTACTCTGCTGCTCTCAGATTTTGTGCACCAAAAATATGTATATTTCTCTGCTTGCTTTATATATATATATATATATATATATATATATATATATATATATATATATTCACGCTTTTTGCTTAACCAAATACATATATATTTATAAATTAAGTATTTGCATCCTATGCAAATTCTTCTTATACTATTGTTTCATGTACACACCAATTTTCATCCAATGCAATCTCTTGTGTTATTAGTTGATATATATCTTTTAATTATCCTTTTCAAATATATCTAATATATTAAAAGTGATAATAAGTATTTTAAATTTAAACTTAAATTCAAATACTTAAATGAATGATTTAGTAAGATAAAAATAATCCTATTATTTTATCGTCACCTAAATCCATATATTAACTAACACCCTCCAATTAATAGTTAATTAATAATTCATAATTATCAATATAATTAAATAATCTAATTATTTAATTAATTTAACTATTAACATTCATTAATTAAATAATCCCATTATTCAATTAATTCTCGAATATATACGTGTCACTTTTGTAACACAATTAATTGGACAATCCAATTAATTAACCGTGACCCTTGTTACCTAAATCAATTGAGCTAGCAAGGGGACCTAATGGACCCAAAGTATTTTGAGCTCCAATAATCCTCGAAATCATTAATTAAACTCTTTAATTAATATTCCTTGATTATTAACTCTGGTGTTATTCCACTAAAAACCCGAAGCTGCACTCTCTCAACTGTAGACGCTTTTACACAGACCGATACAACTCGGTGTCCATCGATATAGATATTACATATGGTGTGATCCTACACAGTAGTTCATAACTATAGCATGGTTATAATGTCCGTTACACCCCCCCAATTACATATATCCATTAAGTACCATTGATTCTCTAATAGACAATAAATCCTATTTCCTTACGGAATTAGGAGAGCCCTCATAATGTCCAAGCCCAGAATCAGCCCTTAAGGGAACTACCATCTACTTCTCACAAGAAGGAGTGGATTCCACTATTGTGTACAAACCTTCCCAGCCACAAGCCAACCCGCAATCCCAACGAACAGAGTATATTGATCAGGAAATGCTTCTGACCTCACCCATGGTATATCAAAGACCAGGATCTAACCTGAAGGAGTCGACAAGACACTCAAGATTAAGATCACCCACATATAGCCATCATTAGTTGATGTATATGAATCTCATCGGTAAACGGATCTTTGTGAAAGATTCATATAGATCATGGCCCAGTCCTATATGATCACATCATACAAGATGCCTCCATTCTCGTATCTCATATGAATGATTCAAGATAGAATCATCGTACATTACGGAATTGGCCGCAGCTATAGATTAACCACAAATAAAGTACCCAACTTTATTTTTTATCTATGGACTCCTTAGATTGCATGTCTCTTACTATATCCATCCATATATGGCATTCATATACACAGTTTGAGATTACATCTGGCAATCTTGGATGTTTAAATATATGCACAAGTTTATAAAATAAATAACATAACAAGAACGAATTGAACTTTTTTTTTTATTTATTTTATAAATCCATTTACAAATTACATCTTAGGGCATTAACCCCAACACATCTTTCATTACTTTCATCCTTTGGTGGCAATCTTCAATCTCCTTTTCATACTTGGACGCATCAATCTTGTCCATCATCAAGGAGTCATCAATGGAGGTTACTTTCTCCATGGTCTTCAATTTGGAGACAAGAATGGAGATGTCTTCCATTTGGTCTTCCATGATCTCTTTATATCGATGAAGTTGAATTTGACAATTTTTCTTGCTTTCTTCAAGGGTACGGATCTTTTCCTCTGAGGAAATCTTCCACATTCTCAAAATCTCATTCTCCTTGGAGAGCTCTTCATTTTGCTTCGATAATTTAAGAATGGTCACTTTACATTCCTCATATGAGTCAATTTCCTCTTCAAGACCTTTGCCTTGGTCACTTGTTACCATACCAAAAACTTCCACATAGAAAGTACCCAAGGTCTTGAAGTTAATCACATGCTCTTCACTATTCTTGAGCAAGGTCTTCTTGTTTACCTCCTTCACTTTGGAGTTCATCATTTTCTCCTCATTTACATTTGAGGTCATACTCTTCTTGTGAGATTTAGTGAATCTCCTATATCTCTTAACCATGAGAGTCATCTCCTCATCGGAGTCATATTTCTTCCTTTCAACTTTAGAGGTCAAATCTCTCTCTATCATCTCAATGCCACTCATTTTGTTTAGTGAATGAGATGAATACAATTGAATGCAACAAATAAATGCAAACAAATGCAAGACACACAAACAAGAGCTTGGATCACCTAAGTATTTCTAGGAACCCGCTCTGATACCAATTGAAAGTTCCCTAAAAACGTGTGTGTCTATACCTAGAGGGGGTGTGAATAGGTTTTAATCAAGTCAATTACCAATTTTTCTTGATTAGTCAATATTCAAAATTCATCCAATAAAATAAACATAAAACACCAAGTGTAAGGTGCGAAAATATAAATCACACAAGATGTATACGTGGAAACCCTCCAAATGGGAAAAACCACGGGCTGTTAAGTGCGCCACACTCGGTCACAGAAATCCACTATATGAATAAAAGGTTACACCCTCAAGTGATTCTCGGACTCTCACTCTGGACAACCTCAGGCTATGGACACCGCCACTCACCACTCTTGGTTCAGTCCCTAGTGATATCCCCTGATACACTACTCTGGGCGTGAACGCCTCATACTCTACCCCTTTAGGCCTTTTACAGTGGCACCCGACCAATTTGCTTATCAACCCACTTTTGGTTGCAAGACTTCCTTTTCTTGTGCAACTTCACACCGAAGCCACACGACTTAACCTCAATGAAGATTTAACAACCTATGTGAATAAGTAAAAATATTCTAAATGCAAATAATGCTAGGCAACACTAAATGCTTATCTAGGAATTTAAAGAATGTCACTAAGTGCAATTCCTAGATATCAATGTCTAAATGAATATTCATAAAGACTTAACTAGATATAGTTTTGCAACAATATATCCTGGTTATCAAACAAAGCCATTTCAACATATGTTGTCATTAAGCATGGCATGGTCATAAAATGCAATCATCAAAATGCAATCAATATGACCTAATTAGCTAGAGGCAACAATGGCCTAAATGCTAGCTATCACAAAAGCCTTATCAACACAAGTTGTCATTAAGCATGGCATGGACTATAATGCAATCACAAAATGCAATCAATGAGTCCTAAACAATATCTAAATGCAAAGCATATATATTTAGCTATAAGGGAAAAATGGTCACAAGCCGTAGCTATCAACAAACAAACCCAATCATGTTATCAAGACTCTTAAATATATGCAATAACTAGAGTCTAGGTATTTAATCATGCAATAAACACCTAATCTAGAGTAAGAAGAACAATAAAAGATGTTCAATGAAGTTCTTACTTACCTAGACATGAAACCAAGAACACCCATGCTTATATGATGAAGAATGATGCAAGATGGAAATGGGTTTTGGGTTTGAAGAGTCAAAGAAATAAGCTTGAAGCTTTCTCTCTCTAATGGAGGTTCTCTCTCTCTAAAAATATGTTCTTTGAGCTCTAAGAAGGCAAGGAAGAAGAAGAGAACATATATAAAAAAGCCCTACACAAAACGGCATCGTTTTTGGACTTGGGAAGCAAAATCCCGCACGACCGCTGTGCATACCGCTGGCCAGGCAAGTGCCTAGGCAGCAGTAAATGGCTGGACATTACCGCTGCCTAGGTCGCTGGCTAGGCATGGCACCAACAGCGGCCTAGGCCGAGGTACACGCCAGACAACACAACAGCTCGATCTTTAAGTTACTCAAAACATGATCAAACGACATCCAAACCTTTCGTATAATATACCGTTGGAAGGTATGGAAGTCTAATTTCTACTCCAATTTACAAAACATGATTTGGATTTCCATATAAAAAGTTATGGCCATTTTAGTGACCAAATGTCAAAAACAGACAACAACAGAGATGCCTTGTTTTTGTGGTCACTTTGGAGATTTCAAAACCAATCCAAACGGTCATGAAATATTACGAATAATATACAGTTGGAAAGGTATGTGTGTCTAGTTTGTACTGAAAATTTCAAAACTTATTTTGAATCATTATATAAAATGATATGGTCATAAGACCATACAAAGGTCAGTTTTAAAAAACATTAAATCATTGAAATACACTCTTTTGAAACTAGACACCTTACTCCATATAACCAAACCAAGAGAAGAATGAGACCTTCTCATATGGTCACTCAACGTGCTAAAACAAGCACACCATCGTGCAAGCGCAAACAGAACATAATACCACATTTAAATCTACAAATGAAGTGCAAGTGTGATTGTGAAGAGATGCACACATATAAACAATATCAACACAAATGCAAGATCAACAAAGCACGCATAAGGTGTGTGTGCACCTAAACTCTTCAAGAGGCAAAGTCAAGTGAATATACCTTTTGCTCTTGAAGTCATGGAGATGCTTGGAAGCTTGCCAATGAGGACCTAAGCTATCCATTACACAATCATCCCCAATGTGGTGTGGTTTGTCATGAAATAAGCCAATCATAAAATCAAGGTCCTTACAATTCCCTTCCTACAATTAATCAAGGCATTAGCAGTAGCCAAAAATGGTTGGCCCAATATAACAGGAATTGATTTGTGCTCATTAACAAAAAGTTGTGTTTCCAAGACAATAAAATCTACTAGGTAGATAAATTTATCGACTTGTACTAACACATCTTCCTCTATTCCTTTTGGTATTTTAATTGACCTATCAGCAAGAAAAAGTGCGGTTGAAGTCGACTTTAACTCACCAAGTTTAAGTTGCTGATAAAATGAGTATGGGAGCAAATTTACACTAGCACCTAGGTCAATTAAAGCATGCTCAATTTTATAGTTACTGATTGTGCAGGAAATCGTGGGACAACCAGGATCTTTATATTTCAAAACATTTTTATTAGAAAGAATGGAACTTACCTGTTCAGCCATAAAGGCTTTCTTTCTTACCTGATGCTTCCTTTTGACAGTGCACAGATCCTTAAAAAATTTGGCAATTGAAGGTACTTGTTTGATTGCGTTCAACAAAGGGATATTGATCTTTACCTGTTTGAAAATTTCAAAAATCTCTGAGGAATGCTTCGATTTCTGTGAATTTTTAAGAGCCTGAGGATATGGAGTGTAAGTGGGGATTCAATTATTTCGTCGTTAACAGTGGTTTCATCAACCTCTTCCTTACCCTTGGAAAATGACTTATCATCATTTTTACCAGATTCAAGAATAGGTTTTTCGATGACCTTACCACTACGAAGAGTGATAATTGAATTGACTTGATCTGGGCGTTGGTTATTATCATAGGAACTTGGCTTACTTTTGGGATTTGATTGTGGTTGAGATGGAAACTTACCTTTTTCGTGTGTGGTGAATGTAGAAGCAATCTTTACCAAAGTATCTTTAACATCTATCGAGGTTTGTGCAGTTTGGCTGTTAATGAATTCTTGCTTCTCAATGAATGAGTACAAAGTGTCTTCAAAGTTTTTCCTAGATGGTAGGACATAAGGTGCATAACCTTGTGGTTTTTGGAAATTCTGGTATGTTTGTGGATGTGATGAACCAGGTGGTTGTGAAGATTGGGCTTGATTGTTGTTCCTCCAATTAAAGTTTGGATGATTTCTCCAACCCAGATTGTAGGTTTGTGAGTATGGGTTGGAATATGGCTTGTTAAAAGTGTGCAAAACATTGGCTTGTTCATGAAGGCAATCTTTTATGGCAGGTAAAGTTGGGCAACTATGAGAAAAATGATTATCAGAATCACATACATGGCATGCAATTTCGTGTACAGATTTTACATGTTCACTCTTTTTAATTTCTAAAGCTTCAACTTTCCTAGCTAGGGATGTGAATCTAGCTTGAAGGTCATGATCTTCCCTAAGATTGTAAATGCCTCCACTAGATAGAGATGGTTATGGTTTGCTCATGGACTCATAGGAACCAATGGTGTCCCAATTTTGAGCACTTTCGGCGATGTGGTCAAGGTATTCAAGTGCTTCTTCAGGATTTTTGTCACTGGACTCCCCATTACACATCATTTCAATAACTTGTCTACTTTGGGGTATGAGTCCCTCATAAAAATGTGACACTATCCTCCATGTTTAAAAACCGTGATGTGGATAGACATTTAACGACTCTTTGAACCTATCCCAACATTGGTAAAGTGTTTCCCTAAGTTTTTAGGCAAATGAAGTGATTTGCCTCTTAAGAGAGTTTGTTCTATGAGGTGGGAAAAATTTCTTTAAGAACTGTTGTTGCATATCATTCCAAGTTTGGGTTGATCCTGACCTAAGGTTTTGTAACCAAGTTTTAGCTTTATCTTTTAAGGAAATAGGGAAAAACTTAAGCTTGATTATATCCATGCTAACATTTCAGCCAATGCAAGTGTTACAGACTTCCTCAAACTCTCTAAGATGCAAATATGGATTTTTAGATTCAAGACCGTGAAAATTGGGTAAGAGTTGAATGATTCCCAGTTTAAAATTAAAGTGTGTTGCATTTGGTAGGAAAGCTATGCATGAAGGTGCTCCAGTACGTGTGGGATTCATGTAGTCTCTAAGAGTTCTAGGTGGATTTGGGTTAATGTGTTGGTAATGCTCAACATAATGCAGATGATTGCTGTGTTGAGATATATTGTCAAGGATGTCTAAAAGGTTCTCGGCTTTGTTTCATGTTGGATGTCTATGTAGGTTTTCAGCCATGTTGGTGAATGTGGGTGATTGTGATCTTCTAATTAATCTATCAGTAGATGTTCGAGACCAACGTCTCATGCAAATTTAATGAGGGTCCATGGAGGTGAAATACACAAAAATAAAGAAAATAAAAGATAAACTGATAAAAATAACAAGAAGCAAAATTCTAGGGTTGTATATGCAAATATGCACAAGTGTTGGGGCAAAAGTGTAAATAATTATAAATATAGGGACTAACATGAAAATATGATAATTACAGGGACTGATATGCAACAATAAAAATTAAAATGACCTATATGCAAATGCAAACTAGATCTAAGCTAAACTGTAAATAAAAAGTTAGAGGACTAAAATGCAAAAAATGTGATTAAAGATAACAAGTGTTTTTTTTTTAAATGAATGAAGTTTATGATTGAGATGAGTAATGCAAAACTAAACATAAAATAAGAACAAGGAAGATTAGAGAGAAACAAAAAAAAAATAACACAACTAAAATATAATAAAAAAAAGAAATTACCTCTACAAAGAAAAGACGGACTTACCTCCCGACAGTGGTGCCAAAAACTTGACACGTCCTAAAGAAGTGTTCCTACTCCCAAGTATAAGAATGTCATAGTAATAAATTAACCGATAAGACCGGGTCGAACCACATGGAGGTTTTTCACTTATCCTTGTAGAATTGATTATCTAAATTAATTACTAAGCTTCTTATAAAATGTAAATCAATTAAAATTAAAACTGGGGCTAAGGGATCCACTGTTGGTAATTCGAATATAATCCAATTATTAATATTTAGTCCAGATTAATGGGATGGTATTCCACTCCACTGACCACTCTCTGATAGATGTTGGTAAAAGTACTCACTGTGCTAGACAATATCTGTCTGTCTACCGTGAGTCAAAACTCCACAAAGATTAGAGGGGATAAACCACTCTCTGATAAATATGGGAAAAAGTACTCACTGTGCTAGACAATATCTGTCTGTCTACAGTGAGTGAAAAACTCCACAAAGATCAGAGGGGAGAAACCACTCTCTGATAAATATGGGTAAAAGTACTCATTGTGGTAGAAAATATCTGTCTATCTACAGTGAGTCAAAAACTCCACAAAGATCAAATGGGAGAAAACATAAAAATAATAAACTTACCAAATTCGATCATATTTTCCATACCAACAGTATCACCTTTGGCCCCAGCTATATAAAATTAGCAAGACATAATTTAACTAGAAAATAGCTATTTTATTTAAACTGAGAATTTGAGAACAAAAGAGAGAGAATTTCACAAATCTAACTTCAGATTTGGATTCAGAACATCCAAATTAGGGGGGAGAGGCCCCCTATTTATATAGAATACGGATGAAAATTGACCATCGGATGAATTTAAAAATGAGCGTCCAGATTTTGCCACGTCATCAGTGAACAGTAACCCATCCGTGAAGTGAATAGTGAATAGTGAACAGTGACTAGTACGCATCCGTGAGTGAACAGTAAGTATCTGCGAGTAAATAGTAAAAGTCAACTGTGAACAGTGAATGGTCAAAATTACGAAAATGCAATTCGTGGTCTTCTTAAGGTTTTTTGACGTTCTAAACTTGAAAACGATGTTTTTTTTGCCATATGACTTCTCCATGATTCTGAATTGATCGAATTACCTCTGAAATACAAAGAAAAATACCCTAATTACTACACAACACATTTATTTAAGCGAATGAACGAAATTATGTCTAAATTGGGGAATTAATCATATTGGAAGTGTAAAATGATGATATTATCCCTTAGCAAACATACACTATTCAGTGTTTATCAAATATCAACAAAATAAGCTTCATATGCTAAGACAGATACACAAAGATTTTTCAAGTTCTCTCATAATTCTTCAACAATTGCTAAGATATCATCATACTCATAAACAAAGTATGTGTGTGAGAGATATGCTTCAAATATATATCAAGAAGTAGTTTAATAATCAACATGCAAACAATTTCCAACAACTATTCATTTTAAGTTTTTTCATAAAAAGTCAAACTGATTATCATTCGGAATTTTTCTTTTAAGAGAATAGATTTCTACATATGAAAGTGTGTGTGCATGTGGCTCGTCATCCCATTTCTATTTTTCAACAAGAGCTCATTTGATTTTCAACTAAACTTCTTTTTTTAAACCTTCCTCCTTTTCTTTTAAGGCTTTGAATCAAAGATTTTTTTTATGAATTCCTTTCAACACTTCTTTGGTTTTTCCATTTTTTTTTACATAAACAAAATTCAATTCATGATGACTTTCACTCATCACAATGGTGTAGCTCTTTTCAACATTGGGTAGCTTTCACAACCAATGTGTGTAGCCCTTTTCATGAAGGTGCTCGTTGAGTTCTATGTAATTGCCGAAGCAAAATGGATACTAACCATAGGTCATTTTAAATTTACTTAAGCACAAAAACTTCAAGGTGTATCCAAAGTTTACATATTAGTAAACTCAACCTACTAGCAAAACATAAAAGAGAAGCATAGTTCAAATTTTAGAAACCAAAATTTTATGACACATAAGCACATGATCTAAGAGCAATAAGTAGAGACTTATTCAAGATAATTACTACTCTAATGAGTAGCTTTCAAAGAATATGAAGCTCATATTTTAAAAGTAATGTCACTCAATATAACATACACAAACAATCATCAAAGTTAAGATCAATGTGAACAATATCACTATTAGATCATAAAATAGCAAATGTCAATGAGAACCATATGTATGCTATACAAAATTCTCTAATATGACATGCTATCAGATTTATGTCAAAAATTGAGTCAAAAGATGAATATATAAGAGAATATGCATTAGAGTATAGAGATACCTTTTTGCACATTATATTCACCAAATATCATACTTCTGCCCTTTTTATGAGTACTCTTGCCTTGAATGTTCTCATGACACCATGTTGACGATGTTTCACAACAAGAGTATAAAAAGCATAATATCCCAACCCAATCAACACATATAACAAAAGAACTTCTTCAAAGTTAATCAACAAATTTTGACCATCATAACAAATATGATGTGAGATAACCAAGTTCATATCAATACACGGAGTATTCAAAACTAGTAAGCAAGAATTCTCAACACAATTGATGCATAGCCTCAAAGCTATCTCCCATGTGCTTCTTATTTTAGTGATAAGAGCACTCACCCTTGAACCACTTGTTCTTGGGTGTACCTACAAAAACATTTCCAATATCATCCTTGACAACAATGTTAAATCAAGAGTAAAGTCTTTCAATGACTTGATTAACAAGAATATCATTAACACACTTTTCCTTAACATTTTCAACACAAGCTTTGTTAAGTTGAACAAGATTAGAATTCTTTCTACTCCACAACCTTTTCTCATGCTTAGCAATATTATCATGTTTCTCAACTTTCAAGGC
Organism: Dipteronia dyeriana; assembly: GCA_032871835.1. NCBI lineage: Eukaryota > Viridiplantae > Streptophyta > Magnoliopsida > Sapindales > Sapindaceae > Dipteronia > Dipteronia dyeriana. Next base: position 108,521,773 of record CM065300.1, on the reverse strand, counting down.
CTTAGCATGTTCAAGTTGAAGTTTAATCTCCTTATCCCTAGATTCATTTCCTAATTTGCATTTTTCAATATATTTATAACACCTAGGCTTAATGTGACCTATTGTGTTGCAAAAATGGCAAATTGGAATAAAAGATGAGATTGTACCTTTAGGAGTTGAACTAGCTTCACTAGGAGTTTGCAAAGATACCTTGTTTGCCAACTTCTTCTTGGCTTTTGATCTTCTTTTCTTGTATGGTTTCTTATCAATCACGACTTCATCAAAATGTGTAGGAAGTGGTGCTTCCAAGAGCTCCTCTTCAACTACCAAGTCGTCTTCACCACTATGAGAGTTAACAATATTCCTAACACTAGACACACTAACCGAATCATTCACTAAATCCTTGATAGCCTCCTTAGTCGTGTCTATTTCTTCCATCAATTCTTGTTCTCTCTTCTTCACAGAAGATATCACATTATCCTTCTCAAGGTTTATCATTTCAAGTTCTCTAAACTTCTTCATAATATCACCTTTCTCACCAAGAAGTCTACGAGTAACAACCACAAACTCATCTAGTTGCTTCTTGATCAAATCATCCTTTTCAACTACTTCTCTTTGAGCATTGTCTCTATCTTTTTCAAGCTTTTCTATCTTTTTCAACAACTCAATATTAGTAGGAATGGAACTAGAGCTTCCATCATGATTTGCATCAAGGTTCTTGTTCAAAGATATGGTACTACCAACATCTAGTGGAGAATGAGAAGCCATTAGAGCTACAAAGTTGCTCACCAACTCTTCATCACTTGAAGACTCACTACTAGAGCTCTCATTGTCACTAGAATTATCATCACTCCAAGTAGCCGCCAACACTTTGCCTTTCTTGTCTTTTTTAGATGGCTTCTTGGTGCACACACTAGCAAAGTGACCAAAACCTTGACAATTATAGCATTGAACCTCTTTCTTGTTCATGGCCTGACTATTCTTCACAATCCTTGGAGATGATGTTCTCTTGACTCCTTTTTCCTTAGAAGACTTGCCTTTAGGCTTGGTATTCTTCTTTACAAACTTCTTGAACCTTCTAACCAAGAGTGTCATTTCATCATTTTCATCATCACTCTCCTCCTCTATAGCATTGAGAGCGATTCCCTTACTCTTGATCTTTGGCTTCAAGCACATCTCATAAGTTTGGATAGACCCAAGAACTCATCAATATTCATACTATCCACATCCTTGCTTTCCTCAATAGCCGTCACATTTGATTTGAATCTCATAGGAAGAGATCTAAGGATTTTCCAATTTAAACGCTCTTTTGAGATAGGTACTCCAAGTGCTTGACATTGGTTAGCTATGTTAAGAAGCCGGAATTGGAAGTCTGTAAACTTTTCTTCCTCACCCATACTTAAACCTTTAAATTGTAATGCCAACATTTGAAGCCTCAATTTCTTCACCGCTAAGGTTCCTTCATTAGTAACTTGGAGAGTATCCCAAGCTTTCTTTATGGATTCAAGATTTTGAATGTAGGAGAATTGATGTCCATCAACTCCTCCAAAAATGGCATTCATAGCACAATGGTGCCATTTAGCAACCTCAAACTCATTCGTTGTTCATTCACTTATTTTTTTGAGTATCATGGTTCCATCCTCTTGAACCTTGGTAGGAGGACTATAACCTTCTTCCACTACCATCCAAGCTCTTTCATCAATATACTGAATGTAGGCTTTCATCCTCAACTTCCAATACCTATAGTTAGTGCCACGAAGTAATGGTGGCCTAGTATTTGAGGCTCCTTCAGCCATTACATCATCTTGTAAACCCTTGACTTCAAACGTCATGCAAAAACCGTGAAAGTATCACCCCGGACTCACACTAAGTGCAATCTAGTATCCTGCTTTGATACCAATTGAAAATACAATCACGGTTAAATGCTCAAGGCTAACCTAGAGGGGGTGGTGAATAGGTTAGACACCTTTTTCAACTCCCTTAGAAACAAACAAAAGTTTGTCCCTCTAGATTGCTTGTATCACACAATATATATATATATCCTAGTTCTCCCAACTCTAGGCAAGACTTCTTGCTCGACTATCCAAGACTTCACACCTCTAGCCAAGACTTCCTTGCTTGACAATCCAAGGCTTCACAACTCTTGCCAAAACTTCTTGCTCAACACCATAGATCTCACATCTATTGTCAAGACTTCCTTCTCACAAGGCATCTAGGTGATCATGAATGCAAAACGTAAACAAGCACGCAACATAAAATGCTATAGCCAACACATCCTATGGAAAATACTAGACATGAGCATGAATGCACAAATCACATATAGTCTAGTTAATCATGCATGTATAAACAATCTAGATCATGTAAGATATGTTCAATAACAATCACAACCTAGATACATGCATACATCTAAACTTGAATCACAAGATATGTTTAACAAATCACAAGATCAAGTTTAAATCACATAAACCTAAAACATGCTAAAAATCATATGACAAAGTCATTTAGATTTAAGCTAAAGTTCTATAGCATATTCCTAATCATAGATTCAACAAATCACATGAATAGCTCAAAAGAACATAAGCACAGGTATTATGTGAGAATTTCGGCCAAGAGAGCCTAATTCATGTGAGGAACTATTTTTCTCAAAATCAATCAATCAAATATCATCAAATAGTCCTAGAATCAAAGCTATCACAATACAATCCCAAACATGTGATAACATAGGCAAAATTAAAACCTAACTCAACATGTATGATTTCAATTAAAACTCAACCTAACTTTGAAAGTGTTCAAAACACAAATCAAAACACTCACAAATCAAACTCGGAATTCAAATCCGTTTATGGATTACGAACCGTAACTCTCACACGGACATGGACATATAAGATACTCAACCCAGAAAATAATAATTCAACTCGATATACGAAGATGAAGACAATGTATGAAACATGAGTTGAAAGTGTAGTATCTTTTGACTTAGAACTTGAAATCAATAGTATGAGTAACCGAAATGACCGGAACTCAATCAAGAATGATTTAAGACTAAATCCAAATTCAATATCCATGTTATATAAACATATACACACACAAACATAATTCACACTAGAATGCAAACTACATAGAGATAGTTTCCAATCATGCATATTCCAAAACATGTTATTTCCATACCAACTCATGAGCATTCATCTTCAAGTGTGTGAATGTGTTATACATGGTGCACAACGAATCAGGGACACATATGATTGAATTGTATGTGTGTGCCTATAATTGTGCACAACGATGCAGGGACACAAATGTATGATATGTGTGTGTGTGCCTATGATGATGCACAACTATGTAGGGACACAAATGTATGATATGTGTGTGTTTGCCTATAATGATGCACAACGATGCAGGGACACAAATGTATGATATGTGTGTGTGTGCCTTTAGCCTTGTAAGAGAAAGATAAGGTCTTAGTATACCTTTGTAGAACCATATTGCATTCTTTCTCTTGAAGACTTAGAACTTGCTTTGACTTGTTGTTTCTTCTTCCTTGAAGCTTGAATCATCATGAATCTAAACAACTAAATCATTACAAGTAAACATCATTTTGATATGAAATTAATGTAAACACAAACTAAAACCTAACATGGATGTTTCCGATCGAACAACAAAAAATGAATTAGACATAAAACAACCACACTTACGACTAAGAATGAAGTGCAAGTGCGATTATGTGTAAGGATAAACACATAAGCAATATGACACAAATGCTTGTCGATACAAATGCATGCAAAAATGTGTGCAATGTGTGAGTGCTGCACACATATATGCAATAGACATTATAATTGCAAGATGAAACAAATCATGCATGAACTGTGTGCTTGCGTGCCTAAACTCTTCAAGAGGCAAAATCAATTGAATATACCTTTTGCTCTTGTAGTCATGAAGTTATTTGGAAGCTTGCCAACAAGGACCTAAGCTACCCATTACACAATCATCCCCAATGTGGTGTGATTTGTTAAGAAATAAGCAATTCATAAAATTGATGTCCTTACAATCTCCCCCATTGACTATTTTATGACAAAACAACCACTCATAAATAATTCCTCACAAAACGAAAAAATAAAGCTATTATCCTTGAGATTAATTCTGCATTGAGATCCTAGATACTAAATCTTTAATTTCTTCAATCCCTCTTTGTAGAATTATCATTGTACCTACATACGATAGCAAGAACCACTTTCCAAGAATAAGTGCAAGTGATGTGAACAAACAATAACAAGCATTGCACTCAAAAAAGCAATATAGAAATGCATGTGTAGTGATCCCCCTAAAAGGTTAATCTCCCTCAATGTAGCTAACTCCCTAATAATAACAGTAGCTTGACAAAAGAATAAAACTCTCCATATATCCATACTACTCCCCCTTTTAGTCATCATCTAGGTAAAGGGAGTTCCCCACAATGGGTTACCATGATAAAAAGGCTATAAGCAATTATCACATCATATAATCATATAAACCTTCGTTATGCTAGAAAGTGATTAAGAAAGATTCGATGAGTTTTATTCAAAGAAAATCATGTGTGCCAAAGTTGCAAGCAAGACCTGTTTCACTCAAATCCAAAACAAATGGTATTTGGCAAAGCAAACAACAAAGGTTTCAAAAAGAATTCAAATCAATTTTCACCCTTTGTCATGATTTCAAGCAATGATATAGAATGTATAAGAAGTTCAATTTTAGAAGCAACTATTAGGATTATGCTAGATAGCAAGAATGTAATAATGTATTTGACAATCTTTTCATATTATTAAATTGATTTCTAGTTTAACGAATCTTATAGCATTTATAGTTTAATTATTATTATTGTCAAAAGTAAATAATCATAAGGTCAAAAGAATATGAGAAAAGAAGAATTGTTCATACATCTAGATATGTATGAGGTAGACACAACTCTTTAGTTAGTCTTGAATAATATTCACAACTTAAGATTAAGGTTGGACACTTTTATCTTGTTAAAGTTGTAGATTCTTTTGCTAGAATTTGAGTGGGATAAAATGTGTTATGATGAGTCTAAAATCATCAAAGTGTGGTTTCTTTAGGCAAAATAATCTAGTGCACTGGGTGCATTGAATTGGATCACAATGAAATACATTATCTAGAACCGTCAATAGATAAAAGTTTTTCATTTAAAGACAATCAGAGAGTCTATCTCAATCCTGAGATAAATGATGGACTTATGGTTACAAGAGCTATCAATGAGTACGATTATATAGCATAGTCTATCCTCCATAGTTTGGTGGTATTCATTTATTAATCGATAGAGGACTTCATTTATAGATATAGACATAGTGGTTCCATTTTTTAAATGAGAGTAGACTATCATCATATGGATGTTTTGAGGTATTGGATATTAAATCTTAACGTTAAGTTTTCAATAGTGTCTATTGAAACATGGCTTCTGGAAAAGTCAAAATATCCAAGTTCAAACTGTGGTCATATGAGTAAATATGGTAACTTGGAGATCTATAGGCAGTCTATGAGCTCTTGGCGATTACTGGTATTCTTCACGAGGATACACTTTCACCAATAAGGTTGTCTAGGGTATGAATGAGTAACATCAACATATTCTATCTTTATTTAAGAGTTCAATTTTAGTTCTTTAGTGGACTGAACTAAAATTAAATAAATCGAACCTAAGTGAATCATTTGTTGATTGTGATTGGGTTGTGTCTATTGAAGCTTAAATCTAGATTGCCCGCCAAGATCCCCAATCCACACTTACTTGCATGGATCACTTGATACATTCTATCAGACCAATTTAGGGTCCATCTAGAATTGTATTGAGGCATATGGACTTGTTTCTTTTTGTAAGAATGGGTCTAGTTCACATGTAGACTTCTTATAAAGGTCAAATGGATTTAATAAAATAAGAAAATAATATATTGGCCAATATATATGAGTTGGGCGGCAAGGCTATTTGGAGTAGCTTAATTATATTATATTATTTTATTATTTACTTAAATGGAAATTAATTAATTTGGTGATTAATTAATTATTTAATTAAAAATCAACATCTTTTTCCTAGTAGGAGATGGTCTCCTAAAATTATGTTATTGTTTGTAGTATAATTAATATTAAAGACTATATTTAATAAGTAGACAAATAAAAGGAATTATTTATCTAATCAAATTATGAAGTCTTTAATATGGTTACAAATACACTATTGAGTTGGATTAGGAATCCTGGTGGAGGATAGAATTCTTTTTAGAAAAGGATTCTTAACCACCGAGTAAATCCACCAAAGGAAAAGATTCTTAACAACCAAGTAAATCCTTCTTAGGAAATGATTTGTGATCCTAATAAATATTCTTATGAATTTCGACCAGCTCATAAATATATATAGAAGGATAGAATTCCTTTTAGAAAAGGATTCTAAACTACCAAATAAATCCACCTAAGGAAATGATTCTTGCCAACCAAGTAAATCCATCTTAGGAAAGGATTTGTGATCCTATATATATAACCTTGTGAATTTCGGGCAACCTTATGATTTTTAGAGTAAAAATTTCGGCCAACCTAAGTGTTTTTTAAGAGAGAGTTTTGCTTGGCAAGAGAGATTTTTGAGAGAGAAATTTTAGTATTTTACTCTAGACAAAATTCAATCAACTCTAAGATATAGGGTGTGGAATTCGGCCAAGGAGAAAAGAGAAAAAAGAGAACGTTTTTGTGTTTGATAGTATACTAGTATCCCTTACATCAAAAGGGTTTTGTGTACAAAATCAAACCGGGTTCACGCGAGTTTCAATCAAGTAGATTGATAATTCACAAGTGACCTGACGTTCTTGAATTTTCTTTTGAAGGATAATTGTAACTAACAAAGAAAAAGATTTTGTTTTTTTTTTCATCCTCAGGTATACAATTTGAAGAAAGGGAGCCCACACTCCTAGGTGATTCACGTTCGTGATTGGATTGGAAGATCTTGCAGAATCAATTCGGCGCTTGTTCAATCGTCACAAGAAAAAGGTACGACACTTTTTATATACATCAATTAATCTATGGTTAAGGTTCTCATTGCATAAAAGGGAAATGTTTTTATTTATATGCAAACCCTAATTTTATTAAATTTTCTCACGCTTCCGCTATGCATGGTTTTTTCCCTACAACAACTATATCAAACTTTAAAAGTAAAACAAGGCATGAGCGACATTTGCACCCTATTTGATTTTTCTGGGTAAGATACCCGTTTGATAGTAGCCTTGTTCAACTAATAAAGAAAGAGAGAAACTAGATTTTAAAATCCTTGTAACGGATATATGATACTTATTCAATGAAGTCTCAATTTTGCTTATCACACATATTTTTGCAATAAAAATTTGTAATCACAAATTATCTTCATGCATATCAATTCAATGCATGTCATTAATAAAATCATCATTTCATGGAGATCAAATATAGGTCATTCAAAATGTACTTCCAAAGTAAATCTCCTAGTCCAAAAAGCATGTTTTAACAAAAATATGACATGGATTGCAAGAAAAGCAATGTTGTATGCATATATAGAAAATAACATATAATTATATGTACAACCAATCATCTCAAGCAATTATCAAAAGAGCATAAAAATAATCAACTTTTTACAAATGAAAATTCATGCAAGTTTTCTCTTTTTGCTTAAGTTCTTCATATGGGGTCACAAATTGGACCGTATCAAGGCAAGAAACAAGTCCCACTAGACATACCAAGTCCATTTGACCTAGTAGAATCTATGGGAGAAATCGTAGCACAAGGGAAGGGATGCATAATTTCCTTATCCAGCCTAGTTTCCACTACATCAGTTTTTTCACTAGGCAAAACTCACAGGCTATCCTTCTGGCCATATACAATCCATAAAAACCACTATTGAATGAAAGTTTACAACCTAGGTCGACCTCCCATCGTACCGTACCCGGTTACTAACCATCTCACTCTACCCAACTAGCTTCTAATAGTGATTATAGACCAACAAACTTGTGCACTAAACACTTAGTCACAAAGCTTTACAATAATGAAGAGATTAAACAACTTAAGTGAATGTGTAAGAATATTCTATATGCACAATTGCTAGGTTAACACATTTCAACTTATCTAAGGATTAATGATGGCAATGAATGCGAATTTTAGATATTAATTCTCTAAACGCAAGTGCAAGTAGATTTGGCTAGAAAGGCAAAATCGTCCTAAATTAAATACTAATCTAAACCAACAATCAACAACTCAAGCTTGTTATAAAAGCAATTAAACATAATAGCATGCATTCAATGAACAATAAATGTTATAACTAGGTAAACATTGAACAATAATGAAAAAATACAATCTCTAAGGAATGAATTTCCGAGCTCTTTGTCTGATTTTGGAAGAAGGTGATATATATATATATATTTATAGGTGTGAATATGAAACCTCATAAAAAGACAAAAATAACCAACTTAGCATAGTGCACAGGTAACTGCATAAGTAAGGACCCACACAAGACCAGTGCAAAAGAGAAATCTCGAGAAAAACCAAGTCTCAGTGCATGGTTACTGTGCGGTTAGAGACCAGCGCATGAACCTCGCAAAGGCACAACCCCAAGACACAAAAGAGGCACCCAGGTCATTGCACAGGTAGCCTACTTGTGTACTGACCCACGAATCCCAGTGCATAGCCAGTGCATATGGTCGCGCAATAAGCAAAAACTGAGAATTTGAAAAACAACACCCAAGTCATTGCACAGGTACTGCACTGGTAGCCACCTATGCATTGACCTTGCAGTTCCCTAACAGAGATATCAGAGAAAAAAGAAATCACATTAAGCATACAAGGGATTCAAACAAGAATGCAATAAAGGCACAACCCAAGGTGAGCATGCAAGAATGAGAAAAAAGTGTATGTTTGCAACTAGGTCTCTTCAAAGAGGTAATTAAGGTGCTAAGCAATATACATTTAAAGTGCTCTTGAGTTTGATGATGATGTTGAAGCTAGATCATGATCAATAAGGCCTAATCTACCCTTTGTTGGTGCCCTTGTTTTTCCAATCATGTAGCAGAATTTTTTTAAAAAGCGATCAAAATCGTAAACCTGTTCCGTACAGTAAAATTTGATAACAATGAATGAAGGAAGAAAACACTTTTCTTTATACTTGCATTAGAGGCTCCTTCTCTTTAATTCGATCTACTCCTGATTTGAACCAATAGGATCTTCAGCTGTATCACTTGAGACTGGAAACGGCATATGGGCGGGTCAAAGAACTCAGGAACTAAAAGGATCAAGAGAATAAGAACCAAAGATTTTTTTTTCTTCATGGCCACTTAGACTTTCTAGATTTTTTTTTCTCTCTTTTTGTTCAATGCTCAAATTGACTCTCAATTCTGAACGTATGTTGTGTTGTACATTTCCAAAAAAAAAAACATATATCGTATTTTTTAATAAAACCATTTAATCAAACTTTTTAAGATATCTGATATCTTTAAATATGCAAATAGTAAAATTTGGCTAGGGGTCAAAGAGAAATTTTTCACTCTCCTAGCCCGAGTCAAAGCCCAAATTCGACATTCATGAGAACCCGGGTAGACCATAAAACTACCCCGCAGAAGCATGGAAGGATCACCGGGCTTCAGAACTATCAGGGATGAAGCTAGGTACGACCAGGTTCAGTCCTCACGAGAACACTAGAATCCAGGATTCTCGAGGTGACCTATTCAGGAACCTCGATTCCTGGGGTCGGACTCCAAAACTGTAAGGAAGGATCGCTTAGCTCAAGAAACACTCGAAGTGAAGGCCGACAAGCAAAGCAAGCTCGCACCAGGTTAAGTCTCCCAGAGGTCGAGCTAAACTTGTAACCTAAAACTGGAAACCCACAAACCTCTCCCGGAGCCCACTGTCCCCTCCACGATTCAAGGAGAAAGAGGACCTCTAAGTGAATCAGACCCGTGCTGCCTCCAAGGAATGTCTACAGGGCATCCATCCCAAGCTCCTGAGGATAGAACCAAAGCGTAGATCTACCTCGCTCTACGAAACAACGAGCACCTAACGCGATGACCTGCTTGAAGAATCATGCCATGAATACATACAAGATCATATCTACGTTATAACAGACATTAAATTTTGCATATGTGTAAGACAAGAGTTTGCTTCCAAAGAGGAAACAAACTTATCTCCACCAATGATAATCTTAAGTCCGTTATTTACTCGAAGTCAATGACTTTCAACTAGAGGATCCTGCCCGATAAGGATGGAACAGGTTCAGAGAATTTACGTAGGAGATACACCCATTCAAATTAATTCGGCCATATATAAATATGCCTAAGTATTCTAAAGAAAATGAGAGGAAGAAATAAAGTAAAAAGAGAGAGAGAATTACGGGCCTAAATTTTATGATCAGAATACGGCCATCGTCATATCTACTATTCGACAAGCACGAAGTTGCCATCGTTCTATATCCTAGAGAGATCGTGAGTGTATGTGAAAGATTTCCGTATATCACGAGTGTTCAATAATAAAGCTCACACTTGCGGTTGTCATTCAATCATTCGTTTGAATCTAAGCAGGTCAAGTATTAAAAAAACCGACCTTGGCCACCACCTCCGTGGTAGTGGTCTCGAGGATGTTAGTTGGAATTTCTCATCTTGAGCAAATTTCCCGTTAACACTTTCTGGCCGCGTCTGTGGGAAACCCATAACACCATTTTTATATTCACAAGTTTGTTGTTTTGCAGTAAGCATAAGGCTTCGCTCCTCCCATGGATAGCCAGGCGCATCTGGACAACCTTTTACCGTATCGACAGGAAAGGTCCTAAGAAATGAAGAAAATTCGGGCTCCACAGCCAGGTCCTAGACCTGCCAGCGACTGATCGGGCTTTGGATCCTTTTATGGGAAGACAGGTCACGTTGGACCAACAAGCGGCGGCCTTCGTGGAAAACATCCACCTACGGTTGCTCACTGAGGGTATTACTGTCTAGCAAGCAAACCTCTGCAATTGAGAGGAATCCAGCAGGCCTAGGACTAGGCAACCCATCTTTGATCACCTGGGACCAACCTTTCCAGAGCCAGTTGGTAATAGAATGAGACTCCAACCCTCGATTCGGGATACTTTAGGGATCATGCCATCCGTTCCTCGAAGCGCTGCCACTCTACCAACCCAGGCAAGTCAAGTCTGCGGCGGATGTCCCTCTCCGAGAGCGACTAGAGTTTCTTTACCCAACGACTTCAAGGAGAGGAGCCCGAGCAAGGGAGGACGAAAGCTAGCAAAGCCCTCAGGCAGACTCCCTCCGAAGAAAGAATCAGGTAGAGATCGTCAGCTCTTAAGAGGGGTCTTACAGTGAGGAGACCGAGATCAACTAAAGGAAACCCGAGAGCAAGTACTTGAAAGACCAGTTGACAGAGCTTTAGAAAGAGGTCAAGGAAATAAAGAAGGGGAAGTACAAGGAGGGCAAGAATGACCCTCTAAGTGAGATGAACGCTCATTTCACCTGAAGGATCTGGGACCGGAGCTCTCGCTAAAATTCAAAATGCCGACTGATAGATTCTCTGGGACTGAGGATCCCTTAAGCCATTTACAGAGCTTTATTCAACAGATGGAGATCCAGAACATGACCAAGGCCGTTATACATCGAATGTTCCTAACTACGTTAATAGATGATGCTAAAACCTGGTTTAGAAAGCTACCCACTAGTAGCGTGTATTCCTTCACGAAGCTGTCAACTAATTTCTGCTCACAATTTTGGGGAGTTAAGCCCTGATTGAAGGATCCAATCAATCTATAGTACATGATCCAAAAGAAGGGAAACCCTCTTAGCTTATGTCGAGCGTTTCCATAATGAAGTCATCCAGATGGGGGTCTTCATCGAGAAAGAAACCCTCACCAACTTCAGAAGGAATTTATGGGCAGGCAAGCTTTTCCGGTCTTTTGCCAAGAGACCTATAGAGACCTACCAAAAAGCCTATGATCGGGCTCTGGAGTAAATTGAAGTCGACGAACAACTCAAAGTCAAGATGGAACACAACGATATAAGAGTCTTAAAGTTAAAGAATAAGGAAACTCCCAAACCCGAGCAAGCACAGAAAAGCTAGAACAAACCCTTTAATAGGTTGACGTATCGCTTCCTCATTTCTCAACCCAGATCGAAAAGACATATAGAAAAACAAACTCCTCTCCGTGTTTCACCTCCTCCCAGGACAATGACCCTAATAGCTCGGTATGAGAGAGGATATGATCGTTACACTCCCTTAAATGCATCCAGAAGCCTACACCCATGAAAGCCCTTGTCGATAAGAGGAATCATTATAAGTACTATGATTTTCACGAAGACGTGGGACACAACACCTCAGAGTGCTATAACCTTCGAAATCAGATTGAGGCTTTGATAAGGGGAGGGTGTTTGGTAGACTTTTTACAGAAAATCAGGGATAACATTCAAACTGGAAAGGAAGTACAAGCCGAGATCCGTGAGCACGTTGAGAAAAGAAAGATGTAGCAGACGGATCTGATGCAACAAATCTAGATAATACATAACATCATCAGAGGGCCTACTCTGGCTGGGACCTCCAACAATTCCAGGAAAAACCACGCAAGGAAATTCTCTCGTACGAAAGAAGAGCATGGTATCGTTAAGTTAGACTAGAGCCCTACAAACCCCTCCTAGTTGTCACAGATCGTTTTCACCGAAGTGGATGTCTACAACACTATGTAACCTCATGATAATCCCATGGTGATCACGGTACAAATTGCCAGCTGAATGGTACACCGTGTGCTGCCTTTGTCGACGTCCTATTTAAAGATACCCTAAAAAAATTGAACTTGAAACAGTGGTGTTACAATAGTTGCACTACCCTGCTGTATGGGTTCACTAGGGACTTGATCATACCTGTGGGATCAAAAATCCTACCAGGTTTCATTGGAGCCACACCTCTCCAGCAGAATATCATGATAGACTTCGTTGAAGTGGATACCCTGTCGGCCTATAATGCAATATTAGGAAAGTTGTTTTTACCATCCTTAAAAGAGGTCTTATCCAACTTCTGAAAGTTACCAGTAGGAGACGAGATGGGGGAAGTTCGGGGCGACTAACAAGTAGCTAGGAGATGCTATGCAGTGTCTACCAACCCAACAGCTTAAGCAAAACAACTTGCCCAGGTAACAACGATCCAAGATGAGGCAACCCCTGTATTGACCCTAGAAGATGTAGGACCCTCAAATAACCCCGAGGATGACCTTGTGGTGCCAGACAAGGAGGAGCAGAGAAGGGAACGGGCCAGCGGCCATCCAGTGGATAAGCTAGAAGAGGTTTATATCCGAATGAGTGATCCCTCGAAGGTCGTCAAAGTCAGAGCCACCCTTGAATGAGGAGTGAATGAGGGTTTGATCGGGCTCCTCAAAGAGTTCAATGATATCTTTGCTGAGAGTCACGACGAGATGCCCGGGATTTCAATGACTTTGGCTGCTTATCGATTGGCAGTGGTTCCGACTTTCAAGCCTAACAAACAAAAAGGAGTCACTTCAACACTGAAAGAAATGATGCGGTTCAGGAAGAAGTGGACAAATTGACCCAAATAGGCTTCATCATGGAAGGGCGATACCAACGAATGGATTGCCAACGTAGTTATGGTCACAAAGGCAAATAGAAAGTGGGTCATATGTGTCGATTATACCGACCTCCACGGGGCATGCCCGAAAGACAGTTTCGCTCTACCAAAAATTGATTAGTTAGTTGACTCCACCTCCGGAAACAAGCTTTTGAGCTTCATGGTCAAATTTTTAGGGTACAATCAAATTATGATGCACCCCACCGACCAGGAAAAGACCAGTTTCATCACCGGACGAGGTCTGTATTGCTACAAGGTGATACTTTTCTGGCTTAAAAATGTAAGAGATACATATCAACGGTTAGTCAACAGGCTGTTTAAGCCTAAAATGGGAAGATCAATAGAGGTGTACATCGATGACATGATCGTAAAGTCATAAACCTGTGAAGGCCATCTGGGCAACTTTCGTAGAACCTTTACGATCTTAAGGGAAAACCAGATGAGATTAAACCCTTCCAAGTGCGCCTTTGGAGTGACTGCGGGGAAGTTTCTGGGCTTCATGGTCCATGAGAGAGGCATAGAGGCTAACCAAGAAAATATTAAGGCTATCCTGGATCTAGAGTCCCCCACATCGCTTAAATAGGTTCAAGTCTTAACCGGGCAGGTAGCAGCGCTCAACAGGTTTATTTTTCGGTCTACCGATAAGTGTCTCCCATTCTTCAAAGCCATTAAGCAGGGAAGAAACATAAAATGGAAGAGAGTGAACAAGCTTTTCAAGCCTTGAAAAAATACCTATCAAGCCCTTTGCTACTGGTTAAGCTAAGCCCTGGAGAAGAGCTGTAAATCTACTAGGCCATTTTAGAAACTGCAGTAAGTGGGGCCTTGGTCAAGGAATGTGGAGATAGGATTCAGCGGCCTATCTACTACGTGATCCATGCTTTAACCAAGCCCGAGAAGAACTATACCCTATTGAAGAAGCTCACTTACGCCTTGGTAACCTCTGCAAGAAAGCTCCGCCTTTACTTCCAAGCTCATTCAATAGCAGTAGTGATGGACCAACCCCTCCGTCAATTATTGCAAAGGCCGAATATTTCTGGAAGGTTGGTTTTATGGGCTCTGGAGGTCACCTAGTTTGATTTAAGGTATAAGCCCAGGACCCCAATTAAAGCCCAGGCTCTGGCAGACTTTATAGCAGAGCTCTCAATGCCTCTAGGCCAAGCGACCTCTACAGCAACAAACTTAGCCCCTGAGAAGATTTCAGAATTTGACAGTTGGCCGGAAGATTGTACGTCGTGGATCCTCTACACTAAGAGAGCTTTCAGGGCAAGCTGGGGGAGGAGCGAGTATAGTTCTAATTGACCTAGAATGGACTGAGTGTTGCCAGTGCTTCAGATTTCAATTTAAAGCCACTAACAATGAAGCAGAGTATGAAGCCCTCTTAAACGAAATAAGGGCGGCTGCAGAGCTCGGGGTCGATTACCTGCAGGTCAAGAGTGACACGTTGCTTATAGTCAACCAAGTCTATAGGGATTATCAGGTAAAAGGGGATAACATAATAGTCTACCTGAAGCTAGTTCAACAGCTTAGGAGCAAATTCAAAGGTTTTAGGATTAAACAGATACCTCGACAACAGAATCGTCGAGCAGACATCTTAGCCAAGATAGCTGCAAATGGCAGCCAGACCTTACCACAGGCAGTCCCTCTCCAAGTGATCTCCCTACCATGCACATCAGTAGGTAACGAGACTTATATCCTGGATCGGCAGCCATGTTGGATGGACCCAATAGTAGATTATCTACAAGAAGGAAGGCTTTTTAGGGAGTCCGACGAAGCTAAAAGGATCAAGAGACTCTCAGTTCGATATTGCTTGGTGGATGGGTATTTGTACATGAGGGCCAAAACCCTTCATTTACTTCGATGTTTACATTCTGAAGATGCCAAATGGTCATTGAGAGACGTTCACTCCGGGGAATGTGGGAACCATATTGGTGAGGAGGCTCAAGTATATCAGGTACTCCACATGGGGTATTACTGGCCAACCATCCATCAAGATGCAAAGATCTTGGTACAATCATGCGAAGCTTGCTAGAAGACCGCAAACTTGATTCACCTACTGCCGGAGAGATTGTCATCCCTTAGCTTATCATACCCTTTTGCTATGTGGGGAGTCGACTTGATTGGACCGCTTTGAACTGCTCATGGTCAAGCCAAGAATGCTATCGTGGCAATCGACTATTTAACAAGATGGGTTGAAGCTGGACCACTCTCTCGGATATCGAAAGAAAATATAACAAGAATCATAAAAAATAATGTAGTTTGCAGGTTCGGAACCCCTCTTGCAATTGTAGCAGACCTCGGCAAACAATTTGATAATGGCCAATTCAAAAACTTTTACGAAGGCTTGGGAATCGACTTTAGGTTTGCTTCAGTAGCCTACTCCAAGACTAACGAGCTGGTTGGAATCCACCAATAAGACTATTAAGAAGCTGTTGAAAAAGAAACTACAATAGAAAAATGGTAGATGGGCTGAGGAGCTTTCCGAGGTCCTCTGGGCTTACCGCACTACAATGAGAATGGTTACAGGGGAAACGCCGTACTCTCTAGCCTTCAGGGTTGAAGCAATGCTTCCCATTGAGCTCAAACAGACATTCTTTAGAGTCTAACATTTTGAACCGGGGAGCAATGATGACAAGCTCCGAGCTAGCTTGGATCTCTTTAAAGGAAAACAAGATCGAGTAGTTGAGAAGGTAGCAGTTTACCAGAGCAGGATTGCTAGGTACTTTAACTGGAGGGTCAAAGCCCCGAAACTTTAAGGAGGGGGACCTAGTTCTCATGAAAGTGACGTTAATTACCAGGAAGAGGTCAGATGGAGTTCTGGGGCCAAGCTGGGAAGGGACATACTTGGTAAAGGTGGTGATCCGTAAAGGGTATACAAACTCGAAGACATGAATGGCCGACTCATTGATCATGCTTGGAATACAGATCACTTGAGAAAATTCTACCCATGAACAAGGGACTCATAATGTACTTTATTCTCCAACAATAATGTACTTCTTTCTTTTTATCAATCAAGCCTGTTTTCTCCATCTTCAACTATGTTCTACAAAGATTTGGGTCTATATTGGAAATTCAACATTATCGTCCCAAATCCAGGGATTAGCCGGGGAGTCCCCCTCACTATCCCTGATGCCTCGGCCAAGCACTACCCTTCGCCAAGAAGGATCTGAGTGTAAGAGAATAGTTGTCATCCAGATCACGAGATCAAGAAATAGCTAGATAGCCCTCCTGATGCCTTGGTCAGGCTACAACCCCTAAGAAGGATATGAGTGTAAGAGCATAGTTGCCATCCAGATCTCAAGACTAGGAAATAGCTAGATAGCCCACTGATGCTCTTGTTGGGCTACAACTCCTAAGAAGGATCTGAGTGTCAGAGCAAAGGTGCCATCCAGATCACGAGACCAGGAAATAGCTAGATAGCCCTCCTAATGTCTTGGTTGGGCTACAACCCCTAAGAAGGATCTGAGTGTAAGAGCATAGTTGTCATCCAGATCTCAAGACCAAGAAAAATAACTAGATAGCCCTCCTGATGCCTTGGTCAGGCTACAACCCCAAAGAAGGATCTGAGTGTAAGAGCATAGTTTCCATCCAGATCTCAAGACCAGGAAATAACTATATAGCCCTTTTGATGTCTTGGTCGGGCTACAACCTCTAAGAAGGACTTGAGCTTAAGAGCGTGATAGCCATCTCGATCTCCAGAATAAGAAAGAGCTAGATAGCTCTCATTGATACCTCACTTGGGCTATAACCCCCTAGAGGGGCTCGAGAATGGAAAGCTCTTTTACTTAAACTCCAATGTCCCAGTCACTGCTGGTCGCTAATTCTCCGTGTATATAGGGTTGCTTACTTAGACAGGTGTGGGCTAGCCTACAATCACACAAGGGGACTATTTACTAAAGTCATAGAGCTATTAGTTTCTGTTAAGAGTCGAAAAGCTCGAGCTAGCTATCTACTTTCACACTTAAGCAATTTTCTTATATTGTTACTTTTCCAAAGCTAAGTCAGGTTGCTATAGAGGCTGTACCTAGATGGAGATCAGAAATGAAGCAAGTACATGCTAATCAAAATTATAACCAGATCTAAAGTAAAATTCCATTAATGAAATAAGGAGCCTATCCCCGATAAGGTTACAACAATCGATCAGAGAGCCCAACCATTGGTTCCGGGCTACCAAAAAATTAAAATAATGATTAATCATGAGTAATGATGGGATGCCCAACCCCGCCCCCCACCATCGCCTTTCCGGGCATTCAGAACAAGCTACAAAAAGATGGATTCAAACTTCTGCATCTTCCTGATTTCCTCTAGCTTCCTCTCCTTTCGATGAACCTCACCCCATTCTCTGCTTTCTGATGACCGTTCATCCCGGATAGCCACCTCTGCCACTTCTTTCTGCGGTTTTCTCTTGATTGCCTGTTGCTCAGCAAGTTCCTCTTCCAAGACCTCATCAACCACCTCCATGACCTCAGAAGGTATGGCTGCATCAAGAAGGTTAGCCATTGACTCTGGCATAATCTCCCCTACTGCAGGCTCCTCTCTTGAAGGCACCTTAGAGGGACCTCAGACTTCGGTAGGGCCTCATTCTATCTCTATGGGTTGAACCCCCTCGAAGATTCTTCAGGACCTAAAGCTGGGAAGGTCGGGACAGGAGGAGGCAGATCTAGTATTTCAGGCTGCTTCCCAGCTCCCTCTCTAGTAGAATGACCCGTTTCGTCATTATTGGGGTGAGACATCTCTGCAGCCCGAGACATGATTTCTTCCCTATCCCAGCCGACGATGCAGGAGAGGTCGAAGGAGAGATGGAGGGCTTTCGTAACCTGGAAGGAGGTATAAAAATACCTCTCGCTGAAGGATGCATCCACCTCGCCCTGGAGCTTGGCAATCCGGACATGCATATCTTGATTCTCGGTATCAAACTTATTGGCTTCAGCCTTTCAAGAGTCTCTCTACCTAGCCCGCCGCTCTGACTTGAGAGTTTCTTGGTCAAAGGATTGTTTCATCCTCTCATGGTCACAACGAAGCTTGCTCAGTTCAGCCTCTATCTTCTTCTAATTGGAAGTCATCTCCTCTACAAGAGACCGAGCTTATGCAAGAAGCCCATGACCCTTTAAGTTTCAGCTTCAACGTGGGCAGCCCGATCACAGAGAAAGGATACCTGGTGACCAATTGCTATATTAAACTTGAAAGCTTACAAAGTATGAAACAAAGGTTAGAAAGCGATCAAAGTTCGCAATCACAAAAAATAAAGGCGATGACTACCTCGGCCAGGAGGGCAGACCTCTTTGTAAGCATGATATCCACGGGCATTAAAGCCATCATAGAAAGCCCGCCACCCGGGCAAGACGCAATGAACTGCTTTAGAACCTAGTTCTGACCAACCGAATCCGATTGATGGTGGGGGCAAGAAGGGAAAATCTCAGGCATACCAGCCTCGGGATCCCCCGTAGCCTGAACTGATTGGGGCACAGATGGGTCAATTGAAAAAGTGGTTAATGTAACTGAATAAGCAATAATTATAGTGAGGACCATTGATGAAGGGCCGGAGGTGGTCGTATTAACAGCCTGGGAAGCAGGACCTCCTTTGGTTAGTGCCTTGGAAACTCGTGACGTAAGAATATCCATCTTGGACCTAGCTTGGGTAGGAGATGGAGTTGGAACAGGTGAAGCAGATACTGGAATGGTCAGGCCCCCTTTCTCTGAGGTAATCGAAAAGACCCCACCAGGGCAATCTAGTAGGAGGGGGAGGGGTCCGAGCTTGCTGGGCTTCACGGGAAGCCAGAGCAATAACAAAAACTATTAAAATAATAAAAGATATAAGAAGCAAGCCAGCTAACAGAATGAAACATAATGACTTGGGATTACTTACGATATTGGTTCATCCTACGTGAATCAATGGGATCAGCAGTGGGATACTTCAAACTCAGATAGTTCTTGGCGAGAATTGTCATCAACACCGTTTCAAATTCAGTGGGCAAGGAGTCCTGATCCTTGGATGGTTTGTCATTGAAAGCCGTCGGAATCGGGAACTCGAGCCCACCTATGAAGATCGAGCTCCTCCACTCACCACCGACCAGCATCCACTCCATCTTCTAGGCTGGGTCATTCATTGAAGCTCCAGAAATGATAAAGTTAAGCTTGTTCTTGGCCTTGGCGTAGAATTGACCTTGGGGGACCCTGGCTAGACACCTGATTTGGAAGAGGAAAGCCAACTCTTCTGCTCAGGGTTCCCTGGTTATCTAACTGAGCTCGTATTGCAGCCTCCACAGCACGAGGAAGCCGATTAGGTGCCTTCAAAAGCCGGGCGTCAACTAGAGAGGAGCTAGTTAAAGGGTAATATGGGCCCACCGTAGGGTAGGATGAAGGGGAAGCCTGACCCCTCTCTTAAGGGCCACCGTATGAATTGGAAGGACTCCCTTGGAGGGTTAAAGACGTCGTAGTCTCTGTAAGGGGCGGTGAGGGAAACGCTATCAAGAATACCATACTTGGATCTTATACGATTGAGGAAGTCTGGATCAATTGTGGAATTGGGAATGACCCTAAAGTCATACAGCGGAACCTCCACCGGAAGAGGACCGACTGCCACAACTTGACCTCTCCTAGTGATGTCGTCCCTCTCCCCTATGTCGGAATCCTTGTCAACTAAGTTCAGAGGGTTGTTAGGTTGATTGGAGAAGCCGGAGCCTATCGAAACATTCCTACTAGAGCAGGGGTGCTGATCAACAGGGGAAGAGTCCTCGTCGCTCCAAATTACTCACACCCATTTCCGAGGAACTAAATGAGAACCACCAGTTCCCTCGACCATGGCTTTAATGTTCTCAAAGGAGTTCGACATTGTTGGATGAAAAGAGCTTGAAGGTGGGCAAAAGACAATGATGTGGTCGGAGAAAATAGTAAGGGAGAGGAAGTTCGATAATTTGAAATCGAAAGAAAGCGTAAAGAAAGGGATGATGAGGCCGGGATTAAATAGAGGTGGAATAGCCATTAACATCAGTAAAATCTTCGGTAAGATCGCCTCAAATCTCGGAGTGGCCGTAACGTAGCCGGACTATTTCAGGGAACGTACCTATCCACCCGCAACACATCACCCGAACAATTAATGAGAAGATTTCATTCGAGATTCCCAGTAATTACCTTGTAACGGGAAATTTCCCAATTAAAAAGGGAATCTGACTCTAACCCCAACTCTACCTCTAGTGTTCAAGTCAGAAGGGATTTCTATTTATTGTAAAACTTGGCTAGGGGTCAAAGAGAAATTTTCCACTCTCCTAGCCCGAGTCGAAGCCCAAATTCAAAATTAATGAGACCTCGGGCAGACCATGAAACTACCCCACAAGCATGGAAGGATAGTCGGGCTTCGGAACTATAAGGGATGAAGCTAGGCACGACCAGGTCGAGTCCTCAGGAGAACATAGAAATTCGGGCTTCTCGAGGCCATCTATTCAGGAACCTCGATTCCTGGGGTCGGACTCCAAAACCACCCTACGAAATCGAAGAAGGATCGTCGAGCTCAAGAAACACGAGAAGTGAAGCCCGGCAAGTAAAGGAAGCTCCCACCAGGTTAACGCTCCCAGAGGTCAAGCTTAACTCATAGCCTAAAACTGGAAACCCACAAACCTCTCCGGGAGCCCGCTATCCCCTCCACGATACGAGGAGAAAGAGGACCTCTAAGTGAATCAGACTCGTGCTACCTCCCAGGAATGTCTACAGGGGTGTCCATCCCAAGCTCTTGAGGACAAAACCAAAGCGTAGATCTACCTCGCTCTACAAAACAACAAGCAGCTAACGCGATGACCTCCATGAAGAATCATGCCATGAATACATACAAGATCGTATCTATGTTATAACGGACATTAAATTCTTTATACATGTAAGACAAGAGTTTGCTTCCAAAGAGGAAACAAACTTATATCCACCAACTATAATCTTGAGTCCGTCAAATAGTGGATCTCGCCCGTCAAGGAGGGAACATGTTCAGAGAATCAAGGCGGGAGATACACCCGTTCAAATTAATTCGGCCATATATAAATATGCCTAAGTATTCTTAAGAAAATTAGAGGCATAAATAGA
This sequence comes from Dipteronia dyeriana, assembly GCA_032871835.1. Classification (NCBI taxonomy): domain Eukaryota; kingdom Viridiplantae; phylum Streptophyta; class Magnoliopsida; order Sapindales; family Sapindaceae; genus Dipteronia; species Dipteronia dyeriana. The sequence continues at coordinate 108,500,146 of CM065300.1, read as the reverse complement.
GTAAAAAGTGAGAGAGAATTACGTAGAGCCTAAATTCTGTTATCAGAACACGACCATTGTCGTATCTACTATTCGATAAGCACGCAGTTGCCACCTTCCTATATTCTAGAGAGATTGTGAGTGTATGTGAGAGATTTTTGTATATCACGAGTGTTCAATAATAAAGCTCTCATTTGTTGTTGTCATTCAATCATTCGTTTCTATCTATGCAGGTCAGGTATCAAAGGTACCGACCCCGGCCACCACCTCCGTGGTAGTGGTCTCGAGGGTGTTAGTTGTGATTGCTTATCTTGAGCAAATTTCCCGTTAACAAAATATATTAATTAATTTGTTTCCTTTCTTCTTTGAATTTAAACTCTTTTAAATTCAAATTTAAATAATAAACTAATTAATCAAATCTCTTAAGATATATGATATCTTTAAAGATATTAATTAATTAATTTGTTTTTGATTTGAATTTAAACTCATTTAAAATGAAAATTTAAATATTTACTTTAAAGAAATTAAAATAATCAAATTATCTTATCGTCATTCAAAATTAAATAGCAATCAATACCCTCCATCTATTAATTAATTACACAATTAAATAATCTGATTATTTAATTAACATAATCATTAATATTCATTAATTAAATAATCTCATTATTCAATTAGTTCCTGAATAGACATGTGTAACTTTCGTAACACAATTAATTGGATAATCCAATTAATTAACTGTGACCCTTGTTACCTTAATTATTCAGGCTAACAAAGGGACCTAATGGACCCATAGAAAAAATAATTAAAATCTTTAATTAATATTTCATGATTATTAACTTCGGTGTTATTCCACTAAAAACCCGAAGATACACTCTCTCAACTGTAGATGTTTTTACACAAACTGTTATAGGGATTTTTTGATAGCAACAAAAGTCAGCATGATCACCTAAAAACACGGTGATTAGATATGTCACTTCATTAAAGTCAGTCAAGGAAGATTAATCCAAGGCAATTAATAGATGTTCTCAAGACCTAGTCAAGATTACCATAGATGATCGGGAAAACTAACCGATTGGGCACAAATAACCTAGTCGGGAAAATTAGCCGATCGGGTAGAGACTTGTTCGGGACCATCTGATCGGGATAAAAGAAGTCTGGTCGGGTATAGACAATTGGTCAGTTGGACAACGCATGGGAGACCATAAAGGTAACTACGATTCAAATATGAAGAAGAATGATCTAACTCAAACAAGGAATCTAGAATCATACTCCAATAAGGTAATATCTCTGTTTCCTCTCCAGTATCAGAGAAGTCTATTTAGGAAAGAACTCAAAGTTTTCAGAAGGATAAACACCAAACAGGAAACAGGTCCAAATCAAGCAATAACTCTACTCCTCTAGAAGACTGCACAATGATCAAGAAATAAGTCCTAAGCAGACCATTCAACTATAATCCTACGAAGACTCTAATTCTATATACAAGATCTCCGAAATAGGAAAGAAGACAAAGACAACTTTAACAAGTAACCAGTCCTAATTATACACTATTACCTTTCCTTATTTGTACAACAAGGATTAGAGTTCTGTGCACAAATAAATAGACCCATAATCTCACTATAAAAAGAGGAAACAACCCGTAGAAAAGATACAAAAAAAGAAATAAAGAGAGAGATAAGCCAAAAAGGAGAGATTGAGTGTGTATCCACTCTATTCATAATGAATTCTTCTTGTCATCACTGGCAACCGTGGATGTTTCCCCACCTTAGGGTTTTACCACATAAACTTATGTATGTCCCACGTCCTAAAGAGGTGTTCATACTCCTAAGTATAAGAGTGTCAAAGTAATAAATTAACCGATAAGATCGGGTCGAACCACAGGGAGGTTGTTCACCTGTCCTTGTAGAATTAATTATCTAGATTAATTAATAAGCATGTTATAAAAATGTAAATCAATTTAAATTGAAACTGTTGTTAAGGGATTTACTGTTGGTAATTCGATTTAAGGGTATTCCACTACACTTACCTCTATCTGATAGATGTGGATAAAAGTACCCACTGTGCTAGACAGCATCTGTCTATCTACAGTGAGTCAAAACTCCACAAAGATCAGAGGGGAGAACCACTATCTGATGGATATGGGTAAAAGTACCCACTGTGCTAGACATTATCTTTTTGCCTAAAGTGAGTTAAAAACTCCATAAAGATTAGAGGGGAGAAAGCAAAAAAATAATAAACTTACCAAAATTGGATCATATTTTCCATACCAACAGTATTACCTTTGGCCCCAGCTATATAAAATTAGCCAAACATAATTTAACTAGAAAATAACTATTTTATTTAAACTGAAAAATTTGAGAACAAAAGAGAGAGAATTTCACAAATCTAATATCAGATTTGGATTCAGAATATACAAATTAGGGGGGAGAAGTTCCCTATTTAAACAAGATACAGACGAAAATTGACCATCGGATGAATTTAGAATGGAGCGTCCAGATTTCACCACGTCATCAGTGAATAGTGAACAGTTTACAGTAAATGCATCCGTGAAAATTCAATAGTGAACAGTGCACCGGCTTCTAGAATATGATTCTCTGCAGCATGTGTACGGCGCACTCACAATTTAGGCCAATAGAAATGTGTCGCGTCATCGGTCAATAATCTTCTAGAAAGTCAACTATGAACAGTGCACCGACTTTTAGAATGTGATTCTCTATAGTCGCGTGTATGGTACGCTCACAGTTCGGTCCAATAGGAATGTGCCACATCATCAGGAACAGTGAAAGTCAACTGTAAACAGTGAAAGGCAACTGTAACCATTGTATAGTCAAAATTACAAAAATGCCCTTTATGGCCTTCCTAAGGTTTTCGACGTTCTGAACTTGAAAACGATGTTTGTTTTACTATCTGACTTCTCTATAAATCTGAATTGATTGAATTACCTCTGAAATACAAAGAAAAATACACTGATTACTACACAACACATTTATTTAAGCGAGCGAACGAAATTATATTTAGATTGGAGAATTAATCATATTGGAAGTGTAAAGTGATGATATTATCTTTTAGTAAACATACACTTTTCAGTGTTAATCACACCCCCAACCAGCTTATTGTTAGTCCCTAGCAATTAAAGCGAAAATAGTAAAAACTCAAATTCAAATCTCTAAACTACCAAATAGACAAAATCTCCCATACCTCTTTTCTCACCCTTTGACAACCAGTCATCAATCGAGTTATCAATCAAACTTTCTTGTGCTCAATAAAGATCAACACGATAAATATGAGATTTAATTGAAATCAAACAACATTTTCATTCCGAAATATCATCAGGGCTTTTTCCGTAGGCAGCAGTTTTATTCTTTTTTTATTCTTTTTTGTTAATATAACAAAATTGGAAACAAACATTCCATCTTTAATCCATATGGCGAGCTTTAGGCCAATGACTCCCAAACCAATTGGTTTTAGGGCATTAAGTGTTAAAACACTTTTACGGGCTTCATTACTCGGATTGCAGATGTTTTTTTTAGTACAATTCCCTTAAGCTTTCTTTTTAACCTATGTAACGAGCTTTGGGTCAATGACTCCCAAACCAGTTGGTCTTAGGGCATTGGGTGTTAAAGCACCCCTCAGACTTAATTGCTCGAGTTAAAAAGGCTATGAAACTGCACTTTACTCTTATCCAGACTCCACCGTTTTGCACGAACACTATATGCTTACTGAGGCATGAGACCTGGCTACTAAGTAAGAGTTTTGGTCAAAACAAACAAATTTATTATTATTATTATTACTATATCTTTTTTGAAACAAGACCACTGCCTTTGGTTGTTACCCTTGGATGATGTTTAAGAACTAAATATCGCAAAATATCAACTTACTGCACATAATCACGTGTCAATGTGCGTGTATGTCCAGAATAGTTCGAAAAATTTCTCAAGATGACTTAATAAACAAAAGGATTAGTCAATGATATCACAATGGAGAGTTTATAAATTTTAATAGTCAGAAGAGAGGAAAAAATACATTATAACTCAAAGATGCGTCTCAGAAGTGTCTAAAAGATCTCCTTACTCGATTATCTTTACAAAAAAAAATGGTCAGAAGTTAGTTTTTTTTTTTAAAAAAAAACAAAAGTTATTGAATCAACTATCCCCTCCCCCCAACCAGAACGAGACATTGTCCCCAATGTATTTAGAAAGAGTTAATGTTCAGAAGATATCACCTGAACAACTTGAAAGACAACAAAATCCTTCAAAACAACAAATGAAATACAAAATAAAGGAAAATTAAATGCATAAAAACCATGGGACAATCACAAACTGAGATTCAGATCAATTATGCGTTTCTTGTTCACTCCATCAATGGACCAATCAATTTTGGAGGTTGAAGGATCTGGCTCATAATTGAAAGCTTGTAACTGGTCAATCATCTCACGAGGACTTGAAGTAGAGATAAAGATTTTTCGGATTGAAGGTGGAATGAAATAATTTTTCTGAGCATGATCAAGAAATGAAAGCAAACCATCATAAAATTTATTAACATTCAACAAACTGATGGGTTTCTCATGAATGTGTAGTTGCGCCCAGGATACCATTGAAAAGATTTCTTCTAAGGTTCGAAAACCACCTAGCAAAGCTATAAACGCATCAACATGATGTAACATAACAGTTAATCTTTCAGGCATACCTGAAACAACTAGCTCTTCGACGTTTGTCTTTCCGATGATGTCTGCTGCGCCCATAGGTTTTGGGACAATACCCAGAACTTGAATACCTCCGTCTCGTGCAGCTCGTGAAACACACCCCATTAATCCCAAGTTACCTCCTCCATACACTGGGTGTATTTTTCGCTTAACCAAAACCTTACCAAGATGAGTTACAACATCAACAAACTCTCTGTATTTCCTATAATTAGTGCCACCAAACACACAAATGTTTGTGAATCGTTTAGTTGAAGGTGACGCCATTAATGCACTCTCTGAAATTTTCTTTTAAATGTTTATGAGTGCTTGAAGCAAAAAGAAAAACAAATGCTTGTATTTATAGATTCAGAAAAGGTAACACAATAATACACCTATATGTATAGGGCGGTGTATTTGTCAATGATATTAGATCTAAATGGTTCAAAAATCAAAATTATACAACAGTAATTACAAAAGACTTTAAATGAGGAAGGAAAAAGATAATAAAAACAAAAGGATATTTACTCGTAGTTGTGATTGTGGCTCACATCTTCCTCTGGTTTTACGTATAGAAATGGCTTCAACGCCCTCTATGGGTAGGGGATATGCTTCCCATCAATTTTTATTATAAATTAGCAAACAGGGTCTTGGGAATCTGACTTAAAGTCAGATTCCCAAGACTATATTGTGCATGTTGTTTTTCAAATTAAGGCCATAATCAGTCAATTTCCATTTGCACATATCCACTAAGATGTGCATCAAGATTCGTTAGGATATTATCCAATGACTCCCTATGCAAACCATGCATAATGAATAAAATTTTATCTTCCCGATTATTAGACACCATTCCTAAAGAACGGCAACGTGTGTTGCAAGTTGTACGCGCACATTTGTAACAAGTAACCCCTAACTTCTTAGCTCTTCGTTTTTTTGCATGGTTATTTCTTCCAAAACCTGACATGTAAGATATAAATGAATCAGCAGACTCACCTGCTATACATACCTTAGCTTCGATCAACCGGCGAATTCAACAGGAATTTTGTTTATCATCAGTAAGCATAGTCTTTCGGAATGTGCTTTGTAAATCTTTTTAGAAATACAATCACGGTTAAATGCTCAAGGCTAACCTAGAGGGGGGGTGAATAGGTTAGACACCTTTTTCGACTCCCTTAGAAACAAACAAAAGTTTGTCCCTCTAGATTGCTTGTATCACAATATATATATTAATTAAAGACAATTAATCAATATATTAACACAAGAAAAGTGTGATACAAACAAGTAATTGTTACACATACACAATCAATATTATAAAGAGGAAGTCAACATACATAAAGAGTTCTATCCACAATACAAATATTAGAGAGATAGGGATAGAGAGAAGTTGACACAAGATATAACGTGGTAAACCTCCGAAGGAAACATCCACAAGCTAGCAGCCACCGACAAACAAAATCCACTAGTAGATAAGATAAGTGCAATCTCTCAAGTGACCTATTCACCTAGATACTACCCTCCTATTCTACTCTAGAAGTTGCCATCCTATGCTCAACAATCTGAGGCTTCACACCTCTTGTCAAGACTTCCTTGCTCACCTTATCTGGATCTTCACAACCCAAGGCAAGACTTCTTGCTCAACAATCTGAGTCTTTCCGACTCTAGTCAAGACTTTCTTGCTCACCTATCTGAGTTCTCCCAACTCTATGCAAGACTTCTTGCTCGACTATTCAAGGCTTCACACCTATAGCCAAGACTTCCTAGCTCGACAATCCGAGGCTTCACACCTCTTGCCAAGACTTCCTTCTCAAAAGGCATCTAGGTGATCATGAATGCAAAACGTAAACAAGCACGCAACATATAATGCTATGATCAACACATCCTATAATACTAGACATGAGCATGAATGCACAAATCACATATAGTCTAGTTAAACATGCATGAGTAGTCAAGCTAGATTATGTAAGATATGATCAACATTAATCACAAACTAGATTCATGCATATATCTAAAATTGAATCACAAGATATGATCAACAAATCACAAGATCAAGTTAAAATCATAAAAACCTAAAACATGCTAAAATCATATGACAATGTCAAATAGATCTAAGCATAAGTTCTAGAGCATAAGTTCTAGAGCATATTCCTAATCATAGATTCAACAAATCACATGAATAGCTCAAAAGAACATAAGCACATGTATTATGTGAGAAATTCGGCCAAGAGAGCCTAATACATGTGAGGAACTATTTTTCTCAAAATCAATCAATCAAAGATCACAAAATAGTCCTAGAATCAAAGCTAGCACCATACAATCCCAAACATGTGATAACATAGGCAAAATGAAAACCTAACTCAACATGAATGATTTCAATTGAAACTTAACGTAGCTTTGAAAGTGTTCAAAACACAAATCAAAACACACAATATACAAATATATGTAGAAGAATAAAACCCAAGGCAATTGACCAAGTTTTAAAAGAAAACTTAGAGAGAAAATCAATACCTTAGTTGATCTAGGTGCAGTCCCGTTTTTGTTTGATTAGACACCACAAACAGCAGCAACATAAACTCAAACCTTTAGAGAAAAGATGGAGGATGAATAGATGAACACTCTCAACTTTGAATCACTCAAATCATAGTTTAAATAAAGAAGTTATTGTGTTTGGAAGGTGAGAAAATTTAGAGAGAATTTCTGCACAGTTTATTTGAATTTCTTCTTATAATGAAATGTGAGTGGGAGACTTGGAGAAGTGAAATGACCAAGAGGGGAAAAATGAAGCCAAGCAAGCTCGCTGCCCAAGATGGTGTGTGGGCATCTCGGAGAAGCAAGCCTTCTACACTGAGATGGCCACGCGCCATCTCGGGAAAGAAGTGTTTGCTTGCTTCTTTCTCCTTAGACCTTCCTTCGTTTTCTTCGACCGTTCTCTGGCTTCCAAACTAAGAATTCGAATCCGTTTATGGAATACAAACCATAACTCTCACACGGACATGGACATGTAAGATACTCAACCCAGAAAATAATAATTCAACTAGATATACGAAGACGAAGACAATGTATGAAACATGAGTTGAAAGTGTAGTATCTTTTGACTTTGAACTTGAAATCAATAGTATGAGTAACCGAAATGACCAGAACTCAATCAAGAATGATTTAAGACTAAATCCAAGTTCAATATCCATGTTATACAAATATATACACACACAAACACAATTCACACTAGAATGCAAACTACATAGAGATAGTTTCCAATCATGCATATTCCAAAACATGTTATTTCCAAACCAATGCATGAGCATTCATCTTCAAGTGTGTGAATGTGTTATACATGATGCACAACGATGCAGGGACACAGATAAATGAATTGTATGTGTGCCTATAATGGTGCAAAACAATACAGGGACAGAAATGTATGATTTGTGTGTGTGTGCCTAAGCCTTGTAAGAGAAAGATATGGTCTTAGTATACCTTTGTAGAACCAAATTGCACCCTTTCTCTTCGAAGACTTAGAACTTTCTTTGACTTATTGTTTCTTCTTCCTTTAAGCTTGAATCATCATGAACCTAAACAACTAAGTCATTACAATTAAACATCATTTTGATATGGAATTCATGCCAACACAAACTAAAACCTAACAATCTTTTCCTTTGGCAAATTCCATGTCAAAACATCTATACATTTACTACAAATATAAAAATGAAGAGAGGTCACAAAATCACTCCCTCACATTACAATGAGTAAGATTCCTATAACTAATCTTCACCAACTCTTGAACTTTATCTTGATCTTCTCTTGAAGCAACCTACAAATCATCTTAAAGCACAATGCATATGCAAGAGAAAAATAACAAATGGCAACATATAATATGGATATGAATATACATTTAAGTCCACAAATACATGTATCTCCCCCTCAATACATGCCAAATACAAGAATTCTTAACCAAATCTTAAGACTAATTATTACAAGCCATTGAAAGTCCAAAAGTTCACAGAAACAACATAAAAAGGAAACTAAGTAACTAACAATTCATAACAACTCTTTCTCCCCCTCTTTGACATGAAATGATGCCAAAAGGTAAGAAACATACCATGAGACTCAAATACTAGCTACTAGATCCACCAAAGAAAGATGTGCGTGTAGTTGATCTAACATAATGCTTGAGAGGTGGTCTTGAACTTGATGCAATACACTCCTCCAACTCTTTTATTCTAGCATCTTGTTTTTCAACTATAGCACTAAGCTCATCAACCTTCTTCTTCAAATGCAAAACCTAATCCGGAAGAATGTTTATGCTAGTCTCTTGACAATCAACTTGTGAACCAAAAAGTCCAAAAGTATCACATGTCTTACCCTTATCCTTATATGACATGTATGACACACGTTTATCACTATACTTTTCCAAGGGTTGTACCAACATATCATCTCCACTACTTTGAACACCACGAGCTAAACACAAAGAAGTTATAAACCCCGGTAATGCAAGCTTCTTATCTCCTCTAGTTGAGAAAGCCGCATTATCCAAATAAAACATAAGCAAATCCCCAAGATTTATTGGTTGATTAGTTACTAAGGCATATACTATTTTGATCTTGTCTTTATTCAACTCGGTTGAATTCGAAGATCCAATAATATTTATGCAAATGAAAATATGCCAAAATGCACTTGCCTTAGTTAATTCATGTTGACTAATATATGCTCTACCTTTCCACTCAAAAAACGCATTGTGACATAGAATTCTACCCATGATATTAAGATTCTCAATGATATCAACTTCTAGAAAGTTTGAATCAATATCACTAGTTAGCCTAAGAAACTTGTTAATGTTTACCGGGTTAACTCTAAACACAACACCCCTAACATCCATCAAAGTATCCAATAAGGTGGCACTCTCTATATATTCATGATAAAATTCTCTAACAATAGTGTCATTCACTATTCCTAGCATGCTCACCCAAGATTCACAATTTCTATCCTTAATGCATTTAAGAACATAAGAATCTTTACATTTACCTAAGTCAATGCCTCTCTCTTGAAATATCTTCTTAGTTACAAAGATCCCTAAATCCTTTGACCTTGAAGATTTGGATCTCTTTGAGGTTGACTTGGCTTTCACAATGGGATTCAATTGATTTCCACTTCCGGTAACTTTAGTTCTTCCCATTTGTTCTTGTGAAATAAAATGCTATTAACATACAAAAGTGAGTGAAAGACAAAACAAGCTTATTAGTCACAAATATATAAAACAATGACATATGACTTAAAAATGAATCTTCATGCAAGACAAAGATAAGGAGTAATATCTTACAAGTATCATGAAGTCAAAATATGCCAACATGTAACAAAATGAAGCATGTGAACATATCATAAAAGAGAACAATGTCTAGCATACAATGCTCCCCCTTAATAAATGCTATGACTAAGATTCATGATAGCATAAGGTTCACAAGGAAGTTCACACAATCACACATTCAAGCAATTTGAATAAATATCAACAAAATAAGCTTCATTTGCTAAGAGAGATACACAAAGATTTTTCAAGTTCTCTCATGATTCTTCAACAATTGCAAAGATATCATCATACTCATAAACAAAGTGTGTGTGAGAGAGATATGCTTCAAATATATATTAAAAAGTAGTTTGATAATCAACATGCAAACAATTTCCAATAACTATCCATCTTAAGCTTTTTCCATAAAAAGTCAAACCAATTATCATCCGGAATTTTTGCTTTTAAGAGAATAGATTTCAACATTTGAGCATGTGTGTGCATATGGCTCATCATCCCATTTCTGTTTTTCAACTCGAGCTCATTTGATTTGCAACTAAACTTCTTTTTAAGCCATCCTCCTTTTCTTTTTAGGCTTTGAATCAAATATTTTTTTTTATGAATTCCTTTCAACACTTCTTTGATTTTTCCATTTTTTTTTGTACATAAACAAAATTTTCTTCATGACGGCTTTCACTCATCACAATGGTGTAGCTCTTTCCAACATTGGGTAGCTTTCACAACCAAGGTGTGTAGTGGTGTAAAAGTGGGCCGGCCGGTGACAGGCAGGTCCGGCCTTTGACAGGTAGGTCCGGCCGGCACAAGGAGTTCACGGGCAGTTCTTGGAACGGCCTGTGAAGGAAGAGGGCCAGGCCGCGGCCTGGCCCGGGACGGGCCTCTGGGAGGAGGCCCTGCAGGCCGGCCCGCCTGGCACGCCAATCCGGCGTGCCAGGCCCGGCGGACCGGTCCGCAGGTCAGTTCGGGCAATTTTTTATTATTTTTTTTCAAAAAGCCTCCAGCAGCTGGAATTGATTTCTAGCCATTGGATGAAATTAAAATTACCAAAACCCCCCTACAATCTTTTAAATTACATTTTGACCAACAAATCAAATTTTTCTATAAATACTTCCATCCATTTCATTTTCCATTAACTCTCTATATCATTCTTTCAATCTCTCATTCTCTTAAATCTCAATCTCTAATATATTCTCCAATTCTCTAAACATTTTCATTCATTTTGGTTATTACTCTCTCTACAAAATTCTGTACGTTTTCCACAAACACACCAAATTTGAAAGGTACAATTTTGTTATTACTTTTGGTCTAACATATTCTCATAGTAAATTTATATGTTTATGTTTAGATTTGAGTTACTTAATGAAAACATTATCTATTTAGTTAGTTAGTTTATCAATTTTTGGGCTTTAATGTTAATATTATTTGTTTAGTTTATTAAGATTTTTAAGTTTAGTAGTAATTTTAATATTTGTAATAAGTAAATGATGAATGTTAAGTGTAGTAATTACGTTTGATATTGTTTTTTTCATAAATTAAAATTTTTCATTTGTAGAATATGATAGTAAATTTAAGAGTAGTGGTTCAAATCATCAATTTTATGTTAGTATATTATGTTAGTAAATTTATCAATTTTATTTGTAGTAGTGAACTAGTGAATTTAAAATTTTATGTTAGTAGATTATGATTTTTTTTGTTTATTTAATTTGTTTTTTAAGAAAATAAATTATTGTAAGTGTCGTATTAGTTATAGTAATTATTGTTAGTAAATTAAGATTACTGTTAGTAAATATTGATTTTTAATTTGACTATTAACTACTATAGTGCTCATATTTTTATTCAGATAATGGATCATAACCAGCAGCCGTATTTTCCAGACGGTTTGAATATGCTCAACGATGAATTTGATATTTCAGAACCGACCCATACTCAAGCGGGACCTTCTGGTTCCGGCGTTACACCAACATCACGTCCCAGAAAATTAACATCAGATGTGTGGCAATGTTTCAACATAGTCCAAATGACACTCCCAAACGGGGCGTCTGGCCTCAGAGCTAAATGTAAGTTTTGCCATAAGAATTATGCTACAAGTACGGGGGGAACCGGACATTTGAGACGGCATATGCACAAATGTATGCCTGCACATGGACAGGTAGATACTACAACCCAGACACAGCTTCAACGGCACACAGACGGGTCCGTTACGATGTGGCAGTTCGACGCCATGCACGCTAGAGGGTGCTTGACACGATACATTGCACAAACTGATCAACCGATCAGTATTGGTGAGAGTCGATTTTATAAAGAATTAATCACATCTGCATATAACCCCCAATATGAACCTGTTTCTAGAACCACCACTAGAAATGATTTGATACGATTGTTTGAAACCGAAAGGGATGACTTAGTTGCTGAAATACAGTATTTAAGTGTCTCTGTTGCATTAACTTCTGATATTTGGAATGCATGTTCCAAACAGGACTATTTATGTGTCACGGGACACTATTTAGATTCTGATTGGAGGATAACAAAAAGAATTTTTGGTTTTCGTCCTATGGATTTTACACATAACGCAGAAAACATTTTTAATGTCATAACGGAAGTTTTAGAAACTTATGAAATCACGCATCGCATTCTTTCAATCACATTTGATAATGCATCTGCAAATACTAGCTCTATTGCATTGTTTGTTGCAAGAAATATCCCGCAAGATGGAAGTTATTTCTTCCATCAATGGTGTGCATGCCATATTATAAATTTAGTTGTACAGGCTGGTTTAAAGCAGGTAAGCGATCAAATAGATCGCATCAGAGATGCCATTTCTTGGATTTGCAGTTCTAATCCTAGATTCAGTGAATTCAAGGGACATTGTAAATTAAACGGTCTCAAACCTCGACGATTCCAAACTGATATGCCGGTAAGGTGGAACTCTACTTATTTAATGTTGCACAATTGTTTGGAATATGATACAACCATTACATGTTTTTATAACATGAAATTGACCGAAACAGGACAACTTAGTCCAAAATTACTTTCCACAGACGATTGGTATGTGGCAAAGATTTTTGTTCAATTTTTAAAGATTTTTTACAATGCCACTGTAACTCTTTCCGGGGTATATTACCCCACATCTTCCCAGGCAATCCATCAGATAGTGGAAATGTCTGAACTGTTAAACAGCTATAGAGAAGATGAACATCTAGGCGCTGCAGTTGTTGTCATGGAGACAAAGTTGAAAAAATATAGGGCTAACATTCCCTTACTTTATGCCTTAAGTGTTATAATAGATCCCAGGGTTAAATTATCTGGTTTAGAAGTTTTGCTTGAGTTTATTGGTATTAATTTGTCAAAAGATTATTCAGAACAAATTACTGACATTCGAACCAAGTTGTTCGAGATTTTTCATATTTATAAGACCAGGTTTGGAAACATTGACATCCCCCAATCAACACGACCGGAGACAGAGCCGAAGCAAACAAGTTGGAGCCTTCTGAAATGAAGAAAAAAAGACAAATCAACAAGTACTTCTTCAGGGCAAAGATCTAGCCCATCTTCTTGTACCGAACTTATTAGGTACCTTGAAGCACAGTTCGATGTTGTTGAAGACAAGGAAGAGTTTGATTTGTTGTTATGGTGGAAGACCTATACGTACAGGTATCCAGTTCTGTCACACATAGCACGTGACGTACTGGTTATTCCAGTGTCAACGGTATCTTCAGAACAAGCTTTCAGCACCAGTGGATGCATAATTGAACCAAGAAGAAGTTGTTTGTCTCAAGAGATGGTGGAGGTATTAACATGCCTTCGGGATTGGGAGCATGCTAAAAAAAGGTTACAAAATCTAACTGTAGATAAAGAAATTAATCTAAATTTTGACAATCTATATATTGATGACCCTTCAGGTAGTGGCCAGGGCCAGAACTAGGTTATACTTTTACATATGTATTTATTATTTACTTGTAAGTTGTAAAACGGTTGCACTCTTTTTCCCTTACCAAGTTTATATCCCACTGGGTTTTTCTTGGTAAGGTTTGTAATGAGGCAATCATGTAGATATGTATTACTGAATTCCATAAGTGAAAAATAAATAAATAATTAAAAAATTGTTCGTTCTCTTTATTCATTTCAAATCCTAATAATTGTTCGTTCTCTTCATTCATTTTAAATTCTAAACCCTTAACCATAAACTATAAATCCTAAACCCTATACCCTAAATCCAAAAAAACGTAATTTGGAAAAAAAATTGGACCAAAAAACTAACCCGCCGGACCAGGCCCGTTAGGCCTGGCTCGGCCAGACCGCCAGAGGGACCCGACGGGCCGGCCTGGAACGGCAAGCAGGCACGGCCAGCCTAAGGCAGGCCGGCGTCCGTGCCGGGCCTGCTTCTCTGGAAACAGGCCGGCCCAGCCCGGCCCGTGACACAGTAGCGGGCCAGCCCAACTATGCCTGTTTCCAGAAATGGACTGGCCAGGCCGTCCATAATGGGCCGGGCCAGTCCATTTTTACACCACTAAAGGTGTGTAGCCGTTTTCATGAAGGTGCTCGTTGAGTTCTATGTAATTGCCGAAGTAAAATGGATACTAACCATAGGTCATTTTAAATGTACTTAAGCACAAAAACTTCAAGGTGTATCCAATATTTACATATTAGTAAACTCATTCTTCTAGCAAAACATATAAAAGAAGCAAGGTGCAATTTTTAGAAAACCAAGATTTTATGGCTCATAAGCATATGATCTTAGAGCAATAAGTAGAGACTTATTCAAAATCATTACTTCTCTAATTAGTAGCTTTCAAAGAATATGAAGCTTATATTTTCAAAAGTAATGCCACTCAATATACTAAACACAAACAATCATAAAAGTTAAGATCAATGTGAACAATATCACTATTAGATCCTAAAATAGCAAATGTCAATGAGAACCATATGTATACTATACAAAATTCTCTAATATGACATGCTATGAGATGTATGTCAAAAATCGAGTCAAAAGATGAATATCTAAGAGAATATGCATTAGAGTATAGAGATACCTTTTTGCACATTATATTCACCAAATTTCATACTTCCGCCCTTTTTATGAGCACTCTTGCCTTGAATGTCCTCATGACATCAAGTTGACGGTGTTTCACAACAAGAGTATAAAAAGCATAATATCTCAACTCAATCAACACATATAACAAAAGAACTTCTTCAAGGTTAATCAACAAATTTTGATCATCATAACAAACATGATGTGAGATAACCAAGTTCATATCAATACATTGAGTATTCAAAGTTAGCAAGCAAGAATTCTCAACACAATTGATATATAGCCTCAAAGTTGTCTAACATGTGCTTCTTATTTTAGTAATAAGAGCACTCACTGTTAAACCACTTGTTCTTGGGTGTACCTACACAAACATTTCCAATATCATCCTTGACAACAATGTTAAATCTAGAGTAAAGTCCTTCAATGACTTGATTTACAAGAATATCATTAACACATTCTACCTTAACATTATCAACACAAGCTTTGTCAAGTTGAACAAGATTAGAATTCTTTCTACTTCACAACTTTTTCTCATGTTTAGCAAAATTATCATGTTTCTCAATTTTGAAGGCCTTAGCATGTTCAAGTTGAAGTTTAATCTCTTTATCCCTATATTCATTTCCTAATTTGCATTTTTCAATATATTTATAACACCTAGGCTTAATGTGACCTATTGTGTTGCAATAATGGCAAATTGGAACAAAAGATAAGATTGTACCTTTTGGAGTTGAACTAGCTTCCTTATGAGTTTGCAAAGATACCTTGTCCGCCAACTTCTTCTTGGCTTTTGATCTTCTCTTCTTGTGTGGTTTCTTAACAATCATGACTTTATCCAAGTGAATAGCAAATGGTGCTTCCAAAAGCTCCTCTTCAACTACCAAGTCGTCTTCACCACTATGAGAGTTAACAAGATTTCTAACACTAGAAACACTAACCGAATCATTCACTAAATCCTTGATAGCCTCATTTGCCATGTCTATCTCTTCCATCAATTCTTGTTCTCTCTTTTTTAAAGAAGATATCACATTATCCTTCTCAAGGTTTATCATTTCAAGTTCTCTAAATTTCTTCATAATATCACCTTTCTCACCAAGAAGTCTACGAGTAACAACCATAAACTCATCTAGTTGCTTCTTGATCAAATCATCCTTCTCAACTACTTCTCTTTGAGCATTGTCTCTAGCTTCTTCAAGCTTTTTTATCTTTTTCAACAACTCAATATTAGTAGGAATGTAACTAGAGCTTCCATCATGATTTTCATCAAGGTTCTTGTTCAAAGATATTGTACTACCAACATCTAGTGAAGAATGAGAAGCCGTTAGAGCTACAAAGTTGCTCACCAACTCTTCATCACTTGAAGACTCACTACTAGAGCTCTCATTGTCACTAGAATTATCATCACTCCAAGTAGCCACCAACACTTGCCTATCTTTTCTTTCTTAGATGGCTTCTTGGTACACTCACTAGAAAAGTGACCAAAACCCTGACAATTATAGCATTGAACCTCATTTTTGTTCATAGCTTGACTATTCTTCACAATCCTTGGAGATGATGTTCTCTTGACTCCTTTTTCCTTAGAAGACTTTCCTTTAGGTTTGACATTCTTCTTTAGAAACTTCTTGAACCTTCTAACCAAGAGTGCCATTTCTTAATTTTCATCATCACTCTTCTCCTCAATAGCATTGAGAGCAATTCCCTTACTCTTGATCTTTGGCTTCAAGCACAACTCATAAGTTTGGAGAGACCCAAGCAACTCATCGATGTTCATACTATCCACATCCTTGCTTTCCTCAATGGCCATCACCTTTGATTTGAATCTTATAGGAAGAGATCCAAGGATTTTCCAATTTAAACGCTCTTTTGAGATAGGTACTCCAAGTGCTTGACATTGGTTAGCTATGTTAAGAAGCCGGAATTGGAAGTCTTTAAACTTTTCTTCCTCACCCATACTTAAACCTTCAAATTGTGATGCCAACATTTGAAGCCACGATTTCTTCACCACTAAGGTTCCTTCATTAGTAACTTGGAGAGTATCCCAAGCTTCCTTTGCGGATTCAAGATTTTGAATGTAGGAGAATTGATGCCCATCAACTCCTCCAAAGATGCCATTCATAGCACGATGGTGCCATTTAGCAACCTCAAACACATTTGTTGTCCATTAACTCCTTGGCTTGAGTATCATGGTTCCATCATCTAAAACCTTGGTAGGAGGACTATAACCTTCTTCCACTACCATCCAAGCCCATTCATCAATAGAGCAGATGCAGGCTTTCATCCTCAACTTCTAATACCCATAGTTAGTGCCACGAAGTAATTGTGGACTAGTATTTGAGGCTCCTTCTGCCATTACATCATCTTGTAAACCCATGATTTCAAATGCCTTACAAAAACCGTGAAAGTATCCCCAGACTCACACTAAGTGCAATCTAGTGTCTTGCTCTGTTACCAATTGAAAATACAATCATGGTTAAATGCTCAAGGCTAACCTAGAGGGGCGGGTGAATAGGTTAGACACCTTTTTCGACTCCCTTAGAAACAAATAAAAGTTTGTCCCTCTAGATTGCTTGTATCACGATATATATATATTAATAAAAGACAATTACTCAATATATAAAAACAAGTAAAGTGTGATACAAACAAGTAATTGTTACACATACACAATCAATATTATAAAGAGGAAGTCAACATACATAAAGAGTTCTATCCACAATACAAATATTAGAGAGATAGGGATAGAGAAAAGTTGACACAAGATATAACGTGGTAAACCTCTGAAAAGGAAACATCCACGGGCTAGCAGCTACTGGCAAACAAAATCCACTAGTAGATAAGACATATACAATCTCTCAAGTGACCTCTTCACCTAGAAACTACCCTCCTATCCTACTATAGAAGTTATCGTCCTATGCTCAACAATCTGAGGCTTCACACCTCTTGTCAAGACATCCTTGCTCACCTTATCTGGATCTTTACAACCCAAGGTGAGTTTTCTTGCTCAACTATCCGAGTCTTCCCGACTATAGTCAAGACTTCCTTCCTCACCTATTCTAGTTCTCCCAACTCTAGGCAAGACTTCTTGCTCGACAATCCAAGGCTTCACACCTCTAGCCAAGACTTCCTTGCTCGACAATACGAGGCTTCACACCTATTGGCAAGACTTCTTGCTCAACAACATAGGTCTCACACCTATTGTCAAGACTTCCTTCTCACAAGGCATCTAGGTGATCATGAATGCAAAATGCAAACAAGCGCGCAACATAGAAGTCTATGATCAACACATCCTATGGAAAATTCTAGACATGAGCATGAATGCACAAATCACATATAGTCTAGTTAAACATGCATTAGTCAATCTAGATTATGTAAGATATGATCAACATTAATCACAAACTAGATACATGCATATATCTAAACTCGAATCACATGATATGATCAACAAATCACAAGATCAAGTTTAAATCATAAAAACCTAAAACATGCTAAAATTATATGACAATGTCAAATATATCTAAGCATAAGTTCTAGAGAATAAGTTCTAGAGCATATTCCTAATCATAGATTCAACAAAACACATGAATAGCTCAAAAGAACATAAGCACATGTATTACGTGAGAAATTCGGCCAAGAGAGCCTAATACACGTGAGGAACTATTTTTCTCAAAATAAATCAATCAAAGATCACAAAATAGTCCTAGAATCAAAGCTAGCACAATACAATCCCAAACATGTGATAACATAGGCAAAATGAAAACCTAACTCAACATGAATGATTTCAATTGAAACTCAACCTAGCTTTGAAAGTGTTCAAAACACAAATCAAAACACTCACAATATACAAATAAAAGTAGAAGAAGAAAACCCAAGGCAATTGACCAATTTTTAAAAGAAAACTTAGAGAGAAAATCAATACCTTAGTTGGTCTAGGTGCAATCCCGTTTTTGTATGATTAGACACCACAAACAGCAGTAAAATAAACTCAAACCTTTAGAGAAAAGATGGAGAATGAATATATGAGCACTCTCAACTTTGAATCACTCAAATCAGTGCTCAAATGAAGAAGTTATGGTGTTTGGAAGGTGAGAAAATTTAGAGAGAAAACTTCTGCACACTTGATTTGAATTTCTTCTTAGAATGAAATGTGAGAGGGAAAGAGTTTATAAAGGAGTGGGAGACTTGGACATGTGAAATGACAAGGAGAAACAAAATGAAGCCAAGCAAGATTGCTGCCCGAGATGGTGCATGGGCATCTCGGGGCAGCAAGCCTTCTGCCCCGAGATGGCCAGTGCCATCTCGGGAAAGAAGTGTTTGCTTGCTTGTTTCTCCTTCGACCTTCCTTCACGTTCTTTGACTGTTCTCCTGCCTCCAAACTCGGAGTTTGAATACGTTTTTGGATTATAAACCATAAATCTCACACAGAAATGGACATATAAGATACTACCCCCAAAAAATAATAATTTGACTCGATATATGAAGACGATGACAATATATGAAACATGAGTTGAAAGTGTAGTATCTTTTGACTTTGAACTTGAAATCGATAGTATGAGTAACCGAAATGACCAGAACTCAATCAAGAATGATTTAAGACTAAATCCAAGTTCAATATCCATGTTATACAAACATATACACACACAAACATAGTTCACACTAGAATGCAAACTACATAGAGATAGTTTCCAATCATGCATATTCCAAAACATGTTATTTCCAAACCAATGCATGAGCATTCATCTTCAAGTGTGTGAATGTGTTATACATGATGCACAACAATGCAGGGAAACATATGAATGAATTGTATATGTGTGCCTATAATGGTGCACAATGATGCAGGGACACAAATGTATGATATGTGTGTGTGTGCCTAAGCCTTGTAAGAGAAAGATAAGGTCTTAGTATACCTTTGTAGAACCAAATTGCACCCTTTCACTTTGAAGACTTATAACTTACTTTGGCTTGTTGTTTCTTCTTGCTTGAAGCTTGAATCATCATGAACCTAAACAACTAAGTCATTATAAGTAAACATCATTTTGCTATGGAATTCATGCCAACAAAAACTAAAACCTAACACTTTTTCAGAGCATTTTGGGGCAACGATGGAAAATATTTTCGCAGGTTTGTGAAAATTTCGTCCATGCCTTGTTTTGGGGATCCGTTATTTGGGAAACTAAATTAAACCGACTATGATTGTCACGGAGTACCATTATCCGTCACTTAACCGGGGTTATATAGCAAAACACACTATGCAAAAACTTAACCTATAAATTAATCCTACAAAAATTCAAAATGTAAAAGTAAACATAAACAAAAATACTAATTGCAAACACAAATAAAGTGAAAAGAAAAAGATTTGTTTATTCACCTTTGTAACACGGGTTAGAAAGGACGGCATAGTCTTTTTGAAAATCTATATTTTCTAAGAATTGTTTCACACGTTGTCCATTTACTTTAAACACATTACCATTCCTATGATTCTCAATGTCAAGGGCACCATATGGATACACGTGTTTCACAACAAATGGACCACTCCATTTTGATTTCAATTTGCCAGGAAATAAATGAAGTCGAGAATTATAAAGCAAAACCTTTTGACCAACTTTATATGATCTTCTTAAAATTCGTCTGTCATGAAAGGTTTTAGATTTTTCTTTAAGAATTTTTGCATTTTCATATGCATCATTTTTTAATTCTTTAGGTTTATTTATTTGCAACCTGCGCAATTCACCAACATCATTTAGGTTAGAATTGAAAGCTTTAATGGTCCAATATGCTTTTTTTTTTCAAGTTCAATAGGTAAGTGGCAAGGTTTTCCATAAACTAAACGATAAGGAGACATACCAGAAGATGTTTTGAATGCAGTGCGGTAAGCCCAAAGTGCATCATTTAGTCTAAGAGACCAATCTTTTCAATCAGGGTTAACCGTTTTTTACAAGATATGTTTTATCTCCCCATTTGCTAACTTAACTTGACCACTTGTTAAAGGGTGGTATGGTGCGACAATTTGTGTGTGACTCTATATTTCTCCATTAAAGACTCAAAAGGTTTGTTACAAAAGTGTTTGCCCCCATCACTGATATTGGCTCAAGGGATTCCAAATCGACTCAAAAGATTTTCCTTTAAAAGCTTAATCACTGTTTTGTGATCATTATTTCGACAAGGAATTGCCTCAACCTATTTTGACACATAATCAACGGCAACCAAAATGTACATAAATCCAAATGATGACAGAAATGGACCCATGGAATCAATTCCTCAACAATCAAATATTTCAATGATATGAATGGGGTTTAAAGGCATCATGTTTTGCTTGGAAATGGATCCTAACTTTTGACAATTTTCACAGGTTTTACAGAATGCATGTGTGTCTTTAAACAAGGTGGGCCAATAAAATCCACACTGTAAGATTTTTGCAGCCATTTTCTTTAAAGATAAATGACCACCACATGCTTTAGAATGACAAAATTCAATGACACTACTTACCTCATTATCTGGAATACGCCGTCAAACAATTTGACTAGGACAATACTTGAATAAGTATGGGTCATCCCAATAAAAGCGTTTTACCTCAGTCAAAAATTTCTTTTTATACTGTGCATTCCAATCGAGTGGCATCATTCTTTTTGCAAGATAATTAACAATGTCAGCAAACCAAGGCAAAGTTGTGATAGAGAATAAAAGATCATCCGAAAAAGAATCATTGATGGGTGATTTATCAAATGACGACTCAGCAGTGAGTCGAGATAAATGGTCTGCAACGACATTTTCAGCACCCTTTTTGGCCTTGATTGTGAGTTTTAATTTTTGTAGAAATAAAATCCAATGAATCAACCTTAGCTTCGCATCCTGCTTAGACATTAAATACTTTAAAGCAGCATGATCAGTCAAAACAATGGTTGAAGCACCAATCAAGTATGACCGAAATTTATCCAATTCAAATAAAACAACAAGTAATTCTTTTTCAGTGGTGGTGTAATTAATTTGTACACTATTCAAAGTTTTACTTGCATAATAAATCACAAAAAGCTTACCTTCTCTTCTTTGTCCTAAGACAGCTCCAACTGCAAAATCACTCACATCACACATCAATTCAAAAGGCAATGACCAATCAAGGGATTGCATGATAGGAGCAGACGTTAAAAGGTCAACTATCTTTTAAAAAGATTCTCAACACTCTTGTTTCCATTCAAAATTTGCATATTTTAATAAGAGGTTACAAAGTGGTTTAGATATGACACTGAAATCTTTAAGGAACCTCCTATAAAATCCTGCATGCCCTAAAAATGACCGCACATCTTAGACTGTTTATGTTGATGGTAACTTTGAAATGACTTCAATTTTTACCTTATCAACCTTGATACCTTTTGATGACACAACATGACCCAAAATAATTCCAGACGTGGTCATATAATGACATTTTTTCCAGTTAAGCACGAGACTTTTTTCTATGCAACGTTTCAAGACTATCCAATTTATTAAGACAATTATCAAAAGAATTCCCAAACACGGTTAAATCATCTATAAAGACCTCTAAACAATGTTCAATCATGTCACTAAAAATGCTTAGCATGCAGCGTTGAAATATGGCTGGAGCATTACACAAAACAAATTGCATTCTTCTAAATGCAAAGGTTCGAAAGGGACATGTGAATGTGGTTTTTTCTTGGTCTTCTAATGCAATAGGAATTTGATAGTATTTTGAATACCCATTAAGAAAGAACTAACAGGGATGTCCTGCTATTCTTTCTAAAATATCTTCAAGGAATGGAAAGGGAAAATGAACTTTTCTAGTGTCATCATTTAATTTTCTATAATCAATGCACATGCGCCAACTAGATGGAGCATGAGTTGGAATTAACTCACCCTTTTCATTTTTAACAACAGTGATTCCAGATTTTTGGCACAACTTGTGTAGGACTCACCCACTTACTATCAGAGATACGGTAGATAATTCCCATGTCAAGTAATTTAAGGACTTCAGTCTTGACAACTTCTTTCATGTGTGGATTAAGTCTTCTTTGGGGTTGTCGATATGTTTTAGCATTTTCCTCTAAATTAAAGGGTTAATACCTTTCAAATCATTCAAAGTCCAACCTATTGCATTCTTATTTTTCTTTAAAACATGTAACAACTTACCTTCTTACTCTTCTGTGAGATTAGAAGAGATTACCACTGGGTAGGTCTGGTTGTCTCTAAGGTAAGCATATTTAAGTCCTTCTGGTAAGGGCTTCAAATCAAGTTGAGGTGCTTTTTCTTCTGGCACGTCATCTTTCTATTCCAATTCTTCAAAATCTGAAGTGTCTCTTTCTTTTTCGACAACCTGTAAACAATCATCAAGATGTGAATGCATGCTTGCCTCAAGTGAATTGATCAAACAAATTTCAGATGAGTTAAAGAATCCTTTTCAACATGATCTTCAACAATGGTTTCAATAATGTCTACATCTTCATCTTCATTTTCATCTTCAAATGGTTCTTTAGACATGCTGAAAACATTAAGCTTAATTTCCATATTTCCAAAAGACATGCTCATTATTCCATTCCTGCAATTAATCAAGGCATTAGTAGTAGCAAAAAATGGCCGGCCCAGTATAACTGAATTGATTTGTGCTCATTAACAACATGTTGTGTTTCCAAGACAATAAAATCTATTGGATAGATAAATTTATCGACATGTACTAACACATCTTCCACTATTCCTTTTGGCATTTTAATTGACCTATCAACAACACAAAGTGTGGTTGAAGTCGGCTTTAACTCACCAAGTTTAAGTCGCTGATAAACTGAGTATGGGAGCAAATTTACACTAACACCTAGGTCAAGTAAAGCATGCTCAATTTTAAGGTTACTAATTTTGTAGGAAATAGTGGGACAGGCGGGATCTTTATATTTCAAAACATTTTCATTAGAAAGAATGGAACTTACCTATTCAGCCATAAAGGCTTTCTTTCCTACTTGATGCTTCCTTTTCTCAATGCACAGATCCTTCACAAATTTGGCAGAGTAAGGTACCTGTTTGATTGCGTCCAGCAAAGGGATATTGATCTTTACCTGTTTAAAATTTTCAAAAATCTCTGGGGGATGTTTCAATTTCTGTGAATTTTTAAGAGCCTGGGGATATGGGAGTATAAGTGGGGATTCAATTATTTCTTCGTCAACAGTGGTTTCACCAACCCCTTTCTTACCCTTTGAAAATGACTCAACATCATTTTTACAAAATTCAAGAATAGGTTTTTCGATGACCTTACCACTACGAAGAGTGATAATTGATTTGACTTGATCTGGGGGTTAGTTATTATCATAGGAACTTGACTGACTCTTGGGATTTGGTTATGGTTGAGATGGAAACTTACCTTTTCGTGTGTGGTGAGCGTAGAAGCAATCTTTTCCAAAGTATCTTTAACAGCTACATAGGTTTGTGTTGTTTGGCTGTTAATGGATTCTTGCTTCTCAATGAATGTGTGCAAAGTGTCTTCAAGGTTTTTCCTAGATGGTGGGACATAAGGCGCATAACTTTAAGGATTTTGGATATTTTGATGTGTTTGAGGATTTGATGAACCTGGTGGTTGTGAAGATTGGGCTTGACTGTTGTTCCTCCAATTAAAGTTAGGATGATTTCCTCAACTGGGATTGTAGGTTTGTGAGTATGGGTTGGAATTTGGCTTGTTCAAGAAGGCAATCTTTTATGGATGGTAAAGTTGGGCAACTATGAGTGATATGATCATCAGAATCACATACATGGCATGCGATTTCTTGTATAGATTTTACATGTTCACTCTTTTTAGTTTCTAAAGCTTCAACTTTCCTAGCTAGGGATGCGAATCTAGCTTGAAGGTCATGATCTTCCCTAAGATTGTAAATGCCTCCACTAGATAGAGATGGTTGTGGTTTGCTCATGGACTCATAAGAACCAATGGTGTCCTAATTTTGAGTATTTTCGGTGATATGATCAAGGTATTCAAGTGTTTCTTCAGGATTTTTGTCACTGAACTCCCCATTACACACCATTTCAATGACTTGTCTATTTTGGGGTGTAAGTCCCTCATAGAAATGTGACACTATCCTCCATGTTCCAAAACTGTGATGTGGACCGATATTTAACAACTCTTTGAACCTATCCCAACATTGGTAAAGTGTTTCCTAGGGTTTTTGGGCAAATGAAGTGATTTGCCGCTTAAGAGAGTTTATTCTATGAGGTGGGAAAAATATCTTTAAGAACTGTTGTTGCATATCATTCCAAGTTTGAATTGATCCTGACCTAAGATTTTGTAACCAAGTTTTAGCTTTATCTTTTAAGAAAGAGGGAAAAACTTAAGCCTAATTATATCCGTGCTAACATTGAAGTAATGTGTACAAGGTTATACTTAACAACCTAGAGGGGGGGGGGGGAGGTGAATAGGTTGCCTCTCACTTTTGACAAATCTTTCGAGACTAGTGACAAAACCTTGATACATACAAATTAACATTCAGCATGATTGTTTTGAGAAAACATTATATTCATGTATACTCAAATCTCCACTCTTAGTCTACAAAACATACAACTAGAATCAAGTGACCCCTTCACCTAGAAACTACTATCCTATCCTACTCATGAAGATGTCACCCTCATGCTCAACAAACCGAGGCCTCACACCTCTTGTCAAGACTTCCTCGCTCACCTTACCGGATCCTCACGACCCAAGGTAAGACTTCTTGCTACACTATCCAAGTCCTCCCGACTCTAGTCAAGACTTCCTTGCTCACCCTTTCGGATCCTCACGAGCCTAGGCAAGACTTCTTGCTCAACTATCCGAGTCCTTCTGACTCTAGCCAGGACTTCCTTGCTTGACAATCCAAGGTCTCACAACTCTTGCCAAGACTTACTTGCTCAACAACATGGATCTCACACCTATTGTCAAGAATTCCTTCTCACAAGGCATCTAAGTGATCATGAATGCAAAACGCAAACAAGCACGCAACATAGAAAGAGAAGATCAACAAATTCTATGGAAACTAGAAGTAATCAATGAGCATTCAAAGTATATTTTTCTAGTTTATAATCCAAAAATTACACCACAAAAGATGATGCATGAGCATATGAAATGTATGGATTAGGTACACTCCATGAAGATCTAGACATAAACAATAAAGTTCACAAAACAAGATTATCTAGATCTTATGCATGAATAAAAATCTAGAGCATGCCAAATTTTCAAACACACACTTTAAACCTAGATTTTATTTATGTTGCTAAAGCTTGAAATAAATTTCCTAACGATGAAGGGACACATATGAATGAATTGTATGTGTGTGCCTTAGCTTTGAAAGAGAAAAGAAAGGTCTTAATATACCTTTGTAGAATCATGAAACACTTTTCCTATTGAAGACTTGAACTTGCTTGAATAGTTGTCATTTATTCTTTGAAGCTTGAATCATCTTGAATCCTAGACAACTAGAGAATACACAGAAAATATTGTTTTGATATAGAATAATGCCAACATAACTCACAAACCTAACAAACATTTTGGTTAGTGCAAGTGTTATAGATTTCCTCAAACTCCCTAATATGTAAATATAGGTTTTCATATTCAAGACCGTGAAAATTGGGTAAAAATTGAATGATTCTCGGTTTAAAATTAAAGTGTGTTACATTTGGTGGGAAAGCTATGCATGAAGGTGATCCAGTGCATGTGGGGTTCATGTAGTCTCTAAGAGTTCTAGGTGGATTTGGGTTAATGTGTTGGTCATGGTCAACATAAGGCGGATGGTTGATGTGTTGAGATATGTTGTCAAGGTTGTCTAAAAGGTTCTCGGCTTGGTTTCCTATTGGATGTCTAAGTGGGTTTTCACCCATGTTGTTGGTGAGAGATCTCCTAATTAATCTACCACTAGATGTTCGAGACCAATATCTAATGCAAATTTAATAAGGGTTCATGGAGGTGAAATACACAAAAATGAAGAAAATAAAAGAAAAAGTGATAAAAATAGCAAGAAGCAAAATTCTAAGGGTGTAAATGCAAATATACACAAGTGTTGGGGTGAAAATGCAAATACCTATAAATTTAAGAACTAAAGTGAAAATATGACAGATAAGGGACTGATCTGCTAAAGTGAAAATTAAAATGACCTATATGCAAATACAAACTAGATCTAGGCTAAAAAAAAAAAAGTTAAAGGACTAAAATGCAAAAATGTGATTAATGATTACAAGTGCTTTTTTTTTTAAAGTGGATAAAGTTTATGATTGAGATTGGTGATGCAAAACAGAATACAAAACAAGAACAAAGAAGTTAGAAAAAAATAGCAAAGCTAAAAAAAAATAAAATTACTTCTACAAAGAAATTGCGGACTTACCTCCTTGGCAGCGGTGCCAAAACCTTGACACGTCCTAAAGAAGTGCTCATACTCTCAAGTATAAGAGTGTCAAAGTAATAAATTAACTGGTAAGACCGGGTCGAAACACAAGGTGGTTGTTCACTTGTCCTTGTAAACTTAATTATCTGATTAATTAATAAGCTTTTTATAAAAATGTAAATCAATTAAAATTAAAACTAGGGCTAAGGGATCTACTGTTGATAATTCGATTATGATCCAATTGTTAATATTTAGTCCAGATTAATGGAAGGGTATTCCACTCCACTGACCACTTTCTGATAGATGTGGGTAAAAGTACCCATTGTGCTAGACAACATCTATCTATATACAGTGAGACAAAACTCCACAAAGATCAGAGGGGAGAAACCCTTCTTAGATGGATATGGGTAAAAGTACCCACTGTGCTGGACAATATCTGTCTGTCTACAGTGAGTCAAAAACTCCACAAAGATCATATGGGAGAAAGCAAAAGAAAAAAAAAAACTTACCAAAATTGAATCATATTTTCCATACCAACAGTATTACCTTTGGCCCCAGATATATAAAATTAGCCAGACATAATTTAACTAGAAAATAACTATTTTATTTAAACTGAGAATTTAAGAACCAAACAGAGAGAATTTTACAAATCTTATATCAGATTTGGATTCAGAATATGCAAATTGGGGGGGAGAGGTCTCCTATTTATAAAAAAATGGATGCAAATTGACCATCAGATGAATTTAGAATGGAGCGTCCAGATTTCACCAAGTCATTAGTGAATAGTGAACAGTGAACAGTAAACGCATCCGTGAAAGTAAATAGTGAATAGTGCATCGGCTTCTAAAATATGATTCTCTACAGCACGTGTACGGTGCACTCACAATTTAGGCCAATAGAAATGTGTTGCGTCATCGATCAATAATCTTCTAGAAAGTCAACTATGAACAGTGCACCGACTACTAGAATGTGATTCTCTGTAGTTGCGTGTATGGTGCACTCGTTGTTGGGTCCAACAGGAATGTGCCAAATCATCATGAATAGTGAAAATCAATGTAAACAGTGAAAGTCAACTGTGAACAGTGAAAGTCAAAATTATAAAAATGCCCTTCGTGGCCTTCCTAAGGTTTTTGACGTTCTAAACTTGAAAACGATGTTTGTTTTGCCATCTGACTTCTCTATAATTCTGAATTGATCGAATTACCTCTAAAATACAAAGAAAAATGCAGTGATTACTACACAACACATTTATTTAAGTGAGCGAACTAAATTATGTCTAAATTGGGGAATTAATCAAATTGGAAGTCTAAAGTGATGATATTATCCCTTAGTAAACATACACTTTTCAGTGTTAATCAGTGTGCATGTTTTTTTCTCTCTTTTCTATTTTCTTCATAACATCACTGTCAATTTACAAAAACTGTTTAGACGCATGATCAATCCCACGTGATCCAAAATCACAGTCAATAGCTGGCACTACAAGAAGTGGTTGTAAAACTCAACTTCGAGGAACCAACATAAACAGACGAAACATCAAGATACTCTAGCAACCCCGAAAAAAAAAGGGTACTAGGTGGTGGATTATCTATTTTATTAGCATCAAAATATACGTATGTAAGCAAATTCGCAAACAAAGTTCTAAAAAAAAAAGAACTCGCGAAGAATCAACATGGCAAACAACAAAGTAATGCAGGTTCCACAAAGAAAGTGGTCACAACACATCAAAGTGCTACCAACTAAGAGACCACATTGAGACACATATCAGGGTGGGTCACCTCAAAGATTTAATTCTGAAATGGACAGACGATCAACCAATGGGAAATCAGAAAAAGAAGCGAAGCCCGAGCCAAGGCAGTGGCAAAGGGATGATCAACATTATCTTTTGAAGACCCCACACAAGCTCATGGATGACTGAACTTAGTCTTAAACAAAAACTTGCTCTTGGGATACATAGCTTAGTTACTTTCAATTATTGTTTAAGAGATTTTTTGTTTGTTTTTTTTTTTTAGCTTTTCTAATTATTTTTGGTAATGTTAATTTTTAGATCAATTAATAAAGAAACCAAGAATGGTATTTTTTATCATAATCATCTTTGTTGTCAAAGATAAACTCGTAGAGCCAACACCTGCCATGGTGGGTGAAAGTGCCCGAGAGGTTGAGAAGTTGGGTGTTAGAGATCTGACACGCCTACCGATTCGATTGGGTGTATATAAAGCACTGTCAGCAATCCGGTCACCCAAACATGCAAATTTTACTAGGACAAAACACTCAGGTACGCTATCGGGGAAAACTTGGTGAAATGCATTCGGTTGTCTTAGTATTTCACTAACAATTAGACCAAACCCTTGTAACAGACAAAGTTGGGAGATATCCTTGGTGACTTGTTTACATGGAAAAAGTAAAGAAAAAATGGGCAAGGTTCCCAAAACAGCTCTGGGATGAAGAATTAAGACGATCAGGAATTATCCTAAGCTAAAGGCCAGGACACCAATCGAACCAAGCAGTCGGGAATTATCATGAGCAAAGAGCCAAGACACCGAATGGTCCAACTAAAAAAAAAAGATGGTCGGGAATTATCCTGAACGAAAGGCCAAGACACAGACCGAACCAAGAGAGTCATGAATTATCCTGAGCGAAAAGCCAAGACACCGACCGAAGAATCGAAATGGTCAGGAATTATCCTGAGTAGAGAGTCGAAACAATGATTGGTCCAGCTACACGAGAGCAAAATGTTAAGAAGTCTAAGACTGATCAGTTTAGGAAAAAAAACTTATCAGTTAAACATGATACTTGATCGGGTTAGAACGTTAAGATAAGAAGCGTCAAAAAATCAAAGGAAACAAAATATTCAAATCCCCTTTGTTGAGCCGCCAAGAGCTTAACTCACGGATTTTAAGGGCGTATTGTTATAGGGATTTTTGATAGCATGACAAGTAAGCATGATCACATGAAATATGGCTGGAGCATTACACAAACCAAATGGCATTCTTCTAAATGCAAAGGTTCCAAGGGGACATATGAATATGGTTTTTTCTTGGTCTTCTAAAGCAATGGGAATTTCATAGTATTTTGAATATCCATCAAGATAGCAGTAACAGGGATGTCCTGCTATTTTTTCTAAAATTCGGTCAAGGAATGGAAAGGGAAAATGATATTTTCTAGTGTCATCATTTAATTTTCTATAATCAATGCACATGCGTCAACTAATGGAACACGAGTTGGAATTAACTCACGCTTTTCATTTTTAACAACAGTGATTCCAGATTTGTTTGGCACAACTTGTGTAGGACTCACCCACCTACTATCAGAGATACGGTAGATAATTCCCACGTCAAGTAATTTAAGGACTTCAGTCTTGACAACTTCTTTCATGTGTGGGTTATGTCTTCTTTGGGGTTGTTGACATGTTTTAGCATTTTCCTCTAAATTTATTTGATGTGAACAAATTATAGGGTTAATACCTTTCAAATCATTCAAAGTCCAACCTATTGCATTCTTATTTTTCTTTAAAACATGTAACAACTTACCTTTTTGCCTTTCTGTGAGGTTAGAAGAGATTACCACTGGGTAGGTCTAGTTGTCTCTAAGGTAAGCATATTTAAGTCCTTCTGGTAATGGCTTCAAATCAAGTTGAGGTGCTTTTTCTTCTGGCACGTCATCTTTCTGTTCCAATTCTTTAAGATCTGAAGTGTCTCCTTCTTCTTCGACAACCTGTAAATAATTATCAAGATGTGAATGCATGCTTGCCTCAGTGAATTGATCAAACAAATTTCAGATGAGTTAAAAGAATCCTTTTGAACATGATCTTAACAATGGTTTCAATAATGTCTACATCTTCATTTTCATTTTCATCATCAAATGGTTCTTTAGATAAATTTATCGACATGTACTAACACATCTTCAACATGTACTAAATTTATCGATTGTAAATGCCTCCACTAGATGAAGATGGTTGTGGTTTGCTCATGGACTCAAAGGAACCAATGGTGTCCCAATTTTGAGCATTTTCGGTGATATGGTCAAGGTATTCAAGTATTTCTTCCGGATTTTTGTCACTGAACTCCCCATTACACACCATTTCAATGACTTGTCTATTTTGGGGTGTGAGTCCCTCATAGAAATGTGACACTATCCTCCATGTTTTAAAACTGTGATGTGGACCGATATTTAACAACTCTTTGAACCTATCCCGACATTGTTAAAGTGTTTCCTAGGGTTTTTGGGCAAATGAAGTGATTTGCCTCTTAAGAGAGTTTGTTCTATGAGGTGGGAAAAATATCTTTAAGAACTGTTGTTGCATATCATTACAAGTTTAAATTGATCCTGACCTAAGGTTTTGTAACCAAGTTTTAGCTTTATCTTTCAAGGAAAGAGGGAAAAACTTAAGACTAATTATATCCATGCTAACATTGAAATAATGTGTACAAGGTTATAATAATCAACCTATAGGGGGGGCGGGGGTGAATAGGTTGCCGCTCACTTTTGACAAATCTTTCGAGACTAGTGACAAAACCTTGATACATACAAATTAACATTCAGCATGATTGTTATGAGAAAACATTATATTCAAGTATGCTCAAATCTCCACTCTTAGTCTACAAAACATACAACAAGAATCAATGTATCTTATGAACAAATATATTCAATGTAGATAAAATTCCATAAGTTGTACTTAGAGTATTACAATGTGATACTTTACAACTTGAATGAAATATTACAAGATACAAAGTTATCTAACATACACAAACAATATTGTATAAGGAAGTCAACTTACATATAAAGTTCTATCCACATTATTCAAATAACAATTACCAATATAAGGGAGATAGGGATAGAGAAAAGTTGACACAAGATATAAAGTGGTAAACCTCCAAAGAGGAAACATCCACGGGTTAGCAACCACGGGCAAACAAAATCCACTAGTAGATAAGAAAAGTACTATCTCTCAAGTGACCCCTTCACCTAGAAACTACCCTACTATCATACTCATGCAGATGTCACACTCATGCTCAACAATCCGAGGCCTCACACCTCTTTTCAAGACTTCCTCGCTCACCTTACCGGATCCTCACGACCCAAGGTAAGACTTCTTGCTACACTATCCGAGTCCTCCCGACACTAGTCAAGACTTCTCGCTCACCCTTCCAGATACTCACGACCCTAGGCAAGACTTCTTGATCGACTATTCGAGTCCTCCTGACTCTAGCCAAGACATCCTTGCTTGACAATCCAAGGTCTCACACCTCTTGCCAAGACTTACTTGCTCATCAACATAGATCTCCCACCTATTGTCAAGACTTCCTTCTCACAAGGCATCTAACTGATCATGAATGCAAAACGCAAATAATCACGCAACATAGAAAGAGAAGATCAACAAAATCTATGGAAACTAGAATTAATAAATGAGCACACAAAATATATTTATCTAGTTTATAATCCAAAAATTACACCACAAAAGTTGATGCATGAGCATATGAAATGTATGGATTAGGTATACTCCATGAAGATCGAGACATAGACAATAAAGTTCACAAAACAAGATTATCTAGATCTTATGCATGAATAAAAATCTAGAGCATGCCAAATTTCCAAACACACACTTTAAACCTAGATTTTATTCATGTTGCTAAAGCTTGAAATAAACATGTTCATGAAGTACATATTCAAGACTTTAGTAATAACACAAAAAATTCTAGAAACACAAGATATGATCAATCAAATCTCTAACAATCATTTAGAGCATATATTCACAAAATAGTCAATTAAACTCTAATAGACTCTAAATATATAATCAAATGTGCTAATCCTATATTTATTCAACAAATGAGTTCTAGCACATGATAAGACTATTAATCATGAAAATAAAGTCAATCAAAGCACAAATAGTCCTATATACGATGGTTGCACATTAAAACTCACAATCATGTGAAAACATAGGTTTGATTGAAACCTAAC
Organism: Dipteronia dyeriana; assembly: GCA_032871835.1. Taxonomy (NCBI): domain Eukaryota; kingdom Viridiplantae; phylum Streptophyta; class Magnoliopsida; order Sapindales; family Sapindaceae; genus Dipteronia; species Dipteronia dyeriana. The sequence continues at coordinate 108,466,895 of CM065300.1, read as the reverse complement.
TCACAATCAAGTTTCTAATTAAGCACATCTAGCATTTAATTGAAGATCTATCACTCATCAAAATATGTTCAAGTCAAATACACACAAGTAGGAAGAAGACCCAAGGTACTTGAACATTAGAATCAAGGAAATCAAAAGATAAACAAATACCTTGACAATTTTGAGTACAGTCACGAAAATGGTGCGATCCACAAGAAAACTTGAACAAAATGACTTTAAGGTTGCTTGGATATGATAGAGGACTTCAATACAAAACTTCTCTAACCTGAATCACTCAAATCGCATAAGAGATGAGAGAGATATGGTGATTCAAAGTTGAGAGAAAAAATCTGGAAATTTTCAAACGACACATGAGGGAACCGAGGTAGTCAAGGACTCAAAGTTCCAAGTCCTCCAAATACAATTTGAGATGATTAGGATGGAAGAGCATGAATGCTTCAATGACTTCCAAGTGAAGTTGATGGATATTGTCAACCAAAGCCATCAACTTGGTGACCCCTATTCAGATAATAGAGTCAAACAAAAAATTATGAGGTCACTTCTATCAAGGTTGGAATCAAAGGTGACGGCACTTGAAGAGAATAGTAAGTACAAGAATATGAAGCCAAGTGAAGTCATTAGAATACTTCTAGCTTATGAGTCAAGATGGAATACCTCACCCACACCTCCAAAGAAGCAAAAGAGCATTGCCTTGAAGACCACTAAGGTTGAAGAAGAGGATGAGGACTCGGATAAAGAAATGGCCCTCATGGTTAAAAAAATCAAGAAATTCATGAATTTTGAGAGGAAAGGTTTTGGGTCAAAGGGAAAGGAAGTGAAAAAGAAAAATCCCTTCAAGACGATTGAAAAGTCTCAAGAAAGTGACTCCAAGAAGGGCATTCAATGCTATAAAAGCAGTGGTTTTGGTCACATTGCTCCAGAATGTGCAAATTTGAAGAAAAAGAAAAAGGGGGAGGCGATGGTGTCCACTTGGAGTGATAGTGAAGACTTAGAAGAGGAAGAAAAAACTTCGGATGATGAGGATAAAGTTGTAAACTTCATTGCCTTCACAACATCTCATAATGGCAAGGAAGTTACGAGTGATAAGGAAGAAGTAGATGACTCTAGTGATGAGAGTACCTCTTCTAACTGTAGGTTTGAGATTGATGAGGAAATGGACTACGTGGACTTCATAAGGTTTTTTGAAAAGTCTAGATTGAAAAAGAAGAAAGAGATTCAAGAGTTGAAAAAGAAGATTCGAGAGTTGACCTTCAAGATAACTAGCTTGAGTGAGAAAGTGAAGAATGGAAAAGAGTAAGAAGAGAAATTGGAGCTTGTGATCACTAAGAAGAGTGAAGAGAACTTGAAGATTGAGCTTAGGGAAGCAAAGGAATTGGTTGCCAAGATGACATCCGGAACCGAGAAACTTGACAAGATGTTATCATCTGGAAAGAGTCCTAGTGATAAAACGGGCTTAGGATATGTAGAAGGCAAGGATGCCACTTCCTTAAAGAAGACCATCTTTGTCAAAAGTCAAGAGGACAAAGAGGCTTAAGAGTCATACAAACAAATGAGATCAAATGAGGTTGGTGAATCATCAAAGCAAGCTCAAACAAAATCTCAAGCTAAAACACATCCACTAAAAGCTAGAGCTCATCAAACAAGACCTCAACCTCCAAGGAGCTCTCAAAGTCAACAAAGGATCTTTCACCCACAACCAAGAGGGAGAGTTAATTTGGCTCAAACACAAAAGGGTTTTTCAAGGAAAAGATTCGGCTCAACATCAAAGGACAACTTAAAGGAGATGGAAGTCTTTCATGCTTGCACAAAGATATGGTATGAATTCTTACTTTACTCCCATTTGTCATTATTATGGTATTGAAGGTCACATAAGGACGATTTGTTTTAAATTTATTAAGCTGCATCGTTTTGAAAGCATGATTGAGAAGAATATGCTTAGAAGAGCCAAAATGCATGCACCTAGGAATTTTAGAGAAAATGAACCCATGACTCTTAGAAATAGTAGTATTTTATCTAGGTGGACTAAAAAGGATGAATTTTGTTGTCATGTGGCTCAAGTAGCCTTGAAAGCCAAAGCCATCAATACTTAGTACCTTGATAGTGGGTGTTCTAGGCACATGACCAGAAATAAGAGTTTCTTTGAAACTCTTGTAATGGTGGATGGTGGATTTGTCACCTTTGGTGATGGTTCACGTAAGAAGGTTCTAGTAAAAGGAAACATTTCAATCCCCAATTTGCCCTTCTTGCCTAATGCTCTTTATGTAGATGGCTTGCAAGCCAATCTTATTAGCATATCATATTTAAGTGATGAAGGGCTTTCAGTTATGTTTGGCAAAGTTGATTGCTCTATTCTAAGAGAAGATGGATAAGTTTTATTGAAAGGCAGAAGATCAAGTGACAATTGTTATTGTCTTGATTCCAATGGCATCTCTTATAATTTGTATACTTGTTATCAAGTTGAATTATTGCATCAAAGGTTAGGTCATATGAATTTCAAACACTTGAAAGTTCTTAAGAGGTTGAATGTTGTGAGAGGCCTTCCTAAGTTTGGAAATAGGATTTAGGGAGTGTGTGGACCTTGTCAATAAGAAAAGTAAACTAAGAGTGTGCATAAGAAGGGTAAGTATCTCGCCACCAAGGAGCCACTAGATTGTCTTCATATGGACCTTATGGGTCCTATGCAAACCTAGAGTCTCGATGGTAAGAGGTACATCTTTACGTGTGTTGATGATTTTTCTAGATTTACATGGGCCTGCATTCTTAAAGAAAAACCTGAAACTTTTGAAATTTTTAAAAAGTTTTGCACTAAAATTCAAAACGAGAAGGATTCACACATAAAATGCATTAAGAGAATTATGAGTGACCATGAGAGAGAATTTGAAAATGTTTGCTTCAATTTTTTTTATATAGTCTTGGAATCTCCCATGAGTTCTCGGTTCCTTGAACTCCTAGACAAAATGGAGTTGTAGAGAGGAAGAATAAGGTCCTCCAAGAGATGGCTCTTGTGATGTTGCTTAGCAACAATGTCATTAGGAATCTTTAGGACGAGGCAGTGAATACAACTTGTTATATAGGAAATAGAGTGTTTTTAAGGCCTGGTACTAGGCAAACCTCTTAAGAATTGTGGAAGGGAAGGAAGCCAAATGTTAGTTACTTCCACTCATTTGGAAGCAAGTGTTACATTCTAAATGACCGTGATCAACTTGGCAAGTTTGATGCTAAAAGTGATGAGGGGATTTTCATTGGCTATGCTCTAAATAGTAAGGCCTATAGAGTTTTTAATTTAAAGACATTAAGTGTTAGGAATCATCCAATATGATCATAGGTTCTTGTAGGCCTAAGGTTAATAGCCATGTTGAGGAGATTAGTATTGTTGATGATTCTCCCTTTGAGAAGATTGGTGAGACTTCAATTGATGAAAAGTCAAATCTTGAGAAAGAGGTCTCTCAATTTCTTGATAGAGATTCTACATTGGACTATAAGGAACCTGCTCCTTGGGTTAGACATCTTCATAACAACAGTGACATCATTGGAGATGTGAATGAAGGTGTTAGGACTAGGCATCAATCAGCAAATCAAATTAGCTATACTTACTACACCTCTAAAATTGAACCCCAAAAGGTTAATGAAGCTTTAAGTTATGAGTTTTGGGTACTTGCTATGCAAGAAGAGCTAAATCAATTTGAAAGAAATGAGGTTTGGACTCTAGTTCCTAGGCCTAAAAATGCTAATGTGATAGGCACCAAGTGGGTCTATAGGAATAAATTCGATGAGGATGGCAACATTGTGCGGAACAAGGCTAGACTTGTAACATAAGAGTACTCACAAATTGAGGGTATCGACTTTGATGAGACTTTTGCTCCCGTTACCCGATTGGAGTCCATTAGGCTTCTCTTATCCATTTATTATGTGCACAAGTTTAAATTGCATCAAATGGATGTTAAGAGTGCCTTCCTCAATGGCTTCTTGCAAATTTATATTGATGACATAGTTTTTGGTTCTACAAAAAACTTGAAAGTTAAACAATTTATTGATGTCATGACTTATGAATATGAAATGAGCATGGTTGGTGAACTCAATTACTTTCTAGGCTTGCAAATCAAGCAAATGCATGATGGGATCTTCATATCCCAAGCTAAATATGCCAAAAACCTAGTGAAGAAATTTAGCCTTGAGAATTCCAAGCATTGTGACACACCTATGAGTACCACATTGAAACTTAACAAGGATGCTAGTGGAAAAAGTGTGGATCAAAGTCTATATCATGGCATGATTGAGAGCTTGCTATACTTGACTGCTAGTAGGCCCCGATATAGCTTTTAGTGTTAGTGTGTGTGATAGGTATCAAGCCAATCCCAAGGAATCTCATATCTCCTGTGAAGAGAATCTTCTGATATGTGAATGGGATATCCAACTATGGGATATGGTACTCTTTTGACACTAATGCTAGTTTAGTTGGCTTTAGTGATGCAGATTGGGCAGGTAATTATGATGATAGGAAGAGTACATCGAGCAGTTCCTTCTTCCTAGGGAACAATCTTGTGTCATGGTTTTGCTAGAAGCAAAATTCCATATCATTATCCTTAGACGAGGCCGAGTATATAGCCGCTGAGAATGCTTGCACACAACTCCTTTGGATGAAGCAAATACTTGTGGATTACGGCTTTGAGTAAGGTACTCTAACCCTTTATTGTGACAACATGAGTGCCATTAATATTTCAAAAAATCTTGTCCAACATTCTAGAACTAAGCATATTGACATTAGACATCATTTCATTAGAGAGCTAGTTGAGAGCAAATGCATTGCACTTGAACATATGGGCACAAGTGATCAACTAGCAGACTTGTTTGCAAAACCATTAGATTCAACTAAGTTTAAATCTCTTAATAGGTCTATTGGGATTTGTCATATGTATTGATGTGTTTTGGTGTTTGACCCATATAGGGAGCTCAATCAAAGAGAGTGAACTTTCATTCTAATAAGCAAATAATTGTTCAATTTTATGCTCTTTAATTAATTACTTGAGTATCTTGGATGCATATATTATTATATGACTTTTTATTTAATAAGTGTGTTTTTGCGTTATTGGAAATGCATGTCTTGTATTTTTGGACTAGAAAATTTGATTGGAAAGTACATTTGATTGACCCAAAGTTTATCTCCATGTTTATGAAAACTTGATCTTGACATTCTTGAAGTGTTATGCATGATGAATTTATTGAATGCTTAAAAAATGATTGCAAATATGTGTGCAAGTGACTTTTGAGACTAAAATCAAAGAGGATATTGTATCCGTTTCAAGGATTTCACAATCCAATAGTCTCTCTCTCTCTTTACTGGTTGAACAAGGCTACTATCATACGGGCATCTTGCCCGGAAAAATCTAAAAGGGCGCAATAGTCCCTCATGTCTTGTTCAACTCGTAAAGTTTGACAGTTGCTCTCATTTTTTTGTTAAACTATATCTTTTTTTCCATTGACAATTTGGTGCAAATTGGTTTGACTTCTCTTGGAACCTCATGTGCTATTTTCCTTTGCCAAATACCATGCTTTTGGAAGTTGATGTTGCATGTATTTCATTTAAGGCAATCTTTTCGCACATATTCTTATCAATAACACTTCCATGAATTTCTCTCTCTCTTAATTAAACTGCATAAAGCTGTTGTAAATGATTATGCATCTACATTGCAAATATCTCTCTTTGCTACAACATCCTGGTTGGGGAATACTCCTTTGCCTTTCTTGTGACAAAAAGGGGGAGTAAATAATGTTGGATTTAGGTGGAGTTTGTGTTTTGCTTATAGGAGGAGAATGTCATTTTTAGAGGGAGCTGACTTTGTGTAGTTAACTTATGAGCATTGTTGATTGCATGTTACTTGTTTTTAAATTCATGCAAATTGCACTTGTTTTTACTTTTCTTGATCCCTCTCATACACTTGTCTTGGAAAGTGTAGTTCTTTGTTTTGTAGGGATGATCATTCTACAAGATATGGAAGTGTTGAAGATTTAGCTTTAGGTATCTCTTGTATTATAGAATGTATTTGTTGACCACTTGTTGTTCATTGTTGTTTAGTTGTGAGGATACTTTGTAAGTGAGTGGTTTTGTCACGAAATAGCCAAAGGGGGAGATTATAAGTTCCTCAGTGTTTGATTGGCTTATTTCGTTGACAACCATATTTTGGGATCAATATATAAGGGTAGTTTAGGGCTTCATTGTTCGTAACCAACCTCGAGCATCAAAGGTAAAATCACTTGCTTAACTTTTATTGAAGAGGTATTAGTGCACACACACACTCATGCATTTTCTTTCAATTACCTTGCTTCCATGCTTATTTGACATTTTGTGTGCCTTGTGTGTCTTATTTTTGTTTAAGTGTTGAATGCATTTATGTGCCTTAAAAAGAGGAGTTTCTTCCTCAATTCCATGGCTCAAACTGCTCTCTGTGCAGTGCCTACGCCGCGGTCTGCACAACGGTGTCATGCTGTGGTTACCATGGCATGTGCATGCTGCATGCATCGCGGTCTCCCAAATGGAGTTTCATTGGCGTTGCATGTTGTCGAGACCGCAGTCTGTGCATCTGCATGCACTGGCCTGTAGAGCGGCGTTGTCCAAGCGATGCACCGCTCTCTGTGCCGCGGTCGGGACACTTGCCTGTACCGCGGTACAGCTAGCGGTCCTGACTGGATTTGGTTGCCCTTCTTCCAAAACGATGTCACTTTGTGTACGGCACCATATATATATATTCTCTTCTCTTCTCTTTGGTGCTTAAGAGTCCAAGAAGCCATTTTTGTGTGTTCTAGCTTTTCTAGAGAGAGAGGGACTCCCAAACACTCATTTTTACTCAACACAACTTCATCTCATGATCATCTAGCTTCATTCTAGGATCATTCAAGCATGGAGCATCATTTTCTTCTTGACTAGGTAACTTCTACATGCTCTAGACTTCATAGTTTCATTACAAGGACATGTATACCTAGGGTTTTGGTCTCTATTGTATATTAAATGCTTGCTTGTATGGTTAATTGCTTGTATGACATGCTTGTGTATTGATTATTAGATGAGATGCATTAATTTGTAATAGCTAGAATTTAGGACGATTTTACCCTTCTAGTTAATTCTTTTTGCCTTTGCATTTAGAGCATTGATATCCAGGATTTGCTTTAATTGTCATTATTAATCATAGATAAGCATGAATGTCTTGACCTAGCATTTTTTTGCATATAGAATATTCTTGCATACTCACTTAGGTTGCCATTATCTCTTCATTGTTGGTTAAGCTTGTGGCTATGTGATTAATGCACAAGGTTGGTGATCCAAAATCACTATTAAGGCCCATTGGGTAGAGTGAAAGGGTTAGTAACTGGAGGGTTAGACGGGAGGTCAACCTAGGTTGTAAACTTTCTCTCAAAAGTGGATTTTAAGGATCGAGTGTGGCGCACTAAACAACCCGTGGTTTTTCCCATTTAAAGGGTTTCCACATATGTATTGCATGTTGTTACTATTTTATGTTTGTTGTCTCTTGCTTGAACACTTGGTAGAGTGACGTAGAATCAATAATATTGATTAATTCACCAAATTGGTAATCTATCAAATTAAAACCTAATCACCGTCCCCATCCCCCTCTCTAGGTTATAGACACACACTTTCTAGGGAATTTCAAATGCTATAAGATTTGTTAAACTAGAAATCACTTTATTAATAAGAAAAGATTGTCAAATACATTATTATACTCTTGCTATCGAGCATAAACCTAACAAAGAATCATTTCCTTTGGTGGATTTATTTGGTAGTTAAAAATTCTTTTCTTAAAGGAATTCTATCCTCTTATTTATTTATATGAGATGGCTGAAATTCACAAGAATATATATTAGGATCACAAATCCTTTCCTAAGAAGGATTTACTTGGTTGTTAAGAATCCATTCCTTAGGTGGATTTACTTGGTGGTTAAGAATCCTTTTTCTAAATGAATTCTATCATACACCAAGACTCCTAATCCAACTCAATAGTGTATTTGTAACCATATTAAAGACTTTCTAATTTGATTAGATAAATAATTCATTTTATTTATCTACTTATCAAATATAGTCTTTAATATTAATTATACTACCAACAATAGCTTAATTTTAGGAGACCATCTCCTACTAGGAAAACGATTTTGACCTTTAATTAACTAATTAATAAATCACCAAATTAATTAATTTCCATTTAATTAAATAATAAAATAATATAATATAATTAAGCTATTCTAAATAGTCTTGCCGCCCATACCAATGTATATGGCCCATTATATTATTTTCTTATTTTATTAAATCCATTTGACCTTTATAAAAAGTCCACATGTGAACTAGACCCATTCTTACAAAAAGAAACAAGTCCACTTGCCTCAATACAATTCTAGATGGACCCCTAAATTGGTCCGGTAGAATATATCAAGTGATCCATGCAAGTTTGTGTGGATTGGGGATCTTGGCGGGCTATCTAGATTTAAGCTCCAATAGACATAACCCAATCACAATCAACAGATGATTCACTTAGGTCCGATCTATTTAATTTTAGTTCATTCCACTAAAGAACTAAAATTGAACTCTTAAATAAAGGTAGAATAAGTTGATGTTACTCATTCATACCCTAGACAACCTTATTGGATAAAGTGTATCCCCGTGAAGAATACCAGTAATCGCCAAGAGCTCACAAACCACCTATAGCTCGGCTCAAATAAATTCTCAAGCAAAAGCTCATCCACTAGGAGCTAGTACACATCATACAAGACCTCAACTTCCAAGGAGCCCTCAAATTCAACAAAGAAATTTTCACCCATAAACAATAAGAGAAGCTAATGTGGTTCAACCAAAAAGGATGTTTCAAAGAAGAGATTCAGCTCAACAGCAAAGGATAACTCAAACGAAAGGGAAGTCTTCCATGCTCGCACAAGGATATGGTATGAATTCTTATTTTACTCCCATTTGTCCTTATTGTGGTTTTGAAGGTCACATAAGGCCGAACTGTTTTAAATTCATTAAGTTGTGTCGTTTTGAAAGCATGATTGAAAAGAATATGCTTAGAAGAGCCAAAATGCATGCACCTAGGAAGTTTAGAGCAAATGAACCCAAGGCTCCTAGAAATGACAATGTTGCTACTAGGTGGATTAGGACAAATGAGTATGTTTGCCACGTGGCCCAAGTGGCGTTAAAGGTGAAAGCTTCTAACACTTGGTACCTTGATAGTGGATGTTCTAGGTACATGACTGGAAACAAGAGTTTCTTTGAAACTCTTGTGATTGAGGATGGTGGATTTGACACCTTTGGTGATGAGTCACGTAAGAAAGTTCTAGGAAAAGGAAACATTACCATCTCCGGTTTGCCCTTCTTACCTAATGCTCTCAATGTAGATGGCTTGTAAGCCAATCTCATTAGCATATCACACTTAAGTGATGAAGGGCTTTCGATTTTGTTTGGAAAAGTTGATTGCTCCATTCTAAGAGAAGATGGTCAAGTGCTATTAAAAGGCAAGAGATCAAGTGACAATTGTTATTGTCTTGATTCTAATGGCATCTCTTGCAATTTGTCTAGTTGTGATCAAATTTAATTGTGGCATCAAAGGTTAGGCCATATGAATTTCAAAGACTTGAAAGTTCTTGAGAGGTTGAAAGTTGTGAGAGGCCTTCCTAAGTTTGGAAGTAGGATTGAAAGAGTTTGTGGACCTTGTCAACAAGGAAAGCAAACTAAGAGTGTGCACAAGAAGGGCAAGTACCTTGCCACCAAGGAGCCTTTAGAGCTTCTTCATATGGACCTTATGGGTCCCATGCAAACCTAGAGTTTGGGTGGCAAGAGGTACATTTTTGTATGTGTGGATGATTTTTCTAGATTTACTTGGACTTACTTCCTTAGAGAAAATCTGAAACATTTGAAACATTTAAAATGCTTTGCAATAAAATTCAAAATGAAAAGGATTCTCACATAAAATGCATTAAAAGAATTATGAGTGATCATGGGAGAGAATTTGAAAATGTTTGCTTTGAAATTTTTTGTGATAATCTTGGAATCTCTCATGAGTTCTTGGCTCCTCGAACTCCTCAACAAAATGGGGTAGTAGAGAGGAAGAATAGAGTCCTCCAAGAGATGGCCCGTGTGATTTTGCATAGCAACAATATGTCTAAGAATCTTTGGGCTGAAGCTGTCAATATGGCTTGTTATATAGGTAATAGGGTGTTTCTTAGGCCCGGGACTAGGCAAACCTCCTATGAATTGTGGAAGGGTAGGAAGCCAAATATGAGCTACTTCCACTCATTTGGAAGCAAGTGCTATATTCTAAATGACTGTGGTCAACTTGGCAAGTTTGATGCTAAGAGTAAATAGAGGATTTTCATTCGTTACGCCTTAAATAGTAATGCCTATAGAGTTTTAAATTTGAAAACTAGAAGTGTTATGGAATCATCTAATGTGGTCATAGATGATTGTAGGCCTAAGGTTAGTTACCATGATGAGGAGATTAGTTCGATTGATGATACTCCCTTGGTGAGGATTGATGAGATTTCTAGTGATGAAAACTCTAAGCTTGACAAAGAGATCACTCAATCTCTTGATAGAGATCCTACTTTGGACTCTAAGGAACCCGCTCCTTGGGTTAGGCATCTCCACAAGAAGAGTGACATTCATGGAAATGTGAATGAGGGTGTGAGGACTAAACATCAATTAGGAAATCAAATTATTTACACTTGCTACACCTCTCAAATTGAACCCAAAAAGGTAGATAAAGCTTTAAGTGATGAGTTTTGGGTTCTTGCCATGCAAAAAGAGTTAAATCAATTTGAAAGAAATGAGGTTTGGACTCTAGTTCCTAGGCCTAAGAACACCAATGTAATAGGCACCAAGTGGGTATATAGGAACAAATCAAATGAGGATGGCAACATTGTGCGGAACAAAGCTAGACTTGTTACACAAGGATACTCTCAAATTGAGGGTATCGACTTTAAGGAGACTTTTGCTCCCGTTGCCCGTTTGAGTCCATTAGGCTTCTCTTATCCATATCGTGTGTTCACAAATTTAAATTGTATCAAATGGATGTTAAGAGTGCCTTCCTCAATGGCTTCTTACAAGAGGAAGTTTTTGTTGAGCAACCTAAGGGTTTTGTGGATCCTCACCACCCTAATCATGTTTATCACCTCAAGAAGGCGCTATATGGTTTGAAACAAGCACCGAGGGCTTGGTATGAGCACCTCACTCTTTATCTTGTTGACAATGACTACTCTAGAGGTAGTGTTGACAAGACTTTGTTCATCAAGTGCACTAAAGATGAGCTATTCATAGCTCAAATTTATGTTGATGACATTGTTTTTGGTTCCACAAACAACTTGAAAGTTCAACAATTTATTGACGTCATGACTCATGAGTTTGAAATGAGCATGGTTAGTGAGCTTAATTACTTTATAGGCTTGCAAATTAAACAAATGCATGATGAGATCTTCATATCCCAAGCTAAGTATGCCAAGAACCTAGTGAAGAAGTTTGGCCTTGAGAATGCCAAACATTGTGACACACCAATGAGTACCACTTTAAAACTTAGCAAGGATGCTAGTGGAAAAAGTTTGGATCAAAGTCTATATCGTGGCATGATAGGGAGCTTGCTATACTTGTCTGCTAGTAGGCCCGATATAGCTTTTAGTATTGGTGTATGTGCTAGGTACCAAGCCGATCCCAAGGAATCCCATCTCTCCTCCATGAAAAGAATCATTCGATATGTGAATGGGACATCCAACTATGGGATATGGCACTCTTTTGACACTAATGCTAGTTTAGTTGGCTTTAGTGACACAGATTGGGCAGGTAATTGTGATGATAGGAAGAGTACATCAGGCGGTTGCTTCTTCCTAGGGAACAATCTTATGTCTTGGTTTTTCAAGAAGCAAAATTCCATCTCATTATCCACAGCCGAGGCCGAGTATATAGCAGCTGGGAGTGCTTGCACACAACTCTTTTTGATGAAACAAATACTTATGGATTATGGCTTTGAGCAAGGTACTCTAACCCTTTATTATGATAACATGAGTTCCATCAATATTTCAAAAAATCCGGTCCAACATTCTAGATCTAAGCATATTGATATTAGACATCATTTCATAAGGGAGCTAGTTGAGAACAAATGCATTACACTTGAACATGTGGGCACAAATGATCAACTAGCGGATTTGTTTACAAAACCATTAGATTCAACTAGGTTTAAATCTCTTAGTAGGTATATTGGGATTTGTCAAATGCATTGATGGTTTTTGGTGGTTGACCCCATATGGGGAGCTCAAGAAAAGAGAGCAAACTTGCATCTTAATAAGCAAATAATTGTTCAATTTTATGCTCTTTAATTAATTGATTGAGTATCTTGGATGCATATATTTTTATATGTCTTTTTATTCAATAAGTGTGTTTTTGCCTTATTTGAAATGCATGTCTCATTTATGTTCAAACATGTATTTTTGGACTAGGAAACTTGATTCGGAAGTACATTTGATTGACCCAAAGTTTATCACCATGCTTGTGAAAACTTGATCTTGACATGCTTAAAGTGTTATGCATGATGAATTTATTGAATGCTTACAAAATGATTGCAAATCTGTGTGCAAGTGTCTTTTGAGACTTCATTCAATAAGGATATTGTATCCATTTCAAGGATTTTCACATACCTATAGTCTCTCTCTCTCTCTCTCTCTCTTTACTTATTGAACAAGGCTACTATCATACAGGTATCTTGCCCGAAAAAATCTAATAGGGTGCAATAGTTGCTCATGTCTTGTTCAACTTGTAAAGTTTGATGGTTGCTCTTATGTTTTGGTTGAACTATATCTTGTTTTCCTTTGTCAATTTTGTGCAAATTGGTTTGACTCCTTTTGGAACCTTATGTGTTATTTTCCTTTGCCAAATACCATGCTTTTGGAAGTTGATGTTGCATGTACTTCATTCAAGGCAAATATTTGCACACATTCCAATCAATAAAACTTCCATAAATTTCTCTCTCTTAATTAGTCTGCATAAAGTTGTTGAATATGATTATGCATTTAAATTGCAAATATCTCTCTTTGCTACAGCATCCCGGTTGAGGAATACTCATTTGCCTATCTTGTGACAAAAAGGGGGAGTAGTGTTGGATCTAGGGGGAGTTGATATTGGCATGTTTTAAGGGGAGATTGACCTATTGTGAGGGAGTTGACCTATTTAGGGGGAGCATTTGCTTTGTGCTTAGTTGATTGCATGTTACTTGTTTCTATTTCTTGCGCATTGCACTTGTTTTTATTTTTCTTGATCCCTCTCATACACTTGTCTTGGAAAGTGTAGTTCTTTGTTTTGTAGGGATGATCATGCTACAAGAGATGAAAGCTTTGAAGATTTAGCTTTAGGTATCTCTTGTAACATAGAATGGTTGTTTGTTGACCTCTTGTTTATTTCTTGTTATTTGTTGTGAGGATACTTTGTGAGTGAGTGGTTTTGTCATGAAATAGCCAAAGGGGGAAATTGTAAGTTCCTCGATTTTTTGATTGGCTTATTTCGTTGACAACCACATTTTGGGATCAATATTGTAAGGGTAGTTTAGGGCTTCATTGTTCATAACCAAGCTCAAGCATCAAAGGTAAAATCACTTGCGTAACTTCATTGAAGAGATTTAGTGCACACACTCACAATCATGCATTTTATTTTAATTATCTTGCTTGCATGCTTATTTGCCATTTTGAGTGCCTTGTGTGTCTAGTTTTTTATTTGAGTGTGAATGTATGTTTGTGCCTTAGAAAGAGGATTTTTTCCTCTTTACCACGGTTTAGACCGCTTTACGTGCAGTGCCCCCGCCGCGGCCTGCACAACGGTGTTTGACAGAGGATGCACGCTGTGTCTACCGCAGTCTATTCATGTTGCCTACGTCGCGGTCTCCCAAGTGGAGTTTCACAGAGGATGCATGCCGTCCAGACCGTGGTCTGTGCATGTTGCATGCACAACGGCCTTCAGAGCTGCGTTGTCCAGACGATATACCGCTCTCTGTGCCGCGGTCTGGACACTTGCCTGGACTGCGGTACATCCAGCGGTCCAAACGCGCTTTGGATGCGTTCTGTCGAAAACGACACAGTTTCAATTGGGCTTCATATATATTCACCATCTTCTTCCCAATTTGTTTTTGAGAGCTTCCAAACCTATTTTTAAGTGAGATTTTGTTCTATAGAGAGAGAAGCTCTAAGAAGGAATTTTTACTCAGCCATCCTTGAAATCCAAAACATCAGGCATCTTTCAAGCATGGATTTCTTATATGTTCATGACTAGGTATTCTCTACATGTTCTAAACTTTATGTTTTCAATTCTAAGACATGTATACCTAGGGTTTTAGTCTTTATTGCATATTAATTGCTTGCTTGGTTGTTTAATTGCTTTTATGACATGCTTATGTGTTGATTGTTGGTTGAGATGCATTAATTTGTGATAGCTAGCATTTAGGACAATTTTACCCTCCTAGCTAATTCTTCTTGCCTTTGCGTTTATGACATTGATATATAGGATTTGCTTTAATTGTCAATATTAATCCTGGATAAGCATGAATGTATTGACCTAGCATTTTTGCATATTGAATATTCTTGCATATTCACTTAGGTTGCCATTATCTCTTCATTGTTGTTTTAGCTTGTGGCTAAGTGGTTAGTGCACAAGGCTAGTGATCCAAAATCGCTATTAAGGCTCGTTGGGTAGAGTGAAAGGGTTAGTAACTGGTTGGTTAGACGGGAGGTCAACCTAGGTTGTAAAATTTTACTCAATAGTGGATTTTGAGGATCAAGGGTGGCGCTCTAAATAGCCCGTGGTTTTTCCCATTTGGAGGGTTTCCACGTATATCTTCCGTGTTGTTTGTGTTTTATATTTGTTGGCATTTTTTTAAGCATTTAAGTAGAATGGGGTAGAATTGTTATTTTTGATTAATTCGCAAAATTGGTAATCTATCGAATTAAAACCTATTCACCCCCCCCCCCCCCTCTAGGTAATAGACACACTTTCAAGGGGATTTTCATTGGGTTTTACCCCATCCGGTAAGTCTACAAGATCCCAAACTGAGTTAGAGTACATGGACTCCATCTCGAGATTCATGGCTTTAGGCCATTCCTCTTTATCAAGATCTTCCATTGCATTCTTAAATGCCAACGGATCATCAACACTATCAGCTGAGACAACACCTTGCCCCTCACCTATACCTAAATAGCGTTGAGGTTGTCTCACAACCCTCTCACTGCGTCTAGATAGTAGTGTATCCTGATCAAGAACCATCTGACTCTCAGATGTTTGTGGATCAACAACTCTTGTTGATGAAGCACTAGTCTCACCAGGCTCTAACTCATTCAATACAATCTTAGAACGAGGTTTATGGTCACTAAAATAATTGTCCTCAAGAAACGTTGCATTTGTCGATACAAATACTTTGTTATCTTCAAGACTATAGAAGTGTCCACCTCTGGTCTCCTTGGAGTATCCTACAAACAGGCAGACCACAGACTTGGAGTCTATCTTTCCAGTTCTTTCTTCAGAACATGTGCTGGACACCCCTATATACGAAAATGTCACAAACTAGCTTTACAACCATTCCATAACTCTAGGGGATTCTTAGAAACAGATTTGGATGGCACCACATTCAAAATATATGCTGCTGTTTGTAACGCATATCCCTAGAAGGAATTTTGTAATGATGAGAAACTAATCATAGATCTCACCATTTCCATTAGGGTTCTATTTCTCTTCTCCGCTACACCATTTTGCTGAGGTGTACCAGGAGCTGTGAGTTGGAAAACTATCCAATGCTCGACCATAAAGTCTTCAAACTCTTGGTCAAGGAACTCACCTCCACAATCCGATCGCAGTGACTTGATAGTCCTACCTAATTGATTCTCAACTTCAGCTCGAAATTCTTTGAACATTTCAAATGTTTCTGACTTCCGTTGCATTAGGTAAACGTATCTGTATCTTGAGTAGTCATCTATAAAGGTGACATAATACTCATAACCACCCCTAGCTTTAACATTCATCGGTCTGCAGACGTCTGTATGTATAAGCTCTAGCGGTTCGTTAGCTCTAAGCCCTTTTTCAGTAAAAGGTCTTTTAGTCATCTTACCTTCCAGAAAAGATTTACAGACAGGTAAGGTGCCAACCTATAACTCACTTAAAGGTCCGCTTTTTACTAGTCTATCTATTCGGTCAAGGTTGATATGACCAAGCCGTTGATGCCAGAGATACGTGTCATTATCTAGAGAAATCTTATGTCATTTAATTTTTGGTTTTGCAACCTTAAACATTTCGGTGTTTAGCAGTGTAGTATGTATTAACGGTCTTAACACATACAAATTGTTTTCATTAATTCATGAACAAATATTCAGACCATTTTTTCCAAAAATAACAGACTTGTTATTAAAAGAAATATAATATTTTTGTTCTAACAACTTAGAAACGGAAATCAAATTCCCTGTAAATCCAGGAATATAAAATACATTGTCCAACAATATATAATTATTACAAAAACGTAATCTAATTACCCCTACTGCTCGTGCCGACACGACATCCCCTGACCTCACTCGCATTGAGAAGGCTTGCTCCTCTAGCTGTGTCCAAGAATCAGTCCATTGTAAAGAAGAACAAACATGGTTAGTGGCCCCCGAATCAACTATCCAGGGTGAAAAATCATCTTCCACTAAACACGACTCAAGAACAAGTAAATCGGATTTACTTTTCCTGGACTTCTTCTTGCTTTGGGCTTTCTTGGGTGTGGGCTTACCCTTCGCTTGTATGCCTCTCGAATAGTTCGTGTGGCATTTACAGCAGCGCTGTAGGACAATCCTCCGTAAGCACAAACTTGAGGTCTTTGGTGACCAATATTGCATTAATGTTAAGTTTCCACTTAGTGTAGTTATCACCAGTTAATATGTCGTTTGCGAGAATTTGAAGTAATGTAGAAGACATTATTGCTGAAATAAATAAAATATTCATTCAGTCATTTATTTAAAACAAGTGCGAGTGCTTTAGCATAATTTTAAACATGATGCATGCAAATGTTTAACGAACTAGAACTACCCTAAAACTAGTTACTATAACACGACAATCCAACATACCACAAAGAAGTGCCGCCTTAGGGTCAGTCGAGTATTTGCATGTTGGACCGAGACATTCTTAATCAAATGATATTCTAGAATAACTCTTATTCCATATCATTCAACCATTGTTCATCCAGTCAGGTTTTTAATTAACAAACTTAATCAAAACCTTCGTGAGTGTAACCCATCATTTCAGATCTCACGAGCTTAATTCGAGAATTGCCGCCTTAGGGTCGGTCAATCCCGAAATACCCTCAGAAATCCTATCCGTTAGGAAGTCAACCTTGGTATTGACCTTTGTGGAAACCCTCCTTAGGGAGGAAGAAAGCAAAGCCGTCACTAGGCCGAGGCCCCACTCGGATCTCACGGTGTTGAACTAATGATGAAGACCGCAGGATATATATGTCATATATCCCACTCCCACTCGCTATTTTAAAATTAGGGTTTTCTATTAACCGTTAATGCACCTAGCTTATAAAGGATTGAACGACTAACTTTAATCAAGTTATCTAGCGCATTAACTAATTAGAAACAAATTCTAATTAACTAATAAATTATTAACGATTTTTAACAATTAAAAATATAATCTATTAGTGAATAATCTAAGCTTTTGTAAACTATTTACTAAGGTCAGATTATTATGTTAGTATTTACCAAGTTTTAACTATTAAAACTCTAACACTTTTTTTGGTTTATTTATTATTAAGTAATTAATCATATTAATCATAGTTACAATAAATGAATCTATTAATCTAACTTATTAAACTCTTTAATAACTAGATTAATATTAATGAGAATTACCAAGTTTTCTAACCATTCAAAACTAATCTTATTATTCATAGTCAATTATGTATATTGCCCATTTTAATCACATTAAAAAAAAAATACATCAAATATCGGGATATGATGCATGTATGACATATCAAATATATTTGTGTAGGCACATCTAATCTAAATGACATACGTATGCATGAAAATATTTTTATCATCACATAATATAAAGCAGACAAGAATTGACCGAGTATTGTGGATTATTTAACCTAAAAAATTGGAATCTAAAATTACAAAAAAATATTCAAGGCATTCCTTGGTCTTCTAGTAACTTCAGATATCTTCCAGTCTCTTCAGGTCACTCCAATTCAACTCATGAATCCGAAACAGGAAATCTGCACAGAAACACACTAGGCAACACTTGCTAACGGAACCGTGTGTGAACAGTACCCTGTGAACAGTGTCGGGGCGTGAACAGTATGGTGAATAGTGTTCAATGAACAGTACCGTGAACCATACCCGGTGAACAGTGTTATTTGAACAGTACCGACGTCGCGCGCGTTTCCAGTTCTTTGTTTAAAGGTTAGAATTTTTTTTTATTTCCAATACAATAACAGTAAAATAAATAAAATAAAAATTATACAACCCATAAACCCTAAATCCACAGTACCATGTTTAAATTAAACAATTTAATTATAAACATTCATACAATCATAAAGATGGTGCCTACACATTCATACATACAACAGCATCGAAAACAATTTCCAGTTCCGAAAAATAAATTGGCTATGATACCAATTGTTGGAACCCCGTTCACCGGTTAGGCAGTGGAACTAGGTTTTAAAATTTTTAATACAGATCATAATCTGTATCTGGGATCAATGAACTTTGTATCATAATTATTTTTCAGAACTAATACATATAATATGTATACACATGAAATTGTAATCAATAAAATCAGAAGAACATACCAACGTTTGAGGCTCCTTCACTTTATATTATGCCCCTGTCTGAACCAACTTACCAATGTTTGGAAGCTCCTGTCTGAACCACTCGATCGTCCTTGCTATCTCCCGGGACTGGTAACTGCGTGTGGACGCTTCATGGTCTCAGGAACTTGAATGGAGGATATAGAGAAATACTTGAAGAAACTCTTTCTTCTTGATTTTGTGTATTGATTTTACGCACACATGAATTGCATCTCATGCAAAAAAATATGTTTTTTTTTCTGCGTTTCACGCACCCACATATTAGCTTGCCAAATTGCAAATCACATAGCAAAAAAAAAAATTATCTCCATCTCGTTGTGCGTTTGATTTTTTGATAAAAAAAAGTCAACGTTTTATATATAAATAAATATATATATATATATCCTTGTTTGTATCTTATACAAACACTTATATATGTGTAAACACTAATTTGCATCAAATGCAATCTCTTGTATTAAAATTGATATATATCTTTTAATTATCCTTTTCAAATATATCTAATATATTAAAAGTGATAATAAGTATTTTAAATTTAAACTTAAATTCAAAAATTTATATAAATGATTTAGTAAAATAAAATAATGCTATTATTTTATCTTCACCTAAATCCATATATCAACTAACACCCTTCAATTAATAATTAATAAATATCAATATAATTAAATAATCTAATTATTTAATTAATTTAACTATTAACATTCATTAATTAAATAATCTCATTATTCAATTAATTCCCGAATATATACGTGTCACTTTTGTAACACAATTAATTGGACAATCCAATTAATTAACCGTGACCCTTGTTACCTAAATCGATCGAGCTAGCAAGGGGACCTAATGAACCCACAGTATTTTGAGCTCCAATAATCCTTGGAATAATTTATTAAAGTTTTTAATTAATATTCCTTGATTATTAACTCCGATGTTATTCCGCTAAAAACCCAAAGCTGCACTCTCTCAATTGAAGACGCTTTTACACAGACCGATACAACTCGGTGTCCATCGATATAGCTATTACATATGGTGTGATCCTCCACAGTAGTTCAAAATTAGAGCTGGGTCATAATTTCCGTTATACCCCTCTAATTACATATATCCTTTAAGTACTGTTGATTATATAATGAACAATAAATCCTATTTCCTTACGGAATTAGGAGAGCGCTCATATTGTCCAAGCCCCGAATCAACCCTAAGGGAACTACCATATACTTCTCACAAGAAGGAGTGGATTCCACTATTGTGTACAAATCTTCCCAGCCGCAAGTCAAACCGCAATTCCAACATACGGAGTATATTAATTAGGAAATGCATCTGACCTCACCCATGGTATATCAAAGACCACGATTTAACCTGAAAGAGTTGATAAGAAACTCAGGATTAAGATCACCCGTATATAGCAATCATTAGTTGATATATCAATCTCATCGTTAAACGGATCTTGGTGAGAAATTCATATAGATCATGGCCCAGTCCTATATGATAACATCATACAAGATGCCTCCATTCTCATATCTCCATATGAATGTTTCAGGATAGAATTACCGTACATTACGGAATAGACCGCAACTATAGATTAACCACAAATAAAGTACCCAGCTTTATTTGCTATCTATGGACTCTTTAGATTGCACGTCTCTTATTGTATCCATCGGGATATGTCACTCATATACACAGTTCGAGATTACATCCTGCAATCTTGGATGTTACATATATATACAAGTTTATAAAATAAATAAATAACATACCAAGAATGAATTGAACTTTTCTTTTTATTTATTTCATAAATCCGTTTACAAATTACATCTTTATGGCATAAACCCCAACAATAGATATTCTCCACCATGATCAGACTTCAAGACTTTTATGGGTTTCTTAAGCTGATTTTCAACTTCAGATTTAAATGCTTTGAACATGTCAAAAGCATCTGACTTATGTCTCATGAGATACACATAGCCAAATCTTGAGTTATCCTCTGTGAATGTGATGAAGTACTCATATCCACCTCTAGCTTGAATGCTCATAGGTCCACACACATCAGTGTGTATCAATCCTAAACATTCGATGGCTCTTGCACCTTTGGTCGTAAACGGTCTTTTGGTCATTTTACCTTCCAAACAAGATTCACAAGTTGGTAGATCATCAACCTTTAAGTCACTTAGAGGTCCGTTACATACCAATCTTTTAATCCTATTAAGGTTAATATGACCTAAGAGCAAATGATATAGGTAAGTTTCATCTTTTGATAATTTTACTATTTTATGATTAGGTTCCGTTGATTCCGTTTCTAAAAAATGAGAGATATTTACAAGCAAATAGAATAAACCATTTTCCAATGTACCTTTGCAAAAATTTTTGTCATTCTTACTAATAATAAACGCTTTATTAAAAGTAACCGAATAACCAAATTTATTTTAACAAGAAACTGAAATTAAATTCCTCTTGAATTAAGGTACATAATAAACGTCTATTAAATCTAAATGCCTATAAGAATCTAAACTAATTCTAATATCTCCCATTGAACTAGCAGACACCAATGCCCCATTGCCTAAACGCAAGTTGAATTCGTTCTCATTAAGCCTTCTCTTTTCTTTTAACCCCTGTAAGGAAAAACAAACATGATTCATGGCTCTGGAGTTTATGGTCCAAGAATCCATAGAATCGGCCAAAAAACATATTTCAAGATAATTAATTTTACCTTCTTCCTTTTTGTCTTGAGACTTTGGGCAATTTCTTTTCCAATGTCCCTTTTCACCACAAAGGAAACATTTCCCTTTGAGATTGGTTACTTTCTTTGTCTCCTTCTTAGTAGGTCCTAGTTGTTTTTTCTTCTGTTGTTTTTTGACCTTCTTATGGGTTATAACAGAAGCAACTTTACCTACGGAATGAATCTCTTGAACCTTGCCTCTTACAATGATTTTTTCCGCACTTTGAACATCTTGCATCAGGCCTTGCAAGGTGTATTCCTTTTTATTCAAGGTGTAGTCCAACTTGAAATGATTAAAGGAATCCGATAGTGAGTTGACAACCATGTCAATTTTGGTCTCACCATCTATCTTAGCACTATTTAGTTCAGCAATGTTGAGATGTGCTATGACTTTCATCATGTGATCTTTCATAGCCTGTCCAGGTTTCATCCTAAGATTCATAAAAGCAGCCACTACCTCTCTTTTAGTCGTCCTAGACCTCATAGCAAACATCACCTCTAGAGACATCATTATATCGGCAGCAGTCTCCATTCCTTCATGTAGTTGTTGCAACATGTCAGAGATGGTGGCCATAATGTAACATTTAGCCATCTCATTAGAAGACTCCCACTGCTGATACTCATCTCTTTGCTCCTGAGTAGATTCATTAGTAGGAGTAGGTGGATTTGGAGTATACAGAATGAACTTATACTTTTCAGCTTGCAACAACAACCGAATATTCCTTTTCCATGTGACATAATTATCATCAGTTAAAGTATTATCTTTTAGGATATTAATTTGGGATGGGGTCATGATTTCTTTTAAATAACAAAAATTATATAAGTAAACAATCATGATATAGCACTTTTGAATATTTATCTTGAATTAAATAAAATAATTCAATCGTAAAAATTCAACGGTGATCCAACACCTATAAATGTCATGCCTCCTTTGGGAGTACGCACCATTTACTAGTTGGACTAGGTCCTACCAAATTGTTAACATAATAACCAACGTTTTCTATTTTAGCCTTGCAGTTTTATTAACAAGAAATCTTGGGAGGGTATTAATAAAATTACATTGAGTGTGTTACCAAGTTATCGACCTTCAATATGATCCCTCACGAATATCCCTCATTTGGGAGTAGATATCGTTTGGGCTAATTGTCTAGTCTATCCTTGTAAAGAAGTATCTTGCTAAATTCCATTCATGAATACCTCTTGGGAGGTTTTTCACGAAACATAAAGCTCAACTAAACTTGGAGGCCGTAGATGTTCCAAAACACCTTCTCCCACTCAATTGTTTAAGGTGTGTGATCGAATTACAAAGAATAATTTACCAAGTTATCTAGATGTCAATTTAGATACTTAAACCATTCAATGCATGTTCATACCAAAAGAGATGTATGAGTGGCACTCCTATTCTATATGACATGTTATCAAACAATGAAAAACATTGCAATATTTACAAAAATATAAATAGCTACAATTTTTATCCATCCTAGAAAAACAAGTAAATTACATGTCTTGGAATACAAAAAACTTCTTTCTTGGCGAACAAGTCTTCAAGCCACCTTCATCGTCCGGACTCTCTCAGCTACCTCCCGTGGGCGTGCGCACCCTTGGCCCTTACCCATGGGTGTGCGCATGCCACAAACCCATAATGGGCTGCCATGCGCAGCCCATGGCTTCCATAGGGCTGCCGTGCGCAGCCCATGCCACAACAAATGTGGCTGCTTGCTCTTCACACTCACGTTCGTTGCTACGGCTCACACGGTCCTAAACTTGCTTCGGTTGCTCCTAATTTTTCAAATCTTTGAGTCTTTGAAACTTGAGTGTATTACCGAACAATTATTAATTAAAATACTGCAGATGTTTTATTATTATTACAACAACAAATAAAAAAAACTTAGCAACTACCAAGAAGGAAATTATAGCGATGATAGACCACCCTTCTTGTTACAACCTCAAAACAAAATTACATTGAAATTCTAGGACCAAAATTGAGCAATAACAAACTACATATAAAACATATATATATCCATACATTCCAATGTAAATATATATGTGAATACCTAGAGTGCCATCTCTTTCTAAAACATGCATATATGCAATAAAAAGAAAAGGATCCTCGAACACAAACATCAATTAATCAAGGGTACAACCAGACTCTAATACCAATTGAAGGGAAAAAATGGTTCAAAAATGCAACAAAAGCGTGATAAAAGTGAAAATTAGGGTTTGCGTATAAATAAAAAATTTCTCTTTTAATAAGAAGAACCTTAACCCTAGATTAATTGACGTATATAAAAGTATCGTACCTTTTTCTCGTGATGATTTAACAAGCACCGAAATGATTCTGCAATATCTTCCAATCCAATCATGAACATGAATCACCTAGGAGTGTGGGCTCCCTTTCTTTAAATTGTATACCTGAGGATGGAGATAAACAAAATTTTTTCTTTGTTAGTTACAAATATCCTCCAAGAGAAAACTCCAAGAACGTCCTGTCACTTGTGAATTATCAATCTACTTGATTGAAACTCGCATGAACCCGATTTGATTTTGTACACAAAACCCTTTTGATGTAAAAGATACTAGTATACTATCAAAAACAAAAAACGTTCTGTTTTTCTCTTTTCCTCTTTTCTCTTTGGCCGAATTCCACACCCTATATCTTAGAGTTGATTGAATTTTGTCTAAAGTTAAATACTAAATTTTCTCTCTCAAAATTCTCTATTGCCAAGATAAATTCTCTCTTAGAAAACTCTAAAGTTGGCCGAAATTTTCACTCTAAAAATCATTGGGCTGGCCAAAATTCACAAGGGTATATATATAGAATCACAAATCGTTTCCTAAGAAGGATTTACTTGGTTGGCAAGAATCCTTTCCTTAGGTGGATTTATTGGGTAGTTAAGAATCCTTTTCTAAAAGGAATTCTATCCTCTTATATATATATATATATATATATATATATATATATATATACATGAGCTGGCCGAAATTCACAAGAATATATATTGGGATCACAAATCCTTTCCTCAGAAGGATTTACTTGGTAGTTAAGAATCATTTCCTTAGTAGTTAAGAATCATTTCCTTAGGTGGATTTACTTGAAAGTTAAGAATCCTTTTTCTAAATGAATTCTTTCCTACACCAAGACTCCTAATCCAACTCAATAGTGTATTTGTAACCATATTAAAGACTTCCTAATTTGATTAGATAAATAATTCCTTTTATTTATCTACTTATCAAATATAGTCTTTAATATTAATCATACTACCAACAATAGTATAATTTTAGGAGACCATCTCCTATTTGGAAAACGATTTTGACTTTTAATTAAATAATTAATTAATCAACAAATTAATTAATTTCCATTTAATTAAATAATAAAATAAAAATAATATATTTAAGCTATTCTAAATAGCCTTGCCGCCCATACCATATATATGGGTTATATATTATTTTTCTTATTTTATTTAATCCATTAGACCTTAATAAAAAGTCCACATGTGAACTAGACCTATTCTTACAAAAAGAAACAATTTCACATGCCTTAATACAATTCTAGATGGACCCCTAAATTGGTCCGGTAAAATATATCAAGTAATCCATGCAAGTTCGTGTGGATTGGGGATCTTGGCAGGCCATCTAAATTTAAGCTCCAATAGACACAACCCAATCACAATCAATAAATGATTCACTTAGGTCCGCTCTATTTAATTTTAGTTAATTCCACTGAGGAACTAAAATTGAACTCTTAAATAAAGATAGAATAAGTTTATGTTACTCATTAATACCCTAGACAATCTTAATGGAGAAAGTGTATCCTCGTGAAGAATATCAGTAATCACCAGGAGCTCATAGACCGCCTATAGCTCTCCAAGTTACCATATTTACTCATATGACCATATTTTGAACTTTGATATTTTTACTTGTCCAGAAGCCATGTTTCAATAGACATTATTGAAAACTTAACGTTAAGATTTAATATCCAATATCTCAAAACATCCATATGATGATATTCTACTCTCATTTAATAAATGGAGCCACGATGTCCATATCTATAAATGAAGTCCTCTATCGATTAACAAATGAATACCACCAAACTATCGAGGATAGACTATGCTATACAATTGTACACATTGATAGCTCAAATGATAACACTTGCAACCATAAGTCCATCATTTATCTCAGGATTGAGATAGACTCTCTGATTGTCTTCAAATGAAAAACTTTTATCTATTGACGGTTCTAGATAAAGTATTTCATTGTGATCCAATTCAATGCACCCATTGCACTAGATTCTTTTGCCCAAGGACACCACACTTTGATGATTTTAAACTCATCATAACACATTTGATCCCACTCAAATGCTAGCATAAGAATCTACAACTTTGACAAGATAAAGGCACCCAACCTTTTATCTTAAATTGTGAATATTATTCAAGACTAACTAAAGAATTATGTCTACCTTACACGTATCTAGATGTATGAACAATTCTTCTTTTCTCATAGTCTTTTGACCTTATAATTTTTAACTTTCGACAATTATAATAATTAAACTATAAATACTATATGATTTGCTAAACTATAAATCACTTTATTAATGTGAAAATATTGTAAAATACATTATTATACTCTTTCTATTGAGCATAATCCCAACAGTAGGTTGAGATTACTAATATGTAAACTTTGGATACACCTTGAAGTTTTTGTGCTTAAGTACATTTAAAATGACCTAAGGTTAGTATCCATTTTGCTTCAACAAATACATAGAACTTAACAAGCACCTTCTTGGAAAAGGCTACACACATTGGTTGTGAAAGCTACCCAATGTTGGAAAGAGCTACACCGTTGTGATGGGTGAAAGCCGCCATGAAGTAATTTTTTTTTATATTTGGATAAATCAAAGAAGTGTTGAAATGGAATCATGAAAAGAAAATTCTTTGATTCAAAGCCTAAAAAGGAAAGGAGGAAGACTTAAAAATGAGTATAGTTGAAAAATCAAATAAGCTAGGATTGAAAAACAGAAATGAGATGATGAGGCACATTCACACACACGCTTATATGTTGAAATCTATTCTTTTAAAAGAAAATTTTTTGGTTGATAATCGGTTTTAATTTTTATGGAAAAAGCTTAAGATGAATAGATGTTGGTAATTGATTGCATGTTGATTATCATACTAATTCTTGATATATATTTGAAGCATATCTCTCTCTCTCACACACACACACACTTTGTTTATAAGTATGTTGATATTTTAGCAATTGTTGAAAAATTATGAGATAACTTGAAAATCTTTGTGTATCTCTCTTAGCATATGAAGCTTATTTTATTGATATTTCTTCAAATTGCTTGAATGTTTGATTGTGTGATCATCTTTGTGAACTTTATGCTATCATTGATTTTAGTTATGGCATTTATCAAGGGGGAGCATTGTATGCTAGACATTGTTCTCTTTTATGATGTGTTCACATGTTTCATTTTGTTACATGTTGGCATATTTTGACTTAATAACACTTGTAAGATATTACTCACTACCCTTGCCTTGCATGATGATTCATTCTTAAGTCATATATCTTTTTTTATATATCTTTGTGATTAATGTGCTTGTTCTATTTTCACTCACTTTTGTTTTATGTGTATAGCATCTTATCACCCAAGAAAATGGGAAGAACTAAGATTACCGGAAGTGGAAATCAATTGAATCCCGTTGTGAAAGCCAAGTCTACCTCAAAAGGATCCAGAGCTTCAAGGATAAAAGATTTAGGGCTCTTTGGAACAAAGAAGATATTTCAAGAGAGAGGCATTGACTTTGGTAAGGGTAAAGATTCTTATGTTCTTAAGTGCTTAAAGGATAGAAAATGGGAATCTTGGGTGAGCAGATTAGGAGTTGTAAATGATACTCTTGTTAGAGAGTTCTATCATGAATATAAGGAAAGTGCCACCTTGTTACATGCTTTGATGGAAAATAGGAGTATTGTATTTAGAGTTAACCTGGAAAATATTAACAAGTTTTTCGGCTATCTAATGATATAGATTCTAATTTTCTTGATGTGGATATTATTGAGAATCTAAATATCATGGGTAGAACTCTTTGTGACTATGCTTCCTTTGAGTGCATACATTAGTCAACATGAGTTAACTAAGGCTGTTGCATTTTGGCATCTATTCATTTGCAATAACATTATTGGATCTTTGAATTCAACCGAGTTGAATAAGGACAAGATCAAAATAGTGTATGCTTTGGTAACTAATCAACCGATAAACCTTGGAGATCTTATCATGTATTACATTGATAATGCGGCTTTATCTACTAGAGGTGATAAAAAGCTTGCATTACCGGGGTTTATTACTTCATTGTGTTTAGCTCGTGGGATTAAGAATAAAGAATATGATGTGTTAGTTCAACCCTTGGAAAAATATTGTGATAAACGTGTGTCTTACATGTCTTATAAGAATAAGGGTATGACTTGTGATACTTTTGGACTATTTAGCAGTTCTCAAGTTGATAGTCATGTGAATAGCACTAGTATTCTTCCGAATTGGGCTATACAATTGAAGGAGAAGGTTGATGAACTCAGTGCAATAGTTGTTCAACAAGATGCTAGGATTAAACAGTTGGAGGAGTGCATTGCTTCAAGCTCAATACCACTTCTCAAGCATTATGTTAGATCGACTACTCGCATAACTTTCTTTGATGGAACAAGTGGCTAGTACTTGATCTTTGAGGTACATTTCTTAACCTTTTGGTGTCATTTCATGTCACAAATAGGGAGAAAGAGTATATGCTAGTTGCTTAGTTTATTAGTTTCTTTTTTTTTTGTGAAATTTTGAACTTTTGAACTTAATGGCTTGTAATAATCAGTTTTAATATTTGGTTAAGAATTTTTTTTGTGATTTGGCATGTATTGAGGGGGAGATACATGTATTCGTGGACTTTAATTATATATTCTTATCCATATTATATGTTGCCATTTGTTGTTTTCTCTTGTATATGCATTGTGCTTTGAGATGATTTATAGGTTACTTCAAGATAAGATCAACATGAAGTTCAAGGGTTGATGAAGATTAGTTATAGGAATCTTACTCATTGTAATGTGAGGGAGTGATTTTGTGATCTATCTTCACTTTTATATTTGTAGTAAATGTATAGGTGTTTTGACATGGAATTTTGCCAAAGGGGGAGATTGTTAGGTTTTAGATTATGTTGGCATTAATTCCATATCAAAATGATGTTTACTTGTAATGATTTCGTTGTTTAGGTTCATGATGATTCCAGCTTCAAATAAGAAATAACAACTAGTCAAAGCAAGTTCAAAGTCTTCAAAGAGAAAGAATGCTATATGGTTCTACAAAGGTATATTAAGACCTTATCTTTCACTTACAAGGCTTAGGCACACACACACAATTCATACATTTGTGTCCCTGTATAGTTGTGCACCATTATAGGTACACACACACATATCATACATTTGTGTCCTTGTATCATTGTGCATCATTTATAACACATTCAAACACTTGAAGTTGAATGCTCATGCATTGGTATGAAAATAACATGTTTTGGAAAATGCATGATTGGAGACTATCTCTATGTAGTTTGCATTCTAGTGTGAAATGTGTTTGTATGTGTATATGTTTGTATAACATGGATATTGAATTTTTTTTTAGTCTTAAATCATTCTTGATTGAGTTCCGTTCATTTCAGTTATTTATACTATTGATTTCAAGTTCAAAGTCAAAAGATATTACACTTTCAACTCATGTTGTGTACATTGTCTCCGTATATCTAGTTGAATTCTTATTTTTTGGGTTGAGAATATTATATGTCCATGTCCATGAGAGAGTTATGGTTTGTAATCCATAAACAGATTCAAATTCCAAGTTCGGAGGTTTAAGAACGGTCGAAGCACGTAAAGGGAACACATGAGGAAAAGAAGTGCAACCAAGCACTCTTTCCCGAGATGACGCGTGGCCATCTCAGGCTAGAATGCTTGCTTCCCAGAGATGCCCACATGCCGTCTTGGGTAGCAAGTGTGCTTGGTGCACTTCAGTCCCTTTTGGTCATTTTGCTTGTATTCTTTTCCCTCTCCTTTATATATCCCTTCCTTCTCACATATCATTCTAAGAAGAGATTCTAAATTTGAGTGCAGAATTTTCTCCTAATTTTTCTCACCTTCCAAACATCATAACTTCTTCATTTGAACTCTGATCTGAGTGACTAATAGTTGAGAGTGTTTGTCTATTCATCCTCCATCTTTTCTCTGAAGGTTTGAGTTAGTTTTACTGCTGTTTTTGGAGTCTAACCTCACAAAAACAGGACTACACCAAATCAACTAAGGTATTGATTTTCTCTCAAATTTTTCTTTTAAAACTTCGTCAATTGCCTTGGGTTTTCTTCTTCAATATATATATATATGTGTGTGTGTGTGTGTGTGTGTGTGTCTTGTGATTGTTTTGATTTGAGTTTTGAACTCATTTAAAGCTAGATTGAGTTTCAATTGAAATCTCACATGTTGAGTAAGGTTTTGATTTTGCATATGTTTTCACATGTTTGGGATTGTATTGTGCTAGCTTTGATTCTAGGACTATTTGATGATCTTTAATTGTTTAGTTTTGTGAAAAATAGTCCCTCACATGTATTATGCTCTCTTTGGCCGAAACCTCACTATGATACATGTGCTTGTGTTCTTATGAGCTATTTTTGTGCTTAGTTGATTTCATGAATAGATAATATGCTCTAGAATTCATGCTTTAATCTAAATGAATTTGTCACATGATTTTAGCATGTTATTGGTATATGATATGTAAACTTGATTATATATTAATTGAACATATCTTGTGACTCAAGTTTTAGATCTATGCATGTATCTAGGTTATAATTAATGTTGAACATATCTTACATGATCTAGATGGATTAAACACGCATGATTGACAAGACTACATCTGTTATGTGCATTCATGATTATGTCTAGTGTTTTCCATAGAATGTGTTGATCATAACATTCTATATTGCATGCGTGTTTGCGATTTACATTCATGATCACCTATATGCCTTGTGAGAAGAAGTCTAAACAATAGGTGTCAGACCTATGTTGTTGAGCAAGGAAGTCTTGGCAAGAGGTGGGAGACCTTGGAATGTCAAGAAAAGAAGTCTTGCATAAGGTTGTGAGGATCCGAAAGTGTGAGTAAAGAAGTCTTGTCTAGGGTCGTGAGGATCCGGAAGGTTGAGCAATGAAGTCTTGACTAGGGTCGTGAGGATCCGGAAGGGCGAGCGAGGAAGTCTTGACAAGAGGTGTGAGGCTTCAGAATTTTGAGTAAGAGGGTGACATATTCATGAGTAGGATAGGAGGGTAGTTTCTAGGTGAAGAGGCCACTTGAGAGATTGCACTTTTCTTATCTACTAGTAGATTTTGTTTGCCGGTAGTAGCTAACTCGTGGATGTTTCCTCTTCGGAGGTTTACCACGTTATATATTGTGTCATCTTTTCTCTATCCCTATCTCTCTTATATTTGTATTTTTTTTTTGGATACTATGGATAGAACTTTATATGTAAGTTGACTTTCTTACTATAAAATTGTTGTTATATGCTTTGTGTATGTTTGTTTGTATCCCATTTTTTATGCTTACATATATTGATTAGTTAGCTTCAATTAATATATATACTGTGATACAAGCAATTAAGAGGGACAAACATTTGGTTGTTTGAAGGGAGTCGAAAAAGGTGTCTAACTTATTCACCTCCCCCATCCCCTTCTAGGTTAGCCTTAAGCATTTAACCGTTTTGTATTTTCAGTCTTGAACAATATTCATAACTTAAGATAAAGGTTTGGGCGTCTTTATCTTGTTAAAGTTGTAGATTCATTTTCTATCATTTGAGTGGGATCAAATGTGTTATTAAGAGTCTAAAATCATCAAACTGTGGCGTCTTTGGGCAAATAAATCTAGTGCACAAGGTCATTGAATAGAACCATAGTGAGATACTTTATCCAGAACCGTCAATGGATAAAAGTTTTCACTTGAAGACAATCGAAGAGTCTATCTCAATTCTGAGATAAATAATGGACTTATGGTTGCAAGTGTTATAATTTGAGCTATCAATGAGTACGATTATATAGCATAGTCTATCCTCGATAGTTTGGTGATATTCATTTGTTAATCGATAGAGGGCTTCATTTATAGAAATGGACATCGTGGCACCATTTATTAAATGTGAGTAAAATTTCATCATATATATGTTTTGTGGTATTGGATATTAAATCTTAACGTTAAGTTTCCAATAGTGTCTATTGAAATATGGCTTTTAGACAAGTCAAAATATCCAAGTTCAAAATGTGGTCATATGAGTAAATATGGTAATTAGGAGAGCTATAGGTGGTCTACGACCTCTTGGCGATTACTGATATTCTTCATGAGAATACACTATCTCCATTAAGATTGTCTAGGGTATGAATGAGGAATATTAACTTATTCTATCTTTAATTAAGAGTTCAATTTTAGTTTTTTACTGGAATGAACTATAATTAATAGATCGGACCTAACTGAATCATTTGTTGATTGTGATTATGTTATGTCTATTGGAGCTTAAATTTAGATAGGCCACCAAGATCCCAATCCACACAAACTTACATGGATCACTTAATATATTCTACCGGACCAATTTATGGGACCATTTACAATTGTGTTAAGGCATGTGGACTTGTTTCTTTTAGTACGAATGAGTCTAGTTCACATGTGAACATTTTATTAAGGACCAATGGATTTATTAAATTTGGAAAAATAATATAGGCCCATGTATGGACTTGGGCGGCAAGGCTATATAATAGATTATTATATTGTTTTTTATTTATTATTTAATTAAATGGTAGTTATTTAATTATTTAATTAAAAGTCAAAATCTTTTTCCTAGTAGGAGAAAATCTTCTAGTGTCATACTTTTGTTGGTAGCATGATAAATATCAAATACTATATTTGATACGTAGTTAAATAAAAATAATTTATTCATCTCATCAAATTATGAAGTATTTGATTTCTATCAAAACTCTAATTGACAATTGGTCAAATTAGAAAGTTTTGATATAATCACAATTTAATTTGTATTCAATAATTAGTTCTTGAATAAATACTATTGAGTTGGATTAGGAGTCTTAGTATGGAAAATAAATCTTCTTTGAGTGAGGATTCTTGGCCAACAAGTAAATCCTCCTAGTGAGAGGATTTGGAAACTTATATATACTCCTATGTAAATTTAGGCCAAGCTAATATAATTCTAAGAGAAATTTCGGCCAACATAGAATTTTGAGAAAAAAAAACTAGTTTTGCTCGAAATAAAATTCGGCTAACTCATAGATATAGTGTGTAGAATTCGACCAAGCTAAAGAGAAAAGGGGAACGTTTTTGTTTTCGATAGTGCACTAGTATCTTTTACATCAAAAGGATTTTATGTACAAAAATCGAATCTGGTTCGCGTGAGCTTCAATGCTTAGATTGTTAATTCACAAGTGACCAAACGTTCTTGGGTTTTTTCTTGAAGGATAATTATGACTAACAAAAGAAAAATATTTAGTTTATTTCCATCTTCGGGTATACAATTCAAAGCAAGGGAGCCCACACTCCTAGGTGATTCATGGTCATGATTGGATTGGAAGATCTTACGGATTCAATTTGGTACAACTTCAATCGTCACGAGATACTTTTAATAAACGTTAATTAATCAAGGGTTAAAGTTCTTTCTTTTAAAGGAAAATTTTTAAAATATACTCAAACCCCATTTTCCGCTTGTGCCGCTTTTGATTTGTTTCTTCCTTGCACTTACAACTTAATCTCCTTGCATTTGTGTTCAGTGATTGCATATGTACATTCTCTTCACACTTCACACTTGCACCTTATTGAGTTAGTACATTTGTCCCTTTACCTGCACACCACCCCCGCATAGCGCTGGTCATGCGCATGTCTACCAGCGCACCATCACCCGTGCATCAAGTAGTAGTCAGTACTGGTTATGCGATTGTCAACCAGTATAATTTCAACGGCACAGCTTGAGTAGTCGAAATGTGCGGGTCATGCACTACTCAACCAGCTCACCACACCCGCACACTGCATGAATTCTGGGTAGTTTTTTCAAAATGAAGTAGCTTTGTTATGCCCTATAATATATATTCTCTCTTCTTCCACAATTCGTTTTAAGAGCTTTAAGATACATTTTTAGTGAGAGAGATTGACTCTTAAAGAGAGAAGCTCCAAGAACTCACATTTACTCAACCAAACTTCTTCCTATGAGCATCTAGCATCATCCTAGCATATTTTAATCATGGGTCTTCTTGTTTTTCTTTGACTAGATAATCTCTACATGCCCTAGAGTCTGTTGTTTAAATCTTATGACATGTTTTCCTAAGGTTTATCATTTATTTAATGGTTAAATGCATGTCTCATTGCTTAATGTTGTTTCTAACATGTTTGAGACATTGAATGTTACTTGAGTTTAGTTTTTACTGATAGCTAGCATTTAGGAGTATCTTGCCCTTATAGCTAAATCTTTATGCTTTGCATTTCGATATTGATTATTTCTAATTGATTGCTTTTGTTAGTTGCATTTATTGTCTTTGTCATGATTTATGAAAACTCTTGTTGATTGGTTTTTGTTTGATGACTAGATTTTAGACTTTCATATCTATATTTACTTAGGTCTTTTTGAGCATTCATATAGAAATCTATATCTAGGATTTGTACTTAGTGACATCTTTTATATCTTTGAAAAAGCATTTAGTGTTGGCTAGCATTAATTGCATTTAGAATATTTAATATATTAACATAGGTTATTGATCTCTTCTATGAGAGTTAGGTCTTGTGACTATTAGTGTGTAGTGTATAAGCAAATTGGTCAAGAATCATTTAAAAGGCCTGTTAGGTAGTAGTGGTGGGTCAGTGACCGAGAATGGTGTGACTAGAGGTCAACCTAGGTTGTAAATATCTTTACATATAGTGGATTTGAGGTGTGGCAAGAAGGATAACCGGTGAGTTTTACCCGGTTGGAGGGTTTCTCACGTAAAACAAATCAAGGATTTTATTTTCTGCACTTCACTTGATTTGTGTTGCTTATTTGAATTGGGATTATTGTTAATATTGACTAATAAAAAAATTGGTAATAATCGATTAAAACCTATTCACCCCCACCCCCCCCCCCCCCCCCCCCCTCTCTAGGTTATGATAAACACACCTTAAGGGACTTTCAGCGTGTATTTAGGCAACTATGTAAAATGTACAAGAAATGGCTCAACATGTAAAAGTGTAAAAATTTACACTTAGGAGATAAATTGTCAAAATGATTAAATGAAGTTACGAAAAATAAAAGCAAGGAAAGAAAATCAATGAAAGAAAGAAAATAAATGAAAGAAAGAAAATCAATGCGAAATGAAAAGGCAAAGTAAAATAAAGAAAAGAAAGAGTCTTGTGAAATAATTTTATAGTACTAACAATGTAGAGTACAATTGAAAAGCACAAATGTGTCTGTAGGCAAATACCTAGTCGCTAAAGTGTAATTGATGTTTAATAGAGCTTTGTATGGGGTGTGTGAGTATGTTTGACTATGATTGGTGATATTTGAACTCATATTTCCCTATTTCTTTGTTCACCACATCTAACCCCATGGCCCCGTTACAACCTAGAGGAAAAGTCCTATTTGATCTATGATATGTATTGATCGAAAATGTTTGTTGATGCTTGATCTTCCACGTTCAAGGCATAGTGAATCATTCTTAGGCTAATTCACAAACATTATCCATCTTTTAAATATACATTGTATGAATGCATTAGAATTCTATACATAAATTCCATCATTGCATACTTTGCAAGAGTGTGAACTTAGGACTCTGGGTGGAAGAAAGAGAGTGAAGCTGGGTGATGCAAATCCATTTTGGGACACATATAAATAGACTTGATTTTGATTATTCTCACATGCCCACACACCATTTTACATCACACTTTTCTCACTCTAGATCTAGAAACCATTCTTTCCTAAATCATCCAAAACCCATACATAATCTTCATATTTTGTCTACTCACAAGTGCTCAGGAGACTGGAATTCAAGCTTAAAGGAAGGAGAACCTCTCTATGGGTCTACCCTCACTCTCTTCTCCTATTTATTTGTTTGTATTTAGTTGAGTAGCTAATCAAGTTGCACTTCATTTTTGCAATCTTAGGGTCGTAATACAATCATCTAGATTTTCTTTTAAAACAAATTATTGTAAACATAATAGAGTAAATAAATGAAAATCAATTTTTTGGGCCAATAATTTGGGAAAGAAATACTTCACAATATGTTGGAACTTATGGTCTCTCTATGAGATTGTGATCCCTTATTTCAAGATGATGGATTCTTACTAAAATCATATTGACTCTTGAAACTTCTGATTCATCTTCAAATTCAGAACTTCAGTTTCTCAACTGGATTCAAATCCAAAACTTTTATTTCCTATTATATTTGAATTCAAAATTGTTGGTTCCATATACATCGATCAATTCCAATCACAATATTGAAATAAGAACCGTTGAAAATAAAATAAAATAAAATTTTTGTTGTGGAAAATCCAATATATAGTGGCAACCATAAAACATACTCATAAAATAGTTATATAAATAAATTACGTCTAAACAAAAATAAAGTAAATCTTATTGAAATACTTGGATAATTATAAAGTAAATCATAATTACCAGTTCAATAAAAATTCAGAACTCTAAGTTATGATTAAACATAAATTCATTATTTTATAATTCGATTTGATTGCAATTCATAATTTTAAATAAGATAATGTCAAGCTTCAAGCTTTTTTATTTTGCAATCTTCACACTTCAGACCAAGTTTCTGGCTCTTTGATTCCACAATTTTCAATTATCAGATCGAGTTTCATGTTCTTTGATTTGCAATCTTTAGGTTCATTTGCTCTATTCTTGCAGTCTTCAGGTTGCAACACATATATATTTATTAATTTAATTTCTTGGCAACCCAAATATCATTGAACACAAAAATAAGTGACACGTGCTGATAATGTATTACAAATTAATTTAAGAATAAATAAGAATATATGTATATATATATATAACATAAACTTAATAGATAAGAAGAGAAAGAATAAATCAAAGAGATAAATCTTCTATTCCTCAATTGTTCTCATCAGAAGTATGTAAATTACAATGGTCATGAGAGACCCTTTGTATAACCTCACAATTCTACATTACATTAAGTTTGCGTAAATTACACTAAGTATACGTAAATTACATTATAATGAATAATAAAATTGATTATTATGATAAAGTTAGTGTGAATACAAAATGATGAAAGTTACTTCGATGGATATTCATTCATATATTTAATTTCATAATATTCATACCACAAGTAAAATTGTATCGTCAATTTATCACATTTTGATTATCCATTCCCATCGCTTGTTAAGGCAGATTTTTTTTTTTAACTTAAAAAAAGGGCAGATTTATGTCAAAAAAGTTTTGGGTTTTTTTATCAAAAAGTTATTATCTTAAAAGGATAAATTAATTAATTGTAACACAACCATTGTCATGACTAAAAATGACCTTAAAAAAACAACAAACACACAATCACTCACAATCCCCTAAAATCCGGCATCAACCATAACCTCTCTCTCATCGGCTCCACTTCCTCGGTGCCCTTTTTTGTCTTTTCACACCCCCCATTTTCTCACACTCTCTATTTATACGGTCTTTTTTCTACCACCATCAGCCCCAAACAGCCCCCGCCACCACCTCCTCCGCTACCCTCTGATGGAACAAGATCACGACTCCATTCTATCTCCCTCCTCTCTCAAACAAAAGCTCAAACATTCCCTCCCTCTCTCTTTTTGCTTCACCAAATCCCGCCCCCACCACCACCACGAACCGCAGCCGAGGCTGACCAGAACGTCCTCCGGCTCGGCGCCACGCATCAAGTTCAAGTATCGCAACTTCATTTCCCATACCTTTGGTGGTGGTGGAGGAGGCGGACCCAAACACGCCAGAAGACACTCGTACACTGACTTCAGCTACAACGCCATGAGCTACGCCCTCAACTTTGATGAAGGTGGAGACGACAAAGATTCCGAGGAGTCTCCATTGAGAAACTTCACTTCACGGCTGCCGCGGTCGCCGGTCGGAGAATATCAGTGTGTTGTGATTGATTAACTTTTGCTTTTATTTACATTGAATTTTGCATGGATTTTCATTAATATACACTCAAAATGATATATAAAAAAATTGGTTCTGATTTATTTATTATTGTTGTTATTTTTGCAGCGTGATTTTTTTTCTTCAGCAAAAGATTTATTTCATTAATTATCTGAAATTCATCATAATCATGTGAGTGTTTATGTTTTTTTTTTTTCGGATGGAAATTGAAGCTTTGTCGATTGAATGATTGAATCCATGAATCTTTACAAACAATTTACTATTATTATTATTATCATTAAGATTTTGTTAAATTATAAAGGAAATTATTTAAATTTAAGCGGTCATATTTTCCTGAGAAAATCAAGCAAGTTGTGTGGAAAAAGTCAAAGTTCGACAAAAGTAGTTCCATGAATTTAGAAGCATAACCAATCTTTTCTTTGTTGTAACAAAATATTTTAGATTTTGTTTTAATCAAAATGGAATGAATTATTGCAATTTGTAAGTTTATATTATAGAAGAGAAAAAAATATACCAATCTTGTTTGCAGGATCGCATCCTAATTAATAAATTAATTAAATGGGAATACCATTGAATTTGCAATATATTATATATTTGAAAGTAAATAATTAAACCCAGAAAATCATCATCAAATGGGTTGCTAATTAATTAATTGAAACAATTAATAAAATGATTATTGTAATTGAGTTATGTACTCGCCAATATGTGATGCACGGGACATGTAAAACAATGTGCGTAAGTAGATATTGTTGGAAAATTTGTGATAAACAAGCAGTTTGAAAGTTTTGTTTGAGTATGATTGATTTCATGAAAATGAAAGATCAATATATATTTGAATTCTCCATAGTGAGAGCTTCGAAGTGGTATACTCAAACTCACAAATCAATTAATGGGTGAATGGAAAATTGAGTCTCAAAGTGAGCTTATTGTGTAGAGAAAATATGCATCCCACATTGGTTGGATAAAACAATTATATGTAGTATATAAGTAGTTGTGTGATAGTAGTTTATCAACATGTGTGAAGGCGTGTCTTGCGTACACGAATACCGCTCCGGTTGGACTGTGAGAGAAAACCTGAATTTTTGCTACTATTTTGAATTTGATTTTTCCTAAATAAATTTATTGATAAGGAAAGAATTAATTATTTTTCCTACATCAAACATTTTA
The DNA here is from genome assembly GCA_032871835.1 of Dipteronia dyeriana. Lineage (NCBI taxonomy): Eukaryota > Viridiplantae > Streptophyta > Magnoliopsida > Sapindales > Sapindaceae > Dipteronia > Dipteronia dyeriana. Next base: position 108,427,992 of record CM065300.1, on the reverse strand, counting down.
AATGACTGATAAGGAAAAAAGGGTAATTTCCACTTTTATTAAGGAAATAAATGATTTCTATTTTGTATTTTGATACTTACTTGATCACTAAGTAATCTGAATCAATGATCAATCAAGAATAAATCTTTCAGAAGATTATTTTTTAATTAAATTTCCTTTATCATTTAAAACGTAGTTTTAAAGTAATTTCCAAATCAATTATTTTTTATTTCGTTTATAAATAAGAAACCTTAGTCTACACTTCAGAAGACACATTCTTAGAATCATGAAATTAAAAAGAGCAATAGTTATTCTCTCTTCTTCTTCTTCTCTTTCTATGCTCAATAAGTTCGAACCTAATTTCAGTTCGCTAAGAGTGGTCGTGCCTTGCACTTCCACTGTTAAATCGTTGTATCTTGGAAGACAATCGCGATACACATACGGTGTTATATAAGGCGAAATTGTCTTAAGGATACCGTGAGAAACACAGGCCACGAATTTCTAATTTTTTTTTTCGTTTCTGTTCGTTACTTTCTGTTGATTCGAACCAGATTGTTTTAGATTTACAAACAACAATCTTAAGACAATCTCTCTCTTCTACTTAAAAAAAAGTCAAACTTTCTGGTTTCGGTTTCTAGTATAGATCGTGACAAACTTGAAACTTCATTGCTTCGGTTTTTAAATTAAAAATGATTTGTGGAAATTGGGTCTGTTTTTCAGACACTAATTTCGAATAAATAATATTAATCTCTGGAAATTAGGTCTATTCAATACACTAATTTATCCTAAAAAAAAGCTGAATTGTATTTTGGCAAATCGAATCTGTTACCAGACACTGATTTATAGATCAATTGTTATTTCAACTGGGTTATCAGGTTTATAAAATCAGACACTGATTGTGATTTCTATTGTGAAATCTAGAATCTATTGTTGATTAACTGTTTTTATATCAACTGATTGATATCGGTACTGTCATATAATATATATGATATTTTCGTGATTCTAAGAGTATATCGGTTATACACACGAGTTGTGTAAATACGTGATATTTCGGAGATATAGAATTGTAGTCTATATATGAAACAACCGTTAATATGATTATATCTTTATATAATCAGGTACAAACCAATTTATATATATATATATATATATATATATATTAAGTTCACTTAATCGTAAGTATTGACACTGGTTTTCATATTATTTTATTGATTAATCCGTTTGTGCTATATATATATTTTTATATATATATTGTTGATATATATTAACATACAATTAGATCGATTAATATATCAGTATATTGTACTGATATATGTGGAACTAAGTAATACAAAATTTTGGTAAACCAAAAGATAGAATTATTGTTTGATATCAGTGTTAGATATCAATTGGAATAAATTGATTATATTATTATGTAATCCTACACCAAGTAGCAACACTGGTTTATAAATATGCATATTATATTTAAAGTATTAGAATAGTGTTTGATACATTATATTTGATATATCAATGATTGATATATTGTTGTACACCAGTGTTGATATATATTAATAAATCGGTTGTGTTATATCAGTATTTGAGATTTATACATATATATACCGGATGCGATAGATCAATGGTTTATATCAATGTATATATGTGGTTCAAAAAAAAATTGTTTGGTTTTCTATGTAAAATGACTATCTAATCAAATGTGAATCTGAGTGTGGCTCAAGAGACTCCGGTGGTCAACCCAATTGTGGCTCAGTTGACTGACTCAATGGTGAACCCTTTTATGGGTTAAATGAATACCATAAGGGTGAATTCGTTTGTCTCTGATTTCGGTTTTGATGAACCATAAGGAGAAACAAGAGAAATTTAATGGTCTGAATTTCAAGAAATGGCAAAAAAGAAAAGAAAAGATGTTGCTCTAATTGACCACGTTGAATCTTGCTAGATTCTTAACTGATGAGGCTCCTAAGGTCAACAGTGGTAATGAGTTGGATATGTGAGTTTAAAATGGTGATTATTATCAAAATCAATTATGTTGAACTTCAAAATTGTAATTATCAATTTCACGATAATTTATTTCAATTATTAATTCTGGATTAATTGAAATATTAAATTTTAAATTCAAAACAAAATTGATTTGACTTTAATGTTGTCAATTTTAATGAGAATTAAGTTTCATATTAATTCAGTTGATCTCCTCCTGATATTATGGTGGATAAATCAAACGTGAATTCGAACGTTCCACTAGAGACTCCAAATTATAATCCAAGTGGAGGATTAGACACTTCGAGTGTTAATTCTTTGCTTGTGGGCAGAGTGCCTATTGTATTGCCAAGTGTGGCAACATCGACTCCGGCCATTAACTCATTCGTGAGAAACATGGTAGAACCGGTGATGAGCCAATGTGTGAGTCACACGAACTTTTAGTGGTGTCAACAAAAGATGTTGTTTGATTTGAACACACTTAACCTAGCTGGGTTCTTGACTGAAGAAGCTCATAAACCCAATAGTGGTGAAAAGCGAGAAGTTCATGTATGGAATGCTATTTATGCATGGAACCAATCGGATTTTCTATGCCGAAGCTATATACTGAACGGGCCATCAGACTCACTGTTTAGTGTATACTATACAACCAAAGAATTGTGATAGTCATGAGACCAGAAATACAAGACTGAGGATACTGGATCCAAAAAGTTAGTTATAGGTCGGTTTCTTAATTACAAGATGAGGAACTCCAAGACAAATATAAGTCAAGTCCAAGTGCTTCAACTGATTCTACATAAGATTCATGCTGAAGGGATGACCCTAAATGAAACCTTTCGGTGGCTGCTTTCACAAAGAAACAACCGAGGTAGTGAGTATGAAGCACCATTTGGTGAATTCTTTGCAAAACATTGAACAATACAGTAAACCACTGCACCGTATCAGCAAAACAAAGTTCCTGAGTGGAAAGATCATTCCTTGTAAGAAACGATGAATGCAATGCCGATAAGTTAGGGATTGCCTCATAACATGAGGGGTGAAGCTATATTGTCTAGCAATTACCTTTTAAATATGGTACCCCGTAAGAAAGTAGCCAAGACCTCGTATGAGCTATGGAAAGGAATAAAGCCTTCCAAAAAACTCTTACGAATGCGGGGGTGTCTTGTCAGAGTGGTTGTACCTATACCTAAGAAGGTGAAAATAGGTCCAAAAATTGTTGATTACATCTTCATTGGATATGCACATTACAATAGTGCTAATCGATTTTGGTGTATAAGTCTAACTTCCTAGATTTACACAAAAACACGATAATAGAATCTAGAAATGCATCATTCTTTGAACATGTATTTTTGTGTAAATCCAATGATGAAGCAAGTTCATCAAAACTGTCACATACTGAAAGTTGTGAGGACCAAGAACAAAAAGTTGAGGAAGAACCTAGATGTAGCAAAAGAGTTAGAACAGAAACATCGTTTGGTCCAGATTTTTGACCTATTTGCTAGAAGGTAAACCTCGAACCTTCAAAGAAGCGGTGAGCTCTTCAGAAGGACTCCTGTGGAAAGAGGCTATCAAGAGCAAAATTGATTCCCTACACCAAAATCATACTTGGGAATTAGTGGATCTACCTCCGGATGTAAACCGTTAGGGTCCAAATGGATTTCAACTTGAAAATGAAAGCGGATGGATCATGATAAGTATAAAGCTAGACTTGTAATTAAAGGTTACAATAAATGAGAATGCCTAGATTACTTTGATACATTTTCTCTTGTGACGAGAATAGCCTCCATTTGGATGATACTTGCAATCGCAGCTTTGTGAAATCTTGAAGTACATCAAATGGATGTGAAAACAACTTTTTTGAATGGAGAACTAGATGAAGAAATCTACATAGAACAGCCTCTGCTCCAGGGCAAGGAAAGAAAGTCTGTAAGTTGATGAAATCTTTATTGGTCTAAAGCAAGCACCAAAGCAATGGCATGAGAAATTTGACAACGTTATAATGTCAAATGGTTTTAAGATCAATGAATGTGACAAATATGTTTATGTTAAAGACACCGGAAATGAATTTCATTTTGTGTCTATACGCTGATGACATGTGTTGACGTTGATTTCTGGATCGTATCAGAAAAGTCAACAAGGATTGGATTACGACTATCAATTCAAAGAGAAAGAGATTAGAGAAGGTAAATCAAGACACAAATTTTACGTGGTAAAACTCCGATTGTCGGAGAAACATCCATGGGTGGTTGAATGATCAACCAAGCCAAAATCCACTATAAAAATATGATGTTTACAAGCTCTCAATCTCTCTTTCTTCTCTCTGTATTTTTCTATTGCTTGCTGTCTATATCTTTTTTTAGCGAGATTATGGGTCTATTTATATGTTTATAGAGCCCTAATCTGCCTTGTACAAGTAATAGATCTTTGTATTTAATCACAATTATGTACTTGCTTGAAGCTGATTGTCTTCTTTCCTGTTTTGGAGTCTTGTATTGAGAGTGAATGAGACTCTAGTAATGTAGACCAATTAGGACTTATTTCCTCATAGGAGCAGTCTTTTTGAAGAAATAAAGTTATTGCCTGGTTGAGAATCTTTCCTGTTTAATATTCTATTTTTATTGAGACTCCTTTTTGATATGGATATCTCTGTGTATCCATATGACTTTATCCATGTGAGCTACGCACTGGGGCCTTTATTTGATTTTCATCATGTTTGTCCCAAGTAAGAGCAACACCTGCTGGTCCTGAGTAACGTCGTTTGATCCCGAGTAACTTCATTTGATCCCGAGTAGAGGGGTTATTTAACCAGCCCTGAGTGTCGTTAATTGATCCCGAGTAGTATATAAAGTTGATAGATCTTGAGTAGGTTTTATTCAACATCTACTTACTCGGGTTCTCTCTTCTTCAGCAATGTCTTGTGGGATATTTTTTGAATGTCTATTCGGATATCCACTTGGCCATTTATCCTCTTTGTTGATAACGTGCTCATGCGATAAAATTCATGCATGACAACATGCTAATCGTTGGTAGTGATGATAATATGATCAAATCTACCAAGGAGATATTGAAATCAAGGTTTGATATGAAAGATATGGGATTAACTGATGCAATGTTGGGAATGAAAATCTTAAGGACATCGAATATACTCTTTCTAAGTCAGTCACACTATGTTGACATGATTCTTGAAAAATTGAACAAAAATGATTCTAGAATATCCAGAACACCAACAGATACAAATCTACACCAATCCAAGAATAATGGTGAGAACGTCTCTCAACTAGAAAATTCAAGAGTTATAGGAAGTCTGAGGTACTTAACAAGTTGTGCAATATAAGACATAGCTAATGCAGTCAACAAATTAAGCAGATATACGAGTAATCCAAGAACTAATCAGTGGAAAGGAATAGTAAGAGTATTAAAGTACTTACGATTCACTCGTAATTATTGGTTGCATTACATCAGATATCCTGTAGTCTTAGAAAGGATACACTGATGCAAACTGGATATCTGATAAGAACGATTCAAAATCCACTAGTGGGTATGTATTCACACTAGGAGGTGCAGTTGTATATTAGAAATCCTCCAAACAGATATGTATAGCCAGATCCACCATGGAATATGAGTTTATCGCTTTACATAAATGTTATGAGGATGATGAATGACTATGCCAATTCTTAGAGGATATTCCAAGATGGTCAAAGCCTGTGCCAGCGTTTTGAATCCACTGTGGTAGTCAATCAACTAATGGAAGAGCACAAAGCAACATGTATAATGGGAAGTCTAGACATATACATCGAAGACATAACACCATTAGACTGCTACTTTCAACTGGAGTTAACTTTAATGACTATGTAAAGTCAAAAGAAAACATTACGGATTTGCTAACCAAAAGGTTAAATTGATAATTAGTTGAGACATCATCTAGGGGAATGAGACTAAAGCCCATGAAATTAGAAGTCAATACAATGGAAACCCAACCTAGTTGACTGGAGATCCAAAGATCTAGGTTCAATGGGACAACTAAGTTGTCAAACTTTGTTGGATCACTGTGGGGGTTACCCTCCAATCCATTCCCAAGATGAAACAGTGATGCCCTTAGGGAAAAGGTTAAACTATATTTTTAATGAATGTTATGCGTCGAAATTCCAAGCAATGGAAATCTGAGCAGAGTAATATGGGTTACTCTTAATTAAGAAATCACCTATGTGAGAGAGAAGTGGGGCTGCTTCTAAAAAAGAATAGTGAAGGGCTATATTCTCCAACGACTCTCACAAAACTAGGCACATGTTCATGGCCAAAACGAACATAACAATGAGAACCAAATTGGGTCTGGAAGATGCCTGTGTGAGGTGTGCTATAGTTTACATAAAACGAAAGAACAGTTCAAGGATATCACAAGTAGTGATCAACCAGTAAAGTAAGCATGCCTCTACAAGGGAAGGTTCAAAGGGTAACCTACCTATCCTATGCAGGTTTCAACCATTTGAACTTGCCAAAAGTCTTCTCTCGTGTCTCCTAGGTAAATTTTTCATTCTTGTAGGGGATTGTTGGAAAAATTATGATAAACAAGCGGTTTGAGAGCATTATTTGAGTATGATCGGTTTCATAAAAATGAAAGATCAATGTATATTATAATTCTCCTTCATGAGAGCTTCGAAGTGGTATACTCAAACTCACAAATCGATTAATGGTTGAATGAGAAATTGAGTCCCAAAGTGAGCACATTGTGTAGGGAAAATATTCATCCCACATTGGTTCGGTAAAACACTTATATGTAGTATATAAAGGGTTGTGTGATAGTAGCTTATCAACATGTGTGAAGACGTGTCCTGCGTACACAAATGCTGCCCCGGTTGGATTGTGCGAGTACAACCGAATTTTTGATACTATTTTGAATTTAATTTTTCCTAAATCAATTTATTGATAAGGAAAGAATTAATTATTTTTCCTAAATCAAACTTTTTAAATGAATGATTAGGAAAAAGGGTAATTTCCACTTTGATTAAGGCAATTAATTGAATTATGGAAATAGTTTGTTTTCGTTTTAAATCCTGATACTTACTTGATCACTAAGTAATCAGAATCAATAATCGATTTTGGATTCTGATATTTACTCGATCACTAAGTAATAAGAATCAATAATCAATCAGGAATAAATCTTTTAGAAGATTATTCTTTAATTAAATTTCCTTTATCATTTAAAACGTAGTTATCAAGTTATTTCCAAATCAATTATTTTTTATTTCAGTTATATATTGAAAATAATATGTACAAGGTTATACTGAACAACTTAGAGAGGGGGGGGGGGGGGGGGGTGCGTGTGAATAGGTTGTCTCTCACTTTTGACAAATCTATCGAGACTAGTGACAAAACCTTGATAAGCATACAAATTAACCTTCAACATGATTGTTATGAGAAAACAATATATTCATGTATACTCAAATGTCCTCTCTTAGTCTACAGAACATACAACAAGGATCAATGTATCTTATAAACAAATATATTCAATGTAGACAAAGTTCCATATGATGTACTTATAGTATTACAATGTGGTACTTTACAACTTGAATGGAATATCACAAGATACAAAGTTATCTAACGTACACAAACAATATTGTGTAAGGAAGTCAACTTACATATAAATTTCTATCCACATCATTCAAATAACAATTATCAATATGAGAGAGATAGGGATAGAGAAAAGTAGACACAAGATATAACGTGGTAAACCTCTGAGGAGGAAACATCCACGGGTTAGCAACCACTAGCAAACAAAATCCACTAGTAGATAAGAAAAGTATAATCTCTCAAGTTACCCCTTCACCTAGAAACAACCCTACTATCCTACTCATAAAGATGTCGCCCTCATGCTCAACAATCCAAGGCATCACACCTCTTGTCAAGACTTCCTCGCTCACCTTACCAGATCCTCATGACCCAAGGCATGACTTCTTGCTCAACTATCCGAGTCCTTCCGACTCTAGTTAAGACTTCTTCGCTCACCTTTCCGGATCCTTACGGCCCTAGGCAAGACATCTTGCTCGACTATCTGAGTCCTTCCGACTCTAGCCAAGACTTCTTTGCTTGACAATCTGAGGTCTCCCACCTCTTGCCAAGACTTCCTTGCTCAACAACATAGGTCTCACACCTATTGTCAAGACTTCCTTCTCACAAGGCATCTAAGTGATCATGAATGCAAAACGCAAACAAGCACGCAACATAGAATAAGATGATCAACAAATTCTATGGAAACTAGAATTAATCAATGAGCACACAAAGTATATTTTTCTAGTTTATAATCCAAAAATGACACCACACAAGATGATGCATGAGCATATGAAATGTATGGATTAGGTACACTCCATAAAGATCTAGTCATAGACAATAAAGTTCACAAAACAAGATTGTCTAGATCTTATGCATGAATGAAAATCTAGAGCATGCCAAATTTCCAAACATATACTTTAAACCTAGATTTTATTCATGTTACTAAAGCTTGAAATAAACATGTTCATGAAGTACATATTCAAGACTTTTGTACTAACACAAAAATGCTAGAAACACAATATAAGATCAATCAAATCTCTAGCAATCATTTAGAGCATATATTCACAAAATAGTCAATTAAACTCTAATAGACTCTAAATATAAAATCAAATGTGTTAATCCTTGATCTATTCAAAAAATGTGTTCCAGCACAGGATAAGACTATTAATCATGAAAATAAAGTCAATCAAAGCACAAATAGTCCTAGATAAGATGCTAGCACAATACAACTCACAATCATGTGAAAACATAGGTTTGATTGAAACCTAACTCACAATCAAGTATCTAATTAAGCACAACTAGCATTTAATTGAAGAACTATCACTCATCAACATATTTTCAAGTCAAATACACACAAGTAGGAAGAAGACCCAAGGTATTTGAACATTAGAATCAAGGAAATCAAAAGATAAACAAATACCTTGACAATTTCGAGCACAGTCACGAAAATGGTACGATCCATAAGAAAACTTGAACAAATGACTTCAAGGTTGATTGGAGATGATAGAGGAATTCAATACAAAACTTATCCAACTTGAGTCACTCAAATCGGATAAGAAATGAGAGAGATATGGTGATTCAAATTTGAGAGAAAAAACCTGGAAATTTTATGCACTACATTTTCTTCTTCCTTGGATTCAAATGAGAGAGAGAAGAGATATATAAAGGAGAGGAAAAAGATATATGTGAAAAGACAAAAGCTACCCCTTTAAGATGCTTCCCCGAGATGGGGCGTGGGCATCTCGGGGCAGCAAGGTGTTACAGCCAAGATGGCCACGCGACATCTCGGGCTTGCACCAATGCATGGCCTTTGGCCATGGTGCAACTCCCTTGCACTCCTCACACGTTCTTCGACCGTTCTTCGGCCTCCGAACTTGGAATTCGAATCTGTTTACGGATTACGAACTGTAACTCTCTCACAGACATGAACACATAAGAAACTCAATCCAGAAAATAAGATTTATACTTGATATGCGAAGACGAAGACAATGTATGCAACATGAGTTGAAAGTGTAGTATCTTTTGACTTAGAGCTTGAAATCAATAGTATGAGTAACCGAAATGACCGGAACTCAATCATGATTAATCTAAGACTAAAATCAAGTTCAAGATTCATGTTATACAAACATATAAACAAACAAACACATTTCACACAAGAATGCAAACTATATAGAGATAGTCTCCAATCATGCATTTTCCAAAACATGTTACTTTCATACCAATGCATGAGCATTCAACTTCAAGTGTGTGAAAGTGTTATACCAAATGATGCGCTATGATGCAGGGACACAAATATATGAATTGTGTGTGTGCCCCTTAGCCTTGAAAGAGAAAAGAAAGGTCTTAATATTCCTTTGTAGAAACATGAAGAACTTTTCCCTTTGAAGACTTGAACTTGCTTGAATAGTTGTCATTTCTTCTTTGAAGCTTGAATCATCATGAATCCTAGACAACTAAACAATACAAAGGAAATGTTGTTTTGATATAGAATAATTCCAACATAACTCATAAACCTAACAACCTCCCCCTTTGGCAAATTCTATGTCAAAACACCTATACAAAATACTAAAACTTACAACATGAAGATTGGTCACAAAATCACACCCTCACATTACAATGAGTTAGTTCCTTAAGACTAATCTTCAACAAGTCTTGAACTTCTTCTTGATCTTCTCTTGTAGCCACCTAAAATCAACTTAAAGAACAAAGCATATCCAAGAGAAAGACGCATATGGCAATATACAATTATGGAAAGAATTAAACATTTAAATCCAAAAGAATCATGTAATATTCTTAACCAAATGAAATCACAATATTACACGCCATAAGAAGTTCAATACTTGACAAATATTCAAAGAAAATATGCTAAAACAATATCATATTTCTCCCCCTTTTTGACATAAAATTATGCCAAAGAAAAAAAAATGATACCTTGAGATCAAATAATGAAACAATTGGTGATCTCACATAATATTCGGAGATAGATGCCTTACTTGAAGCTTTGATTTATTTCAAGCATCTAGCTCCCATATCTTCTCCCTTGATTCTAGTTTGCTTTTCCATGTTAACCTATCAAAGGTTATTCAAATCTATACACCACAACAAACTCATCAAGGTATAGTGAATCACAAATGCATAAATTTTACTCTTAAGCATATAGGTCATTTCTACCAAGTTCAACAATTGCATTAACAATCATATTAACCCCAAATATGAAGGAATTGGTATCAACGATAATCATATCAACCTCAAACAAGAAAAGATTTGATTACAACCACAACTACTATCATTCAAAGTAAGGAGGAATTTTCTTCAATTACAATCAATTAAATTGATTAAAACTACAATTACTATCACCCTAAGCAAGGAGAAATTTTCTGCAACTATAACCAATTAGATTGATTAAAACTACAATTACTATCGACCCCAAACAAAGAGGAATTCACTATAACTACAATCAATAGAATTAATTACAATTACAATTACAATTACTATCGACTCCAAAACAAAGAAGAATTTATTGCAACTATTCTCATTTCAATTTCAAGAATGAAGGAATTGATTGCAACCTCAACTACTATACAACCCCAAATAAGGAGAAGTTGACTGCAAATACAATCATACAATTATTACAAAATGCTTCATGCATTATTTGTGATCAATAATACAAGGGCATATGGTAATACCAAGAATCATCATGCAAATCAAGAAATATGAAATAGCATCTACAAGATTCATTATATCAACCAAAGAATATGCCAACAAATATCAACTTGAAACATGTGAACAAATCATAAAAGAGAACAAAGTCTAGCATACTATGCTCCCCCTTGATAAGTGCTCTATCTAAGATCAAGATAGAATAATGTTCACAATAAATCCACACAATCACACATTCAAGCAATTTTAAAGAAATCCAACATAATAAGCTCCACAAACTATGAGAGATACACCAAGATTTTTAATTTCTCTCATAATTCTTCTAAAAATTGCTAGAATATCACAATACACTATAAGCAAAAGTGTGCATGTGAACTTTGCTTCAAGCATATATAAAAGGAGTGATTGTGATATCAACATGCAAACCACTTCAACACCTATCCATCTGAAGCTTTTCCAATCAAGGTCAAACCGATTATCATCTGGATTTTTGCTTTAAAGAGAATAGATTTCAACATGTGAGCGTGTGTGTTCATGTGGCTCGTCATCCCATTTCTGTTTTTCAACCCGAGCAATCACAATTTACAACTATACTTCATTTTAAGCCTTCCTCCATTTCTTTTTAGGCTTTGAATCAAAGATTTTTATTTTATTGATTCTTTTTCAACACTTCTTTGATTTTGCATACATAAACATAAATTCTTCATGATGACTTTTACTCATCACAATGGTGTAGCCCTTTCCTACATTGGACGACTTTATAACCAAAGTGTGTAGCCCTTTCCATGAAGGTGCTCATTGAGTTCTATGTAGTTGCCGAAGCAAAATGGATACTAATCATAGGTCATCTATCATGTACTAAGCAATAAAATTTTAGATGCAGTCATAATCTACACATTTTTAATCTCAACTACTCAAACTTAAACATAAAAGAGAAGCAAAGTGCAATTTTTTGAAAATCAAGTTTTTATGGCTCATAAGCACATGATCTAAGAGCAATAAGTAAAGACTTATTCAAGATCATTACTTCTCTAATGAGTAGCTTTCAAAGAATATGAAGCTCATATTTTCAAAAAGTATGCCACTCATCATTCAAGCAAGCATTTCAAGCATCATAAGTAAGATCTTTGGGAACACATCACTAAAAGATCTTTAGAGAGCAAATGTCAACAAGGACCATATGAATGCTATACTAGTTCTTTAATATGACATGCTATATGATGCAATTCAAGAGTAGAAATGACTTTCTCCAAAAATCTTAACAAGATAATCACCAAATAGATTTCATAAGAGTAACTTCTCAAAAGTTAATCAATGGATTTTGACTATCAAAACAAAGTTAAGTGAGATAGCTAAGTTCGTGTCTAGACGTGGAGTATTCCAAGCTAGCTAGCTAGAATTCTCAACACGCTTGACACTTAGCCTTAAAGCTAACTCACATGTGCTACTTACACTAGAGGTAAAAGCACTCACCCTTGAACCATTTGTTCTTGGGTGAAATTTCACACAAAAATCATGATCATTTCTCATGGAAAAAATATATCTAGAAGATAAATCATCAACTATCTTCTCTATAACGATATTACTCATGTAAAACACATCATTATTGCTATCAACAAAGATATCATCAAGACTATACATTGATCATGTGAAACACTCATTTTCACCCAAATCTTCTCAATTATTTTCTTCACACGATTATCATTATCACACACAAAATTCAAAGTGTTATCATGCAAGAAACATTCATAAAAGATTTTCACATCTCATTATCATGCATCAAATTCCATAGTTTGCATCATCTAATATACTCACGGCAATATAGCAAAATTAGCAAACCGGAATAAATTTCGAGATGTTACTATTTGGGTGAGAGTGTACCGATGGTGAAGACTCTTTAATTTCCTTGATTTTGCACTTGACCTTGGAAGACATGGCCTTTGAAATCCTCTTGTTCCTTAGTGACTTGCCTTTAGTTGTAGGAGACCCCACTTGTTCATCTACAATGCTTAGGTCACTTAAATCTCCATGAAGATTACCAAAACTCTTTGGCCTTCATGATTGCTAACTTCTCTTCCTTGCCTTTGATCATTACCATATTATTTTCTAGACATTTGATCACTTCATTCTTCATTTCAACTTCCTTTAACACTTCATCTCTTTCCTTGTAAAGAGTGTGAACTCTAGCCATCAAGTAGAAGTTGGTGGTCTTTGACATGCAATTCTCTTCATTGAGTTGTAAAGACAAGTAATCATGTCTAGATCAATCATCCTCCGAAAAAAGCTTCTTCATCTTTGCATTTGTCACTAACTTTCTTTTCAAGCATATCAACAAAATTGTTAGTAGACAAATGAAATAAAAAACAAGAAGAACCTTTTTCACAACCAACGAAGGAGGATAACAAAAAATAAACAATTGTAAACTATAGGTTGATATCCATGATTAGTAAATAACCTTGTAGATCCCGAATCACACAAACTACTTTAAATGACCCGCTCTGATACCAATTGAAAATAATATGTACAAGGTTATACTAAACAACCTAGAGGGGGGGCGGGGGTGAATAGATTGTCTCTCACTTTTGACAAATCTTTCGAGACTAGTGACAAAACCTTGATGAGCATACAAATTAACCTTCAACATGATTGTTATGAGAAAACAATATATTCATGTATACTCAAATGTCCTATCTTAGTCTACAGAACATACAACAAGGATCAATGTATCTTATAAACAAATATATTCAATGTAGACAAAGTTCCATATGATGTACTTATAGTATTACAATGTGGTACTTTACAACTTGAATGGAATATCACAAGATACAAAGTTATCTAACGTACACAAACAATATTGTTTAAGGAACTCAAATTACATAGAAAGTTATATCCACATCATTCAAATAACAATTATCAATATAATAGAGATAGGGAAAGATAAAAGTTGACACAAGATATAACGTGGTAAACCTCCGAAGAGGAAACATCCATGGGTTAGCAACCACCGGCAAACAAAATCCACTAGTAGATAAGAAAAGTACAATATCTCAAGTGACCCCTTAACCTAGAAACTACCCTCATATCCTACTCATGAAGATGCCGCCCTCATGCTCAACAATCCGAGGCCTCAAACCTCTTGTCAAGACTTCCTTGCTCACCTTATCAAATCCTCATGACCCAAGGCAAGACATCTTACTCTACTATCTGAGTCCTCCTGACTCTAGTCAAGACTTCCTCGCTCACTCTTTCCGATCCTCACGACCCTAGGCAAGACTTATTGCTCGGCAATCTGAGTCCTCCCGACTCTAGCCAAGACTTCTTTGCTTGACAATCCGAGGTCTCCCACCTCTTGCCAAGACTTCCTTGCTCAACAATATAGGTCTCACACCTATTGTCAAGACTTCTTTCTAACAAGGCATCTAAGTGATCATGAATGCAAAACGCAAACAAGCACGCAACATAGAATAAGATGATCAACAAATTCTATGGAAACTAGAATTAATCAATGAGCACACAAAGTATATTTTTCTAGTTTATAATCCAAAAATGACTCCACACAAGATGATGCATGAGCATATGAAATGTATGGATTAGGTACACTCCATGAAGATCTAGACATAGACAATAAAGTTCACAAAACAAGATTGTCTAGATCTTATGCATGAATGAAAATCTAGAGCATGTCAAATTTCCAAACACATACTTTAAACCTAGATTTTGTTCATATTACTAAAGCTTGAAATAAACATGTTCATGAAGTACATATTCAAGACTTTAGTACTAACACAAAAATGCTAGAAACACAATATATGATCAATCAAATCTCTAGCAATCATTTAGAGCATATATTCAAAAAATAGTCAATTAAACTCTAATATACTCTAAATATAAAATCAAATGTGCTAATCCTAGATCTATTCAAAAAATGAGTTCTAGCACATGATAAGACAATTAATCATGAAAATAAAGTCAATCGAAGCACAAATATTCCTAGATAAGATGCTATCACAATACAACTCACAATCATGTGAAAACATAGGTTTGATTGAAACCTAACTCACAATCAAGTATCTAATTAAGCACAACTAGCATTTAATTGAAGATCTATCACTCATCAACATATGTTCAAGTCAAATACGCACAAGTAGGAAGAAGACCCAAGGTATTTGAACGTTAGAATCAAGGAAATCAAAAGATAAACAAATACCTTGACAATTTCGAGTACAGTCACGAAAATGGTGTGATCCACCAGAAAAATTGAACAAATGACTTCAAGGTTGCTTGGAGATAATAGAGGACATCAATACGAAACTTCTCCAACTTGAGTCACTCAAATCGGATAAGAAATAAGAGAGATATGGTGATTCAAAGTTGAGAGAAAAAACCTGGAAATTTTCTGCACTACATTTTCTTCTTCCTTGGATTCAAATGAGAGAGAAGAGATATATAAAGGAGAGGGAAGGGATATATGTGAAAAGACAAAAGCTACCCACTTAAGATGCTTCCTTGAGATGGAATCTGGGCATCTTGGGGCAGCAAGGTGTTGCAGCCGAGATGGCCACGCGACATCTCGGGCTTGCACCAATGCATGGCCTTTGGCCATGGTGCAACTCCCTTGCACTCCTCACACGTTCTTCGACTATTCTCCGGCCTCCAAACTCGGAATTCGAATCCGTTTACGGATTACAATCTATAACTCTCTCATGGACATGAACACATAATATACTCAACCCAGAAAATAAGAATTCTACTCGATATATGAAGACAAAGACAATGTATGCAACATGAATTGGAAGTGTAGTATCTTTTGACTTAGAACTTAAAAACAATACTATGAGTGACCGAAATGACCGAAACTCAATCATGATTAGTCTAAGACTAAAATCAAGTTCAAGAACCATGTTATACAAACATATAAACAAACAAACACATTTCACACAAGAATGCAAACTACATAGAGATAGTCTCCAATCATGTATTTTCCAAAACATGTTACTTTCATACCAATGCATGAGCATTCAACTTCAAATGTGTGAAAGTGTTATACCAAATGATGCGCTACGATGCAGGGACACAAATATATGAATTGTGTGTGTTTGCGCCTTAGCCTTGAAAGAGAAAAGAAAGGTTTTAATATACCTTTGTAGAATCATGAAGCACTTTTCCCTTTGAAGACTTGAACTTGCTTGAATGATTGTTTTTTCTTCCTTGAAGCTTGAATCATCATGAATCCTAGACAACTAAACAATACAAAGGAAATGTTGTTTTGATATAGAATAATGCCAACATAACTCATAAACCTAACATATATAAGAAACCCTAGTCTACAACTCAGAAGACACATTCTTGAAATCATGAAATTAAAGAGAGTAATAGTTATTCTCTCTTCTCCTTCTTCTCTTTCTATGCTCGGTAAGTTCAAACCTAATTTGAGTTCATTGAGAGTGGTTGTGCTTTGCACTTCCAATGTTAAATTTTTGTATCTTGGGAGATAATCACTATACATATACAGTGTTATATACAGCGAAATTGTCTTAAGGACATCGTGGGAAACTCGGACGTCGATTTCCTATTTTTTTTTTCGTTTATGTTTGTTACTTTCTGTAGATTCGAACCAGATTTTTTTTTATTTACAAGCAACAAATAGTAGTTTAGATTATAGCAGAGAAAAAAAAATACCAATCTTGTCTACATGTTTGCATCCCAATTAATAAATTAGTTAAATGGGAATAACATTTAATTTGCATTATATTATATATTGTTGACATCGATTTCTCGATTTGTAAGAAAGTCAACAAGATTGGATTTTAGCCGTGACCCTAAAAAGAAAGAGAAGGAGAATGCAAATTGAAACTAGTTAGACTCAAATTTACGTGGTAAGACTCTGATGATCGGAGAAACGTTCACGGGTAGTTGAACAAGCAACCGAGCCAAAATCCACAATTGAAATAAAAGTTTACAACTCTCGATCTCTCTTTTTTCTCTCTGTGTGCTCTTCTATCCCTTTTTATGATGAGATTATGGGTCTATTTATATGTTCATAGAACCTTAATCCTTTTTGTACAAGTAATGAAAGATTTTTGTATTTAATTATAATTGGTTACTTGTTGGAGTAGTCTTTATCTTCTTTTTCAGAGATTGTATGGAGATCGAATGGGACTCTAGTCATATAGTCCATTTAGGACTTATTTCCTTACAAATGCGCAGTCTTCTTGAAGAAATAAAGTTGTTGCCTGATCTGGAACCTTTTTTCATGTTTGGTATTTTATTCTTCTTGGAATTCTTCTTCGACGTGGATATCTTTGCGTATTTTAATATAACTCTTGGTTCGTATGCGAGTTATGTACTGAACTTCTTTATTCGGATTTCTTCATATTTGTCCCAAGATGAACATGACATCAGCTGATCCCGAGTAGAACATGACGTTGCCTGGCCTCGAGCAGGTCTTACTCAGTACTTGTATTTATACTTACTCAGGTTCGTATTCCTTAGTGATATCTTCCGGGATATTTTCTGAATGCCTATTCTGATATCTATCTGGCAATCTTATCCACCTTGTCAATGACGTGTACATCTGATAAAATTTACACATAACAATACCTCTTTCATGCGAAATCTCAATGATTATGATGTTCTGGAATCCTGATGGCCTTGGTCAGTTCTTTTCTTGACACGTTTCTTCCACCGCTTTATTTCTTGATATCATTTATGAAAAACGACCTGCGCGTCTCCTAGTACGCTGCCTACGTTATCAAATCTGTCTTCGATTTTTTCTCATTTTTTTAGATCCTAGGGTTTCGTGTCATTGCCCCTTTAAATGTTCCATTAAGTGGTTACTCTGGCTCATTTTTATAGAAGCAGTCACTCATCCTAAATTTTCTCACGTCGAATTTTATCTCAACTTCTCTGTGGAGGCTTTTTCAGCATGTTTCTTTATTCCAAAGGTTAGTTTTAATGGATCCATCTTCCTATCGTCGTCTTTTTACAATAGCTTTCGAAGTGCTTGAACGTGGAGATTTTTAGCTGGTTTCTTACGTTCGTAGACTATTAGGGGAGATCCCTCCTAACGAACCTTTTTTTTAGATGTTGACATTTTCTGGCTTCACCATGACATCCGTTTAAGTTCTAGTTCTGAATCTATCGTTTCTGATCACAAGGTTCCTCTTCGATCCACGATGGAAAAACATCAAAGTAAAAGTGAGGTCCACAAGAACGGCTCAGGCAACGTTCGAATCAAGGAGCAAATTGTTAATGAGAAGGATGTTGAAGAGGAGTTTAGAACATCTCGTATCCCTTTATCTGTCGATCGTCCGAGTGGGTTTGATTATGGTCGGGGTAGATGAGATCATGAAATATCGTGCTTGATTCAACTTAGATGACTCAGTTACAATGTCTCCTGCTGGTGATAGAGCCTCATGGAACCCTCCCCCGGGTATGGTGGCGATTTATGGGTCCATGCTTTGTTGCGGTGTCACTCTTCCTCTCTAGCCATTTATTGCTTGGTTTCTGGCTGAAGCAGGGATAGCTCCAGCCCAATTGGCCCCGAATAGCTACAAGATCTTGATGTGTATGTGGCATATGTGGAGCCAGATGAATCTGTCGCCGCCTTCCCCTAGTGAAATCAGGCACTTCTATACACTAAGGCAATCTGATCGGATAGGGACTTATTTTCCCATGCCCAATCCGCCAGATTGCTGGGTCCTTGAGGGGACAAAAGTGAACCGGGGAGTTGAAACCTCTGATGATGCCAAAAAGAGAGGCTTCATGTGGGGATTCCTTTCGTTGAACAAGCACTGGAAGAACAGTTGGTTTTTTACCGGAGGGAACTTAGGACTTCAGCTTACTCTCTCGGCCGGGGGAAATCGGACAGTGCTAAAGGTTCCTTATTTTTTCTGCTCCCCTGATAAATGGAAATAGAAAAAACTTGACTTTTCTGATACTGAGCTGACCAAACCAGACTTTGGAAAAAATGAGTAGGTCTCATCTTTTTATCGAGAAGAAGAAGATAGAGCTTGGCATCTTTAGCTAGATTTCAGGCTATCACAGGCGACGTAAGTGGTCTTACCCCCCCCCCCCCCCCCCCTTCCCCCCTTTTATTTCGCTTTTATATTACTTCTGACTTGGTTCTCTTTATCATTAAGTGTATGACTCAGACATCGTCTGCGACGTTCAAGCTTTCCAGGTGAACTCGATCCTTCAAACAAGCCAAAAAGAAACTTCTCGTCAAAGTAAGGAAGGCATTGCTTCGCTTGAATCGGATGAGGAATCTGATAAGACTGACGAGCAGATTGTTGAGTACGTCTCCGAAGAGGTCATTCAGTCGACCATAGAAGAATCTAGTGGTTCGAGTGGCCCTGCTGGCCATGCTCAAAAGTTGCCTGAATATGAGGGTAGGCAAGGTGATGGTCTTGGCGAGGGGCCCGGTGAGTCGAGCTCCCCGGTTGAGGTTCCTACCAAGCGGTTACTGGGGATGGAGATAAAACCTCTGATGGACAAGCAAATCTCGACCCTGATTTCTTCGAATCTTTCCTTAATGTTAAGGATCAGGAAGACCCTGCGGCTGATCTCAGCTTTTACCGTACTCGGGGCTGAGAAAAGAAAAATGGCCAACTCTCCCGTTCGTCCTCACAAAGTCCCTCAGGTGGTATCATTTATTGAATTAAGTGATAAAGATACCGAGGCTGAGATTCCCCCAAGCATTCATGTTGAAGCATCAGCAGGAGTGGAAACTTTTGATCCGAACAGGGGCTCCATACCTCCTGAGGCTGAAGATGTAAGGGCTAAATCCTCGGGAGGCTCTTCATATCGTTTTCCCCAGGATATGTTGATGGTGATGTCATCCGGTCGGGATTTCAGTGGGGAAGACCACTGGAGCTGTTTTAGAGATGGCTCTTTAACGGGGCAGTCTTCAGAATATTTTCAACAACGCATCTTATGTAAGTTCTACTCTATCCCAACTATTTTCAAGTCTTTTGCCTATCAGATTTTTAATTTAACTTCTTTATAGATGGTGGTCGAGTTTCTAAGTTGGTTTAGATGCAACAACATCAAGCCGATCGAATAAGGCGTCTTGAAGCTCAGCGGAAGGAGAGTGAGGATAGCCGTGCTCGGGTTGAGGTGGCCTATCAAAGAGAAGTGGGCTCTGCTCAAGAGTTCACCGATCATTGCTTGGCTAAGCAGATAAAGGCGGAGGAGAGAGCTTTTGTGGCAGAAGAGAAGGCTATATCCTTCCAAAATTTGTTATCTGCTACTTAGGAGTCCATGCTTAAGGCTGAACAAGAGGCTGATCGGGCCAAGTCATCTTATGAACAGAAAATCGAAGATCTGGAGTGCCAAGCACTGACGGTCTAGTCTCTCTCAAAGGAGGCTAGGCTGGAACTTGAGGTCCATGGGGTTATCCATTTCAAAAAGTCTCCAGCTTATGATGCCTTACTTCTTCAGGAGTTTCAGTAAGGCCTAGGCTCGGCTGGAGAGTTTTTCAAAGTCAAGAATTGGGCAACTGATAAGGTTCAAACTAACTGGGAGTTGTCGATAAAGAACCATATGGACCGGTCCTTAGAATCTATTTGAACTCAAACGAAGTAGTGGAGGGCATACTGTCGAAGTCAGGGTAAACAGCCCCACCCTATGCACTTGGAGATCCTGTCAGAGCATTCTCTTTCTACCTCTTATACTAATCAGGAAGCTGGTGCGGATGGTTAGACGGCTGACGTTGGTCCGATCCCGAGAACAGATTATAGTGAATTGATGGATGACTTGGTCGACACAATTGTCTGGCCGTCAAATGAGAGTCTCCTTCATGAATACGAAATGGTACCTAACCCGAGTATCGACAAAATCTCCAAGTCCTCACTTTAGCCTTGATGTATTTGTATAAAACTCTTGCGCTTTGTAATTACAGTTTAATGAAATCCCAATTTTTTCGCCAACTGCCTTATTCTGCCAAGTATTTTGTAACCAACCTGCTTGATTTATTGCCCGAGTAACTTCACCGAGTATCTTATTTGACTTGGTTTTGTCAAGAACTTTTTATCGGCTAACTTTATTTCTTCTTACCAAGTATCTTATTAAACTGGCTAATTGTTTCTGCGCCAAGTATCTTATTAAACTGACTAATTTTGTTCGAGTAACTTCACTTTTATTAAACTTGGTTTCGTTACCCGGAACAATTTTTAAAGCCAAGTATCTTATTAAACTGGCTAATTTTGTTCGAGTAACTTCACCGAGTATCTTATTAAACTTGGTTTCGTTAACTGGAACAATTTTTAATGTCAAAGTATCTTATTAAACTGACTTATATTATTAACCGATCCATCTTGAAACAAGCGAGTAGATTTATACTCTCATTTCATACTCGGTTGCTACCCAAACATTACATCAAGGCTCACCATGATCATATGTTCGAGTCCTTACATGAGTCACTGACGACGTCTCCTTAGTTTTGTCTGTACAAGGGTTTGTCGAATCGTTAAGCTTTTGAACTGCTTAACATAGCTGCGCATTTCACCGGGATTTTTTTCGACAGCGCCATGAGCCGTTTTCCACAATCTAGTGCATCGGGTTTGCCTTTTTGCTAAGGTCGACATGACCTTGTTGGACTGGCGTGCTCCTTCGAGCTTCTTAACCCATTCGGGAATTTTACCAAATTAATGGTCCCGAGCATTCTATTTGCATGTTCTTATTATCATGCTCGTCTTTCATATGTTCTTATTATCATATGCCTTAGATTTCAAAAATCCCGAGTTTGGTTTTTATTTATAACTGTAAAACCAGCAATGATTTAAATTTCAAAGCTAATAATTGACCTGGCTAAAATTGTCCTAATTAAAAGGGAAACAAAATTTCAAGGATAAAACATCTTCAAATATTGGGCGTTGCATGGTCGGGGTAAGACCTCTCCATCTGGTCTGGCAATCCAATATGATCCATGACCAATTACTTCTTCAATCTTGTACGGGTCTTTCCACTTGTTAGCCAAGGAACCTGCAGCTTTGTTTTTTGTATTTAGTGACACCTTTCTGAGTACCAGGTCTCCTAGTTGGAATTTTTTGATTCAAACATGTGAATTGTAGTGGCGAGCCACTCTTTATTGATATGCCATATTTCGTAATCGGGACTTCTCCATTTTCTCTTCTAGCTCATCTAGACTTTGTAACAGCATATCAACATTATGGTCTTCATTATATAGCCTGACCCTGGGTGACGTATACGATGTTTCTATGGGGATAACAACTTTTATTCCAAACACTAAAGTGAATGGAGTCTCTCCTATAGAAGTTCTTGTTGTCGTTCGATATGCCCATAATACCTCGGGAAGTTTTTCAACCCAACTTCCTTTCTTGGCTTCTAGCTTTGCTTTGAGTGTATGCTTGATGATTTTGTTTACTACTTCAGTTTGCCCATTTGTTTGAGGGTGGGCAGGTGTAGCATAGTAATTGGCAATTTGGTACTCTTTGCACCACTTTCTGAATTTCAAATTATCGAACTGGGTGCCGTTGTCAGTGATGATAGTGCTTGGAACTCCAAACCTGTAGAGTATATTTTTCTTCACGAAATTTATGGTATTTGCTTCTGTGATATGCACTAATGCTTCATCTTCTGCCTACTTTGTGAAATAGTCATTGGCTACTCTTACATGCTTCGCTCCACCCCCTATCTCTGCTGACATTGGGCTAATTAAGTCCAAGCCCCACATGGCAAAGGGCCATGGGGACATTAGGCTTCTAAGTTGTTCAAGAGGTTGTCGGATATCGTTATTAATCATCTGGCATGCATTACAGCTTTTCGAACATCGTTGTGCATCCGAGAATAAAGTTGGCCAATAATAACCTTCCTTGAGTACCTTTTGTGCTAAACTTTTGCCCCCAGTATAGTTTTCGCATACTCCACCGTGGATTTCCTGTAGTATCTGACATGCATCTTCCTCTGATACACATCTTTGGGGTGTTTGGGAAAACCCCCTTCTGTACAGTTCTCATCCAATCAATGTGTGTCTTGCTGACCGATACCTCTGGCTTGGTATACATCCAGGACTTGGTTGACTACTACCTGTGAGTCGTTAAATATTTCGACCTCATCTGCTCCTAAGGCTATGTAGACTTTGGGTCCAGCTTGTAGTGCCTCATCCTCGGCTTGATTATTCGTTGCTTTAAAGTCGAATCTCATGGCACACTCGACATCACCTACTTCTGAGGAGCATACTACGATCCCTACCCAGCTGCCATGAGTGTTTGAAGAGCTATCAACATGTAATTTCCATGAGAAACTCTCGCCCAACATCTTTTTTGCTTTCAGGTTTGGTTCCGTGAATTCTTCTATGAAATTTGCTACCGCTTGGCCTTTGATGGATGTCCTGGGGACGTACTGGATATCGAATTCACTTAGCTCAATTGCCCATTTGGTTAGTCTTCCTGAAATTTTTGGCTTTTGTAAGATTTGCTTAAGTGGGCAGTCGGTGAGAACCTGGATTGTATGAGTCTGAAAGTATGGCCTCAGCTTCCTTGCTATCGAAACCAATGCTAGGGCCATTTTTTCTGTCTGTGGATACCTTTTCAGCTGGAAGAAGTGCCTTACTGGTATAGTAAACTGGCCTCTGTACTCCGTCTTCTGTTCTAACTAGAACTGAGCTTGCTGCTAATTCCGTAATTGATAAGTACAATTGGAGTATCTCTCCCATTTTGGGTTTCAAAAGGATGAGAGCTTACCCTAGGTACTTTTTGATTTTTAATAATGCCTGCTTGCATTCTTCATTCCATTCGAGTAATTTTGCCTTTTTAATTACTTTAAAAAAGGGAGCACATTTGTCTGTGGCCTTTGAAATAAATCTGTCCAAGGAAGCTAAGCATCCTGTTAAGAGCTGCATTTTTTTTAGCGTCCTTGGTGAGGTCATTTTTTATAGGGCTTGGATTTTTCAAAGGTTTACTTCGATTCAACTCTGGTGAACTTGGAAACCCAGGAAACTTTCTGAAAGAACTCCAAATAGGCACTTGTTCGGATTCAGCTTCATTTAATATCTCCTCAAGACGTCGAATGTTTCCCGTAGATCTGAGGTATGGCTGTCCTCTGAGATGCTCTTGGTCAACATGTCATCTATGTAGACTTCCATGTTTCTTCCTATTTGGTGTACGAAGATTCTGTTGACCAGCCTTTGGTATGTTGCTCTTTCATTCTTTAGCCCAAAGGGCATTACTGTGTAACAGTATAAGCCCTGATCGATTGTGAACGCCGTTTTTTCCTCATCAACCTTATTCATCTGGATTTGGTTATACCCTGTCTAGGCGTCCATGAAACTGAGTAATTCATGGCCTAACGTGGCATCAACCGGTTTGTCTATCCTCGATAGAGGAAAATTGTCTTTTGGGCATGCTTTACTCAGGTCTATGAAATCTACGAACATTCTCCATTGACCATTTTTCTTCTGGATGAGGACTACATTAGCTACCCATTGAGGGTAGTTGATCTCTCTAATTGACCCTCTAACGAGTAACTTCTCCACTTCCTGCTTGATTGCCTGACTTCTTTCGTGGTTGAATGACCTTCTCTTTTGTATTACTAGTTTTACATTCGGGTCTACCACGAGATGATGTGATACTATTCGGGCATCTATCCCGACCATGTCTTCATGATTCCAGACGAACACATCCTTGTATTCTTTGAGTAGATCAGTAAGGCTTTGTTTAACTTTTTCTTCCAAATTGTCCCCGATTTTGATCTTTTTGTTTGGTTAATCTTCTTTCAAGATTAATTCTTCAACTGGTTCATTTTTGGATTCCTTTGATTCTTCCCTTGGGTCAAACTCGAATGATAGTGACTATTTATTCTGATTTAGCTGTGTTATAGTGCATACTTGTCCACCATTGTCTCTATCTTTATAAACTGGCAGATTAGCTCTTCGGGCCATCTCCTGGGACCCCTTGACTACTCCGACCCCCCGTTCGGTCGGGAATTTGATCATTAGGGCGTACGTAGCTGTTAACGGCCTTATTTTTATTCAAGAATTGCCGACCTGACAACGCGTTATAAGGTCAATTGTCTAAGTCTACCACTACGAAATCGAGCAGTACTATTCTCTGACAAGTTGCTACTCCAATATTTATAGGCAACTTTGCCGTCCCGAGAGACCTGACCTCAACTCCCTCAAATCCCTTGAGTGGGGTATGCAAAGGCTATAAATCCTTTCGGTCCAATCTGAGTTGATCGTAGACAGCTACATTAAGAATATCAGTCGAACTACCATTGTCTATTAAAATTCTCCTGACTTTCCCGTGTCCAAGTCGGGTACTTATGACTAGGGCATCATTTGGTCGAACATCGGCCCCATGTGAGTCTGCTTATGTGAATATTATTGGGTCATATCCTTCGTTTACCCTTTTCGAGTCTGGTTCGATAGAGTTGACATTAAAGTTCTGCCTTGCCTCCACCGCTTCTCTGATTTCCTGAGTTCGCTCTCGGTTACTTCTTCTAGCTGATGGTCCTCCAAAGATTGTTTGTATTACTTCATTGGCCTCAGGGCTGGCCCTTTTGTTTTGACCGGAACTATGATCGGGCCTAGTCCCTTTCTTCATTTCTAACCTCTCATCTCTTTTCAAGATTATATCTTGTAAGTGTCCTTTCTGAATGAGGGTCTCTATGTAGTCTCTAAGCTGGTAACATTTGGAAGTCTCATGACCGATTTACTTGTGGAATCTGCAGTACTTTGTTGTATCTCGCCGGGCAAACTGAGACTTTCGGCGTGGCTCTTTTACTAGATTTTTCTCTTCCAATATGGCTAGGATTTCTTCCTGCTTTTTTCGGAGAGGGGTGTAGTTTGTGTATTTTCCTCAGAATTTCTCCGTGGTCTGGTCGACATTACGCCCGTTTCCTCCATCCTTGCTTCTTTCTTTGTCATTTCCTTTTTGTTTTCCATTTTGGTTCTATACCTTTGACTCAGTATCTTTTTGTTCGGGTTTCCCTCCATGCATGTAGCATCCTCCCGTGGCTAACTCCTTTTCTTTGGCTAGTGCATATCCTCCAGCCATGTCTATCATAACTACATATCTGGTTAGACGGGCATTTCTTAGGTCAAAAGATAGCCGTCCATTCTGTAAGTTGTTTATGAATGCAACAATTATTGCTTCATCATTTGCGTTGCCGATTTCTGATATTGTCTGGCCGAATCTCCCCAAGTATTTTTTTAACGACTCATCTTTCCCTTGTCTCAGCTGAGAAAGGCTGATTTTTTCCTATGTACATTGCCCAGAAATTGTCTTGAGAAACTTCTGCTTAATTCAACAAAACTTCTGATGCTTACCGGGGGCTATCTTCCTAATCATCTTGAGTCTGTGTCTCCCAGAGTCTGTGGAAAGTTAAGACGTAGTAAAGGGTCACTATGGGCATAATGAGCCATAGCGCTTTTATACCGTCTGACGTGTTCTTTAGGATCTGTATCCTTCTTGAATTGTTCTACATGTGACATCCTCAATCTCTCTAGAAACGGGGTTCGCAGGATGTCCCTAGTGAATGGACTATCAAAATCATCGTCAGATAAGTCATTATACCCATATCGCCTAACAAGCACGTCCATTTGACGCCTGTTGTTTTCAACTTCTCGGGTCAGGTTCAGAATCATAACATCTCTATCTCCATGATGGTTAAACCGTCCGGTGACCGCCATGCCTGTTTCCAGCTCCTCATCACTTTGTTGTCAAGTCTCACGGGTCAATCCTTACAGGAGTATGGTTCTATGACGACGCTTGCGATGGTGCCGATCACTATCCTCTGATGACGACGACCGATCTCTGAGCCGGTCATGCTTGCGGTGACTATCCTGGGCTATTTGACCATGGCTCTGCCTTAGGCGTGGTAGTTCCTCTTCGGGAGTTTCACGTCCCTTATCTTGATTGCGTGTTACACCTCCAGCTTGATTGATTGGAACAGAGTTCCTACCAGCTTTCGGTGCAGCTGGTTTCGGCCTAACTATAATCGAATGAAGCCTTGTCAATGGGGGATTATGAGGTTACGTTTCTTCTGCAGCTAGTAGATCAACCCCTTCTTTTGCCACGTCCGCTAACAGCTGTTGTAGTGCCTCACGGAAGCATCGTGTCAGGTCTTCACTGGTCGGAGGGATTTTTTGGATCCCCGCCAGAGATGTTGGTTGGTTCTCGGTGGTCGTGATGAGATCTCGTGAACTACCGCCAATATGAACATTTTCTGGAGATTTTTAGACATCCCCATAACTGTTTTTGCTTCCACTTTCAGCCATTACTTTTAATCAAATCGGAGGTTCGTTCTAGCACCAATTGTTGATGTCGATTTCTCGATTTGTGAGAAAGTCAACACGATTAGATGTAACTGTGACCTCAAAGAGAAAGAGAAGGAGAATGCAATTTGAAACTAGTTAGACGCAAATTTACATGGTAAAACTCCGATGATTAGAGAAATGTCCATGGGTGGTTGAACAAGCAACCGAGCCAAAATCAACTATTGAAATAAAGGTTTACAACTCTCGATCTCTTTTTTCTCTCTGTGTCTATTTATATGTGCATAGAACTCTAATCCTTTTTGTACAAGTAATGAAAGATTTTTGTATTTAATTATAATTGGTTATTTGTTGGAGTAGTCTTTATCTTCTTTCCTATTTCGGAGATTGTATGGAGATCGAATGGGACTCTAGTGATATAGTCCATTTAGGACTTATTTCCTTACAAATGCGCAGTCTTCTTGAAGAAATAAAGTTGTTGCCTGATCTGGAACCTTTTTCCTGTTTGGTATTTTATTCTTCTTGGAATTCTTCTTCGACGTGGATATCTTTGCATATTTTAATATAACTCTTGGTTCGTATGCGAGTTATGTACTGGACTTCTTTATTCAGATATCCTCATATTTGTTACGAGCAGAACATGACGTCAGTTGATCCTGAGTAGAACATGACGTTAGTTGATCCCGAGTAGAACATGACGTCACCTGGCCCCAAGCGGGTCTTGCTCAGTACTTGTATTTATACTTACTCAGGTTTCTATTCCTTAGTGATATCTTGCGAGATATTTTTTGAATGCCTATTCGGATATCTATCTGGCAATCTTATCCACCTTGTGAATGACGTGTACATCTGATAAAATTAACATATAACATATATTTCAAAGTACATAATTAAACCGAGAAAATCGTCATCAAATGGGTTGCAAATTAATTAGTTGAAACATTTATTAAAATGATTATTGCAATTGAGTTATGTACTCACCAATATGTGATGCATGGGACATATAAAACAATGTGCGTAGGTAGATATTTATGTGCAAGAGTAGCACAAAGATAAACCATATTCAAAAGAATACTCAACTTTTGAAGTGATTGGGACCCTAGGAAGCTTAAGTTTCAATTTTTAATTTTATCTGTAAAATTTCTCCTCACCTTTTGCTCATGTACCTTTATAATCTATTGACACATGTCTAATATAGCAAATCAATGGTCTGAATTATTTCTTTTAATTTTTAAGTGTTGCACAACTAAAATGTAAAATTAATCAAGACCATTGATTTAGGTGAAGACAATGTGAGGTCAACATGAGGTGAGGAGAGGATCCAAATTCAAATATGTGATACTTTGAATTAGAGAGTGGCAACTTTTTTGCTGAAAAGCGAATCGAATCAGATTATCCAAAGTAAATGTAAATGATTTTTACATATATATATAGATAAAGGCTAATTCTACATTATATTATATATATATATATATATATATATATATATATGTATAGTGATTATTAGGCAAGGTATACATGAGATCATGTGATCATGTGATCATATATGAAATCATAAGATCATAAGTGTGACTATGTGATTACATGTTTATAATGTTTATCGCATATACAGGTGTTCACAACAAAACAGGACTTAAAATTTTAATGTGATCACTTTTTGTTGTTATTGTAAATCGTAATTCCAAAAAGAAATATGGTAGGTATCTGGAAACAGAAAGTAATAACACAAGAAAACAACAGGTTAAAAATTAGAGTATGAACCGAGGCCCGTGTTTCACACATTGTCCTTAAGACAATTTCGCCAGACAACACCGTATGTGTATTAGATGATTGTCTCCCAGGATACAATGGTTCAACCAATGGTAGGCCTAAGCACACCACTACCAGCGAACTCAAAGCGAGTTTAAACTTACCAAGAAACAGAGAAGAAGAATACGAATTCGGCTACCTCTAAATTTTGTATTTCTTTTCAGTAGGTTGAACAGAATATAGAGGTATTAAATACCCAAACCAAAACACTAGGGTTTTGGGATTATTTTGGAAAATTCATTTTTGATTTAATAAGGAAATAATTTAATTAGATAATATTCTCCAAAGAGATTTATTTCTAATTAAAACTCAATTTTGTATTCTTAGTGATCAAGTAAGAAATCAGAATCCAAACAGTTAAAGCTTTCCTTATTCATCACAATCAAAAAAATATTGACTTAGAGAAGTGGCAAAAGGTCAACTAGACTCTCACGGTCCAAACGGAGCGGCATTCGTGTCCCCAAGTCGTGCCCACACACGAGTCATGCATTCGAAGGTTCAGAGTCCATGATTTGCACCCCCCTTGCGAGCGAGGGAGAGAGCCTCTATGCCACACATGTTGATATCTCATATCACACATTCACTTATAAACTACATATAAATGATTTCCCTAAGCAATGTCGGATTCATTTTAATCCCTTCACAATGGGTCCACTATGCGACTCAATATCTCATTCACCCATTAACCATTTTGTGAATTTAGGTGTACCATTTCGAAGTTCTCACGGAGGAGAATTCGAATCCATTTTAATCTTCAATTTCTATGGAATTTATCATACTCAATTTGTGCTATCAAAATGAGAGTTTATCACAAAATTTCCAACAATCCCCCACAAGAATGAAATTGACCTAGGAGACACAAAGAAGATTTTTGGTAAGTTCAAAAGGTCGAAACCTGCATAGGATAGGTAGGTGTTACCCTTTGAACCTTTCCTTGTAAAGGTATGCTTACTTTTAGTAGATGTGATATCCTTGAACAGTTCTGCCATTTTGTGTAAACGATCACACACCTTACACAGGTATCTTCCAGACCTGATTTGGTTCTCACTTTTATGTTTGTTTTGGCCATGAACATGCGCCTAGTTCTGTGTGAGTCTCTGGAGAATATAACCATTCTCTATTCTCTTTTAGAAGTGGCCCCATTTCTCTCTCACAAAGGTGATTTCTTAATTAAGAGTAACCAGCTTTACTCTGCTCGGATTTCCATAGCTAGGAATTTCGACGCATAAGAATCATTAAAAACATAGTTTAACCTTCTCCCATAGGGTATCACTATGTCATCATAGGAATGGACTTGAGGGTAACCCCCCACAGTGATCTAACTGAGTCTTACAACTTGGTTGTCCCATTGAACCTAGATCTTGGGAGATCCAGTCAACTAGGTTGTGTGTCCATTGTATCGAATTTTTATCTAATAAGCTTTAGTCCCATTCCTCTCGATGGTGTCTCAACTAGTTCTCTGTTTAACCCCATTAGTTAGTGGATCCGCAATGTTTTCTTTTGACCTTACATAGTCAATAGTGATAACCCTAGTTGAGATTAGTTGTCTAATGTTATTATTTCTTCGACGTATATGTCTAGACTTCTCATTATAGATGTTGCATTATGCTTTTCCTATTGCTGATTGACTATCACAGTGGATGCAAATCGCCTGCACAGGCTTTGGCCATCTTGGAATATCTTCTAAGAATTGGCGTAGCCATTCAGCCTTCTCACCACATTTATCTAATGCTATAAACTCAGATTCCATGGTGGATCTGGCTATACATGTTTGTTTGGAGGATTTCCAAGATACTGCCGCACCATCTAGTGTGAACACAAACCCACTAGTGGATTTTGAATCCTTCATATCAGATATCCAGTTAGCATCAGTGTATCCTTCTAGGACCATTGGATATCTGGTATAATGCAGTCCATGATTACGAGTGAATTGTAAGTACTTCACTACTCTTACTATTTCTTTTCAGTGATCGGCTCTTGGATTACTCGTGTATCTGCTTAATTTGATGTTTCTATTAGCTATGTCTTGTCTTGTCTTGTACAACTTATTAAGTACATCAGACTTACTATCACTCGAGAATATTCTAGTTGAGAGATTCTCTCACCCTTATTCTTGGATAGATGTAGATTTATATCTACTGGTGTTCTGAAAATTCCAGAATCATTTTTGTTAACTTTCTCAAGAATCAAGTCAATGTAGTGTGATTGACTTAGTATGAGTCCGTTAGATGTCCTTGAGATTTTCATTCCCAACATTACATCAGCTGGTCCCATATCTTTCATATCAAATCTTGATTTCAACATATCCTTGGTAGATTTGACCATTTTATCATCACTACCAACAATGAGCATGTCATCAACGTAAAGGCACACAATGACATAGCCATTTTATGTGTCCTTGACATAAACACATTTGTCACATTCGTTGATCTTAAATCCATTTGACATCATAGCATTGACAAATTTATCATGCCATTGTTTTGGTGCTTGCTTTAAACCATATAAAGACTTCACCAATTCACAGACTTTCTTTTCTTGTCCTGGAGCAGAAAAACCCTTAGGTTGTTCCATGTAAATTTCTTCATCTAAATCTCCATTTAAGAAAGCTGTTTTCACATCCATTTGATGTACTTCAAGATTTTGCAAAGATGTGATTGAAAGTATCATTCTATTGGAGGTTATTCTCGTCACATGAGAATATGTATCAAAGTAGTCTAGGCCTTCTCGTTGATTGTAACATTTAATTACAAGTTTGGCCTTATACTTATCAATTGATCCATCTGCTTTCATTTTTCTTTTGAAAATCCATTTGGATCCTAGCAGTTTACATCTCAGAGGAAGATCCACTAATTCCCAAGTATGATTTTGAAGGATGGAATCAATTTTGCTCTTAATTGCCTCTTTCCACAAGAGTCCTTCAGAAGAGCTTACCGCTTCTTTGAAAGTCAAAGGTTCACCTTCTAGCAAATAGGTCATAAAATCTAGACCAAAAGACGTTTCTGTCTTTACTCTTTTGCTACGTGTAGGTTTATCCTCTACTTCATTTCCTTGTTCTTGGTTCTCACAACTATCAGCATATGTTCATTTTGACGAACTTGCTTCATCATTGGATTTACATGGAAATACATGTTCAAAGAACATTGCATTTCTAGATTCCATTATCGTGTTTTTGTGTATATATGATATGTCAGATTTATAGACCAAGAATCGATGAGCACTACCGTTTTGTGCATATCCAATGAAAATGCAGTCAACAGTTTTCAGACCTATTTTCACCTTCTTAGGTATAGGTACGGCTACTTTGGCAAGACACCCCCATATTAGTAATAATTTATGGGAAGGCTTTCTTCCTTTCCATAGTTCATATGGTGTCTTGTCTTCTTTCTTTCGGGGTACCTTGTTTAAAAGGTAATTGCTAGACAATATAGCATCACCCCACATATTCTGAGGCGCTCTAGAACTTATCAGCATTGCATTCAACATCTCTTTCAAGGTACGATTTTTATGTTCTACAATACTGTTTTGTTGAGGAGAATATGGTGTAGTAGTTTGATGTATGATTCCGTGTTGTGCACAGAATTCACCAAACGGTGCTACATATTCACCACCTCGGTCAATTCTCAGTACCTTGATTTTCTTGTTGAGTTGATTCTCAACTTCAGTTTTATAGAGAATAAAATTCTCTATAGCTTCATCCTTTTTTCTTCAACAAATATACATAGCAGCATTTGGTGCTATCGTCTATAAATGTGATGAAATATATGTTGCCACCTCTTGTTTGTAAAAATTTTAAATCACATATATCTGTGTGAATTAAATCAAGAAATTTATATTTCCGTTCAATAGTTTGAAATGATGACCTTATTAGTTTTGCTTCAATGCAAACTTCACACTTATGTTTAGGATCAATATTGAATGCGGGAATATGATTTAAGTTAATTAATCTATGTAAAGTATCATAATTAATGTGTCCTAGTCTACCATGCCATAAATTGGAAGACTAAAGCAAATAAACTGAATAATTATCTTTATTGATTGTTCTTTTGACAACAGATACATTAAGCTTAAAAAGCCCTTCAGTTACATATCCTCTACATGCATAAGTTCATTGCTTGGTTCAAACCACTTTGTCTGATTCAAAGGAACCAGACACCAAGTTCTTACGGATATCAGGTACATACAACACATTGTTCAAGCTCAGGGTTATACCAGAGGTCATCTTGAGAATGACTTGACCACACCCCTTCACGTCAAATGTGGCTAAGTTGCCCATGTACAACTTTTCTTCATTCTTCATTTCTTCAAGTGTATTGAACATCTCCCTATCATAGAATATATGGCGAGTGGCCCCAGTATCCAACCATCACTCCCTTAGGTTTGACCCAACCAGGTTTGCTTCTGTCACAACAGCAGAGAGATTGATCTCGAATATATCTTTTGAGATCCCAGCAACCACGTTTGCCTCATTGTTCTTCTTCTTCTTTGGAAACTTGCACTCAGAAGATTTGTGACCCAACTTATCACAATTGAAGCACTTCCCTTGGAATTTTGGCTTCTTCGAGACTCCTCCCTTAGGACCCAATTTGGATCCTTTCACAGGCTTGTTATTTTTCTGTTTAGAACTTTGTCCATGCTCAACCACATTGATCTTCGCTTCAGGCGCATTGACATCTTTCTTGTCATACTTCATGTGATATTTTTTAATACGAAGCTTGAGAATCAGATCCTCTCTCTTCATCTTCTTTCGCTTGTGTATGAGATAGTTTTCAACTTTTCCATGAAGGTGGAAGCTTCTCAATGATTGTAGCCACCTGTAAAGTTTCACTCAGGGTAAACCCTTTCGGCATGTATCTCATGCAGAATCACCTGTAGCTCTTGGAATTGACTTATAACTGTCTTGGAATCCCTCATCTTGTAATCAAGAAACCGACCCACGATAAACTTCTTGGAACCAGCATCCTCAGTTTTGTATTTTCAGTTTAATGATTCCCACAGTTATTTGGTTGTTTTCTTTGAAGAATAGACGCTATATAACGAATCTGACAGATCGTTCAGTTTGTAATTACGGCATAAGAAATCCTATTGGTTCCATATATCAATAACATTTTATACCTGAACATCATACTCTTCACCATTATTAGGTTTAGGAGCATCTTCACTCAAGAACCTACCAAGGTTTAGTGTGGTCAGATAAAACAACATATTTTGCTGCCACCGTTTAAAATTCGGTCCACTGAACTTATC
This sequence comes from Dipteronia dyeriana, assembly GCA_032871835.1. NCBI lineage: Eukaryota > Viridiplantae > Streptophyta > Magnoliopsida > Sapindales > Sapindaceae > Dipteronia > Dipteronia dyeriana. The sequence goes on along the minus strand of CM065300.1, from coordinate 108,393,542 downwards.
AGGCTTCTCCAAATGATTCATCAGTAAAGGTACCGAATTCATGTAGAGATTTGCCATGGGAACATTCCCTTGACTCATATATTGGCTCATCACTGGATCAGGCATGTTTCTCACGCAGAAGTTGATGGCCGAAGTCGTTGTGGCCATAGTAGGTGCTATTACTGGTACCTGGCCCATAAGCTCAAAGTTCACAGCCGAAGTATCTAATCCCATACTTGGATTAACTTTCGGAGTCTCTAGTGGAACACTGGTGTTCACAGTCGATTTGTTTCCCATAATATCTGAAATAAAAACAAAATCGATTTAGTATCACAGAATTAATAGCTCAGATATCAGTTGATATCAAATCATATTTCACGATGGAAATCACAATCAGTGTCTGATTTTACAGACCCGATTACCCATTTGAAATCACAATTGATTTTGAAATCAGTGTCTAATAATAGACCCTATTTTCTAGAGTTATAAATCAGATGGTTAATTAAAATACAGTGTTTCGAGAGAAATCTGATTTCCACAGATTACGTATGTATAAAATTGAAATCAGTGTTCCAAAGAACCCGATTTCCACATATACCAAATTGTAATTAGTGTTCTAAAAGAACCCGATTACCACAGTTGAAAGTTGTTTGGGACGATCTGAACCAGAACCAGAACCCTGATACCATAAAGTTTGAAGAGAAAAAACGCTTTTATTTTTATTTTATTTTCTTTTTCGTAAAAGATTTAATAACCGAAATTGTCTTAAGATTGTAAATCATAATTCCAAAAAGAAATCTAGTAGGTATCTGGAAACAGAAAGTAACAACACAAGAAAACAACACGTTAGAAAACAGTGTATGAACTGAGGGGCGTGTTTCACAGGGTGTCCTTAAGACAATTTCGCCAGACAACACCGTATGTGTATTAGGTGATTGTCTCCCAGGATACAATGGTTCAACCAGTGATAGGCCTAAGCACACCACTACCAGCGAACTCAATTCGAGTTTAAACTTACCAGAAACAGAGAAGAAGAATACGAATTCGGCTGCCTCTAAATTTTGTATTTCTTTTTCGGTAGGTTGAACAGAATATTAGAGGTATTAAATACCCAAACCGAAACACAAGGGTTTTGGGATTAATTCGGGATTATTTTAGAAAATTCATTTTTGATTTAATAAGGAAATAATTTAATTAGATAATATTCTCCAAAGAGGTTTATTTATAATTAAAACCCGATTCTGTATTCTTAGTGATCAGCTAAGAAATTAGAATCCAAACAATTAAAGCTTTCCTTATTCATCGCAATCAAAAAAATGTTGACTTAGGAAAGTGGCCAAAGGTCAACTGGACTCTCACGGTCCAATCGGAGCGGCATTCGTGTCCGCAGGTCGTGTCCACACACGAGTCGTGCATTCGAAGGTTCGAGGTCCATGATTTGCACCCTCCCCCCCTCCCACCCCCTGCGCACGAGAGAGAAAGCCTCTATACCACACATGTTGATAGCTCATATCACACATTTATAAACTACATATAAATGATTTTCCTAAGCAATATGAGATTCATTTTAATACCTACACAATGGGTCCACTTTGAGACTCAATTTTTTCATTCACCCATTAACCATTTTGTGAACTTGAGTATATCATTTTGAAGCTCTCACGGAGGAGAATTCGAATCCACTTTAATCTTCCATTTCTATAGAATTTATCATACTCAATTTGTGCTTTTAAAATGAGAGTTTATCATAAAATTTCCAACAGTTATCAAATGTAATTTATATGCGATAAACATTTGAAAACATATGATTACATGATCTCACATATGATCACATGATTTTGGAGATTAGTTAATAGGTATACTAACCTAATTAACTATATAAATATAGTTAATATATATGTATAGTTAATATGTATAGTTAATATATATATATATATATATATATATGGTGGTGTTCACATGTGTGCAATGAATGTGAGTCGTTAGAGATACAATTATTTTGATTTAATCTAAGTCAAAATAATTGAATCCAACAACTCACATTCAATATAATCATATAAAATCCATGAATATGCATTCATGTGAAAGCAGTTTTGTAACGGTCTTGTTCGACAACCTAGATTTGCCACAAGCCCGACTTCATGACTAATTTTGAGAAAATGATAGAATCATAAAGTCTTTTCAACAAATCAGATTTGTTAGGCAAAGGGTATCTGATCCATTGTAAAGAGTCGTTCAAAGATTTGTAATTGATAACAAGCCTAGGAACTCCTCTTTCTATTTCGGCATTTTTTTGAACATAGAAGGCAGGACAGCTCCAAGGGGATTTAGAAGGTCTGATAAGTCTTTTGTTAAGTAAGTCTTGGTGGTGGACTCATACCCTGAGCCCGAATGCCAGAAGCACTATCATCAACCATACCAAAACCATAACCACTACATTACCGACCAGACCTACTACTGATCCAGCCTCTTTTATACCATCTTCTTCAACCCAAACTACAACCACTACATCTGAACTAGATGGAATAGATGTCTTATGTTATACTATTCTAATGCACTTTGTGAATAAAAAAAAAAGTAGTGGGAAATGTTAAGGTGATACCGAAATGGCGCAAGATAATATAAAATAAAATACACAAGACAATATATAGTAATTCTAGAAACATATAGGGAATTAAAGACAAAATAAATAAGCAATTAACTATTCAATAATACAGTATAAATATAATTATTGGTCAAGTACTTGGCGTTGTTAAACCTTAGTTTATCCTGGCCAGCACCAATCTGGATACGGATATGTCAAGGTATTCCAGCCTATATACTTTTAAACCATAAAATAATAGTATGTCATAAAAAAGATAAAGAAATAATCACTTACAGTGATTAAGCAAAATATGTCTGACAACAAAGTAGATTCACAAAGATAAGTCTCAAACTTTATTTAAGTGAAAGTTTAGAAATTTACAAGGAGGGAAGAAGAGGGAATAGTAAAGCTTCGCAGAGCTTTTTAGAAGGAAAACAAAATAAGTTGTAAACGTCCACCTTATCCCATAGAAGTACTAGGAGGGGAAAAGAGAAAATGCCCGAACAAATTGGACCTATCCTGTTCCAAGACAATACCGGCATTGAAAAATGCTTCGACAAACTTATTGATGAAAAAGAGTTTTTAACGGCCTTAGAAGAAAGATTAAGGAGCCTACCATTACAAGAACCCATCCATTATCCAAATATCCAAACCATTGACAAAACCATCCCAGAATCCTCTAGTGAAGAAGAAGGAGAAGAAATTGATTTCCAAAACATGGTCCAAAGGATAACTTCTAATAACAAGGCGGACAGTTACAACCAGACCAAATACTACCAACATACCAAACCTTATTACCCAAAACCCACTCCCTCTGACCTACAGTATGAAGAGAATGTTCCCTACCGGGCCTATACTGGTAATGCCTGTTATCAGTTCAACGTTGATGGCTTGTCAGAAATACCAATCTTGAATTTCTTTCTTACAGTATTTTACTAGATTAGCGGTCATTTGAATAGGTCTGGCTTTCGTTGGTATCTCTTTTTCATTAAAATCTTTGGTATAAGGAAGAGTAATAATGTGTTTCTTCCTATCCCAGAAAGCATTTGAAATTGTCGAACAAACTTCCTTTTCCAGTTTTCCTTTAAAATTGTTTATTTTTTCTTTTTCTTTGGAGTCTTCTAACCTAGCCTACTGTCTTTTGAAAACTAGGTCATCTTTTAAGAAATTCAATCGGGTCTGTCTTAGGCTAAGGATGGCAACGCAATTGCTAAGATGGTCAGGGGTATTTTCCCAAATATTTTGGTTTTTCAAAACATTTAGGTCTCGTACCAAGACCGGAGAGATAAAAGAAAATATAATCTCTTTTCCTAGATATTCAGTGACAATTCCTTCAGCTATAACTTTGAAGGGAGAAATCAGATAGAGAAATGGTAATCCTAAAATAACATTATGGGTAAGGGTTTTAACTACAATAAAATTAGTATTATAGCAAACTCCACCATTACAGACTCTAGCATTAGTGAGCTTGTATTTAATGTCTAACAGTGTCTTGTTAGCTTCGTAAAGGGTTTCTGTTGTAGAATCTAGGTATTTGGTAGAGACCAAAGATTCAACATGCAAGGGAGTTTCTTAACATATTTTTTTACATGTTGGACAGCCTTAGTATGTTCTTCTGTCCAAGGGAGAGGATTGGTTTTTAATCTTTGAAAAAGAGATTTACAAATTATGCTAAGTTCTTTTTAGAAATTCGAAATATAATTCAGAAACCCCAAGAATCTCTGTAATTGTTTCTTATCTTTTATTTCATCTGGAAACCTATCAGCAAAATCTAAACTCCTTTGAATGGGAACAATTGTTCCTCTTTTAATATTGTGGCCCATAAATCAGATGTTGGTTTGGAAAGGGTAATTTTTGGGGCCGAAATCACTAACCCATGGTGTTTGATGGTTTTGAGGAATATCTCCAAGTGTTTCCAATGGAAGTCAATATTTTTTTTAAATATCAAAACATCATCTATGTAAACAATGGAAAATTCAGTGAAGGAATTAAAAATGTTTTTCATGATGCATTGGAATTCACTAAGTGCATTTTCAAGACCAAAAGGCATAACATTCCATTCATATTGTCCAAAAGGGACTGTGAAAGTAGTTTTGTAACGGTCTTGTTCGGCAACCTGGATTTTCCAAAAGCCCGACTTCATGTCAAATTTTGAGAAAATGATAGAGTCATAAAGTCTTTTCAACAAATCAGATTTGTTAGGCAAAGGGTATCTGATCCATTGTAAAACGTTGTTCAAAGATTTGTAATTGATAACAAGCCTAGGAACTCCTCTTTCTATTTCGGCATTCTTTTAAACATAGAAGGCAGGACAGCTCCAAGGGGATTTAGAATATCTGATAAGTTTTTTGTCAAGTAAGTCTAAATGCCCCTTTCCAAACCCCTTATTTTGAACAAAATGTTTTAGGAAAATTCCATACCAAATCAAGAAAAGTGACCATTTCGGATTTACAAAAAGAAATCCTTGAGGTCATGGGAGAAATAAAGGTTTTAAAAAGACAAATCCAAGATTTACAGGTCAAAGAAAGCTCTGAAGAACAATTTCTGAAAATACCTCCCAAAAATTCCCTAGAGAAACAACCAAGCTTCAACAGCTCTGACGAATCTGACAAAGAACAACTCGACCATAATGACCCCAAAGACAACTCTGGTTTTCCTCAAATCAGTGGTATACAAGAAATTAGGATCCAAAAGTGGTATGTCGAGGTTGACATTAGGATTACCCCTAATTATAATATAAGGGCCAACGCCCTTGTTGACACCGGAGCCGACCTAAATTGTATAATAGAATCTTTGGTAGGCCAAACCTGATGACTGGGACATTTGCCCGGACTTATTTTGCTTTTTTGTCCATTTTTATTTGACATGGATCTTGATGCTCGAATATGCCATCCAAGACAAAGTAGTGGGAAATGTTAAGGTCCCCTATTTTGGAAGACAAATCAAAATCAAATGTTAGAGTGGTTCGAACCTTGCCAATTTGGGAAAAGAGAGAGTATCCAGATGGTTCATGGAAAACCCTGCTCTCAACAACAAAATCTCGGATCAGTCAGGCTTCCTCATGGAAATATCTTAGAATCAGGCTAGAATTGTAGCGGCAACGACTACCGATGAGCTCATGAATATTGCTGAAGAAATGAAGAGCTCTATGGCCAGCATGTCCCAGGCTGGCACCAGTTTAGACCAAAGTGATAAAGACAAAGAAGATGACTCAAATAACTATGTTTATGATAGTGAGGACCCAACAACCTTTTTTGGCCACGATCCTTGATCTTATCCTTGATGATAAGGATCATGCTAAAGGCAGACAAGTAAAGCGATATAAAGTAAGAAATTCACCGACAAAAGCAAAGTAATCAGCAAAAGAGACAATTGACTTGACAAAAGCAAAAGTAAATTGTACCTCTGCCGACACACCTTCTGTCCTTTATAATAATGATGTATGGTTTGTTAACCCGGTTTAGCTTAACCATGGTTAACTTTTGTTTATATATTCTCAGATGCCTTCTTTCTGAGGCAGGTTCAGTTTACAACTTATTTTGTTTTTCTTCTAAAAATCTGTGAAGCTTTAATATTCCCCCTTCTTCTCTCCTTGTAAATTTCTGAACTTTCACTTAAATAAAGTTTGAGACTTATCTTTGTGAATCCACTTTGCTATCATACATATTTTGCTTAATCACTGTAAGCGACTATTTCTTTACCTTTTTTATGACGTACTATTATTTTCTGGTTTAAAAGTATATAGGCTGGAATACCTTGACATATCCGTATCCAGAGTGGTGCTGGCCAGGATAAAGTAAGGTTTAACAACGCCAAGTACTTGACCAATACTTGTATTTATACTGTATTATTGAACAGTTAATTGCTTGTTTATTTTGTCTTTAATTCCCTATATGTTTCTAAAATTACTATATATTGTCTTGTGTATTTTATTTTATATTATCTTGCTCCGTTTTGGTATCTGTTTCTAGAATTACTATATATTGTCTTGTGTATTTTATTTTATATTATCTTGCTCTGTTTTGGTATCAAAGCCTTTAGTCTTGTTGAAGGAGAAAATAGTAACTATTTCTAGGTGCAAAAGTCAGTAGATCTGTAGGGTGTTTGCCGTCTGCCAGGTGTGCTATAGGCTGTGGCCAGTTTGACCAGGCTGTGAGTTAAAACTTAGAATTCTTACTAATTATTTTCTTTACCATGTATGCGAGTAGTTCTAGACCTGGGATTGAGCCTGATAATATGAATAGTTGCACCGGACAATCTGTGGCTAATTATAAGACAAACTGGGATGACAAAGATTTAATTAACTGTTTAAAAGACCAAAGAGATTAATGTGAAATTTCAAAATAATACTTTTTCGACAAATCTTTTAAACAAAAACAGTTTGACTCAATACAATAAAATTGGTTTTAATGATCTACATATTGGAAGTGTCCAAGTAGGCATGAAACCCCTTTCAAAAATTGGCTTAAACAACTCTCTATTAATCGTTTTAAGGGACAAAAGAATTACTAACTATAAAAAATCAGTATTGGGTATGGCAGAAACCTCTCTGACCTATGGCCCTATCTATTTTCAGTGTTATCCAAACTTAACCATAGCCTTAAACACAGACGAACACAAAGAAAAAAGCCTAGTCATAGACATCCAGACTCATAACTATCAATTCCTTAAAAATCCAGCCTTTATAAACTTGTTTACAGAGTTTTAACCTCCGGACTTATTCCCAGCTACATACCTTCTTCTGTACCAGCTGGTCAGACCATATGCTTTAATGCATCCAACTCAGTTAATGTCTTAGCACCTGTTCCGGTCAAATAGGAAAACATTAAGTTTCCACATGATTGGGTCAAAGAACAGGTTGACCAACCTACCTATAGGCCGCCTATGAGAAACCTCCATGACTGTGTTACTGAACAACCCTTAGGATATCCTTCATAAGAGGCCTGTCCCTCAGAGATAATGACAGTAACCACTCCAGATCACTAAATGACTTCCAATCAGCTAGAAATTCCCTATCAAGCCTGTCTAGACAAAACATAGCCAGATAAATACCCAGTCTAGCCCCAAGACAGCCCAGACAAATAACTAACCTCATACCAAGCACTGTGACTCTTGGCCCAACTGCCAATTATGACCCAGAAGAAGACTCTAGCGAACCAATTATTAACTTGATCCCCAGAAGAAGAAGGCCCAGGCCCAAACCAGAAAACCCAATATATGTAACCCATGTTCAAAAAACCCCGGAACAAGTAGCCCAACCAATACACACTTATGACCAAGGCCAAACCTCACCCACTTCTTCGTAAGTCCTAACAGAAATCATTGGCCCCGAACCACCTGTCCGTTTCATTAACGTTATTGACACCAAATCCAGTATTGATTTTGACCTTTTAATTACTGATTATTATTCCCCCAGAATAAGCAATTAAGAGAAAAATACGAAAGAAACTACTCTGATAACAAGAGAAAACATTTTTATAAAAGATGGACAGAAAACATTGGAATTCTTAACCAAAAAATTCCTTTCTTTGAATTGTACACGAATAGAAAAAACTTTGAACAAAAATGCTCTGTTATTGACCAATCAAAAATTAGAACATACAGGACTAAGAGAGGAGAAGAAAAACAAATCCATCCTCCTCCTAGACACTTCGAAATTCAAATGCCAAATGACGACGTTGAGGGTAGTAGTTACACAATTCTCTGTACGCCTTTTATATTATTAGACGAGGAACTATCTAGTACCACACCTTCATCCTCACATCAAATAGAAGTGGTAATGAGACAAAACAATTATACCAATTTCTTTCTAAATTCCATAGGAGAACAACTAGAAAAAATAGACCTAAACCTCTCCCAAAACACTATTTCCCCTACAAAAAAAAGCCTTCCCCAACAGGTTTTCGTTCCTTATGAAACGTCCACCTCATCCCACATAAGTTCTAGGAGGGGAAAAGAGAAAATGCCAGAACAAATTGGACCTATCCTGTTCCCAGACAATACCGGCATTGAAAAATGCTTCGACAAACTCATTGATGAAAAAGAACTTTTAATGGCCTTAGAAGAAAGATTAAGGAACCCACCAAATCAAGAACCCATCAATTATCCAAATATCCAAACCATTGACAAAACCATCCCAGAATCCTCTAGTGAGGAAGAAGGAGAAGAAATGGATTTCCAAAACATTGTCCAAAGGATAACTTCTAATAACAAGGCGGACAGTTACAACCAGACCAAATACTACCAAAATACCAGACCTTATTACCCAAAACCCACTCCCCCTGACCTACAGTATGAAGAGACTGTTCCCTACCGGGCCTATACCGGTAATGCGTGTTATCACTTCAACGTTGATGGCTTGTGAGAATACCAAATCATCACTGTCCTCAGACAAATGCATACCATAGGGTATATTTATATTAAGAAACACAACATGTCTCACGCTGACGCTGTCACGTCCTTAACCACTGGATTTGAAGGACAATTATTTGGGTGGTGGACTCATACCCTGAGCCCAAATGTTAGAAGCACTATCATTGACCATACCAAAACCATAACCACTACATTACCGACCGGACCTACTACTGATCCAGCCTCTTTTATACCATATTCTTCAACCCAATTTACAACCCACTACATCTGAACCAGATGGAATAGATGTCTTATGTTATACTATTCTAATGCACTTCGTAGGAAACCCTAACATCAACCAAGGAAAAGACTTTTCAAAACTCCGAAATTTAAAATGCAAAAGACTTAGCGATTTCAAATGGTATAAAGACATTTTCTTAACCAGAGTTCTACAAAGACCTGACAATGCTAACCCTTATTGGAAAGAAACATTTATTGTTGGTTTACCAAAACTCTTTTACAATAAAGTTAGTGACGAAATGGTTAGACAAATGGGATGGTCTGACTGGTCACAAATGGACCTTAATGGCTGGACTTATGGTGAAATCATTGCCAATATCAATGTTGTTGCTATGCAACTCTGCAATGATCTTCAACTTAAAAGTCAACTCAAACAACAAAAATTGACAACCAGAAAAGGGTATCCATCGATACAAAAAAGACAAATATGGAAGGAAGAAATATCATTGGTCTGCATACATTCCTGGCAAAACTCCAAATTACTAGCCCCCCAAATCAAAGAAACCCTATTCCAAAAACAAAGAATTTTTTTTAAGAAATCAAACAAATGTTTTAAATGTGGCAAGGAAGGCCATTATGCTAACAAATGCCCGGACCAGAAAAATAAGATCAAGAGCCTTGACTTTGGAGACGAAATCAAGGAAAAGGTTCTCCAAGTCTTATATGCTGATTCCGAATCTCTAGACGAATCTTCATCCTCTCCCGATGAAGTGCTTGTCATTGGAGTATCATCCTCTAGTAATACTTCCTCTAATTCTTCCTCTGATTCAGAACTAGGAACCCAACCCTGCTTTTGTAAGGAAATAAATGTCCTCGATCAACATGATTATTCCCTAATAATTAGCATGATTGACGATATCAGTGATCCTTTGCAAAAGGCTAAGCATATCAAACAATTACAACAAAAAATCACCGGTGAAGCTGCTCCTAGTAGCAGTAGTACCCCCTTCACCGAAGCTAAACCTTTTAAAAATGCCCCTTTCCAAACCCTTGATTTTGAACAAAATGTTTTAGAAAAATTCCAGACCAAATCTAGAAAAGTGACCATTTGTGATTTACAAAAAAATATCCTTGAGATCAAGGGAGAAATAAAGTTTTTAAAAATAAAAATCCAAGATTTACAGGTCAAAGAAAGCTACGGAGAATAATTTCCGAAAATACCTCCCAAAAATTCCCCAGAGTAACAGCCAAGCTTCAACAGCTCTGGCAAATCTGACAAAGAATAACCCGACCATAATGACCCCAAAGACAACTCTAGTTTTCCTCAAATCAATGCTATACAAGAAATTAGGATCCAAAAGTGGTATGTCGAGGTGACATTAGGATTACCCCTAATTATAATATAAGGGTCAGCGTCATTGTTGACACCGGAGCCGACCTAAATTGTATAATAGAATCTTTGGTCCCTACCAAATACCTAGATTCTACAACAGAAACCCTCTACGGAGCTAACAAGACACTGTTGGACATTAAATACAAGCTCACTAATGCTAGAGTCTGTAATGGTGGAGTTTGCTATAATATTGATTTTATTGTAGTTAAAACCCTTACCCATAATGTGATTTTAGGATTACCATTTCTCTATCTGATTTCTCCCTTCAAAGTTATAGCTAAAGGAATTGTCACTGAATATTTAGGGAAATAGATTATATTTCCTTTTATCTTTCCTGATTTGGTACGAGACCTAAATGTTTTGAAAAACCAAATTATATGGGAAAATACCCATGGCCATTTTAGCAATTGCACTGCCACCCTTAACCTAAGACAGACCCAATTGAGTTTCTTAAAAGATGACCTAGTTTTCAATAGACAGGAGGCCAGGTTAGAAGACTCCAAAGAAAAATAAAAAATAAACATTTTTAAAGAAAAACTGGAAAAGGAAGTTTGTTCGACAATTCCAAATGCATTCAGGGATAGGAAGAAACACATTGTTACTCTTCCTTATACCAAAGATTTTAATGAAAAAAGGGATACCAACGAAAGCCAGACCTATTCAAATGACCGCTAATCTAGTAGAATACTGTAAGAAAGAAATTCAAGACTTACTTGACAAAAAACTTATCAGACATTCTAAATCCCCTTGGAGCTGTCCCGCCTTCTATGTTTAAAAGAATGCCAAAATAGAAAGAGGAGCTACTAGGCTTGTTATCAAATACAAATCTTTGAACGACGCTTTACAATGGATCAGATACCTTTTGCCTAACAAATCTGATTTGTTGAAAAGACTTTATGACTCTATCATTTTCTCAAAATTTGACATGAAGTCGGGCTTTTGGCAAATCCAGGTTGCCGAACAAGACCATTACAAAACTGCTTTCACAGTTCCTTTTGGACAATATGAATGGAATGTTATACCTTTTGGTCTTAAAAATGCACCTAGTGAATTCTAATGCATCATGAACAACATTTTTAATTCCTTCACTAAATTTTCCATTGTTTACATAGATAATGTTTTGATATTTTTAAAAAATATTGACCTCCATTGGAAACACTTAGAGATATTCCTCAAAACCATCAAACACCATGGGTTAGGGATTTCGGCCCCAAAAATTACCCTTTTTCCAAACCAACATCAGATTTCTGGGCCACAATATCAAAAAAGGAACAATTGTTCCTATTCAAAGGAGTTTAGATTTTGCTGATAGGTTTCTAAATGAAATAAAAGACAAGAAACAATTACAGAGATTCTTGGGGTGTCTGAATTATATTTTGAATTTCTACAAAGAACTTAGCATAATTTGTAAACCTCTTTTTCATAGATTAAAAACCAATCCTCTCCCTTGGACAGAAGAACATACTAAGGCTGTCCAACATGTAAAAAAATATGTTAAGAAACTCCCTTGCATGTCTATTTGTCATCCTACTGCCCCCAAAACTATTGAAACAGATGCTTCAGATATGGGATTTGGTGGCATTTTAAAACAAACAATTGATAGCAGAGAATGTTTGGTTAGGTATGTTTCAGGATCCTGGAATGATACCCAACAGAAGTATTCAACTGTTAAAAAAGAAATTCTAGCAATCGTCTTGACAATTCAAAAATTACAAGATGATTTGATTAATCAAAGATTTATTTTAAGAGTTGATTTTCAATCGGCAAAATTTATTTTGAAAAAAGATGTAAAAAACCTTGCCTCTAAACAAATCTTTGCTAGGTGGCAAACCCTTTTATCTGCTTTTGATTTCGACATTGAATATATTAAAGGAACAGAAAATAGTCTCCCAGATTTCCTGAGCAGAGAATTTTTACAGGGTGACAAATGACTAGTTCAAACAGAGGTCGTGGTGGTGGCCGAAGCCCTGGCGGCAGAGGCTCCATAAGATATGACTTATCAGACAAATGCATGGACTTATCATTATCGACTTATCATGCTTCTCCTAAAGGAAGTCATAAAGACAAGTATGCTATTTCACTTATATCCCATCCCAAATCACCCCATGCATTACCTATACAGTTTCCACAATTGCCCCCTACCGGGCCTTCGTCATGCATGAGCTCAAGCCAAAGTCCAATTCACACAAAAAATACCTTTTCACCTTTGGCCATAGACAACAGCCCATTCAAAACAATAGTCTCCTAAAAAATAACCCACATTCAAATAAACAGGAGAAAATCCTGGCCCAGTCGGCCTTTCCTAGGGTCAACCAACCGACTTATTCGTATGTCAATAAACCCTTCTTTAACAGGTTCTTTGTCATGGAACAACATTTCTTGCATGACCATTATTTTAGGGAACCTAAAAAAATTACTGATGACATCATCAAACCCTTGTTTGGAAGGATCCCAAAAGTCTTAATAAAAAGACACATCTTTTATGAATTTATTCTTGTAGACACGGAATCGATTTTCATTTCAGATGTTTTCGACAAAATTGACAATGAAAAACTAATTTTCAGAAAAATAAAGATTTGTAAAATTATTACCCTTGAGCAATGGGGTGGGGATCCCAATACAGCAAGGAATTTTAGTAGAATTTTCCACGTCTCAAAATTCTCCTACTGGGACTATATTGAAGCTTGGACCAAGTTTTTATATAGACAAAACCCAGGAAATTCCCACACCTGGTTTATCTTTTTTGATAAAAATTTCAAAATTGATCTACCAATCTGGTTCTAGGAATGGTGGGACAAATTTGGCCCGATAATTGACTTTCTCCCCAGTCAGGTTAAAGAAGGATATTCCTTCTGGATCTCTAACTTGGCCAAACCTGATGACTGGGACATTTGCCCGGACTTATTTTGCTTTTTTGTCCATTTCAATTCGACATGGATCTTGATGCTCGAATATGCCATCCAAGACAAAGTAGTGGGAAATGTTAAGGTCCTCTATTTTGGAAGACAAATCAAAATCAAATGTGGAGTGGTATGAACCTTGCCAATTTTGGAAAAGAGAGAGTATCTAGATGGTTCATGGAAAACCCTGCTCTCAGCAACAAAATCTCGGACCAATCAGGCTTCCTCATGGAAAAATCTCAGAATCAGGCTAGAATTGCAGCGGCAACGACTCTTGATGAGCTCATGAAGATTGCTGAAGATATGATGAGCTCTATGGCCAGCATGTCCCAGGCTGGCATAAGTTCAGACCAAAGTGATAAAGATAAAGAAGATGACTCAGATAACTATGTTTATGACAGTGAGGACCCAACAACCTTCTTTGGCCACGATCCTTGATCTTATCCTTGATGATAAGGATCATGCTAAAGGCAGACAAGTAAAGTGACATAAAGTAAGAAATTCACCGACAAAAGCAAAGTAATCAGCAAAAGAGACAATTGACTTGACAAAAGCAAAAGTAAATTGTTTCTCTGCCGACGCACCTTTTGTCCTTTATAATAATTATGTATGGTTTGTTAACCTGGTTTAGCTTAACCATGGTTAACTTTTGTTTATATATTCTCAGATGCCTTCTTTCTGAGGCAGGTTCAGCTTACAGCTTATTTTGTTTTCCTTCTAAAAAGCTCTGCGAAGCTTTACTATTCCTCTTTCCCTCCTTGTAAATTTCTGAACTTTCACTTAAATAAAGTTTGAGACTTATCTGTGTGAATCTACTTTGCTGTCAGACATATTTTGCTTAATCACTATAAGCGACTATTTCTTTATCTTTTTTATGACATACTATTATTTTCTGGTTTAAAAGTATATAGGCTGGAATACCTTGACATATCCGCATTCAGAGTGGTACCGGTTAGGATAAACTAAGGTATAACAACTCCAAGTACTTGACAAATACTTATATTTATACTGTATTATTGAACAATTAATTGCTTGTTTATTTTGTCTTTAATTCCCTATATATTTATACAATTACTATATATTATCTTGTACATTTTATTTTATATTATCTTGATCCGTTTATATATATATGGGCTGCACTTGGATGTTTTTAGGTAATGCCGATAACAATTATTGAACTGCCATCTATAAAGTTTGACCGGATTTTCAACCCTGAAATAGTTGAAAATCAGTTTATTTATGATGATCTTCCACTTTGTGCTTTTACATTCAACTGTCTTCTCCTTTCCTTATCTTTTTCTTAGCATAAGGGAATAGAACTCCTCTCTACAAATTTTGGGGTTTGATATATATATCAAATGGGCCTGTCTAAGTGTCTAAACTCGAGTACCTCGGCTGAGATTGGATGGTAGCTTAGGCGGCCGAATCTGACACTGCCTCGTAGATCAGCGAATGCTCATCTAACAAGTGTTTATCTCGGTTTCTCTACACAACCACTACAGTGATACGTAGTCCAACTTGGGACGTTGCATGTTGTCAGGTGAGAAACTTGGTTTCTGATGAAACGTGGAGTTTAGCTTAATGTATGGCTTGCCCGAGACGATAGACTAGGTGGAGTTAGTTTTCTTCAAGTGAGAATTATCGGGGAGGTTTTTCATGGGCCCGACCCGTAGGCTTGAGAGTGTTTGGCCCTTTTAAACTTGTTATGGAAAATGCATGAGCCTAATAACTCTATTTCTTGGGTCCACTGGTTATCCAGCCCATGTGGCTCTAGCCCAAATTTAGGGTATAACATGTGCAACATCAAAAAGTTTGACGGTGATCTTGTCTTCTTTGATACAACCTCATGAACTAATAAGTGATTGTATTTTTAAACATGCAATCACAATAATTAATTTTGTGATCACTTGCAATTCCTATACGATAATATTATATATATTTTTGTGACAACTTGTAATCATATGAAATCCCATGCCGTTGCATCTTGTAATGTTGTAATGAAGAATGACTCTATATATACATATAAATAATGTTATTGTATGTGAATTGTATATGATCACACAATTATGTTATTTTGATTACATGTTAGGGCATGTGAACACATTAATTAATATGATCATACCAAAAGAGATATGATCATAGTAATTTTTTTTATGTTACATCATATAACATTGCACACAAGGGCATCCTTTGGGCTAGGATAGGGTGGGCAGTCCTAACAAAAAAAATGACAAGTTAAATAAAAATAAAATTTTAATTCATATTTTTCCTATTTTAAATAGAAAACGTGTAAGAGTGTGGAAGAAGGATTACTTGGATTACATGTATTTATATAACTTTGTTGAAGCCTTTTCTTCAATCATCAATTCATCATGACTTAAAAGTAATCATGTGTAAGTTTTTTTGTTTTTTGTTTAATAATTATTATTGTCTTTCTCAAACTCACCCTTTCCCAAATTTACTTTAATTTGATCAAATATCATTATTATTATTTGTAAAATTTGAAGGACTGACAAGTAGAGGTGTCCACAGTTCGGTTCCGATTACGAACCGTCGATTTCAGTTCCGTGGAAAGACCAAACCGTAACCGTAACCGTAATCGTAACCGGGATAGGGCGGTTTCGGTTCCGACGGTTTCAGTTACGGCTCAGTTTCGGTTTGTCAAACCAAACGGTTCGGTTCGATTTTCGGTTCGGTTCGGTTCGGGTTCGGTTTCGGTTTGGTCCGGTTTTTTTTTTTCATATACATTGTCACGTGTCAGCAATTGATTAGTTGTTGCATATTTTTTTTTATTGGACAAAGCTCACTTGCACCATATAAGTGCATACACCCAAATGCTTTCTTTTTCAAAAGGTAAGAACATGCCACTTGGCACAATTTGATTTGTTTTTTTTAATATAGCGAAACCGAGATTTTTGGAAGGATTTTCAGAAATCCTAACCGTAACCGAACTATCGGGAACCGGTTTCCAACCGGTTTCCAACCGGTTTTTTAACCGACGGTTTTGGTTACGGTTTGAGAGGGCGATTTCGGTTCGGTTTCGAACGGTTTAACCGAACCGTGGACACCTCAACTGACAAGTAAGTATTATTACCAAAAAATACGGTGATTAGGTATGCTACGTCGTCAAAAAACAACTAGAAAATATCAACCCAAGGTCACCAATAGATGATCTCAAGACCCGGTAAGGTTTACCCAAACGATTGGGTGAAACTAACTCGATCGAAATTGTAAGGACATTTATTTTGTGATTAACATAATTCATGACAAACAACACCATAATAGGGATGATTGTGTAATGTATAGCTTAGGTCTTCTTAATGATTATCATGGTAAGCTTCCAAGAATCTCTACGATTTCAAGAGCGAAAGGTATATTCACCTAAATTTGTCTCTTAAAGAGTTTAGGTGCACACACACGCACACTTTATACTTGCTTTGTTCACTTTGCATTTGTGTTCTTTATTGCTTATATGTGTGCACCATTTGTACATTGCACACATAATAACATGCATTGTATTGACAAGCATTTATACCTTGTTTTTAGCTCTAAGTGTGGCTTTATGCATAGTTGTTAATCAAAAATTCGTTTGGGTCCAAAATGTTTGATCAACACCCTCAAGCCACAACCTGGTAGGTTGCAGCGGAGTAGGTACCTCATGCCGTAACTTTGAAAAAGTGGATATAATAAAAAGGGGAAGAGGTGCAAAACGTATCAACTAAAAACAATGGGAATGGGATGTTTTATTACTCACATGATTGATACAATGATGATAATAGTTTTAAATATAGGACTCTCTTTTCTCTCCCTCACTTTTACACAGTTGGCGATGGCGATCTTGTGCTAGTCGATAAGTGGTTATTTCTTTGTAGTAGGTGGCGAATAGACTCTGTAGATTAGTGATGATTACACTCTCTAGGTTATCAATTTTTTTTAATTGATTTCTCGATCCCTTACTTCGAATTCTACCATTGTAATTATGGTCTCCGACTCTTTAGTCAATCCCTACAAATCAGGCTAATTGATCTACAATCATCAGAGTTGATTTACGTTGACTGAAACTGTAAATTAGCACGTGAATTACTCCCTTTAATTACGTAATGATTTTCGCTATATTTGAATTATGATTGAGTTGACCATTTTGTCTTATTTATGGCGCTTTAAATGACCAGGAGATCAACTTTCATTTTTTGCATTGCTGAAGATGAATGTTGACTCTGTTCCTTTGGGTACGTTACTGGTCCATTATCCCTGGTACACCGGTCCACCTTTACTGGCCTGATTCTTACTTTACCATACTGATACCCTCTTGGTACCGTTCTTCCTACTGGGCGGATGAGACTCATATATCGGATTGGTCTCGTATTGATATCGTTGTTCTTGTGTACCAAGTAGGTGTCGCGGTACCTAGAGACTATATAGGAGGTAACGTGGTACAAATTCTCCCTAATGCCAGGTAAAAGGCATGGTATGGCACCTAGCCTTCCTAGATTATGGTATATATATTTCCTGGTACTTGGGAAATGTTCATGATCCAGATCTTACAATGTATCAACTCGATGAAAAATTCTTCTTTGATACCTCGTCAAATTCTTCATTGATCCCTCTTTGATCTTACCATTTTGTTACTCACAATTGACTAGAATCTGGTATGAAATCCTACAATAAATGAACATTCCACTTGTTGAACCGGGAAAGGTCAGTTATTTAAAAACAAAAAGATTTTTAACGTTGTGCGTTTCCTGAAATTGCCATTCCAACTACCTAAATATCTTATCTCACTGATGATGCTTCCGTTACCGGTAACCGTTTCCCTCCTCAATTTACACTTCAACTTCTCACGACTCTCTTACACTGCTCCAACAATTTCCCTATTCTTCAAAGAAAAAGAAAAAAATACCCCAATCACCTGAACCTATCTTTCTTCCTTATTCGAAACTGAATCGCCAATCTCTATCACCATGTCTGCTAACAGTCTAGACCAAATCTTCGATGGTGGTTCTGCTGGTATTACGGGCCTTACTCATAGGTGGAAGAGGAACTGTCATAGAGGCGACGATGGAGGAGGTGCTACTGTCTCCCAACGCCATAGATCAAATGGTAATGTGGCAATCGGGTCAGGTTTCAGCATCAACCCCGATACTTTGGTTGATATGGAAGATGATTCAATTACTGAGACCAGTGAGGTCGAAAAGGTGTAGTCATCAGAGACGTTGAAAATACAAACACAATTAATTTGCCTTAAGCAAACCTAGAGAGAGAGAGGGGGGTGAATAGGTTAGTACACATTTTTTCAAACCCTTAAAACAAACTTAATTTTGTCCCTCTGGATAGTTTGTATCATAATTTACTAAAAAAACACAAGCAAAATCAATCAAATAAAGATATGCTTGGTCAATTGAAGATAATGTAGATAACAACTAACATGTGATACAAACTAACTTTATATAGGCTATCACTCATTAGCCTTTAACATATACAAAGCTTGTTATAAATAAATAACAATTACAAGTAAAAATACACAAGATGCATGTCAACACATAGACAAATATAATAAAAAAAGATAGAGAAATTGACACTACATATTTACCTGGTAAACCTCTAAAGAGGAAACATCCACGAGTTGATACCACAACAACCGGCAAACAACTTCAACTAGTAAGATAAAAAGATACAATATCTTAAGTCACCACTTCACCTAGAAATCTCCCCCTCCACCATACACAATGAAAGAGATGTCTCCTTGCTCAACTATCCGAGTCCTTCTGACTCTAGTCAAGACTTCCTTGCTCAGTTATCCGAGTCTACCTAACTCTAACCAAGGCTTCCTTAGTCAAATCAAATAATCTTCTAAGAAATGAGACTTTCAACCTTTTCACAAGGCATCCTAAGTGATCATGAATGCAAAAAGCAAATAAGCACGCAACATAAAATATGATGTTCAACATATCCTATGGAAACTAGACTTACACATGAACTACCTGCTGGGATTATGCTCGATAGCAAGAGAGTAATAATGTATTTGACAATCTGTCATATTAATAAATTGATTTATAGTTTAACAAATCTTATCGCATTTATAGTTCTATTATTATAATTGTCAAAAGTAAATAATCATAAGGTCAAAAGACTATGAGAAAAGAAGAATTGTTCATACATCTGGATATGTATAAGGTAGACTCAAATCTTTAGTTAGTCTTGAATAATACTCACAACTTAAGATAAAGGTTGAACGTGTCTTTAACTTGTCAAAGTTGTAGAGTATTTTGCTAGCATTTGAGTGGGATCAAATGTGTTATGATGAGTATAAAATCTTCAAAGTGTGGTGCCTTTGGGCAAAAGAATCTAGTACACTGGGTGCGTGCATTGAATAGGATCACAGTAAAATACTTTATCCATAACCGTCAATGGATAAAAGTTTTCACTTACAGACAATCGGGGAGTCTATCTCAATTCTGAGATAAATAATGGACTAATGGTTGCAAGTGTTATCATTTGAGCTATCAATGAGTACGATTATATAGCATAGTCTATCCTCGATAGTTTGGTGGTATTCATTTGTTAATCGATAGAGGACTTCATTTATAGAAATGGACATCGTGGCTCCATATATTAAATGAGAGTAGAATATCATCATATGGATGTTTGAGGTATTGAATATTAAATCCTAACGTTAAGTTTTCAATAGTATCTATCGAAATATGGCTTCCGGAAAAGTCAAAATATCCAAGTTCAAAATGTGGTCATATGAGTAAATATGGTAACTTGTAGAGCTATAGGCGGTCTATGAGCTCTTGAAGATTACTGGTATTCTTCACGAGGATACACTTTCTCCATTAAGATTGTCTAGGGTATAAATGAGCAATATTAACTTATTCTATCTTTATTTAAGAGTTCAATTTTAGTTCTTTAGTGGAATGAACTAAAATTAATAGATCAGACCATAGTGAATCATTTGTTGATTGTGATTAGGTTATGTCTACTGAAGCTTAAATTTAGACAGCCCGTCAAGATCCTCAATCCATATGAACTTGCATAGATCACTTGATATATTCTGTCGAACCAATTTATGGGTCCATCTAGAATTTTATTAAGGCATGTGAAATTGTTTCTTTTTGTAAGAATGGGTCTAGTTCACATGTGGACTTTTTATTAAGTCCAATGGATTTAATAAAATAGTAAAAACAATATTTGGCCCGTATATAGAGGCTTGGGAAGCAAGGGACTATTTATTATTCTTATATATTGTTTTTTTATTTTATTATTAATTAAATGGAAATTAATTATTTAATTAAAAGTCAAAATCTTTTTCCTAGTAGGAGATGGTCTCCTAGATTCATATTATTGTTGGTAATAAGATAAGTATCAAATACTATATTTGATAAGTAGATAAATATGGAAATTTATTTATCTAGTCAAATTATGAAGTATTAGATTTATATAAGGAAGTTTTTTTGATTTAGTAACAATTAAATTATATTCATTAATTGGTTATTGAAAAATACACTATTTGAATTGGATTAGAAGTCTTGGTGTGTAAAAGAAATCCTATTTTTAAGAGGATTGAATCCAAATTTTGATAGGAGTCTTGGTGAAGTAGAAATCCTCTTTCTATGAGGATTTTCGGCCACCTATATATACTCCTATATTGAATTTCGACCAAGATCTAATTTTTGGTGTGAGAAGTTGTTTTTTATTTGTTTTTTTATAGTTATAAAAAAAACTTCATTCAACTAATAGATATTGTGTATTGAATTCCGCCAAGGAGAAGAGAAAAGAGGAACGTTTTGTTTTTGATAGTGCACTAGTTGCCTTTACATCAAAAGGTTTTGTGTACAACATCGAATCAAGGTTCACACAAGTTTCAATCAAATAGATTGATAATTCACAAGTGACCGGATGTTCTTACATTTTCTCTTGGAGGATTGTTGTGACTAACAAAGAAGAAGATTTTGTTTGTTTTCATCCTCAGATATACAATTAAAAGTAAGGGAGCCCACACTCCTAGGTGATTCACGTTCGTGATTGGATTGGAAGATCTTGCGGATTCAATTCGAAGCTAGTTCAATCATCACGAAAAAAAAAGGTACGATACTTTTAATATATGTCAATTAATTTAGGGTTAAGGTTCTTTCCTTTGAAGGGAAATTTTTTAAAATATATCAAACCCTCATTCTATGCTTCCGCGGCTTTTTGAACCGATTTTTCCCTACAATTGGTATCAGAGCCTAGTTGTACCATTGATTAATTGATGTATATATACGTGAATCTATATTTTTTTATTGTAAAGATGCATGTTTTAGAAAGAGATGGCAGTCTAGTTATTAGCATATATATTTACAATGGAATGTATGGATATATATATGTTAAAAGAAAATTTTGGCTAGGGGACCAAAGAGAAATTTTCCTCTCTCCTAACCCGAATCAAAGCCCGAGTTCACCATGTAGGGAAAAAACCACGCGCAGTGGAAGCATGAGAAAAATAAAAAATTAAGGTTTGCGTGTAAATAAAATAATTTCCCTTTTAAATAACAAGAACCTTAACCCTAGATTAATTGATGTATATAAAAGTGTCGTACCTTTTTCTCGTGAATATTGAACAAGCGCCGAATTGATTCCATAAGATCTTCCAATCCAATCATGAACGTGAATCACCTAGGAGTGTGGGCTCCCTTTCTTCAAATTGTATACCTGAGGATGAAAACAAACAAAATCTGTTCTTTGTTAGTTACAAATATTCTCTAAGAGAAAAATCAAGAACGTCCAGGCACTTGTGAATTATCAATCAATTTGATTGAAACTCGCGTGAACCTTGATTTGATGTTGTACACAAAACCCTTTTAATGTAAAGGATACTAGTGTACTATCGAAAACAAAAACGTTCTCTTTTTCTCTTTTCTCCTTGGCCGAATTCCACACCCTATATCTTAGAGTTGATTGAATTTTGTCTAGAGTAAAATACTAAATTTTTCTCTCTTAAAATTCTCTCTTGCCAAGCAAAATTCTCTCTTAGAAAAGCCTTAGGTTGGCCGAAATTTTACTCTAAGAATCATAGGGCTGGCCGAAATTCACAAGGGTATATATATATAGGATCACAAATCCTTTCCAAAGAAGGATTTACTTGGTTGGCAAGAATCCTTTCCTTAGGTGAATTTATTTGGTAGCTAAGAATTCATTTCTTAAAGGAATTCTATCCTCTTATATATATATATATACACATATGAGCTGGCCGAAATTCACAAGAATATGTATTAGGATCATAAATCCATCATAAATCCTTTCCTAAGAGGGATTTACTTTGTTGTTAAGAATCCTTTCCTTAGGTGGATTTACTTGGTGGTTAAGAATCTTTTTTCTAAATGAATTTTATCCTATACCAAGACTCCCAATCCAACTCAATAATGTATTTGTAACCATATTTAAAACTTCCTAATTTGATTAGATAAATAATTCCTTTTACTTATCTACTTATCAAATAAAGTCTTTAATATTAATTTTACTACCAACAATAGTATAATTTTAGAAGACCATCTCCTACTAGGAAAAAGATTTTGACTTTTAACTAAATAATTAATTAATCAACAAATTAATTAATTTCCATTTAATTAAATAATAAAATAAAAAATAATATAATTAAGCCATTCTAAATAGCCTTGCTGCCCATACCATATATATGGGGCATATATTATTTTTCTTATTTAATTAAATCCATTGGATCTTAATAAAAAGTCCACATGTGAACTAGACCTATTCTTACAAAAAGAAACAAGTTCACATGCCTTAGTACATTCTAGATGGACCCCTAAATTGGTCCGGTAGAATATACCAAGTGATCCATGCAAGTTCGTTTGGATTGGGGATCTTGGCAGACTATCTAAATTTAAGCTCCAATAGACACAACCCAATCACAATCAACAAATGATTCATTTAGGTCCGATCTATTTAATTTTAGTTCATTCCACCAAAGAATTAAAATAGAACTAAAATTGAACTCTTAAATAAAGATAGTTTAAGTTGATGTTTACTCATTCATACCCCAGATAACCTTATTGGAGAAAGTGTAAACTCGTGAAGAATACCAGTAATGGCCAGGAGCTCATAGACCATCTATAGCTCTCCAAGTTACCATATTTACTCATATGACCACATTTTGAACTTGGATATTTTGACTTGTCCAGAAGCCATGTTTCAATAGACACTATTGAAAACTTAACGTTAAGATTTAATATCCAATACCTCAAAACATCCATATGATAATATTCTACTTTCATTTAATAAATGGAGCCACGATGTCTAAATCTATAAATGAAATCCTTTATCGATTAACAAATGAATACCATCAAACTATCGAGGATAGACTATGCTATATAATTGTACTCATTGATAGCTCAAATGATAACACTTGCATCAATAAGTCCATAACTTATCTCGGGATTAAGATAGACTCTCCGATTGTCTCCAAATGAAAAACTTTTATTTATTGACGGTTCTAGATAAAGTATTTCATTGTGATCCTATTCAATGCACCCAGTGCACTAGATTCTTTTGCCCAAGGTCACCACACTTTGATGATTTTAGACTCATCATAACACATTTGATCTCACTCAAATGCTAGCAAAAGAATCTACAACTTGGACAAGATAAAAACGCCCAACCTTTTATCTTAAGTTGTGAAAATTATTCAAGACTAACTAAATAGTTTTGTCTACCTCATACATATATAGATGTATGAACAATTCTTTTTTTTCTCATAGTCTTTTGACCTTATGATTATTTACTTTTGACAATTATAATAATTAAACTATAAATGCTCTAAGATTTTTTTAAAACTAGAAATCATTTTATTAATGTGAAAAGATTGTCAAATACAATATTATACTCTTGCTATCAGGCATAATCCTAACATACCAGTTTGTCCTAATGGCGAGCCATGGAACTACCCCACAGAAGCGAGGAAGGGTCATCGAGCGTTAGAACTATCAGGAATGGAGCCTGACACGACCAGATCATGCCCCTTATGCTAACACTGGAATTTTGGCAAAGCCCGATACGTGGTTATCCGGGCTACCTGAGATCGAAATTACCTTGTAACCTACCCAGAAGCCCGCCAACCTCTCCAGGCATAATAAGGGAGAGCCTTTAAAGATATCAGGTTCATGCTATGGCTACCTTCCAATTCGCTAAGGAAGACTCGAACCTATCTGGACGAGAAAAAAGAAGCTTGCATAATCCATGCTCCTCTCAATGAGTGCCTACAAGGCCATCCCAAGCTCTAAAGGACCAGGAAAGGTCAAGCCGAGCTTATGATAACAAAACTAAGGAAGAGGTCTACCTGTTAGAACCCTGTTCACCGGTCATGCAGTGGAAGTAAGGTTTTAAATTGTTTTATACATATCATAATCTGTATTTGGGAGCAATGAACTTTGGATTGTAATTATTTTTTGGAACTAATACATACAATATGTAAACACATGAAATTGAAATCGATATAATCAGAAGAAGAAAATCTTACCAACGTTTGGAGGCTCCTTCACTTCACGATGTGCTTCTGTCTGAACCACTCGATCTTCCTCGCTATCTCCTGAAACTGGTAACAGCTTGTGGGCACATCACGGTCTCAGGAACTTGAATGGAGGATGTAGATAAATAATTGAAGAAACTCTTTCTTCTCAATTTGGTGTACTGATTTCACGCAAACATAAATTGCATCTCATGCAAAACTTATATTGTCAGATGTGGTTTTGTCTTTCTTTTAAAACTATATATATATATATATATATATATATATATATATATATATATATTATATCTCACGCACCCTTTTGATAACAGGACAAGCACTTGAATTTTGTTTAAAAAATTTGCCTGTCACATCTTGTGATCATGCGTTAATATATATATTTATATCTGTTTTTTCTCTTACGCAAACACTTGCGTTTATATATATATATACCTATTTGCATCCTATACAAACACTTATATATGTGCACACACCAATTTGCATCCAATGCAATCTCTTGTGTTATAATTGATATATATCTTTTAATTATCCTTTTCAAATATATCTAATATATTAAAAGTGATAATAAGTATTTTAAATTGAAACTTAAATTCAAATACTTAGATGAATGATTTAGTAAAATAAAATAATCATATTATTTTATCTTCACCTAAATCCATATATCAACTAACACCCTCCAATTAATAGTTCATTAATAAATCATAACTATCAATATAATTAAATAATCTAATTGTTTAATTAATTTAACTATTAACATTCATTAATTAAATAATCTCATAATTCAATTAATTCCCGAATATATACATGTCACTTTTGTAACACAATTAATTGGACAATCCAGTTAATTAACCGTGACCCTTGTTACCTAAATCGATCAGGCTAGCAAGGGGACCTAATGGACCCACAGTTTTTTGAGCTCCAATAATCCTCGGAATCATTAATTAAACTCTTTAATTAATATTTAATTAATATTCATTGATTATTAACTCTGGTGTTATTCCACTAAAAACATGAAGCTACACTCTCTCAATTGCAGACGCTTTTACACAGACCGATACAACTCGGTGTCTATCAATATAGCTGTTACACATGGTGTGATCCTCCACAGTAGTTTAAAATTAGAGCTGAGTCATAATGTCCATTATACCCCTCTAATTATATATATCCTTTAAGTACCGTTGATTCTCTAATGGACAATAAATTCTATTTCCTTACGGAATTAGGAAAGCATTCATATTGTCCAAGCCCCGAATCAACCCGTAAGGGAACTACCATCTACTTCTCACAAGAAGGAGTGGATTCCACTATTGTGTACAAACCTTCCCAGCCACAAGTCAAACCGCAATCCCAACATACGGAGTATATTGATCAGGAAATGCATCTGACCTCACCTATGGTATATCAAACACCATGATCTAACCTGAAGGAGTCGATAAGATACTCAGGATTAAGATCACCCACATATAGCCATCATTAGTTGATATATATGAATCTCATCAGTAAACGGGTCCTGGTGAGAGATTTATAAAGATCATGGCCTAGTCCAATATGATCACATCATACAAGGTGCCTCCATTCTCATATCTCCATATGAATGATTCATGACAGAATCACCGTACATTACAGACTGGGCCGCAACTATAGATTAACCATAAATATAGTACCCAACTTTATTTGCTATCTATGGACTCTTTAGATTGTATGTCCCTTAATGTATCCATCAATATATGACACTCATATACACAGTTCAAGATTACATCCGACAATCCTGAATGTTAAATATATGCACAAGTTATAAAATAAATAACACAAAAAGAATGAATTGAACTTTTCTTTTATTTATTTCATAAATCCATTTACAAATTACATATTTAGGGCATAAACCCCGACAATCTCCCACATGCACTAAAGCATGTGAGGCATGTCTTGTAACCCTAGACTATCAAGGTGACTTGAAAACACTTTAGCCGATAAGGTCTTCGTAAATGGATCAACATGATTGTCTTGTAAGGTTATCATGGTGACGATCACATCTCCTCTCTGCACTATCTCTCTAATGAGATGATACTTTCTCTCTATATGCATCCTCTCTTATGGCTTCTTTGTTTTTTGTAATTAGCCATGGCACCACTGTTATCACAGTAAAATGTGATGGGCCTATCCAAATCTGGAACAACTTCCAGATCACTCAAGAACTTACGGAGCCAAACAACCTCTTTAGCAGCTTAACATGCGGCTACATATTCAGCTTCAATGGTGGAGTCAGCAATGCAAGATTGCTTGATACTTCTCCACACAATGGTTCCACTACCCAGTGTGAATACTGATCCAGACGTGGATTTTCCAGAATCCCTGTCTGATTGAAAATCAGAATCCGTGTATCCTAACGGGATCAAATTCTGTCCAGAATACACTAGCATATAATCTCTCATTCTCTGAAGATACTTGAGAATTGTCTTGACAGCAACCCAATGATCCAATCCTGGGTTGGATTGGTATCTGCTGACTACTCCCACTATATAGCAGATGTCTAGTCTCATGCATAAAATTACGTGCATTAGACTACCTACTACCGATGCATAGGGTACACGTCTCATATCCTCATCTTGGTGAGGTGTCTTAGGACACTGTTCCTTAGACAAGTGAACTCCATGCTTGGAAGGTAAATTATCTTTCTTGGAGTTCTGCATCGAAAAATGCATAAGAATCTTGTCGATATATGATGCCTGAGACAATGATATGAGTTTGTTCTTACGATCCCTTATAAGTTGAATCCCTGAAACATAACTTGCCTCTCCAAAATCTTTCATTTGGAATTGTCTAGCTTGTCATCCCTTTATATCAGACAACACTCCTACATCATTCCCAATGAGTAGGATATCACCTACTTATAGGACCAAGAAATCTACTTTCTTATCCATGATGCACTTGTAGACACAAGGCTCATCAACGTTCTGCTCGAAGCCATACGTTTTGATCACATCATCAAACCTAATGATCATATAGATGGACCTTTATAGCTTGCAAACCTTTTGCTCTTTATCTGGAAACATGAATCCCTCTGGTTACATCATATAGACGCTCTCATCAAGATTACCATTCAAGAATGAAGTATTGTCATCCATTTTCCAAATTTTGTAATCAAAATAAGCAGCAGTGGATGAGAGAATCCTAATAGACTTAAACATGACTACTGGCGAGAAGGTCTCTTCATAATCGACCCCCTCTACTCCTCTCTTTCTCTTGTAGATCCATTTACACCCTATGGGTTTTACCCCATCTGGTAAGTCTACAAGATCCCAAACTGAGTTAGAGTATATGTACTCCCTCTCATGATTCATGGCTTTAAGTCATTCCTCTTTATTAGTATCTTCTATTGCATTTAAATGTCAATAGATCATCCACACTATTAGCAGAGACAACACCTTGTCCCTCACCTATACCTAAATAGCTTTCAGGTTGTCTCACAACCCTCTCACTCATCTAGGTGATAGTGTATCCTGATCAGAAACCATCTGACTCTCAGTTGTTTATGGATCAACAATTCTTGTTGATGAAGCACTAGTCTCACCAGGCTACAACTCATTCAATACAATCTTAGAACTAGATTTATGGTCACTAATATAATTGTCCTCAAGAAACGTTGCATTTGTCGATACAAATACTTTGTTATCTTCGAGACTACAGAAGTGTCCACCACTGGTCTCCTTGGAGTATCCTACAAACAAGCAGACCATAGACTTGGAGCCTAGCTTTCCACTTCTGTTCTTTAGCACGTGTGATGGACACTCCCGTTTGCGGAAATGTTGCAAACTAGCTTTACGACCATTCCACAACTCTTGGGGAGTCATAGGAATAGATTTGGATGTAATGCCGATCCCTAAAGTAATTTGGTAATGATGAGAAACTAATCATAGATTTCACCGTTTCCATTATGGTTCTATTTCTCCTCTCAACTACACCATTTTGCTGAGGTGTATCGGGAGCTGTGAGTTGGGAAACTATCCCATGCTCAACCACAAAGTCTTCAAACTCTTGGTCAAGGTACTCACCTCCATGATCCGATCGTAGTAACTTGATAGTCCTACTTAATTTATTCTCAACTTCAACTCGAAATTCTTTGAACATTTCAAAAGTTTCCGACTTCCGTTGTTTGTCGATGTTTGTAACATATATCCCAAAAGGAATTTGGTAATGATAAGAAACTAATCATAGATCTCACCATTTCTATCAGGGTTCTATTTCTCCTCTCCGCTACACCATTTTGCTAGGGTGTACTGGGAGCTATGAGTTGGGAAACTATCCTTTGCTCGACCATGTAGTCTTCGAACTCTTAGTCAATGTACACACCTCCATGATCTGATCGTAGTAACTTGATAGTCTTATCTAATTGATTCTCAACTTCAGCTCAAAATTCTTTGAACATTTCAAATTTTTCCGACTTCCGTTGCATTAGGTAGACGTATCCGTATCTTGAGTAGTCATATATAAATGTGACATAATACTCATAATAACCCCTAGATTTAACATTCATCGGTCTGCAGATGACTGTATGTATAATCTCTAGCGGTTCTTTAGCACTAAGCCCTTTTCCAGTAAAAGGTCTCTTAGTCATCTTACCTTCGAGACAAGATTTGCAAACAGGTAAGGTGCCAACCTTTAACTCACTTAAAGGTCCGCTTTTTACTAGTCTATCTACCGGTCAAGGTTTATATGATCAAGCCTTAGATGCCGAAGATATGTGTCCTTATCTGGAGAGATCTTATGTTGTTTAGTTTTTGTTTTTTCAACCTTGAACATTTCGGTGTTGAGCTGTGTAGTATGTATTAACGGTCTTAACACATACAAATTGTTTTCATTAATTCCTGAATAAATATTTAGACCACTCTTTCCAATAATAACAGACATATTATTAAAAGAAACATAATATTTATTTTCGAACAACTTAGAAACGAAAATCAAATTTTGTGTAAATCCAGGAATATAAAATACATTGTCCAACAATATATAATTATTACAAAAATGTAATCTAATTACGCCCATTGCTCGTGCCGACATGACATCCCCTGACCCCAAACACATTAAGAAGGCTTGCTCCTCTAACTGTGTCGAAGAATTAGTCCATCGTAAAGAAGAACAAAAATGGTTAGTGTCCCCTGAATCAACTGTCCAGGGCGAAGAATCATCTTCCACTAAACATGACTCAAGAACAAGTAAATCATATTTACCTTTCTCGGAATTCTTATTTCTTTGGGCTTTCTTGGGTTTGGCCTTACCCTTTGCCTCCCCAACAAACCTCTTCATCTTTTTATTATTGAAGGAAGATGGTTCGACAACATTTACCTCACCAGTTTTGCCCTTGTTGTCCTTAGTCAAGGACTCAAAGGTAGTGAGCTCATTGAGCAACTGTGTGAGATTGAACCTTAACTTGTTCATCTCGTAGTTACTCTTAAATAGATTGAAACTCTTCAAAAGAGTCGTCAGTATGATGCTCACTTGACTGGGTTCATCAATAGCCCCGCAATTGACTTCTGCCCATGTTGAAGTAGGGCATCATGCTCAAGACATGTTCCCGAACTGACATACCTTCCTTCATACGAGCGAGCATAGCGGAACGAACATCTTCGTGTCACTTTTGCTTGGAGGGCTGCCCGAACATAGTTTGCATTCACTCCATGATTTCGAATGCTGAAATCATTGCTTCATGCTTTATGATAAGCACGTCTGTCACTGAAGGCAACAGATATGTTCGGGCCTTCTTATCTGATGAGACCCATCGCTGGTATGCCTCACGAACAGTTCCTGTGGTATTGGCAGCAGGCACTGGAGGACATTCCTCCGTAAGCACAAACTTGAGGCCTTTGGTGACCAAAATTGCCTTAATGTTAAGTTTCAACTTATTGTAGTTATCACCAGTTAATATGTCGTTTGCGAGGATTTGAAGTAATGCAGAAGAAATTATTGTTGAAATAAATAAAACTTCATTCAGTCATTTATTTAAAACAAGTGCGAGTGCTTTGGCATAAATTTAAACATGATGCATGCACAAGTTTAACGCACTAGGACGACCCTAAAAGTAGTTACTATACCTCGACAATCCAACATACCATAAAGAAGTGCCGCCTTAGGGTCGGTCAAGTCTTTGCATGTTGACCGAGACATTCTCAATCAAATGATATTCTAGAAAAACTCTTATTGCACATCATTCAACCATCGTTTATTCAATCAGGTTTTTAATTAACAAACTTAATCAAAAGCTTCGTGAGTGTAACCCACCGTTTCAGATCTCACGAACTTAACTCGAGAATTACTGTCTTAGGGCCGGTTAATCCCGAAATACCCTCAAAAATCCTATCCGTTAGGAAGTCAACCTTGGTATTGATCTTTGTGGAAAACTTTATAGGGAGGTCGAAAGCAAAGCCGTCACGAGGTCCCACTTGGATCTCATGGTGTTGAATTAATAATGGAGTCTGCGGGATATATATGTCATATATCCCTCTCCCACTCACTATTTTAAAATTAGGGTTTTCTAGTAACCGTTAATGCACCGAGACTCTATAGGATTAAATGACTAACTTTAATCAAGTTATCTAGCGCATTAACTAATTAGAAACAAAATCTACTTCTTACAAGATGGAGTGGATTACACTATTGTGTACAAACCTTCCCAGCCACAAGCCAAACCGCAATCCCAACATACGGAGTATATTGATCAGGAAATGCATCTGACCTTACCCACGGTATATCAAAGACCACGATCTAACCTGAAGGTGTCGATAAGACACTCAGGATTAAGATCACCCACATATAGCCATCATTAGTTGATATATATGAATCTCATCAGTAAACGAATCTTGGTGAGAGATTCATATAGATCATGGCCCAGTCCTATATGATCACATTATACAATGTGCCTTCATTCTCATATCTCTATATGAATGATTCAGGATAGAATCACAATACATTACAGAATGGACCGCAACTATAGGTTAACCATAAATATAGTACCCAACTTTATTTGCTTTCCACAGACTCTTTAGATTGAATGTCTCTTAGTGTGTCCATCCATATATGACACACATATACACAGTTCGAGATTACATAAAGAAATCTTGGATGTTAAATATATGCACAAGTTATAAAATAAGCAACATAACAAGAATAAATTAAACTTTTCTTTTGTTTATTTCATAAATCCATTTATAAATTACATCTTAAGGGCATAAACCCCAACAATCTCCCACTTGCACTAAAGCATGTGAGGCATGTCTTGTAACCCTAGACCTTCTAGGTAACCTGAAAACATTTTAGCCGGTAAGGTCTTCGTAAATGGATCAACATGATTGTCTTGTGAGGCTATCATGGTGACGATCACATCTCTTCTCTGCACTATCTCTAATGAGATGATACTTTCTCTCTATATGTTTCCCTCTCTTATGGCTTCTTGGTTCTTTGGAATTAGTAACAACACCACTGTTATCAGAATAAATTGTAATGGGCATATCCAAATCTGGAACAACTTCCAGATCATTCAAGAACTTATGGAGCCAAACATTCTCTTTTACAACTTCACAAATGGTTGCATATTCAGCTTCCATGGTGGAATCAGCTATGCAAGATTGCTTGTTACTTCTCCACACAATGGCTTCTCCATCCCAGGGTGAATACTGATCAAGACATGGATTTCCTAAAATCCCCGTCTGACTGAAAATTAGAATCTGTGTATCCTTATGGGATCAAATCCTACCCGGAATACACTAGCATAAAGTCTCTCGTTCTCCGAAGATACTTGAGAATTGTCTTGATAGAAACCCAATGATCCAATCTTGGGTTGGACTGGTATCTGCTGACTACTCCCACTGTATAACAAATGTTTGGTCTCGTGCATATTATAGCATACATGAGACTACCTACAGCCGATGCATATGGTACACGTCTCTTATCCTTAATTTCTTGAGAAGAAGATCCAGCAATTGAAAAGAGGGAAAGGTAAAGAGGTCAAAAAGGACCACACTCCTTTTACTCAGAGAATCCTGGAGGTGGAGTTCATGCCGAAGTTTAAGAGCCATTAGACAAATTCTCCGGTACGGAGCATCCTTTGGGCCACTTGGAGAGGTTCATCCAACATATGGAAGTCTAAAACACAACCAGGGAAACCATGTGTAGAATGTTCTCTACCACCTTAACCGACTACGCCAAGACCTGGTTTAGAAAGCTACCCACGGGCAGTATGGACTCTTTCACAAAGCTTTCAACTGATTTCTGCTCACAATTCTAGGGAATCAAACCCAGACGAAGTATCCCATCCATTTACAGTACATGATCTGGGAGAAGGGGGAAACCCTCCGGGCTTATGTGGATCAGCTTCACAAAGAAGTCATCCAGATAGGGGTCTTCACTAAGAAAGAGACCCTTGCCAATTTCAGACGAAACCTGTAGGCTGGTAAGCTTTTTCGTTCCCCATCGAGCGGCCTTTAGAGACCTACCAAGAGGCCTAAGATCAAGCTCTAGCAAGTTTAAGTCGACAAGTAGCTCAAGGTCAAAATGGAGCATGACGATATGAGAACGGCAAAATGACAAAAGAAGGAAACTCTCAGACCTGAACTAGTTTAGAAAAATCAAAACAAACCTCCCAATAGGTCAATATTCCATTTTCCCATTTCTCAACCCAAGCAAGAAAGGTACCCAGTAAGGCGAACTCCCCCGCAGGCTTTGCCTCCTCCTAGGACAGTAGCCTCTAAAACAAGAGATGAGAGAGGATACTATCACTACACTCTTTAAATGCGTTCGTGAAATGATCTACCTCACTATTCGGGATAAGGGGTTACTACAGAAGCCCATACCCATGAAAGCCCTCGTCGATAAGAGGAACCGATACAAATTTTGTGACTTTTATGAAGATATGGGGTACAATACTTCAGAGTGCTATAACCTACGCAACCATATCGAGACTTTGATAAGGGGAGGATGCTTGATAGAGTTCTTGTAGCAAGTTAGGGACAACATTCAGACTTAGAGGGAAGTACAAACTGAGATTCGCGAACACACCAAAAAGAGAAAAATGGAGCAGACGGATCTGATGCAGGAAATCTAGGTTATACATACCATCAGCGGAGGGCCCACATTGGCTGACACCTCCAATAATTCCAGAAAATACCAATGAGGAAGGTCCCTGGTGTAGATGAATGGTGAGGTATCTTTAAGGTCGACCAGAGCCAAGTTGACCCTTCTCAGTCTGCGCAGATTATTTTTACCGAGGTGGATGTCTACAACACCGTGTAACCTCATGATGATCCCAAGGTGATCACGGTATATATTGCCAATTTCATGGTCTACTGTGTGCTCGTCGACATAGGCAGCAGCGTCGAAATCCTTTTTAGAGATACTTTGGAAAAGCTAAATTTGAAACAGTGGTGTTAGAGTAGCTGCACAACCCTACTGTATGGATTCACTAGGGACTCGGTCTTACCTGTGGGGTTGAAGATCCTTCCAGTAATCTCTGGACTAACCCCCCTCCAGTAAAATATTATGATGGACTTCGTGGTGGTGGATACCACATCGGCCTACAATACGATATTAGAAAGACCTTTCTTGTCATCCCTGAAGGGGGTCTTATCCATTTACCACAATGTCCTAATTTTTCCAGTAGGAGACAAGGTAGGGGAAGTATGTGGTGACCAGCAAGCAATCAGGATGTGTTATGCAGTGTCTGCCAACCCGAAAGATTTAGCGAAATAGTTTGCACAGGTTACAATGATATAGGCTGGGGTAACCCCTGGGGTGACCTTGAAGGATGTAGAACCCACAAATCACCCAGAGAATGATCCCGAGATTCCACATGAAGAGGAGCAGAGCAAGGAATAGGCTTGTAGGCATCCAGTGGATGAACTAGAAGAGATACCCATCCAGATGGACGACCCCTCAAAAGTCATTTATGTCGGAGACACCCTAGGACCGAGAATGAAGGAGGGTCTGATCGGGCTTCTTAAAGAATTCAATGACATCTTTGTTTGGAGTCATGACGAGATGTCTGGGATCCCGATATCATTGGCTAGTCACCATTTGGTAGTAGATCCAAAAAAAAAAGGCATCACTTTAACGCCGGAAAAAATGTTGTCGTTCAAGAAGAAAAGGACAGGTTGATAAGAGTAGGCTTCATCAGAGAGGCGCGTTACCCCAAATGGATCATCAATATGGTCATGGTCACGAAGGCAAACAGGTTGATAAGACTAGACCATGATGCACCCCGCCGACCAAAATAAAACTAACTTTATCACTGGGCATGGTCTGTACTACTACATGGTGATGCCATTTGTGCTTAAGAATGCGGGATCTATATATCAACGGTTGGTCAAACATGTTCAAGTCTTGATCGGACAGATAGCAGCGTTCAATAGGTTCATCTTTCGGTCCACCGATAAATGTTTCCCTTTCTTCAAAGCTATCAAGTAGGGAATGAGCATGAAATGGGACCAGGTAAGCGAGCAAGCTACTTGACCATTTCAGAAACTGCATTGAGTGGGTCCTTGGTCAAGAAATGTTGAGATAGGGTCCAACGACCTATCTACTACGTAAGTCATGCCCTAACTAAGCCGAAAAAGAATTATACCCTTCTAGAGAAGCTCACCTATGCCTTGGTGACCTCGGCAAGGAAACTCCATCATTACTTTCAAGCTCACTTAATAGCAGTAGTGACAAACAACCTCTTCGTCAATTCCTGCAAAAGCTCGATGTATTCGGAAGACTGGTTTTATTGGCCCTAGAACTCACCCAGTTTGATTTAAAGTATAAACCTAGGACCGCAATTAAAGCCCAGGCCTTGGTGGACTTTGTGGAAGAGCTCTCAGTGCCCCCATGCAAAGTGACCCCCACAACGATGAATATAGCTCCTTAAAAGATTCTAGAGTCCGACAGCTGGCCGGTATGCAGCAAGTCATGAATTCTCTACACTGATGGAGCATCTGGGTAAGCCGGGGGAGGAGTGGGCATAGTCTTGATAGACCAAGAGGGGACTCAGTGTTACCACTACTTCAAATTCGAGTTTAAGGCCACTAACAATGAAAAAAAGTATAAGGCCCTCCTAGACGGGACTAAGGCGGCCGCCGAGCTCGGGGTCTATTACCTTCAGGTCAAGAGTGGCTCACTGCTCACAGTTAATCAGGTTTTTAGGGACTATCAGGCCAAAGAGGATAACATGATTGCCTATTTGAAGCTACTTTAGCTACTTAAGAATAAATTCAAGGGATTTAAGATCGAGCAGATGCCTTGACAGCAGAATCGTTGAGCTGACGTCCTAGCCAAAATAGCTGTAAATGGTGGCCAGGCCTTACCAAAGGGAGTTCTTCTCCAAGTAATCTCTCTACCAAGTATAGTGGCGGGCAATAAGTTCTATTCCCTGGATTGACAGCCATGCTGGATGGACCAAGTATTGGTTTATCTCCAAGAAGGAAGAACTCCCGAGGAGCTCGACTAAGCCAGAAGAATTAAGATGCTCTCAGTCCGATAATGCCTTGTAGATGGATACCTCTACAGGAGAGGCAAGTTCCTTCTCCTGCTGCGATGTTTGCATCGTGATGATGCCAAATGGGTGTTAATAGATGTTCTTTCTGGGACTGCAGGAATCAAGTTAGTGGTGAAGCTTTGGCATATCAGATACTCCACATGGGGTATTACTGGCCAACTATCCATCAAGATGCAAAGAACTTTGTTCAATCCTTTGAACCTTGCCAGAAGACCTCTAACTTGAGCCACCTCCTACCAGAGCGTCTGTCATCTCTCAACTCGCTTTTTCTCTTTGCTATGTGGGGAGTCGACCTGATCGGTCCACTTCCAACCGCTCCTAGACAAGCCAAACATGCTATTGTGACAATCGACTATTTCACAAGATGGGTCGAGACCGGGCCACTCTCCCAGATATCGGAAGATAATATGATAAGGTTCATACAAAACAATGTAGTTTGCAGGGTTGGGACCCCTCTTATCATTATAGCTAACCTCGGGAAGCAGTTTGATAACGATTGATTCAAGGACTTTTGCAAAGACCTAGGAATCGACCTTAGATTCGCCTCAGTAGCCCATTCTCAAACTAATGGGCTGGTGGAATCCACAAATAAAACCATCAAGAAGCTATTGAAAAAGAAGTTACAATAGAGAAAGGGCAAATGGGTCGAGCAGCTTCCTGAGGTCCTCTACACTTACCGTACTACAAGAAGAATATCCCCCGACGAAACACCCTATTCTTTATCCTTCGGGGTTGAAGCAGTTCTTCCCATTAAGCACAAATTAACCTACTTCAGAGTTCAACACTTTAAGCATGGATGTAATGAGGATAAGCTCCAAGCAAGCCTAGATCTCTTGGAAGAGAAACAAGATCGGGCAGCTGAGAAAGTAGCAATTTACCAGAGCAAGATCGTTAGGTACTTTATGTAGGGAAAATCGCACAACGGAAGCGTAAACAAAATTAGAGTTTAGTACATTTATTTTTTTTCCCTCTTTAATAACAAGAACCTTAACCCTAGATTAATTGATGTATATAAAGAGTATCGTACCTTTTTTTTCGTGACGATTGAACTAGCGTCGAATTAAATCCGTAAGATCTTCCAAGCCAATCACGAACGTGAATCATGTAGGAGTGTAGGCTCCCTTTATTTAAACTATATACCTGAGGATGGAAACAAACAAAATCTTCTTTTTTTATGAGTCACAATAATCCTCCAAGAGAAAAACCCTTTTGATTAAAACTAGCGTGAACCTTGATTCGATGTTATACACAAAACCCTTTTGATGCAAAGGATACTAGTATACTATCGAAAACACAAATGTTCCCTCTTTTCTCTATGCTTGACCGAATTCTTAACACAATGAGTTGGACGAAGTTTTTTCTTTTATATA
Source organism: Dipteronia dyeriana (assembly GCA_032871835.1). Taxonomy (NCBI): domain Eukaryota; kingdom Viridiplantae; phylum Streptophyta; class Magnoliopsida; order Sapindales; family Sapindaceae; genus Dipteronia; species Dipteronia dyeriana. The sequence goes on along the minus strand of CM065300.1, from coordinate 108,355,683 downwards.
ACAATAAAAAAAAAAAACCAACTTCTCACACCAAAAACTAAGGCTTTGTCGAAATTTACAACCTATATTTATTGGTTCACAAATCCTCTCCTGAAGAGGATTTACTTGGTATGCAAGAATCCTATTCTTAGGTGGATTTTACTTAGTGACCAAGAATCCTTTTCCAAAAAGAGTTCTTTCCTACACCAAGACTCATAATCCAACTCATTAGTGTATTTGTGACCATATTAAAGACTTTCTAATTTGACTAGATAAATAATTCTTTTTATTTATCTACTTATCAAATATAATCTTTAATATTAATTATACTACCAACAATAGTATAATATTAGAAGACCTTTTCCTATTAGGAAAAAGATTTTAACTTTTAAGTAAATAATTAATTAAGCAACAAATTAATTAATTTCCATTTAATTAATTAATAAAATAAAAAATAATATATTAGGCTTTTATATATTAGCCTTGCCACCCATGACAATATATAGGCATATATATTATTTTTCTTATTTTATTAAATCTATTGGACTTTTATAAAAGGTCCACATGTGAACTAGATCCGTTCTTACAAAAAGAAACAAGTCCATAAGCCTTAATACAATTCTAGATGGACCCCTAAATTGGTCCGGTAGAATATATCATGTGGTCCATGAAAGTTCGTGTTGATTGGGGATCTTGGCGGTGTAGGGAAAATACGCGCAGCAGAAGCGTGAAAATTTATAAAATTAGGGTTTCGGTATAAATTAAAAATTTTCTCTTTTAAATAACAAGAACCTTGACCCTAGATTAATTGATGTATATAAAATTGTCGTACCTTTTTCTCGTGACGATTGAACTAGCGCCTAATTGAATCCGCAAGATCTTCCAATCCAATCACGAATGTGAATCACCTAGGAGTGTGGGCTCCCTTTCTTTAAATTGTATACCTGAGGATGAAAACAAACAAAATCTTTTTCTTTGTCAGTTATAGTAATCCTCCAAGAAGAAAACAAAGAACATTAGCTCACTTGTGAATTGTCAATCAATTTGATTGAAACTAGCGTGAACCTTGATTCGATGTTGTACACAAAACCTTTCAATTTAAAGGCTACTAGTGTACTATCGAAAACTAAGCGCTCTTTCTTCCTTTTATTCTGTCCCAAATCTCACACTATTTCTTAGAGTTGATCGAATTTTGTCTAAAGGAAAAACAATTTTTTTTCCCTCAAAATTCTATGGTAGCCGAATTCTCTCTCCAAAAAGAACTAGGGCTGGTTGAATTCTTCTCTTGGAAAAACTATATGGCTGACCAAAATTCCCTTCATATATATATATATATATATGTGTATGTATATATATATATATATATATATATATATAGTGCTAGCCGAAATTCTTCTTTGAAATTTATTTGGATTTCAAATCCTTTCCTAAGAAGGATTTACTTGGTTGCTAAGAATCCTTTCCTTAGGTAGATTTACTTGGTGGTTAAGAATCCATTTCAAAGAAGAATTCTTCCCTTAAGTATATTTACTTGGTGACCAAAAATCATTTTCCAAAAAGAATTCTTTCTTACACCAAGACTCCTAATCCAACTCAATAGTGTATTTGTAACCATATTAAAGACTTCCTAATTTGATTAAATAAATAATTCCTTTTATTTATCTACTTATCAAATATAGTCTTTAATATTAATTATACTACCAACAATAGTATAATTTTAGGAGACCATCTCCTACTAGGAAACGATTTTGACTTTTCATTAAATAATTAATTAATCAACAAATTAATTAATTTCCATTTAATTAAATAAAAAAATAAATAATATATTTAGGCTTTTATACATTAGCCTTGCCGCCTATAACAACATATAGGTATATATATCATTTTTATTATTTTATTAAATCCATTGGACCTTAATAAAATGTCCACATGTGAGCCAGACCCATTCTTACAAGAAGAAACAAGTCCACTTGCCTTAATACAATTCTATATAGACCCCTAAATTGGTCCGGTAGAATATATCAAGTGATCCATGAAAATTCATGTGGGTTGGGAATCTTGGTAGGCTATCTTAATTTAAGTTCCAATAGACACAACCCAATCACAATCAACAAATGATTCACTGAGGTCAGATCTATAAATATTAGTTAATTCCACTAAAGAACTAAAATTGAAATCTTAAATAAAGATGGAAAAAGTTGATGTTACTCATTCATACCCTGGACAATCTTATTGGAGAAAGTGTATCATCATGAAGAATATCAGTAATCGCCAAGAGCTCTTGCTCTCCAAGTTACCATATTTAATCATATGACCACATTTTAAACTTAGATATTTTGACTTGTCCAGAAGCCATGTTTCAATAGACACTATTGAAAACTTAATGTTAAGATTTAATATCCAATACCTCAAAACATCCATATGATGATATTCTACACTAGATGATTTTAGACTCGTCATAACACATTTGATCCCACTCAAATGCTAGCAAAAGAATCTACAACTTTGACAAGATAAAGGAGCCCAACCTTTTATCTTAAGTTGTGAATATTATTCAAGACTAACTAAATAATCGTGTCTATCTCATACATATATAGATGTACGAACAATTCTTCTTTTCTCATAGTCTTTTGACCTTATGATTATTTACTTTTGACAATTATAATAATTAAACTATAAATGCTATAAGATTTGTTAAAGTAGAAATCACTTTATTAATATGAAAAGATTGTCAAATACATTATTACACTCTTTCTATCGAGTATAATCCCATCAATCTCCCACTTCCTCTATAGCAAATGTGTCATATCTCTCATCCTCATATTCTTTAGATGCACATAAAAACTCTTTTGTGGAAGAGCCTTTGTAATGAGATCCGCTAGATTATCTGCTGACGCGATCTTGGTAATCGTCACGTCACCCCTATGCACAATTTCCCTCAGAAGGTGATAATTTCTTTCAATGTGTTTCCCTCTCTTATAACTTCTTTGTTCTCTTGAATTAGCCACTGCTTCACTATTGTCACAATAGATAGTGATATGCTTATTCGTATCAGAAACCATTTCCAAGTCAATCAAGAATTGGTGGAGCCAGACAGCTTCTTCAGCAGCCTCGCATGCGGCAACATACTCGGCTTCCATGGTGGAATCGACAATATAAGATTGCTTGATACTCCTCCATATGATTGCCCCTACTCCAATAGTAAAAACAGATCCTGATGTTGATCTCATGGAATTAAAATCTGTATACCCAACGGGGAATCAAATCCCCTTCCGAGTATACAAGCATATAATTTCTCGTTCTGCTAAAATACTTGAAAATATGCTTTACAGTCGTCAAGTGATCAGGACCAGGTTTCTATTGAAACCTGCTAACTATGCCTACATCAAAACAAATATCTGGTCTAGTACTGACCATTGCATACAAGAGACTTCCAACTGCCGATGCATATGGAACCTTGCTCATGAATAACTCTTCATGCTCATTCTTAGGAATTTATTCCTTAGAAAGTTTGATTCCATGTCTGAAAGGTAACATACCTTTCTTGGAATCTTGCATGGAAAACCTAGACAAGATTTTATCTATGTATGAAGCTTGGGATAATGCAATCGTTCTATTCTTTCTATCCCTTATTACTTGGATACCCGAAATATAACTTGATTCTCCTAAGTCCTTCATATCAAATTGTTTTTCTAACCATTCTTTTATTGATGTCAATACACCTACATCGTTTCCGATGTGTAGTATATCATAAATGTAAAGAACTAGGAAAACCTACTTGTCGCCTTTAATCCTTTTGTATATACAAGGTTCTTCAAGGTTTTGAATAAATCAAAAACTTTTCACGGCTTGATTGAACCTTATGTTCCAGGATCTAGATGCTTGCTTCAATATATATATGTATCTTTGCAACTTGCATGCCCTTTTCTCTTGGCCTTTTTCAATGAATCCTTCTGGTTGCATCATGTAGATGATTTCGTCAAGACTTCCATTAAGGAAAGATGTCTTGACGTCCATTTGCTAAATCTCTAGGTCTTGAGATGCCGCAATCGATAAGAGTATCCTAATGGATTTAAGCATGGCCACAAGAGAGAAGGTTTCTTCATAATCTATACCTTCCATCTGTGTATAACCTTTAGCTACCAATCTACCTTTAAACGTTTTCACCTTTCCATCCATTCCTATTTTCCTCTTGTATACCCACTTGCACCCGATGGGTTTTATCCTTTTAGGCAAGTCTACAAGAGACCATACTTTTTTTTAACATAGATTCAATTTCGGATTGCATTGCCTTTTGCCAATGGCAACAATCAACATCTTCCATTTCTTCCTTGAACGTATAGGGATCATTATGATCCGGGAGATTATTTACAGATTCTTCTAGACTGATGTATCTCTCGGGTTGTTTACTAACCTTCCACTACGACGAGGTATGGTAGATTTTTGACCTTGTGTTGGTACAGAACTTACAATTAGGTTTGGTTATGAAACCTCTTGTGGAATTGTATCTCCTGAAAGCTTATTCAGAACAATTCTACTTGAAAGTTCCCTAAAAACGTGTGTGTCTAAACCTAGAGGGGGGGTGAATAGGTTTTAATCAAGTCAATTACCAATTTTTCTTGATTAGGCAATATTCAAAATTCACTCAATAAAATAAACATACAACATCAAGTGTACAGTGCGGAAATATAAATAACACAAGATATATACGTGGAAACCCTCCAAATGAGAAAAACCAGGGACCGTTAAGTGCGCCACACTCGGTCACAGAAATCCACTATATGAATAAAAGGTTACACCCTCAATTGATTCTCGGACTCTCACTCTCGACAGCCTCAGGCTATGGACACCGCCACTCACCACTCTTGGTTCAGTCCCTAGTGATATCCCCCGATACACTACTCTTGGCGTGAACGCCTCCTACTTTACCCCATTGGGCCTTTTACAGTGGCACCCGACCAATTGCTTGTCAACCCACCCTTAGTTGCAAGACTTCCCTTGCTTGTGCAACTTCACACCGAAGCCACAAGATTTGACTCAATGAAGAGTTCAACAACCTATATGAATATGATGAAATATTCAAACATGCAAATAATTCTAGGCAAAACACTAAATGCTTATCTAGGAATTTAAGAATGTCACTAAGTACAATTCCTAGATATCAATGTCTAAATGATTGTTCATTAAGACTTAACTAGATATAGTTATGCAACTTTATATCCTAGTTATCAAACAAGGCCATTTCAACATATGTTGTCATTAAGCATGGCATGGTCATTAATGCAATCATCAAAATGCAATTAATATGACCTAATCAATAAAGTCTAAATGCAATGCATAGAGACTTAGCAAGAAGGGCAAATATGTCCTAAATTCAAGCTATCAACAAACAAACCCAATCATGTTATCAAGACTCTTAATTATATGCAATAACTAGAGTCTAGGTATTTAATCATGCAATAAACACCTAATCTAGAGTAAGAAGAACAACAAAAGATATTCAATGAAGTTCTTTCTTACCAAGTCAAGAAACCAAGAACACCCATGCTCATATGATCAAGAATGATGCAAGATGGAGATGGGTTTTGGGTTTAGAGAGTTAATCAAACTTTAATGAAGCTTTCTCTCTCAAGAAACTCTCTCTCTCACTCTAGGGTTCGTTTTTGAGAGTCATTCTTATGAAGAAGATGAGTTAAGGATGTATTTATAATGCCCAAGTGAAATGACATCGTTTTGGATGAAGAAAACAAAGTTTCGTCATGACCGCAGTGCATGTCGCGGCCTAGGCAAGTGTCCCGACCACGGTCTTGTGCAGCATGGCATGGCTGGACATTACCGCTGCCTAGGTCGCTGGTTAGGCATAGCACCAAAAGCTGTCTAGGCAGCGGTACACGCCAGACAGCACAACAGCTGGAGCTTCGAGCGACCCAAAACATGACCAAACAACATCAAAACCTTTCGTATAATATACCGTTGGAAAGGTATGGAAGTATAATTTCTACTAAAATTTACAAAAGACGATTTGGATGTCTGTATAAAAGGTTATGGTCATTGTAGTGACCAAAGGTCAGAAACGGACAACAACAGAGATGCCCTGTTTTTGTGGTAACTTTGAAGATTTCAAAACCAATCCAAACGGTCATGAAATATTACAAATAATATGCCGTTGGAAAGGTACGGGTGTATAGTGTATACAAAAATTTTTAAAACTCATTTTGAATCATTTTATAAAAAGATATGGTCAAAAGACCATACAAAGGTCAGTTTTGAAAAACATTTAAATCATTGAAATACACTCTTTTGAAACTAGAAACCTTACTCCATATAACCAAACCAAGAAAAGATTGAGACCTTCTCATATGGTCACTCAACGCGCTAAAAAAAGCAAACCATTGTGCAAGCGCGAACACAACACAATACCACACTTAAATTTGAAAATACAATCACGGTTAAATACTCAAGGCTAACCTAGAGGGGGGGTGGGGGGTGAATAGGTTAGACACCATTTTCGACACCCTTAGAAACAAACAAAAGTTTGTCCCTCTAGATTGCTTGTATCACAATATATATATTAATTAAAGACAATTAATCAATATATAAACACAAGTTAAGTGTGATACAAACAAGTAATTGTAACATATACACAATCAATATTATAAAGAGGAAGTCAACATACAAAGAAAGTTCTATTCACAATACAAATATTTGAGAGATAGGGACAGAGAAAATTTGACACAAGATATAACGTGGTAAACCTCCGAAGAGGAAACATTCACGGGCTAGCAGCCACCGGCAAACAAAATCCACTAGTAGATAAGACAAGTAAAATCTCTCAAGTGACCTCTTCACCTAGAAACTACCCTCTTATCCTAATGTAGAAGTTGCCACCCTATGCTCAACAATCTGAGGCTTCACACCTCTTGTCAAGACTTCCTTGCTCACCTTATCCGGATCTTCACAGCCCAAGGCAAGACTACTTGCTCAACTATCTGAGTCTTCCCGACTTTAGTCAAGACTTCTTTGCTCACCTATCCGAGTTCTCCCAACTCTAGGCAAGACTTCTTGCTCGACTATCCAAGGCTTCATACCTCTAGCCAAGACTTCCTTGCTCGACAATCTGAGGCTTCACACCTCTTGCCAAGACTTCTTGCTTAACACCATAGGTCTCACACCTATTGTCTAGACTTTCTTCTCACAAGGCATCTAGGTGATCATGAATGCAAAATGCAAACAAGCACACAACATAGAATGCTATGATCAACACATCCTATGGAAAATACTAGACATGAGCATGAATGCACAAATCACATATAGTCTAGTTAATCATGCATGTGTAATCAATCTAGATTATGTAAGATATGTTCAACATTAATCACAAACTAGATTATTCATGCATATATCTAAACTTGAATCACAAGATATGATCAACAAATCACAAGATCAAGTTTAAATCACAAAAAACTAAAACATGCTAAAATCATATGACAATGTCAAATAGATCTAAGTAATAGTTCTAGAGCATATTCCTAATCATAGATTCAACAAATCACACGAATAGCTCAAAAGAACATAAGCACATGTCTTATGTGAGAATTTCGGCCAAGAGAGCCTAATACATGTGAAGAACTATTTATCTTAAAATCAATCAATCAAAGATCACAAAATAGTCCTAGAATCAAAGCTAGCACAATACAATCCCAAACATGTGATAACATAGGCAAAATCAAAACCTAACTCAACATGAACGATTTCAATTGAAACTCAACCTAGCTTTGAAAGTGTTCAAAACACAAATCAAAACACTCACAATATACAAATATATGTTGACGAAGAAAACCCAAGGCAATTGACCAAGTTTTAAAAGAAAACTTAGAGAGAAAATCAATACCTTAGTTGATCTAGGTGCAGTCCCGTTTTTGTATGATTAGACACCAAAAAACAGCGGCAAACTAAGCTCAAACCTTTAGAGAAAAGATGGATGATGAATAGATGAACACTCTCAACTTTGAATCACTCAAATCGGAGTTCAAATGAAGAAGTTATGGTGTTTGGAAGGTGAGAAAGTTTAGAGAGAAAAATTCTGCACACTTGATTTGAATTTCTTCTTAGAATGAAATGTGAGAGGGAGAGAGATTATAAAGGAGTGAGAAAGAAGATAGCAAGAAAGACCAAAATAGCAAGGTTGTGCGGCCGAGATGGCCACGTGCCATCTCAGGCATGCACACCTCCATGGCCTTTTGGCCATGGTGCTTTCCCCTTGCGCTTCTCTCTCGTTCTTCGACCGTTCTCCGGCCTCCGAACTCGGAATTCGAATCTGTTTGCGGATTACAAACCATAACTCTCACACGGACATGGACATATAAGATACTCAACCCAGAAAATAAAAATTCGACACGATATATAAAACGAAGACAATGTATGAAACATGAGTTGAAAGTGTAGTATCTTTTGACTTTGAACTTAAAATCAATAGTATAAGTAACCGAAATGACCGGAACTTAATCACGAATGATTTAAGACTGAATCCAAGTTAAATATCCATGTTATACAAACATATACACACACAAACACATTTCACACTTGAATGCAAACTACATAGAGATAATTTCCAATCATGCATATTCCAAAACATGTTATTTCCAAACCAATGCATGAGCAATCATCTCCAAGTGTATGAATATGTTTTACATGGTGCACAACGATGTAGGGACACATATGAATGAATTTTATGTGTGTGCCTATAATGGTGCACAACGATGCAGGGACACAAATGTATGATATGTGTGTGTGTGTCTAAGCCTTGTAAGAGAAAGATAAGGTCTTAGTATACCTTTGTAGAACCAAATTGCATTATTTCTCTTTGAAGACTTAGAACTTGCTTTGACCTGTTGTTTCTTCTTCCTTGAAGCTTGAATCATCATGAACCTAAACAACTAAGTCATTACAAGATAAACATCATTTTGATATGGAATTAATGCCAACACAAAATAAAACCTAACAATCTCCCCCTTTGGCAAATTCCATGTCAAAACACCTATACATTTACTACAAATATAAAAATGAAGATAGGTCACAAAATCACTCCCTCACATTACAATAAGTAAGATTCCTATAACTAATCTTCACCAACTCTTGAACTTCATCTTGATCTTCTCTTGAAGTAACCTACAAATCATCTCAAAGCACAATGCATATACAAGAGAAAAACAACAAATGACAACATATAATATGGATAAGAATTTACAATTAAGTCAACAAAAACATGTACCTCCCCCTCAATACATGCCAAATACAAGAATTCTTAACCAAATCTTAAGACTAATTATTACAAGCCATTGAAAGTCCAAAAGTTCACAAAAATAACATAAAAAGGAAACTAAGTAACTAGCAACACTTAACAACTCTTTTCTCCCCCTTTTTGACATGAAATGATGCCAAAAGGTGAGAAATATACCATGAGACTAAAATACTAGCTACAAGATCCACCAAAGAAAGTTGTGCTTATAGTTGACCTAACATAATGCTTGAGAGGTGGTCTTGAACTTGATGCAATACACTCCTCCAACTCTTTTATTCTAGCATCTTGTTTTTCAACTATAGCACTAAGCTCATCAACCTTCTTCTTCAAATGTAAAGCCCAATCCGGTAGAATGTTTATGCTAGTCTATTGAAAATCAACTTGTGAACTACTAAATAGTCCAAAAGTATCACATGTCTTACCCTTATCCTTATATGACATGTATGACACACGTTTAACACTATACCTTTCCAAGGGTTGTACCAACATATCATCGCCACTACTTTGAACACCACGAGCTAAACACAAAGAAGTTATAAACCCCGGTAATGCAAGCTTCTTATCTCCTCTAGTTGAGAAAGCCGTATTATCCAAATAAAACATAAGCCAATCCCCAACGTTTATAGGTTGATTAGTCAATAAGGCATATACTATTTTGATCTTGTCTTTATTTAAATCGGTTGAATTCGAAGATCCAATAATATTTGTACAGATGAAAAGATGCCAAAATGCACTTGCTTTAGTTAACTCATGTTGACTAATACATGCTCTACCTTTCCACTCAAAAGAAGCATTGTCACATAGAGTTCTACCCATGATATTAAGATTCTCAATGATATCAACATCTAGAAAGTTTGAATCAATATCACTAGATAGCCCAAGAAATTTGTTAATGTTTACCGGGTTAACTTTAAACACAACACCCCTAACATCCATCAAAGCATCCAATAAGGTGGCACTCTCTCTATATTCATGATAAAATTCTCTAACAATAGTGTCATTCACTATTCCTAGCATGCTCACCCAAGATTCCCAATTTATATCCTTAATGCATTTAAGAACATAAGAATCTTTACATTTACCTAAGTCAATGCCTCTCTCTTGAAATATCTTCTTAGTTGTAAAAATCCCTAAATCCTTTGACCTTGAAGCGTTGGATCTCTTTGAGGTTGACTTGGCTTTCACAATGGGATTCGATTGATTTCCACTTCCGGTAACTTTAGTTCTTCCCATTTGTTCTTATGAAATAAGATGCTATAAACATACAAAAGTGAGTGAAAGACAAAACAAACTTTTTAGTCACAAATATATAAACACAATGACATATGACTTAAGAATGAATCATCATGCAAGACAAAGATAGTGAGTAATATCTTACAAGTATCATTAAGTCAAAATATGCCAACATGTAACAAAATGAAGCATGTGAACATATCATAAAAAAGGAACAATGTCTAGCATACAATGCCCCCCTTGATAAATGCTATAACTAAAATCAATGATAGCATAGAGTTCACAAAGATATTCACACAATCACACATTCAAGCAATTTGAAGAAATATCAACAAAATAAGGTTCATATGCTAAGAGATATACACAAAGATTTTTCAAGTTCTCTCATAATTCTTCAACAATTGCAAAGATATCATCATACTCATAAACAATGTGTGTGTGAGAGAGATATGCTTCAAATATATATCAAGAAGTAGTTTGATAATCAACATGCTAACAATTTCCAATAATTATTCATCTTAAGCTTTTTCCATAAAAATTCAAACCAATTATCATCCGAAATTTTTGCTATTAAGAGAATAGATTTCAACATATGAGTGTGTGTGTGCATGTGGCTCGTCATTCCATTTCTGTTTTTCAACCCGAGCTCATTTGATTTTCAACTAAATGTTTTTTTAAGCCTTCCTCCTTTTCTTTTTAGGCTTTGAATCAAAGATTTTTTTATGATTTCATTTCAACACTTCTTTGACTTTTTCATTTTTTTTACATAAACAAAAATTCACTTCATGACGGCTTTCACTCATCACAATGGTGTAGCTCTTTCCAATATTGGGTAGCTTTCACAACCAATGTGTGTAGCCCTTTCCATGAAGGTGCTCGTTGAGTTCTATGTAATTGCCGAAACAAAATGGATACTAACCATAGGTCATTTTAAATGTACTTAAGCACAAAAACTTCAAGGTGTATCCAATGTTTACATATTAGTAAACTCAACCTACTAGCAAAACATATAAGAGAAGCAATGTGCAATTTTAGAAAACCAAGATTTTATGGCTCATAAGCACATGATCTAAGAGCAATAAGTAGAGACTTATTCAAGATCATTACTTCTCTAATGAGTAGCTTTCAAAGAATATGAAGCTCATATTTTCAAAAGTAATGCCACTCAATATACTATACACAAACAATCATCAAGGTTAAGATCAATGTGAACAATATCACTATTAGATCCTAAAATAGCAAATGTCAATGAGAACCATATGTATGCTATACAAAATTCTCTAATATGACATGATATGAGATGTATGTCAAACATTGAGTCAAAAGATGAATATCTAAGAGAACATGCAATAGAGTATAGAGATACCTTTTCGCACATTATATTCACCAAATATCATACTTCCGCCCCTTTTATGAGCACTCTTGCCTTGAATGTTCTCATGACACCAAGTTGACCATGTTTCACAACAAGAGTATAAAAAGCATAATATCTCAACCCAATCAACACATATAACAAAAGAACTTCTTCAAAGTTAATCAACAAATTTTGACCATCATAACAATCATGATGTGAGATAACCAAATTCATATCAATACATGGAGTATTCAAAGCTAGCAAGCAAGAATTCTCAACACAATTGATATATAGCCTCAAAGATATCTCATATGTGCTTCTTATTTTAGTGATAAGAGCACTCACCCTTGAACCACTTGTTCTTGGGTGTACCTATACAAACATTTCCAATATCATCCTTGACAACAATGTTAAATCTAGAGTAAAGTCCTTCAATGACTTGATTAACAAGAATATCATTAACACACTTTTCCTTAACATTTTCAACACAAGCTTTGTCAAGTTGAACAAGATTAGAATTCTTTCTATTCCACAAAATTTTCTCATGCTTAGCAAAATTATCATGTTTCTCAACTTCCAAGGCCTTAGCATGTTCAAGTTGAAGTTTAATCTCCTTATCCCTAGATTCATTTCCTAATTTGTATTTTTCAATATATTTATAACACCAAGGCTTAATGTGACCTATTGTGTTGCAATAATGGCAAATTTGAATATAAGATGAGATTGTACCTTTTGGAGTTGAACTAGCTTCACTAGGAGTTTGCAAAGATACCTTGTTCGCCAAATTCTTCTTGGCTTTTGATCTTCTCTTCTTGTGTGGTTTCTTATCAATCACGACTTCATCAAAGTGTGTAAGAAGTTTTGCTTTCAAAAACTCCTCTCCAACTACCAAGTCGTCTTCACCACTATGAGATTTAACAAGATTTCTAACACTAGACAAACTAACTGAATCATTCACTAAGTCCTTGATTGCCTCCTTAGCCGTGTCCATTTCTTCCATCAATTCTTGTTCTCTCTTCCTTAAAGAAGATATCACATTAGCCTTCTCAAGGTTAATCATTTCAAGTTCTCTATACTTTTTCATAATATCACCTTTTTCACCAAGAAGTCGACGAGTAACAACCACAAACTCATCTAGTTGCTTTTTGATCAAATCACCCTTCTTAACTACTTCTCTTTGAGCATTGTCTCTAGCTTCTTTAAGCTTTTCTATCTTTTTCAACAACTCAAGATTAGTAGGAATAGAACTAGAGTTTCCATCATGATTTGTATCATGGTTCTTGTTCAAAGATATTGTACTACCAACATCTAGTGAAGAATGAGAAGCCGTTAGAGCTACAAAGTTGCTCACCAACTCTTCATCACTTGAAGACTCACTACTAGAGCTCTCATTGTCACTAGAATTATCATCACTCCAAGTAACCACCAACACTTTGCCTTTCTTGTCTTTCTTAGATGGCTTCTTGGTACACTCACTAGCAAAGTGACCAAAACCTTGACAATTATAGCATTGAACCTCCTTTTTGTTCATGGCTTGACTATTCTTCACAATCCTTGGAGATGATGTTCTCTTGACTCCTTTTCCCTAAGAAGACTTGCCTTTAGGTTTGGCATTCTTCTTTAGAAACTTCTTGAACCTTCTAACCAAGAGTGCCATTTCTTCATTTTTATCATCACTCTCCTCCTCAATAGCATTGAGAGCAATTCCCTTACTCTTGATCTTTGGCTTCAAGCAAATCTCATAAGTTTGGAGAGACCCAAGCAACTCATCGATGTTTATACTATCCACATCCTTTCTTTCCTCAATAACTGTCAACTTTGATTTGAATCTTTTAGGAAGAGACCTAAGGATTTTTCAATTTAAAGGCTCTTTTGAGATAAGTACTCCAAGTGCTTGACATTGGTTAGCTATGTTAAGAAGCCGAAATTAGAAGTCTTTGAACTTTTCTTCCTCACCCATACTTAAACCTTCAAATTGTGATGCCAACATTTGAAGTCTCGATTTCTTCACCGCTAAGGTTCCTTCATTAGTAACTTGGAGAGTATCCCAAGATTCCTTTGCGGATTCAAGATTTTGAATGTAAGAGAATTGATGCCTATCAACTCCTCAAAAGATGGCATTCATAGCACGATGGTGCCATTTAGCAACCTCAAACTCATTTGTTATCCATTAACTCCTTGGCTTGAGTATCATGGTTCCGCCCATACCTAAATAAAAAAGCCATATATTATTTTTCTTATTTTATTTAAATCCATTGGACCTTAATAAAAAGTCCACATGTGAACTAGACCTATTCTTACAAAAAGAAACAAGTTCACATGCCTTAATACAATTCTAGATGGACCCCTAAATTGGTCCGGTAGAATATATCAAGTGATCCATGCAAGTTCGTGTGGATTGGGGATCTTGGCAGGCTATCTAAATTTAAGCTCTAATAGACACAACCTAATCACAATCAACAAATGATTCACTTAGGTCCAATCTATTTAATTTTAGTTCATTCCACTAAGAAACTAAAATTGAACTCTTAAATAAAGATAGAATAAGTTGATGTTACTCATTCGTAACCTAGACAACCTTATTGGAGAAAGTGTATCCTCGTGAAGAATACCAGCAATAGCCAAGAGCTCATAGACCGCCTGTAGCTCTCCAAGTTACAATATTTACTCATATGACCACATTTTGAACTTGGATATTTTGACTTGTCTAGAAGCCATGTTTCAATAGACACTATTGAAAACTTAATGATAAGATTTAATATCCAATACCTCAAAACATCCATATGATGGTATTCTACTCTCTTTCAGTAAATTGAGCCACAATGTCCATATCTATAAATGAAGTCCTCTATCGATTAACAAATGAATACCGCCAAACTATCGAGGATAGACTGTGCTATATAATCGTACTCATTAATAACTCAAATGATAACACTTGCAACCATAAGTCCATCATTTATCTCAGGATTAAGATAGACTCTCCGATTGTCTTCAATTGAAAACTTTTATCCATTGACGGTTCTAGATAAAGTATTTCATTTTGATCCTATTCAATCCGCCCAGTGCACTAGATTCTTTTTTCTAAAGACACCACACTTAGATGATTTTAGACTCATCATAACACATTTGATCCCACTCAAATGCTAACAAAAGAATCTACAACTTTGACAAGATAAAGGTGCCCAAACTTCTATCTTAAGTTGAGAATATTATTCAAGACTAACTAAAGAATTGTGTCTACCTCATACATATCTAGATGTATGAACAATTCTTCTTTTCTCAAAGTCTTTTGACCTCATGATTATTTACTTTTGACAATTATAATAATTAAACTATAAATGCTATAAGATTTGTTAAACTAGAAATCACTTTATTCATATGAAAAGATTGTTAATTACAATATTATACTCTTGCTATCGAACATAATCCTAACATTTGCCATGTTGCACAAATTGCTTTGAAAGCTCATTCTTGTGATTTTTTGTATTTGGATAGTGGGTGCTCTAGGCACATGACTGGAAATAAGAGTTTCTTTGAGACTCTTGTGATGGAGGAGGGAGGAAATGTCACCTTTGGTGATGGATCCAAAAAGAAGGTCAAAGGAAAGGGAACCATTTCCATTCCCGGATTACCCTTATTGTCCAATGCTTTGTATGTTGATGGTCTAAAAGCCAATTTGATAAGCATTTCACATCTTAGTGATGGTGGTCTCTCCGTCTTGTTTAGGAAAAATGATTGTTCTATCCTATTGCCTAATGGACAAACCTTGTTAAAAGGTATGAGATCTAGTGACAATTGCTATTGTCTTGAGACTAGAAGTGTGTCTTGTAATGTGTCCAAGGATGAAAAAATAGAGTTGTGGCATGAAAGACTTGGTCACATGAACTTTAGGGATTTAAGAATCTTAGATAAGTTCAATGTTGTGTGAGGCCTTCCCAAGCTTGGGAAAAAGGTTAATGGTGTTTGTGGACCTTGTCAACAAGAGAAGCAAACCAAAAGTATGCATAAAAAGGGCAAGTACTTATCCACTAAGGAACCTCTAGAGCTTCTCCACATGGATTTAATGGGTCATATGCAAACCGAGAGTTTAGGTGGAAAGAGGTACATTTTTGTGTGTGCATATGACTTTTCTAGGTACACTTGGACTTATTTTCTTAGAGAAAAATCTGAAACTTTTGGCAAGTTCAAGATGCTTTGCTCCAAAATTCAAAATGAGATGAACTTTAAAATTAAAAGTATTAAAAGAATTAGGAGTGACCATGTGAAGGAGTTTGAGAATGCCCACTTTGAAAATTATTGCAATAGTCTACGCATTTCTCATGAGTTTTCGGCTTCTAAGACACCTCAACAAAATGAAATTGTAGAGAGGAAAAATAGGGCTCTTCAAGAGATGGCCCGTGTGATATTGCTTAGCAACAATGTCCCTAGGAATCTTTGGGCCGAAGCCGTCAATACGGCATGCTACATAGGAAATAAAGTATTTCTTAGGCCTCACACTAGGCAAACCTTCTATGAGTTATGGAAAGGTACAAAGCCAAATGTTGTCTACTTCCACACCTTTGAAAGCAAATGCTACATTTTGAATGACCGTGATCAACTTGGCAAATTTGATGCTAAGAGTGATGAGGGTATCTTCATTGGCTATGCCTTAAATAGTAGAGCCTATAGAGTTTTCTATCTAAGGACTAGGACCGTAATGGAATCATCTAATGTTGTCATTGATGATACTAGGCTCAAATGTAGTGACCATGAGGAGGAGGTAGATTTAGTTGATGACTCACCTTTGGAGAAGGTTGTTGATGTCTCGAATGTTGAAAAGACTAACCTTGATGATGACATAACACAACCTATTGATAGGATTCCTCCCTTGAACTCAAAAGAACCAGCTCCATGGGTTAGGAAATTCCATGACAAGGATGACATTATTGGAGAGGTTAGGGAGGGTGTTAGGACTAGGCATCAAATGGATAATCTAATTAGCTACACTTGTTTCACCTCCCAAATAGAACCCAAGAAAATTGATGAAGCTTTAAAAGATGAATTTTGGGTTCTTGCCATGCAAGAAGAGCTTAACCAATTTGAAAGAAATGAGGTTTGGACTCTAGTTCCTAGGCCCAAGAACACAAATGTGATAGGCACCAAGTGGGTATATAGGAACAAATCCGATGAGGATGAAAACATTGTGCGAAACAAGGCTAGGCTTGTTGCACAAGGGTACTCTCAAATTAAGGGTATTGACTTTGAGGAGACATTTGTTCTCGTTGCTAGGATTGAGTCCATTAGGCTTCTTTATCCATTTCTTGTTTGCACAAGTTCAAATTATATCAAATGGATGTTAAGAGTGCCTTCCTCAATGGCTTATTGCAAGAGTAAGTATTTGTTGAGCATCCCAAAAGGTTTGTAGATCGTCATCACCCTAATCATGTCTATCACCTCAAGAAAGCCTTGTATGGGTTGAAACAAGCACCTAGGGCTTGGTATGAGCGTCTCACTCAATATCTCATAGATAATGGCTACACTAGGGTAGTGTTGACAAGACTCTATTCATCCAGAAAGACAAAGATAAGCTCTTTATAACTCAAATCTATGTTGATGATATAGTCTTTGGTTCCACAAATGATACCAAAGTCCAAAAATTTATTGATGTGATGTCTCATGAGTTTGAAATGAGTCTAGTTGGTGAGTTGAGTTACTTTCTAGGTTTACAAATTAAGTAAATGGATGATGGGATTTTCATATCTCAAGCTAAATATGCTAAAATCCTAGTGAAGAAATTTGACCTTGAAAGTGCCAAACATTGTGATACACCCATGAGCACCACTTTGAAGCTAAGCAAGAATGCTAGTGGTAAGAGTGTGGACCAAACCTTATATCGTGGTATGATTGGTAGCTTGCTCTATTTAACTGTAAGTAGGCCCGATATCTCCTTTAGTGTGGGTGGGTGTGCTAGGTACCAATCGGATCCCAAGGAGTCTCATCTCTATTCTGTTAAGAGAATCATTCGCTGTGTGAATGGAACTTCTAATTATGAAATTTGGTACTCTTTTGACACTAATGCTAGTCTTGTAGGCTTTAGTTATGCAGATTGGGCAGGAAATTGTGATGATAGGAAAAGTACATTGGGCGGTTGCTTTTTCCTTGGGAATAACCTTGTCTCTTGGTTTTGCTTGAAGCAAAATTCGATTTCCTTGTCCACGGCTGGGGCTGAAGACATTGCTGCTGGGAGTGGATACACACAACTCCTTTGGATGAAGAAAATGCTAGTCGACTGTGGATTCAATCAAGGTACTCTTACTCTCTTTTGTTATAACATGAGTGCAATTTATTTTCAAAGAATCCGGTTCAGCATTCTATGACTAAGCATACTGACATTCGTCATTATTTCATTAGAGAACTAGTTGAGATCAAATGCATTGTACTTGAGCATGTAGATACAAATAATCAACTAGCGGATCTATTTACTAAACCCTTAGATGCTACTCGATTCAAGACTCTTAGTAGATCTATTGGGATTTGTTTAATGGAGTGATGTGTTGTGGTCTTTGACCCCATAAGGGGAACTCAAGCAAAAAGAGCTTTTGTATACTTGTTGCATCCATTTTTTTTCTAAATGTTTATGCTCCTTTATTGTTTGCTTGAGTAGCTTGGTTGCGCTTATATATATTATATTGTACTTTCTTTAATAAGTGTGAACTTTGCTTTAATTATAATCCATGTCATATTTATGTTCAAACATGTATTTTTGGACTAGGAGATTTACATAGGAAATACATGTTGAATGACCTATAATTGTCTCCATGACATGATGATTATTAAATGACATGCTAATGAAAAATGATAAAGCATGAATTGTTGATTGCAATTGTTAAATGCAAAATTTTGTTTGAAACGAAGCTAGTGAGACTCAAATGTTGCATTAATGTCTCTCTTTCTTTATTAGTTAAACATGGCTATTATCATACGGGTATCCTCCCGAAAAAATCAAATAGGGTGCAAAGTTGCTCATGCCATGTTTAGCGTATAAAGTTAGATATAGTGCCATTTAAAACATGAATCTATTAATCTCTATATCCTTGCTTCTCTCATGACAAATGGTGGAATTGGTTTAAATTATATTGGAAACATTTGTCATTTGCTTTTCCAAGTACCATTGTTTTTGGACTTGAATGCAACATGTCTTGTATGTAAAGCAGATTTTGATTCACAAATTTTCTTCAATAAATCTCCTTGTTTCTCTCCTATTAATAGAGTTGCATAAATGTGGCTTATATAATTATGCAACAAGCTTGTATGCTCTTTTTTTTCTTTGCCTTGAGTGACCCGATTGGGAACTTCTCCTTTGCCTATATCATGACAAAAAGGGGGAGTAGCATTGACCTAGTATTGTGATGTTAGGGGAGTAGCAAGTGTTGGCTTTGAGGGGGAGCATTGCATGAGTGTACTTGTTTGAGGGGGAGATTACATGTAGAGGGAGTAACCCGTTGAGGGGGAGCGTTGCATGAGCATTTCACGATGTCATGCTCATATTATTGAATGCAATTGTTTTTGTTTTATATTCACTTGATCATCTCATATTCACTTGGTTTGGAAAGTGTATTTGTGTTTGCCTTGTATGTAGGGTTGTTAGTTCTACAAGAGATTGAAGATTTGAAGTTTTTTTTATGTTTATCTCTTTGTAATGTAGAATATCTTCCCGGTGTTTTATTTTGTTTTGTGAGGATCAATGTGAGTGGTGGTTTTGTTACGAAATAGCCAAAGAGGGAGATTGTAAAGTCCTTAATTGTTGATTGGCTTATTTTGTGAACAAATCACATTTTGGGTATTATGTAAGGGTAGCTTAGACTTTCAAGACCTCAAGAGGAGAAGCACCGAAGGTATATTTCTTATGCTTACTTACTTTGAAGAGATAGTTGCACACACTCACATATTCATGCTTTTTGATTTAATTCTTATATGTTGAGTATTCTCTTGGGTGCATTTTGATGACTCTTATTGATTTACTTGCATCTTGTAATTAAATGTTTTATGTCATGTTTGCCATTAGAATAGGATGCATGTTTCATCACTCTTGAACTTTTTGAAATTGTATGTTTGAGTGATTGAAAATAGGCTTTGTGCTGGTGGTGCGCTATTGGACCAGCGCACCTCACCAGCATAACATTCCAGTGGAACGCCGCTAGTCATACGCCACTGAGTTGCGTTGCTGCACCCATGCACAGTTGAAAAATGTGGGCGTCCATTACTCGTCTATCGCAGCTTTACTAGCGCAAACATCACAGAGAATCCGCGCTTGTGTTGCGCTACTCGTCCAGTGCCTTTTATAAAAATAGGTTGTGTGCTGGTGGTGCGCTACTCGACCAGCGCACGTCACTAGTGCACACAGAGGAAGCTGGAACGTCTTTTCTAAAACGACCTCACTTTGTTTGGTTCTTATATATATACAACTCAGTGCTTTAAGGTCATGTAAGAATTCAGAACATCATATATTTTCCTTAGAACACATTTCAAAGGAAAAACACTTTCAAGAACTCATTTTTAATCACTCAAGCATTCCCATGTGCATCAAAACTTCAACTTGCATCATCTAAGTTCATTTAGAGTGCATCTATGGATAGGGTTGCTTCATCATATCTTGTTTGGTAAGTTCTTCACCACCTTCTTACAAGTTAAGTGTTTTACTTGCTAAACCTTCTCTTTTATTATTTGTATGCTCTTAGAAGATTTTCTAGATACAAATTAGAGATTGTTGTGAGGCCATGATTGAGTGTTGTATTGTGATAGCTTCATAGGATTGTTTGATCTATGTTTAGCTAAGCTTCTTGAACATGTCATTTAGCTCTTGATATCTAGGATTGCATTAATTGTCATCTCATTATCCTAGATAAGCATATAGGGTTTCCTAGCCTTGTTTGTTCATTGAATGTAATCATATATTCAATTAGGACTTTTTATCTCTTCATTGAGAAGTAAGACTTGTGTTGCTTCCGGGAGTAGGTAGCTTAAATCGCAAGTAAGATGGACTAGGTTCATTTATACCGGGATTAGGTAGTGGTAGTGGATTAAACTGGGATAAGGTTGTAATTCCTTTGCCATTAGTGGATTCAAGGTTCTAGTGTGGCGCACTCATCAGCCCATGGTTTTTCCCATTTGGAGGGTTTCCATATATATCTCAAGTGTTTTTACTATTTCCGCATTTATTACACTTATGGTATCTTCGTAACTAGATATGGGTATTTTCGTCAACTTGACTCTTAACGAATATTGGGAAAAAGCTCATTAAAATCTATTCACCCCCCTCTAGATTAATATTACACACCATAATATTTGTTTCAACCTAAATGCTAGCTATCACAATACAAACCCCAAATATGTCATAACTTCAATGAATATGCAATTAATATGAAGAAATGCTAATCTAAGCAATAAATGGCATGACTTGGTAAGGTAAAACAATAAATGAACTTTAATGGAGGTTCTACTTACCAATCAAAGAAAACCCATGCTTTAAAAGATGATTGAAATGCAAGATGAAGATGGGTTAGGGTTTGGAGAGTCAAACACAAAGCCTGAAGCTTTCCCTCTCTAATGGAGGTTATCTCACTCTTAAAATATGTTCTTTGAGCTCTTAAGAAGCAAGGAAGAAGAAAAAAACATATAAATAAAAGCCTAAACAAAACGATATCGTTTTGAACTTGGGAAACAAAGTCCCGTCACGACCGTTATGCATACCGTGGCCTAGGAAAGTGTCCAGGCCGTGGTCTATACAACATGGCATGGCTGGACAAGACCACTGCCTAGGTCGCTGGCTAGGCATGTGCACCAAAAGTGGTATAGACCGCGGTAAACACCTGACAGCTCAACAACTTGATCTTTGAGCGACCCAAAACTTGAACAAACAACATCCAAACCTTTCGTAAAATATGCTGTTGGAAAGATATGGAAGTCAAATTTCTACTCCAATTCACAAAATATGATTTAGATTTCTGCAGAAAAAGTTATAGTCATTTAAGTGATCAAATGTCATAAACTGATAACAACAGAGTTGTCCAATTTTTGTGGTCATTTTGGAGATTTCAAAACCAATCTAAACGGTCATGAAATATTACGAATAGTATACCGTGGGAAAGGTATGGGTCTCTAGTTTGTAAAAAAAATTTCAAAACTCATTTTGAAGCGTTGCATCAAAATATATGGTCACGAGACCATACAAAGGCCAGTTTTGAAAAACATGTAAATCATTGAAATACACTCGTTTGAAACTAGACACCTTACTCCTTATAACCAAACCAAGAGAAGAATGAGACCTTCTCAAATGGTCACTCAACACACTAGGACAAGCACACCATCTTACAAGCGTGGATGTTTTCAATCAAACAATGGATAACAAATTTAAACACATAACAACCACACTTAAGACTAAGAATGAAGTGCAAGTGTGATTGTGAAGAGATGCACATGTATAAACAATATCAATACAAATGCACGATCAACAAAGAATGCATGAGGTGTGTGGGTGCACCTAAACTCTTCAAGAGACAAAGTCAAGTGAATATACCTTTTGCTCTTGAAGTCATGGAGATGCTTGGAAGCTTGCCAATGAAGACCTAAGCTACCCATTTCATAATCATCCCCAATATGGTGTGGTTTATCATGAAATAAGCCAATCAAAAAATCAAGGTCCTTACAATCTCCCCCTTTTGCTATTTCATGACAAAACAACCACTCATAAAGCAATCCTCACAATACAATAAAAAATCTAGCTATTGTTCATGAGAGTCCATTTTACGTTACAAAAAGAGTTACCTAACATTCTATGTCTTCAAGGTCTTCAATCTCTTCGTAGATCATCATACCTACACACAATAGCAAGATAGTACTTTCCAAGAACAAGTGCATTTGAGGTGAACAAACATAAAAACAATTGCACTCAATAAAGCAATATAAATAAATGCATGTGCAATGCTCCCACTAAATGGGTTACTCTCACTCATGATCTCTCCCTAAAGCATAACCAATGCTCGCCCTATATTTCTCAAGACTTCTCCCCCTTTTTGTCATGAGATAGGCAAAGGAGCTCCCCCTATCGGGTTGCTTTAGCAAAGACAACTATTTGCACAAATACATTGCATAATCATATACACAAACTATATACAACTTAAATAATTGAGAGAGATTGAAGGAGTTTTATTTAAAGAAAATGTGTGAAATTGTTTCTTTGCATGCAAAACATGTAGCATTCAAGTTCAAACAATGGTATTTGGCAAAGCAAATATCAAAAGGGCTTCCATAAGAATTCAAACCAATTTGTACCCTTTTGTCATAAGCAAACAATATATAGTTTCAAAAATTTGAAAATAAAGCAACTATATCAATCCTTAAAGGCAAATCGAGACATTGGGCCAAAAGATCCTGTTAGATTTTTCCGGATAATTATCCGTATGATAGTAGTCTTGTTTCACTATTAAGAAAGGAGAGAAGACTAATTTGGATATAAAATCCTTATTAATTGCATGGATACAAGATCCTTATTGATTAGTCTTCTTATTTGCATTCACACACATTTGCATTAAAGCAATCAAACTCAATTTATGCATATCATTTTAAGCATGTCATAGTAAGCAAGTTCCCATGTCATGGAGATAAATTATAGGTCATTCAAATGTACTTTCCCAATTAAATCTCGTAGTCCAAGAATGCACGTTTGAATATGAATATGACATGGATGGCAAGTAAAGCAATGTTGCACACTTATTAAAAAAACATAAAAGCATATATGTGCAACCAAGAATCTCAAGCAATTAATAAAA
Organism: Dipteronia dyeriana; assembly: GCA_032871835.1. Taxonomy (NCBI): domain Eukaryota; kingdom Viridiplantae; phylum Streptophyta; class Magnoliopsida; order Sapindales; family Sapindaceae; genus Dipteronia; species Dipteronia dyeriana. The sequence continues at coordinate 108,332,012 of CM065300.1, read as the reverse complement.
GAGCATAAAATTAATCAATTTTTTGCACATATCAAATTATGCAAGTTCGCTCTCTTTGCTTGAGCTCCCCAAATAGGTCCAAATCCAACCAATTCAATAGGGGGAATGAAGCCCTATAGATCTACCAAGGCCAGTGGACCAAGTTGAGTCTACGGGTGTCTCATGGGCACTAAGGCAAGCGGGTTCATTCTTTCTAACCCACCTACGTTCCACATTTTCATTTTTAGTGGTCATAAACAATTTTCTAGAATCCCTAGGTTCATGCAAACTTGCCCTATTTTTCAACCGTTTTTCTTTCATACTCTCTAATCTACACCTCCTAATGTAAAAGCAATTAGGTCTTAAGTGACCAATTATACCATAAAAATGACTAGTAGGTACAAAGAAAGAATTCATACCATTGCATTGTGATCTCCTCCGGGCATCGCCATGTTGATGAGGTTGTCTTTGATGGTGCATCAATTTACATCTCCTTAGAGCTTGAGCCGATTGGTGGCACCTTTGTGGTCTACCTTGAGGTGGTTGAGCTGGTTGATCTTGCCTCTTTGGTTGGTCATGCTTCTTGTGATCAACTTCTTTCCTAATAGTTGGTTTATTGGAGGAAGTGATTGAATTCTCAAGGACTTGTCCATTCTTCTTGAATTGCCTAGGCTTTGGTTGAGTTTCCAAGGCTTGTGTAGACTTTCCTTGAGTTGAAGGTTACTTGGATGATGCCTTACTTTTACCTTGAGCTTGAGGTTGTTTGACCTTGGCCTTCTTTAGTTCTTCAAGGCACATTATCTCTCTTTCCTTGACAATCACAGTGAGTTCTCTTTGTTGGCAAGTTCATCCTTCATTACCTTCATCCTTTGATGGCAATCGTCAATCTCCTTCTCATACTTGGACACGTCAATCTTGTCCATCATCAAGGAGTCATCAATGGAGGTCGCTTTCTCCACGGTCTTCAATTTGGAGACAAGAATGGAGGTGTCTTCCATTAGGTCTTCCATGATCTCTTTGTACCGATGAAGTTGATTTTGACAATTTTGCTTGCTTTCTTCAAGGGTATAGATCTTTTCTTCTGAGAAAATCTCCCATAATCTCGAAGTCTCATTCTCTTTGGAAAGCTCTTCATTTTGCTTTAAAACTTTGAGAAGGGTCACTTGACATTTCTCAATTGAGTCAATTTCCTCATCAAGACCTTTGCCTTGGTAACTTATTACCACACTAACCCTTTCTTCTATATTAGAGTCAAGATTCAAGATCATTTTGCCTTCATCAAAGTCTTCTACATAAAAATCTCCAAAGGCCATGAAGTTAGGCACATGCCCTTCACCTTTGGAAGAGTCTTCTTCACTCTTCTTGAACAAGGTCTTCTTCTTTACCTCCATTTCTTTGGAGTTCATTTTCTTCTCCTTCTTCACATTAGAGGTCATACTCTTCTTGTGATATTTTATGAATTTCATTAATCTCTCAACCATGAGAGTCATCTCCTCATCAGAGTCATATTCCTCTCTCAACATTAGAGGTTAATCTAGCAATACCCGCTCTAAGTGTTTCACTCTCACACATGGTGTTTGGTGAAGTGAATGAATGCAAACGAAATACAACAAACAGGTGCAAACAAATGCAAGACATACAAACAAGAGCTTGGATTACCTAAGTATGTCTAGAAACCCGCTCTGACACCAATTGAAAATAACCCTTTAAAACGTGTGTCTAATAACCTTAGGAGGGAGGTGAATAGGTTTTAGTCAAGTTAATTACCAATTTTCTTGATTAGTAAATATTCAAATTCACCCAACAAAACAAACATATAAAATCAAGTGTAAAGTATGGAATAATAAAGAACACTTGATGTATACGTGGAAACCCTCAAAATGGGAAAAAACCACGGGATATTAAGTGAGCCACGCTCGAATGTAGAAATCTGCTATATGAGTAAAAAGTTACACCCTGGAGTGATACTCGTACTCTCACTCTCGATAACCTCAGGCTATGGCCACTGCTACTTACCACTCTTGGTTCAGTCCCTAGTGATATCTTTTTTTTTTTGTTTTTTTTTTGTAAAATGTAAAATTGAAGAAGACAGTGTTATTAGCAAACCGGTGGGATTGGATCGCATCAAGGACAGAAATTACGACAAGACCAAATTTGTAATTTGATTAATTTTTGGGTTGTAATTTAAATATCCAAAGGAACTCGGCCAAAATTCATTTAGTTCTTATTTGCTTTTTCATATTATATTATATGTGATAATTATATAATATGTTCATGCATATAATATGTCATCTATATTAATTAGTGCCTACTGGAATCGTTATGACATGTCATGCATACATATTCTATTCTGATTGCTTAATTTTAAATGCAAAAATATGTGTTAAAAGCAATGTTGAGACTCCAATCAATAAGAATCATGTATCCATTAAAGGATTTTAAAATCCAAAGTCTCTCTCTCTCTCTTTTGTAGTTAGTTGAATAAAGCTACAATCATAAGGGGTATCTTACAACATGCAAGCAAGGGTATCATTCCACAGGAATATATGTTCGTTAACCGTTTCTAGTTCTAGTGTTTATTGAAAGCAATGTAAATAGAATGCATATAGGTGAGAAATGTGTATATAGCATTGTTGTGTTTGTGATTAACAAACAAGGAAAATGAAAATAAAATTAAAAATAATGCAAAAGTAAAATTAAACCAAAAAAAATGGTCGGGTGAGAATGGTGATTAAGTGAGAAACAATAACATGGTGGATAAGAGAGATGCAAGATAATTAACACATAAAGGGCAAAAAGCACACCAAACACAAAGGCACATATATTAGATTGTTAGTCAATTAAGCACATCCACTCAAATCAAGGGCTTGTTCTAGCCTTAATCTAACTTAGGGTATCCATTCATTTAAGCTAAGAAGTTTAAGAGTGTGTTGAAAGCCATTCAAACACAAATCCGCAACAGGCATTTGTGAGCTATTTTACAAGACCTTGCCAAATTGAGTCCAAATATTAGCTTGGTAAAGTAGGTAGCAACGTTAGGCTAATGACTTAAACCAGCCATAGCATTTCTTTCCACTCTTGTGAGCTATTAGTCAAAATCATACTTGGAAACAAGTTCTTTCCACTCTTGTGATCTATTTGTCAAGATCATACCCAGAAACAAGTTCTTTCCACTCTTGTGAGCTATTAGTCAAGATCATACCCGAAAACTAATTCTCATACACTCAAATCTAACATAGCATTTCTAATCATCCTTCAACATGCACACAATCATGGGATATTTAATTAATCTACTCATAAATTACATTAATCTACTCATAATCCTAATCATGAACACATATAAATTTCCAATCATCCATACACATGCAATTCATAATAAGAGATTAATTCATAATAATAGTAAGAATGAAACAAAACCCAAATGAATAAAAATACCATATATATAAATAGCCAAAGTGTAGGAAAACAAATACCCCCAAATGGGAAGTGCACATAAGGAAAACAAGAAATACAAGGAGAATGAGTTAATATATACAACCCTTGAAACCCCTCCAAGAGCTCCATTCTTTGCTTGCCAAAAATTGGTAAAAGACCTTTCCTATCTTCATGCAATCTGGTTGAAATAGTGGTGGTGAGACATCCAAGGAGAAAACCACCATGGAAGCTCTTGAAAGCTTACCTCTCCTTTATTTGAAGAAGATGAAGTTGGGCGAGTTTAGGGGAGTGATCAAATTCTGAACAGTGAGGAATAAGGGTGTATTTATAGTGTTGGGAAGTTAGAGCATGTTTTTTAGGTGAAAGGATGCATTTGTCCTCGCCAGGCTTCATGGCAAGTAGCATGGCAAGTGGCTTGGTCGCCATGCCATTCGCCAAGACTTCTATGAAGTTTTACAGGGGTTGAGGTGAGTGGTGAAGCGAGTAGGTTAAGCCATGACAGACACCTTGAACACAGGTGAAATTTTCAGCTTTGTGCACCAGTTACCCAAACAGACATAACTGTCTCACAAAAATCCAGAATTGCAATCCATAATTTTTGTTTGAAACTAAACTTCTTGGGATTTCCAAATATATAAAGATCTTTTATGGTTCAATCTGAGGAAGGAGATATGACCTCCGTGACGTAGGCATTTAGCATAAGTCTATATATGTTCAACCTATCAGCTACTGGAAAACACTGAGGGGTTCATGCACGTAGTCTCGGTGTTGTATTTTAGCTTAACGATTGATCAACCATGCAAACATCTAGATTCACTTGGACACGACTAAGCTTAGATCACGTCACGGTCTATATCAATGGTGAGGTGAGACAACTCTGCATAATTTCCATTTTATTCTGTTTTTGGCTCATTTTGCCTCCTAAATTATCCTTTAAGCTCAAAACCTTATTGTTAGGAATAAGTACCTACATAAGGCTCAACTAACACATTATATTCAACAATACGCTCGAAAATGAGAACAAATGATAGGAAAATGGGGACCAATAATAGGTATAAAATAGTTTGATCAAGTACCCCTGAACCTATCTTTTGCTCCTCCTCGAGCAAATTCAAAATCAGAAAAACAAACAAACAAACAAACATATAATACTAAAAATAGGTAAAAAAAAAGCTAATCTACTTTCGTAGGAAACACAATGACACTTAGCATATGCCACATGCCTTTGAACCTCTAGGCGGTCTTAGTGGGAGGAGTTATAGTCTCTTGAGGGTTTACATCTTTGACACCCACAAACGTACATTCCGCAAAAAATGGTTAAGAAGCAATCCAAACATACCAAGCAAAGACTACACGCATACTAGAATCTTAAATATACCATTTAATAACAATGTATCATGCAATGCAAGTATGCCAACACTTAGGATATTTTTGGTTTACAAAACAACTACACTCGAATGCCCAAGATAAAATTCACCTCGACTTTAAACTCACTAGATTCTCTTATTTTGCACTCAAAATCATCGGCGATCACTCTCTAGCAAACATATGCGATTGAATTTAGGTATATGGAATCAAATATAATCACGTATGAGTATTTTTCAAATAAAGCACATTTTCTAAAAATTGATCTAATGAATGGAATTGAAATGCCATGAACTTGGAAAGAGCATGCATCAACTCATATTCCCAAGATAGACTTCCTAAGAGATCAAATGAACTTTCCCTAATTCATATTGTAGCCAAGGTGATTTGTGGTGGGGTATAGGATGGCGGATATGATAGGAGTGGGAAGATAAAGTTACAAATCATGATAAGGTGTTTACACATTACACATTACATCACAAGCGTCTAGGCTATAACTTTACATTGAACTATTATGCTACATTTGTATCCAATTGTGAGTAAATTTACATTTGAACATTTGAAGGCTTAAGTGTTTATAATTGCACACTATTTCATTTTTAAAGCCTTTGCCTTTGCACAATTTACATACATTTGCCTAAGTAAGCGCTGTACACATTTTAGAGCTACATAACTTCTCCTAAGCTATACACCTAAACATGATCATTTTCTAGGGAATGGTAAAGTTTTTGGTTATGTAGAAGTATGTAGGTTTAAGTGTTTGGCCTCAATTTTACCAATGAAAGCACACATCTAGGGACAAGTGTTTAGGCTATTTTAGTAGCTAAGGATGACACTAGCCCAAAATCATTTCTAGAAGTCCATCTGCCAAGGGAATACAAATCTCAACAATTAGTTCACATGATATCAATGAAAGAAAATTGATGTGCATTGAGATCTCTAAAAGTTAAGTACAAATCCTAAGAGTGTAAAGGAGTAGAAACAAAACCTGTAAATTTTAGCAATTTAGGCAAAGTATCGCTCATGGGTAGTCTCCAAAATTTTCCTAAGCTAAACAAGAATAGAGATCTCATCCACCTAAACATCCAAAGATTGGTTGTACAAGCTTATTTAAAGTGATACATAGAGCTAAAAGCATACACGATATATCTCTACCGGCATGCAAAGAAAAACAACTCAACAAAAATGGACTCTATTTCCAAAAAAAGTTAAAATAAATTGGTTTGTACAGAGATTTGAAAATTTTCTAAACGTAACATATATAGACAATGGAAGTTTCCACACCCACAAACCTAAGCTCAACATTGTCCTTAACGTTGCTCAACTCATAAATTATGGACAATGCTTAGTAAGATTTGGAGATACGAACACAACATTACAAACATAACAAGCATAGCATTATTACGTTTAAGCAGAAGGGAAAGTTTTGCCCAAATGAACAACTAACCACAAGCACTCCAATTAAGTTCAAAATGTAGAGGATACCTCTAGTGGCTGTAGCCAAAATGGCCATTGTAGCTCTACCATTTAACTTCGGGGTTGTTGTAGCGTGATAAGCGCACTTATTGTTGTTCTCATGAGTTATTCTGTCCATCTGGCATGAAAATTTCCATACCTTGCACACCACAACTCGACCAACATTAAACACATATGCAATAAATAAAAGAAAATAAGAAAAAGAAAAATCTTAACCGCATACATATATATCCACAAATCAATTAAATCTAAACGTTTACAGAATCTAACCTAAAACAAGAAACAACCAACGAATAAACATATCCTCGGCAGCAACACCATTTGACAAAAGTATTTTGCATCATTAAAAGCATCGTCAAAGTATTTATATTAAGTTCAACCTCGCTAGTAAGTACTTATCTTTGTATTTGTATTTAGATATATTTGTATATGATTGGATACTTGTACGTATTGAATAATATTGAGAATACAAGTATTGTTTGTTTTTAGTTTTATTTGTTAATCCTTTCTCTAGCATCTTGTAAGCTTGTTTGACAATACTTTGTTTGAGAATACATATTGTTTATCTACATATGCTTTATTGTGTTGAGTACTGTTATTCAAGCTAGCTATAGGGACAAACATCAGTTTGTTTTCAAGGGATTGAAAAAGGTGTAAAAACCTATTTACCCCTCCCCCTAGGTTAGCATAAGGCAATTTAACATGTTTGTACAATTTCAGTAAGGCACGAGTCAAAATACATGTATAGCAATAAACTAGCAAGAGTATTATTCCTCAAGAATGTGCATTTGTTAACCATTTCAAGTTATATTGTTTAATGAAAACAATGTAAACAAAATGTAGATAGGTGAGAATGGTGTGTGTAGGGTTGTTGGGTGTGTGTGCGACAAACAAAGAAAATGAAAATAAAAATAAAAATAATGCAAATGTAAAAATAAACAAAAGAATATGGAGGAGTGAGAATGGTGATTAAGTGAAAAAAACTAAAAGGGTGGATAAGAGAGATGCAAGATAATGGACACATAAGGGGCAATAAGCTCACCAAATACAAAGGCACATCTATTGGATTGTTAGTCAATTAAGCACATCCACTCAAATCAAGGTTTTGTTCTAGCCTAAATCTAACTTAGGGTATCCACTCATTGGAGCTAAGGGGTTGAAGAGCTAAGCGCGAATATGGAAGGATGAGAATGATGATCAAATGAGATAAAGAAAAATAGAATGGATAAGAGAGATGTAAGAAAATGTACACACAAGGTACTTATGACCACCAAAACATTCGTGTCGTAAATTATAACTAACCATATCGACACTCCAAGCATGGGTTCAAACTATCATTAAATACGACCTCAATATATGGAAATGGGAGAGTCGACCGATCATCTATTTCTACTCACCAAGAGGGTATCATGTGAGCAACTACTAATGACCATGTTTAAGCTTAAATGTAAAAGTATCAAATCAAAAGAACAACCATCGGTTGCTACTCACATGTCATGTGTAAGCAACAACCGATGGAAGCATTAAGCAAAATTAGACCCTTGACCACTACTCACCGAGAAGGTATCGCATGAGCAACGGCCAAGAGTCACAACCCTTGATTGCTACTCACCGAGAGGGTATCAAAAGAGCATTTAACAATGGTGGCTTAAAGCATGTAGGTTTAAGAACCGAAACCCACAAAGGCATGGTGTGTGCTCTTCATGAATTCCACCCAAAGAACCAATAGCACTCAAATCAGCCCTAAACATGCATTTCGAATAATCCATCGACATATGAACAATCATGGGATGCTTAATTAATATTCTCCTAATTTATGTTAATCTACTTCTAATCCCAATCATAAACACACATCATTTTCTACTATACACGGCATGAATGAAAAGATAATAGTTATCCCTAAACATGCATCAAGAGTTAGGCTGTCAATCCTACTTAATAAAAGTCAATAATCAATAAAGTGCAATTGAATGGGACAATACAAGAAGAAATCAAATACAAGGTAATCAAATAAATGGAACTAATACTAGGTTTACATAATTTCCAAATGGGGATACACATTAAATAAATAAATACAAGAGAAGAGTCAAAAGAAGAAACCCAAGGTGTCAATCTCAGATCTCTTACCTCAGAGAGGGGCCTAATTATCATCTTAGATCTCCAAGCGCCATTGAAGCTTCCCCTCCTCATAGATAAGGTAGGGTAATATTTCCTCTTAAATCCTCCTCAAAGATAGATGGTGATGGTAGAAAGTGGTTCTAGATAGGCAATCCATGGAGGAAAACATCCATGTACCTCCATGGATGCCTTTAGAAGCTCCTCTCTCTCTTGATTAGATGAAGAAGATGAAGTGTGGAGAGGTTTATGTATAGGTTATGTGGGTTGAGAATTAATAGGTCTTGTGAAGAAAATAGTGCAATTATAGGTTAGGGAGGTTAGGCCACGGTTTAAGCATGTAAGAATAACATTACCCCTCTAAAATTGCCCAAAAACTTGTCATTCGTTGTGCAGAAGAGTGCAGTTCACGGGTAGCCGCATAGCTAGAAAACTTATAATCCTCTAGAAAACTCATAATCCTAATTTGTAAAAACCACTGGAAACTACACTTTCGGGGCTTTACGAATATATGTTATCCCAAACATGGTTTAATCTGAGGCGGGAGATATGACCCTTTGATGTTTGATGATCTGCATATGTTTTTTTTTTTTTACAATTTCAGCCATTTTGTCACCAAATCTCATTTTTTGCTTGAAAAGACATTGACTGCCTGAAATGACAGTAATAGAGTCATTAGATAACAAAATATGCTAGAAAACAAGCTAGATGATATGAAACTGAGGGCCAAAATATAGCATAATTTTGGCACTATTAGATACAACCCTTGAAGAAAACCCTCCAATAGCTATATCTTTTGCTTGCCTAAAATTGGTCAAAGATCCCTCATATCTCCATGCAATCTACTTTAAATTTGGGGAATGATAGGTGTAAATGATGATGATGAGACATACATGAAGGAAAATCTCCTTGGAAGCTCTTGAAAACCTCTCTCTCTCACACACACACTCTCTCTCTTATTTGAAAAAGATAAAGTTGGGAGAGTTTTAGGGAGCAAAATTGTACGAATGCGGTTTTTAAGGATGTCAATTTTATGATTAGCTTATTTCATGACAAACCACACCATATTGGGGATGATTATGAAATGGGTATCTTAGGCCCTCATTGGCAAGCTTCCAAGCAACTCCATGACTTCAAGAACAAAAGGTATATTCACTTGACTTTGTCTCTTGAAAAGTTTAGGTTCACACACACACTTCATGCAAGTTTTGTTGATCTCGCATTTGTATTGATATTGTTTATATATGTGCATCTCTTCACAATCACACTTGCACATCATTCTTAGTATTAAGTGTGGTTGTTATGTGTTTAAATTTGTTATCCATTGTTTGATCGAAAACATCCATGCTTGCACGATGGTGTGCTTGTCATAGCGTGTTGAGTGACCATTTGAAAAGGTCTCATTCTTCTCTTGGTTTGGTTATATGGAGTAAGGTGTCTAGTTTCAAAAGAGTGTATTTCAAATATTTAAATGTTTTTCAAAACTGACCATTGTATGGTCTTGTGACCATATATTTTTATTCATTGTTTCAAAATGAGTTTTGAAAATTTATGTACAAACTAGATACCCTAACCTTTCCAACAGTATATTATTCTTAATATTTCATGACCGTTTGAATTAGTTTTGAAATCTCCAAAATGACCACAAAAATAGGGCAACTCTGTTGTTATCCGTTTATGAACTTTGGTCACTTAAATGACCATATATTTTACTATAGACACCCAAATCATATTTTACAAATTTTAGTAGAAATTAGACTTCCATACCTTTCCAATGGTATACTATATGAAAGGTTTGGATGTCGTTTGGTCATGTTTTGGGTCGCTCAAAGATCAAGTTGTTGAGCTGTCAAGCGTGTACCACGGTCTATACCGCTTTCGGTGCACATGCCTAGCTAGCAACTGAGGCAGTGGTCTTGTCCAGCCATGCCATGCTGCATAGACCGTGGCCTAGACATTTGCCTAGGCCACAGTGTGTACAGCCGTCGTGACGAGACTTTGTTTCCCAAGACAAAAATGATGCCATTTTGTCTAGGCTTTTATTTATATGTTCTCTTCTTCTTTGTTGCTTCTTCAGATCTCAAAGAACACATTTTAGGAGTGAGAAAACCTTCGTTAGAGAGAGAAAGCTTCAAGTTTTGTGTTTGACTATCCAATCCCCAACCCATCTCCATCTTGCATTTCAAGCATCTTTTAAAGCATGAATTTTCTTTGATTGGTACGTAGAACCACCATTAAAGTTCATTTATTGTTCTACCTTACCAAGTCATGTCATTTATTGCTTAGATTAGCATTTCTTCATATTAGTTGCATATTCATTGAAGTTATGACATGTTTGGGGTTTGTATTGTGATAGCTAGCATTTAGGTCATTTTTGCCCTCTAGCTAATTAGGTCAGGTTGATTGCATTGGATGATTGCATTTATTGACCATGCCATGTTTAATGACAACTTGTGTTGAAGTGGCTTTGTTTGATGACTAGATTGTAATATTGCATATCCATATCTAGTTAAGTCTTTATGTATTGCATTTAGACATTATTGTTTATGCCTCATTGATTAAATTGCCCTTGATTATTTGTTGTGACAACTTGTGTTGGTTGGACTTTTATTGACAATTGGGTTGTTAGATTTTATCTACACATCTAATTGAGTCCTTTGTATGGGCATGTAGGCATTGTTTTATAACTAGGATGTTTAATTTCATTATCTACATCTAGTTAAGCATTTTGTGTTTGGTCTTACACATAATTGCATTTGAGCATAGTGTACTTCAAAGCATGTCATTATTAAAATCGTCATGTCACAAAGATCAATTATAGGTCATTTTAAATGTACTTCCAAAGTAAATCACCTAGTCAAAAAATGCATGTTTGAACATAAATATGACATGGATTGCAAGTAAAGCAATGTTGCACACTTATTAAGAAAATAACATATAACATATACACAACTAATTATCTCAAGCAATTATCAAAATAGCATAAAATTAATCAACTTTTTACACATAGCAAGCATGCAAGTTTGTTCTCATTGCTTAAGCTCCCCTCATGGGGTCAAATCCAACCAAGTTAATAGGAGGCATGAGCCCCTATAGACTTACCAAGTCCAATAGACCAAGTTGCATCAACGGGTGTCACATGGGCACAATGACAATCGGGTTCATTCTTTCTAACCCACCTAGGTTCCACTTTACTATTTCTAGTGGTCATAGTCATTTTTTTGGTTTCCTAGGATCATGAAAACTTGTTCTATTTTTCAACTATTTTAATTTCATGCTTTCTATTCTACACCTCTTGATGTAATTATAGCAATTTGATATTAAGTGACCAATCATACCATAAAAATAACAAGTAGGTACAAAGTGAGTTTATACCATTGCATTGTGATCTCATCGAGGCTTTTCCATGTTGATGAAGTTATCTTTGACGAAGCACCGGTTGGCTTCTCCTTGGAGCATGTGCCGATTATTGGTGCTTTTATGGTTTAGCTTGTTGAGATGGTTAAACTTGCCTCCTCGGTTGAACATGCCTCGGTTGAGGTTGTCTCTTATGGTCACCTCCATTCTTGATAGTTGGCTTGTTAAAGGAGGTGGTTGACTTTTCAAGGATTTGTCATTTCTACTTGGATTGCCTAGGCTTTGGTTGAGTTGCCAAAGCATGTGTGGACTTTCCTTAAGTTGGAGGTTGCTGGGATGAAGAATTGCTCATTCTTTGAGCTTGAGGCTGTGTTAGGTTTTTGGTTTATGTTGGTATTAATTCCATATCACAACAAAGTTTCACATTGATTTAGTTGTCTTATATTGATGATGATTCAAGCTTCAAAGAAGATATGGAAACTTGTCATGCAAGTTCAAGTCTTCAAAGAGAAATACGCATTATTGTTCGACTGACGTATATTTAAGACCTCATTTCTCTTACAAGGCTTAGGCACAAACACACATTGTATCCATATATGTCCCTACATCATTGTGCTTATTTTGTATAACACATTCACACACTTGATAATGAATCCTTATGCATTAGTGCTAAATTGACAAGCTTTGTAAATTGCATGTTCTAAGACTTTGTCTAGAAATAGCATTATTGTTTGTTATATGTTTGTATGTTTATGTTACATTGACTTTGGACTTGAATTTGGTATTACATTATTCTTTATTGAATTTCAATCATTTCGGTTACTCATACATTGGATTTCGAGTTCCGAGTCACCGTGCCATTCCTCTCGAGAAGACACGTGACCATCTTAGGAGGAAACCTCCCTGCCTCTGAGATGGACATGTTCCATCTTAGGAAATGAATGGCATGGGACCTATTTTGGCCTTTTCTCCTTTTCCCTTCTCTCTCTCTCTCTTTTTATTCTAAGAAGACAATTTGAAATCATTGTGTAGAAATTTTCTTTCAAGTTTTCTCACCTTCCAAACACTATATCTTTTTCAAATGAACTCCGATTCAATTGATTCAAATTGGAGATTGTTCTTCCTTTAGTTCTCTATCATCTTCAAGAAGGTTTGAGATTTTTTGGTTAGGGTTTTGGTGGCTTTACACACAAAAATGAGATTGCACATTGCTTCTTAAAGTATTGAATTTCATCTTGAGTTTTGTTCTTAAATGTGTTCAATCACCTTGGGTTTTCTTCTGCAATACATTTATGTTTATTGTATAATGTTTACTTAGAGTTTTATACTCTATTGAAGCTAGATTGAATTTGATTGAAATCTTACATGTTGAGTTAGGTTTTGATTTAATCTATGTTTTCACATGTTTGTGATTGTATTGTGCTAGCTTTCTATCTAGGACTATTTTTGGAATTTGATTGATTGATTTTGATAAAAATAGTCTATACATGTGTTTGGTTAATTTAATTGAATATATTTTGAAATAAAACAATTGATTGAGTTCTTAGAGCTATTTTAAGTTTAATTAAATATTGTGAACATAAATATACTCTAGGTTTTTGCTAGAATTTTAATTAATATTATCGTATGGTTCTAGCATGTTTTTGTGTATGTTACTAAAACCTTGAATATGTGCTAAGTGTTCATTATTTGATTCAATTTTTAGTTTCATGATTGATTCTAGAAATTAAATGTGTTTGTAGTGTTTTCACATGTTCTAGGATTATCGTTCATGCATAGTAACTAGACTACATTTTTCTTTGTGAATATTCATGCATACGTCTAGGTCCTATAGGTTTTGTTGATCATCATATTCTACGTTGTGTGCTTGTTTGCATTTTCATATGCATTGATCACATTTAGGAAGTCTTTGTAAAAGGCTTGAAGTCTTTGTAAAAGGCTTGAAGTTTTGGCTAGGACATGTGGTCCGGGTAGCTAACCAAGGAGTCTAGGTTAGGACATGAGGTCCGGATAATCAAGCAAGGAGAGACATTCTAGTTGCAAGAGTGCTTTGGATAGAAAGAAGACTTTTTATTGGTAGACTCGAGATATTGAGATGCATGAAGTCCATAGAAAGAGTATGTCATTTGTTGATCAATCTTGGGGAATTTCCAACTTCTTAATGGTGCTGGTCTTAGTGGACTCCAATAGAGAGTGAGTAATTTGTTGATAATTTTTAAGGAATTTCCAATCTACCATTGGGGATTGGGTAGACATAGAGTCCAGTATGAAGTGTGTTATTTATTGGTCACTTTTGAGGAATGCCTTGTCTACTTTCCATTAATCAAAGTACTAGATGGTTGTATTCAACCCATGGATGTTACCTCTATGGAGGTTATACTATGTAAACATCATGTGTCATATCTCTCTATCTTCTCTCTTATATACATGTATGTGTATGTTTGTATCTTGTTTTACATGCTTTGTTTCCATATTTTCTTGTAAACAAGATTGTTGTAATATGTGATGTACAAGCAGTTCAATTTATCAAAGTTGTAAATACATTTGTATGTGTAATTGAATACATTTTTAGATTGTATACTTGTATATCTTGAACAATATTTTGAATACAAGTATCATTTATTCTTTGTTTCATTTTTTATCCTTCTCTTGTAATGTGTAAGCCTGCTTAACATTGCTTGGTTGATAATATATATTGTTTGTGTTACATATGGTTTATTATTTTCAGTATTTTTACTCAAGCTAGATAGAGGGCACAAACATAAGCTTGTTTCAAGGGACTGAAAAAACGTGTAAAAACCTATTCACCCTCCTCTTGGTTAGCCTAAGGCAATTTAACCGCATTTGTACAATTTCAAGTTGCTTGATTATGGCCTTCTTCAATTCTTTAAGGTGCTTCATCTCTCTATCCTTGAAAATCTTCAAGGTAATGTCTTTGTTGGCAAGTTCATCTTTCATTGCCTTCATCTGTTGGTGGCAATCTAAAATATCCTTCTCATATTTGGACATATATATTATGTCCATCTTCAAGGAGTTATCAATGAAAGTCTCTTTTTCCACGGTCTTCACTTGGGAAATAAGCAAGAAGATTTCTTCCAATTGTTTGTGTAGGGAAAAAACTGTTCAAAACGCAGCGGAAGCGTGAGAAAGTTAGAAATTAGGGTTTGCGTATATTAAAAAAAAATTCCCTTTTAATAACAAGAACCTTAACCCTAAATTAATTGATGTATATAAAAAGTATCGTACCTTTTTTTTCGTGACGATTGAACTAGCGTCGAATTGAATCCGTAAGATCTTCCAATCCAATCATGAACGTGAATCACCTAGGAGTGTGGGCTCCCTTTCTTTAAATTGTATACCTGAGGATGGAAACAAACAAAATCTTCTTATTTGTTAGTCACAATAATCCTTCAAGAGAAAACCCAAGAACGTCCGTTCACTTTTGAATTATCAATCAATTTGATTGAAACTCGCGTGAACCTTTATTCGATGTTGTACACAAAACCCTTTTGATGCAAAGGATACTAGTGTACTATCGAAAACAAAAACGTTCCCTCTTTTCTCTATGCTTGGCCGAATTCTTCACACAATGAGTTGGACGATTTTTTTTATAACAATAAAAAAACAAATAAAAAACAACTTCTCACACACAAAAAACTCATACTTGGTCGAAATTTACAAGTATATATATATAGGAGACCAAATCCTCTCCTAAGAAAGATTTATTTTGTGGTTAAGAATCCTATCCTTAGGTGGATTTACTTGGTGGTTAAGAATCCTTTTCCAAAAAGAATTCTTTCCTACACCAAGACTCCTAATCCAACTCAATAGTGTATTTGCAACCATATTAAAGACTTCCTAATTTGATTAGATAAATAATTCCTTTTATTTATCTAATTAACAAATATAGTCTTTAATATTAATTATAGTACCAATAATAGTATAATATTTAGAGACCATCTCCTAATAGAAAAAGTTTTTGACTTTTAATTAAATAATTAATTAATCAACAAATTAATTAATTTTCATTTAATTAAATAATAAAATAAATATAATATAATTAAGTTATTCTAAATGGCCTTGCCACCCAACACAAATATATATGGGCTATATATTATTTTTCTTATTTTATTAAATCCATTGGATCTTAATAAAAAGTCCACATGTGAACTAGACCTATTCTTACAAAAAGAAACAAGTTCACATGCCTTAATACAATTCTAAATGGATCCCTAAATTGGTCCGGTAGAATATATCAAGTGATCCATACAAGTTCGTATGGAATGGGGATCTTGGCGGGCTATCTAAATCTAAGCTTCAATAGACACAACCCAATCACAGTCAACAAATGATTCACTTAGGTCCAATCTATTTAATTTTAGGTCATTCCACTAAAGAACTAAAATTGAACTCTTAAATAAAGATAGAATAAGTTGATGTTACTCATTCATACCCTAGACAACCTTATTAGAGAAAGTGTATCCTCGTGAAAAATACCAGTAATCGCCAAGAGCTCATAGACCATCTATAGCTCTCCAAGTTACCATATTTACTCATATTACCACATTTTGAACTTGGATATTTTAACTTGTCCGGAAGCCATGTTTCAATAGACACTATTGAAAACTTAATGTTAAGATTTAATATCCAAAACCTTAAAACATCCATATGATGGTATTCGAAACTCATTCAATAAATGGAGCCACGATGTCCATATCTATAAATGAAGTCCTCTATCGATTAACAAATGAATACCACCAAACTATCGAGGATAGACTATGCTATATAATCATACTCATTGATAGCTCAAAGGATAACACTTGCAACCATAAGTCCATCATTTATCTCAGGATTGAGATAGACTCTCCGATTGTCTTCAAATGAACACTTTTATCCATTGACGGTTCAAGATAAAGTTTTTCATTTTGATCCTATTCAGTGCACCCAGTGCACAAGATTCTTTTGCCCAAAGACACCACACTTTGATGATTTTAGACTCATCATAACACATTTGATCCCACTCAAATGCTAGCAAAAGAATCTATAACTTTGACAAGATAAAGGCGCCCAACCTTTTATCTTAAGTTATGAATATTATTCAAGACAAACTAAAGAATTGTGTCTACCTCCTACATATCTTGATGTATAAGCAATTCTTCTTTTCTCATAGTCTTTTGACCTTATGATTATTTACTTTTGACAATTATAATTATTCAAAAATAAATGCTATAAGATTTGTTAAACTAGAAATCACTTTATTAATATGAAAAGATTGTCAATTACAATATTACACTATTGCTATCGAGCATAATCCTAACAGTTTGTACATAATCTCTCTATACTTATGAAGTTGGTTTTGACAATTATGCATGATTTCTTAAAGAGTATGGATCTTTTCATCTGAGGAAATCTTCCACTTTCTCAATTTCTGATTCTGTTTGGAGAGCTTTTGGTTTTTCTTTAAGATTTTAAGATAGATCATCTGACACTCATCCACTTCATCATCATGGGCATAAATATTAGATGAGGTGGAAGCAACTTTGTCTGGACATATGCTTATAGAACCACTAAAGGTTGGAGCATCCTTAACCTTGATGGAGATTCTGTCAATCTAATTTCCCCAGGTTTCCTCTCCAGTGTCATGGATGATCAGTGGTGATCTTGAGTTCTAATTACTCTTCAGCATCTCAATGCCATTCATAGTGTTTATTGAATGAGATGAATGCAAATGAATGAAATGATGAAAAAATGCACACAAATGCAAGAAACACAAAAATAGCATAGACCACATAAGTATGTCTAGGAACCCACTTTGATACCAATTGAAAATAAATAAAACGTGCCTAAACTAACCTAGGAGGGGTGAATAATTTGTTAATCGATTAATTACAAAGTTTCTTGATTAGTTAATAATAACATGCCAAACCCAATTTCAACAGTAATTAAAATCAAGAAAAGTTCAGAAAATAAAGAACACTTGATTTTTAAGTGGAAACCCTTAAAACGGGAAAAACCATGGGACTAGCCGCACTAGCCACTTGAGCCACAGAAATCCACTATATAAAAAGAAGAATACCCTAAAGTGAAACACAGACTCTTACCCTCGATAATCTCAGGCTATGGATGTAGGGAAAAAACAACGCGCAGCAGAAGCATGAGAAAATTTAATATTAGAGTTTGCGTATAAATAAAGATTTTCCCTTTAACTAACAAGAACCTTAACCCTAGATTAATTGATGCATATTAAAAGTCTCGTACCTTTTTCTTGTGATGATTGAACAAGCGCCGAAATGAATCGGCAAGATCTTCCAATCCAATCACGAACGTGAATCACTTAGGAGTGTAAGCTCCCTTTCTTTAAATTGTATACTTAAGGATGGAAACAAACAAAATCTTTTTCTTCGTTAGTTACAATTATCCTCCAAGAAGAAAACAAAGAACGTTAGGTCACTTGTGAATTATCAATCTAATTGATTGAAACTCACGTGAACCCGATTTAATTTTGTACACAAAACAATTTTTATGTAAAGGATGCTAGTGTACTATCAAAAACAAAAACATTCTCTTTTTCTCTTTTCACCTTGGCAGAATTCTACACTCTATTTCTACGAGTTTATCTAATTTTGTCTAGAGCAAAAACTAAATTTTTCTCCCTCAAAATTCTCTCTTGCAAGGCCGAATTCTATCTTGAAAAACACCTAGCATGGTCTATCCTCGATAGTCTTTAATATTAATTATACTACCAACAATAGTATAATTTTAGAAGACCATCTCCTACTAGAAAAAATATTTTGTCTTTTAATTAAATAACTAATTAATCAACAAATTAATTAAATAATTAAATAAAAAAAATATTTAGGCTTTAATTTACTAGCCTTGCCTCCTATAACAATATATAGGTAAATATATTATTTTTCTTATTTTATTAAATCCGTTGGACCTTAATAAAAAGTCCACATGTGAACTAGACCCAATCTTATAGAAAGAAACAAGTCCACATGCCTCAATACAATTCTAGATGGACCTCTAAATAGGTCTGGTAGAATATATCAAGTGATCCACGCAAGTTCATGTGGGTTGGGGATCTTGGCGGGCTATCTAAATTTAAGCTCCAATAGACATAACCCAATCACGATCAACAAATGATTCACTTAGGTCCGATCTACTAATTTTAGTTCATTCCACTAAAGAACTAAAATTGAACTCTTAAATAAAGATAGAATAAGTTAATATTTCTCATTCATATCCTAGACAATCTTAATAGAGAAAGTGTATCATCGTGAAGAATACTAGTAATCGCCAAGAGCTCATAGACCACCTATCTCTCTCCAAGTTACCATATTTACTCATATGACCACATTTTGAACTTGGATAATTTCACTTGTCCAGAAACCATGTTTCAATAGACACTATTGAAAACTTAACGTTAAGATTTTATATCCAATATGTCAAAAAATCCATATGATGATATTCTACTCTTATTTAATAAATGGAGCCATGATGCCCACATCTATAAATGAAGTCCTATATCGATTAGCAAACGAATACCACCAAACTATCGAGGATAGACCATGCTATATAACCGTACTCATTGATAGCTCAAATGTTAACACTTGCAACCATAAGTCCATCATTTATTTCAGGATTGAGATAGACTCTCCGATTGTCTTCAAGTGAAAACTTTTATCCATTGACAGTTCTAGATAATGTATTTCACTGTGATCCAATTCAATGCACCCAGTGAACTAGATTCTTTTGCCCAAAGATACCACACTTTGATGATTTTAGACTCATCATAACACATTTGATCCCACTCAAATGCTAGCAAAAGAATCTACAACTTTTACAAGATAAAGAGGCCCAATCTTTATCTTAAGTTGTGAATATTATGCAAGACTAACTAAAGAATTGTGTCTACCTCATACATATCTAGATGTATTAACAATTCTTCTTTTCTCATAGTCTTTTGACCTTGTGATTATTTACTTTTGACAATTATAATAATTAAAATATAAATGCTATATGATTTGTTAAACTTGAAATCACTTTATTAACATGAAAAGATTGTCAAATACATTATTATACTCTTGCTATCGAGCATAATCCCTACTATCTCCCACTTGCTCTATAGCAAATGTGTCATATCTATCATCCCCATGTTCTCTAGATGCCCATCAAAACTCTTTTGTGGAAGAGTCTTTGTAAAGGGATCCACTAGATTATCTGCTGATGCGATCTTGGTAATTGTCAAGTCACCCCTATGCACAATTTCACTCAGAAGGTGATATTTTCTTTCAATGTGTTTCCCTATCTTATGACTTCTTGGTTCTCTCGAATTAGCCACTGCTCCACTATTGTCACAATAGACAGTGATCTACTTATTCACATCAAGAACCACTTCCAGGTCAATCAAGAATTGGTGAAGACAGACGGTCTCTTTAGCAGCCTCGCATGCGGCAACATACTTGGCTTCCATGGTAGAACTAACAATACAAGATTGCTAGATACTTCATCATATGACTGCCCCTCATCTAATAGTAAACACAGACCCTTATGTTGATCTTCTTGAGTCAGAATCTAACTGAAAATCATAATCTGTATACCCTACGGGAATAAAATTCCCTCTTGAGTATACAAGAATATAATCTCTCATTCTTCTAAGATACTTGAAAATATGCTTGACTGCCATCCAATAATCAGGACCAGACTTCGATTGAAACCTGCTAACTATGCCCACGGCAAAATAAATATCTGGTCTAGTATAGAGCATTGTATACATAAGACTTCCAATTGCCGATGCATATGGAATCCTACTTATGAATTGCTCTCCATGCTTATTCTTAGGAACTTGTTCCTTAGAAAGTTTGATTCCATGTCTGAAATGTAACATATCTTTCTTGGAATCTTGAAAGGAAAACCTAGACAATATTTTATCTATGTATGAAGCTTGGGATAATGCAATCGTCATATTCTTTCTATCCCTTATGACTTGGATACAAAGAATATAACTTGCTTCTCTTAAGTCCTTCATATCAAATTGTTTTGTTAAACATTCTTTTATTGATGTTAATACACCTACATCATTTCCGATGAGTAGTATATCATCAACGTAAAGAACTAGAAAAACTAGCTTGTCACCTTTCATCTTTTTGTATACACGAGGTTCTTCAAGGTTTTGAATAAATCCAAACCTTTTCACGGATTGATCGAACCTTATGTTCCAGGATCTTGATGCTTGCTTCAATCCTTATATGGATCTTTGCAACTTGCATACCCTTTCCTCTTGGCCTTTTTCAATAAATCCTTCTGGTTGCATCATATAGATGCTTTTGTCAAGACTTCCATTAAGGAAAGTTGTCTCGACGTCCATTTGCCAAATCTCTAGGTCTAGAGATGCCGTAATTGGATAAGAGTATCCTAATGGATTTAAACGTGGAAACAGGAGAGAAGGTTCTTCATAATCGATACCTTCCTTCTGTGTATAACCTCTAGCTACCAATCTAGCTTTAAAGGTTTCCATCTTTCCATACATTCCTCTTTTCCACTTGTATACCCACTTGCACCCAATGGGTTTTATCCATTTAGGCAAGTCAACAAGAGACCAGACTTTGTTTTTGAACATAGATTCAATTTCGGATTGCATTGCCTTTTTTCCAATGGCGGCAATCAACATCTTCCATTGCTTCCTTGTACGTATAGGGATCATCGTCATCCGAAAGATTCTCTAAAGATTCTTCTAGACCGATGTGTCTCTCGGGTTGTCTACTAACCTTTTCACTAGGATGAGGTATGGTAGATTATTGATCTTGTGTTGGTACAGAACTTACAATTGGGTTTGATTGTGAAACCTCTTGTGGAATTGTATCTCCTGAAAGCTCATTTAGGACAATTATACTTTTAGGCACAAAATTATTTATATACTCCTCTTCTAGAAATTTAGCATTTGTCAAAAAAAATACTTTAAGATCTAAAGGACTATAGAAAAAATATCCTTTTGTTTCTTTTGGATACCCTACAAATATGCATGTTTCTGAACGGGACTCCATCTTTTTTGTCTTTCCTTTTAACACGTGAGCAGGACATCCAAATATCCTTAAGTTTTGTAAACTAGGCTTTTACCCAGTTTATAACTCACGCAGTGTTTTAGGAACCATCTTATATGGTACATCGTTTAGAATGTACATAATGGTTTGTAAAGCATATCCCTAAAAATAATTAGGAAGCATTGAATAACTGAACATAGATCTAACCATGTCCAAAAGAGTTCTATTTCTCCTTCCTGCCACCCCATTTTGTTGAGGTGTACCAGGTACAGAAAACTGAGAAATTGTTCCATTATTAATAAGATATTGCTAAAACTCACCAAATAGATATTCTCCACCACGATCAGACCTCAAGATTTTTATGTGTTTCTCAAGCTGGTTTTCTACTTTAGCTTTAAATGCTTTGAACATGACAAAAGCATCCAAATTTTGTCTCATGAGATACACATAGCGAAATCTAGAGTGATCATCGGTGAAAGTGATGAAGTACTCATATTTGAATGCTCATAGGTCCACACACATTAGTGTGTATTAATCCTAAACATTCGATGGCTCTTGTGCCTTTGATCGTAAATGACCTTTTGGTCATTTTACCTTCCAAACAAGATTCACAAGTTGGCAGATAATCAACCTTTAAGTCATTTAGAGGTCTGTCACTAGCCAATCTTTTAATCCTATTATGGTTAATATGACCTAGGCGCAAATGCCGTAGGTAGGTTTCATCTTTTGATAATTTAACTCTTTTATGATTAGGTTTTGTTGATTTCGTGTCTAACAAGTGAGAGATATTTCAATGCAAGTAGAATAAACCGTTTTCCAATGTACATTTACAAACAAATTTGTTATTCTTACTAATAATAAAACCTTTATTAAAAGTAACCGAATATCCAAATTTATTTAGACAAGAGATCGAAATTAAATTCCTCATGAATTGTGGTACGTAATAATCGTTTATTAAAACTTAAATGCCTATACGAATCTAAATTGATTCTAATATCTCCCACTACACTAGTAGACACCAACGCTCAATTGCCTAAATGCAAGTTGAATTCATTCATATTCAGTCTATTCCTTTAACCCTTTTCAACACACATGAAACACTTCCATTTGATCTTGGTTTCTTTATTGGTCTCCTTCTAAAAAGGCTCAAGTTGATTTTTCTTCTGTTGTCACTTGACCTTCTTATGGGTCTTTAGCAGTAGCAACTTACCAAGCATATGAATCTCTTGACCCTTGCCTTTCACAAGGAATATCTTAGTGCTTTAAACATCTTACATCAGGCCTTGCAAGGTGTATTCTTTATTGTTCAAGGTGTAGTCCAACTTAAAATGATCAAAGGAATCTGACAGTGAGTTGACGATCATGTCAATTTTCATCTCATCATTTATCTCAGCACCATTCAGTTCAGTAATGCTGAGATGTACTATGACTTTCATTATGTGATCTTTCACAGTCTATCCAGGTTTCATCCTAAGATTCATAAAAGCAGTCACTGCCTCTCTCTTAGTCATCCTAGACCTCATAGCAAACATCTCTTCTAGAGACATCATTATATCGGCAGCAGTCTCCATTCCTTCATGTTGTTGTTGCAACACGGTAAAGATTATGGCCATAATGTAATGTACATTTATCCATCTCATCTGAAGACTTCCACTACTGATACTCATCTATTTGCTCCTGAGTAGATTCGTTAGTTTGGTGGTTTAGGAATAGACAGAACAAACTTATGGTTTATCAACTTACAATAACAACCCAATTTTCCTTTTTCATGTGACATAAATATCACCAGTTAAAGTATTATCTTTTAGGATGTTGATTAGAGATGGGGTAATGATTTATTTTAAATAACAAAAATTATATAAGTAAATAATCATGATATAGCACTTTTGAATATCTATCTTGATTTATAAATAAAATAATTCAATCGTAAAATTCAACGGTGATCCAACACCCATAAATGTCAAGCCACCTTTGGGAGTTCGCACCATTTACTAGTTGGACTAGGTCCCACCTAATTGTTAACACAACAACCAACATTTTCAATTTTGGCCTTGCAATTTTATTAACAAGAACTCTTGGGAGGATATTAATAAAATTACATTGAGTGTGTTACCAAGTTATCGACCTTCCATATAATCCCTCACGAATATCCCTCCTTCGGGAGTAGATATTGTTTGGGCTAATTGTCTAGTCTATCCTTGTAAGAAAGTATCTTGCTAAATTCCATTCATCTATCCTTGTAAGGAAGCATCTTGCTAAATTCCATTCATGAATACCTGTTGGGAGGTTATTGCATAAAACATAAAGCTCAACTAAACTTGAAGGCCGTAGGTGTTCCAAAACACCTTCTCCCACTTAATTATTTAGGTGTGTGATCAATTCCAAAGAATGATTTACCAAGTTATCTAGATGCTAATTTAGATACCTAAATCATTCTATGCATGTTCATACCAAAAGAGATATATGAGTGGCACTCCTATTCTATAGGACAAGTTATCAAACAATGACAAACATTGCAATATTAACAAAAAATATAAATAGCTACAATTTTGGTCCATGCTAGAAAAGAGAATAAATTACATGTCTTGGAATACAAAAACTCCTTTGTTGGCGAACAAGTCTTCACGCGACCTTCATTGTTCGGACTCCCTCGGCTACCTCCCATGTGCGTGCGTACCCTTGGCCCTTACCAATGGGCATGCGCATACCACAAACCCATAAAGGGCTGCCATGCGCAGCCCATGTCTTCTATAGGGCTGCCGTGTGCAGCCCATGCCACAACAAACGTGGCCGTATGCTCTTCGCATGCACGTTTGTTGCTATGGCTCGCAGGATCCCAAACTTGTTTCGGCTGCTTCCAATTCTTCAAACCTTCGAGTCTTCGATACTTGAACATATTACAGAAGAATTATAAATAAAAATACTGCAGGTTTTTTTATTAAAACAACAAAATAAAAAAAAAACTTAGCAACTACAAGGAAGGAAATTATGGAGATGATAGACCACCCTTCTTGTTACAATCCCAAAACAAAATACATTGAAATTCTAGGACCAAAATTGAGCAATAACAATCCATACATACCAATGTAAATATATATGCGAATACCTAGAGTGTCATCGCTTTCTAAAACATGCATATACAATAAAAAGAAAAAGATTCACGAACACATACATCAATTAATAAAGGGTACAACCAGGCTCTGATACCAATTGTAGGGAAAAAACCATGCGCAGTGGAAGCATGAGAAAATTTAATATTAGGGTTTGCATATAAATAAAAATTTTCCCTTTGACTAACAAGAACCATAACCCTAGATTAATTGATGTATATAAAAAGTGTCATACCTTTTTCTCGTGATGATTGAACAAACGCCGAATTGAATCCGTAAGATCTTCCGATCCAATCACGAAAGTGAATCACCTAGGAGTGTGGGCTCCCTTTCTTTAAATTGTATACCCGAGGATGGAAACAAACAAAATCTTTTTCTTTGTTAGTTACAATCATCCTCCAAGAAGAAAACAAAGAACGTTAGGTCACTTGTGAATTATCAATCTAATTGATTGAAACGTTCACGATTTGATTTTGTATCCAAAACCCATTTTATGTATAGGAAACTAGTGTACTATCAAAAACAATAACATTCTCTTTTTCTCTTTTCTCCTTGGCCGAATTCTACACCTTATTTCTATGAGTTGATCGAATTTTGTCTAGATCAAAAACTAAATGTTTCTCCCTCAAAATTCTCTCTTGCTAGGCCGAATTCTCTATTGAAAAATACCTAGCTTGGCCGAAATTTTACTCATAAAATCATAGGACTTGTCGAATACTACAAGGTGGTATTTATAATATCACAAATCCATTCCTAAGAAGGATTTACTTGGTTGTTAAGAATCCTTTCCTTATGTGGATTTACTTGGTGGTTAAGAGTCCTTTTCAAAGAAGAATTCTACCCTTGTGTAGATTTACTTGGTGACCAAGAATCCTTTTCCAAAAAGAATTCTTTCCTAAACCAAGACTACTAATCCAACTCAATAGTGTATTTGTAACCATATTAAAGACTTCCTAATTTGATAAGATAAATAATTCATTTTGTTTACGTACTTATCAAATATAGTCCTTAATATTAATTATACTACCAACAATAATATAATTTTAAGAGACCCCCATCTCCTACTAGAAAAATAAATTTTGACTTTTAATTAAATAATTAATTAATCAATAAATTAATTAATTTCCAATTAAACAAATAATTAAATAAAAAATAATTTATTTAGGCTTCAATATACTAGCCTTGCCGCCTATAACAATATATAGGTATATATATATATATATATATATATATTATTTTTCTTATTTTATTAAATCCATTGGACCTTAATAAAAGGTCTACATATGAACTAGACTCATTCTTACAAAAAGAAACAAGTCCACATGCCTCAATAAAATTCTGGATGGACCCTTAAATTGGTTTGGTAGAATATATCAAGTGATCCATGCAAGTTCATATGGATTAGGGATCTTGGCAGGCTATCTAAATTTAAGCTCCAATAAACACAACTCAATTACAATGAACAAATGATTCACTTTGGTCTGATCTATTAATTTAAGTTCATTCCACTAAAGAGCTAAAATTGAACTCTTAAATAAACATAGAATAAGTTGATGTTACTCATTCGTACCCTAGACAACCTTATTGGAGAAAGTGTATCCTCGTGAAGAATACTAGTAATCGCCAAGAGCTCATAGACAGCCTATAGCTCTCCAATTTACCATATTTACTCATATAACTACATTTTGAACTTGGATAATTTGACTTGTCCAGAAGCCATGTTTCAATAGACACTATTTATAAATTAACATTAAGATTTAATATCCATTACCTCAAAACATCCATATGATGATATTCTACTCTAATTTAATAAATGGAGCCACGATGACATATTTACAAGTGAAGTCCTCTACCGACTAACAAATGAATACCACCAAACTATCGAGGATAGACTATGCTATATAATCATGCTCATTGATAGCTCAAATGATAACACTTGCAACCATAAGTCCATCATTTATCTTAAGATTGACTTACCGATTGTCTTCAAGTGAAAACTTTTATCCATTGACGGTTCTAGATAAAGTATTTCACTGTGTTCCAATTCAATGCACCAGTGCACTCGATTATTTTGCCTAAAGACACCATACTTTGATGATTTTAGACTCATCATAACACATATGATACACTCAAATGCTAGCAAAAGAATCTACAACTTTGACAAGATAAAGACGCTCAACCTTTATCTTAAGTTGTGAATATTATGCAAGACTAACTAAAGAATTTTGTCTACTTGATACATATCTAGATGTATGAACAATTCTTCTTTTCTCATAGTCTTTTATCCTTATGATTATTTACTTTTGGCAATTATAATAATTAAAATATAAATGCTATATGATTTGTTAAACTAGAAATCACTTTATTAATATGAAAAGATTGTCAAATACATTATTATACTCTTGTTATCGATTGAGCATAATCCCAACAATGGACACAACTACTCACCACTTTTGGTTCAATCCCTAGTGATATCCCCTAATCCACTACTCTTGGCGTGAGCACCTCCTAATCTAATCGAAGGCCTTTTTTTGGTGACTCTTGGCAACCGATCCTTGCCAAGCAACCTTTGGTTATAGTGCTTCACTTGCTTATGGAACTTCACCTAGAAGCCACAAGACTTTGACTCATTAAAGGGAATTAAGGGTCTAAGTGAATTTGAGACAATATTTAAAATGCAATGATGTGTAAGACCAAACGTAAAATGTCTAACTAGATATTATAATGCAATTCAACAACCTAGTTATCAAAAGATGCCAACAGGCCCATACATGAGGTCTCAACTAGATGTAGAGAGAAACTTTAGCAACATAATTGTCAATTAAATTAACATGAATATTCAATAAAGCTTGACTAGATAACTAAACATTAATCTATCAACGTAATCATCAACCAATTTCACAAGAATGTTCAAGGGTTATCAATTTAGGGAAAATCAACCTTGTCATGCAAGCTAACACAAACAAACCCAATCAAGTTATCAAGACACATAAATATGTACAATAAAGAGAGTCTAGGTATTTAATCAAGTAATAAATACCTAATCTAGAGTAAAGAGAACAATAAATGATATTCAATGAAGTTCTGACTTACCTATTCATGAAACCATGAAGACCTATGATCAAATGATTTGAATGATGCAATATGAAGATGAGTTTTGGGTTTGAAGAGTTAAAGAAGCAATCTTGGTGCTTTCTCTTACTTAGATTTATTTCTCTTACTAAGTGAGCTCTTTCTCTATCTAAGATCTAGAAATTTTGAGTTCTTGGTCGAAATGGGGAAGAAAAAGAAGTATATATAAGGTTTAAGTGGAACGACATCATTTTGAGAAAGTTATAAAAAAATTCTTGGCAAAATAAACACGGTGCGAGGGTAGCTACCCACGCAACCCCTGTGCATTGACAATTCAACTCTCCAGCCTGATTTCTGTGTGTTTCAAAACATAACCAAACGACATCAAAACCTTTCATATGATATAACGTTGGAAAGGTAAGGATGTATAATTTTTACTCCTCTTTATAGAATGAGGTTTTGTTGTCTATAGTAACAGTTATGATTATTTGAGTGATCCAAGGTAAGATTTAGACAAAAACAGAGTTGCCCTGTTTATGTGGTCACTTTGGAGATTTTAAAACCAATTCAAACGGTCATGAAATATTACGAATAATATACCATTAAAAAGGTATGAGAGTCTGGTTTGGCTATAAATTTTCAAGACTCAATTTGAATCTTAACACTAATCGTTATGGTTACAAGACCGTATAAAGGCCAGTTTTAAAAAATATTTAAAACCATTCAAAACTAATCTTTTGAAACTAGACACATTACTCCAAATAACCAAACCAAATCTAACTCAATTAACCGACATGCACACAACAAGTATCACATGATGAAATGCTTGCATGGTCATGGATATACAAATGAAAGATGAATAAAGCATGCATGATGTGTGTGTGTGTGCACCTAAACTCTTCAAGAGACAAAGTTAAGTGAATTTTCACATTTGCTCTTGAAGTCACGGAGATGCTTGGAAGCTTACCAACGAGAACCTAAGCTACCCATTACAACATCATCCCCAAATATCGTCTGTCATGAAATAAGCCAATTATAAAATAGAGGTCCTTACAATGTTTATTCTTTCAACTTTTTTTGAGATACTTTATGTTAATTGTTTTAGATTTGCTAGTTTAGTGGATGATTTAGATTCTTGATGTATATTTTGGGTTATGGATGATTGGATTTTTTTTTTGATATTTGGATTATGGGATTTTTTGTGGATGACATACTATTATGGTTGATGATATTTTGGTAGATTTTGTTCTTAAAGAAGGCTCTTCATCACTTGGGAAGAAACACAAACAACTTGCAAGTCTCTGAGGGATAAGCAAGCCAAGAGTGGTCATAAAAAGAGCAAAATTGATAGGATTCTGAGTTGTGTTGGTATTATTCTATACCAAAACAACATTTCACTTGTATTGATTAGTTATCTTAGATTGATGATGATTCAAGCTTCAAAGAAAATTTGGTAACTTGTCAAGCAAGATCAAGTCTTCAAAGAGAGATGTGCTTCATTGCTCTCTCAAGGTATATTTATACCTCATTTTTCTTACAAGGCTTAGGTACACACAAACATTGTATCCAAATGTGTCCCATCATCATTGTGTTCATTTTGTATAACACATTCACACACTTGATATGAATGCTCATGCATTAGTTTTAAATTTACTAGTTTTGTAAATTGCATGTGTTGGGACTATGTCTGGGAATTAACATTCTTTTGTGTTATGTATTTGTATGTTTATGTTAAATGGACCTTATACTTACATTCGGTATTTTATTGTTCCTTATTGTGTTCCTGTCATTTTGGTTAGTCATTCATTTGATTTTAAGTTTAGAATAAAGAGTTACAAAACTTTTCGGGTCACTTTATATGCATTATCTTTGTCCTCGTGTATCGAGTCAAATTCATAAATTCTAATCTAAGTTTCATAGTCATCCATGTGCGTGAGAGAGTCTCGGTCCATAATTCACAAACGGATTAGAATTCAGAGTCCTGAGGTTGGAGAATGGTCAAAGAACGTAGAGGTGCTCAAGTGAGGAAACAAGTGGCCAAGCCTACCAAGCCTTCCCTCCCAAGATGGCGCGTGGCCATCTCAGGGAGGAACCCTCCCTACCACCGAGATTCCCATGCACCATATCAGGTATGGGGAGGCTTGGGACAGTTGGTCCTTAACTCCCTTTTCTTCCCTCTCATTTAAATATCTTTTTCCCTCTTTATTTTCATTCTAAGAAGAAAACTTGAAAAACAGGTTGTGCAGAATTTTCACTCAAATTTTCTTTTCTTCCAAAAACATTAACTTTCTCATTTGAACTTTGATTCAAGTGATTCAAGTTGGAGATTTTTGATCTACCAATTTTATATCATTTCCAAGGAGATTTGAGATTATTTTATCAAGATTTTTGGTGGCTCTACACCAAAACCGTGGCTGCACATTTTTCTTGAGGTATTAATTCATTTCTTGATTTCTGTTCTTCAAAGTCTTCAATTACCTTTGGTTGTCATCTTCTATATGTATATGTTGTATATGTATATGTTGATTAGTGTTTTAGACTCTATAGAAGCTAGTTTGAACTTGATTAGGAACTTGCATGTTGAGTTAGAGTTTCTTAAGATCCATGTTTTCACATGGTTGTGTGTTGTATTGTGCTAGCTTTCTGTTTAGGACTATTTGTGCTTTAATTGTTTGATATTTGATGATAAATAGTCTCCACATGTGGTAGATCTTTCCTTGTTGAATATATACAAGATTATCACATTTGATATTTATTTAGAGCTATTTTAGTTTTAATTGATCATTGTGAGAAAAATATGCTCTAAATATTTGCTAGTTTTTGATTGGTCATATTTTACGTTTCTTGCATTATGTTTGCTATTAAATTCTTGAGTATGTGCTTAATGAATATACTGTGATTCAAGTTTTAGTATATCTAGGAATTAAATGGGTTTTGGGGGTTTCACCTGTTCTAGAATATTATTCATGCATAGTAACTAGACAATTTTGATTTACGAACTCACATGCTTATGTTTAGTTCCCATAGAATGTATTGTTCTCATATTCTATATTAAGTGTTGGTTTGCATTTTGCATTCATTGATCACACTAGGAAGTCCTTGTAAAAGGAATGAAATATTGGCTTGGACTTGTGGTTTGGATAGCTAAGCAAGGAGTCTTGGTTAGGACATTAGGTTCAGATAATCAAGCAAAGAAGACTTTCTAGAGGCAGGGTGCCTTGACCAGAAAGTAAATTTTGTATTAGAAGACCAGGGATATTAAGATGCGATAGAGTCCAATAGAGAGTGTGTCATTTGTTGATCACTCTTGAGGAATTTCCAACTTCTTAATGTTTTTGGTTAGAGTGGACTCTAATAGAAAGTGAGTCATTTGTTGATCACTTTTGAGAAATTTCCAATCTACTAATAGGGATTGGGTAGATGTCGAGTCCAGTATAGAGTGAGTCATTTGTTGGTCACTTTTGAGGAATGTCTTGTCTACTTTCCAATAATAAAAGTGCCAATGGTTGTATTCAACCCATGGATATTTCATTTTTGGAGGTTTTTGTAGGGAAAAATTGGTTCAAAACGCGGCGGAAGCATAAAGTTAGGGTTTGATATATTTAAAAAAAAATCCCTTTAAAAAAAAGAACCTTAACCCTAGATTAATCAATGTATATTAAAAGTATCATACATTTTTCTCGTGACGATTGAACTAGCATCGAATTGAATCCGTAAGATCTTTCAATCCAATCATTAACGTGAATTACCTAGGAGTGTGGGATTCCTTTAATTAAATTGTATACCTGAGGACGGAAACAAACAAAATCTCTTTCTTTTGTTAGTCACAATAATCCTCAAAGAAGAAAAACAAAGAATATTAGGTCACTTGTGAATTATCAATCAATTTGATTGAAACTCGCGTAAACATTGATTCGATGTTGTACACAAAACTATTTGATATAAAGGCTACTAGTGCACTACCGAAAACAAAACGTTCTTTCTTCCTTTTCCTATTTGCTGAATTTTCACACACCTATCTTTAGAGTTGGAAGAATTTATCTAGAGCAAGAACCGGATTCTCTACATTCAAAATTCTCTCTTGGCCGAATTGTACTCTTAGAAAACTTGCCTTGGCCGAATTTTCTTTGGTAAAATTAATCCCTTGGCCAAATTCAATCTAGAGGTATATATAGGTTTCTCAAATCCTCTCATAAGGAGGATTTACTTGGTGACAAAGAATCATTTTAAAAAAAATATTTCTTTTCCACACCAAGACTCCTAATCCAGGTCAAATAATTTATTTATTCAATAACCAATTATTGAATATAATTAAATTGTGACTGTATTAAAACTTTCTAATTTGACCAATTGTCAACTAGAGTTTTAATAGAAATAAAAAACTTCATAATTTGACAAGATAAATAAACTCCTATTATTTATCTACTTATCAAATATAGTATTTGATATTTATCATATTACCAACAATAATATGACTCTAGGAGACCATCTCCTACTAGGAAAAAGATTTTGACTTTTAATTAAACAATTAAGTAATTAATTTCAATTAAATAATAATATAAAATAAAACAATATATAAGGCTATTATATAGTCCCTTGTAGCCCAAGCTATATAAATATAGGCCAAATATTGTTTTTTCTATTTTATTAAATCCATTGGACTTTAATAAAAGGTCCACATGTGAACTAGACCCATTCTTACTAAAAGAAACAAGTCCATATGCCCTAATATAATTCTAAATGGACCTATAAATTGGTCCGACAGAATATATCAAGTGATCCATGCAAGTTCGTGTGAATTATCAATCAATTTGATTGTAACTCGCGTGAGCCTTGTTTCGATGTTGTACACAAAACCCTTTTGGTGTAAAGGATATTAGTATACTATCGAAAACAAAAACGTTCCCCTTTTTTCTCTACTTGGCCGAACTTACACACTATTGCTTAGAGATGATTGAATTTTGTCTAGAGTAAAATCAGATTTTTCTCCCTCAAAATCCTATGATGGCCGAATTCTTCACTAAGAAAAATAGAGCTTGGCCGAAATTCACCTCTAATGTTCCTTAGTTATGACCGAAATTCTCTTACACATATATATATAGGATCATAAATCCTTTCCTAAGAAGGGTTCACTTGGTTGGCAAGAATCCTTTCCTTAGGTGGATTTATTTGGTAATTAGAATCCTTATCTAAAAGAAATCTATCCAATCCCATATTGCATATGTGATAACCGAATTTCATGTCTTTGTTATAGATTAGGACATTTCAATCTTTCCTAAGAAGGATTACTTGATGGACAACAGTCCTATCCTTAGGTAGATTAACTTGGTGGTTATGAATCCTTTTACTAAGTAGTTTTACTTGGTGACCAAGAATCCTTTTCCAAAAAGAATTATTTCCTACACCAAGACTCCTAATCCAACTCAATAATGTGTTTGTAACCATATTAAAACTTCCTAATTTGATTAGATAAATAATTATTTTTATTTATCTACTTATCAAAAATAGTCTTTAACAATAACTATATTACCAACAATAGTATTAGGAGACCATCTCCTATTAGAAAAAAAAATTTGGCTTTTAATTAAATAATTAATTAATCAACAAATTAATTAATTTCCATTTAATTAAATAATATATATAGCTATTCACCGTAGCCTTTTCCGCCCAAACCTAATAAAAGGCCATATATTATTTTTCTTATTTTATTAAATCCATTGGACTTTAATAAAAAGTCCACATGTGAACTAGACCTATTCTTACAAAAAGAAACAAGTTCACATGCCTTAATACAATTCTTGATGGACCCCTATTGGTTCGGTAAAATATATTAAGTGATCCATGCAAGTTCGTGTGGATTGGGGATCTTGGCAGGCTATCTAAATTTAAGCTCTAATAGACACAACCCAATCACAATCAACAAATGATTCACTTAGGTCCAATATATTTAATTTTAGTTCATTCCACTAAAGAACTAAAATTGAACTCTTAAATAAAGATAGAATAAGTTGATGTTACTCATTCGTACCCTAGACAACCTTATTGGAGAAAGTGTATCCTCGTGAAGAATACTAGTAATCACCAAGAGCTCACAGACCGCCTATAGCTCTCAAAGTTACCATATTTACTCATATGACCAGATTTTAAACTTGGATATTTTGACTTGTCCAGAAGCCATGTTTCAATAGACATTATTGAAAACTTAACGTTAAGATTTAATATCCAATACCTCAAAACATCCATATGATGGTATTCTACTCTCATTCAATAAATGGAGCCACGATGTCCATGTCTATAAATGAAGTCCTCTATCGATTAACAAATGAATACCACCAAACTATCGAGGATAGACTATGCTATAAAATCGTACTCATTGATAGCTCAAATGATAACACTTGCAACCATAAGTCCATCATTTATCTTAGGATTTAGATAGACTCTCCGATTGTCTTCAAATGAAAACTTTTATCCATTGATGGTTCTAGATAAAGTATTTCATTTTGATCCTATTCAATGCACCCGGTGCACTAGATTCTTTTACCCCAAAGGCACCACACTTTGATGATTTTAGACTCATCATAACACATTTGATCCCACTCAAATGCTAGCAAAAGAATCTACAACTTTGACAAGATAAAGGCGCCCAACCTTCTATCTTTAAGTTGTGAATATTATTCAAGACTAACTAAAAAATTGTGTCTACCTCATACATATCTAGATGTATGAATAATTCTTCTTTTCTCATAGTCTTTTGACCGTATGATTTTTTACTTTTGACAATTATGACAATTATAATATTTAAACTATAATTGCTATAAGATTTGTTAAACTAGAAATCACTTTATTCATATGATAAGATTGTTAATTACAATATTATACTCTTGCTATTGAGCATAATCCTAACATATTAGTAATCGCCAAGAGCTAAGATTTAATATCCAATACCTCAAAACATCCATATGATGATATTCTACTCTCATTTATTAAATGGAGCCACGAGGTCTATCTCTATAAATGAAGTCCTTTATCGATTAACAAATGAATGCCACCAAACTGTTGAGGATAGATTATGCTATGTAATCATACTCATTGATAGCTCAAATGAAAACACTTGCAACTCTAAGTCCATCATTTATCTAAGGATTGAGATAGACTCTCCAATTGTTTTCAAGTAAAAACTTTTATCCATTGACGGTTCAGGATAAAGTATTTCACTATGATCCTATTCAATGCACCCAGTGCACTAGATTCTTTTACCCAAAGACACCACACTTTGATTATTTTAGACTCAGCATAACACATTTGATACACTTAAATGCTAGCAAAAGAATCTACAACTTTGACAAGACAAAGGCGCCCAACCTTTATCTTAAGTTGTGATTATTATTCAAGACTAACTAAAGAATTGTGTCTACCTCATACATATCCAGATGTACGAAAAGGTATTCTTATATCAAAGTCTTTTGACCTTATGACTATTTACTTTTGACATTTATAGTAACTAAACTATAAATGCTATAAGATTTGTTAAACTAGAAAACACTTTATTAATATGAAAAGATTGTCAAATATATTATTACACTCTTTCTTATGAGCATAGTCCCAATAGTTTTACCATGTAAAAATAATTTGTCATGTGTCTCTTTCTCTATCTCTTTATATTTGTATGTAATATCAGTATATCTTGTTTAAAGTTCTTCATTTCTACACATCTTTGTAAACAAGATTTTTATAAAGAAAAAGATGCATACATTATTTGTTGAATCAACTTTTATAAATTGTATCTTTGTGAGTGTTTGAACTTTGTATCTTGTGATATTTCATTTCAAGTTGTAAAGTTTCACTTAGTGAATTTACAATGTAATCTTCAAAGTACAACTTATGGAAGGTGATTGGCAATGAATATATTATTTTTTTAAGATACAACGTTTCTTATTATATGTTTTGTAGACTAAGGGTCGTAAATTAAGCATAAATGTGTTAATTGTTTTATTATAACAATAATTTATATGCTCACCAAGTTTTTATCAAAAGTCTCAAAAAAGTTTTTAAAAAATAGAGTGACAACCTATTCACCCCTCTCTAGGTTGTTTAGTATAACCTTATAGGTATTTTCATTTGATATCGGAGTGGGTTACTTAAAGTAATTAGTGTGATTTAGGATCTATAAGGTTATTTACTTACCGTGGATAATGACCATTAGTGTATAACTGTTTGTAATGGTTATCCTCCTTTGTTAATTGGAAAAATTGTGAAAAATTTCTCGTTTTACATTTAATTTGTCTACTAATAATTTTGTTGATAAGCTTGAAATGAATGTTAGTGACAAAAGCAAAGAAGAAGAAGAAGTTTCCCCGGAGGGTGATCGATCTAGACATGATCACTTGTCTTTGCAACTCAATGAAGAGGATTGAAAGTCAAGACCACCAACTTCAACTTGATGGCAAGAGTTCAAACTCTTGACAAGGAAAGAGATGAAGTGTTAAAGGAAGTTGAAGTGAAGAATGAATAGATCAAATGTCTAGAAAAGAAGATGGTAGAATATGTTCTTGTGTTAAATAGTCTAACGAGTGATTTTGCTAATAATTTGTTTTTCTTTTCTTAAAGGAAATGATCAAAGACAAGGAAGAGGAGTTAGCAATCACGAAAGTTAAAGATTTTGGTAATCTTTATGGAGATTCAAGTGACTTAATCTTCGTAGATGACCAAGTGGAGCCTCCTACAACTAAAAGCAAGTCACTAAGGAACAAAAGGATTTCAAAGACCCCCAAGCTCAAGTACAAAATCAAGAAAAGTAAGGAGTCATCACCATCGGTACACTCTCACCTAAATAGCAACATCTTAAAATTTATTCCTGTTTGCTACTTTTGCATTGTTTCCATGAGTGTATTAGACATTGCAAACTAGGGAATGGGATGCAAGCTAAAGAGTTAAGAAAATATTCTATAACTGTTTCGTACATGATAATGCTTTGAATTTTATGTGAGATAATGATAATCATGTGAAGAAAGTTGTCGAGAAGATTTGGGGGAAAATGTTTGTTTCACATGATAGTATTGATAATGTTTTTGTTGATGGCAATAATGATATGTTTAACATGAGAAATACCTTTATAGAGAAGATAATATTAGAGAACTAGTATAGCATTCATATGGTTCTCGATGACATTCGCTCTCTAAAGTTGTTTTAGTGATGTGTTCACAATGGTATTATTCATGATGCTTGAAATGCTTGTTTGAATGATGAGTGGTATGCTTTCAAAAAAATATGAGGTTTATTTTCCTTAAAAGCTACTCTCATGAGAAGTAATTTTCTTAGCTAAGACTTTTTGTATTGCTTTTAGATCATGCAGTTTTATGCCTTAAAACTTTGTTTTCAAAAGTGCACACCTTGTTTCTATTGCATGTTTATTTGAGTAAGTTAAGTTTGAATACATGTAAGATGTGGATACACCTTGAAGTCCTATGACTAGTACATTAAAGATGAACTATGATTAGTATCTATTTTGCTTCGGCAATTATATAGAACTCAACAAGCACCTACATGAAAAGGGCTATATACCTTGGTTATGTAGCCGCCCAATATGAAAGGGCTAAAGGGCTACACCATTGTGATGAGTGAAAGCAGTCATAAAGTGTATATGTTTATGTTAGAAAAATCAGAGAAGTGTTGAAAAATATCAATATTTTTTTTAAGTTCCTAATTTATTGACTGGCTTAA
Source organism: Dipteronia dyeriana (assembly GCA_032871835.1). Taxonomy (NCBI): domain Eukaryota; kingdom Viridiplantae; phylum Streptophyta; class Magnoliopsida; order Sapindales; family Sapindaceae; genus Dipteronia; species Dipteronia dyeriana. The sequence goes on along the minus strand of CM065300.1, from coordinate 108,294,340 downwards.
TTCAATTGACAAACCACAATTGGGGTTAACATGTAAGGCTTAGGCTTTATTGCTCTTGATCAAGCTTCAACGGCATCATCAACTCAAGAGCACTTTAAAGGTATATCGCTTAGCACCTTGCTCAACTCTTTGAAGAGACTTAGTTGCACAAACACACACACACACTCCTTTCTCAAACTTGCATACTAATTTTGCATTGTGCCTTTTTGCTTTCTTGTATGCATTCCATGTGTGCTTGGTATGTTTTGGTTATATTTGCTATCCCCTAACAAGGCAATACGCAGGTAGCTACCCGTACAATGACCTGGGTGATTTTTTTAGAACCTCAATTTTTGCTCTTTGCATGACCATATGCACTGTTATAAGATATGGTACGCGGGTCAATGCGGGGGTAGGTGACCCATATAGTACCCGTACAATGAGCTGGGTGCCTCTTTTATGTCTCGAGCTTGTGTATTTTTATGGTTAATGCACCGGTATCTCAACCGCACAATAATCATGCACTGAGACTTGTGTTTTCTTGGGATTGGTCTTGTTTACTGGTCCTTACCTGTGCACTACGCTGAGTTGGGATATTTTTGTCTTTTCATGAGGTGTCATTTTTACATCAATATATATATCAACTTCTTCCCAAATCAGATCTAGAGCTTCGAAATTGAATCCCTTTGAGAGAGATATTGACTCCTAGTGAGAGAGAGCTCCAAGAACTTGTTTTTACTTAACCAAACTTCAACCCAAAAGCATATAGCATCATTGTTGCATCTTCCAAGTATGGGTCTTATTTATTGTCTTGACTAGGTAACTTTTACATGCCCTTGATTGCTTCTTTCCATTCTTACGACTTGTTTGCCTAGACATAGCTTGTCTTATTGATTACATGCATGTCTTTGTGTCTAATTTTTTTATAACATGCTTGGGTTCTTGATTGTTGGTTGACATTTGTGTTTTGTGATATCTAGTATTTGCACTTATTGCAATATTTAAACCCTTAGATAAGCATCAGTGTATTGACCAAACATTTTTGTATCAAGAATATTTTTACAAAATCACTTAGGTTGATCAATCTCTTCATTGTTGTTAAACATTGTGACTAAGTGTTTAGTGCATAAGCTTGTTGGTCCAAGATCACTATTAGAGGCTCGTTGGATAGAGTGAAAGGGTTAGCAACCATGGATTGTGTAACAGGAGGTCAACCTAGGTTGTAAACTTTCATTCAATAGTGGATTTTGTAGACAGTATGTGGCTAGAAGTATAGCACGTGAGTTTTACCTAGTGGAGGGTTTCTCACATAAATCATATCGTGTGCTTTTTATTGTTTTAGGCACATTTATGTTTAATTGAATGCTTGGGAATATGGGGTGGATTTATTATCTTTGATTGAGTCAAAAAGTTGGTAATCAATTGAGTTAAAAACCTATTCACCCCCTCTAGGCATTTAGAGATACACTTTCAAGGGAATTTCAATAATCTTTGATTCAAATGTTGGGATTATGCTTGATAGCAAGATTATAATAATGTATTTGACAATCTTGTCAAATTAATAAAGTGATTTCTAGTTTAACAAATCTTATAGCATTTATAGTTTAATTATTATAATTGTCAACAAAAGTAAATAATCATAAGGTCAAAAGACTATGAGAAAAGAAGAATTGTTCATACATCTAGATATGTATGAGGTAGACACAATTATTTAGTTAGTCTTGCATAATATTCACAACTTAAGATAAAGGTTGGGCGCATTTATCTTGTCAACATTGTAGATTCTTTTGCTAGCATTTGAGTGGGATCAAATGTGTTATGATGAGTATAAAATCATCAAATTGTGGTGTCTTTCGGCAAAAGAATCAAGTGCACTAGGTGCATTGAATAGGATCACAGTGAATTAATTTATCTACAACCGTCAGTGAATAAATATTTTTACTTGAGGACAATTGAAGAGTCTATCTCAATCCTGAGATAAATGATGGACTTATGGTTGTAAGTGTTATCATTGGAGCTATCAATGAGTACGATTATATAACATAGTCTATCCTCGATAGTTTGGTGGTATTCATTTGTTAATCGATAGAAGACTTCATTTATAGATATGGACATCGTGGCTCCATTTATTAAATTTGAGTAGAATACTATCATATGGATTTTTTGAGGTATTGGATGTTAAATCTTAACTTTAAGTTTTCAATAGTGTCCATTGAATCTTGGCTTCTGGACAAGTCAAAATATCCAAGTTCAAAATATGGTCAGATGAGTAAATAAGGTAACTTGGAGAGCTATAGGCGGTCTATGAGCTCTTGGCGATTACTGATATTTTTCACGAGGATACACTATCTCCAATAAAGTTGTCTAGGGTATGAATGAAAAATATTAACTTATTCTATCTTTATTTAAGAGTTCAGTTTTAGTTCTTTAGTGGAATGAACTAAAATGAATAGATCGGACCTAAGTGAATCATTTGTTGATTGTGATTAGGTTATGTCTGTTGGAGCTTAAGTTTAGATAGCCTGCCAAGATCCCCAATTCACACGAACTTGCATGGATCACTAGATATATTCTACTGGACCAATTTATAAGTCCATTTAGAATTGTATTGAGGCATGTGGACATGTTCCTTTTTGTAAGAATAGGTCTAGTTCACTTGTGGACTTTTGATTTAGGTCCAATGGATTTAATAAAATAAGAAAAATAATATACATGCCCATTTGTGGTCTTGGGCAGCAAGGCTAAATATATTAGCTTAATATATTATTTTTTATTTTATTATTTAATTAAATGAAAATTAATTATTTTGTTAATTAATTAATTATTTAATTAAAAGTCAAAATCTTTTTCCTAATAGGAGAAGGTCTCCTAATATTATACTATTGTTGGTAGTATAATTAATATTAAAGACTATATTTGATAAGTAGATAAATTAAAGGAATTATTTATCTAAAATTCACTCACATACTTTTGCTTATTAAGTATTTGATATTCTAGTAATTTCAGAAGAATTGTGAGAGAGATTGAAAATCTTGGTATATCTCTCATAGTTTGTGGTGCTTATTTTTTTTTATTTCATTAAAATTACTTGAATGTGTGATTGTGTGGATTTCACTACGAACATTATTCTATCTTGATCTTTGATTGAGCACTTATTAAGGGGGAGCATAATATGCTAGACTTTGTTCTCTTTTATGATATGTTCACATGTTTCAAGGTGATATTTATTGGCATATTCTTTGGTTTATGTATTGAATCTTGTAGATGATATTTCATCTTTCTTGATTTGCGTGATGATTCTTTGTATTACCATATGCCTTTGTATTTTTTATCATAAATAATGATGAAACTTTTTGTAATAATTGTATGATTGTGCTTGCAATCAACTTCTCCTTTTTTGAGGTTGTATAGTAGTTTGAGATTGCAATTAATTCCTTCATTCTTCAGGTTGATATGAGTATAGTTGCAATGAGTTCCTCTTTGTTTTTGGGTCGATAGTAATTATGATTGTAATTAATTCAATTGATTCTAGTTGCAATGAGTTCTTCTTTGTTTGGGGTCTATAGTAATTGTGGTTGTAATCAATCTAATTGATTGTAGTTGTAAAATTTCCTCCTTGCTTAGGGTGATAGTAAGTATGGTTTTAATCAATTCAATTGATTGTAGTTGCAAGAAAATCCTCCTTGCTTAGAATGACAATAGTTGTGGTTGTAATCAAATCTCTTCTTGTTTGAGGTCGATATGATAGTCGTTGACACCAATTCCTTCATATTTTGAGTTGATATGATTGTTAATGCAATTGTTGAACTTAGAAGAAACGACTTATGTGTTTAAGAGTAAAATTTATGAATTTGTGATTCATTATACCTTGATGAATTTGTTGTGGTGTATAGTTTAGGAAAACCTTTGCTAGGTTAAAATGGAAGAGCAACCTAGAATCAAGGGAGAAGATAGCAGAGCTAGATGCAAGAGTCAAGGGCTTGAAAGAAACCAATTCTTTGGTAGCACAAGTGGCTAGCAAATCTTATATGATCTTAAGGTATCTTTTTTTCTTTTTTCGTTTTGGCTTCATTTTATGTCAAAAAGGGAAGAAATAAGATATTGTTTTAGCATATCTTCTTTGTGTATTTGTCAGGTATAGAACTTCATATGGTATGCAAAATCTTGGATGAGATATCATTGATGGATATGCATGCATTTAGGGGAGCAAACATGTATCCATTTAATTTTGAACTTAATTGTCATATTCCATATTGAACTTAAATGCCATATTCTAGTCAAGTATATTGCCATAAATTCTTTTGGATATTCTTATGCTTCAAAGTTAATATCAAGATAAGCTCACATGAGAAGTTCAAGACTTGTTGAAGATTAGTCTAGGTGTATTAACTCACAGTAATATGAGGGTGAGTTTTGTGACCAATATGACTAATCTTCTTGTTGTATGTTTTAGTATCTTGTATAGGTGCTTTGACATAGAATTTTCAAAACGAGGAGATTGTTAGGATTCTGAGTTGTGTTGGCATTATTCTATATCAAAACAACATTTCACTTGTATTGATTAGTTGTCTTAGATTGATGATGATTCTAGCTTCAAAGAAGTTTTGGCAACATATCAAGCAAGATCAAGTCTTCAAAGAGATATGTGTTTCATGCTCTACAAAGGTATATTTAGACCATATTTCCTTACAAGGCTTAGGCACACACACACATTGCATCCACTTGTGTCCTTGTATCGTTGTGCATATTTTGTATAACACATCCACGCACTTGATATTGAATAATCATGCATTAGTTTTAAATTGGCTAGTTTTGTAAATTGCATATACAAGGACTGTGTCTTGGAAATAGCATTCTTGTGTGTTATGTGTTTTTATGTTTATGTTACTTGGACCTTGGACTCGAATTTGGTATTGTATTGTTCTTTATTGAGTTTCGGTCATTTTGGTTACTCATCCAGTTGATTTCGAGATTCGAATAAAGAGTTACGAAACTTTCCTGTCACTTTACATGCATTTTCTTTGCCCTCATGTATCAAGTCGAATTCAAAATTTTTGTTCTATGTTTCATGGTCGTCCATGTGCATGAGTGAGTCTCAATTTTTAATTCATAAACGGATTCAAATTCAGAGTTTGTAAACTGGAGAACGGTTAAAGAATGTGGAGGTGCGTGAGGGAGGAAGCAAGTGGCGAAAGGCCACCAAGCCTTCCCTCCCGAGATGGCGCATGGCCATCTCGTGAAGAAACCTTGCCTGCCCCCAAGATGCCCATGCACTATCTTAGGGATGGAAGAAGGCTAGGGGAATTTTGGTCCTTCACTCACTCTATTTCCCTCTCACTATTCATTCTAAGAAGAAAACTTGAAAAACAAGTTGTGCAGAATTGTCTCTCAAACTTTCTTATCTTCAAAATACCATCACGTTCTCATTTGATCTTCGATTCAAGTGATTCAAGTTGGAGATTCATCATCTATCAATTCTCTATCATTTACAAAGCGTTTTGAGGTTATTTGATCATGATTTCTGGTGGCTCTACACCAAAATCCGTGGCTACAAATTTTTCTTGAGGTATTGATCCATCTTTTGATTTTTTTCCTCAATGTCTTCAATTACCTTGGTTTTCTTCCTCTATATGTGTATATTGTATATGTATATATTGATTAGAGTTTTAAACTCTGGTAGGCACTAGATTTGCATTGGCTTGATTCCATATCAAAACTCTCTTTCTTTGTAATGTCTAGTTGCTTAGGTGGTTCGTGAATCAAATGAGCTTCAAAGGAGAAAAGTAACTTCTCATGCAAAGTTCGTCTTCATGAGCATTGGCGTGTATTTGGATGATAAGGTATCAAGTTTCTTCTTCCTCTTGCAAGGCGTAAGCACATACACATAAATTGCATACATTTGTGTCCATGCATAGCTGCACATCAATTGGTATAACACATTCACACACTTAATATTGAATGCTCATGCATTAGTGATAAATTAACTAGTTGTGTAGATTGCATGTTTGTGGACTATGTCCAAGTGATAAAATTCTTATGTGTTATGTGTTTATATGTTTATGTAACATTGACTTAGACTTAAATTTGGTATTACATTGTTTCATATTGAGTTTCGGTCATTTCGGATGCTCATGCATTTGATTTCGAGTTTCGTGTCAAGAGTTATGAAACTTTGTAGTCATGTTGCAAGCATTGTCTTTGTCATTATATATAGAGTCATATTCATAATTTCTACCCTAAGTTGCATAGTATTCCATGTGCATGGGAGAGTCCCGGTTCATAATCCATAAACGGATTCGAATTTAGAGTTTGGAGGCCGAATAACTATAGAAGAACACGAAAAGAGCGTGAAAGGAAGTGGTGATGGCCAAAGGCCGTTAAGCCACACCTTCTCGAGATGGCATGTGGCCATCTCGGGAAGGATAACCTTCTGTCCCGAGATGGCCACACACCTTCTCGGGGAGGATGTGTGATTCCCTTTGCCTTTTAATGTGTTTCCCTCCATTTCTCTCATATGTTGTAAAGTTGAAGATTTTTTAAGTTGAAAGAATACATGTTTAGAAAAAATTCTTCTATTTTTTGATTTTTTGTTTTTGTGATATCTCCTTCAATTCAACTTGGATTTAGTTGATTCAAAAATTGAAATCGAGTGTCTTGATGAGAGGTACAAACCCCAAGCAATTTCAAACCCAAGTGATGTCTTGAATTTTCTTATTGTCAAGGTTTCTAATCGAGATTTCATCATATAGTGGTAAATCATTTTCACACTTGCTATATTGTCTTTCTCATTGGATTGTTGAAGTGATCATTCGGTGAATTTTTATAAGGCCACTTAAAATTGTTTGTGTTTTTAAAGAAGATTAAAACAAGAGCCTATACCTATTCACCCCCTCTCTAGGTATAATTACACTATAAAGATTAAGAAATTTCAAACTTTATTGAGGTTAGTTTGGACTTGATTAGAAACTTGCATGTTGAGTTAGATTTTCTTAAGATCTATGTTTTCACATGCTTGTGTGTTGTATTCTGCTAGCTTTCTATTTAGGACTATTTATGCTTCAATTGTTTGATTTTTGATGATAAATAGTCTCCACATGTGATAGGTCTTTTCTTGTTGAATATATAGAAGATTAGTACATTTGGTTTTGTATTTAGAGCTATTTTGGTTTTAATTGATTATTGTGAGAAAAATATGCTCTAAATATTTGCTAGATTTTAATTGATCATATTTTCTGAATCCAGCATATTTATGTTTGTTACTAAAATATTGAATATGTGCTTAATGTATATACAAGCATGGGAGACTTTCTAGAGGCAAGGGTGCCTTGGATAGAAAGTAGATTTTTTACTGGTAGGCCCGGGATAGTAAGATGCGATGGAATCCAAGAGAGAGTGTGTCATTTGTTGATCACCAACCTTGTGCACTTATCACATTGCCGTAAGCTTAATCAACAATGAAGAGATAATGGCAACCTAAGTGAATATGTAAGAATATTCTATATGCAAAAATGCTAGGTCAAGACATTCATGCTTATTTAGGATTAATAATGACAAGTAAAGTAAATCCTAGATATCATTGTTCTAAATGCAAAGGCAAGAAGAATTAGCTAGAAGGGTAAAATGGTCTTAAATTCTAGCTATCACAAATCAATACTTCTCAACCAACCGTCAAGTGACATCGTTGGACAAAGATGGCTTCTTGGACTCTTGAAAACCAAAGAGAAAAGAAGAGAATATATATATATATTTATATATATATGGTGCCCTACACAAAGTGACATCGTTTTGGACAAAAGGCAACAAAATCCCGTTAGGACCGCTGGTTGTACCGAGGTACAGGGAAGTGTCCAGACCGCGGCACATAGAGCGATGCATCACCTAGACAACACTGCTTTGTAGGCCACTGTGCATGCAAGTGCACAGACCTGCTTTGTAGGCCGTTGTGCATGCAAGTGCACAGACCGCGGTCTGGATAGCATGCAACACCTGTGAAACTCAGCTTGGGAGACCGCGGTGCATGCAACAAGCACAGGCCGCGGTAGCCACAGCATACAACCTCTGGTAAACACCGCTTTACAGACCGCGACATAGGCACTGCATAGAGAGCGGTCTGAACCATGGACCAAAGGAAAAAATCCTCTTTTTAATGCACAAAAAATGCATTCAACACTCAAGTAAGAATTAAGACACACAAGGCACACAAGAGGGCAAATAAGCATGCATGCAAGATAATAAAAGGAAAATCCATGAGTGTGTGTGTGCACTAATACCTCTTCAATAAAAGTTAAGCAGGTGATTTTACCTTTGATGCTTGAGCTTGGTTACGAGCAATGTTGCCCTAAACTACCCTTACATATCGATCCCTAAATATGGTTGTCAACGAAATACGCCAATCAAACACCGAGGAACTTACAATGATCAATATATCTTGTTTAAAGATCTTCATTTCTTCACTTATTTGTAAACAAGAATTTTGTAGAGAAAGTGATGCACACATTATTTGTTAAATCAACATTTATATATTGTATCTTTGTAAGTGTTTGAACTTTGTATCTTTTGATATTCCATTCAAGTTGTAAACTTTCACTTAGTGAATTTACATTGTAATATTCAAAGTACAATTTACGGAATGTTCTTAGCATTGAATATATTTGTTTTTGAGATACATTTTTTCTTGTTATAAGTTTTGTAGACTACGGGTGGTGAATTGAACATACATGAATTAATTGTTTTATCTTAAGAATCATGTTAAACTTTAATTTGTATGCTCACCTAGTTTTTGTTAATAGTCTCGAAAGTGTTTTAAAAAAATAGAGTGACAACCTATTCACCCCCTTCTAGGTTATTTAGTATAACTTTGTAGGTAATTTAAAAAATGCCTTATCTTCACTGAGGGAGTTTCAACCCTTTTATTTATGTTTTCAATTGAATGGTGATTGATGAATTAATTTTTGATATTTTTATGAATGATTGGATATTTTGATGAAGAATGAATTTCATTTGTTGATATATTTTTACGGATGGATTTTGTGGATGTAATTGGTGTATAATGATGAAATTTTTGATTAATTAGATTTTAATTATCAATTATTTTATTGGATATTGGATGAGCCAAAGGTTTTTATGAATAATGAATGTGAGTTGTAAGAACCTCTATTTTTTTGATTGGCTTATTTCATGACATACCACACTAGGGATGATTTCGTAATGGGTGGCTTAGGTTTCATTGACAATCTTCCAAGCATCTCTGTGACTTCAAGAGTAAGTGCAAGAGTAAAAGGTAATTCATTTGACTTGATTCTTGAAGACATTAGGTGCACACACACACACACACTTCATGCATTCTTATATTAATTTGCATTTATGCTTTCATGATTGTATGCATTTATGTCTCAGCTCACTTGAACACTTCTTTGTTGTCTATATGTGTGGTTGTTATGTGTTACGTTTTTCATTGTATGTTTGGAAACGTCCGCACTCGGACGATGGTGTTCTTGTGATGTGTCCACGCTTACATTTGAGAAGGTTCAATTCTTCTTTTAGTTTGGTCTTTGGTCACATGGTATTTTTCCATGCGTTTGGGCATTCTTGTTGTTGTTGTCCAAATCTGTCTTCTTGTCACTTGTTTGACCATAACATTTTCTACAGTGATCCAAATGTTGTTCTACTAATTGGAGTTTAAAGTAGACTTCCATACCTTTTGATCGGTATATTATACAAAAGGTTTGATGTTGTTTAGTCACGTTTTGGGGTGCTCAAATGTTGAACTGCTAAGCTGTCTGGATTTTAGGACAGCTTGTTGCGTGCCCTGTGCACGGGTATTTGTGCAGGTGTGTGTCCAGAAATTGTCTTTTCCCTTGAACTCGTGCCTCCGGCTATATAAACCCCCTTATCTCTTTTTCTTCACTTAGACCTCTAAAATTGAAGAAACCCTAGAGAGATAGAGAGAGTATAGAAAGAGAAAACTCCATTGAAGCTTGATTCACTCTCCTAACCAAAAACCCATGCATTCATTGCATCAATCATACAAGGGTCTTCATCAATCTTGACCTGGTAAGTAAGAACAAACATCTCATCTTCATTTATTGTTCTTATAGCCCAAGTGTAAGTTCCTCATTTTTAATTAGCTTATTTCGTTGACGACCACAATTGAGGATAGTTTAGGCCGTCTTTGTTTGTGACCAAGTTCAAGTACAAATGTAAGGGTCGTTTAGGCCGTCTTTGTTGTGACCAAGCTCAAGTACTAATGGTATATCACAAGTGCTTTTTCCTTGAAGAGATTTAATGCACACACTAATTCACATGAATTTTTTGATCTCCTTGAATTAGCGCCTAATTGCTCTCATGTTTGTCCCATTTTATCCCTTTGTATCAGGGAAGTGCTTGTGCATGGCATACACAGCGGTTTGCGCTGCAAAAATGGGCAGTGGTGTGCCCTGTTTTGCACGGGTCCAAACTTGTGCACTACGCAGGTGAGGCTTGGTCTTCACAGCGGCTTGCACCGTGGCATGCCTAGCATAAGTTAACAGTGGTGTTGGGTATCCTGTTATGCACGGGTGTGCAAGGGTCACCCACTTACGCACTGTGCTGTTTCTGGGGCAATTTTGGAAACTCACGTTTGTCATTTTTACCCCATATAGGTTCATCATATCCTTTCCTATTCAGACCTAGAACTATGAAATTAAATCATTAGAGAGAAATTAACTCCTAGTGAGAGAGAGCTCCAAGAAACTCTTTTGACTCAACCAAACTTCAATCCAAGAGGATCTAGCATCATCATTGCATCTTCCAAGAATGGGTCATCATGTTTTTCTTGAGTTGGTAACATCTTCATGCCCTAGATTGTATTATTTCATTACTTTGCCATGTTTACCTTGGAATAACATTAATTGTTCATTGAATGCATGCTTTTATGTTTAATTGTATTTATAACTGTAGAAAAAAAATGCATGGTGGAAGCAAAAAAGTTGATTGGTATATGTCAAAAAAAATTCCTTCAAAAGAAAGAACCTTAACCCTTGATTAATTACCACTCATTGTCTTCGTCTTCATGTATTGAGTCAAATTCATTATTTTTTTTATATAATTTTCATAGTGTTCCATGTCCACGAGCGACTCCTGATTCGTAAATTGTAAATAGATTCGAATTTAGAGTTTGAAGGCTGCAGAACGATCGAAGAAAGCAAAGTGAGTGTGAAGAGAATTGGCGATGGTCAACAGCCATGAAGCCTCACCTCTCCGAGATGACGCGTGGGCATCTAGGGAAGGCACCCTTGCTACCCTCGAGAGTCCCATGCGCCATCTTGGGTTTGTGAGGTGGAGAGATGGCAACCATTTCCTAAAATGTCATTCTCTCCACATCACCTTCTCTTCCTTTAAATCTTTTTTCCTTCTCATTTTCTCATAAGATGAATAATTGAAGACCAAGTGTAGAATTTTTTTCTTCAGAGTTTATGACATTTATTTTGGTTATATCTCTTTCAATTCAACATGATTTAATTGATTCAAAAGCCAAAGTCGTTGGTCTTGAGGAGAGGAACAAACCCCACACATTTTCAGAGCCAAGTGATGTCTAGAGTTTCCATAGTGATCAATTTTCTAACTTGAGATTTCATCATTTGTAGGTGAATCATTCTTTTCTCATTTTTGCTCTATGATCATCTTTATCTATGTTTTACTTTGATTAAGAGGAATGTCAAGAATGATTTTGATTCAATTTTGTGGTTTGTTTAAGTCATTTTCGAGTTTAGCTTATATGTTTTTCAATTTAATATATTTTAGCTAAACTGGATAATTCTGAACTTGATTCTATAATTAATTTTGTGTTCTTACCATAGAATGTTGATTTCTTGATTTAGTTACACGCTCTAATAAATAGGTCATTTTTGATTGAGATTTTTATTACTCTTATCAAGTTCTTATTTGATAAACATGCTTAGATTTCCAGATGTATTTGTGATTGATTTTTTAAAAGCCATATATAGCTATCTTGTTTCATGATTCATTGAGTTTGATTGATCTGCATTCTCTATTTGCTTGTGATTGCATTATAATTTCATGTGTGAACTTCACTTAGATCATTGCCTATGAAAGGTTAAAATCTCTTGTTAAAGTGAGTTAATCTTTAACTAGAGCAAGGAGTCTTGGCTGGGATATGTGGTCCGATTATCAAAGCAAGAAGACTTGTCTATGATTGGGAGGACCAGGATAGGCAAGCGAGGAATCTTTCTAAAGGCAAGAGTGCCTTGGATAGGAAGTTGCTTCTTAGAGGTGTGTTTGTCACATCTTGGATAGGAAGTAGGCAATTTAATTCACTAGGCCCGAGGGTAGAGTAAGCGTTGATAGCTTGGAGAGTGTATCATGTGTTGATTGCTTTTTGAGTGTGTTACTCTTATTCGACATAGTGGATTATGGTTTGCCGGTGGTTGTGGTATCAACCCGTGGATATTTCCTCTTTTGAGGTTTAGCACGTAAAAATCTCTTGTATTGTTTTTAGCAATTTATGTCCTTTACTTACTCGTATTGTATTGCTTTAACTCTTGCTATATTGACTTCATATTGAGTTTTTAAAGCAATCTTCTTTTAAGGATTCATAAGAATAATTAAATTGCTTATGTTTTTAAAGAAGTATTAATATTTGAGCTTACACCTATATATTTACACTATAAGTGACTAGGGAATTTCAATTGGTATCAGAGTGGATCTCTTAAAGTAATTAGATAGATTCTTCTTTATAGAGTTTTTTTTCTTGTTTTTTGGTTATATCATAATTAAAGATGTTTATTCTTTCATGGCTTCTTTTGTTGAAGGTGAGATTATTGTCTTAGAATATCAAAAGATCAAGGATCTTATTCAAGAGAATGAAAGGATCTCTAAAGTCAATAAGACTCTCAATAAGAAGTTAGAAAATCATGGTCTTCGATCAAAATAATTCAATGAACTCAAAGGCAAAATTCTTAGTCTAGAGAAAAACACGAAAGATCATAGTGATAGACTAGGTATTTTGATGCAAGAGATTGAGCAAAGAGATGACTCTTTTGATCGTGCTGAAAGAGTTGAGAATGTGCTTAGAGCTAAACTTAGCGAGTTTGAGAATCGATAGAAAGTGCTTAATAACAAACTTTAAACAATGTGTTATCAGGTTGTAACAAAGTAAAAACTCTCATTAAGGTTGGAAAGCTTCCAAGTGACAAAAGAGGTTTAGGATATGTTAATGAAAAGTTTACTCTTTCAACTAACAAATCTACTTTTGTCAAAGCTTGTAGGAACTTGAATGTAGGTACACTCTCTAACGGTAAAGCCATGGATGCTACCGGAGGTGCCTTAACATCAACAATGAATGTCAAGGAAAAGACTCAACATTGCTAAAGACAAGTTTCATCATCCTCAAATGCTAAAGGTAAAGGATCTAGTGTTGCATACCAAAGAGGTAAAATGTGAGAAGGCAAAACGAGTTGGATGCTCAAGCTAATGTAAAGTTTTCAAATTCATACCTATTTGTCATTATTGCAACATGGTAGGGCACATAAGACCTAGATGTTTTGAATACATTCGCAAGTGTAAATATGCCATTAATTTGTATCATATGTCTTTGCTGAATGGTCCTAGGCAGACCTAAGAAGACCATGGAAGCATGTTGAGAATAAAATTGTTGATGATTTGTTTCTAAAACCTTATGTTGTATCTCACTCTACTATGTATAAGAAAGTTGATAATGCTTTAATTGATTTGTTTGAAAATTTGACAAATGGATTCAATGTACCTAATAACAAGTCAAATTGTATTAGTAAATGTAAGAGCGATAAAATTGTTAAGAAAATATGGGTTAGAAAAGACACAACATAATGTCTTGTTTCACAATATGCTTTTAGGGATAACTAATCCTATTTTTGATACCTAGATAGTAGATGGTCTAGGAATATGACCGGCAACAATGAGTTCTTTAAGAACTAATGAGTTCTTTAAGAATCTTGTTATGAAAGATGGCGGATGGGTTGCTTTTGGTGATTGCACCAAAATGCAAGTTCTAGGTAAGGGAACAATTTGTATCCCAGAGCGCCTAAACCAAGAAATCCCTTGGGTATAGATGGTCTATGTGCTACTTTGATAAGCATAACTCACTTATGTGAAATCTTTGAAGAGGTTAGCTTTAATAGGGATGTGTGCACTATAATTGATAAAAATGGCAAATTTGTTTTAGAAGTCAAAAGATCTTTAAATGATTGCTATTGTCTAGAGATAGATCCTCTAACTTGTAATATGGCACATGAGTGTAACAAGCTTGATTTATGGCATGGAAGATTGGGCCACATAAACTTCAAGGATTTAAAGCAGCTTGAAAAACATAGCATTGTTAGAGGTTGTTAAGTTTTGGTTTTTGTTGGCATTAATTTAATATCAAAATAATGTTTCACTTGTATTGATTTAATTGTCTTAGATTGATGATGATTCAAGCGTCAAAGAAGATATCACAACGTATCAAGCAAGTTCAAGTCTTTAAAGAGACATGCACTTCATTGTTTGACAAAGGTATTTTTAAGACCTCATTTCTCTTGAAAGGCTTAGGCACACACACATTGCATCCACATGTGTCCCTGCATCGTTGTGCTCATTTTGCATAACAAATTCACACACTTGATATTGAATGCTCATGCATTAGTGCTAAATTGACTAATTTTGTAGATTACATGAATTTGGAAATGCTTAGGAAATAGCATTCTTATGTGTTATGTGTTTGTATGTTTATGTAACATGGATTTTTACTTAAATTTGGTTTTGTATTATTCTCTATTGAGTTCCAGACATTTTTGTTACTCATACATTTGATTTCAAGTTTCAAGTCAAGAGTTATGAAACTTTTTGATCAATTTACATGCATTGTCTTCGTCTTCGTGTATTGAGTCGAATTCATAATTTCTGGTCTAAGTTTCGTAGTCATCCATGTGCATGAGAGAGTCCCGGTCAAATGCGGTTAAATTACCTTAAGCTAACCTATATAGGGGTGAATAGAATTTTACACCTTTCTTCAATCCCTTGAAACATACTTATGTTTGTCCCTCTAGCTAGCTTGAATAACAATACTTAAGATTATCAAGCATATGTAAATAAACAATATGTATTATCAAACCAAATATTGCCAAACATGCTTACAATTTGCTAGTGAAACACTTAACAAATAAAACTAAAAAAAAACAGTACTTGTATCCTCAATGTTATTCAGTATGTACAAGTATACAACCACGATCAAACATACACAAATATATCAAAGTACACATACACATATATTTACAACTTTGATCAATTGAAGACTTGCATATCACATGTTACAACAATATTGTTTACAAGAATATCTAGAAATGAAGCTTGTGAAACAAGATACAAACATATACGTACAAGTATATAATAGAGAAGGATAGAGATAATTGACACACTGTGTTTACGTGATAAAACATCCGTAGAGGAAACATCCACAGGTTGAATACAACCATCAATCACTTTTATCATTAGAAAGTAGACAAGACATTCCTCAAAAGTGATTAACAAATGACACACTATATATTGGAATCGACGTCTACCCAATCCCTATTGATAGATTGGAAATTCCTCAAAAGTGATCAACAAATAACTCAGTCTCTATTGGAGTCCACTCTAACCAATACCATTAAGAAGTTGGAAATTCCTCAAAAGTGATCAACAAATTACACACTCTATCTATGGACTCCATCGCATTATACTATCTCGGGTCTACCAATAAAAAGTCTACTTTCTATCCAAGGCAACCTTGCCTCTAGAAAGTCTCTCTTTGCTTGATTATTAGGACCTCATGTCCTAACCAAGACTCCTTGCTTAGCTATCCGGACGACATGTCCTAGCCAAGACTTCCTGCCTTTTACATGGACTTTCTAAATGTTATCAATGAATGTAGAAATACAAATAAGCACTCAACATAGAATATGATGATCAACACATCCTATGGAAACTAGATATATACATGTATATTCACAAAACAAATGTAGTCTAGTTGTTAATCATGAATTAAAATTCTAGAACATGTGAAAACACCACAAACACATTTAATTCCTAGACTCATTCATGAAACTAAAACTTGAATCAAAGCATATACAGTAGGCACACAGTCAAGATTTTATAAAAATACATAAAAACATGCTAGAATCATAAAATGATATCAATCAAAATCCTAGCAAAAACCTAGAGAGTATTTTTCTCACAATATTCAATCAAAGTAAAAGAGCTCTAAGAACTCAATCAAATGTGTTAATTCAATGTATATTAAAATGATCCTAACACATGTAGATACTATTTATCAATACAAATCAATCAAATGAAGCTCAAAAAGTCCTAAATCAAAAGCTAGCACAATATAACTCACAAACATGTGAAAACATAGATTCTAGAAAAATCTAACTCAACATGTGAGAATTTAATCATGTTCATTCTGGATTTAATATAGCATGAAACTCTAATCAAAGTAAACACGTTAAACATACATAGATAGAAGAAGAAACCCCAAGGCATTTGAAAACTCTGAAGATCAAATGATAAGAAATTTTCAATTCCTTAGTAGAAAAGTGCAGTCCTGTTTTTGATGGAAAACTACCAGAAAACTTTGAATAAATGATCTCAACCTTCTTGAAAATGATAGAGAATTGATAGAGGAATATTCTC
Organism: Dipteronia dyeriana; assembly: GCA_032871835.1. NCBI lineage: Eukaryota > Viridiplantae > Streptophyta > Magnoliopsida > Sapindales > Sapindaceae > Dipteronia > Dipteronia dyeriana. The sequence goes on along the minus strand of CM065300.1, from coordinate 108,277,675 downwards.
CAACTTTAATTGGTTGAATCAGAGTTCAAATGAAAAAGATATGGTGTTTGGGAGATAAGAATTTGAGAGAAAATTTCTGCACATTGGTTTTTCAAATTTTCTTCTTTCTTAATGAAAATGAGAGAGGGAAGAGATATTTAAAAGAGAGGGAAAAGAAGAGAGAAATGACTAAAATGTCCCCATGCTCCTTCCTAGCTCCAAGATGGCACATGGGCATCTCAGGACCTCGAAGGGTTCAGAGCATGATGGTCTTTGGCCATCTCGGGAAGGAAGGCTTGGTGGCCTTTAACCACTTGCTTCCTCTGTGCCTTCTTTGATCGTTCTTTGCCCTCCGAACTCTGAATTTAAATCTATTTATGGATTATGAATTGGAACTCTCCTATGCACATGGATGACTACCAAACTTAGACAAGAAATTATGAATTCGACTCGATACATGAAGACGAAGACAATGGATGTAAAGTGATGGGAAAGTTTTGGAACTCTTGACTCGGAACTCGAAACCAAATGTATGAGTAACCGAAATGACTGGAACTCAGTTAGGAACAATATAATATCAAATTCAAGTCCAAGGTCCATGTTACATAAACATACAAACATATAAACACATAAGAATGTAATTTTCTAGACATTGTCTGAATACATGCAATTTGTAAAACTAGTCAATTTAGCACCAATGCATGAGCATTCAATATCAAGTGTGTGAATGTTTTATACCAAATGGGCACAACAATGTAAGGACACATGAGGAAGCAATATGTGTGTGTGTGTGTGCCTAAGCCTTATAAGGTAAATGAGGTCTTAAATATACCTTTGTCGAACAATGAAGCGTATTTCTCTTTGAAGGTGAGCTTGCTTGATAAGTTGCCATATCTTCTTTGAGGCTTGAATCATCATCAATCTAAGACAACTTAATTGGAACAAGTGAAACATTATTTTGATATGAAATTAATGGAAACACAAACCAAAAACCTAACAGAAAAGACTAGTAAAGACAAGAAGGGTAAGACAATGGCGTCCACTTGGAGAGATGATGACTCTAGCAATGAAGAGAGCGCAAGTGAAAAAGAGCTAGTTAGAAATTTTGTAGCTTTCACGGCCTCTCACACTTTTCTAGAGGAAGGTAGTCAAACATCTTTGGGCAAGAAAGTTGATTTAAGTCATCATGAAAGTTCAAGTTATAATTCTACCACTCTTGAGCTTTTGGCTATGGTAGAGAGCATCATTGAAAACGAAAGAAATTAAGCTTTAAGTGAGGTTGAAATGAAGGATGATTTAATCAAGTTACAAGTAGATGAGTTTGCAATGGTTACTCAAAGGCTTCTAGGAGAAAAGAATGATATTCATAAGAAGCTTAGAGAAGTTGAGAAGCTAGCTCTTGAAATGGAAGAGATCATTTCTACTTTGTAGAAGAAAAAACAAGAATTCATTGAAGAAATTGATGTTCCTAAGAGTGCCATTAAGGACTTAGTCAATGAGTCGATCAATGTGATAAAGGTTAAGAATCTAGCTAATTCTTAAGGAGGTACAAGTTACTTAGTAGTTGAGGAGAGGGTCTTAGAAGCATCACTTCCTACAAGCATGGATGTTGTCATCGACAAGAATCCTCTAACGAAGAAAATTTATAAGACCAAGAAGAAGTTGAAAGAAAAGGTATCTCTATAAAATCCTACTATTACTTCTTCATCCGGAAGGTACAATCTCATATTTTATTCCCATTTGTCATTTTTACAATACTATAGGCCACATTAAGCCTAAGTGCTTTAAATTCATTGAACATTGCAAATAAAGGATTGCATGTGGAAAAAGTGAAACAGAACTTCAATTCAAGCATGCTAGGTCTTTAGACTTTGAGAAGCATGATATGATAGCAAAGCATGGTAAAAATATGTGGAGTAAGAAGAAAACAAATATTGCTAAACTTGACAAAAAACGTGTTGTTAATGCTGAAAAGAAGAGTATAAATGATATAATTATGGATCAAGTCATATAAAGACTTTACACTTGTTACAATATTGTTATCAAAAAGGATGTTGATGATATTTGTGTTAGTGAACCGAAGACCAAGTTGTTCAAGGGTGAGTGCTCTTACCATTATAGTAAGTTGCACTTGTGAATAACTTAAAGACTAGTGTCAAGATTGTTGAAGAACTTAGCTAGCTAGCTTGGATTCTCCATATTTTGACATGAACTTGTCTATCTCATAAGAATTATTTTGATAGTCAAAATTTGTTGATTAACTTTAAAGAAGTTGCATTGATGAAATCTATATGGTGATTGTTTTGTTAAGACTTTTAACGAAAGTCATTTTTATATTTGTTTTGAGTTGAAATGCTATGATTTTAATCTCTTGAGATGAAAGACCACCAACTTGTTGTCATGAGGATAAACAAGCCAAGAGAGCTAATAAAATGGGCGAAGGTGTGGCATTTGTTAAAAAAGGCTTGCAAAAGGTATCTCTATATCCTAATGCTTGATTACCTGGATTTTTCATCTCTCAACTCAGTATTTGTTATATGTCTTGTAGCATGTCGTATTAGAGAACTAGTGTAGCATACTTATGGTTCTCATAGACATTTGCTCTTTTAAGATCTTTAAGTGATGATGTTCACGTTGATCTTAATCATGATGTATGTATATATGTTTGATTAGTGACATATTTTTTGTTTTTGAAAAATATGAGCTTCATATTCTTTGAAAGCTACATTCTTGAGAAGTAATGATCTTTAGTAAATCTCTTTATAGTGCTCTTAGATCATGTGCTTGTAAGGCATAAAAACTTGGTTTTCAAAAATACACTTTGCTTCTCTTGCATGTTGAGTTATGTAAGTTAAGTTTTCTAATATGTGAGTTGTGGATTCACCTAGAAGTATTTTAACTAGTTCATTTAAGATGACCTATGGTTAGTATCCATTTTGCTTTAGCAAATACATAGAACTCAATGAGCAGCTTCATAGTATGAGCTACACACTTTGGTTTTGAAGCTATCTAATGTAGGAAAGTGCTACACCAATGTGATAAGTGAAAGTCGTCATGAAGTGTATTTTTTTTTATGTAAAATCAAAGAAGTGTTGAAAAGAATCAATTAAAAGAAAAATCTTTAATTCAAATCCTGTAAAGAAAATGAAGAAGGATTAAGAAGTATAGTCAAAAATCAAAAGAGCTCGGGTTGTAAAATAGAGATGGGATAGCGAGCCACATGCATACACACACTCATATATTGTAATATATTCTCTTAAAAGCGAAAATTCCAGATGATAATTAGTTTGACCTTTTATGGAAAAGTTTAAGATGAATAGATGTTCATATGGTTTGCATGTTGATTATCAATTTTTCTTCGTTACATATAATTGAAGCAAAATTCACACACGCACACACTTTATTTATAAGTATGTTGATATTCTTGAAATTTACGAAGAATTATGATAGAAATTGAAAATATTAGTGTATCTCTCATGGCATGTGAATCTTTTTTTTTTGTCTCTTTTAAAATTGCTTGAGTGTGATTCTGTGAGTTTCATTGTGAAAATTATGCTATCCAGATCTTAGTTATAGCATTTATCAAGGGCGACCATTATGTGCTAAACTTTGTTCTCTTTTATAATATGCTTACTGTAGGAAAAAATTGATTCAAAATGTGGTGGACGCGTAAAATTAGGGTTTTGTATATTATAAAAATTTTCTCTTCGAAATAAAGAACCTTAACCTTAGATTAATCAACGTATATTAAAAGTATCGTACCATTTTCTCGTGACAATTGAACTAGCATCGAATTGAATCCGTAAGATCTTTCAATCCAACCACAAACGTGAATCACCTAGGAGTGTGGGCTCCCTTTCTTTAAGTTTTATACATGAGGATGGAAACAAACAAAATCTCTTTCTTTTGTTAGTCACAATAATCCTCCAAGAAGGAAAACAAAGAACGTTAGGTCACTTGTAAATTATCAATCAATTTGATTGAAACTCATGTGAACCTTTATTAATGTTATACACAAAACCTTTTGATGTAAAGGCTACCAGTGCATTATCGAAAACAAAACGTTCTTTCTTCCTTTTCCGCATTGTCTAATTTTCACACACCAAATCTATAAGTTGGCCGAATTTGTCTAGAGCAAAAACAAAAATTTTTATCACTCAATTCTCTCTCTAAGTTGAATTCTCTATTAGAAAATTAGCCTTGGCTGAATTCTACACTATTATATATATAGTGGCCGAATTCAACATTCTTTTAATTTAGGAGACCAAATCCTCTCCTAAAGAGGATTTACTTGGAGACCAATAATCCTTTTCAAATAAGATTTCTTTTCCACACCAAGACTTCTATTCCAACTCAAATAGTGTATTTATTCCATATCCAATTATTAATATAATTAAATTGTGATTATATTAAAACTTCCTAATATGACCAACTGCGAATTAGAGTTTTAATAGAAATCAAATAATTTCTAATTTGACTAGATAAATAAATTACTTTTATGTATCTAATATCAAATATAGTATTTGATACTTATCATATTACCAACAATAATATGACTCTAGGAGACCGTCTCTAACTAGGAAAAATATTTTGGCTTTTAATTAAACAATTAATTAATAAATTAATAAATAAATTTCCATTTAATTAAATAATAAAATAAAAAACAATAAATTAAGCTATTTTACAAGCCTTAGCCGCCCAAGCCTATACATAGGCCAATATATTGTCTTTTCTATTTTATTAAATCCATTGGACTTTAATAAAAAGTCCACATGTGAACTAGACCCAAACTTACTAAAAAAGAAACAAGTCCACAAGCCTTAATACAATTCTAGATGGACACATAAGTTGGTCTGGTAGAATATATCAAGTGATTTATGCAAGTTCGTGTGGATTGGAGATCTTGGCGGGCTATCTAAATTTAAGCTCCAATAGACATATCCTAATCACAATCAATAAATTATTCACTTAGGTCAGATCTATTAATTTTAGTTCATTCCACTAAAGAACTAAATTTGGAACTCTTAAATACAGATAGAATAGGTTAATATTTCTCATTCATACCCTAGACAATCTTTATGGAGATAATGTATCCACGTGAAGAATATCAGTAATCGCCAAGAGCTCATAGACCGCCTATAGCTCTCCAAGTTGCCATATTTACTCATATGACCACATTTTGAACTTGGATATTTTGACTTGTCCAGAAGCCATGTTTCAATTGACACTACTGAAAACTTAACATTAAGATTTAATATCCAATGCCTTAAAACATCCATATGATGAAATTCTACTCTCATTTAATAAATGGAGCCACGATATCCATACCTATAAATGAAGTCCTCTATCGAATAACAAATGAATACCACCAAACTATCGAGGAAAGACTATGCTATATAATCGTACTTATTGATAGCTCAAATGATAAAACTTGCCACCATAAGTCCAGTTATCCCAGGATTGAGATAGACTCTTGATTATCTTCAAATGAAAACTTTTATCCATTGATGGTTCTAGATAAATTATTTCATAGTGATCCTAATCAATGCACCCAGTGAACTAGATTCTTTTGCCCAAAGACACCACACTTTGATGATTTTAGGCTCATCATAACACATTTGATTCCACTCAAATGCTAGCAAAAGAATCTACAAATTTGACAAGATAAAGGCGTCTAACCTTTATCTTAAGTTATGAATATTATTCAAGACTACCTAAAGAATTGTGTCTACCTCATACATATCCATATGTATGAACAATTTTTATTTTCTCACAGTCTTTTGACCTTATGATTATTTACTTTTGATAATTATAATAATTAAACTATAAATGCTATAAGATTTATTAAACTAGAAATCACTTTATTAATATGAAAAGATTGTAAAGTATATTATTACACTCTTGATATCGAGCATAATCCCATTACTCACAAGTTTCAAGTAGATGTTTGTTGGCATAAACTTGGTTGATATAATGAATCATATGATGCTATTCTATGTTTCCTGATTTGCATGATGATTCTCTGTATTATCATATGTCTTTGTTAAATTTTGTTTTTATGTTAATAACGTGCTTTGGCTTTTTTCCACTAATGTTTGGTTAATGTGTTTAGTATTTCTCTACACAAGGTCATAGGGAGAACTAAGGCTACCTAATGTGGAAATTCATCTAAACCCATAGACAAGTCCAAGTCTTCCTTTAAAGGATCCAAATCCTCTAAGGTGAATCTAACAAATTTAGTTTTTATCGTTAAAAAATTATATGTCAAACAGTATTTATAAAGTCCTTAGCAATGTCCTTTAAATTTGTTAACAAGTATAGTGACAAGCTAGGGTATCGTCCACACGGAAAGGGAAATCAAATGGCTAAAACTAGTTAACTAATATTAAACTAGAGCGAATCATGAAAATTAAATTTAACTGGTTGGGTTTTTGAAAGGTTAATTGTTAAGATGCAAACAACAATTAGGCAAGTTAATCTAAAGTGCAATTAGTTTTAATATGAAATGTATGTTAAAATATGATGGTTAAGACTTAGGAATTAATTGATCCAGCAAGTGAATTATCGGAAATTTACAAACTCTCATGAAATGAATGCAGATAAATTGATTGTAACCAATCTAGATGTATAGTATCAGTTGTATTCCATCATGAGTTGCCAATCTAGACGTATATTATTGACCACACACAAGTGATTGTTCAAGAATACACATCTATCAAATTAAGGGACTAATCTCTTTATAAAGTCGTAAACCTAGATGTATAGAATTGATGCCTAACCTACCAAAAGCAACCAACCTAGATGTATAGATTTGATTACCCATTCAAGATTAGATTAAAAATTGAGATTATAAAATCTGGGTCTCACTTGAGGATGTACTCTTGTTTAAACCTTCCATTAAAATGAGCTTAAGAAGATTAAATAGATGTATATCCAATCAACTACTCAAATCATTCCCTCAATCAATAAGCAAAGAGAGGAATGTACAATCAAATACCAACCAATTAAGGGAAGCAATTAAATCAAAGAATGAAACATAATTAATAGATTTAACAGAATAAAATAGAGTTCATTACAAAGCCCACTATTCACAAGTGTTTCACATCAATCCCTTAGTGGGATTTTTAGCTACTTATGACAATTACAATAAAACAACAAGGAGAAATGAGATAAAGACCCATGTAAAGAAACTCCTCCTTTGAAGCTTGATCTAATCTCCAAGTTTCCTTCAGTAGATGAGGATGAAGGATGGTTAGATTTGGCGGGAATGTTTCCTAAATCTTGGTTAGTAAATAGATAGGGAAATTTTATGTATGGAAGAGAGAAAAGACGAAATGATTTTGAGATTGAGAGTGTACAATTTTTAAATAAGAACAAGATATATCTATAGGGATTCAAAAAATAGGTCTGAAATTATTTATGCGGTTGTTTAACCCGTGAAATTCATGGGTATAGACCTGCACAGTCCCATGGAATCAAATTCTTCATCTTCGGTGCCCCAGGAAAATCCACAACCATAGCGCTGGTCCTATCCGCTCGTTCTTGTTCCTTCAATTTCTTTTTCATTTGCATAGGTAGTGCGCAGGTAAGGACCCACGCAGAACCAATGCACTGAGCTCTTTCCTTCATTGGTTTTTGGTCCCTGCATTTCCATCCTTTCTTCCTATTTATACCTAATTGCCTGCAAACATAAAAAATAAGCCATAAGATAACCGAAAATGCACGAAAATAGGACAAATGAAATGAATTTGAGGGCTAAAATTTATGTCATTTTTTGATCGGTCAAATACTCCTGAACCAAACCTTTGTTCATCCTCGAGCAAACCTTAAAACAAAACAAACAAGACTAGAATAAAAAAGACTCGATCCAAGACTCACCTAGACTCAAAACAAATAATTCAATATGTCTCATGTCCAACCGGTGATGAGATGCAAGGATGTGTGATTGAGAGACGTAAACATATGGAAAGTAATCTAAAATAACTCAAAGGCACTTGAGAGAAACTCGTACTATCACAAATCCCACACCTAAGAGCGCTCTCATATCAGAAGCTACTCACTCCCACACCTTAAGCATAATTCACTTTGACTCTATTCCTCACCCGGTTTTGCTCTTCTTTTTCCGTTCAGAGTTCTAAGTTCACACTTATTCATGGTATGCAATGACAGACTTTATGTATAGAATTCTAATGCATTGTATACAATGTACATTAAAAAACTGATAATGCCTGTGAACTAGCCTAGGAATGATTCACCATGCCATGAACGTGGAAGATCAAGCAATCCATAAACATTCCCAATCAAGACATATCATAGATCAAATATGACTTCCCTTTAGTTGTAATAGGGCTATGGGTCAAGATGTGGTGAACAAAGAAATAAGAAAATTTGAGTTCAAAGATCACCAATCATGCTTGCTTACTCACACATCCCATAGACAACTCTATTACACATTGATTACACTTTAGCAGCTAGGCATTTACTTAAACACACATTTGTGCTACAAAGTTGTACTCTACATTTTGAGTACTTAACATTTACTTTCAAGGCTCTTTTCTTTTCTTTTCCTCTTTTTCTTTCCTTTTTTCTTTATTTTTTATTTTTCTTTTCTTTGATTTTCTTTTTGCACAACATCTTACAATATTTTGATGATAAAGCTCATAAGTGCAAATTTAGGCACTTTTACATGTTGGGCCATTTCATGCTCAATTTCATTGTTGCCTACATACATGCTATTCTACATTAGAGCTCTTATCGTTCAACCACATATATATCACACACACACCCCATATGATTGGTTATAAAAGTAGGCTTGTGATTGGCTATGGTTATATGGTTTATCTTGGTTCCAAATGAAAGATAATTGTTTTGCCGCAAATTTAGCTATGAAGCACACATAAGGGATAAAGGAATGTGTTTAGGCATACGTAGTTAATTACACACATTGCCTAAGGTCATTTCCATAATTAGTCTATCAAGGGAATGAATGTATCGAATGTATCCATCAAGCAATCCACAATATATATGCAATGTTTGTCCTATGGCATGTGATGCATATTGACGAGAACAATGTTTAAATAAATAGATGCAATTTTTATTAGGCATGTGTTTGTGAATTTACGGGTATCTCCATTATTAGAACAAGGCGCAAGAGCACCGAGTCCCCTCAAATAAAGCACACAAAGGATAGGACTAGCCCATTACAATGCAAGTGTAACCCACAAGTGACAAAGATGTGTTACACAAGCTCACAATGCATCTATAGACTCGCCAAAAGCACATGCTCAAGGCATCACATCCAAGCTCCAAAATTTGGCCATTGCGACAAAATCAAAAAATTTGACAAAAAATGTCTAAAATTGACATAAAACAAAGAAAAAGACGACTCGATAAAGGCATCTACACCCCTAAACAAAAACTCAACATTGTCCTCAATGTTGAAGACTAGAGAGTCTGGCCTAGAGGCGAACACCTTACTTGACTAAAAACAAATCTAGGCACTAATCATGCATTATCAATGCCTAACAAAATAAAAGACCTAAAAAGGATCAATATAAAATAGGCAATCAAGTGCAATAACGACATTTAACCACAAACCGACATCAAGCATTAACATTTCACAAAATCAAATGGAATAGGGACATAATGACCCCCAAACCGATTTTCACTATATGCTCAACCCTGTACAAGTGTGTGTATATGTACCACCTCCAAATCGAATGTGGCAATATATTCAATTTAAGCACCTGCACACTCACATATGTATTCACAATCGCCTTTGGCTCATCATTCCATAAAAATTGATTAATCTATAAATTCCTCATTCAACTCAAAAATGTATTCAATATGCACAAATAAAATATCTACATATCAAACGATAAATCAATCAAATAAAATCCAAATTATCGTCATCTAAATATTTTTGCCTATAAACCTGTTTCTTTCTCTCCTCTCAATTAACAAGCACAGTTTCACACAAAAAGAGGAAGAAAAATAACAAAATAAAAAAAGAAAAATAGATTGTGCAATTTTTAAAACAACATAAAGCATTAAAATAAGATACACAAAAGAACTTTTCTAAATTACGTACTTGTGCTATGGGTGTCATCAACTAAAGAAGGCTTCACTAAGTTTGGAAATTGATTCTTTTTCACAACCAAAACAAGTTGAGTTGATTTCCCCTTTTCTATGGCATTACGTCTAACTTGGTCAACTAAGTCTTTCCTTATCCAAATTTTCATGATCCTAGGTGGTCTCTTTATATTTCTAGGCTTTTCAACCCATATCTTCCTAACATTCCTATAATTCTCTTTATGTTTACAATTTCCTTGTGTAATATGCATGGCCTAGCAGAGGTCTAGGTGACCTATCTTTGGGAAATGTTGGCATACTGTGATAAGGTTAGGAATGATACCTTGTTGGTAGGTTTTTGTTTGAGGTGAGATCGGAGGATGCATCCTTTTCTTTTTAGACTTCCTCCTCATTGCTTTGGTAGGATTTTGCTTGGTGATCTCCGCACTTGGATTTCCTTGACTCATGGCAATCTTTTCATCTTTCGGAAGTCAAACAACTTCTTTCATTGCCTCAATTTCTTGCTTGGCTTTTGAGAGTTTCGCAAAGTGCTTAAGTTCCTTCTTCTTCAACATCTCAAATGTTTTGTTCCTTGTCTCAATTTCTACTCGGAATACTCACACCCTCTTGGTAAAATCCTCATTAACCTCTTCTAAATCCTTCAAGGGTGCACTATTTTTGGCTTTAAGGCTCTTCAATTTTACTTCTACCTCTTTGTTCTTGTTAGAAATGTCTTCTATCTTCATTCGGAGGGTACTATTCTCCACATTGATCGATTCAATCTTAAATGTGAGCTTCTTGTTTCTATGTTCAAGCTTATCAACTTTCACCATTTCTACTTTGAAGGCCTTCTCCTTTTTACAAAGTTATTCTTTTAATTTTTTGAAGGCATTGTTTTTTAATTCAAGATCTATCGTTATCTTCATTGATAGCCCTGCTAGATCTTCCAACGTCTTCCAAGCCGCTTTCTTTTCCACTTCAAGTCTCTCTATTTGTTCTTTCAAATCATTGTTCTTGTCAGAGACTTCACCATTATTCATCTTGAGTGAACTATTTTCTTCTCTTAGCGATTTCACCTCAACTATGAGCTTCTTGTTTAGGTCATGAAGATTTTCCACCTTGGGCACTTATGATGTTTTTTTGGATTCAAATTCCTTCTTCTTGAGTTGTAACTACTTCTCACATTCTTCCCTTATTTCTTCTTTTTGTTGGGAAGTTTCCACTATCTTCTTTTGAAGTGCTTCATTATACTTTTTTAACCACTCCATATTCGACATCAACTCTTTAACCACACTCATTAACTCCTTGTTTATCTCCAACATCTTGTCCCTCTGTTCCTCAAGGGACATATCTGTTGGTTGGTGAGATGAGAGAGACAGCTCGTGGGTGTCTTTGTGAGACCCCAAATTTCACTGTTATAGCTCTAGAAAGAATCTTTGTGAGACCTCCAATTTCAACCATATGGATCATCAATAAGCTCGTGTCTAAGCCTTGTGTACTGCTAGAAAAAATCCATATTGGGAACTACTTTTGTTTGACCTTTCCAATCTATTATGCTTTAGAAGATTAAATAGATTTATATCCAATCAACTACTCAAATCATTCCCTCAATCAATTTGCAAAGAGAGGAATGTACAATAAAGTACCAATAAATTAAGGGAAGCAATTAAATCAAAGAATGAAACATAATTGATAGATATAATAGAATAAAATAGAGTTCAATGCAAAGCCTAATATCCACAAGTGTTTCACATCAATCCCGTAGTGGGATGTTTAACAAGGAGAAAAGAGATAGATATGCCCCTCCACCCCCCAGGTAGAGAAACTCCTCCTTTCTTGAAGCTTTGATCCAATCTCCAAGTGTCCTTGAGTAGATGATAATGAAGGATGGTTAGATTTGGTAGGGAATGTTTCCTAAATCTAGGTTTGTAATTAGATTAGGGAAATTTTACATTTAGAGGAGAGAAGAATGGAAGAAATGATTATGAGATTGAGAAAGTATATTTTTTTTAAATAATAATAAGATATATTTGTAGGGATTCCAAAAATAGGTTAGAAATTGTTGATGTGGCTGTCTGACGTGCGAAATATGTGGGTATAGACCCACGTAGTGAGCCTTGTTGTCCCTTAGAACCAAATTCTTCATCTCCGGTGCGCGGGCACATGTGCGACCATAACGTTGGTCCTACATGCGTATTGACCTGATTACACTGATTCTATCTTCAGGGTTCGATGAAATGAGAGGGCCATGTGCTATTGGTGTGTGGGTTAAGACCCGCGTACTTGCATATCTTCAATTCTTTTTCTTTGTACGCAGGTTGTGTGTGGGTAAGAATCCGTTCAATGACCAACGCACTGACTCTTGTGTACTTTATCGATTTCGGCCTGTTGTCTACACAACTTCGCTATTTTGGTCCATTCTTCCGACATGTACCTAATTACCTGCAAAAATATCAAAGGAGTCATAAGATGAATAAAACACACAAATAAGAGACAAAGGAAATGGAATTGAAAACCAAAATATATGACAATTTTGGCATGATCAAATACCTACATACCAAACCTTTTCTCTTCCTCGACCAAACTTTAAAACAAAACAAACAAGACTCAAATAAAAAAGTTCCGATTTAAGACTCACCAAGACTAAAAAAAAAATTAAATATGTCACATGTCCAAACAGTGATGAGATGTAAGGATGTGTGATAGAGAGAGGTAAACATATGCAAAGTAATCTAAAAAAACTCAAAGGCACTTGAGTGGAACTCGTACTATCATAAATTCCATGCCTAAGAGTGCTCTTATATCGGGAACTACTCACTCCCACACATTGAGCATAATTTTCTTCGACTCTAAACCTCACCCGGTTTCACTCTTCTTTTTTCTCTTAGAGTCCTAAGTTCTCACTCAGTCAAGATATGAAATGATGAACTTTATGCATTGAATTCTAATGCATTGCATAAATTGTACATTTAAAAACCGATGATGTCTGTGAACTACTGTAGGAATGATTCACTATGCCCTGAACGTGGAAGATCAAGCGTTAACAAACATTCCCTATCAAGAGATACTATAGATCGAATAGGACTTTCCCTTTGGTTGTATTGGGGCCATGAGGTTAGATATGGTGAACAAAGAAATAGAAAACATCGAGTACAAGATCACCAATCTTGTGTTTTCTTACTCACACTCCCATACAAAGTTGAACTACACATTAATTACACTTTTAGCAACTAGGCATTTGCTTACATATACATATTTGTTCTTCAAAAGTGTTCTTTACATTTTGAGTACTCAACATTTACTTTCAAGGCTCTTTTCTTTTCTTTCTCTTTGTCTTTTTCTTACTTTTTGATTTTTCTTTTCTTTGCTTTTCATTTTTTTGCACAATATCATATAACATTTTGATAATAAAATCTCATAAGTGCTAATTTGGGCACTTTCACACGTTGAGCCATTTCATGCACAATTTCATTGTTGCCTACATACATGCTATTCTACATGAGAGATCTTATCTTTCAACCAGATATATAGCACACACACTTCCCACATGATTGGTAATAAAGGTAGGCTTATGTTTGGCTATGGTTATATGTTTATCTTGGTTTCAAATGAAAGATAAGTGTTTGGCCGCAAGTTTGGCTATGATGCACACATAAGGGAGAAAGGAATGTGTTTAGGCATTTTTAGTAGTTAAGTACACACATTGCATAAGATCATTTCCATAATTAGTCGATCAGGGGAATTAATGCATTCATCAAGCAATCCATAATATATATGCATTGTATGTCATAAGGCATGTGACACATCTTCATGAGAGGAGTGTTTAAAGAAAAGAACAAAATGTACACTAAATTATGCTTTTTATGGGCTTGAGTTTGTGAACTCACTGGTGTCTCTACTATTAGAACAAGGTGCAAAGAGCACTGAGTCCCTCAAATTATGCACGCAAAGGATAAGACTAGCCCATGACAATGCAAGTATAACCCACATGTGACAACAAGTTGTTACACACGCTCAAAACGTATACAAAAACACACCAATAGCATATGCTCAAGGTATCACATCCAAGCTAATTAAAGCTCGATAATTTGGCCATTGCAACAAATTGAAAATTTTGGATCGAGAAAAAAAACACTTAAAATAAAACAAAAAGATGACTCAACAAGACATTTACACACCAAACCAAAACCCAACATTGTCCTCAATGTTGAATATAAGAGAGTCTACTTTATGACGCTTACTTAACTCAACTTAAAACAAATAGCCTAGGCACTAATCTGTTGGAACCCTGTTCACTGGTAATGTAACAGAAATAGGTTTTAATTTTTTTTATAAAGATCGTAAACAATCTGGGACCAATAAACTTGAGATTGTAATTTTTTAGAAGTTATACATATAAAATTATTACATCAATAAAGTATATGTATACACAAGAAATTAAAATCAGTATAATCAGAATAATATATTAGAACCGTACCAACTTTTGGAGGCTCCTTCACTTCTTGCAATGCTCCTGGTCTGTACCACTGGATCATCCTCACTATATCGCGGGACTGGTAACTGCATGTGGACAGGTCACGATCTTAGAAACTTGAATGGAGGATGTAGAGAAAAGATAAAGAAACTCTTTCTTCTCTGTGAGAACAACTTAGAACAATTCTAGTTGTTAAAAAATATCTTAATTTTTTTTTCCTTTTATGTGCATGAACACACTTTTCTCTATTTGATATCTCATGCACACAATACACTTGCACATTATTAAAGCAAACAAAAACCTAATGGGTTTTCATTTCAACGCATACATATCAAATGCATGTCATTTAATGTTAGGATTAAGAGTCTAATAATGTATTTAACAATCTTTTCATATTAATAAAGTGATTTCTAGTTTAAAAAATCTTATAGCATTTATAGTTGTCAAAAGTAAATAATCATGAGGTCAAAAGACTATGAGAAAAGAAGAATTGTTCATACATCTGGATATGTATGACACACAATTCTTTAGTTAGTCTTGAACAATATTCACAACTTAAGATAAAGGTTGGCTGCCTTTACCTTGCTAAAGTTGTAGATTCTTTTGCTAGAATTTGAGTGGGATCAAATGTATTATGATGAGTCCAAAATCATCAAAGTGTGGTGTCTTTGGGTAAAAGAATTTAATGCACTAGGTGCATTGAGTAGGATCACAGTGAAATACTTTATCTAGAATCGTCAATGGATAAAAGTTTTCACTTGAAGACAATCAGAGAGTCTATCTCAATCCTAAGATAAGTAATGGAATTATTGTTGCAAGTGTTATCAATTGAGTTATCAATGAGTACGATTATATAGCATAGTCTATCCTCGATAGTTTGGTGACATTAATTTGTTAATTGCTATAGGACTTCAATTAAAGATATGGGCATCGTGGCTCCATTCATTAAATGGGAGTAGAATATCATCATATGGATATTTTGAGGTACTGGATATTGAAGGGAAAAACAACGGAAACATGAGAAAATTTATTAAAATTTGGGTTTGCATATAAATAATTTTTTTCCCTTTTATGCAACAAGAACCTTAACCCTCGATTAATTGACATTTATAAAAGTGTCGTACCTTTTTCTCAAGACGATTGAACAAGCGCCGAATTGATTCCACAAGATCTTCCAATCCAATCATGAAAGTGAATCACCTAGGAGTGTGGGCTCCCTTTCTTTAAATTGTATACCTGAGGATGGAGACAAACAAAATATTTTCTTTGTTAGTTACAAATATCCTCTAAGAGAAAAATCCAAGAACGTCTGGACACTTGTGAATTATCAATCTACTTGAATGAAACTCGCGTGAACCCGATTTGATTTTGTACACAAAACCCTTTTGATGTAAAGGATACTAGTATACTATAAAAAACAAAAAAGTTCTCATTTTCTCTTTTCTCCTTGGCTGAATTCCACTCCCTATATCTTAGAGTTGATTGAATTTTGTCTTGAGTAAAATACTAAATTTTTCTCTCTCAAAATTCTCTCTTGCCAAGCAAAATTCTCTCTTAGAAAACACTTAGGTTGGCCAAAATTTTTACTCTAAGAATCTTAGGGCTAGCTGAAAATCATACACACATATATATAGGATCATAAATCCTTTCCCAAGAAGGATTTACTTGGTTGACAAGAATCCTTTCCTTAGGTGGATTTATTTAGTAGTTAAGAATCCTTATCTAAAAGGAATTCTATCCTTTTGTATATATACATGGGTTGGCCGAATTTCATAGGATATAGATTAGGATCACAAATCCTTTCGTAAGAAGGATCACAAATCCTTTCTTAAGAAGTATTTACTTGGTAGTTAAGAATCCTTTACTTAGGTAGATTTACTTGGTGGTTAAAAATCCTTTTCAAAAAAGAATTCTATCCTCAACCAAGACTCCTAATCCAACTCAATAGTGTATTTGTAACCATATTAAAGATTTTCTAATTTGATTAGATAAATAATTCATTTTATTTGTCTACTTATCAAGTATAGTCTTTAATATTAATTATACTACCAACAATAGTATAATTTTAGGAGACCAACTCCTACTAGGAAAAGGATTTTGACTTTTAATTAAATAATTAATTAATCAATAAATTAATTAATTTCTATTTAATTAAATAATAAAATAAAAATAATATAATTAAGCTATTCTCAATAATCTTGCTGCCCAAAAAATGTATATGGGCCAATATATTATTTTTCTTATTTTATTAAATCCATTGGACCTTTATAAAAAGTCCATATGTGAACTAGACCTATTCTTACAAAATGAAACAAGTTCACATGTCTTAATACAATTCTAGATGGACCTCTAAATTGGTCTGGTAGAATATATCAAGTGATCCATACAAGTTTGTGTGGATTGGGGATCTTGACGTGCTATCTAAATTTGAGCTCCAATAGACACAACCCAATCACAATCAATAAATGATTCACTTAGGTCCGATCTATTAATTTTAGTTCATTCCACTAAAGAACTAAAATTGAACTCTTAAATAAAGATAGAATAAGTTGATGTTACTCATTCATACCCTAGACAACCTTATAGGAGAAAGTGTATCCTCGTGAAGAATACCAGTAATCGCCAAGAGCTCATAGACCGCCTATAGCTCTCCAAGTTACCATATTTACTCATATGATCACATTTTGAACTTGGATATTTTGACTTGTCCAGAAGCCATGTTTCAATAGACACTATTGAAAACTTAACGTTAAGATTTAATATCCAATACCTCAAAACATCCATATGATGGTATTATACTCTCATTCAATAAATGGAGCCACGATGTCCATATCTATAAATGAAGTCCTCTATCGATTAACAAATGAATACCACCAAACTATCGAGGATAGACTATGCTATATAATCGTACTCATTGATAGCACAAATGATAACACTTGCAACCATAAGTCCATCATTTATCTCAAGATAGAGATAGACTCTCCGATTGTCTTCAAATCCCTTCAACAAATTAATTAATTTCCATTTAATTAAATAATAAAATAAAAAATAATATAATTAAGCTATTCTAATTAGCTTTGCCGCCCATACCATATATATGGGCCATATATTATTTTTCATATTTTATTAAATCTATTGGACCTTAATAAAAAATTCCACATGTGAACTAGACCTATTCTTACAAAAAGAAACAAGTTCACATGCCTTAATACAATTCTAAATGGACCCCTAAATCGGTCCGATAGAATATATCAAGTGATCCGTGCAAGTTCGTGTGGATTGAGGATCTTGGCGGGCTATCTAAATTTAAGCTCCAATAGACACAACCCAATCACAATCAACAAATGAATCGCTTAGGTCCGATCTATTTAATTTTAGTTCATTCAACTAAAGAACTAAAATTGAATTCTTAAATAAAGATAGAATAAGTTGATGTCACTCATTCATACCCTAGACAAATTTATTGGAGAAAGTGTATCCCCGTGAAGAATACCAGTAATCGCCAAGAGCTCATATACCGCCTATTGCTCTCCAAGTTTACCATATTTATTCATATGACCATATTTTGAACTTGGATATTTTGACTTGCCAGAAGCCATGTTTCAATAGACACTATTGAAAACTTAACGTTAAGATTTAATATCCAACACCTTAAAACATCCATATGATGATATTCTACTCTCATTTAATAAATGGAGCCACGATATCCATGTCTATAAATGAAGTCTTCTATCGATTAACAAATGAATACCACCAAACTATCGAGGATAGACTATGCTATATAATCGTACTCGTTGATAGCTCAAATGATAACACTTGCAACCATAAGTCCATCATTTATCTAAGGATTGAGATAGACTCTTCGATTGTCTTCAAATGAATTTTTTTTTTCTATTGATGGTTCTAGATAAAGTATTTCATTGTGATCCAATTCAATGCATCTAGTGCACTAGATTATTTTGCCCAAAGACACCACACTTTGATGATTTTAGACTCATCATAACACATTTGATCCCACTCAAATGCTAGCAAAATAATCTACAACTTTAACAAGATAAAGGTGCCGAACCTTTATCTTAAGTTAGGAATATTATTCAAGACTATTTAAAGAACTGTGTCTACCTCATACATATCTAGATGTATAAACAATTCTTCTTTTCTCATAGTCTTTTGACCTTATGATTATTTATTTTTGACAATTATAATAATTAAACTATAAATGCTATAAGATTTGTTAAAATAGAAATCACTTTATTAATATGAAAAGATTGTCAAATACATTATTATACTCTTGCTATTGAGCATAATCCTAACAATCTCCCACTTGCTCTATAGAAAATGTGTCATATCTCTCATCCCTATATTCTCTAGATGCCCATCAAAACTCTTTTGTGGAAGACCCTTTGAAAAGGGATCCGCTAGATTTTCTTCTTACGCGATCTTGGTAATCGTCACGTTACCCCTATGTACAATTTCCCTCAGAAGGTTATACTTTCTTTCAATGTGTTTCCCTCTCTTATGACTTCTTGGTTCTCTTGAATTAGTCACTGCTCCACTATTGTCCCAGTAGATAGTGATCTGCGTATTTACATCAGGAACCACTTCCAAGTCAATCAAAAATTGGCAGAGACAAACAACCTCTTTAGCAGCCTCACACACGGCAACATACTCGGCTTCCATAGTGGAATCGGCAATACAAGATTGCTTGATACTCTCTATATGACTGCCCCTCCTCCAATAGTAAACACAGATCCTGATGTTAATCTTCTAGAGTTAGAATCTGACTAAAAATCAGAATCTGTATACCCAACGGGAATTAAATCCCCTCTAGAGTATACAAGCATATAATCTCTCGTTCTCCTAATATACTTAAAAATATGCTTGACTGTCGTCTAGTTATCAGGACCAGGCTTCGATTGAAACCTGCTAACTATGCCCACAGTAAAATAAATATTTGGTCTAGTGCAGAGCACTGTATACAAGAGACTTCCAACTGCCGATGCATATGAAACCCTACTCATGAATTGCTCTTCATGCTCATTCCTAGGAACTTGTTCCTTAAAAAGTTTGATTCCATGTCTGAAAGGTAACATACCTTTCTTGAAATCTTGCATGGAAAACCTAGACAAGAATTTATCTATGTATGAAGCTTGGGATAATGCAATCGTTCTATTCTTTCTATTCCTTATGACTTGGATACCAAGAATATAACTTGTTTCTCCTAAGTTCTTCATATCAAATTGTTTTGCTAACCATTCTTTTATTGATGTCAATACACCTACATCGTTTCTGATGAGTAGTATATCATCAATGTAAAGAACCAGAAAAACCAACTTGTCGCCTTTAATCCTTTTGTATACACAAGGTTCGTCAAGGTTTTGAATAAATTCAAAACTTTTCACGGCTTGATTGAACCTTATGTTCCAGGATCTGGATGTTTGATTCAATCCATATATGGATCTTTACAACTTGCATACCCTTTCCTCTTGGCCTTTTTCAATGAATTCTTCTGGTTGCATCATGTAGATACTTTCGTAAAGACTTCTATTAAGAAAAGCTGTCTTGATGTATATTTGCCAAATCTCTAGGTCTAGAGATGCCACAATGGATAAGAGTATCCCAATAGTTTTAAGCATGGCCACAGGAGAGAAGGTTCTTTATAATCGATACCTTTCTTTTGTGTATAACATTTAGCTACGAATCTAGCTTTAAAGGTTTCCACATTCCCATCCATTCCTCTTTTCCTCTTGTATAACCATTTACACCTGATGGGTTTTATCCCTTTTGAAAAGTCTATAAGAGACCAGACTTTATTTTTGAACATAGATTCAATTTCGGATTGCATTTCCTTTTGCCAATGGCGACAATCAACATCTTCCATTACTTCCTTGTACGTATAGGGATCATTGTCATCCAAAAGATTCTCTACAGATTCTCCTAGACTGATGTATCTCTCGGGTTGTCTAACAAACCTCCCACTACGATGAGGTATGGTAGATTTTTGATCTTGTGTTGGTACGGAACTTACAATCGGGCTTGGTTGCGAAACCTCTTGTGGAATTGTATCTCCTAAAATCTCATTCAGGACAATTCTAATTTTAGGCACAAAATTTTTCATATAGTCTTTTTCCAGAAATTTAGCATTTGTCGAAACAAATACTTTAAGATCTGAAGGACTAAAAAAATAATATCCTTTTGTTCCATTTGGATACCCTACAAATATACATGTTTCTGAACGGGACTCTATCTTTTTTGTCTTTCCTTTTAACACGTGCCTAGGACATCCAAATATCCTTAAGTGTTGTAAACTAGGCTTCCCGGTCCACAACTCATACGGTGTTTTTGGAACCGACTTAGATGATACATCGTTAAGAATGTACATTGCAGTTTGTAAAACATATCCCCAAAAAGAATTAGGGAGCGTTGAATAACTCAACATAAACCTAACCATGTCCAAAAGAGTTCTATTTCTCATTTCTGCCACCCCATTTTTTTAAGGTGTGCTTGGTGCAAAAAACCGAGAAACTATCCCATTATCAATAAGATATTGCTAAAACTCACTAGATAGATATTCTCCAGCATGATCAGACCTCAAGATTTTTATGCGTTTCTCAAGCTGATTTTCAACCGTAGCTTTAAATGCTTTGAACATTTCAAAAGCATCTGACTTATGTCTCATGAGATACACATAACCAAATCTTGAGTAATCATCCGTGAAAGTGATGACGTACTCATATCCACCTCTAGCTTGAATGCTCATAGGTCCACACACATCAGTATGTATCAATCCTACACATTCGATGGCTCTTGTGCCTTTGGTCGAAAACGACCTTTTGGTCATTTTACCTTCCAAACAAGATACACAAGTTGGTAGATCATCAACCTTTAAGTCACTTAGACGTCCGTCACTAACCAATCTTTTAATCCTATTAAGGTTAATATGACCTAGGCGCAAATGCCATAGGTAGGTTTCATCTTTTGATAATTTTACTCTTTTATGATTAAGTTCCATTGATTCCATGTCTAACAAGTGAGAGATATTTCAATCCAAGTAGAATAAACCATTTTCCAATGTACCTTTGCAAACGAATTTGTTATTCTTACTAATAATAAAACCTTTATTAATAGTAACCGAATATCCAAATTTATTTTAACAAGAAATGGAAATTAAATTCTTCTTGAATTGTGGTACATAATCAACGTTTATTAGATCTAAATACCAAATAAGAATCTATACTAATTCTAATATCTCCCACAGCACTAGAAGACACCAATGCTCTGTTGCCTAAACGCAAGTTGAATTCATTCTTATTCAGTCTATTCCTTTGACCCTTTTCACCAAAAAGGAAACATTTCCCTTTGATCTTGGTTACTTTCTTAATCTCCTTCTAAGAAGGCCCAAGTTGTTTTTTCTTCTATTGTCTCTTAACCTTCTTACGAGTCTTTAACAGTAGCAACTTACCAAGCATATGAACCTCTTGACCCTTGCTTTTCACATGGATTATCTTGGTGCTTTGAACATATTGCATCAGGCCTTGCAAGGTGTATTCCTTATTGTTCAAGGAGTAGTCCAACTTGAACTGATTAAAGGAATCTGATAGTGAGCTAACAATCAAGTCATTTTTTTGTCTCACCATCTATCTCAGCATCATTCAGTTTAGCAATGTTGAGATGTGCTATGACTTTCATCATGTTATCTTTCACAGCCTGTCCAGGTTTCATCCTAAGATTCATGAAAGTAGTCACTGCCTCTCTCTTAGTTGTTCTAGACCTCATAGCAAACATCTCCTCTAGAGACATCATTATATCAGTAGCAGTCTCCATTCCTTCATGTTGATGTTGCAACACGTCGGAGATGATGGCCATAATGTAACGTACATTTAGTCATCTCATCTGAAGACTTCCACTATTGATACTCATCTCTTTGCTCCTGAGTAGATTCATTAGTTTGGTGGTTAATGAATAGATGTAACAAATTTATGTTTTTCAGCTTGCAATAACAACCCAGTTTTCCTTTTCCATGTGACATAATTATCATCAGTTAAAGTATTATCTTTTAGGATGTTGATTAGGGATGGGGTCATGATTTCATTATATCAACAAAAATTATATAAGTAAATAATCAAGATAAAGCACTTTCGAGTATTTATCTTGAATTAAATAATTCAATCGTAAAAATTCAACGGTGATCCAGAACCAATAAATGTCACGCCTCCTTTAGGAGTTCGCACAACTTACTAGTTGGACTAGGTCCCACCTAATTATTAACATAACAACCAACGTTTTCAATTTTAGCCTTGCAATTTTATTAAAAAGAACTCTTGGGAGGATATTAATAAAATTACATTGAGTGTGTTACCAAGTTATCGACCTTCAATATAATCCCTCACGAATATCCCTCCCTTGGGAGTAGATGTCGTTTGGGATAATTGTCTAGTCTATCCTTGTAAGGAAGTATCTTGCTAAATTCCATTCTTGAGTACCTCTTGGGAGGTTATTACACGAAACATAAAGCTCAACTAAACTTGGAGGGCGTAGGTGTTCCAAAACACCTTCTCCCACTTAATTATTTAAGGGGTGTGATCGAATTCTAAAGAATGATTTACCAAGTTATCTAGATGGCAATGTAGATACTTAAACCATTCAATGTATGTTCATACCAAAAGAGATATATGAGTGGCACTCCTATTCTATATGATATGTTATCAAACAATGACAAACACTGCAATATTTATAACAAATATAAATAGCTTCAATTTTTGTCCATCCTAGAAAATCAA
Organism: Dipteronia dyeriana; assembly: GCA_032871835.1. Taxonomy (NCBI): domain Eukaryota; kingdom Viridiplantae; phylum Streptophyta; class Magnoliopsida; order Sapindales; family Sapindaceae; genus Dipteronia; species Dipteronia dyeriana. Next base: position 108,254,371 of record CM065300.1, on the reverse strand, counting down.
GTAAATTGCATGTCTTGGAATACAAAAAAAACTCCTTTCATGGCAAACAAGTCTTCATGTGACCTTCATCGTTCGGACTCTCTCAGCCGCCTCACATGGGTGTTCGCACCCTTGGCCCTTACCCATGGGCGTGCGCAGGCCACAATCCCATAAAGGGCTGCCATGCCACCCTTCCTGTTTCAATCCCAAAACAAAATACATTGAAATTCTATGGCCAAAATTGAGCTATAACAAACCACATAATATATATATATATATATATATATATATATCCATACATTCTAATGTAAATATAAATACGAATACCTAGAGTGTCATCTCTTTCTAAAACATGCATATATACAATAAAAAGAAAAAGATTCACGAACACATACATCAATTAATCAAGGGTCCAACTAGGCTCTGATACCAATTGCAGGGAAAAAACCACGCACAGGGGAAGCGTAAGAAAATTTATTAATAATTAGGGTTTGTGTATAAATAAAAAAGTTTCTCTTTTAAATAACAAGAACCTTAACCCCAGATTAATTGATGTTTATAAAAGTGTTGTACCTTTTTCTTGTGAAGATTGAACAAGTGCCGAATTGATTCCGCAAGATCTTTCAATCCAATCATGAACGTGAAACACCTAGGAATATAGGCCCCCTTTCTTCAAATTATATACCTAAGGATGGAAACAAACAAAATCTATTTCTTTGTTAAATACAAATATCCTCCAAAAGAAAAAACAAGAACGTCCGGCCACTTGTGAATTAACAATCAATTTGATTGAAACTCGCGTGAACCTTGATTCGATGTTGTACACAAAACCTTTTTGATGTAAAGGATACTAGTGTACTATGGAAAACAAAAACGGTCTCTATTTCTCTTTTCCCCTTGACCGAATTCTACACCCTATATCTTAGAGTTGATTGAATTTTGTTTAGAGTAAAATACTAAATTTTTCTCTCTCAAAATTCTCTCTTGCCAAGCAAAATCCTCTCTTAGAAAATACTTACGTTGACCAAAATTTTCACTCTAAAATCATTGGGCTTGCCGAAATTCACAAGGGTATATATATAGGATCACAAATCCTTTCCTAAGAAGGATTTACTTGGTTGGCAAGAATCATTTCCTTAAGTATATTTATTTGGTAGTTAAGAATTCTTTTCTTAAAGAAATTCTATCCTCTTATATTTATATATATATATATATGGCTAGCCGAAATTCATAAGAATATATTTTAGGATCACAAATCCTTTCCTAAGAAAGATTTACTTGACTGTTAAGAATTCTTTCCTTAGGTGGATTTACTTGGTGGTTAAAAATCTTTTTTCTAAATGAATTTTATCCTACTCCAAGACTCCTAATTCAACTTAGCAAGTTGTTTAGGGGTACAGAGAACAAACTTATGCTTTTCATCTTGCGGCAACAACCCAATTTTCCTTTTCCAAGTGACATAATTATCACTAGTTAAAGTATTATCTTTTAGGATGTTGATTAGGGATGGGTCATGATTTCTAAATTTAAAAAATATTATAAAAGTCATAACTACCAACATCCATAAATGTCACGCCTTATTTAGGAGTTCGCACCATCTACTAGTTGGACTAGGTCCCACCTAATTGTTAACATAACTACCAATATTTTTAATTTAGCCTTGCGATTTTATTGACAAGAACTCATAGGAGGATATCAATAAAACCACCTTGAGTGTGTTACCAAGTTATCGGCCTTCAATATATTCCCTCACGAATATCCCTCCTTTGATAATAGATATCATTTGAGTCAATTATCTAGTCTATCCTTGTAAAGAAGTATCTTGCTAAATTCCATTCTTGGATACCCCTTGGGGGGGGGGGGGGGGGGGGGGGGGCGGTTATCACACGAAACATAAAACTCAACTAAACTTGGAGGCCATAAGTGTTCCAAAACACCTTCTCCCACTCAATTATCTAAGGCGTGTGGCTAAATTCCATAGATGATTTACCAAGATATCTAGATACCAATTAGATACCTGAACCATTCAATGCATGTTCATACCAGAAGAGATATATGAGTGGCACTCCTGTTCTATATGACATGTTATCAAACAATGACAAACATTGCAATATTTACAGAAAAATAAATAACCACAATTTTGGTCTGTCCTAGAAAAGCAAGTAAATTACATTTGTTTGAAATACAAAAACATAATCTTAACTTGGCGAACAAGTTACCAAGTGGTCGTTCATCCAAAGGTCTCGTGACCGGGTACTTGCACATCCGAAGCCTTGTGCGGCTGCCCCGGGTTACTCCACTGCTTCTTTTTCTGCTTTGAATTCTTCAATTCTTTGATTCTTCAAAACTTGAATATAGTAAAACATAATTTTTTTATTACAATAATAAAATAAAGTAAAACTTAGCAACTACCGAGAAGGAAATTATAGCGATGATAGGCCACCCTTGTTGTTACAATTTAATATATATATATATATATATATATATATATATATATATATAAATTCTAGGACCAAAATCGAGCAATAACAAATCACATTATAATATATATATATATATATATATATATATATATATATATCCATACATTCCAATATAAATATATATGTGAATACCAAAAGTACCATCTCTTTCCAAAACATGCATATTTACAATAAAAATAAATAGATCCGTGTATATATACATCAATTAATCAAGGGTACAACAAAGCTCAGATACCAATTGAAGGAAAAAACACACAGCAGAAGCGGAAAAATAGGATTGGTACATTTTAAAAAAATTCCTTTAAAAGAAAGAACCTTAACCTTTGATTAATTAACATATAATAAAAGTATCGTACATTTTTCTCGTGACGATTGAAGTTGCGTTGAATTGGAACCGTAAGATCTTCCAATCCAATCACGAATGTGAATCACCTAGGAGTGTGATCTCCCTTTCTTTGAATTGTGTAATTGAGGATGGAAAACAAAGCCTTTTTCAATGTTGAATCCTCCTAGAGAAAAACAAAGAACATTTTGTCACTTTTGAATTCTTGATCTTTTGATCGAAAACTTACGTGAACCAATTCAATGTTGTGCACAAAACCTTTTGATGTAAAAGCTAGTAGTGCACTCTTGAAAATAATGCGCTCCTATCTTTCTTTTCTCCCTTGGCCGAATTCTCACACAATGAGTTGGATGAAGATTTTTTTTTTATTAAGGAAAGCAAAATATAAAAATACTTACACAAGAACTAGGGTGGCCGAATTCTTTGATGGGGAAATATATATGTGGCCAAATCCTTACACAAGGAGGATTTGTGTTGTGGCTAAAAAACCTCGCACAAGGAGGATTTGTTTTTCACCATAGCTCTTTTCAACTTTTGAAATTCTACCATATTCCAACTCACCAGTGTATTATCAAATAATAAAATATTGAATATAAATTAATTGTGACTTTAACAAAACTTCCTAATTTCACCAATTGTCAATTAGAGTTTTGATAGATATCAAATACTTCCTAATTTGACTAGATAAATAAATTCCTTTCATTTATCTACTTATCAAATAAAGTTTTCGATTCTTATCATATGACCATCAATAGTATGACAAAAGGAGACCTTCTCCTACTTAGAAAAAGATTTTGACTTTTAGTTAAATAAATAGTTAATAAATAAATAAATAAAATTATATTTCATTAATTAATAAAATAAAACATTAGACTAGGCTAATAATCCTAGCCTTGCCGCCCAAGCATAATGTATGGACAAAATAATGTTTTTCTATTTTATTAAATCCATTGGACTTTAATAAAATGTCCACATGTGAACTATACCTACTCTTACTAAAAAAGAAACAAGTCTACTTACTTTAAATTAATACATTAATATAATTTAAACAACCAATTTAATTAAAATGTGCCAATTATATTTTTAATGTATTAATAGAATGCTAATCACACCCCATTAGGGCCGCCTAAGGATTCCCATATCCTTGGCCTTCCATCCCAGGTATTTGAAGATCATCACACATGACCGTACCTCTCCAAAACTTTTGGATTTCAAAATCCAAAAATAATTCTCGATGGACCTAGAAATTGGTCCAGTAGAATATATATCAAGTTATCTATGCAAGTTCGTGTGGATTGGGGATCTTGGCGGGCTATCTAAATTTAAGCGTCAATAAACATAACCTAATCACATTCAACAAATGATCCACTTAGGTTCGATCTATTAATTTTAGTTCATTCCACTAAAGAACGAAAAATCAACTCTTAAATGAAGATAGAAAAAGTCATTATTCCTCATTCATACCCTAGACAACCTTATTGGAGATAGTGTATCCTCGTGAAGAATACCAGTAATTGCCAAGAGCTCAAAGACTACCTATAGCTCTCCTAGTTACCGTATTTACTCGTATGACCACATTTTTGAACTTGGATAATTTGACTTGACCAAAAACCATTTTTGAACTTGGATAATTTGACTTGTCCAAAAACCATATTTCAATAGACACTACTGAAAACTTAACTTTAAGATTTAATATCTATACGATGACACTCTGCTCACATTTAATAAATGGATCCACGATGTCCATATCTATAAATGAATTGCTCTATCGGTTAACAAATGAATACCACCAAACCATAGAGGATAAACTATTCTATATAATCGTACTCATTGATGGCTCAAATGATAACACTTGTAACTGTAAGTCCATCATTTATCTCAGGATTGAGATAGACTCTCCGATTGTCCTTAAGTGAAAAATTTTATCCATTGACGGTTCTGGATAAAGTATTTCACTGTAATCCTATTCAATGCACCTAGTGCACTAGATTATTTTGTCCAAAGACACTACACTTTGATGATTTTAGACTCATCATAACACATTTGATCCCACTCAAATGCTAGGAAAAGAATCTACAAATTTAACAAGATAAAGGCGCTTAACCTTTATTTTAAGTTGAGAATATTATTCAAGACTAACTAAAGAATTGTGTCTACCTCATACATATCCAAATGTACGAATAATTCTTCATTTCTCCTAGTCTTTTGACCTTATGATTAATTACTTTTGACATATATAATAACTAAATTATAAAATCACTAAGATTTGTTATTCTAGAAATCACTTTATTAATATGAAAAGATTGTCTAATACATTATTATACTCTTGCTGTTAAGTATTATCCCCATATTTTACCTTTCCATAACTAATATATGGTTCGCCTTGTATCAGGCCTTAGGAAGACTCTATTTCCTATATAGCAAGCTGTATTGATGGCCCCAACCAAAGGTTCCTAGGGACATTGTTGCTAAGCAACATCATATGGGGCATCTCTTGAAGAAGTATATTATTCCTCTCAACAACCCCATTTTTGTTGAAGAGTTCTAGGAGCTGAGAACTCTTAGGCTATGCCTAAGCTATTGCAATAGCTTTGAAAGCAAGCATTTTCAAATTTCCTCACATGATCACTCATAATCCTTTTAATGCTTTTAATGTTAGAGTTTTTTTCATTTCTAATTTTAGTGCAAAACATCTTATATTTTTCAAAGGTTTCAAACTTTTCTCTAAGAATGTAAGTGCAAGTAAACCTAGAGAAATTATCAACACAAAAAAATGTATCTCTTGCCACATAAACTCTTGGTTTGCGTAGGACCCATAAGGTCCGTGTGAAAAAGCTCTAAGGGCTCCTTGGTGGTAAGATACTTGCCCTTTTTGTTCACACTCTTAATTTATTTCCCATTTTGACGAGGTCCACAAACACCATCAACTTTCTTCCCAAATTCGGGAAGCCAACACAAAACCTTGAACTTATCTAAGAACCTCAAATCTCGATAGTTCATTTGGCCAAGTCTTTGATGTCATAATTCAACTTGCTCATTCTTGAAAAAATTGAAAGAGATTACACTATCTTCAAGATAGTAACAATTGTCACTAGGTCTCTTTCCTTTTAACAAGGTTTGTACATTTGACTTCAAAATTGAGCAATCATTCTTGTTAAACAAGACCGATAAACCATCATCATTAAGATGAGAAATGCTTATAAGATTGGGTTGCAAGGCATCAACAAACAAAGCATTTGACAATGAGGGTAAATCGGGAATGGAAATGACTTTCCTTCTAGATCCATCACCAAAAGTGATAAATCCACCATCCTCCATGACCAGATATTCAAAGAAGCGCATATTCCCCAACATATGCCTAGAGCACCCACTATTTAAATACCAAGTGTTAAAAGTATTGGACTTTAAAGATATTTGAGCCACATAGAAAAAATATTCATCTATTTTAATCCACCTAGGTGAAACATTCTTCATCCTAGTGGTGTTAGAGACATTGGCTCTAAATTTCATAGAATCTTGAAAATTGTCTCCAAATTTTCTAGGTAAATGCTTATTGGCTCTAGCCCAATCTCTTTCAATCATGCTTTCAATTCTACACATCTTGATATATTTAAAGCAATTTGGTCTAATGTGACCATCAACACAACAAAAATGTTAGGTTTTTGAGTTTTGTGCTTGTATAATCATATATCAAAATGAAATTTACTTTTTATTGACTAGTTATCTACGATATATGGATAATCAAGCTTCAAAGAAGATGGACAATGTTTCAAGTAAAGTGGTGGCTATAAGAGGAACAAAGCCTAGTTGCATAGAGAAGGTATATCGAGACCTCTTTCCCTTTTTCAAGGCCTAGGAACATACATACATAGCATTCATATGTTTCACTACATCATTGTACAAATTTGCACATACACACACTTATTCATGTGTACAAATGCATTAGATTTAAAGTTGACAATTTTTGTAAATTGCATGTTCTAGGGCTATCACTAGGAAAAAGCATACTTGTGTGTTTCTAAGTTCATTTTATTGTATTTGTAAGATATTGAACTTGAATTTTTACTTATGTTATTATGCATTAAGTTTTGGTCATTTCGGTTACTCATTCATTAAGTTTCTTATTCAAACTAGGAAGTTAAGAAACTTTTTGTATCTTGATCGTACATGGTTTTCATCTTTGATTTTTCAAATTGAATTGTGAAAGTTTTTTTTGACGTCATTGTCTATGAGAGAATCTTGGTTCATAATACAGAAATGGAATCAAAATCAGAGTTTGGAGGTCGGAGATATGGTTGAAGAACGAAAAGGGACTCAAAGGGAAAATGGAATGGGCCATCACCTCTTTCCCGTGAGGTACCATAACCCCTTTCCCACAGTGGCATGTGGAGCCTCAAGGGAAAGGAGGCCTTCTACCCCTGCGGAGCCACATGCCTCCACAGGATGCAGAGGTTGCCTTCTCCCATTAGTTGGTCTTTTCCTTGAAACTCCCCTTAATGTGTATGTCTAAATACCTGGAGGGGGTGAATAGGTTTTAATTAGATTAAGTACCAACTTTTTGAATTAATCAATGTTAACAAATCTACCCCATATTATTACGCTTTCAATTAAACTTAATTATGCATAAAACAATAAAAACACATGATATAATTTACGTGAGAATCCACTGGGTAAAACTCGCAGGCCTTCTTTCTAGCCATATACGATCCACAAAATCCACTATTTGGATGAAAATTTACAACTTAGGTTGACCTCTCATCATACCATCCACGGTTACTAATCCTTTCACTCTACCCAACGGGCCTCTAATAGTGATCTTGGACCAACAAGATTGTGTACTAAATCACTTAGTCACAATGCTTAACAATCAAAGACGAGATAAACAGCATAAGTGAATATATAGAAATATTCTAGATGCAAAAATGCTAGGTCAATAAATTTAAGCTTATCTAAGGATTTAAATATTGCAATGAATGCAAATCCTAGAAATTAATTATCTAAATGCAAAAGCAAATGGATTTAGCTAGAAGGGTAAAATGGTCATAAATCCTAACTATCAATAAACTCAATGTCTCAATCAACAATCAACAATCCAAGCATGTTATGATTGCAATTAAATATAAGGACATGTATCCAATGAACAATTAATGTTATTCCTAGGTAAGTATGGCATTAGAATGAAACTTGAAATTCTAGGGCATGTAGAAATTACCTAGTCAAATAAAAGATGAGGTATCATACTAGGAAGATGCAATAATGATTCTAGATGATCATACAATGGTGTTTGGTAGAGTAAAGATAAGTGTTTGGGAGTTTTTCTCTCTCTTGGAAAGCTTGGTCTCATAAAAATGGCTTCTTGGACTCACAAAGAAACTTATAGAAGAAGAGAATATATATATAAAGTGCCCTAAACAAAGTGACATCGTTTGGGAAAAGCAACCAAAACCGTTAAAACGCTGGCTGAACCATGGCTCAGGTGAGTTGTCAAGACCTTGGTGAATGCAACGGTGCATCGTCTGGAAAACATAGTAGTGTGACCACTTTGCATGCATGTGCAAAGATCGCGATATGGACAACAGGTGATGCTTGGTGAGTACCGCAACAGGGACAATTGTGCAGACAAGTTCATAGGCCACGATCCCCAAAGCATGTACCTCTTGAAACCAACCACTGTTGGGACCGTGGAAGAGGCAAATGCATAGCCATCGACCTAAACCGAGGTGAAGAGAAAAATCCTCTTATCCAGGCAAACTCAACACACGATCCAAGGAAGCAAATCTTAGGTTTTTGGTTTTTACTAGCATTAATTCCATATCAAAACAATGTTTTGCTTGTATTGATTTAGTTTTCTTAGGTTGATAATGAATCAAGCATCAAATAAGATATGACAACTATTCAAGCAAGTTCACATCTTCAAAGAGAAATGTGCTTCATTGTTCGACAAAGATATATTTAAGACCTCATTTCTCTTACAAGGCATAGACACACACACACACAAAAATTCATCCATATGTGTTATTGGTATAACACATTCACACACTTAATGTTAAATGCTCATGCATTAGTGATAAATTGACTAGTTGTGTAGATTGCATGTTTGTGGACTATGTCCATGTGATAGCATTCTTATGTGTTATGTGTTTGTATGTTTATGTAACATGGACCTTGGACTTGAATTTGGTATTACAATGTTCCTTATTAAGCTTTAGTCATTTCGGTTACTCATTCATTTGATTTCGAGTTTCGAGTCAAGAGTTACCAAATTTTCCAATTACGTTGCATGCATTATCTTCGTCTTCATGTATTAATTCAAATTCATAAATTCTTGTCTAAGTCTCATAATATTCCATGTGTGATAGAGAGCCTCAGTTTTTAATCCATAAACAAATTTGAATTCGAAGTTTAAAGGCTGATGAACGGTCAAAGTACGGAGGTACGTGAGGGAGGAAGCCGGGGGCCAAAAGGCCCCCAAACTTCCATCCCGAGATGGCGTGTGGCAACATCGGGGAGGAACCCTCCCTACCCTGAGATGCCTAAGTGCCATCTTGAGGTAGGAAGTGCCTAGGTGGGAATTTCGGTCATTTTGCCTCTTTCCCTTTCCTCTCTCATTTCCTTCTAAGAAGAGTTTTTGAAAACCATTGTGCACAATTTTCTCTCAAATTTTCTCACCTTCCAAACACTATATCTTCTTAGTTTGAACTTAGATTCATTCAATTTGAATTAGAGAGTGTTCGTCCTTCAATTCTCTATCTATTTCAATAAGGTTTGAGAAGTTTTGATTGCTGTTTTTTGGTGGCTCTACATACAAAAACGGGACTGCACATTGTCCCTTGTGGTATTGAATTTCATCTTTAGTTTTATACTTAAACTTGTTCAATTACCTTGTGTTTTCTTCTTCAATACATGTATGCCTATTGTATAAAGTTTAATTAGAGTTTTAGACTCTTTTGAAGCTAGATTACTTATTTATGAAATATTACATGTTGAGTTAGGTTTTGATTTTACCTATGTTATAACATGTTTGGGATTGTATTATGCTAGCTTTGTATCCAGGATTATTTTGTGATCTTTGATTGATTGATTTTGATAAAAATATTCCATACATGTGTTAGATTCAATTTAATTAACATATTTAGGAATAACACATTTGTTGGGGTCTTAGAACTATTTTAGGCCCTAATTGAATATTGTGAATATAATATGCTCTAGGATTTTGCTTCAAACGTAATTGGCATTATCACATGATTCTACCATGTTTTTGTGTTAGTTATTAAAATCATGAATATGTGCTAAGTGTTCATACTTTAATTCAAGTTTTAGTTTCATGAATGATTCTGGATATTAAATATGTTTATAGTGTTTTTCAAATGTTTTAGGATTATCATTCATGCATAGTAACAAGATTACATTTGCATTGTGATTATTCATACATGTCTAGTTTCCGTAGGATGTGTTGATCGTCATATTCTATTTTATATCTCTGTATTATGATATGTCATTATATTTTTTTATGACTAATGTGTATTGGTTGTTTCCACTCATGTTCGTTTCTTGTGTTTAGTATTTGTCTACACAAGATCATGGGAAGAGCTAAGATTACCAGAGGTGGAAATTCATCCAAACCCATTGAAAAGTCCTAGTTTTCCTCTAAGGGATCCAAATCTTCTAAGGTAAATCATGTAGGAGTTACGGGTACTAAGAATTTGTCTTTAGAAAGGGGAATAGACTTGAGTAAATGCGTGGGATCTTATGTCCATCAATACTTAATAGATAGAAATTGGGAATTTTGGTGCTTGGCATGGTGAATGATAGTGTTGTTAAGGAATTCTATTATGAGTACAAGAATCGTGCTACCTTTTTAGACGCATTGATGGATGTAAGGGGTGTTATTCTTAGAGTAAACTTGAAGAACATTAATAAGTTCCTTGTGTTGCCCAATGATATTGAGTCGGATTTTCTTGATGTGAATGTGGTAGAAAATCTCAATATCATGGGTTACACTCTTTGTGATGACATTACTTTTAAGTGGAAAAATCTAGCATATATAAGTCAAGGTGAATTGACTATGGTAAGTGCGTTTTGGCATCTTTTTACATAATCTTTTAGGATCTTCTAATACTACGAAGTTGAATAAGGAAAAGATCAAGTATGAACATGCCTTAGCGACCAATCGGCCTATAAACCTTGGAGAGGTTCTTATGACCTATCTAGATAGTGTGGCTTTGTCGACTAGGTTGGACAAGAAGTTATCACTACCGGGGATTATATCTCAATTGTGCTTGGCTCGTGGTGTTAAGACACGAGAGGAAGATGTGTTTTTACTGTTGGAACCTCGTTCACCGGTAATGCAGCGGAACTAGGTTTTAAAAAGAAAATTATACATAACATAATTTATATTTGGAACCAGTGAACTTGGTATCGCAATTACTTTTCAAAACTAATACATACAATATGTAAACACGGGAAATTGAAATTGATATAAAGAGAAGAAAAACATACCAACGTTTGGAGGCTCTTTCACTTTATAATATACTCCTTCACGATTTTTCCATTCGATCTTCCTCGCTATCACCCGGAACTGGTAACTATGTGTGGGCACGTCACTATCTGAGGAACTTGAATGAAGGAAGTGGAGAAAATACTTGAAGAAACTCATTCTTCTCAAGAAAAAACCATCTAGAAAAATTCTAGTTATGATATATATATTCGTTTTTTAATGATGTACACTGCACCACTAATATATATATATATATATATATATATATATATATTTCTTTTAATCAACTGATGAGTGACCTTTTTTTTTCAAAGTCAAACAAAAAAAAAAACTTGTTCTCTTAAAAGAAAATGACGTCTGCACCTTTTTTTTTCTATTTGTCTCTTACACCAATTGTGTTTTAAGATATATATATATATATATATATATATATATATATATCATGTGTGTATAAGGTATTTGCATCATATGCATATTCTTATTTTGACTATTGTTTCATGTGCACACACCAATTTACATCCAATTCAATCTCTTGTGTTATTAATTGTTATATATCTTTTAATTATCCTTTTCAAATTTATTTCATATATTAAAAGTGATAATAGGTATTTTAAATTTAAAATTAAATTCAAATACTTAGATAAATGATTTAGTAAAAATAAAATAATCCTATTATTTTATCTTCACATAAATCAACTAACACCCTCCAATTAATAGTTAATTAATAATTCATAATTATCAATATAGTTAAATAATCTAATTATTTAATTAATTTAACTATTAACATTCATTAATTAAATAATCTCATTATTCAATTAATTCCCGAATAAACACGTGTCACTTTCGTAACACAACTAATTGGACAATCCAATTAGTTAACCGTGACCCTTGTTACCTAAATCGATCGGGCTAGCAAGGGGACCTAATGGACCCACGGTATTTTGACCTCCAATAATCCTCGGAATCATTAATTAAACTCTTTAATTAATATTCCTTGATTTTTAACTCCGGTGTTATTCCACTAAAAACCCGAAGCTGCATTCTCTCAAGTGTAAATGCTTTTACACAGACCGATACAACTCGGTGTCCATCTTTATAGCTATTACATATGGTGTGATCCTCCACAATAGTTCGTAATTAGAGTTGGATCAAAATGTTTGTTATACCTCTCTAATTACATATATCCTTTAAGTACCATTGATTCTATAATAGACAATTAATCTTATTTCCTCACGGAATTAGGAGAGCGCTTATATTGTCTAAGCCCCGAATCAACCATTAAAGGAACTACCATCTACTTCTCATAAGACGAAGTGGATTCCATTATTGTGTATAAACCTTCCCAGCCATAAGCCAAACCGTAATCCTAACATACGAAACATATTGATCGGGAACTTCATCCTACCTCAACCATGGTATATCAAAGACCATGATCTAACCTGAAGGAGTCGATAATACACACAGGATTAAGATCACCCACATATAGCCATCATTAGTTGATATATATGAACTTATCAGTAAACGGATCTTGGTGAGAGATTAATATAGATCATGGCCCATTCCTATATGATCACATCATACAAGGTGCCTCCATTCCCATATCTTATATGAATTATTTAGAATAGAATCATCGTACATTACGGAATGGACCGCAACTATAGATAAACCATAAATAAAGTACTATCTATGGACTCTTTAGATTGCACGTCTCTTACTGTATCCATCCGTATATGACACTCATTTACACAGTTCAAGATTACATCCGGTAATCTTGGATGTTAAATATATGCACAAGTTATAAAATAATCAGCACAACAAGAATGAATTGAATTTTTCCTTTTATTTATTTCACAAATCCATTTACAAATTAAATATTTAGGGCATAAACCCCAACAATCTCCCACTTGCACTAAAGCATGTGAGGCATGTCTCATAACCCTAGACCATCTAGGTGACCCAAAACACTTTAGCCGGTAAGGTCTTTGTAAATGGATCAGCATAGTTGTCTTGTGAGGCTATCTTTGTGACGATCACATCTACTCTCTACATTATCTATCTAATGAGATGATACTTTCTCTATACATGCTTCACTCTCTTATGGATTCTTGGTTCTTTGGAATTAGCCATAGCACCACTATTATCACAATAAAGTATGATGGGCTTATCCAGGTCTGGAATAACTTCCAGATCACTCAAGAACTTACGGAGCCAAACAACCTCTTTAGTAGCTTCACAAGCAGCAACATATGCTGCTTCCATGGTGGAGTCAACAGTGCAAGATTGCTTGATAATTCTCCATACAATGGCTCCACCACCCAAGGTAAATACTGATCCAGATGTGGATTACCTAGAATCCTTATCTGACTGAAAATCAGAATCCCTGTATCCTAACGGGATCAAATCCTGCTCAAAATATACTAGCATATAGCAGATACTTGAGAATTGTCTTGACAACAACCCAATGATCCAATCCTGGGTTGGACTGTTATATGCTGACTACTCCCTCTGCATAGCAGATTTCCGGTCTCGTACATAACATAACATACATAAGATTACCTATTGTCGATGCATGGGGTACACGTCTCATATCATTAACTTCTTACGGTGTCTTAGGATACAGTTTTTTAGACCAATGAACTCCATGCCTGGAAGGTAAATTACCTTTCTTAGAGTTTTGCATTGAAAATCGTACAAGAACTTTATCGATATATGATGCCTGAGACAGTGTTATTAGTTTGTTCTTACGATCCCTTATAAGTTAGATCCTTAGAATATAACTTGCCTCTCCCAAATCTTTCATTTGGAAATGGCTAGCCAACCAGCCCTTTACATCGGACAACACTCCCACATTATTCCCAATGAGTAGGATATCATCTATGCATAGGACCAAGAAAACTATTCTCTTATCCATGCATGAACGTCAATCTTGATGAAAGCATCTATATGATGCAACCAGATCAAGAGCAAAAGGCTTACAAGCTGTAAAGGTCCATCTATGGACTTAAGCAAGCATTTAGATCTTGGAAAATTAGGTTTGATGATGTGATCAAAACCTATGGCTTCGAGCAAAACGGCGATGAGCCTTGTGTCTACAAGCGCATGACGTCCATTTGCCAAATTTCGTAATCAAAATAGGCAGCAATAGATAAGAGAATCCTAATAGACTTAAACATGGCTAATAGCAAGAAGGTCTCTTTATATTCGACCCTCTCTTTCTGGGTATAACCCTTGGCCACTGGCCTTGCTTTGAAGGTCTTTACCTTCTCGTCTACTCCTCTCTTTATCTTGTAGATCCACTTACACCCTATAGGTTTTACCCCATCCGATAAGTCTACAAGATCCCATACTGAGTTAGAGTATATGGACTCTATCTCGAGATTCATGGCTTTAAGTCATTCCTCTTTATCAAGATCTTCCATTGCATTATTAAATGTAAATGGATCATCCACACTATCTACAGAGACAACAACTTATCCCTCACCTATACCTAAATAGCATTCAGGTTGTCTCATAACCTTCTCACTACGTCTAGGTAGTAGTGTATCCTGATCAGGAACCATCTGACTCTCAGATGTTTGTGGATCAACAACTCTTATTGATGAAGTACTAGTCTCACCAGGCTCCAACTCATTTAATGCAATCTTGGAACTAGGTTTATGGTCACTAATGTAACTGTCCTCAAGAAACATTGCATTTATCGATACAAATACTTTGTTGTCTTCAGGACTATAGAAGTGTCCACCTCTGGTCTCCTTGGAGTATTCTACAAACAGGCAGACAACAGACTTAGAGTCTAGCTTTCCAGTTCAGTTATTTAGCACGTGTGCTGGACACCCCCATCTGCGAAAATGTCACACACTAGCTTTACGACCATTCCACAACTCTAGGGGAGTCTTAGAAACAGATTTGGATGGCACTACATTCAAAATGTATGGCGCTGTTTGTAATGTATATCTCTAAAAATAATTTGGTAATGATGAGAAACTAATCATAGATCTCACCATTTCCATCAGGGTTATATTTCTCCTCTCCGCTACACTGTTTTACTAAGGTGTACCGGGAGCTGTGAGTTGGGAAACTATCCCATGCTCAACCATGAAGTCTTCAAACTCTTAGTCAAGGTACTCACCTCCACGATCCGATCATAGTGACTTGGTAGTCCTATCTAATTGATTCTCAACTTCAGCTCAGAATTCTTTGAACATTTCAAATGTTTTCGACTTTCGTTACATTAGGTAGACGTATCCATATCTTGAGTAGTCATCTATAAATATGATATAATACTCATAACCACCCCTAGATTTAACATTCATCAGTCCGCAGACTTCTGTATGTATAAGCTCTAGTGGTTCTTTAGCTCTAAGCTATTTTTTAGTAAAAGGTCTCTTAGTCATCTTACCTTCCAAACAAGATTCGTAGATAAGTAAGGTGCCAAACTTTAACTCACTTAAAAGTCCACTTTTTACTAGTCTGTCTATCCGATTAAGGTTGATATGACCAAGCCTTAGATGCCAGAGATACGTGTCATTATCTGGAGAAATCTTATGTCATTTAGTTTTTGGTTTTTTAACCTTAAACATTTTGGTTTTGAGCAGTGTAGTATGTATTAAAGGTCTTAGCACATACAAATTGTTTTCATTAATTCTTGAACAAATATTTAGACCATTCTTTCCAATAATAACATACTTATTATTAAAAGAAACATAATATTTTTGTTCTAACAACTTAGAAACGGAAATCAAATTCCGTGTAAATCCATGAATATAAAAAACATTGTCCAACAATATATAATTATTATAAAAACGTAATCTAATTACGCCCATTGCTCGTGTCGACACGACATCCCCTGACCCTACACGCATTAAGAAGGCTTGCTCCTCTAGCTGTGTCCAAGAATCAGTCCATTGTAAAGAAGAACAAACATGGTTAGTGGCCCCTGAATCAACTATCCAGGGTGAAGAATCATCTTTCACTAAACATGACTAAAAAAAAAGTAAATCATATTTACTTTTCTTGGACTTCTTCTTGTTTTTGGCTTTCTTGTGTTTGGGCTTACCCTTCACTTTCTCAATAGACCTCTTCTTATTCTTATTATTAGAGGAAGATGGTTCAGGAACATTTGCCTCACCGGTTTTACCCTTGTAGTCCTTAGTTAAGGGCTCAAAGGTAATAAGCTCATAGAGCAACTGTGTGAGATTGAACCTTAACTTGTTCGTCTCATAGTTACTCTTTGTTGACGTTGTTTTCTGGATTGTATCAGAAAAGCCAATAAGGATTGGATTTCGGCTATTAATTCAAAGAGAAAGAGATTCAGAGAGAGTAACGAAGACACAAGTTTTACATGGTAAAACTCCGATGACCGAAGAAACGTCCACGGGTAGTTGATGGGTCAACCGAGCCAAAATCCACTATGAAATTATGATGTTTACAAGCTCTCGATCTCTCTTTTTTCTCTCTGTATTTTTTTGTTGCTTGTTGTGTATGCTATATTGCCTATATCTTTTTTTGGGACGAGATTATGGGTCTATTTATATGTTTATAGAACCCTAATCTGCTTTGTACGAGTAATACAAGATCTTTACATTTAATTGTGATTCGGTTACTTGCTTGAGGTTGATTTGTCTTCTTTCCTATTTCGGAGTCTGTTATGGAAATCGAGTGGGATTCCAGTAGTGCAGTTTTATTTGGACTTGTTTCCTTATAAGAGTGTAGTCTTTGTAGTGAAATCAAGTTGTTTCCTTATTGAGGATTCTTCTAGCTCAGTATTCAATTCTCTTTGGGATTCTTCCTGATGGATATCTTCGTGTATTTAATGATTGAATCCGTGTGAATTAAGCACCAAGTTTCTTACTCTGGTCGCATTTATCCCGAGTAAGAATAACACTTGTTGGTCCCAAGTAGCGCCGTTTAAGCCCGAGTAGAAGATGTTTTTTTGCTAACCCCGAGTATTTTTAATTGATTCGGAATAGTTTAGTTGATTCCGAGTAGGTCTTGCCATGCTGCTTATTTACTCGAGCTTTCTTAACTTTAATGATGCCTTGTAGGATTTTTCATGAGTGCGTATTTGGGTGTCCACCTGACAATTTTCTCCATCTTGTCGATGACGTGTACGCTTGGTAAAATTCACATATGACACTCTTAAATTGATCAAAACTCTTCAAAAGTGTCGTCAGTATGATGCCATTGACTTTTTCCTTATTGAAGTAAGACATCATGCTCAGGACATGTTCCCGAGCTGACATACCTTCCTTCATGCGAGCGAGCATAGTGGAACGAACAACTTCGTGTTGCTTTTGCTCGGAGGGCTGCTCGAACATAGCTTGTAATGACTCCATGATTTTGAATGCTAAAGTCATTGCTTCATGCTTTGTGACAATCACTTCGGTCATTGAAGCCAACAGATATGTTTGAGCCTTCTCATCATATGAGACCCATCGCTCGTATGCCTCACGAACAGTTCTTATGGCATTGGCAGCAGGCACTGGAGGACATTCATCCGTAAGCACAAACTTGAGGTCTTTGGTGACCAATATTGCATTAATGTTAAGTTTCCTCTTAGTGTAGTTATCACCAGTGAACTTGTCGTTTGCAAGAATTTGAAGTAATGCAGAAGACATTATTGCTGAAATATAACTTATTAATATAATTAATTACCTAATAATAAATGATCCAAATAAAGTGTTAGGGTTTTAATAGTTAAAACTTGGTAAACACTAACATAATAATCTGACCATAGCAAATAGTTTACAAAGGCTTAGATTATTCACTAATAGATTAGATTTTTAATTGTTAAAAATCATTACTAATTTATTAGTTAAATATAATTTGTTTCTAATTAATTAATTCGCTAGATAACTTGATTAAAGTTAGCCGTTTAATCCTATAGAGTCTAAGTGCATTAACGGTTAATATAAAACCCTAATTTTAAAATAGTGAGTGGGAGAGGGATATATGACATATTAATATTAATGAGAATTGATAAGTTTTCTAACCATTAAAAAAAAAACTAATCTTATTATACATAACCATTTATGTATATTGCCCATTTTAATCACATTAAAAAATACATAAAATATCAGGCTATAATGTATGTATGACATATCAAATATATTTGTGTAGGCACATCTAATCTAAATGGAATACGTATGCATAACAATGCTTTTATCATCACATAATATAAAGCATACATGAATTGACTGAGTACTGTGGATTATTTAACCTAAAAAAAAATTGGAATCTAAAATCATAAAAATACCCCCAAGTAATTCCTTGGTCTTCTTGTAATTTCTGAGTCTTCTAGTCTCTTCAGGTCACTCTAATTCATTTCATGAATCCTTCTTCGCTATTTTTCCAGGTCTTCAATATATGTTACATTTTTTTTACAATACAGTAACAGTAAAATATATATATATATATATATAAACAAAAATAAAAATAATACAACCCATAAACTCTAAATCCACAGTACCATATAATTAACGATCAATCATGTTTTTATAAATTTTAACAAAATTAATATACATACAAAAACAACATACAGCCAATTTAAATCGTGCCTACACAATCATACATACAGGAGCATTAAAAACAATTTTCTGTTCCGAAAATAAAATTGGCTCTGATACCAATTGTTGGAACCCCGTTCACCGGTTACGCAACGGAACTAGGTTTTAAAAAAAAATTATACATATCATAATCTGTATTTGGGACCAGTGAACTTAGGATCGTAATAATTTTTCAAAACTAATACACACAATATGTAAACACAAGAAATTGAAATCGTTATAAAGAGAAGAAAAACATACCAATGTTTGGAGGCTCTTCACTTTATAATATGCTCCTTCGTGATTTCTCCATTCGATCTTCCTCGCTATCTTTCGAAACTAGTAACTGTGTGTGGGCACGTCACGATCTCAGAAACTTGAATGGAGGATGTGGAGAAAATACTTGAAGAAATTCTTTCTTCTGAAGAGAAAACCACCTAGAACAATTCAAGTTATGATATATATATTTTTTCATTTTTTTAAGGGTGTACACTGCACCACTATTATATATATATATATATATATATATATATATATATATATATATATTTCTTTTAATCAACTGATGAGTGACATTTTTTTTTCAAAGTCAAACAAAAAAAAACTTTTTCTCTTAAAAAAAATCACTCCTGCGCCTTTTTTTTTCTTTTTGTCTCTTACACCAACTATGTTTTAATATATATATACACAAGTTATAAAATAAACAACACAACAAGAATGAATTGAACTTTTCCTTTTATTTATTTCATAAATCCATTTACAAATTACATCTTTAGGGCATAAACCCAAACATTTACCTCCCTAAAAAGGTTTAGTGATAAGCGTGAGACTTTTATGTCATACAAAAACTAGGGAAAGGCTTGTGATACCTTTGGACATTTTAGTGGATCTTAAGATGCAAGTTGGGTGATTAACACATGTTGTCTTCTGAAATGGGTAACTAAATTAAAGGGAGAGGTTGAGAAGTCTAATGTGGAAATCAAAGAACTTAAAGCAAAGGTAGTTTAACAAGATGCAAGAATTATATAGTTGGAGGATAGCATTGCCACAAGGAAGAGACCATCTATAAAGCATTATGTGAGATCTACCAACCGCTTAACGTTCTTTGGTGAAACTAGTGAACCATGAGGTACATTTCTTCTCTTATCCTTTTGGCTTCATTTCTTGTCAAAAAGGGGAGAAATTGGAGAAGTTAGATATGCAAGTTTACTTTAGTTTCTTTCCATGTTATATATGTATTTTGTGAGTTTTATTTTGGTTTTATTGGAAACTTGAACTTTTATGGCATGTAATATTGTGGTTTGATTTTTGCTTGAATATTTTGATTTGGCATTTATTAAGGGGAAGATACATGACCGATTTCGGATTTAAATGTCTTATTTGAACCAAATTATTTGTTGAGATATGTTTTTTCTCTTGGATGCGCGTTATGCTTTAAGTTGCTTTTAGGTGGCTACAATGGGCGATCTTGAAGAAGTTCAAGATTTGTTGAAGATTAGTCTAGGAGTGTGTAAGTCATTGCAAATCATTGTATCCCATAGTGATCAATCTTCTTTGTAATTGTTTTAGTATATGTATAAGAGTTTTGATATGGAATTTGCCAACAGGGGAGATTGTTAGGTTTTTTGTTTTTGTTGGCATTATTTCAATATCAAACAAATGTTGGGGTTTATGCCCTAAATATGTAATTTGTAAATGGGTATATAAATTAAATAAAAAGAAAGGTTCAATTCATTCTTGTTATGTTATTTATTTTATAAACTTGTGCACATATTAACATCCTGGATTACCAGATGTAATCTCGAACTGTGTATATGAGTGTCATATACGGATGGATACAGTAAGAGACGTGCAATCTAAAAATTCCATAGATAGCAAATAAAGTCGGGTACTTTATTTATGGTTAATCTATAGCTGCGGTCAATTCCGTAATGTACAGTGATTCTATCCTGAACATATGAGATATGGGAGTGGAGGCACCTTGTATGATGTGATCATATAGGACTAGGTCACGATCTATATGAATCTAACACCAAGATCCATTTACCGATGAGATTCATATATATCAACTAATGATGGCTATATGTGGGTAATCTTAATTCTGAGTGTCTTATCGACTTCTTCAGGTTAGATCGTGGTCTTTGATATATCATGGGTGAGGTCAGGTACATTTCCTGATCAATATACTCCATATGTTAGGATTGCGGTTTGGCTTGTGGTTGTAAAGGTTTGTATACAATAGTGGAATCCACTCCTTCTTGTGAGAAGCGGATGGTAGTCCCTTTAAGGTTGAATCGGGGCTTGAACAATATGAGTGCTCTCCTAATTCCGTGAGGATATATGTAATTATAGGGGTATAACGGATATTATGACCCAGCTCTAATTATGAACTACTGTGGAGGATCACACCATATGTAAAAGCTATATCGATGGACACCGAGTTGTATCTGTCTATGTACAGTTGAAAAAGTGCAGCTTCAGGTTTTTAGTGGAATAACACCGGAGTTAATAATCAAGGAATATTAATTAAAGAGTTTAATTTATGATTCCGATGATTATTTGAGCTGAAAATATTGTAAGATCATTAGGTCCCCTTACTAGCCCGATCGATTCAGGTAAGAAGGGTCACGATTAATTAATTAGATTGTCCAATTAATTGTGTTACGAAAGTGACAGTACTTATTCGTGAATTCATTAAATAAAGAGATTATTTACATAATGTATAATGGAGATTAAATAAATTAAATAATAAGATTATTTAATTATGTTGTTAATCACTAAATGGAGAGTGTATGTTGATATTTATTTTTTAATAAAATAAGATAATGTGATTATTTTATTTTAATAAATTAAGTATTTAATTTTTGAATTTAAACAGTTATAATTCAAAAATAAAATCAAATAAAAGATATGGAATATTTTTTATTTTTAAAGATTTTAAAAATATAATAAGATTTGATCAATTTTTTAATTATAATTATTTAAAAAAAAAAAAAAAAACGAATCAAAATGATTTAGTGGATATCGTTTCTTTAAAGTTTCAAAATAAAACTGATCAAAAGTAGATATACATATATCAACGATAATAAAAGATTAAAAAAGGTTTTTTTTTTTTTTTTGCTTTTGCTTTGAAAAAAAGAGGTTGCGTGAGACAAAAATATATACATCTATTTTTTTACAAGTCAAAGGGTGAGGTATGTGTATCAACAGATAAATCACTAAGAGAGAATAAGTTCTCTCAATTGCATGTGATGCAAGTTGGCGTGAAAAACCACAAAGAAGAAAAACAAAGTAGTGTGCGTCCAGGTAAAGAGTAAAGAAAAGAAAAATAAATAAATTTGTTTTAATTGTCTTTTACTCTTGTGGCCAAATTTCATACATAGAAAACAAGAATTGTTTTCATAAGTTTTCTACTACCTCCATTTAAGTTTCTGAGTACGTGATGCGCCCACACGCTGTTACCAGTTCTGAGAAATAGTGAGGAAGACCGAGTGGTACAGATCAGGAGCATTACAGGAAGTGAAGGAGCCTCCAAACGTAGGTTTAGCTTTCTAAATCTTCTTCTTATTATATCGATTTCAATTCCCTGTATTTACATATTGTATGTATTTGTTTTGAAAATAAATACGATCCATAGTTCACTAGTCTCAGATACAGATTATAATCTTTATAAAAAATAAAAAAAAAAACCCCATTTCCGCAGCGTTACTGGTAAACGGGGTTTCAACAATTGGTATCAGAGCCAATTTTATTTTCGGAACAGGAAATTGATTTCGATGCTCTTGTATATATGATTGTGTCGGCACGATTTAAATTGAATGTAAGATGTTTTTGTATGTATATTAATTTTTTTAATTTTAAAAAACATAATTGATCGTTAATTATATGGTACTGTGGATTTAGGGTTTAGGGGTTGTGTTTTTTTTTTTTACTGTTATTGTATTGTAAAAAAAATTACCCTATATTGAAGACCTAGAAAAATTACGAAGAAGGATTCATGAGATGAATCAGAGAGACCTAAAGAGACTGGAAGACTCGAAAATTACAAGAAGACTCGAAAATTACAAGAAGACCAAGGAATGCCTTGGGGGTATTTTTGTAATTTTAGATTCTAATTTTTTTTAGGTTAAATAGTCCACAGTACTCGGTCAATTCATATATGCTTTATATTATATGATGATATCATGCATACGTTTGCCATTTAGATTTGATGTGCCTACACAAATATATTTGATATGTCATACATGTATCATAGCCTGATATTTTATGTATTTTTTTAATGTGATTAAAATGGGTAAATACATAA
Source organism: Dipteronia dyeriana (assembly GCA_032871835.1). NCBI lineage: Eukaryota > Viridiplantae > Streptophyta > Magnoliopsida > Sapindales > Sapindaceae > Dipteronia > Dipteronia dyeriana. The sequence goes on along the minus strand of CM065300.1, from coordinate 108,231,219 downwards.
ATTGGGTATAAAAAGAGATTAGATTTTTAATGATTAAAAAACTTGGTAGTTCTCATTAATATTAATCTAGTTATTAAAGAGTTTAATAAGTTAGACTAATTGGGTCACTTTTGTAATTAGGGTTAATATGATTAATTTCCTAATAATAAATGAACCGAATAATGTGTTAGAGTTTTAATAGTTAAACTGGTATACACGATCATAATAATCTGAGCTTAGTAAATAATTTACAAATGCTTAGATTATTCACTAATAGATTACATTTTTAATTGTTAAAAATCATTAATATTTTATTAGTTAATTAGAATTTGTTTCTAATTAGTTAATGCACTAAATAACTTGATTAAAGTTAGCCGTTTTGATCCTGTATAGTCTAGGTGCATTAGCGAATAATCGAAAACCCTAGTTTTAAAATAGTGAGTGGGAGAGGGTTATATGACATATATATCCCGCGGTCTCCATCATTAGTTCAACACCGTGAGACCCGAGTGGGGTCTCGTGACGGCTTCGCTTTCGTCCTCCCTAAGGAGGGTTTACATAAAGGTCAATACCAAGGTCGACTTCCTAACGGATAGGATTTCTCAGGGTATTTCGGGATTGACCAACCATAAGGCAGGCAATTCTCGAGTTAAGCTCGTGAGATCTGAAATGGTGGGCTACACTCATGAAGGTTTTGATTAAGTTTGTTAATTAAAAACCTGACTGAATAAACGATGGTTAAATGATATGGAATAAGAGTTATTTTAGAATATCATTTGATTAAGAATGTCTCGGTCTAACATGCAAAGATTTGACTGACCCTAAGGTGGCACTTCTTTGTGGTATGTTGGATTGTCATGGTATAGTAACTATTTTTAGGGTATTTCTAGTTCGTTAAACGTGTCCATGCATCATGTTTAAATTTATATCAAAGCACTCGCACTTGTTTTAAATAAATGACTGAATGAATGTTTTATTTATTTCAGCAATGTCTTCTGCATTACTTCAAATTCTCGCAAATGACAAATTAACTGGTGATAACTACACTAAGTGGAAACTTAATATTAATGCAATTTTGGTCACCAAAGACCTCAAGTTTGTGCTTACGGAGGAATGTCCTCCAGCTCCTACTGCCAATGCCACATGAACAATTCATGAGGCATACCAGCAATGGGTATCATCTGATGAGAAGACCCGAACATATATGTTGGCTTCAATGACAGACGTGCTTGTCACAAAGCTCGAAGCAATGACTTCAGCATTCGAAATCATGGAGTCATTGAAAGCTATGTTCGGGCAGCCCTCTGAGCGAAAGCGACACAAACCTGATCATTCTGCTATGCTCGCTCGCATGAAGGAAGGTACATCAGTTCAGGAACATGTCATGAGCATGATATCATACTTTAACACAGCAGAAGTCAATGGAGGGGCCATTGACAAACCTAGTTAAGTGAGCATCATACTGACGACTTTTTTGAAGAGTTTTGATCATTTTTAAAGCAACTACAGGATAAACAAGTTAAATTTCAGTCTTACACAGTTGCTTAATGAGCTCGCTACCTTTGAGTCCTTGATTAAGGACAATAAGCACAAGACCGGTGAGGCGAATGTTACTGAACCATCTTCCCCTAATAATAATAAGAGGAAGAGGTCCGCTGGGAAGGCAAAGGGAAAGCCCAAACCCAAGAAAGCCCAAAGCAAAAAGAAGGGCACCTCCACCGACTAAGACAAAAGGAAATGTTTCCATTGTAACGAGGTCGGGCATTGGAAGAGGAACTGTCCTCAGTACCTAGAGGAGGTAGCCAAGAAGAAAAAGATGAATGGTAAATATGATTTACTTGTTCTTGAATCTTGTTTAGTGTAAGATGATTCGTAACCCTGGATAGTTGATTCGGGGGACACTAACCATGTGTGTTCTACTTTACAATGGACTGATTCTTGAACATAGCTAGAGAATGGAGCCTTCTCAATGCTTATGGGGTCAGGGGATGTCGTGTCGGCACGAGCAGTGGGTGTAATTAGATTACATTTTCGTAATAATTATATATTGTTAGACAATGTATTTTATATTCCTGGATTTACATGGAATTTGATTTCCGTTTCTAAGTTGTTAGATCAAAAATATTCTTTTTATTTTAATAATAAGTCTGTTATTATTAGAAAGAATGGTCTGAATATTTGTTCAGGAATTAATGAAAATAATTTGTATGTTTTAAGACCGTTAATACATACTACACTGCTCAACACCGAAAAGTTTAAAGTTGAAAAAAAAAAACTAAACGATATAAGATTTCTCCAGATAATGACACGTATCTCTAACATCTAAGGCTTGGTCATATCAACCTTGACCGGATAGACAGACTAGTAAAAAGAGGACCTATAAGTGAGTTAAAGGTTGGTACCTTACTTGTCTGTGAATCTTGTCTGGAAGGTAAGATGACTAAGAGACCTTTTACTGGAAAAAGGCTTAGAGGTAAAGAACCTCTAGAACTTATACATACAGATGTCTGGGGACAGAATGAATGTTAAAGCTAGGGGTGGTTATGAGTATTATGTCACCTTTATAGATGACTGCACAAGATACAGATACGTCTACCTGATGCAACAAAAGTCGGAAACATTTGAAACGTTTACAGAATTTTGAGCTAAAGTTGAGAATCAATTAGGTAGGACTATCAAGTCACTACAATCGTATCATGGAGGTGAGTACCTTGACTAAGAGTTTGAAGACTTTATAGTTGAGCATGGGATAGTTTCTCAACTCACAGCTCTCGATACACCTCATCAAAATAGTGTAGCGAAGTGGAGAAATAGAAACCTAATAGAAATTGTGAGATCTATTATTAGTTTCTCGTCATTACCAAATTCCTTTTGGGGAAATGCATTACAAACAGCGGTATACATTTTGAATGTAGTGCCAACCAAATCTGTTCTTAAGACTCTTCTAGTGTTGTGGAATGGTTGTAAAGCTAGTTTGCGATATTTCCACATATGGGGTGTCCAGCACACGTGCTGAAGAACAAAACTGGAAAGCTAGACTCTAAGTCTGTTATCTGCCTAGTTGTAGGATACTCCAAGAAGACCAAAGGTGGACACTTCTATAGTCTCGAAGACAACAAAGTATTTGTATCAACAAATGCAACGTTTATTATGGACAATTACATTAGTGACCATAAACCTCGTTTCAAGATTATATTAAATAAGTTGGAGCCTGGTGAGACTAGTGCTTCATCAACAAGAGTTATTGATCCATAAACATCTGAGAGTTAGATGGTTCCAGATCAGGATACACTACTACCTTGACGTAGTGAGAGGGTTGTGAGATAACCTGAACTCTAATTAGGTTTAGGTGAGGGATAAGGTGTTATCTCTGTTGATAGTGTGGATGATCCATTGATATTTAAGAATGCAATGGAAGATCTTGATAAAGAGGAATGGCTTAAAGCCATGAATCTCGAGATGGAGTCCATGTACTCTAACTCAGTCTGGGATCTCGTAGACTTACCGGATGGGGTAAAACCCATACGGTGTAAGTGGATCTACAAGAGAAAGAGACGAGTAGACGGGAAGATAGAGACCTTTAAAGCAAGGCTAGTGGCTAAGATTTATACCTAGAAAGAGGGGGTCGATTGTGAAGAGACCTTCTCGCTAGTAGCCATGTTTAAGTTTATTAGGATTCTCTTATCCATTGTTGCTTATTTCGATTATGAAATTTGGATAATGGACGTCAAGACTGTATTCTTTAATGACAATTTTGATGAGGGCATTTATATGATGCAACCAGAGGGATTCATGTCTCCAGATCAAGAGCAAAACGTTTGCAAGCTGCAAAGGTCCATCTATGGACTTAAGCATGAATCTAGATCTTGTAACATTAGGTTTTATGATGTGATCAAGACCAATGGCTTCGAGCAGAATGTCGATGAGCCATGTGTCTGCAAATGCATTTTTGACAAGAAGTAGTTTTCTTGGTCCTATACGCAGATGATATCCTACTCATTAGGAATGATGTAGGAGTATTGTCTGATGTAAAGGGCTGGCTATCTAGTCAATTCCTAATGAATGATTTGGGAGATGCAAGTTATGTTTAAGGGATCCAACTTATAAGGGATCGTAAGAACAAACTCATAGCACTGTCTCAGGCATCATATAACGATAAGATTCTTGTACGATTTTCGATACCGAACTCCAAGAAAGGTAATTTACCTTTTAGGCATGGAATTCACTTGTCTAAGGAACAGTGTTCTAAGACACCTCAAGAAGTTGAGGATATGAGACGTGTACCCTATGCATCGGCAGTAGGTAGTCTCATATATGCTATGTTATGCACGAGATCGGACATCTACTATGCAGTGAGAGTAGTCAACAGATACCAGTCCAACCAAGGGTTGGATCATTGGGTTGATGTCAAGACTATTCTCAAGTATCTTTGGAGAACGATAAATTATATGCTAGTGTATTCCAGACAGGATTTGATCCCGTTAGGATACACAGATTATGATTTTTTGTATGACAGGGATTCTAGAAATTCCATGACTAGATCAGTATTCACCCTAGGTGGTGGAGCCATTGTGTGGAGAAGTATCAAACAATCTTCCATTGCTGACTCCACCATGGAAGCCGAATATGTAGCCGCATGTGAAGCTGCTAAATAGGCTGTTTGGTTACGTAAGTTCATGAGTGATCTGGAAGTTGTTCCAGACGTGAATAAGCCCATCACACTTTATTGTGATAACAGTGGTGTTGTGGCTAATTCTAAAGAACCAAGAAGCCACATGAGATGGAAGCATATAGAGAAAAAGTATCATCTCATCAGAAAGATAGTGCAGAATGGAGATGTGAATGTCGTCAAGATAGCCTCACAAGACAATCATGTTGATCCATTTACAAAGACGTTACCGGCTAAAGTGTTTTTGGGTCACATGCTTCACATGCTTTAGTGCAAGTTAGAGATTGTTGGGGTTTATGCCCTAAACATGTAATTTGCAAATTGATAAAGTAAATAAAAAGAAAGGCTCAATTCATTCTTGTTATGTTATTTATTTTATAAACTTGTGCACGTATTAACATCCTGGATTGCTGGATGTAATCTCGAATTGTGTAAATGAGTGTCATATACGGATGGATACAATAAGAGACGTACAATCTAAAAAGTCCATTGATAGCAAATAAAGTTGGGTACTTTATTTGTGGTTAATCTATAGTTGTGGTCCATTCCGTAAAATACAGTGATTCTATCATGAATCATTCATATGAGATATGAAAATGGAAGCACCTTGTATGATGTGATCATATAGGACTGGGCCATGATCTATATGAATCTCACGCCAAGATCCGTTTACCTATGAGATTCATATATATCAACTAATGATGGCTATATACGGGCGATCTTAATCCTAAGTATCTTATCGACTCCTTCAGGTTAGATCGTGGTCTTTGATATGCCATGGGTGAGGCCATATGTATTTCCTGATCAATATACTCCATATGTTGGGATTCCGGTTTGGCTTGTGGTTGTGAAGGTTCGTACACAATAGTGGAATCCACTCATTTTTGTGAGAAGTAGATGGTAGTTCCCTTAAGGGTTGATTCGAGGCTTGGACAATATGAGCGCTCTCCTAATTCCGTGAGAAAATAGGATTTATTGTCCATTAGAGAATCAATGGTACTTAAAGGATATATATAATTATAGGGGTATAACGGACACTATGACCCAGCTCTAATTATGAACTACAGTGGAGGATCACACCATATGTAATAGCTATATCAATGGACACCGAGTTGTATCGGTCTGTGTAAAAACGTCTACAATTGAGAGAGTGCAGCTTCGGGTTTTTAGTGGAATAACACCGGAGTTAATAATCAAGGAATATTAATTAAAGAGTTTAATTAATGATTCCGAGGATTATTGGAGCTCAAAATACTGTGGGTCAGTTAAGTCCCCTTGCTAGCCCGATCGATTCAGGTAACATGGGTCACCGTTAATTAATTAGATTGTCCAATTAATTGTGTTACAAAAGTGACACGTATTTATTCGGGAATTCATTAAATAATGAGATTATTTAATTAATGAATAATGGTAATTAAATAAATTAAATAATAAGATTATATAATTATGTTATTAATTACTAAATGGAGGGTGTATGTTGATATTTGTTTTTAAATAAAATAAGATAATGTGATTATTATATTTTATTAAATTAAGTATTTTATTTTTGAATTTAAATAGTTAGAATTCAAAAATAAAATCAAATAAAAGATAAAGGATATTTTTTATTTTGAAAGATTTTAAAAATATAATAAATATATAAACAGTTTTTTAATTATAATTTTTTTTTTAAAAAAAAAGAAACAAATCAAAATGATTTAGTAGATATCGTTTCTTTAAATTTTAAAAATGAAACTGATCAAAAATAGATATACATATAACAACTATAATAAAAGACCAAAAAATAAAAAGTTTTTTTTTTTTTTTTTGCTTTTGCTTTGAAAAAAAGAGGCTACATGAGACAAATATATATACATATACATTTTTACAAGTCAAAGGGTGTTGTATGTGTATCAACAGATAACTTACTAAGAGAGAATAAGTTCTCTCAATTGCATGTGATGCATGTTGGCGTGAAAAACCACAAAGAAGAAAAAGAAAGTAGTGTGGAGCCAAGTAAAGAGTAAAAGAAAAGAAAAATAAATAAATTTGTTTTAATTGTCATCAACTCTTGTGGCCAAATTCGAGACATAGAAAACAAGAGTTGTTTTCATAAGTTTTCTTCTACCTCCATTTAAGTTCATGAGTACGTGACGCACCCACACGCCGTTACCAGTCCCGAGAAATAGCGAGGAAGATCGAGTGGTACAGATCAGGAGCATTACAAGAAGTGAAGGAGCCTCCAAACATTGGTATAGCTTCTTTAATCTTCTTCTTATTATATCAATTTCAATTTTCTATATTTACATACTGTATGCATTTGTTTCGAAAATAAATACGATCCCAAATTCACTGGTCCCAATACATATTATAATCTGTACATAAAAAAAGTTAAACCCATTTTCGCTGCTTTACCGGTGAACGGGGTTCCAACGATGAATGTTTCACTTGTATTGATTTTGTTGTCTTAGGTTGATAATGATTCAAGCTTCAAATAAGATATGACAATTGTTCAAGAAAGTTCAAGTCTTCAAAGAGAAATGCACTTCATTGTTTGACAAATGTATATTTAAAACTCATTTCTCTTGTAAGGCTTAGGCATACACACACAATTTATCCATATGTGTCCCTACGTTGTTGTGCTTATATTGGTAAAACACTTTCACACACTTAATGTTGAATGCTCATGCATTAGTGATAAATTGACTAGTTGTGTAGATTGCATGTTTGTGGACAATGTCCAAGTGATAGCATTCTCAAATGTTATATGTTTTTATGTTTATGTGACAAGGACCTTGGACTTGATTTGGTATTACATTGTTCCTTATTGAGTTCTAGTTATTACGGTTACTCATTTATTTGATTTCGAGTTCCGAGTCAAGAGTTACGAAACTTTCCGGTCACGTTACGTGTATTGTCATTGCCGTCGTGTATCGAGTCAAATTCATAATTTCTAGTCAAATTCATAATTTCTAGTCAAATTTTCATAGTAATCCATGTGTATGAGAGAGTCCCAGTTTGTAATCCATAAATGGATTTGAATTCGGGGTTCGGAGGTGTGTGAAGGAGGAAGTTAGTGGCCAAAAGGCCACCAGGCTTCCATCCGAAGATGGTGCGTGGCCATCTCATGCCCACATGCCATCTCAGGGTGGAAAGTACCTTGATGGGAATATCGGTCATTTTCCTCTTTCCCTTCCCTCTCTTTTATAAACTCCCCTCTCTCATTCCATTCTACGAAGAGTTTTTGAAAACCATTGTGCAGAATTTTCTCTCAAGTTTTCTCAAGTTCCAAACAATATATCTTCTTCGTTTGAACACTGATTCATTCGATTCAAATTGGAGAGTGTTCATCCTTCAATTCTCTATCTATTTCAAGAAGGTTTGAGAAGTTTTGATTGCTGTTTTTGGTGGCTCTAAACATAAAAACTGGACTGCACATTGTTGCTTGAGGTATGGGATTTCATCTTGAGTTTTGTACTTAAACTTGTTCAATTTCCTTGGGTTTCTTCTTTAAAACATTTATGTATATTGTATAAAGTTTAATTAGAGTTTTAGACTCTTTTGAAGCTAGATTGAATATTGATTGAAGTCTTACATGTTGAGTTAGGTTTTGATTTTACCTCTGTTATCACATGTTTGGGATTTCACTTTGCTAGCTTTGTATCTAGAATTATTTTGTGATCTTTGTTTGATTGATTTTGATAAAAATAGTCCATACATGTGTTAGATTCAATTTAATGAACATATTTAGGAATAACACATTTGTTGAGGTTAGGCTTTAAATGGATATTGTGTATATAATATTGTTTACGTCAATTTCTGGATTATATCAAAAATGCCAACAAGGATTGGATTTCGGCTATTAATTCAAAGAGAAAGAGATTCAGAGAGAGTAATGAAGACAAGTTTTACGTGGTAAAACTCTTATGACCAGAGAAACGTCCACGGGTGGTTGAAGGATCAACCAAGCCAAAATCCACTATGAAATATGATGTTTACAAGCTCTCGGTCTCTTTTTTTTCTCTATGTATTTGCTATGATTGTTGTATTCTGTATTGCCTATATCTTTTGGAGCCAGATTATGGGTCTATTTATATGCTTATAGAACCCTAATCCGCTTTGTACAAGTAATACAAGATCTTTGTATTTAATTATGATTCGGTTACTTGCTTGAGGTTGATTTGTCTTCTTTCCTGTTTCGGAGTCTCTTATGGAAATCGAGTGGATTCTAGTGGTGATGTTCAATTTATACTTGTTTCCTTATAAGAATGTAGTCTTCGTAAAGTAATCAAGATATTTTCTGATTGGGGACTCTTATAACTTAATGTTCCATTTTATTTGGGATTCCTTCCTGATGGATATCTTTACGTATTTAATGACTTAATCCGTGTGAAATAAGCACCAAGTTCTTACTCGAGTTGTATTTTATTCCCGAGTAAGAGTAATACCTGATGGTCCCGAGTAGCGCCGATTGAACCCGAGTGGAAACGTTGTTTAACCAGTCCCGAGTGTTGTTAACTGATCCCGAGTAGGTTTCATTCAATATATGCTTACTCGAGCTTTCAACGTGGGCTAGTTTCGGCCGGCGAGTTCTTCAAAGTTAAGAATAGGGTGACTGAGAAGGCCCGTGCTAATTGTGAGCTGTCAATCAAACATCACGTGGACCAGTCCTTGGAATCTCTTCGAATTCAGATGAAGGAATAGAGAGCCTACTGCCGTAGTCAAGGCAAAGAGCCTCATCCCATGCATTTAGAGATTCAGTCCGAGCATTCTCTCTCTACCTTTTATGCAAGTCAAGAGTCGGTTGAGGGTGTAGTCCCAGATGTCGGGCCAATCCCGGGTGAAGATTACAGCCAGTGGATGGATGATAATGTCGACGATATCACTTGGCCGTCTAATGAGAGCCTGCTTCGTGAGTACGAGATGGTGCCAGATCCGAGTATTGGCAAAAGCTCGAAATCCTCCCAACCTTAATTTTGTAGGACTAGAAAATTCTGATTTATTTTTTACTTGTAACGAACCACTCTTTGATCTGTAACCATTTTTTTTAGGAGCAATCAAATCTTATTTTATTTTGAATTGAATGGTCTTGATCTGTTCATTGCTGATTGTTGCCGAGTACTGTATTAAACTGGCTAATGTTCGGGTAACTTAACCGAGTATCTTATTAAACCGGTTGTTACCCGAATAACTTCCATTTCCAAGTATCTTAATAAACTGGCTTCTTCGAGGTTCAGGTAACTTAACCGAGTGTCTTATTAAACCGGTTGTTACTCGAATAACTTCAATTGCCAAGTATCTTAATAAACTGGCTTCTTCGAGGTTCGGATAACTTAACCGAGTATCTTATTAAACCGGTTGTTACCCGAATGACTTCAATTGCCAAGTATCTTATTAAACTAGCTTCTTTGACGTTCAGGTAACTTAACCGAGTATCTTATTAAACTGGTTGTTACCCGAATGACTTCAATTGCCAAGTATCTTATTAAAGTGGTTTCATCGAGGTTCGGGTAACTTAACCGAGTATCTTATTAAACCGGTTGTTACCCGAATGACTTCAATTGCCAAGTATCTTTATTAAACTAGCTTCTTCGATGTTCGGGTAACTTAACCGAGTATCTTATTAAACTGGTTATTACCCGAATGACTTCAATTGCCAAGTATCTTATTAAACAAGCTTCTTCAATGTTCGGGTAACTTAACCAAGTATCTTATTAAACCGGTTGTTACCCGAATGACTTCAATTGCCAAGTATCAATGATCGGGTAACTTAACCGAGTATCTTATTAAACCGGCTGTTACCCGAAAGACTTCAATTGTCAAGTATCTTATTAAACTGGGTTCTTCAATGTTCGGGTAACTTAATCGAGTATCTTATTAAACTGATTGTTACCCGAATGACTTCAATTGCCAAGTATCTTATTAAACTGGCTTCTTCAATGTTCGGGTAACTTAACTGAGTATCTTATTAAAACGGTTTTTACCCGAATGACTTCAATTGCCAAGTATCTTATTAAACTGGCTCTTTATTATTAACCGAGTCATCTTGAAAGAGACAAGTTTACACTTGTGTTTTATACCCGGTTGCTACCCGAACGTTACATCAAGGCTCACCATGATCATACGTTCAAGTCCTTACGCAATACCAAGGACATCGCCCCAGTTTTGATGTGCAAGGGTTTGCCGAATTGTTGAGCTCTTTTTAAAAAAAAAATTGCTTCAACACAGCTACGCATTTTACCGGAATTTCTCCCGATAGCGTCTCGAGCATTTTTCCAGAGTCAGGTGCATCGGGTTTGCCATTTTGCGAAGGTCATTTTGACCTTGCTCGGGTTGGCATGCTCCTACTTCTATTTGCATGTTCTTATTATCATGCTCTGCTTCCATATGTTCTTATTATCATATGCATTTTTTTGGAAATCCTGAGCTAGATGCTATCCTTTCGGAAATTCCGAGTAGTTTTATTTATTACTGCAAAAAATCAACAAAGATTCAAATTACAGTTTAATATTTATCCTGACTAATATTGTCCTTACTTAGAAAAAAGAATAAAATATTTAATATAAATATATATATTTTAAGGATAGAAAATATTCAGATATTGGGTATTGTATGGTCGAGGTAAAACCCCTCCATTGGGTCGAGCAATCCAATAAGCTCCATGGCCGACTATTCCCAAGATCTTGTAATCTTTAAGCAGATTGGTGAGGTCTTGCTTGATTTTTCCTCCTAGTCAGCCCCGATCTTGGCCAACTTATCTGGTTCTTTTAATCACTTCAACTGGTTCTGCTTTGGATTCACTTAAGTCTTCCCTTGGATCCAACTTGAATGATAAGGATTTTTTACACTGATTTGGCTGAATTATGGTGCACACCTGTTCATCATCATTCTTGCCTTTGTATACTGACAGGTTTGCTCTTTTGGCCATCTCTTGGGATCCTTTGACTATCCCGACCCCCTAGTTTGTCGGGAACTTGATCATTAATGCATAAATGGCGATTACAGCCCTTGTTTTATTCAGGAATGGCCGACCCAATAATGCATTATATGGCCAATTGTCTAAGTCAACTACCACGAAGTCGAGTAGGATAGTCCTCTGGCAAGGTGCTGTTCCAATCTTCACAGGTAGTTTTACCGTCCCGAGTGACCTGACTTCTATCCCTCCAAACCCCCCTAATGGAGTATGGAAAGGCTGTAAATCTTTTCGTTCTAGCCTTAGCTGGTCATAGACGGCCACATTGAGGATGTCTGCTGAACTCCCATTATCTATTAAAATTCTCTGGACTTTCCGATGGCCAATCTGGCCACTTATAACCAAGGAGTCATTAAGCAGAACATCGATACCATGGGAATCTACCTCTGTAAAGACTATCGGGTCCCATCATTCCTTCACCCTTTTCGGGTCTGGTTCAACCGAGTTTACGTCAAAGTTATTCCTTGCTTCTATTGCTTCTCTGATTTCATGAGTTCGTTCTCGGTTGCTTTTTCTGGTAGAGGGTCCTCCGTATATTGTATGTATTACCTGATTGACCTTGGGACTGGGCCATTGATTTCGTCCAGAGTGATCTGCCTTAACTTCTTTCTTAGTTTCTGATTTCTCATCTTTTTTTAAGATTACATCCCACAAGTGCCCTTCCCGAATAAGAGTCTCTATGTAATCTCTGAGCTGGAAACACTTTGAAGTCTCATGCCCGGTTTTCTTGTGAAATCTGTAATACTTGGTTGCAACTCTCAGGGCGAACTGAGAGTGTCGCCTCGGGTCTTGCACCATATTCTTTTCTTTCAAGATGGCTAAAATTTCTTCTTATTTTTTCCGCAGAGGGGTGTAATTGGCATATCTGCCTCGGTATTTCTCTGTGGACCGCTCGGCGTTGAACCCATTATCCCCATCCTTGTTTTTCTCCTTCTCGTTCTTTTTTAGCTTTCCTTTTTGATTCTGCCTCTTGGATTCAGCATCCTTCTGTTCAGGCTTTCCCCCTTGCATATAGCTTCCTCCTGTAGCTTATTCTTCTTCTTCGGCCAGTGCGTATCCTCCTGCCATATCCATCATGTCAGCATACCTAATCTGCCGTGCTCTTCTCAAATCAAAGGATAGCCATCCATTCTGTAAATTATTGATGAATGCAGCGATTATGGCTTCATCATTTGCACTGCCAATCTCTGATACCCCTTGGCCCAATCTCCCTAGATATTTCTTCAATGACTCATCTTTCCCTTGTTTTATTTGAGCAAGATGAGCCACTGACTTTTTCCTGTGAATGTTACTCAGGAATTACCGTGAGAAGCTCCTGCTTAATTCTAAAACTCTTGATGCTTGCTGAAGGTAACCTTCCGAACCACCTCGACCCCATGTCTCCCAGAGTTTGTGGGAAGTTAAGACATAATAAAGGATCGATGTGGGCAAACTGGGTCATGGCGCTTTCATAGCGTCTCACGTGCTCTTTCCAGTCCGTGTCTTTCTTAAACTGCTCCACGTACAGCATCCTGAACCTTTCTGGGAAAGGGATCCGTAAGATTTCCTTGGTAAATGGGTTGTCTGAGTAGTCGTCAGATAAATCGTTATAGCCATAACATCTGACCGAGGCATCCATCTGACGCCTATTGTTCTCAACTTCTTGAGTTAGGCTTTGGATCGTAACATCTCTGTCCCCCACCGGGCTTCCTCGATGGTTGAACCGTTGGGTAACTGTCATTCTTTTTGGCTCTTCACTTTGATGCCGAGTTTCTCGCATGGCTCCGTAATGACGTTTGTGATCAGGCCTATCACTATCTTCTGATGATGACTGATCCCTGTGCCGGTCATATTTACGCTGTCTAGTGCAGACTGTTTGATTGTGGTCCAGCCTCTAGTGATGTTATTCTTCTTCAAGAGTTTCCTGTCCAGCTGGGTTGATTGGGGAAGAGTTCCTTCTGGTTTCTGGCATAGTTATTCCTGGCCCAACCACCATCGAACGGAGTCTTGCCGGTGGAGGATTGGGAGTATGTGCTTCTACAGCCAGTAGATCAATCACTTCCCTCGCTGCGTCTGTCACCAATTGCTGCAAGGCCTTTTGGAAACACAGCGTAAGATCTCTGTTGGTTGTAGGAATTTCTTGGATCCCTGCCAAGTGTGCATGCTGGTTTTCTGTGTTTGCTGCAGGATCTTGTGACGTGTTGCCAACATGGAAATCGCCTGGTGATTTTTGGCCATTCCCTGAACTGCTTCTACTTCCTGCCATTGCTTTTAACAAGTTCGGAGGTTCAACCCCTCCTTCTAGCGCCAATTGTTGACGTCGATTTCTGGATTATGTCAGAAAAGCCAACATGGATTGGATTGGATTTCGGCTATTGATTCAAAGAGAAAGAGATTCAGAGAGAGTAATGAAGACAAGTTTTACGTGGTAAAACTCCGATGACCGGAGAAACGTCCACAGGTGGTTGAAGGATCAACCACGCCAAAAACCACTATGAAAATATGATGTTTACAAGCTCTCGATCTCTCTTTTTTCTCTCTGTATTTGCTATGATTGTTGTATGCTATATTGCTTATATCTTTTGGAGCCAGATTATGGGTCTATTTGTATGCTTATAGAACCCTAATCTGCTTTGTACAAGTAATACAAGATCTTTGTATTTAATTGTGATTTGGTTACTTGCTTGAGGTTGATTTGTCTTCTTTCCTGTTTCGGAGTCTCTTATGGAAATCGAGTGGGATTCTAGTAGTGCTGTTCAATTTGGACTTGTTTCCTTATAAGAATGTAGTCTTCGTAAAGTAATCAAATTATTTCCTGATTGGGGACTCTTCTTACTTAATGTTCCATTTTATTTGGGATTCCTTCCATATGGATATCTTCGCGTATTTAATGACATAATCCTTGTGAAATAAGCACCAAGTTCTTACTCGAGTCGTATTTTATTCCCGAGTAAGAGTAATACTTGATGGTCCATAGTAGAGCCGTTTGAGACCGAGTGGAAGCGTTGTTTAACCAGTCCCGAGTGTTATTAACTGATCCCGAGTAGGTTTCATTCAATATATACTTACTCGGGCTTTCTTCTCTTTAATGATGCCTCGTAGGATATTTCCTGAGTGCCCATTTGGGCGTCCACCTAGCTATTTTCTCCTTCCTGACAATGACGTGTATGCTTGGTAAAATTCACATACGACAAATATGCTCTAGGATTTTGCTAGAAACATAATTGACATTATCACATGCTTCTAGCATGTTTTTGTGTATGTTACTAAAATCTTAAATATGAGTGTTCTTACTTTGATTCAAGTTTTAGTTTCTTGAGTGATTCTAGATTTTAATTGTGTTTATATTGTTTTTCTTATGTTCTAGGATTATCATTCATGCATAGTAACTGGACTACATTTTGGATTGTGAGTATTCATACATATGTCTATATCCCATAGGATGTGTTGATCATCATATTCTATGTTTTGTGCTTGTTTGCATTATTGCATTCATTGATCACAATTAGGAAGCCCTTATAAAAGGAATGTAGTCTTAGTTAGGACATGTGGTCCGGATAGCTAAGCAAGAAGTCTTGATTGGGACATGTGGTTTGAATAGTCAAGCTAAGAGTCTTGGTTAGGACGGTGGTCCGGATAATCAAGCAAGGATAGACTTTCGAGAGGCATGGGTGCCTTAGATAGAAAGTAGGCTTTTCATTGTTAGACCCAGAATATTGAGATACATGGAGCCCATAGGTAGAGTGTGTCATTTGTTTATCATTCTTAGGGGATTTATAACTTCTTAATGGTGTTGGTTAGAGTGGACTCCAATAGAGAGTGAGTCATTTGTTGGCCAGTTTTGAGAAATTTCCAATCTATCAATAGGGAATGGGTAGACGTTAAGTCCATAGACAGAGTGTGCCATTTGTTGGTCACTCTTGGGGAATGTCTTGTCTACTTTTCAAAAATCAAAGTACTTAATGGTTGTATTCAACCCGTGGATGTTTCCTCTACAGAGGTTTTACCATATAAACATTGTGTGTCAATCTCTCTATCATTTATCTCTTATATACTTGTATGTGGATGTCTGTATCGTGTTTCACAAGTTAATTTCCATATTCTTTTGTAGCCAAGATTACTGTAATTTGTGATATACAAACACTTCAATTGATCAAATTTGTAAATACCTTTATATGTGTAATTAAGTACATTTTTTTATAAGTACATTAGATTGTATACTATTATATCTCGGTCAATATTTTGATTACAAGTATCAATTATTCTTTGTTCCATTTTTGGATCCTTCTCTAGTAATGTGTAAGTCTGCTTAACAATACTTGATTTATAATACATATTGGTTGTGTTTCATATGCTTTGTTATATTAAGTATTGTTATTCAAGCTAACTAGAGGGACAAACATATGTTTGACTTAAAGGATTGAAAAAGGTAAAAACCTACTCCCATGTGCAATCACCATATAGATTTCATGAATGCAACTTCTTCAGATTTAAATAACAAATTTTGACTATCATATCAATTCTTGTGAAATAGCTAAGTTCATGTCAAGACATGGAGAATCTAGGCAAACTAGCTAAGTTTCTCAACACTCTTAACACTAATCTTAAAGTCATTCACATGTGCAACTTGCTCGAATGGTAAGAGCACTCACCCTTGAACTATTTGTTCTTGGGTGCACTAACACAAAAATTATCAACATCCTTCTTGACAACAATATTAATACGAGAGTAAAGACCTTATATTACTTGATCAACAATTATGTCATTAATGCTCTTCTTATCAATGTTAGCATCACATGCATTGTCAAGTTTAGCAAGATTTGCTTTCTTCTTATTCCACATATTCTTACCATGCTTTGCAATCATACCATGCTTCTTAAAGTTGAAAGCCTTAGCATGCTTGAATTGAAGTTCAACCACATTATCTCTAATTGCATTCCCTAACTTGCAATGTTCTATGTATTTAAAGCATTTGAGCTTAATGTGACCTATAGTATTGTAATAGTGACAAATGGGAATTGAATATGAGATTGTACCTTTAGGAGTAGAAATAGCACTAGTAGGAATTTGTAGAGATACCTTATCCTTCGAATTCTTTTTGTAATTACATCTTTTCTTCTTTGGAGGTTTCTTATCAATGACAACATCCAAGCTTGTAGGAAGTGATGCTTATATGATTTGATCAACAATTATGTCATTAATGCTCCTCTTATCAATGTCAGTATCACATGCATTGTCAAGTTTAGCAAGATTTGCTTTCTTCTTACTCCACATATTCTTACTATGCTTTGCAATCATATCATGATTCTTAAAGTTGAAAGCCTTAGCATGCTTGAATTGAAGTTTAACCACATTATCTCTAATTGCATTCCCTAACTTGCAATATTCTATGTATTTAAAGCATTTTAGCTTAATGTGACCTATAGTACTGTAATAATGACAAATGGGAATTGAATATGAGATTGTACCTTCTGGAGTAGAAATAGCACTAGTAGGAATTTGTAGAGATACCTTATCCTTCGACTTCTTTTTGGCCTTACATCTTTTCTTCTTTGGAGGTTTCTTGTCAATGACAACATCCAAGCTTGTCGGAAGTGATGCTTCTACTAGCCTCTCCTCAACTACTAAGCTCTTTGTACCTCTTAGAGAATTAGCAAGATTCTTAACCTTTGACACATTGATCGGCACATTGAGTAAGTCCTTAATGGCACCTTTAACAGTGTTGATTTCTTCAATGAACTCTTGCTCATTCTTTTTCATAGTAGAAATAATCTTTTCCTTATCAATGACTAGCTTCTCAACTTCTTTAAGCTTCTTAAGAATATCATTCTTCTGTCCATGAAGCCTTTAAGTAACCATGACAAAATCATCTACATGAAATTTGATTAAATCATCCTTCTTCACACCCTCACTTAAAGCTATATCTATTTGCTTTTCAAGGTTCTCTACCTTAGCCAAAAGCTCAAGATTGGTTGAATTAAGACTGGAGCTCTCTAGATGATTTGAGTCAACTATCTTGCTCAAAGATGTTTGGGAACTCTCCTCTAGCAAAGTGTGAGAAGCCATTCACAAAGTTGCTAACTAACTCTTCTTCACTTGAAGACTCACTACTATAGCTCTCCTCATCGCTAGAGTCATCATCACTCCATGTACCCACCATCACCTTACCCTTCCTATCCTTACTATACTTATCATTTGAACACTCCGAAGTATAATGGCCAAACTTTTTGCACTTAAAGCATTTCACCTTCTGGTTGTTCTTAACTTGACTACTCTTCTCATTCCTATGAGATTATGACTTCTTGACTTCCCTTTCTTTGGAGAAGTTACCACTTGGCTTAGCTATTAGTGACCTGGTCTTAACGATCGCGCAACGGAAGGGGTTTTTTAAAAATAAAGCGATCGAAAACATAAACCTTTTCCATACAGTAAAATATGATAACAAGGAAAGAAAGAAGAAAACATTTTTCTTCATACCTACGTTAGAGGCTCATTCTCTTTAATTCGATCTGCTTCTGATCTAAACCAATAGGATCTTTCTCGTTATCTTCCAGGATTGGTAATGGCATGTAGGCATGTCACGGAGGTAGAAGAAAGAAGGGAGACACTTTTTCTGCCCGATGAAAAAATAAGAACACCTTCTTTTATGTTTTGTTTTTTGGTTCTTTTAAGCTCAAAACAATTTTGTATTCTTATTGTACATTTCTCAGTTACCTAAAATATATATATTATATATATCTGTCTTAAACTGATTTAAATTTTATTAAATCCTTTTAAAAGATATCTGATATCTTTAAATAGATATTCACAAAGTCTAAATATAAACTTTTTAAATTCAAATTAAATATTTAAATAAAAATAAAATAATAACATTATCTTATCTTTCAAAATTAAATATCAAAGAACACCCTCCAATAATGATTAATTAGATAATTAAATAATCTAATTATTTAATTGACATAATTATTATTTTTCATTAATTAAATGATATCATTATTCAACTATTTTCCGATTAAACTCGTGTCACTTTAGTAACACAATTAATTGGACAATTCAATTAATTAACCGTGACCCTTGTTACCTAAATCGATCGAGCCAGCAAGGGGTCCTAATGGACCCACAGTATTTTGAGCTCCAATAATCTTTAGAAATAATTAATTAAACTCTTTAATTAATATTTAATGATTATTAACTTTAGTGTTATTCCACTAAAATCTGAAGTTTCACTCTCTCAACTGTAGACGTCTTTAAACAAATCAATAACTCTCGGTGTCCAACGATAAAGCTATTGCATATGGTATGATCCTCCACAAGTAGTTCATAATTAGAGTGAGGTCATAATGTCCGTTATACTTCTTTAATTACATATTTCTATTAAGTGCCATTGATTCTCTAATAAATAATAAATCCTACATTCCTCACAGGATTAGGAGAGCACTCATATTGTTCAAGCCCCGAATCAACCCTTAAGGGAACTACTATCTATTTCTCACAAAAAAAAAGTAGATTCCACTAATGTGTACAAACCTTCCAAGCCATAAGCCAAACCGAAAACCCAACAGACGGAACATATAAATCAAGAATGCAACTCTGACCTCACCCATGGTATATCAAATACTACAACCTAACCTGAAAGAGTCGATAAAACACTCAAGAATAAAATCACCCACATATAGCCATCATTTGTCGATATAAATGAATCTCATCATAAATCATGGACCAGAAGCCATATTTCAATAGACACTATTGAAAACTTAAAATTAAGATTTAACATCCAATACCTCAAAACATCCATATGATGATATTCTACTATAATTTAATAAATGGAGCTACCATGTCCATATCTATAAATGAAGTCCTTTATCGATTAACAATTGAATACCACCAAACTTTCGAGGATAGACTATGCTATATAATCGTACTCATTGATAGCTTAAATGATAACACTTGCAACCATAAGTCCATTATTCATCTCAGGATTGAGATAGACTCTCCAATTATCTTCAAGTGAAAACTTTTATCCTCTAACGGTTCTAGATAAAGCATTTGACTGTGATCTTATTCAATGCACCCAGTGCACTAGATTATTTTGCCCAAAGACACCACACTTTGATAATTTTAGACTCATCATAACACATTTGATCCCACTCAAATGCTAGTAAAAGAATTTACAACTTTGACAGGTTAAATGCGCCCAACCTTTTATTTAAATTGTGAATATTATTCAAGACTAACTAAAGAATTGTGTCTACCTCATACATATTCAGATGTACGAACAATTTTTCTTTTCTTATAGTCTTTTTACCTTATGATTATTTACTTTTTACAATTATAATAATTAAACTATAAATGCTATAAGATTTATTAAACTAAAAATAACTTTTATTAATATGAAAATATTGTCAAAAACATTATTACAGTCTTGTTATCAAGCATAATCCCACCAATATAGCTGCAGTCAATGACTTGTGCTTTTATGTGGAGAGATGCAATAGATAGTCTTTTAATGAAATTTTCAGGAGAATTAACAGATCTATAAGGTTGGAAAAGCTACAGTAAGTTACCACGATGTAAATAATTATAAATATAGGGACTAAAGTGCAAAATATTATAATTACAAGGACTGATATACAAAAATGAAAAATAAAATGACTTATATGCAAATACAAACTATATCTAAGCTAAAATGCAAATAAAAAGTTAAAGGAATAAAATGCAAAAATGTGATTAATGATTACAAGTGCTTTTTTTTAAGTGGATGAAGTTTATGATTAAGATGAGTGACGCAAAATTGAATACAAAATAAGAACAAATAATATAGAAAAAAAAATAGCAAAACTAAAATAAAATAAAAAAGAAATTACTTCTACAAAGAAAAGGCGGACTTACCTCTCCGGCAGTGGCGCCAAAAACTTGGCACGTTCTAAAGAAGTGTTCCTACTCCCAAGCATAAGAGTGTCAGGCTCTGTTTGTTGCCTGGGTTTGGACTAGGATTGGACTAATTTAGTCCTAATCCTGCGTTTGGCAACCACATGGGACTGGGATTTTATCTCCCAACAGTACCCAATAGTCCCATCAACATGGGACTAAATAAACCCACCTATACTGGTGGGTTTATTAGTCATGGGACTAAAACCATCTCTCTTTTTTTCTATCTTTTCTTTTCATTATCTTTTTTTTTTTAATTTATAATAATTTCATACATAAATTGTAATTTAATTTATTCTTAGATTCATTTATGTTTGTTCACTTTAAAAAAAAATTAATAAATTATATACTATAACTTTACTTTTAATAAAAAGGTAATAATATGATACACACACACATATATATATATATATATATATATATATACATACATATATATATATCAATCCAATCAAAAATTGTACCAAACATATGATAAATACTAATTTGTTATTCAATTTCCATTCGATTATTAAGAACCGAGATTATATCATTCATAATTTATCTTAATAGCCCCACATGTGTGTGTGTGTATATATATAAATATATAATATTTTATTAAATAAACAAATTGCAAAATCAAAACGTATTTAAATTTTACTTAAAAATAATATAAATCTATATTTTAAAAATATTTTTGAATATTATTACTTTAATAATATATAAATTAAAACATTTATTTTCTTTAAATACATATTTTAATAATTTATTATTCAATTTCAAAATATTATCAAATTTAGTCCAATCTCATGTTTTACCAAACAAAATATGATCTTAATTCAGTCTAGTCTCACGTTTCTCCAAACACAGCATAGTATTAATTTAGTCAAGTCCAGTCCAATCTAATCCTACCTAATCCCAATCCCAATCCCATCTCAATCCAATCCAATCCAATCCAATCCCATGAAATAGTCTAATCCAATCCAATCCTGCGTACCAAACAGGGCCTCATAGTAATAAATTAACCGGTAAAACCGGATCAAACCACAGGGAGGTTGTTCACTTGTCCTTGTAGAATTAATTATCTAGATTAATTATTAAACTTGTTATAAAATGTTAATCACTTAAAATTAAAACCGGGGCTAAGGGATCCACTGTTGCTAATTCGATTATGATCCAATTATTAATATTTAGTCCAGATTAATGGAAGGGTATTTCACTCCACTGACCACTCTCTTATAGATGTGGGTAAAAGTACTCACTGTGCTAGACAACATCTGTCAGTCTACAATGAGTCAAAACTCCACAAAGATCAGAGGGGATAAACCACACTCTGATAGATTTGGGTAAAAGTACTCACTGTGCTAGACAATATCTGTCTGTCTATAGTGAGTCAAAAACTCCACAAAGATTAGAGGGGAGAAACCACTCTCTGATAAATATGGTTAAAAGTACTCACTGTGCTAGACAATATCTGTTTGACTACAGTGAGTCAAAAACTCCACAAATATCAGAGGGGAGAAAGCAAAAAAATAATAAACTTACCATAATTGGATCATATTTTCCATACCAACAGTATCACCTTTGGCCCCAGCTATATAAAATTAGCCAGACATAATTTAACTAGAAAATAGCTATTTTATTTAAACTGAGAATTTGAGAACAAAAGAGAGAGAATTTCACAAATCTAATATCAGATTTGGATTTAGAATGTGTAAATTATGGAGGAGAGGCCCCCTAATTATACAAAATAAGGATGAAAATTGACCATCGGATGAATTTAGAATTAAGCGTCCAGATTTCGCCACATCATCAGTGAATAGTGAACAGTGATCAGTGAACAGTAAACGCATCCGTGAAAGTGAATAGTGAACAATGAACAGTGACTGTGACTGTGACTGTGACTGTGACAATGAACATTAAACGCATCCGTGAAAGTGAATAGTGAACAGTGCACCGGCTTCTAGAATATTATTCTCTGTTGCACGTGTACGGTGCACTCACAATTTAGACCAATAGAAATGTGTCACACCATCGGTCAATAATCTTCTAGAAAGTCAACTATGAACAGTGCACCGACTTCTAAAATGTGATTCTCTGCAGTCGCGTGTACGGTCCACTCGCAGTTTGGGCCAATAGGAATGTGTCACGTCATCAGGAATAGTGAAAGTCAACTATAAACAGTGAAAGTCAACTGTGAACAGTAAAAGTGAACTATGAATAGTCAAAATTTCAAAAATACCCTTCATGGTCTTCCTAAGGTTTTTGACGTTCTAAACTTGAAAACGATGTTTGTTTTGCTATCTGACTTCTCCCTAATTCTGAATTGATCGAATTACCTCTAAAATATAAGGAAAAATACACTAATTACTACACAACACATTTATTTAAGCGAGCGAACGAAATTATGTCTAAATTAGGGAATTAATCATATTGGAAGTGTAAAATGATGATATTATCCCTTAGTAAACATACACTTTTCAGTGTTAATCACGACTCTTTTTATATACATCAATTAATCTAGGATTAAGGTTCTTGTTATTATAAAGGAAAAAAAAATATTTATACCGAAACCCTAATTTACTAAATTTTCATGCATCCGCTGTACGTTTTTTCTTTACAATTGGTATCAGAGTCAGGTTGTACCCTTGATTAATTGATATATAAGTACGTGAATATTTTTCTTTTATTGTATATATGCATGTTTTAGAAAGAGATGGCACTCTAGCTATTCGCATATATATTTACAATGGAATGTATGGATATATATATATATATGTTTTATGTGTGGTTTGTTATTGCTCATTTTTTGTCCTACAATTTAAATGTATTTTTGTTTTGGGATTATAACAAGAAGGGTGGTTTATCATCGCCATAATTTCCTTCTCGGTAGTTGTTAAGTTTTTTTTTATTTTATTGTTGTAATAAAAAAACTACACCATATTGTAATAAAATAAAATAAAAAATCCTGTATTTTTTTATTTGAAATTCTTCTGTAATACATTAAAGTATCAAAGACTCGAAGGTTTGAAGAACTGGGAGCAACCGGAACAAGTTTGGGACCGTGCGAGCCGTAACAACAAACGTGCGTGTGAAGAGCATGCGGCGACATTTGTTGTGGCATGGGCTGCACACGGCAGCCCTATGGAAACCATTGGCTGCACATGGCAGCTCTTTTTGGGGTTGTGTCATGCGCATGCCCATGGGTAGAGGCCAAGGGTGCGCACGCCCATGGGAGGTAGTTGAGGGAGTCCAAACGACGAAGGTCGCGCGAAGACTTGTTCGCCAAGAAAGGAGTTTCTTTTCTTATTCCAAGACATGTAATTTACTTGCTTTTCTATGATGGACCAAAATTGTAGCTATTTATATTTTGTAAATATTGCAATGTTTGACATTGTTTGATAACATGTCATATAGAATAGGAGTGCAACTAATATATCTCTTTTGGTATGAACATGCATTGAAAGATTTAGGTTTCTAATTGGCATCTAGATAACTTGGTAAATCATTCTATGAAATTCGATCACACGCCTTAAACAATTGAGTGGGAGAAGGTGTTTTGGAACACCTACAGCCTCCAAGTTTAGTGTAATAACCTCCCAAGAGGTATTCATGAATGGAATTTAGCAAGATACTTCCTTACAAGGATAGATTAGACGATTAGCCCAAACGATATCTACTCCCAAAATAGGGATATTCGTGAGGGATTATATTGAAGGTTGATACCTTGGTAACACACTCAATGTGAGTTTATTAATATCCTACCAAGAGTTCTTGTTAATAAAATCACAAGGCTAAAATTGAAAATATTGGTTGTTATGTTAACAATTAGATGGGACCTAGTCTAACTAGTAAATGTTACGAACTTCCAAAGGAGGCGTGCCATTTATGGGTTGTATCACCGTTGAATTTTTACGATTGAATTATTTTATTTAATTCAAGATAAATATTCGAAAGTGTTTTATCATGATTATTTACATGTATAATTTTTGTTATTGTTCAGAAATCATGACCCCATCCCAAATCAACATCCTAAAAGACAATACTTTAAATGGTGATAATTATGTCACATGGAAAAGGAAAATTGGGCTTTTGTTGCAATCCAAAAAGTATAAGTTCATTATGTGCACTCCTAAACCATCTACTCCTACTAATGAATCTACTCAAGAGCAAAGAGATGAGTATCAGCAGTGGGAGTCCTCAGATGAGTTGGATAAATGTTACATTATGGCCAACATCTTCGACGTGTTGCAGCAGTAACATGAAGGAATGGAGACTGTTGCCGATACAATGATGTCTCTAGAGGAGATGTTTGCTATAAAGTCTAGGATGACTAAGAGAGAGACAGTGACTGCTTTCA
Organism: Dipteronia dyeriana; assembly: GCA_032871835.1. Lineage (NCBI taxonomy): Eukaryota > Viridiplantae > Streptophyta > Magnoliopsida > Sapindales > Sapindaceae > Dipteronia > Dipteronia dyeriana. The sequence goes on along the minus strand of CM065300.1, from coordinate 108,206,373 downwards.
TAATTTTAGGATGAAACCTGGATAGGCTGCGAAAGATCACATGATGAAAGTCATAGCACATCTCAACATTGCTAAACTGAATGGTGATGAGATAGATGGCGAGATGAAAATTGACATGATTGTCAACTCACTGTCGAATTCCTTTGATCAATTCAAGTTGGACTACACCTTGAATAATAAGGAATTCACCTTGCAAGTCCTGATGCAAGATATTCAAAGCACGGAAAAAATCCTTGTGAAAGGCAAGGGTTAAGAGATTCATACCGTAGGTAAAGTTGCTACTGTTAAGACCCGTAAGAAGGTCAAGAAACAATAGAAGAAAAAACAACTAGGACCTGCCAAGAAAGAGACAAAGAAAGTAATCAAGATCGAAGGAAAGTGTTTCCTTTATGATGAAAAAGGACATTGGAAAAGAAATTGCCCAAAGTCTCAAGACAAGAAGGAAGAAGGTAATATTAATTATCTTGAAACATGTTTTTTGGATCATAGACTCTGGAGCCACTAATCATGTTTGTTTTTCCTTACAGTGGTTCAAGGAAATGAGATGGCTTAATGAGAACGAATTCAACTTGCATTTAAGCAATGGAGCGTTAGTGTCTGCTAGTTCAGTGGGATATATTAGAATCAGTTTAGATTCTTATAGATTTATATTTAATAGACGTTTATTATATACGTCAATTCAAGAGGAATTTAATTTTAGTTTCTTGTTTAAATAAATTTGGTTATTCGGTTACTTTAATAAAGCTTTTATTATTAGTAAGAATGACAAAATTATTTGCAAAGGTACATTGGAAAACGGTTTATTCTATTTGCATGGAAATATCTCTCACTTGTTAGAAACGGAATCAACGGAACCTAATCATAAAAGAGTAAAATTATCAAAAGATGAAACCTACATATGGCATTTGCGCCTAGGTCATATTAATCTAAATAGGATTAAAAGATTGGTTAGTGACAAACCTCTAAGTGACTTAAAGGTTGATAATCTACCAACTTGTGAATCTTGTTTGGAAGGTAAAATGACCAAAAGGTTATTCACGACCAAAGGTACAAGAGCCATCGAATGTTTAGGATTGATACACACTGATGTGTGTGGAACTATGAGCATTCAAGCAAGAGGTGGATATGAGTACTTCATCATTTTCATGGATGATTACTCAAGATTTGGCTATATGTATCTCATGAGACATAAGTCTGATACTTTTGACATGTTCAAAGCATTTAAAGCTGAAGTCGAAAATCTGCTTGAGAAACGCATAAAAGTCTTAAGGTCTGATCGTGGTGGACATTATCTATCTGGTGAGTTTCAGCAATATCTTATTAATAATAGGATAATTTCTCAATTTTTTACACCATGCACACCTCAACAAATTGGGGTGGCAGAAAGGAGAAATAGAACTATTTTGGACATGGTTAGGTCTTGTTGAGTTATTCAACGCTTCCTAATTTTTGTGGTGATATGCTTTACAAGCTGCTATGTACATTCTAAACGATGTACCATCTAAGTCGGTTCCTAAAACACCGCATGAGTTATGGACTGGAAGAAAGCCTAGTTTACAACACTTAATGATATTTGGATGTCATGCACACGTGTTAAAAGGAAAGACAGAAAAGATGGAGTCCCGTTCAGAAACATGCATATTTGTAGGGTATCCAAAAGGAACAAAAGGATATTATTTTTATAGTCCTTCAGATCTTAAAGTATTTGTTTCGACAAATGCTAAATTTTTGGAAGAGGACTATATGAATAATTTTGTACCTAAAAGTAGAATTGTCCTGAATGAGCTTCTAGGAGATACAATTCCACAAGAGGTTTCGCAACCAAGCCCAATTGTAAGTTCCATACCATCACAAGATCAACAATCTAACATACCTCGTCATAGTGGGAGGGTTGTTAGACAACCCGAGGGATACATCGGTCTGGGAGAATCTGTAGAGAATCTCCCAAATGACGATGATCCATATACGTACAAGGAAGCAATGGAAGATGTTGATTGTTGCCATTGGCAAAAGGCAAGGCAATCATAAATTGAATCTATGTTCAAAAACAAAGTCCGGTCTCTTGTAGACTAGCCTAAAGGGATAAAACCCATTGGGTTCAAGTGGGTATAAAAGAGGAAAAGAGGAATGGATGGAAATGTGGAAACCTTTAAAGCTAGATTGGTTGCTAAAGGTTATACACAGAAGAAAGGTATCGATTATAAAGAAACCTTCTCTCATGTGGCCACGCTTAAATCCATTAGGATATTCTTATCCATTGCGGCATCTCTAGACCTAGAGATTTGGCAAATGGATGTCAAGACAGCTTTCCTTAATGGAAGTCTTGACGAAAGCATCTACACGATGCAACCAGAAGGATTCATTGAAAAGGGCCAAGAGAAAAGGGTATGCAAGTTGCAAAGATCCATATATGGATTGAAGCAAGCATCCAGATCCTGGAACATAAGGTTTGACCAAGCCGTGAAAAGTTTTGGATTTATTCAAAACCTTGATGAACCTTGTGTATACAAAAGGATTAAAGGTGACAAGTTGGTTTTCCTAGTTCTTTACGTTGATGATATACTACTCATCGAAAACAATGTAGGTGTATTGACATCAATATAAGAATGGTTAGCAAAATAATTTGATATAAAGGACTTAGGAGAAACAAGTTATATTCTTAATATCCAAGTCATAAGGGATAGAAAGAATAGGACGATTGCATTATCCCAAGCTTCATACATAGATAAAATCTTGTCTAGGTTTTTCATGTAAGATTCTAAGAAAGGTATATTACCTTTCATACACGGAATCAAACTTTCTAAGGAACAAGTTCCTAAGAATGAGCATGAAGAGCAATTCATGAGTAGGGTTCCATACGCATCGACAGTTGGAAGTCTCATGTATGCAATGCTCTACACTAGACCAGATATTTGTTTTGTTGTGGGTATAGTTAACAGGTTTCAGTCAAAACCTGGTCTTGATCACTGGACGGCAGTCAACCATATTTTCAAGTATCTTAGGAGAACGAGAGATTATATGCTTGTATACTCTTGAGGGGATTTAATTTCCGTTGAGTATACAGATTTTGATTTTCAGTCAGCTTCTGACTCTAAGAGATCAACATCAGGATCTGTGTTTATTATTGGAGGAGGGGCAGTCGTATGGAGGAGTATCAAGGAATCTTGTATTGCTGATTCCACCATGAAGGCCAAGTATGTTGCCGTATGCGAGGCTGCTAAAGAGGCTGTCTTGTTCTGCCAATTCTTGATTGACTTGGATGTAGTTCCTGATACGAATAAGCAGATCACTATACATTATGACAATAATTGAGCAGTGGCTAATTCGAGAGAATCAAGAAGTCATAAGAGAGGGAAACACATTGAAAGAAAGTATCACCTTCTGAGGGAAATTGTGCATAGGAGTGACGTGACGATTACTAAGATCCCGTCAGTAGATAATCTAGTAGATCCCTTTACAAAGGCTATTCCAAAATAAGAGTTTTGATGGGAATCTAAAGAACATAGGGATGAAAGATATGACACATTTGCTACAGAGCAAGTGGGAGATCGTTGGGATTATGCTCGATAGCAAGAGTATAATAATGTATTTGACAATCTTTTCATATTAATAAAGTGACTTTTAGTTTAACAAATCTTATAGCATTTATAGTTTAATTATTATATTTTCCAAAAGTAAATAATCATAAGGTCAAAAGACTATGAGAAAATAAGAATTGTTCATACATCTTGATATGTATGAGGTAGACACAATTCTTTAGTTAGTTTTGAATAATATTCACAATTTAAGATAAAGGTTGGGCGCCTTTATCTTGTTAAAGTTGTAGATTCTTTTGCTAGCACTTGAGTGGGATCAAATATGTTATGATGAGTCTAAAATCATCAAAGTGTGGTGTCTTTGGGCAAAATAATCTAGTGCACTGGGTGCATTGAATAGGATCACAGTGAAATACTTTATCCAAAACCGTCATTGGATAAAAGTTTTTCACTTGAAGACAATCGGAGAGTCTATCTCAAACCTGAGATAAATGATGGACTTATGGTTGCAAGTATTATCATTTGAGCTATCAATGAGCATGATTATATAGCATAGTCTATCCTCGATAGTTTGGTGGTATTCAGTTGTTAATCGATAGAGAACTTCATTTATAGAAATGGACATCGTGACTCCATTTATTAAATGTGAGTAGAATATCATCATATGGATGTTTTGAGGTATTAGATATTAAATCTTAACATTAAGTTTTCAATAGTGTCTATTGAAACATGTCTTCTGGACAAATCAAAATATCCAAGTTCAAAATGTGGTCATATGAGTAAATATGGTAACTTGGAGAGCTATAGGCGGTCTATGAGCTCTTGGCGTTTACTGATATTCTTCATGAGGATACACTTTTTCCAATAAGGTTGTCTAGGGTATGAATGAGTAACATCAACTTATCCTGTCATTATTTAAGAGTTCAATTTTAGTTCTTATTTTAGTTCTTTAGTAGAATGAACTAAAATTAATAGATCGGACCTAAGTGAATCATTCGTTGATTGTGATTGAGTTGTGTCTATTGGAGCTTAAATTTAGATAGCCCGCCAAGATCCTCAATCCACACGAACTTTCATGGATCACTTGATATATTCTACCAGACCAATTTAGAGGTCCATCTAGAATTGTATTAAGGCATGTGGACTTGTTTCTTTTTGTAAGAATGGGTCTAGTTCACATGTGGACTTTTTATCAAGGTCCAATAGATTTAATAAAATAAGAAAAATAATATATATACCTATATATTGTTATAGGCAGCAAGGCTAATGTATAAAAGCCTAAATCTATTATTTTTTATTTTATTATTTAATTAAATGGATGTTAATTAATTTGTTGATTAATTAATTATTTAATTAAAACTCAAAATCTTTTTCCTAGTAGAAGATGGCCTCCTAAAATTATACTATTGTTGGTAGTATAATTAATATTAAAAACTATATTTGATAAGTATATAAATAAAAGGTAATTATTTATTTAATCAAATTAGAAAGTCTTTAATATGGTTACAAATACACTATTGAGTTGGACATGGAGTCTTGGTGTAGGAAAGAATTATTTTTTGAAAAGGATTCTTGATCACAAAGTAAATCTACCTAAGGGTAGAATTCTTCTTTGAAATGGATTCATAACCACCAAGTAAATCTACCTAAGGAAATAATTCTTAACAATCAAGTAAATCCTTTTTAGGAAAGGATTTGTGATCCTATATATACCAACTTGAAATTTCGGCCAGCCCTTATGATTTTATGAGAAAAATTTCGGCCAAGCTAGGTGATTTTCTAAGAGAGAATTCGGCCTAGCAAGAGAGAATTTTGAAGGAGAAAAAATTAGTTTTTTGCTCTAGAAAAAATTCGATCAACTCATAAATAAAGGGTGTAGAATTCGACCAAGGAGAAGAGAAAAAATGAACGTTTTTGTTTTTGATAGTACACCAGTATCTTTTACATCAAAAGGGTTTTGTGTACAAAATCAAATCGGGTTCACGCGAGTTTCAATCAAGTAGATTGATAATTCACAAGTGACCGGACGTTCTTGGATTTTTCTCTTGGAGGATTATTGTAACTAACAAAGAAAAAGATTTTGTTTGTTTCCATCATCGGGTATACAATTTAAAGAGAGGGAGCCCACACTCCTAGGTGATTCACATTCGTGAATGGATTGGAAGATCTTGAGGATTCAATTAGGTGCTAGTTCAATCGTCACGAGAAAATGGTACAACTCTTTTTATATACATCAATTAATCTAGGGTTAAGGTTCTTGTTATTAAAAGGGAAAAATTTTATTTATACCGAAACCCTAATTCTATAAATTCTCGCACTTCCGTTGCGTGATTTTCCCTACATGTGTTACCAAGTTATCGACGTTCAATGAATTCCCTCACAAAAATCCCTCATTTGTGAGTAGATATTGTATAATTCAATTGTCTAGACTATCCTTATATGAAAGTGTAAATTCCCTTAACCAATTATAGTGTAAAATATACCTAGGGGGAATAGGTATATGCTCAAATTTTAATCTTCTTTAAAAACACAAGCAATCTTATACAACACTTAGCATAATATCCAAAATGATATATGGCAAAGCAAATGACACAAATCAACTAAGTGAAGAAATTAAAGATGCTAAAAATCAACACAAGATATTTACGTGGTAAAACCTCCTAAGAGAAAACATCCACAGGTTGATACCACAACCACCAGCAAAAGCAAATCTACTATTTCAAATAAGAGTTACACACTCAAGCAATCAACACATGTTCTCCAAGCTATCACTCTTACTCTACCCTTGAACCTAGTGATCTACTAAGCCGACTTCCTATCCAAGACCTCCTGTCTCTAGGAAGATTCCTTGCTCACCTTTCCAGATCCTTCTGACCCTTGGCAAGACTTCTTGCTCAACTATCCGAGTCCTCCCTACTCTAGTTGAGACTTCCTTGCTCAACAATCCGAGGTCTCACACCTCTTGTCGAGACTTCCACTTGCTTAGGTATCCAAGTCCTCCCGACTCTAGCTAAGACTTCGAATTGCTCAAATCAAAGAATCACTCTAAGATATGAGACATCCTACCTCTTCACAAGGGTTCTAAGTGATCATGATAGCTAGATTATCAACAAATTCTATGGACATGCAACTAGATAGCTAGATTATGCTTTTAAAGAACAATCACAAATGTATCTAGGCAACCTAAGCATGTTATCAACTAAGAACCAAATCAATGAAATGAATATACCAATTGATGTAGACCTAGTTCTTAGAAAATGAAATTAAATCTAGAAATAGTCAATCAAGCATAAGAACAAAAGATTTCTAGAAACAATTTCATGTTTATCAAGTTTAGCACAAATTAATCAACTTATTACAAATCTAGCTAAACTTGAAAATCAAAACAACAAACCATAAAACGATATCAAAATCATCTTAGTCATGCTTCTTAATCAAAAGGCATCAATTAATATGAAGATCCAAGAATAAAACTAAGAAGAAGATGATTTTACCAACAATGATGAAATCTCGAACTGAAAATTTGAACACTGAGAATAATCAAGACATCCTTTGGTTCTGAAAATTCTTGGGGTTTGTAAATCTCTTCAAGACACTCGATTTCGGTTTTTGAATCAAGTCAATCCGAGTTATAATGAGAGAGATATCACCCAAACAAAAATTGAAAAGTTGATTCAAAAATATGCAGGTCAAAAATGAATATATATAAATATTCAAGGGACCTCTCAAAATATGCCGCGCCAACAACCACACTGGTTACGAGTGTTTTTTGAAAATTTCAAAGAAAATTATCACATGCAGTGAGCTCACGGAAGAGACATTAAGAGGCTCAATGAACGACGACACGTTACAGCAAAAGAAGCACATGGAAATTTGCCATTATTATTATTATTATTTTTTTATTTTTTTTTACATACCTCTCGTATTCTTCGACCGTTCTCCAGTCTCCGAACTCCGAATTTGAATCCGTTTGCGGATTACAAAACGGAACTCTCTCACGAACATGGATGACTATGAAACTCAATCCATAAAATAAAAATTCGACTCGATATACGAATACGAAGACAATGCATGTAACATGACTGGAAAGTTTCATAACTTTTTACTCGGAACTCGGAATCAAGTTTATGAGTAACCGAAATGACTGGAACTCAATAAGGAACAATATAACATCATATTCAAGTCCGATATCCATATTATACAAATATATAAACATACAAGCACATTTCACACAAAAATGCAAACTACATAGAGATAGTCTCCAATCATGCATTTGTCCAAAACATGTTACTTTCATACAAATGCATGAGCATTCAACTTCAAGTGTGTGAATGTGTTATACCAAATGATGCACAACGATGCATGGACACAAATGTATGATATGTGTGTGTGTACGCCTACGCCTTGCAAGAGGAGGAAGAATCTTGATACCTTAGTATCCAAGTAAGCATATATCCTCTTGAAGACGTACTTTGCATGCAAAGTCGATTTCCATCATTGAACACCAATCTAATCACAAACCACCTAAGCAACTAATCAATACAAACAAAGAGCGTTTTGTTATGAAATCAAGCCAACACAAATCTAAAACCTAACAATCTCCCCCTTTGGCTGTTCTATGACAAAACCTCAACCTCACCATACAATGATCACTCATAGTTGATTGCATTCTCACATCCTCACATTACAATGAGAACCCTAAACTAACACATCTTCAAGTCTTCATGAGTCTTCAAGATTCTCCTCTTTAATCATCAAGGCACCTGTGAGACAAACACTACCAAACAAACAGGAGATGTTCTACAAAGAAGATTGGTGAGATATATCCACAAAAATCAAACAAGAAATCATTTATCTCATATAAAAGTTCACTTTAAAGCACTCCATTTAGTTCCTTAACCTCAGCATACAAGAATTCTTTACTCCCCCTTAAGAAAAGAACTCTCCCCCTTAATACAAGAATGTCAATAATCCATAAAAAGGTACATTTCTTCAACACATTGTGAGGTATACATTTCTCCCCATTTTTGACAAGGAATAGTCGGTTTAATAAGGGAGCAAAGCAAATATATGAGATAAGTAACATGCATTTTTATTGTTCAAGTATGTCATGTTTTTATCTAAATAAAATCATGTGAACTTATCATAAAAGAAAACAAAGTCTAGCATACTATGCTCCCCCTTGATAAGTGTTCTATCTAAGATTAAGATAGGATATTGTTCACAAAGATATCCACACAATCACACAATCATGCAATTTTAAAGAAATTCAACAAAATAAGCTCCACAAACTATGAGAGATACACCAAGATTTTCAATCTCTCTCAAAATTCTTCTAAAATTGCTAGCAAATCAAATTCACTTGTAAGCAAAATAAGTGTGTGTGTGTGGATTTGCTTTAAACATATATAAAGGTGCAATTGGATCATCAACATGCAAACCATATCAACATCTATTCATCCTAAGCTTTTCCATAAAAGGTCAAACCGATTATCATCTAGAATTGCTTTTAAGAGAATAGATTTCAACATATGAGCATGTGTGCATGTGGCTCGTAATCCCATTTCTGTTTTTCAACCCGAGCAATCACAATTTTCAACTATACTCCTTTAAGCCTTCCTCCATTTATTTTTAGGCTTTGAATCAAAGATTTTTTTATTGATTCTTTGCAACACTTCTTTGATTTTTTTTTAAACATAAAAATATACACTTCATGACGGCTTTCACTCATCACAATGGTGTAGCCCTTTCCTACATTAGGTGGCTTCACAACCAAAGTGTGCAGCCTTTTTCATGAAGATGCTCGTTGAGTTCTATGTAGTTGCCGAAGCAAAATGGATACTAACCATAGGTCATCTTAAATGTACTAGTCAAAAGACTTCAAGGTGCATCCATAACTCACATATCTTCAAACTCAATTTACTCAAACTAAACATATGAGAGAAGCAAAGTGTGCACTTTTGAAAACCATTTTTTTAAGGCTTAAAAGCACATGATCTAAAAGCAATACAAAGAGACTTACTTAAGATCTTTACTTCTCAATAGAGTAGCTTTCATTGAATATAAAGCTCATATTTTTCAAAAGTATGCCACTCATCAATCAAACAAGCATTTCACACATCATATATAAGATCATTGTTAACAAATCACTAAATGATCTTTAGAGAGCAAATGTCATGAAGAACCATATGAAAGCTATACTAGTTCTCTAATATGACATGCTACATGATGTAATGCACACATAGAGTTGAAAAGATGAATCAAGAAAGCAAGCTTTAGAGTAGAGATATACCTTCGCAAGCTTTTTCATCAACGTAAAGTCTTCGCCCTTTTTATGAGCTATCTTGGCTTGTTTGTCCTCATGACAACAAGTTGTTGGTGTGTATTCCCAAGAGAATAAAGACTAAATATCTCAACTCAAACAGACATATAAAATGACTTTCTCCAAAAGTCTTAACAAATTACACAAAATAGATTTCAAAATTGGACTTCTCTAAAATCAACCAACAAATTTTGACCATCATGGTAAAAGTATGAGAATATTAAGTCCATGTATTGACAAGAGACACCAAGTTTGAATGGTGAATCGAGCATATTACAAATGACTTAGTCAACCGTCAAACTTAAAACTCTTATCAAACAAGAACAAAAAAAAATATTCTCATATGTGCTACTCAATCAAGTATGAGAGCACTCACCTTTGACCATATTGGTCTTAGGTGAACCAACACAAATAACATCATGATCATTACTCATGGCAATATGAAATCTAGAAGATAAATCATCAACTATCCTCTTCATGAAAATTTCACTCATTTTAAACTCATTGTTATTGCCATGCACAAATATTTCATCAATACACGATATATGACCATCATGCTTTTTCACATTCTCATCCATACATATCTTCTTGACATTCTTCTTCACATGTTTATCATTATTATGCACAACATTCAAAGATTTATCAATATCAACATGTTTAGAAGAATGACTAGGAACCTTTTTCACATCATGATTTTTAATCCAAACTTTCCTAGTAAGTTTCTTCACATGATCATGACCAATATAAACATTTTTCAAAACATCAAAACCATTATCATGTTTAGAATATTTCAAAGAAGATTTGTTCAACTCACTAGCATGCATATTATTTCCTAGTTTGCATTGCCTAATATATACATAACATCTAGGTCTAATGTGACCAATTACATTGCAATAATGACAAACCGGAATAAATTTAGAAAAATTACCTTTTGAGTGTGCATGCTTTGGTTGAGAGGTTGGTTGAGAAATTCCATAGCTCTTCTTGTCTTTCTCTTTGGCTTTGGAAGAAATAGTAGTTGAGCCTTTTCTAATCCAATTTTTTTTAACACCATGTTTATCATTACTATTAACAACATGCTTTGACTTATTCTTTGGCTTACTATCATGCAAATCGACTTTATTAGTCACATTTTCAAACAAGTCAAACAAAGCATTGTCAAACTTTTTATGCATAGTATTATGAGGCACAACATGTGTTTTCACAAGCAAGTCATCAACAATATTTTTCTTAACATGCTTTTCCAAGGTCTCCCTATGTCTAGATCTAGATCCATACATGGATGATTGCCTAGGACTATTCATCAAAGACATATCATACAAATCATTCTCATATTTGCATTTATGAATATATTCATAGCATCTAGGTCTTATATGTCCTACCATGTTACAAAAATGGCAAATAGGTACAAATTTGAGAGGGTTACCTTTAGCTTGAGCATTTGAAGTAGTATACATTCTCACATTGTTACCTCTTTGATTTCCATTCCTTGATGCTTTGTCTTTTGCATGAGAAAATGATGATTTTGTCTTTGACCTTGTTGAGATTTTCCTTTGTTGCTCTTTGTTGATGTTGAGGTACTTCCGGTTACATCCATAGCTTCACCTTTAGAGAGAGTACCTACATTCACTTTACCACTTGCTTTGACAAAAGTAGAATTATTAGATGAAGGTGTAACCTTTTCAATCACATAACCTAATCCTCTTTTGTCACTAGGATTCTTACCAATCTTGATGAGAGTTTATACTTTACTAGCACTAGATGACATCTTACCTATCATCTTGTTAGCCTCATCAAGCTTATCACAAAGCATCTTCTCTTGATACTCATGCTTACTAATTTTGACTCTAAGCACATTTTCAAGTCTTTGAGCACGATCAAGAGAATCATCTATTTGCTCAACTTCTTGTTTCAAAATTTCTAGTCTTTCATTACTATCTTTCAAGTTATTCTCTAGACTAAGGATTTTGTCTTTAAGCTCTTTATTCTCTTTTTGCTTATTCTCTTCTTCCATGATAAACAACTTCATAGTAAAGTCTTCTTTCAAATCATCTAGCTCTTTAGCACTTTCTTCTATCTTTGAAAAATAATTTTCAATGGTTTCTTTATGCTCCGTAATGAATTCATTTTGCTTGCTTATCTTCTCCAAAGACATATTCTTCTCATTTTCAAGAGCTTTGATTATCACCACTAAATTGGCATTGATCAACTTCAACTTATTGTTCTCATCATTCTTCTCAAAATTTTCACTAGTTAGTTGAAGGATCTTGTCATTTAAGCTTGTTTCATCATGATGTGAGGAGAATTCACTATCTTCATTACTTAAAGAGTATTCACTTTCCTCACTACTTAAGGATTCTTCACTACTATCCTCAAATCCTCCTTCATATATAGCCGGGTGAGGAATGTAATTGCTAGTATATTTTCGATCATTCGAGGACTCCTCTTCCTCTTTTACATCACTCACACTCACATCACTCCAAGTAGCTGCCATTGCTAAGCCTTTCTTAGACTCTTTCTTCTCATTAGCACTATTGGTAGAAATAAATCCAATCCCATTGCATTCAAGACATCGAATTAGCTTCTTCTTAGATTTATCCTTACAATCTACCATTTCTTTTAGAGTGATTTTTTTATCAACTTCCTCTCTCTTAGAACATATGTTCTTTAGAAATTTCTTGAAAGCTATCACCATACTAACCATATCATCTTCACTCTTCTCATTAGTCACTTTGAGTGTTATTCCCTTATCCTCAAACCTTGGCTTGAACCCAAGCTCATATGCTTGTAGAGACCCAAGAAGCTCATCAACCCTCATAAGATCGACGTTCTTGCTTTCTTCAATTGCAGTCACCTTTGCATTAAATCTCTTCGGTAAGGATCTTAAGATTTTCCAATTAATTCTCTCTTGTGGATATGGGTCTCCCAAAGTTTGACTTTGATTGGTGATATTCAAGAGTCTAGTTTTAAAGTCTACTAACTTTTCACCCTCATCCATAACAAGACTTTCAAATTGAGAGGTAAGCGTTTGTACTCTTGACCTTCGAACCGCCAACGTACCCTCATTGATAATTTGGAAAGTATCCCATGCTTCCTTTGCCGATTCGAGGTTTTAGATGTAGATAAATTGAGTACCATCTACACCACCAAATATTGCATTCATTGCCCTATGATGCCATTTAGCATTATCAAATTCAATAGCCATCCATTCGGCTCTCGGCTTCAAAATCATAGTGCCATCTTCTTGCCTTTCGGTAGGTATCTCATAACCTTCCTTAATACTCATACATGCCTTTTCATTGATGGATCTAATGTAGGCTCTCATCCTAATTTTCCAAAAGGAATAGTTACCACTATTCAAGAGTGGAGGTCTAGCACTAGATGCACCTTCCAACATAGAATCACCCATAGCACAAAAACAACAAACATTATAAAATGGACCTATCTAATTACTTCTAGACACCAGCTCTGATACCAATTGTAAATTCCCTTAACCAATTATAGTGTAAAATATACATAGAGGGGGGTGAATAAGTATATGCTCAAATTTTAATCTTCTTTGAAAACACAAGCAATCTTATACAAAACTTAGCATAATATCCAAAATGATATATGACAAAGCAAATGACACAAATCAACTAAGTGAAGAAATTAAAGATGGTAAAAATCAACACAAGAAATTTACGTGGTAAAACCTCCTAAGAGGAAACATTCACGGGTTGATACCACAACCACCGGTAAAAGTAAATCCACTATTTCAAATAAGTGTTACACACTCAAGCAATCAACACATGCTCTCCAAGCTATCACTCTTACTCTACCCTTGAACCTAGTGATCTACTAAGCCGACTTCCTCTCCAAGACCTCCTGTCTCTAGGAAAATTCCTTGCTCACTTTTCTAGACCCTCCCGACCCTAGGCAAACTTCTTCCTCAACTATCCGAGTCCTTCCGACTCTAGTTGAAACTTCCTTGCTCAACAATCTGAAGTCTCACACCTCTTGTCGAGACTAGTGGTGTAAAAGTGGGCCGGCCGGTGACAGGCCGGTCCGGCCTGCCCAGGGAGTTCACGGGTTGTTCTTGGAATGGCCCGTGAAGGAAGAGGGCCAGGCCGCGGCCTGCCCTGGGACGGGCCTCGTGCCAGACCTCTGGGAGGAGGCCCGGCAGGCCGGCCTGCCTGGCAAACCGGTCCGCCGGTCTGTTCGGGCAATTTTTTTTTTTTTTCAAAAAGCCTCCAACGGCTGGAAATCAATTCCAGCCGTTGGCTGACGTCAGCCAAAGGCTGGAATTGATTTCTAGCCGTTGGAGGAAATTAAAATTACCAAAACCCCCCTACAATCTTTTAAATTACATTTTGACCCACAAATCAAATTTTTCTATAAATACTTCCATCCATTTCATTTTCCATTAACTCTCTCTATCATTCTTTCAATCTCTCATTCTCTCAAATCTCAATCTCTAATATATTCTCCAATTCTCTAAACTTTTTCATTCATTTTGGTTATTACTCTCTCTACAAAATTCTCTACGTTTTCCACCAACACACCAAATTTTAAAGGTACAATTTTGTTATTACTTTTGGTCTAACATATTCTCATAGTAAATTTATATGTTTATGTTTAGATTTGAGTTACTTAATGAAAACATTATCTATTTAGTTAGTTAGTTTATCAATTTTTGGGCTTTAATGTTAATATTATTTGTTTAGTTTATTAAGATTTTTAAGTTTAGTAGTAATTTTAATATTTGTAATAAGTAAATGATGAATGTTAAGTGTAGTAATTACGTTTGATATTATTTTTTTCATAAATTAAAATTTTTCATTTGTAGATTATGATAGTAAATTTAAAAGTAGTGGTTCAAATCATCAATTTTATGTTAGTATATTATGTTAGTAAATTTATCAATTTTATTTGTAGTAGTGAACTAGTGAATTTAAAATTTTATTTTAGTAGATTATGATTTTTTTTGTTTATTTAATTTGTTTTTTAAGTAAATAAATTATTGTAAGTGTCGTATTAGTTATAGTAATTATTGTTAGTAAATTAAGATTACTGTTAGTAAATATTGATTTTTAATTTGACTATTAACTACTATAGTGCTCATATTTTTATTCAGATAATGGATCATAACCAGCAGCCTTATTTTCCGGACGGTTTGAATATGATCAACGATGAATTTGATATTTTAGAACCGACCCATACTCAAGCGGGACCTTCTGGTTCCGGCGTTACACCAACATCACGTCCCAGAAAATTAACATCAGATGTGTGACAATGTTTCAACATAGTCCAAATGACACCCCCAAACGGGGCGTCTGGCCTCAGAGCTAAATGTGAGTTTTGCCATAAGAATTATGCTACAAGTATGGGGGGAACCGGACATTTGAGACGGCATATGCACAAATGTATGCCTGCACATGGACAGGTAGATACTACAACCCAGACACAGCTTCAACGGTACCTAGACGGGTCCGTTACGACGTGGCAGTTCGACGCTATGCACGCTAGAGAGTGCTTGGCACGATACATTGCACAAACTGATCAACCGATCAATATTGGTGAGAGTCCATTTTATAAAGAATTAATCACATATGCATATAACCCCCAATATGAACCTGTTTCTAGAACCACCACTAGAAATGATTTGATACGATTGTTTGAAACCGAAAGGGATGACTTAGTTGCTGAAATACAGCATTTAAGTGTCTCTATTGCATTAACTTCTGATATTTGGAATGCATGTTTCAAACAGGACTATTTATGTGTCACGGGACACTATTTAGATTCTGATTGGAGGATAACAAAAAGAATTTTTGGTTTTCGTCCTATGGATTTTGCACATACCGCAGAAAACATTTTTAATGTCATAATGGAAGTTTTAGAAACTTATGAAATCACGCATCGCATTCTGTCAATCACATTTGATAATGCATCTGCAAATACTAGCTCTATTGCATTGTTTGTTGCAAGAAATATCCCGCAAGATGGAGGTTATTTCTTCCATCAACGGTGTGCATGCCATATTTTAAATTTAGTTGTACAGGCTGGTTTAAAGCAGATAAGCGACCAAATAGATCGCATCAGAGATGCCATTTCTTGGATTTGCAGTTCTAATCCTAGATTCAGTGAATTCAAGAGACATTGTAAATTAAACGGTCTCAAACCCCGACGATTCCAAATTGATATGCCGGTAAGGAGGAACTCTACTTATTTAATGTTGCAAAATTGTTTGGAATATGATACAACCATTACATGATTTTATAACATGAAATTGACCGGAACAGGACAACTTAGTCCAAAATTACTTTCCACAGACGATTGGTATGTGGCAAAGATTTTTGTTCAATTTTTAAAGATTTTTTACAATGCCACTGTAACTCTTTCCGGGGTATATTACCCCACATCTTCCCAGGCAATCCATCAGATAGTGGAAATGTCTGAACTGTTAAACAGTTATAGAAAAGATGAACATCTAAGCGCTGCAGTTGTTGTCATGGAGACAAAGTTGAAAAAATATTGGGCTAACATTCCCTTACTTTATGCCTTAAGTGCTATAATAGATCTCAGGGTTAAATTATCTGGTTTAGAAGTTTTGCTTAAGTTTAGTGGTATTAATTTGTCAATAGATTATTCAGAACAAATTACTGACATTCGAACCAAGTTGTTCAAGATTTTTCAGATTAATGAGACCAGGTTTGGCAACATTGTCATCCCCCAATCAACACGACCGCAGACAGAGCCGAAGCAAACAAGTTGGAGCATTCTGAAAAGAAGAAAAAAAGACAAATCAGCAAGTACTTCTTCGGGGCAAAGATCTAGCCCATCTTCTTGTACCGAACTTATTAGGTACCTTGAAGCACAGTTCGATGCTGTTGAAGACAATGAAGAGTTTGATTTGTTGTTATGGTGGAAGACCTATACGTACAGGTATCCAGTTCTGTCACACTTAGCACGTGACGTACTGGTTTTTCCAGTGTCAACGGTGTCTTCAGAACAAGCTTTCAGCACAAGTGGACGCATAATTGAACCAAGAAGAAGCTGTTTGTCTCCAGAGATGGTTGAGGTATTAACATGCCTTCGGGATTGGGAGCATGCTAAAAAAAGGTTACAAAATCTAACTGTAGATAAAGAACTTAATCTAAATTTCGACAATCTATATATTGATGACCCTTCAGGTAGTGGTCAGGGCCAGAACTAGGTTATACTTTTACATATGTATTTATTATATACTTGTAAGTTGTAAAACGGTTGCACTCTTTTTCCCTTTCCAAGTTTTTATCCCACTGGGTTTTTCTTGGTAAGGTTTTTAATGAGACAATCATGTAAATATGTATTACTGAATTCCATAAGTGAAAAATAAATAAATAATTAAAAAATTGATCGTTCTCTTTATTCATTTCAAATCCTAATAATTGTTCGTTCTCTTCATTTATTTTAAATTCTAAACCCTTAACCATAAACTATAAATCCTAAACCCTATACCATAAATCCAAAAAAACGTAATTTGGAAAAAAAATTGGACCAAAAAACTAACCCGCCGGACCAGACCCGTTAGGCCTGGCCTGGTCGGCCCTCCAGAGAGGCCCGGCGGGCCCGCCTGGCACGACACGCAGGCACGGCCGGCCTGAGGCAGGCCGGCATGCCTTGCCGGGCCTGGTTCTCTGGAAACAGGCCGGCCAGGCCCGGCCCGCGACACCGTCGCTGCCCTGCCCGGCCCAGCTCGGCCTGTTTCCAGAAATGGACTGGCCAAGCCGTCCCTAATGGGCCGGGCCAGTCCATTTTTACACCACTAATCGAGACTTCCACTTGCTTAGCTATCCAAGTCCTCCCGACTCTAGCTCAGACTTCCAATTGCTCAAATCAAAGAATCACTCTAAGATATAAGACTTCCTACCTCTTCACAAGGCTTCTAAGTAATCATGAATGCAAAACACAAACAAGCCCTCAACATAGAAAATGATGATCAACAAATTCTATGGGCATGCAACTAGATAGCTAGATTATGATTTCAAAGAACAATCACAAATGTATCTAGGCAACCTAAGCATGTTATCAACTAAGAACCAAATCAATGAAATGAATATACCAATTGATGTAGACCTAGTTCTTAGAAAATGAAATTAAATCTAGAAATAGTAAATCAAGCATAAGAACAAAAGATTTCTAGAAAAAAATTCATATTTATCAAGTTTAGCACAAATCAATCAACTTATCACAAATCTAGCTAAACTTGAAAATCAAAACAACAAACCACAAAATGATATCAAAATCATCTTAGTCATTCTTCTTAATCAAAAGGCATCAATCAATAAGAAGATCCAAGAATAAAACTAAGAAGAAGATGATTTTACCAACAATGATGAAATCTTGAACTGAAAATCTGAACACTGTGAATAATCAAGACATCCTTTGGTTTTGAAAATACTTGGGGTTTATAAATCTCTTCAAGACATTCTATTTCGGTTTTTGAATCAAGTCAATATGAGTTATAATGAGAGAGATACCACCAAAACAAAAATTGAAAAGTTGATTCAAAAATATGCAGGTCAAAAATGAATATATATATATATATATATATATATTCAAGGGACCTCTCAAAATGTGCCGCGCCAACAACCACATCTGGTTACGCGTGTTTTCTGGAAATTTCAAAGAAAATTATCACATGCAGAGAGCTCACGGAAGAGACACTATGAAGCTCAATGAACGACGACGTATTAAAGCAAAAGAAGCACAACACGATTGGTTTCACGTGAATGCGTCACACTCTATAAACATCTGATGATATAAAAATTATTCTACGCAATGAGCTCACGGTAGAAGCATTCAAGTTCACCAATAGAAAATCAAGCATGTGACTCCAATTGATTTGATTGATCATCTACACCAAACATTATTTGCATGAAATATATGTAATAAAAACCTCTTTAATTCATGAAACAAAAAACAACTGAGATGTGTCGTGGGCATCTCGTGACCAGAGAGATATTTTTTGGCGAGATGGTCACGCGCCAATTCGGCCAAGGAGGGCAAATGGCAATTTCCCATTAATTTTTTTATTTTTTATTTTTTATTTTTTTACATACCTCTCGTATTCTTCGACCGCTCTTCGGTTTCCGACGTCCGAATTCGAATCCGTTTACGGATTACAAAACGGAACTCTCTCACGAACATGGAAGACTATGAAACTCAACCCAGAAAATAAAAATTCGACTTGATATACGAATACAAAGACAATGCATGCAACATGACTGGAAAGTTTCATAACTTTTTACTTGGAACTCAAAATCAAGTGTATGAGTAACCGAAATGACCGGAACTCAATAAGGAACAATATAACATCAAATTCAAGTCCAATATCCATGTTATACAAATATATAAATATACAAACACATTTCACACAAGAATGCAAACTACATAGAGATAGTCTCCAATCATGCATTTATCCAAAACATGTTACTTCCATACCAATGTATGGGAATTCAACTTCAAGTGTGTGAATGTGTTATACCAAATGATGCACAACGATATAGGGACATAAATGTATGATATGTGTGTGTGTACGCCTACGCCTTGCAAGAGGAGGAAGAATCTTGATACCTTAACATCCAAGTAAGCATATATCCTCTTGAAGACGAACTTTGCATGCGAAGTTGCTTTCCATCATTGAAGACCGATCTAATCATGAACCACTTAAGCAACTAAGCAATACAAACAAAGAGTGTTTTGTTATGTAATCAAGCCAGCACAAATCTAAAACCTAACAGGAAGTATCATGCTAAATTCCATTCAGGAATACCCCTTGGGGGGTTAATATACGAAACATAAAGCTCAACTAAACTTGGAGGCTATAGGCGTTCCAAACACCTTCTTCCACAGTTTAATGCGTGTGATAAAATTTCATAGAATGATTTACCAAGTTATCTAGATGCCAATTAGATACCTAAACCATTTAATGCATGTTCATACCAAAAGAGATATATGAGCATCATTCCTATTCTATATGAAATGTTACCAAACAATGACAAACATTGCAATGTTTACAGAAAAGTAAATAGCCACAATTTTGGTCAATCCTAGAAAAATAAGTAAATTACATTAGTTTGAAATACAAAACCCTAATCCTAACATGGCGAACAAGTCATCAAGAGGCCACCGTCCATAGGTCTCGTGATCGGGTACTTGTGCACCCGAAACCTTGTGCAGCTACCCCGAGTTACTCCGTTGCTACTGTTTCTGCTTCGAATTCTTCAATTCTTTGATTCTTCAAAACTTGAATATATTACAACATTTTTTCTTATTACAACAATAAAATAAAAAAAATTAGCAACTACCAAAAAAGAAATTATGGCGATGATAGGCCACCATTCTTGTTACAATCTTAAAACAAAAATACATTGAAATTCTAGGACCAAAATTGAGCAATAACAAATCAGATTATTAAAAACACATATATATCCATACATTCCAATGTAAATATATATATACGAATTCTTAGAGTGTCATCTCTTTCTAAGACATGCATATTTACAATTAAAAGAAATAGATTCACGTATATATAGATCAATTAATCAAAGGTACAACTAGGCCCTGATACCATTTGTAAGAGTAAACACGTGGCGGAAGTGGAAAATTTCGATTGGTATATTTCAAAAAAAAATCTTGAAAAGAATGGACCTTAACCCATGATTAACTAACATATAATAAAATTATCATACCTTTATCTCGTGACAATTGAAGTTGAGCCGAATTGAATCCACAAGATCTTCCAGTCAAATCATGAACTTGGATCACTTAGGAGTGTGGGCTCCCTTTATTTGAATTGTATACCTGAGGCTGGTAAACAAACAAAAATCTTTTTCTTTGTTAGTCATAATAACCCTTCTAGAGAAAACAAATAACGTTTGGCACTTGCAAATTATGAATCTGATTGATTGAAACTCGTGTGAACCCGATTCAATGTTGTACACAATACATTTTGATGTAAAGGATACTATTACACTATCGAAAACAAAATCGCTCCTTTTGTTTTCTCTATGCCTGGCCAAATTCTCTCTCTTTTTTTTTATGAGTTGGTGGAATTTCTCTAGAGTAAAAAACCAAAATTTTCCCCTCAAAATTCTAGGGTTCCAAAACCCTCTTGGCCAAATTTTCTCTTGCAGAATATATAGGTCATGGCCGGATCCTCTCCTTAGGAGGATTTATGTCTTGTGGCCAAATCTTCTTAAAAATAGGATTTGTGTGTTAGCCAAGAAACCTCACGCAAAGAAGAATTCTTTCCCATACCAAGACTCATATTCCAACTAATTAGTGTATTTATGAAATAACAAATTATTGAATATAAATTAAATTGTGATTTTATCAAAAACTTCCTAATTTGACCAATTGTCAATTAGAGCTTTGATAGATATCAAATACTTCCCAATTTGACTAGATATATAATAAATTCATTTTATTTATCTACTTATCAAATCAAGTCTTTGATACTTATTATACTACCATCAATAGTATAACACTAGGAGACCTTCTCCTACTAGGAAAAATATTTTAACTTTTAATTAAATACTTAATTAATTAATTTCCATTTAATTAAATAATATAATAAAATAAAAATATTAGGCTATTATATTAGCCCTTGCCGCCCAACCTATTATTTAGGCAATATATGATTTTTCGATTTTATTAAATCCATTGGACTTTAATAAAAAGTCCACATTTGAACTACGCTCATTCTTACTAAAAAGGAAACAAGTCCACATGTCTTAAATTAATACATTAATATAATTTGAACAGCCCATTTAATTAAAATGTGCAAATTATATAATGGAATGCTAATCGCACCTCATTAGGGCTGCCTAAGGATTCCCACAACCTTGGCCACCTATTCCAGGTATTTTGAAGAGTTACCACATGCGTTGATCACACATGACCGGACCTTTCCAAAATTTTTGGATTCTAAAATCCAAAAACAATTCTAGATGGATCCAGAAATTAGTCTAGTAGAATATATCAAGTGATCCATGCAAATTCGTATGGACTGGGATATTGGCAGGCTATTTTAATTTTAGCTCCAATAGATATAACCTAAGCACAATCAACAAATGAATCACTTAGGTTCGATCTATTAATTTTAGTTCATTTTACTAAAGAACTAAAATTGAACACCTAAATAAAGATAGAATAAGTTAATGTTCCTCATTCGTACACTAGACAATCTTAGTGGAAATAGTGTATCCTCGTGAAGAATACCAATAATCGCCAAGAGCTCATAGACCGCATATGGCTCTCCTAGTTACCATATTTACTCATATGACCACATTTTGAACTTGGATATTTTGACTTGTCCAAAAACCATATTTCAATAGATACTATTAAAAACTTAACATTAAGATTTAACATCCAATACCTCAAAATATCAATATGATGATATTCTATTCGCATTTAATAAATGGAGCCACGATGTCCATAGCTATAAATGAAGTCCTTTATCGATTAACAAATGAATACCACCAAACCATCGAGAATAGACTATGCTATATAAGCGTACTCTTTGATGGCTCAAATGATAACACTTGTGACCATAAGTCCATCATTTATCTCAAGATTGAGATAGACTCTCCGATTGTCTTCAAGTGAAAACTTTTATCCATTGACGGTTCTGGATAAAGTATCTCACTTTGATCCTATTCAATGTACCTAGTGCACTAGATTCTTTTGCCCAAAGACACCACACTTTGCCGATTTTAGACTCATCATAACATATTTGATCCTACTCAAATGCTAGTAAAAGAATCTACAACTTTGACAAGATAAAGGCGCCCAACCTTTATCTTAAGTTGTGAATACTGTTCAAGACTATGTAAAGAATTGTGTCTATCTCATGCATATCCAGATGTACGAACAATTCTTCATTTCTCAGAGTCTTTTGACTTTATGATTATTTACTTTTGACAATTATAACAATTAAACTATAAATGCTATAAGATTTTTTAACTTAGAAATCATTTTATTAATATGAAAAGATTGTCAAATACATTATTACACTCTTGCTATTGAGCATAATCCTTATAGATAATGCTGTTGAATTTACTTTCAAGACATTTGACGAATATAGCAGATCAATTGGGATTGATGTTGAATATCCAATTTCACAGGTTCATATTCAGAACGGATTAGCAGAATCACTTATCAAGTGTCTACAGGTGATTGTAAGAACTTTATTATTGCGAACACAATTACCAATTTCTGTGTGGGGACATGTTATTTTACAAGCTGGTACATTAATTTGTCTTCGTCCCACTACTTATCATCAGTTTTCACCAGTATAACTTGTATTTGCCATCAACCGGGTATTTATCACCTGTGTATTTTTGGTTGTGCAGTATATGTCCCAATTGCACCAACACATAGAACTAAAATGGGACCCCAACGGCATTGGGGAATATATGTCGGTTTAGATTCACCATCAATTATTAGATATATGGAACCTTTAACTGGTGATCTTTTTATTGCACGATTTGCTAATTGTCATTTTGATGAAAGAATTTCCCATCATTCGGAAAATGAAAAACTTCTTCTGAAGAGATGCGAGAACTTTCTTGAAAATTTTCTAGTCTAATTCATCTTGACCCATACACATCTCAATGTGAAAATGAAGTACACAAGATGGTTCATCTTCAAACAATAGCAAATCAGTTACCATAAGCATTTACCGATACTACTAGGGTAACAAAATCATACATCACAACTATTAATGTACCAACGTCGGTGATTATTCCAGAAGAACAATCTAAACATATGATAGCAAAAGGATCATCCACTACATGCTAGAAGCGTGGTAGGCTACTCAGTTCGAAAGATATTTTTCCTTAGAAGAGGAAAAGAAATTACCAAGATCATGTTCCTGAGATTATAAATAAATCAACTTTTTCAAAATCAACTCCACAAAAGTTAAATGTACCTGAAAGAACATAAGTCACTAAGTGGCAGAAACTCCTGCAAGGGAAGGAATCCCTGGAGAGATTCAAGTATGGACCCAAGCCCTCAAAAAACCCTCATAAATTAAAAGGGTTTGAACCCAACACACATAAGAATATTATGTATATGGGTAGGGTTGAAACCAGGCCTACAAAAAACAGGTTAAAGCCTAAGCCCTCCCTTTTACCCTACATTATTACACTAGTGTGAGATTGTGACCCGAATTGGATCCGAATGTTGAATTGGATTTGGATCCAAAATTTGTCCCATATTTTTTGACCCAGATTATTAACACATTTTGACCCTGATTTGGATCCGAATTTAGATCCAATTTTTTATCTGAATTTTTAACACTTTTGTTTTACCTGAATTTGGATCCAATTTCTGACCCATTTTTTTTACACATATGTTTTTACCTAGATTCATTGGGTCACAATTTTTACAAACCAAATTAATTAAAAATTCTATTAAAACAATTAATCCAAATAGAACAATTTTTAAATTCAATCCAAATAGAACAATTTTTACAACTCAATCCAAATAGAACAATTTTTACATTGTACTAAAAATCAATAGTAATGCAAAATAAAAATCCAAAACACAACAAAAAATCAAGACGGTGCTACCAGCTCTTCATTATCTATTCCTTCAGTTGCCTATACTTCTTCCGGGATATGACCTAATAATAATAAAAATAAATTAAACAAAAAAAATGTATAATCAACATCAATGGTAACTAATCTTATATTAAAGTATAACATAATTTGAAAATTTTCATACCTTGAAGAGGAGCCCATATCCAATTTTGTGCACACATCAAGGATTCTAACGTGTTTGGATGCAATCTTCTACGATACGGACTCAAAAATCTACCACCAACACTAAAAGCAGACTTAGAAACCACCATAGAGACAGGAATAAACCCACTTCATACTTCTTGCCATTGTCTGTAACTCAGTGTAAGGAGAATTAACCCACCTATTCATTGTCTCTCTCATTTTGCTAATCATCGGAAAAACCAAATTCGCGATGGGGTATTTGGTACCTAGAAATTTGAAAAACTAGATCAACTAACCATATAAAAAAATAAC
This sequence comes from Dipteronia dyeriana, assembly GCA_032871835.1. NCBI lineage: Eukaryota > Viridiplantae > Streptophyta > Magnoliopsida > Sapindales > Sapindaceae > Dipteronia > Dipteronia dyeriana. The sequence goes on along the minus strand of CM065300.1, from coordinate 108,181,447 downwards.
AAAATTTAAAATTTAAACACTTAGGAAAAAGTAATAATACTTGAGAAAAATTTCGTTAATTTTTAAAAAGGTTGCAAATGCTCCACCATAGTTGTTGCAAATTGCCAATGTGATTCTTCAAGCAAACATTCATAATGCGGATCACATTGTTGAACACGAACAACAACATCCTTATACATCAACGCAACCGAAAGCATAAAATATGTGAAATTCCATCTTGTAGGACAATCAAGCACAAGCTTTTTAGCATATTTTATTTTTAGTTGATTTGTCGCATACTCAAAAGCTTCAATTCTTTTACTTGATGCTATCCAATAACAAACAGTGTCCCTAATTTTCTCAATTCCATCCACAATCACTTTCAACCCATCTCGTACTACCAAATTCAAGACGTGGGCACAAAATCTCATATGGAAAAATTTCTCACCTAACAAAAACTTATCTGAAAATTTGTTCTTGACTTTATCAATCATTGAATTATAAGTAGAACAATTATCTACAGTAATAGCAGACAAGCTTCTATCGACATTCCAATCAAACAAACATTTCACCAATTGATCACCAAGTGATTCAACATCGTGTGGAGATAATACATGTATAAACCTCAATATACGACTATGTAACACCCACGATTGGTCAATGAAATGCATAGTAACAACCATGTATCCCATTTTTGTACTAGAAGTTGACATATCTGTATTACTTGTAACTTTGCTCTCAATGCTCTCCAACAATTTTTTTGTTTTATCTCTCTCAAAATTATACAACTTAAAGATCTCATTTTTCAGCATGTTTCTACTCATTGATTCAAACCTAGGTTGACAATACTCCATCATTTCCCAAAACCCGGTGTATTCAATAAAACGTAAAGTAAGTTCATGCATAATAATCAACTTGGCTACTTTAGCCTTACCAACATCAGGATCAAACAAAGTATTTGTTTGATATATAGCTGCTTGATGTTTGCTAAGACATTTTTCCATGTGTCTTTTCAAACTAGATGTCCCTGTCCATTGACTAGCAACCAATAGTTTTCTATAAAAGTTACACTTTCTTTCTTTACACCGTTAACATCAACTCTTTCCATGTGACTCCAAATAAATGAAGTTTCACGCTTCTATTTAGAACCACCCGAAAAGCTACTAGGTTCAACATCTCTTATTTCATTATTTCCACCACCTGTTGAAGTATTTATCTGACTTCCTTCTTCAAAACTAGTTATTGTGTTTTGCTACCTAATTCGTTTAAACAATTCAATCAAAAACCAAACCCAACACATATTTGAATATATCTATAAAACACATATTTGAATTGCTTGAAATGAAGCTTATAAAAAACATTAAAATAACTATTAAAATAAAAAACAGATTTTTTGTTGATTATGAAATGGAAAGCAGCCGCAGTTAATACAACAGTAATGACAACCTAATCAAACAAATGAAAATAAAGGCAATTAAAAAAAATGTTTAAGTACTCACTTAAAGTCCTATGAATTAAGACAGTAACTGTATTTTGTAGTTATATGGTTATTAAAAGATGAAAGATTGGTCCTTTAAAAAAAAGATGAAATATTGGTATGTATCACTGTTCAATAAAATATTTCTCTTGCCTAATCTCAACAAAGGTGGAACCAAAGAAAAACTTTGTTTCTGAAAGCAACAAAATCACTACCAAAAAGAGACCAATCAATTAAAAACACACACAAATGAAGAAACATATCACAATCCCATTAGTCACACCAAAATACAACTAATGGAAACCAACGTTACCAAGAAATAATTTGTAAGCCCAAATTATAATCTCAATCATATTTAAATCAATAACTCCCCCCCCCCCCCCCCCCCCCCCCCCCCCCCCCCCCCAGAAAAAAAAAAAAGATGATTTTGACAAGCATTGCTCCAAAAATTATCTTTCTTGCTACCTTTAACTAATCAAAAACCAATATTTTGCTTCCGAAAGCAAATAAAACACTTCTCGTAGACAACCTCATATCTTAAAACACAATTCTTGAGTCTTATCAACGAAACCATATCGTGTTTTACATTTAACAAGCACATCAAACATTTTGCCGAGCAATAGCGATAGAAAGTTCAATGTTTTTGCTTCCAAAATTGTCCTAAAAAAATATAACTCATATCCCACCAAGTAATTACTTGCTCAAATCACAAGTGGACTGCGTTACCATATCATATCAATACTTTATGCGAATTCACAGCAAACAATACAACAAAAATCAAGGTCTAGAAGGTCGTATGGCACATGCTTGATAATCTGAACGCATCCCAACCTTTCTTTACATTGGCGATGAAGCTTACTCAAGAATGATGTAGCAAAATAGGAGAAGAATACATGGGTTTGGATGCTTCACACATGCATCTATCACTTTCATTTGTTCCTTCTCTTACTTGTTTTAATCGGAAGCAACTAGTGGCAACTAGAAGCGAGGCGGAACGATGGTGGCACGATAGCGAAACAATGGTGGCAAGAAGACAAGAGAGTAGAGACGAATGACGACAAGAGATAAGAAGGTGTTTTGGATTTTTTTTTAAGTAGAGACTAATGATGGTGATGGTCGTGAAACATTGAAACCCAAATATGAGGGTTTTTTATGGGTTTATAATTGACCCTAGGTAAAACCCGTAAACAACCCGCAATCAAGTGGGCATTTAACAAAAGTCTTAAAATGGGCTTTTTAATGATGCGGTCCGAGTTTAAACTCGGACCATATCATGCGGGTAAAGGCCAGACCCTGTACACCCAGCCCATTTTGCCATCCATAGATTCAAGAACATAGAAATGAAGAAATTTCTATAAATTATACAAAAGAAATATGGAATCGTGAAGAATCAATCATCGTTGATATATTTTCATATACAGTGGCTATTGAAATTATAAATGATGATTATGAGCCTCGTAGTATTGATGATTGTAGGCAAAGGTCTGATTGGCCTAAATGGAAAGAATCAATTCAAACAAAATTGAATTCATTAGCCAAACGTAAAATGTTTGGATCAATAGTCCAGATGCCTGAAAATGTCAGACCTGTTGATACAAATGGGTTTTTATACGAAAATGTAATGAAAAAACCGAGGTGGTACTATATAAGGACAGGGTTTCTCACAGAGACCTGGTATTGATTTTGATGAGACGTACTCAACAGTGATGGATAAAATTACGTTTTGATTTCTGATAAGTTTGGCTATCTTGAAAAGACTTAAAATGCGTCTTATGGATATAGTTACTGCCTATCTATATGGCTTAATCGATTCAGATATTTATATGAAAATCAATGAAGGATTTAGAATGCCAGAAGCATACAACTTGAGACCTCACAATTTATACTCGATTAAATAACAAAGGTCCTTATATGGATTAAAGCAATATTGGCGAATGTGGTATAACCGCCTCAATGAATATTTGATTAAAGAATGATATATTAATAATCCTATATTCTTATGTGTCTACATCAAGAAATAAGAATCTTGATTTGCTATTGTAGTAGTTTATGTTTGTGATATGAATTTGATTGGAACTCCTAGAGAGCTCCTGAAAACTGCTGAATATTTGAAAAGGGAATTTGAAATGAAAGACATGGGAAAGAAAAAATATTGCCTCGACCTAGAGATTGAGCATAAATCAAATGGAATACTTATACGTCAATCAATATATATTGAAAAGATTCTGAAAATATTCCATGTGGACAATGCTCATCCACTAAGTACTCCTATGATTGTTAGAACTCTTAATCCTAAGAAAGATCCATTCCATCCATTTGACGATGGTGAAAAGATACTTGGTCCTGATGTACCATAACTTAATGCAATTTGTGCTTTATTATTCATGGCTCAATGTACTAGATCAGAAATTGTATTTTCAGTAAATTTGCTTACTATATTCAGTTCAGCACCAACTCGAAGATATGGAATGAGATTAAGCATCTCTTTTGTTTTCTTTATGGAACGAAAGATTTAGGATTATATTATTTGAAATCTAACAACTTCTCAGGTTTACTTGGTTATACTGATGTTGGGTATATATCTGATCCCCATAAAGCTCGTTCACAAACGGTATATGCTTTTACATATAATGGCACAACAATCTCCTGTCACTCCTAAACAAGTAGAGAGTGTGTTTGGCTAATGTCAATTGTTAATCATATTCAAAAGACATGTGGATTCTCATTATCAACAAAAATTCTGACACTTATGTTTGAAGATAATACGGCTTGTATTGCTCAAGTTAGAGGGGGATATATCAAAGGAGATAGAACCAAACATATTTCTCCTAAATTATTCTTGTAAGTTCCTCAGTTTTTGGTTGGCTCATTTCGTTGACAACCTCATTTGAGAATTAATATGTAAGGGTAGTTTAGGCCATCATTGTTCAAGAAAGAGCTCAAGCTTCAAAAGGTAAATCACTTGCTTAACCTTGTTTGAAGAGTTTTTAGTGCACACACACACACTCTCATGCATATTTTTGATCATCTTGCATGAATTCTTAATTACCTTAATTGTGTGTCCTTTTGACATACCTCTTGTTTGGGTGTTAGATGCATTTAGTTTGCTCTTAGAAGAGGATTTTCCTCTTAATTGCGGTTGGGACCGCTCTCTATGCATTGCCTCCGCCGCGGTATGCATAACAGTGTTCTCCAGTCATTGCACGTTGCTGCTACCGCGGCCTATGCTTGTTGCATGCACAGTGGTCTTCCAAGCAAAGGGTCCCAAGCGTTGCACCGCTCTCTGTACCGCGGTCTAGATACTTGCCTATACCACGGTAAAGACAGCGGTCATGACGGGATTTAGTTGCCCTTCATCCAAAACGATACCGTTTCGTGTAGGGTGTATTATATATATATTCTCTTCTTTTCTATTTGGTTTCTTAAAAAAAAAGGGAGTCCAAGAAGCCATTTTTATTGTCCAAGCTTTTCTTTGAGAGAGAAATTAACTCTAATGGAGAGAGAGCTCCCAATAACTCATATTGACTTAGCCAAACTCCAATCCATGAGCATCTAGCATCTTCTTGCATCTTCCAAGCATGGATTCTCTTGTTTATCTTTGACTAGATAATCTCTACATGCTCTAGAATCTCTTGTTCTATTCTTATAACATGTATGCCTAGGTTTAGCAATTATTGTTGATTGAATACATGTCATTGAGTTTAATTGCATATATAAAATTCTTGGATTGTTGATTATTGGTTGAGATTTATATTCTAGCTAAATCTCTACGCTTTGCATTTAGAAATTGTTTAGGTATAATTGATTGCATTTGTTTATTGCATTGATTGTTCTTTGCCATGTTTTATGACAACTTGTGTTGATTGGCCTTTTGTTTGATAACTAGATATTAGACTTTCATAGCTATATTTAGTTAGGTCTTATGAGCATTCATATAGACATTAATATCTAGGAATTTCGTTTATTGACATCCTTGAATTTCTAGATAAGCATTTATTGTTGCCTAGCATTACTTGCATGTTTGAATATTTTATCATATTCACTTAGGTTGTGTTTGACTCTTCATTGAGGTTAAGTCTTGTGACTAATTGAATAGTGCACAAGCATGTTGATCAAGAATCACTATTAAGGCCTGTTAGGTAGAGTGAAAGGGTTAGTAACTGGAGGGTGTGACAAGAGGTTAACCTAGGTTGTAATCTTTCATTCAATAGTGGATTTGAGGATCAATTGTGTGGCGCACATGTCTGGTCGTGGTTTTTCCCATTTGGAGGGTTTCCACGTAGATATTATTGTTTTGAGCATGATTAGTTTTTATTGAATGCTTGTTTATTTGGGGTAATTTATGTTAATACTGATTAATTGAAAAATTGGTAATTACCCCCCCCCCCCCCCTCAAGGTTTATAGACACACACTTTCTAGGGAATTTTAATTGGTATCAAAGTAGGTGCCTAGATATACTTAGGTGATCCGTGCTCTGTGTGTGTCTTGCTTGTGCATTTTTATTGTTTACATCTTGTGTGGTACATTACATTTGCATCTCATTCATTTATAACCCAAACATTATGAGTGAGCTTGGGATAAGCAAAGATGGATCATCAAGTATAAGACCACATTTGCTTAAATGTGATAATTTTGCCTCATAGAAAGGTAAGATGGAATCTTATATTTTCCAAATAGATGACCATGCATGGATGTCGGTTGAAGATGGGTACACTTTTCTGAAGATGACCAATGATGATAGAGATGAAGTTCTCAAGCCTAAGTCTCAATGGAGCACATAAGAATTTGAAGCTTCCAAGTGGAACAATAAGGTTATGCATGCTATCTTGTGTGCCATGAATAACAATCAATATAAGTTGGTTCAAAATACTAGGTATGCAAAGGAGGCTTGGGAGATTCTACAAACGGCTCATGAAGGAACCTAAGTGGTCAAGGAATCCAAGCTTTAAGTCCTTCAAATGCAATTTGAGACAATTCGGATGGAAGAGAACGAGTGCTTTAATGACTTCCAAGTGAAGTTGATGGATATCGTAAATCAAAGCCATCAACTAGGTGACCCATATTCGGATAGAAGGATCAAACAAAAGATCATGAGGTCACTCCCCAAGAAATTTGAGTCCAAGGTGACAGCACTGGAAGAAAATAGCAACTACAAGATTATGAAGCCGAGTGAAGTGATTGGAAGGCTTCTAGCCTATGAGTCTAGGTGGACTTCTACACTTACATCTCCTAAGAAGCAAAATAACATAGCCTTAAAGACATTTAAAGTATAGATGGAGGAGGATGACTCAGATGAGGAGATGGCTTTTATGGTGAAGAGATTCAACAAGTTTATGAAATATCACAAGAATGACTCAAAGAAGAAGATTGAGACAAGGCAAGAGAAGCCTACAAGAAAAGACATTCAATGCTATGAGTGTAATGGGTTTGGTCACATTGCCACCGAGTGTGCTAATTCGAAGAAGAAGAAGAAGAAGAAGAAGAAAGGAAAGACAGTGGCCACCTCATTAAGTGATAATGGAAGTGAAGAAGATTCCTCAAGTGATGAAGAGGTTATTCTTAACTATACGGCCTTTGGAGTCTTATTTGAGGAAGATGTAGAAAAAGGCAACAAAGCCTTAACCAGTGACCTTGAAAAAGGAGATGACTCAAATAACGAGAGTTCCTTATCTCACTCTACAAATGGAAATGTAGAGAGTATGAACCTTGAAGGGTTCGTTGAGCATTTTCAAAGCTCAAGGTTGAAGATAAAGAAAGAAGTTCGAAGGCTAAAGGAAGAGAACCTCAAGCTATCAACCGAGGTAACTCACTTAAGTGAGAAAGTGAAGAATAAAAGAAAGGTCGAAGAAAGCTTGAATGAGGAACTTAGAAAGGCTAGAGAGTTGATTGCTAAAATGACTTCAAGTACGGAGAAGCTTGACCATATGTTAGGAGTTGGCAAGAAGCCAAGTGACAAGAGAGGTCTAGGGGTTAAAGATAACATGGAGACCTCAACTCTTAGCAAGATGGTATTTGTCAAGAGCATGGTCTTCAAAAAACCTCTCATTCCACTTCATCCTAGGAAGAAAATTGAACCAGGAGAATGCTCTAGAAATGTCCAAGTCAATATGGCACCAAGAAGTCAAGCTCAAGCTCAACCAATAAGAGCATATCAAGCAACCGTTCATCAACTTAAATGTCATCAAACCAAGAAGCTATTCATGCAAGCTCAACCAAGGAAGCAATCTTCTCTAACTAATCAACAAAGAAGGAGAGAACCAATACAACACCAAAGGAATGGTATGACCCTTAATTTTATTCCTTCATGTCATTTCTGTGGTGTTGATGGTCATATTAGACCAAATTGCTTCAAGTACATTAACATGTGTAGAACTAAGAGTATAATTGAAAGAAAAATGGCTAGAGCCAATATGCATGTGCCTAGGATATCTAATGTCAATGATCCTATGAGTAATATGATGACCTTGACCACTAGGAATGACATTGTGTCACCTAAGTGGATTAAAAAAGATGAACCCATTTGCCATTGTGCTAAGGGTTCATCCATTGGCTCAACTAGGTCCAATGGACTTGGTAAGTCTATAGGGACTCATATCCCCTCTTGATTTGTTTTGATTGACCCCATATGGGAAGCTCAAGCAAAAAGAGCAAATTAGCAATGCATTGTGCTCACTGATAATATTTATGCTTCTTTATTAATTGCTTGAGATGATTAGGTGTAATTTTTTTTAAGTGTGTAAATTTGCTTTACATGCAATCCATGTCTTATTTATGACCAAACATGCATTTTTGGAATAGGAGAATTGATTGGGAAGTACATTTTGAATGACCTATAATTGATCTCCATGACATGTTGATTCTTTATATGACATGCTTTAAAGTAATATGCATGATGAAATTATTGAATGCTTTAAAATGAATGCAAAAATGTGTGTGTGAAAGCAATTATGAGACTTCAATCAATAAGGATCTTGTATCCATTTCAAGGATTTTACAATCCAAAAGTCTCTCTATTTACTTGTCGAACAAGGCTACTATCATACGGGCATTCAACCCGAAAAAATAAAAAAAGCCGCAATAGTCGCTCATGTCTTGTTTTGCTTGTAAAGTTTGATATAGTTGTTCTTAAAATGAATTTATTTTACAATTTATATCTTGCTTATTCCATGAAAAAGGATGAAATTGGTTTGAATTCTCTTGGAAACCCTTGTTATTTTGCTTTGCCAAAAACCATGTTTTGATCTTGAATACAACATGTCTTGTATGCAAAGCATTCGTTCACACATTTTTTATGTAATAAAACTCCTTGATCCTCTCTTCTTAATTGAGTTGCATAAATTTGTTTATATGATTATGCAAATGTCTTGTGCCATAAGCTCTCATTGCTAATGTCTTCTTAAGGGGTTACTCCTTTGTCTATCTCATGATAAAAATGGGGAGTAGTGTGGATATAAGGGGAGTTGAGAGTTGCATATGAGGGGAGTTTGACTCGTTGAGAGGGAGTCAACCTATTTAGAGGCAGCATTTGCATTTTCATTGTTGATGCATGTTGATTGTTTCTATTGTATATCAATTGCTCTTGTTTTTATTTCTTTGATCACCTCACATACATTTGTCTTGGAAAGTGTAGTTATTTTGTTTTGTAGGGATGATGATTCTTCAAGAGATGGATGACTTGAAGATCTAGTTTATTAGGCATCTCTTTGTAAAGTAGAAAAACTTTGTTGACCCCTGTTTTTTTGTTTATTTGTGATGATGAATTGTGAGTGGTGGTTTTGTCACGAAATAGCCAAATGGGGATATTGTAACTTCCGTAATTTTTTATTGGCTCATTTCGTTAACAACCACATTTGGGGATTAATATGTAAGGGTAGTTTAGGCCATCATTGTTCAAGAACGAGCTCAAGCTTCAAAAGGTAAATCACTTGTTTAACCTTGTTTAAAGAGTTTTTAGTGCACACACACTCTCATGCATGTTTTTGATCATCTTGCATGAATGCTTAATTGCCTTAATTGTGTGTCTTTTTACCATAACTCTTGCTTGGGTGTTTGATGCATTTAGTTTGCTCTTAGAAGAGGATTTTCCTCTTAACCGTGGTTAAGACCGCTCTCTATGCATTGCCTCCGCCGCGGTATGCACAACGGTGTTCTCCAGGCATTGCACGATGCTGCTACCGCGGCCTGTGCTTGTTGCATGCACAACGGTCTCCCAAGCGGAGGTTCCTAGGCATTGCACCGCTCTCAGTACCACGGTCTAGACACTTGCCTGTACCGCGGTCATGACAGCGGTCATGACGGGATTTAGTTACCCTTCATCCAAAACGATGCCGTTTCGTGTAAGGTAGAATATATATATGTTCTCTTCTCTTCTCTTTATTATTATTATTTTTTAAAATGAGTCCAAGAAGCCATTTTTATTGTCCAAGCTTTTCTTTGAGAGAGAAATTGACTCTAATAGAGAGAGGGCACCTAAGAACTCATTTTGACTCAACTAAACTCCAATCCATGAGCATCTAGCATCTTCTTGCATCTTCCAATCATGGACTCTCTTGTTTGTCTTTGACTAGGTAATCTCTACATGCCCTAGAAACTCTTGTTCCATTCTTATGACATGTTTGCCTAGGTTTAGCAATTATTGTTGATTAAATGCTTGTCATTGAGTTTAATTGCATATATAAAATGCTTGTATTGTTGATTGTTGGTTGAGATTTATATTTTGTGATAGCTAGGATTTGTGACCATTTTTCCCTTCTAGCTAAATCTCTATGCTTTGCATTTAGAAATTGTTTAGGTCTAATTGATTGCATTTGTTAATTGCATTGATTGTTCTTTGCCATGTTTTATGACAACTTGTATTGATTGTCCTTTTGTTTGATAACTAGATATTAGACTTTCATAGCTATATTTAGTTAGGTCTTATGAGCATTCATATAGACATTAATATCTAGGATTTGCATTTATTGACATCATTGAATTCCTAGATAAGCATTTAGTGTTGCCTAGCATTACTTGCATGTTTGAATATTATATCATATTCACTTAGGTTGTGTTTGACTCTTCATTGAGGTTAAGTCTTGTGACTAATTGAATAGTGCACAAGCATGTTGATCAAGAATCACTATTAAGGCCCGTTAGGTAGAGTGAAAGGGTTAGTAACTTGAGGGTGTGACAAGAGGTCAACCTAGGTTATAAACTTTCATTCAATAGTGGATTTGAAGATCGGTTGTGTGGTGCACATATCAGGTCATGGTTTTTCCCATTTGGAGGGTTTCCACGTAGATATTATTATTTTGAGCATGATTAGTTTTTATAAAACCTATTCACACCCCCCCCCCCCCCCCCCCCCAGGTTTATAGACACACACTTTCTAGGGAATTTTACTTCAATGGAATTGACAGACCGATGTTAAACAAATACGGTCTACAGATAATCTTGCAGATCTATTTACCAAAACATTACCTACATCAACTTTTGAGAAAGTCCTATATGGAATTGCCATGCGTCGGCTCTGTAAATTAGATGATTGATATTGAAGTTTTGTTTAGGGGGAGTGTTCAATCAGGGAGGACCAAAATTTTAAGTGGATATGCATGTATTGTACTCTTTTTCCTTTTACCGGATATTTTTCATTGGGTTTTACCGGAAAGATTTTAATGAGGCAATTTTGAACACACCCACATCACTTGATCCAGAAGATCATCGTATATATTTTTGCTAAGGTTTTTGTCCCATTTGGTTTTTCCTAGCAAATTAAAATACAAATTATGAAAATCCAAGGGGGAGTGTTATATTATAAATGGATTTGCCACGTATCTTCATTCATCCTATGAGTCTAACACATGGAATGGTGGAAGAAGCCATGCTTGACTAGTGGCAATTGGCTCCAATTTTGGTGACCGGTGGCAATGTGTGTGTGCTGTTTAATGATTGGATCTCTAACTCTATAAATTGTTATCCAATTCATTTGTAATGTGACTTAGACTTTTCATATCAATAAAAATTGAAGCAAGTAATGATTCTTCCATTTTCATTTTATCTCATGCTTTAGTTATTTCAATTATTATTTCATCTATCGTTTTCAATTTAATTATAACAAAAAGAAATTTCTTTTGTTAAGAATCAGTGGCCACTGTTTGCTGGTGGTGGTCACAACCAACGATAGAGGCCAGATGATAGGCGGTGATGTTGAAGTCATCGAAGGAAGCCGGTCCTCCTCAGAAAGTGGAGGAGGAAAATCATTTCATGATTGAAATCGTGAATCTTGTCGGTAAAGCCAGTTCGTCGCTTTTTCGTCGAGATTCCAGTGCGATTCCGTCGCACCAGAGATGTTGGTTCGACGATAGAGGATGAGGAAGCCTCCTCCATTTTTGCGATGAATTTGAACAAAATCTCGTGAAATATATCGATACGTTCGGTTCGGTGATGGAGATACTGTCGACGATGAGGGATGAAGGATGGTGACGCCCTCGACGACGAGCGATGAAGGATGACGATCTCTCAATGTCGACGGTGAGCGGGGGACGGTGGCAGATTTGGAGCTTGAGTTGCAGAGATTCATTAGTGAAGCTTGAGTTATTGAGTTGACTAAGCCGAGTTGACTCATCAACTTTGAGTTGAGAATAACGAGTTGTCTCAATAACTTGATATTTGATAAACGAGTTGACTCAGTAGAATTTTTTTAAAATATATATATATATATATGCTTTATATTTGTATTTTCAATTTAAACAAAAAAAATAGTGAACAACTGTTTGAATAATATATTATATTTTAACAATTATGTCCATTTTAGTCATTTTCTATAATCAATTAAAGTTTACCATACTTTTTCAATGTTTTTTTTCTTATGTTGATTATTCATAGCGTCAATTTACCAAATACCTATGGACTTATGTTGTAAGTTGATTATTTAATAAATTAAACTAAAAGCATATTATTTCATAAGCAAAGCACTCTTAAATATAGTCTTAGTTCTACCATTAGCTATATATAGAAAATGCTTGCCCTCTCAACTCAACTAATAAACACTTAAAGTTTTCACTTTAGTAAGTGTTTTTAATCTTTAGAATTTTAACATCTCATATATTTAAATAATATAGAGATATTATTCAAAAAATATTTTTAGAAGTTTGCGGGTGTGACCCGTGGACCTGTCTAGTTTCATGGGTAGGTGCGGGTGGCCTCAAAACCCATGGGAAACCCGAACCTGAATCTGTTTATTTTCATGGGTTCACGGGCAAACAGAGGTGAGGAAATTTTTTACGAGTGCGGTTTAGATTTTATAAAACCCGTTTGAACTCGACTCGTTACCATCCCTACCCTAGAAGTTCCTAGCACATCTGAATATGAGACATTGCCATCCGAATATAAGACAGTACCAGGTTGGATGAGCACTTTTATCACTAAGTCATAGGATCAAACTTTAATGGCTAGTGTTTGCACCAGAATCTTAGATGCTACCAAGTCTAAAAACATGTATAGCGAGACATGAATGATGAAAGATACACCAGTAAACCAAAGTAGCTAGTGTATTTTTTTTCATCTTCATTTCTGACAGTTTTTACATAAACCAACTTTGTTAAATTGTACATGAAATCCATATCAAGAAGCACATTTTATGGCATTTTTCGAATACAACACTTTGGCACGGTAAAGATTTAACTTGAGGAGCTCGCTACCTCAAAAATTGAGAAACTTCTGAAGAAGATCTGGATCAAACTGGGTTTATATATGATTTCTATCAGTTGGCAATACCATATCATGCATGATAAGCTAGGTTGCCAATCAATTGGGTCAATGAAGCAAGCATGCCTATTCCTGGAGACGGGTTGACGCTATATATGTCTTGATTCACTCACTGCTATTTAACCAGCGATATTTTTCCAAATCTCAAGCACTTGTTGTGTTTAGCCTCCGTCATACTAGAATTAGGAGTGAGTTGTTGTTTATTTGTCGGTTTCGTGAGCGCAAGTTTCTCCATTGCGTTTATGAACTTTCGCAAGTGTTTGATGTACTCTGGATAAGTTTCAAGATTGCAGTGACCCCCACCTTTGACCCATAAGGGGTCATATTTGTCTTTCGAAAGTTCCCATAAGCGCTTCCCGTGTGACAAATCAACAATATCATCATTTGTTCCCTGCAAACGTCGGAAAACGCATCAGCAACGACAGCATGAATGCACGGATGCTAGTTAGAATATGACATTTTATGTACTTACATGTATAACTAAAACGGGACAACTAACATGTCGAATTTTGTCTATGTTCTGCAAAAACAAATACACAATAAGTTCCTTGACACGGAGCTTGAGAAAAAGCTGGCTGCAGCAAAACAAATGATACAACCAAACACACAGGTTACACCTTACTTTGAAAATATCAAACCAAAATGTCATCTTAACAGGATATAAGACGCGTATGCCGGAAAGGATGGCGCTATGAAGAACAAGACCTCTCAACTTTTTTAAACGAGAACCCAAGTGCAGCGTTGGTCCGCTCCCAACAGATTGTCCATACAAAATCAGATCCTCCTGCTTGATGTTATACTCTCTCTTCAAACAATTGTACACAGCCTCTATGTCGTAATATGTATTGACCTCGGATGGCTATCAGTTACCATACAGAAGAAATAATTAATTTCACCACCAATCAATGCAAAAAACGGGTCCGAATGAAATTTAACGAAGAAATTCTCTTTTACCTTGCCAGTGGATGCTCCATATCCTGAATAATCATAACTGTCAAAAAGAAAAAAAAAAAGGATGAGATAAGTAAGCGAGAAGTTTGTTAATTATTTGTGTCCTGGAAAAATCATGTCAGCTGCACATTAAAATAACCGGTTCTTCAACTTTATACAAACGATGATTTTCCAACAAAACATTCTAAATGTAACATGTTTTCGATCTTAGTCCCGTTATGCTTTTATTAAAACATATTAATTAATCAAATCTCAGGAACTAATTAACTTCCTGTTGTATGCCCACAGCAAATAAAAATGAAGACATGTATGTGAATTCAATCAAAAAGTTACTTCATGGCAAAGTTTTCTTAAGCATTTCTTCATAGCAAAGCCATCGTTGTTTTGTTCAGATTAAAATCAAAATTTTATTTTTCTCTTTTCTATTTGAATAAATAAAAAAAATCTCAGCCGGCAACATTGAATCAAAAAGGTGAAAAACTAAACAATAAGCACCATAAATTGGGTAAAAATGAAAATGAAATATTAACATCCCCATCAATGAAATTGAAAATTAGAATCATTTCATAATATGCAAAGACAAGAAACAAAGAAAAAAGATGAGAAATTAACAACATACTATTCAAAGCAAATCCGAAAAAGAAATTCAAGTGTCTACTAATTAAAACAATATCACAAACATTAAAAATTGGAAACAAAACCCAGCAAACAAAAACAGAACCCATCTCAGGTACCTCATAATGTTGACTCTCAAATGGGCTCTGAGCTCGATGAAGAGCTCGTGCATCTGACCCAAATCAGCAGCATTTCCATGAGAATACAAGAGCGTGAAACGCGCAAAAGGGTGCTTCCAAAACGTAGCCACGATTTTGTTGCCACCTTTTGTCTCCAACAAATGGACCTCTGCGTTTTTATCAGCCGTCAGTCCAGAGAACACCACCCTGCCGTCCTCCGCTTTGTTCACCTCGTACGTTGGTGGGTCCGGTGGAAAAAACGCGAACTTGGCCGCAACATTCGATGTCACATTTCCCATTTCTCCTTTTTAAATATAATACAACGAAAACACTTTCATTTATAGCCAAAAGACATGGTTTTGAAAACAGAATATGAGTTTTTGTTTGTTGTCTCTGTTTCTGTTTTCTGGTTTTTGATTTTTGATTTCTGATTTTTGATTTTTTCTGGGGAAGATGAAAAAGGGTCAAAATCCAAGTTGAGGAAATATTTTAAAGGTTGGGAATTGGGAAAAGGATGGATCCGATCTTAGTGGGTGAGCTGGAAGGTGGTGATATTGATATTGGTGATATTGATATGAATCCTAATCTGACTTTTTTATTGACTTTTTAAAACATATAGTTTTTGGTGTTAATATAGGTGTAGAAACCAATCATATTTTAATCACACTTTAATCACACGTTCATTGTAATATTTATGTGTTATAATATAAGATGAGATCAGGAAAAATATTTGATCGATCCAAATTCATATCAAAGATCAAACAGAGAGACAAAGTTAATATAAATACACTAAATACTAACATTTTTGTTTTGAGGAAATTCCGGTATTTATAATAAAAGTATAATATTGTTCATATTTATATCTTTTCAATAAAGTTAACCGGTTTTATTCATATTTATAAGTGATTTCACGAAATATACTTTAAAATTCTTTTGTTGATTTCTATATATAAAATCTTTAATTACTTTTTTTTTCTATCCTTTAAGTTTTAACATTCATCAATTTTAAATTTCTACCTTTTTTCCTATTTCTCTCATTCATTTGTGTTTCTCTTTACAATTTTCTCTCTTCAAAATATTATTTTCTTAGCCGAAACGATTCTAACGGTATATTATGGACGAAAATTTGATATCGTTTTTTCCTATAAAAGTCATTTGAAAATATTTTCAAAACCTTTACACAATAAAATATTAGTATTAATATACGATGAAATATTAACATCATTACACGATGTTGATATTTCATCGTGCAATAATGTATGTTGATATTTCATACTGTAAAGTTTCTGAAAACAAATCTCCATTTGAAGATCTAGAAAAAATAAATTAGATAGAGGTCGAACAAACCCTCATCAATGGTGGTTTGTTAGTAGACTTTCTTTGATGGAAGTCGAACAAACCTCTATCACATATCTCTATTGATTGAGGTTCGTTAAATCTCTATTAATGGAGATCGATGAAGATGATTAAAGAAAAATCTTTCTATCACATGCCATAAATGCACCAAGGGTATTTTTATCTAAAAATCTTTCTTTTTGGATAAAAATAGTGAAGTTATTCAGAAATGACATCTTTGAATACTCCCCTAATTATAAGGCTATTTACGATTTGGCCCTTTTGTTTTTGTTTTTCTTAGGCTATTACAAAACATTCCCTTATGTTTTAACTTAACTCCAAACATTTTGTTTTTTAAAATATTATAATAATTTGGGGTACCGTCTCATGTTGTATGTGTGAGGGATGTACATTCGAGGTTTGTGACTTTTTCTTTTTTAACCAAACTAGTTCCGTTACTTTTCATAAGTAATTTTCGTATCAGATTCTAATTTTCTTTTAGCTACAAAACATTGGAACGATACAAAACCAGGATCCCACATGAAATTATAAAAGAGATTTCACACTTGATAACTTTTACCACCACCAAATAAATACATTTAAGTAATTTTTTTGTTTAGTCGACCTTAATTATTGTAGAGGTGAAATTGTATTTTTGTTACTTAGGAAAGTTAGAACCTTTTCGGTGTTTACATGATGATAGCTAATTTGGTCATTTGGAAAAGCAAATATCTATTTGGAGGTTGTGAAAAAATATAGGGATTAATTTGGTCAAAATTGAACAAATGGAAAACTACTTAGAGTTAAGTTAAACTATAGGAATTATTTGGTAATTATAATTTTAAGCAAATTAAATAATTAATTGAGAAAAACCAACAAACAAACAAGTGATGTGTTGTGGAAGATCCGATGATGATCTGTTAACAGATTTTCCTTTTAACAGTGTTGTATGAATCATTCATGACGCCACCTTAAAGAACTAACATGATTGATGTTCCAAAAGTCTCATTTGTTCTTTTATTGTTTTCCTTTTTCTTTCGTCTTGGTTAACGGTTCTCATGAAATTTGTAGACATTTTAAGACAGAAAATAAAAATTATAATATAATTAGTTTCAAAAAGTCTGAATGTAAAAACGATTTCATGACAAAATTTCATAATACTATACTTAGGTGGACGGAGCCAGTATTTTAGTTTTGGAGACTAAGATAGAAATTAATTGAAGAGTCCGAAAATCTTCAATTGAATTTTTGTAAGTCAGTGGACATTGATATTGGTAATACAAAAATTAATAGATTGTGTGTTACGATATCCTGTAAAAAATAAAAAGGTAGAACGGATCGAGTGGGGTGATACTCGGGTTAGACAATTTATCGACAAATGAAATAATTTCTAATCAACAAATAAATTGAATAAAATCTAAATCAAACCGTAAATAAAGCAATCGAATCTTGAGTGATATCGTCCGGAAAGCCTTATGTTCACTTGGACTAAGGGTTTAACAAATTAGGTTTATGGGAGAAGACAGGTAAGGCGGTCTACCCAATGCTAGATGCAGAGGCGCATAATAGATCGATATGAACATCATGAGCTGTCCCGCAATAAAACCAGTTGTTGCCGATACCTTCTTCTCGCATGAAACAACTCGAAGCATGGGTCTAGCTTATTGATATTGATACGCTCCCCAAAACCCCACTTGAATCCATTTTGAATACATCTTTTTTACTTACTGATTCTGAATCGTGGGAGGTGTCGATGTCAAAGATGATGAATTTATTTCTTTTTCTACCCCTAATCACTTTATTTTTTTTAGTACCTTCTAGAATAATTGATGAATCAAAAACTTTCAGTTGAACTGAGTCTTTCAATTGGTATAATATTTTTGCGTATCCTCGTATCTTTCAAAAGTGGAAACTTAGGAAAGTGCTTTCTATACATAATAAACAAATTGAGTGGGCTCAATTTTCCTTTTGTTTTGCTGTGAGTGAGTGGTGTCCTCTCCTTTACTCTTTTTATCAAAGTGAGTGGGAGAGCAAAGTCGAGTCTCATTCTCCTCCTCTGCAAATGACATGGTCTCTTTTATTTATAGTAATGTGAGGATTGTCTTTCACAAAGTGATCATGTGATCCCACTTATCTCGGCTCTAGATATCCAATTTTATCCTCTAAAATCACGGTAATCCATATCTTTAAATTTGTTGACAGTTAAATCACAGACTTGGTCTTTGTAGACTAGTCAAGTTTGCACTTGCTCTTGGGCCTACGATTGGGCCTGATTCATATGATGACTTTCAGCAGTCCAAATAGAAGTCTGGTTATCATTTGAGTTGTGCTAATTTTGGCTGCCACAGTTGGCCCCCCACTCTATGAGTTGAAGCCTTCAACTTAGAGAGTGGGTTCTCACGTCAAACGATCCACAAGACAATTGTTGGTAGTTTCCAATGTTAGTTGAATTGAAAATCTGTGAAACGAAAAACCATGGGTTGGATTCAATAGCTCCATTCTTTCGTAATGAAGTCCTAAGAAGTCGTTTAAACTTGTTTACTTTGTCTACTTATTTTTTATTAGACATTAGTTGATTGACGGTATTGGATGTTATTCGTAGCTCGGCGTAGAGCGAAATTTGGAGAACTTAACATAAAGCTAAATTACATAAAGCTAAATTTTGGAGAGCTTGACTCGACCTAGAGCCAAATTTGTAGAACGCTTGATGTAGAATGAAACTTGTAGAACAAAAATATTTTTTTTTTTCAAAGGATCGTAACTTGATCCAATTTCGTAGAACGCTCGATGTAGAGCGAAAAACACTACAAAACTAAAGTTTGACTATGGCAGCTTGTTGTAGAGTAGAAAAATCAATCTTTACAGAGGTATTATTGTATCTCGATGTAGACTGAAAAGTTCATAATTTATCGATATTAGGATCGAGGTAGATCTTTAATGAAGCAAGGATCGATAAAATCCATTATTTGTTCATATTAAGATTGTAGCAATGTAGTTTTGATACAGAGCCATGCAATGAAATAATTTTGTACTGTGTTACAGCTAGACACAAAACTTGTTACTTGACGGTCGACGTAGAACAATAGTGAAAGGACCTCTGGTTTTGATTGATTTATTTCATGATAAACCACACCACATTGGGGATGATTGTGTAATGGGTAGCTTAGATCCTCGTTGGCAAGCTTCCAAGCATCTCCTTGACTTCCAGAGCAAAATGTATATTTACTTGACTTTACCTCTTGAAGAGTTTAAGTACACACACACATACCTCATGCATGTTTTGTTGATCTTGCATTTGTATTAATATTGTTTATATATATGCATCTCTTTACAATCACACTTGCACTTCATTCTTAGTCTTAAGTGTGGTTGTTATGTGTTTAATTCATATTCTGTTGTTTCATCAGATACGTCTGCCCTTACATGATGATGTGCTTGTTTTAGCGCATTGAGTGACCAATTGAGAAGGTCTCATTCTTCTCTTGGTTTGATTATTTGGAGTAATGTGTCTAGTTTCAAAAAAATGGATTTCAATGATTTTAATGTTTTTTAAAACTGACCTCTACATGGTCTTATGAATATAACATTTTATACAATGCTTCAAATTAAGTTTTTAAAACTTCTGTACAAACAAGACACCCATACCTTTCCAATGGTATATTATTTATAATATTTTATGGCTGTTTGGACTGATTTTGAAATCTCCCAAGTGACCACAAAAACAGGTAACTCTGTTGTTGTCTGTTTCTGACCTTTGATCACTCAAATGACCATAAATTTTTCTAAAGACATCTAAATCATGTTTGTAAATTGGAGTAGAAAGTAGACTTCCATACCTTTCCAACTGTATATTATATGAAAGGTTTGGATATCGTTTGGTCATGTTTTGGATCGCTTAAAGATCAAGTGGTTGAGCTTTCAGGTGTGTACCTCAGTATATACCGCTTCTGGTGCACATGCCTAGCCAGCGACCTAGGTAGCGGTCTTGTTCAGCTGTGCCATGCTGTATAGACCATGGTCTGGACACTTGCCTAAGACACGGTACGCACAGAGTTCGTGACGAGACTTTGTTTCCCAAGTCCAAAACGATGTCCTTTTGTCTAGGGCTTGTATATATATGTTCTCTTCTTCTTCCTTGCCTCTTTAGAGCTCAAAAAACATATTTTTAGAGAGAGAGAGAACCTCTCTTAGAGAGAGAAAGATTCAAGCTTTATTTTTAACTCTCCAAACCCCAAACGCATCTTCATCTTGCATTTCAAGCATCTTTTAAAGCATGGGTTTTCATTGATTGGTAAGTAGAACCTTCATTATTGTTCATTTATTGTTCTAGCATCCAAGACATGTCATCTATTACTTAGATTAGCATTTCTTCATATTAATTGCATATTCATTAAAGTTATGACATGTTTGGGGTTTGTATTGTGATAGCTAGCATTTAGGTCATATTTGTCCTCTAACTAATTAGGTCATGTTGATTGCATTTATTGATCATGCCATGCTTATCGACAACTTATGTTGAAGTGACTTTGTTTGATAACTAGATTGTAGTATTTCATATCCATATCTAGTTAAGTCTTTATGCTTTGCATTTAGACATTATTGTTTATACCTCATTGATTGCATTTATTGATTCCAAACTTGCCCTTGATTATTTGTTGTGACAACTTGTGTTGATTGGACTTTTATTGACGTTTAGGTTGTTAGATTTTATCTACACATCTAATTGAGTCCTTTGTATGGGCATGTAGGCATTGTTCAACAACTAGGATGTTTAATTGCATTATCTACATCTAGTTAAGCATCTTGTGTTTGGTCTTACACATAATTGCACTTGAGCATAGTGTCATATATACACTTAGACAATATATTCTTCATTGAGTCAAAGTCTTGTAGCTTCGGTGTGAAGTTGCACATGCAAGAGAAGCCTTGTAACAAAGGATGGGTTGGCAAGCAATTGGTCAGGTATCCACTGTAAAAGGCCCGAAGGGTAGAGTAGGGGGTGCTCACTGTAGGGAAAATCGTGCAACGGAAGCGTGAAAATTTATTAAAATTTATTAATTGATGTATATAAAAGTGTCATACCTTTTTCTCGTGACGATTGAACTAGCACTGAATTGAATCCGTAAGATCTTCCAATCCAATCACGAACGTGAATCACCTAGGATTGTGGGCTCCCTTTTCTTAAATTATATACCTAAGGATGGAAACAAACAAAATCTTTTTCTTTGTTAGTTACAATTATCCTTCAAGAGAAAAATCCAAGAACGTCATGTCACTTGTGAATTATCAACCTAATTGATTGAAACTCGCGTGAACCCGATTTGATTTTGTACATAAAACCCTTTTGATGTAAAGGATACTAGTGTACTATCAAAAACAAAAACGTTCTTTTTTTCTCTTTTCTCCTTAGCCGAATTCTACATCATATATCTATGAGTTGATCGAATTTTGTCTAAAGCAAAAACTAAATTTGTCTCCCTCAAAATTCTCTCTTGAAAAATACCTAGCTTGGCTGAAATTTCACTCATAGAATCATAGGGCTGGCTGAATTTATCAAGGTGGAATTTATAGGATCACAAATCATTTCTTAAGAATGATTTACTTGGTTGTTAAGAATCCTTTCATTATGTGGATTTACTTGGTGGTTAAGAATCCTTTTCAAAGAAGAATTCCATTCTTAGGTAGATTACTTGGTGACCAAGAATTCTTTTCCAAAAAGAATTCTTTTCCAAAAAGAATTCTTTCCTACACCAAGACTTCTAATCCAACTCAATAGTGTTGTTGACGTCGATTTCTCGATGGATGAGAAAGTCAACAAGATTGGATTTAGTTATGACCTGTCAAAGAGAAAGAGAAAAAGAATGTAATTTGAAGGGAACAAGACACGAGTTTACCTGGTAAAACTCCGGTGATTGAAAAACGTCCACGGGTGGTTGAATAAACAACCGAGCCAAATCCACTATTGAAATAAAGAATTACACCACTCGGTCTCTTTTTTCTCTCTCTGCTAGTGATTTTTTGTGTACTTTTTGTTCTATATCCCTTAACAATGAGATTATGGGTGTATTTATATATGCATAGAACCATAATCCTTGTTGTACAAGTAATGACAGAGTTCGTATTTAATTAAAATCGGTTGCTTGCTGGAGTCATCTTTAACTTCTTTCCTATTGCGGAGATTGTATGGAGATCGAATGGGACTCTGGTGATATAGTTCGTTTAGGACTTATTTTCTTATAAATGTGTAGTCTTCTCAAAGTAGAGTTGTTGTATGATTTGGAACCAATTTTCTATTTGGTATTTTGTTCTTCTAGAAATTCTTCTTGATATGGATGTCTTGAATATTTGAGCGTGACTTTTGGTTCACCCACGTGTAAATCAGGTACTGGATTTCTTTATTCGGGTTTCTCGTATCTATCCTGAGTATGACATCACTTGGTCCTGAGTAGGTTATGACTTTTTCGAACACTTGTATTCTCACTGACTCGGGTTCCTATTCCTTTACGATGTCTTGAAGGGTACTTTCTGGATGCCTATTCGGATATCTACCTGGAAATTTTAAAGGACTATCCACATTGATAGTGACGTGTACATTTGACAAAAGTATACATATAACAATACCCTCTTAAAATATTTTTGCCGAGTAGGAATTGGTTCTTGGCAAAAGTATTTTAATCGACCGTTTAATCTATTATGTCATATTAATACAAGAATAATAATCAGTAAACAGTGCCTTGCAGTAATGACGTGTCTTAATGGCTACCACGTAAATGCAATTTGCCCCTTCACTCGAAATCTCAGTAATTGCGACGTTTTGGAATTCTGACGGCTTGGTCAGTTCTTTCCTTAACATGTGTCTTCCAACCATTTCATCCCCCTAGTAGCATTTATGAGAAGCGACTTATGGGTCACCCGATACGCCGCCTACGTCATCGAATCCTGATTTTTCCAGCTTTTTGAGATTCTAGAGTTTCACTTTTTCGTTTTTTGAAGAACTTTAAAAAGCGAAATGGAACTATTCTGGTTCATTTTTTGCAAAAGTAAAAATTCAACCCAGATTTTCTTGCGCAAAGATTTCATCTCAACTCACCATTGAAGCTTTTCTGAGTTTATTTACTTTAAAGGTTAGTTTCGATGGATCCAGCTTCCCGTCATCGCCTTTTTGTTATAGCTTTCGAAGTGCTTGAACGCGAAGACCTTCAATTGGTTTCCTGTGTTCGTAGATTATTGGGGAAAATTCCTCCTGACGAGCCTTCTTTTTTGGATGTTGATGTTTCTGGGCTTTATCTTGACACTCACTTTAGTTCTAGCTCTGAATCTTCTTCTAGTTCTGAATCTTCTTCTAGTTCTAAATCTTCTGTTTCTGATCATCATAGGGTTCCTTTACGGTCAAGGATGGGAAAACATCAAAGTAAACGTGTAGTTCACAAACATGGTTCAGACAATTTTCAAATCAGGAGGCAAATAATAGATGAAAAAGATGTTGAGAAGGAGCAGAGTGCATCTTGTATCCCTTTTTCTCTTGATAGTCCGAGTGGATATGATGCCGAGCAAAATGTGGTCGAGGAAGATGAAATCAAGAAGTATCATGCTCGGTTTGACCTAGATGACTTGGTTATAATGACTCATGTTGGTGATAGAGCCGTATGGAACCCACCTCCGGGCATGGTGGTGATTTATGGGTCCATGCTCTGTTGTGGTGTAACTCTTCCTTTCCAGCCGTTCATCGCTTGGTTCCTTACCGAGACAGGGATTGCTCCGTCCTAACTTGCCCCAAACAGCTATTGAATACTAATGTGTATGTGGCACATGTGGAGTCGGATGAATTTATCGCCACCCTCACACAGCGAAATCAAGCATTTCTTCATACTAAGGCAATCTGGTCGGACTAGAACTTATTTTCTTATGTCCAACCCGCCAAATTGTTGGGTCCCTGAAGGGACGAAAGTGAATCGGGGAGTTGATATTTCCTCTGATGCCAAGAATAGAGGCTTTGTGTGGGGATTCCCTACCTCCAACAAGCACTGGAAGAATAGATGGTTTTTTGCCAGGGGAAACTTGGGACTTGAGGTCAATCTCTCAACTGAGGAAAATTAGGAGGTGCTAAGGGTTTCCCATTTTTTAGGTTCTCTTGAGTCTGGAATAAGAAGAAACTTATTTTCATTGACGCCGAGTTGACCAGACTTGCTCAGGCAGCTGTGCGTACTTTGGAAAAAAGAAGCAAGTCCTATCTTTTCAATAAGAAGAAAATGATTAACCTTGGCTTTTTTAATCAGATTTCAGATTATCGTAGGCGATGTAAGTAGAAGTTTTCTCATTTCTATTTTTCTTTTGTTACAATTTTTGACTTGGTTTTTCTTATAAATTGTGCAGTATATGACTCAAACATCATCTGAGACGTCCAAGCTCACCAAGTGAAATCGATCATTCAAGCGAGCCAAAAAGAAACTTCTCGCTAAAACAGGGAAGGTATTGCTCCGCCTGATGAATCAGATGAAGAGTTTGATGAGGCTGATGAGCAAATTCATGAGTACGTTTCTGAAGAGGTCATTCAATCGACCGTGGGGAAATCAAGTGGCCCGAGTGGCCCTGTTGGAACTGCCTGTGCCGAGAGGTTTCTTGAGATGAAGGCAGACAAGGAGGTCGTCTTGGTGGCGAGGTGTCTGGTGAGCCAAACTCCCCGGTTGATAAGGTTCCTGCCGAGCAGTTTGCTACCGGGAATGGAGATGGAATTAGGAAAACCTCAGATGAACAAGTAAATCTCGATCCTGGTTTTTTTCGGATCCTTCAAAGATGTTGATGATCAAAAAGATCCTACGACTGACCTCAGCTTCCATAGTACTCGGGCTGAGAAAATGAAAATGGTTGACTCTCCCACTCGCCCTCATAAAGTCCCTTGGGTGGTATCATTTATTGAGTCGAGTGATGATGATACCGAGGTTAGAGTTTCCCTATACGTTCAAGTTGAAGCGTCTGTGGGAAGAGCAAAAACTCCAAACCTGAATAGGGATTTTTTACCTCATGATGTTGACGCAAGGGCGGAATCCTCGGGAGACCCTTCTTATCCCACTCCCTAGGATATGCTAAAGGCGATGTCCTCTGGTCAGGCCTTCATTGGGGATGATCATTGGAGCTGCTTCAGGGATGGTTCTCCAACAGACAGTCTCAAAATATTTTCAACAGCTCGTCTTATGTAAGTCTTTTACCTAAACTATTAAGAATGCCTGTTAGATTTTTAATTCAAATCTTACTTGTAGGTGGTGGGCAAATTCACTGAGTTATTTCAGACATAACAACATCAAACTGATCGAATAAAGGGTCTTGAAGCTCAACTAAAGGAGAGTGAGGATAGCCGTGCTCGGGTTGAGGCGACTTACCAAAGAAAGGTGAGCTCTGCCCAAGAATTCACCGGTCATTGGTTAGCTAAGCTAATGGAAGCCGATGAGAGAGCTTCCATGGTAGAAGAGAAGGTTGTGTCCTTCCAAAATTTACTATTTACTGCCTAGGAGTCGATGCTCGAGGCTGAACAAGAAGCTGAGCAAGCCAGGTTATCTTATGAGCAAAAAATTAAAGATTTAGAGCACCAAGCCTTGACGGTTGAATCCCTTTCAAAGGATGCTAGGCTGGAACTCCAGGTCCAGAGGGTTGATTGTTTCATAAGGTCTTAAGCTTATGATGTTCTTCTTCTTAGGGAATTTCAGCGAGGTTTAGTTTCAGTTGGCGAATTATTTAAGGTTAAGAATCGGGCAACTGATAAAGCTCGAACCAACTGAGAGTTGTCGATCAAAAACCATGTGGACCGATCCCCTGAGTCTCTTAGGACTCAGATGAAGGAATGGAGAGCTTACTATCGCAGTCGAGGTTAAGAACCTCATCCTATGCATTTAGAGGTCTCATCAGAGCATTCTCTCTCGACCTTCTATGCTAGTCAGGAATCTGGTGTTGATGGTTTGATTCCTGATGTTTGTCTGATCCCAGGAACATATTACAGCGAGTAGATGGATGATTCGGTCGACACAATTGCTTGGCCTTTAAATGAAAGTCTCCTCCATGAGTATGAGATGGTGTCTGACCCGAGTATCGACAAGAGTTTCAAATCCTCATCTCAGCCGTAGTCATTTTTTGTAAAATTTTGCTTTGTAAAACTTTTGATCAATGAAGTTTTATATTTGTCAATTGCTTTGTTCAGAATGCCAAGTATTTAAACCGGCTAACTTATTGCCCAAGTAACTTCACCGAGTATCTTATTTAACTTTGTTTTGTTATAATTTCTAATGCCAAGTATCTTATTAAATTGGCTAGCTTTGTTGCCCGAGTAATTTTACCGAGTATCTTATTTAACTTGGTTTCGTTACTCAAAACAATTTCTAATCGCGAAGTATCTTATTAAACTGACTAATGCAATTTATTTGTGCCAAGTATCTTATTAAACTGGCTAATATTATTAATTGAATCATCTCAAAACAGGTAAGCAGATTTACGCTTGTGCTTCATACTCGGTTGCTACCCGAACATTACATCAAGGCTCACCATGATCATATGTTCAAGTCCCTACGCAAATCACTGAGGATGTCTCCTAGTTTGTCTGCGCAGGGGTTTGCCGAATCCTTAAGTTTTTTTAAAATTGCTTAACACAACTGCACATCTCACCGGATTTTTCCTGACAGTGCCCCTAGCCATTTTCTAGAATTTGGTGCATCGGGTTTGCCTTTGACTAAGGTCGACTGACCTTGCTAGGCTGGCGTGCTCCTTCGAGCTTCTTTGCCCATTCGGGAATTTCACCAAACTAATGGTCCTGAGCATTTTATTTTTTATTGCATGTTCTTATTATCTTGCTCGTCTTTCATGTAAAATGCTTAGATTTCTGAAATCCCGTGTTGGGTATTTATTTATAATTTCAAAATTAACAATGATAAAATCTTAAAAACTAAAAAATATCCTGAGTAACAAAATTGTTCTTACTAAAAAGGAAACAAATTTAAAGGATAAAAAATCTTCAAATATTGGGCATTGCATGGCCGGGGTAAAACCCTTCCATCTGGTCGGGCAATCCAATATGCTCCATGACTAGCTATTCCTTCAATCTTGTATGGGCATTTCCATTTGTCATCCAAGGAGCCTGCAGCTTTGTTTTTTGTGTTTAGCGACACTTTCCTGAGTACTAGGTCTCCTAGTTGGAATTTTCTGATTCGAACATGAGAGTTGTAGTGTTGGGGCACTCTTTACTGATATGCCATATTTCGTACTCGGGATTTTCCCTTTTCTCTTCTAGCTCATCTAAGCTTTGTAACAGCAAATCAACATTCTGGTCCTCATCATATAGTCTGACCCTAGGCGACGTGTACGATGTTTGTACCGGGATAACAACTTCTGTTCCAAACGCCAAAGAGAAAAGAGTTTCTATTGTAGAATTCTTGCTATCGTCCGATATGCGCATAACACCTCATAAAGTTTTTCAACCCAACTACCTTTCTTAGCATCTAGCTTTGGTTTGAGTGTGTGCTTGATGATTTTGTTTACTGCTTCAGCTTGCCCATTCGTTTAAGGGTGGGCAGGTGTGGCATAATGATTTGCAATCTGGTACTCGTTGCACAACTGTCTAAAATTTTGATTACCGAACTGGGTGTCTTTGTCAGTGATAATAGTGATCGGTACTCCAAATCTATAGAGTATATTTTTCTTCACAAAGTTCATGGTATTTGCTTCTGTGATATGTACCAATGCTTCAGCATCTACCCACTTTGTGAAATAATCAACGGCTACTATAGCTTGCTTTGCTCCACCCCTTGTCCCTGCCGGCATTGGGCTAATTAAGTCCAAGCTCCACATGGCAAATGACCATGGGGATGTGAGGCTTCTAAGTTGTTCTGGGGGATGTTGGATATCCTTTGGCATGCATTGCAACTTTCAGAACTTTGTTGTGCATCCGAGAACAAAGAGGGCCAATAATAACCTTGCCTAAGTACCTTGTGTGCTAAAATTTTGCCCCCATTATGGTTTCCGCATACTCCGTCGTGGATTTCCTGTAGTATCCGGCATGCATCTTCCTCTGATACACATCTTTGGAGTGTTCGGGAAAACCCCATTCTGTATAGCTCTCCTCTAATCAGTGTGTATCTTGCTGACCGGTATCTGATGCTTTTGGGTTCTAGGGGATCTTTCGGAAGCACGCCTTCTTCCAGGTACCTTTTTAGTTGAGTCATCCAACCGTCTGACGATGTTCGAATTTCTAAGATTTCAAATTTTTTTGGCTCAAATATACTCGGTTTGAGGAGATGTGCTACCAGAATAGTTTTTGGCCTAATTGTGGTTATTGCCGATGCTAGTTTGGACAAAACGTCTGCCTTTTCATTTTTTTCCCTGGGAATCTGGACAATCCTATATTATTTGAAGGAGTTGTTTTTCTATGCCTCAATAAGCTATCATACCTTCATCTCTAGCTTGGTATTCGTCCAGGACTTGGTTGACGATTACCTTTGAGTCACTGAATATCTCGACCTCATCTGCTCCAAGGGCTATGCATACTCTAAGTCCAGCTAGTAATGCCTTATAATCGGCTTGGTTATTTGTTGCTTTGAAGTCGAATCTCATGGCACATTCAACATCATCTCCTTCTGAGGTGCATACTACGATCCCTGCCCCGTTGCCATGAGTGTTCGAGGAACCATCAACATATAGACTCCACGAGAAATTCTTGCCCAGCATCCTTTTCGCTTCCAGGTTTGGTTATGTGAATTCTGTTATGAAATTTGCCACTGCTTGGCCTTTAAGAGATGTCATGGGGATGTACTGAATATCTAACTCACTCAGATCGATTGCCCATTTAGTTAATCCCCCTAAAATTTCTGGCTTCTGTCAGATTTGCTTAAGTGGGCAATCGGTGAGAAGGTGGATTGTGTGAACCTGAAAGTATGGCCTCAGCTTTTTTGCTGCCGAAACCAATGCTAGGGCCATTTTTTCTGCCTATGAATACCTGGTTTCAGCCGAAAGAAGAGCCTTGCTGGTATAGTATACTGGTATCTATACCTCATCTTTGTTCTGACTAGAACCGAGCTTGCTGCTAATTTCGTAATTGATAAGTACAAATAGAGAATTTCTCCCATTTTAGGTTTTGAAAGGATAGGAGTCTGCCCTAAGTACTCTTTGATTTTCAGGAATGCTTGCTCGCATTCTTCGTTCCATTCGATCCTTACCCATTTTTCGATTACTTTAAAAAAGGGAGCACATCTATCAGTGGCCTTTAAAATAAATCTGCCTAAGGAAGCTAAGCATCCTGTCAAGGGTTGCACTTCTTTTAGCGTCATTGGTGAAGTCATTTTTTGAAGAGCTTGGATCTTCTCAGGGTTCACTTTGATTTCCTCTGGTGAACTTGAAAACCCAAGAACCTTCCTGAAGGAACCCTAAATAGGCATTTGTTCGGGTTCAACTTTGTCTGATATCTCCTCAAGGAATCGAATGTTTCCCGTAGGTCTAAAGCTTGTTCGTCTGCCGAGATGCTTTTGGTTAACATGTCGTCTATGTAAACTTCCATGTTTCTAATTATTTGGCGAGCAAATATCCTATTGCCCAATCTCTGGTATGTTGCTCCAGTGTTTTTCAGCCCAAAAGACATTACTGTGTAACAGTATAAGCCTTGATCAGTCGTAAATGCTATTTTTTCATCATCATCCTTATTCATCCGGATTTGATTATATCCTGAGTAAGCGTCCATAAAACTGAGTAACTCATGGCTTGATGTAGCATTGACCAATTGGTCTACTCTTGTGAGTGGAAAACTGTCCTTTAGACAAGCCTTGTTCAAGTCCGTGAAGTCCACACACATTCTCCACTGGCCGTTTTTCTTCTGGACCAGAACAACATTTGCTACCCACTGAGGGTAGCTGATTTCTCTTATTGATCCTACAGCGAGTAACCGAAGGAAAAAAACGGTTTAAAAACGCAACGGAAGCGTGAGAAATTTAGAAAATTAGGGTTTGCGTATAAATAAAAAATTTCTTTTTATGCAACGAGAACCTTAACCCTAGATTAATTGAAGTATATAAAAGTATCGTACCACTTCCTCGTGACGATTGAACAAGTACCGAATTGATTCCGCAAGATCTTCCAATCCAATCACGAACGTAAATCACCTTGGAGTGTGGGCTCCCTTTCTTTAAATTGTATACCTGAGGATGGAGACAAAGCAAAATCTTTTCTTTGTTAGTTACAAATATCCTCCAAGAGAAAAATCAAGAACGTCCGGCCACTTGTGAATTATCAATCAATTTGATTGAAACTCGCGTGAACCTTGATTCGATGTTGTACACAAAACCCTTTTGATGTAAAGGATACTAGTGTACTATCGAAAACCAAAACGTTCTCTTTTTTCCTTGGCCGAATTCCACACCCTTTTTCTATGAGTTGATTGGATTTTGTCTAGAGCAAAAACTAATTTTTCTCCCTCAAAATTCTCTCTTGCTATGCCAAATTCTCTCTTGAATATTACCTAGCATGGCCGAAATTTTCATCATAGAATTCTTAGGGCTGGCCGAAAATCACACACACATATATATAAGATCATAAATCCTTTCCTAAGAAGGATTTACTTGGTTGGCAAGAATCCTTTCCTTATGTGGATTTGTTTGGTAGTTAAGAATCCTTATCTAAAAGGAAATCTAACTTCTCCTATATCCATATGGGCTGGCCGAATTTCTCATTGATATAGATTAGGAGAGTTTATTCTTTTCCTAAGAAAGATTACTTAGTAGTTAAGAATCCTTTTCTTAGGTAGATTTGCTTGGTGGTTAAGAATCCTTTTCAAAAAAGAATTATATCCTAACACCAAGACTCCTAATCCAACTCAATAGTGTATTTGTAACCATATTAAAGACTTCCTAATTTGATTAGATAAATAATTCATTTTATTTATCTACTTATCAAATATAGTCTTTAACATTAACTATACTACCAACAATAGTATAGTTTTAGGAGACCATCTTCTACTAGGAAAAAGATTTTAACTTTTAATTAAATACTTAATTAATCAACAAATTAATTAATTTCTATTTAATTAAATAATAAAATAAAAATAATATATTTAATCTATTTTTAATAGCCTTTGCCGCCCATTCCAAATATATGGACCATATATTATTTTTCTTATTTTATTAAATCCATTGGACCTTAATAAAAAAGTCCACATGTGAACTAGACCTATTCTTACAAAAAGAAACAAGTTATCATGCCTTATTACAATTCTAGATGGACCCCTAAATTGGTCCGGTAGAATATATCAAGTGACTCATGCAAATTCGTGTGGATTGGGGATCTTGGCGGGCTATCTAAATTTAAGCTCCAATAGACACAACCCAATCACAATTAACAAATGATTCACTTAGGTCCGATCTATTTAATTTTAGTTCATTCCATTAAAGAACTAAAATTGAACTCTTAAATAAAGATAGAATAAGTTGATGTCACTCACTCATATCCTAGACAACCTTATTGGAGAAAGTGTATCCTCGTGAAGAATACCAGTAATCGCCAAGAGCTCATGGACCGCCTGTAGCTCTCCAAGTTACCATATTTACTCATATGATTTCATTTTGAACTTGGATATTTTGACTTGTCCATAAGCCATGTTTAAATAGACACTATTGAAAACTTAACGTTAAGATTTAATATCCAATACCTCAAAACATCCATATGATGGTATTCTACTCTCATTCAATAAATGGAGCCACGATGTCCATATCTATAAATGAAGTCCTCTATCTATTAACAAATGAATACCACCAAACTATCGATGATAGACTATGCTATATAATCATACTCATTGATAGCTCAAATGGTAACACTTGCAACCATAAGTCCATCACTTATCTCAGGATTGAGATAGACTCTCCGATTGTCTTCAAATGTAAACTTTTATCCATTGACGGTTCTAGATAAAGTATTTCATTTTGATCCTATTTAATGCACGCAGTGCACTAGATTCTTTTGCCTAAAGACACCACACTTTGATGATTTTAGACTCATCATAACACATTTGATCTCACTCAAATGCTAGCAAAAGAATCTACAACTTTGACAAGATAAAGACGCCCAACCTTTTATCTTAAGTTGTGAATATTATTCAAGACTAACTAAAGAATTGTGTGTACCTCATACATATCTAGATGTATGAACAATTCTTCTTTTCTCATAGTCTTTTGACCTTATGATTATTTACTTTTGACAATTATAATAATTAAACTATAAATGCTATAAGATTTGTTAAACTAGAAATCACTTTATTCATATGAAAAGATTGTTAATTACAATATTACATTCTTGCTATCGAGCATAATCCTAACAGTAACTTCTCCACTTCTTGTTTAATCGTCCGACTTCTTTCAAGATTTAATGACCTTCTCTTTTGTATTACTGGTCTTGCGTTTAGATCTACTGCCAAGTGATGTGATATAACTCGGGCATCTATTCCTACCATATCTTCATGGCTCCAGGTGAATACATCCTTGTATTCTCTAAGTAGATTAATAAGGTCTTGCTTAACCTTTTCTTCTAAATTAGCCCCGATTTTGATCTTTTTATCAGGTTCATCTTCCTTCAAGACTATTTCCTTTATTGGTTCACTTTTAGACATCTTCGGCTCTTCCCTTGGATCGAACTCAAACAACAGTGATTATTTCTCGATCTGATTTGATCGTGTTATGGTGCACACTTGTTCACTATTGTCTCTGTCTTTGTAAACCGAGAGATTAACTCCTTCAGCCATCTCTTGGGACTTTTTAACTACTCCTACCCCCTACTCAGTTGGAAATTTGATCATTAGAGCGTTGGTAGTTGTTACTGCCTTAGTTTTATTCAAGAATGGTCGACCTAACAACGCATTATAAGGCCAGTTGTCCAGGTCTACAACTACAAAGTCGAGTAACACTGTTTTTGATAAGGTGCTACTCCGATTTTCACGGGCAGCTTCACTGAGTGGTGTATGGAAAGGTTGGAAAGGTGCTACTCCTGAGAGACATGACCTCGACTCCTTTGAGCGGAGTATGGAAAGGTTGCAAATCCTTTCAGTCCAACCTAAGTTGATCGTAGACAGCCACATTGAGAATATCGACCGAACTGCCATTGTCCACTAAAATCCTCCAGACTTCCCTGTAACCAATCCGGGCACTTATGACGAGGGAGTCATTTGGTCGAACATCGACCCTATGTAAATCGGCCTCTGTGAATACTATCGGGTCTCATCCTTTCTGTATTCTTTTCGGGTCTGATTCGACGGAGTTGACATCAAATTTCTGCCTTGCCTCCACCGCTTCTCGAATTTCCTAAGTCCGCTCCCTGTTACTTTTCACAGTCGATGGTCCTCCAAAGATGGTTTGTATTACTTTATTCGCCTCGAGACTGGCCCTTTTGTTCCGACCCGAACTATGATCGGCCTTGATCTCTTTCTTTATTTCTGACTTCTCATCTTTCTTCAGGATTATATCTTGGATGTGTCCTTCCCGAATGAGGGTGGAGTCTCTATGCCGGTAACATTTGGAGGTCTCATGGCCGGTTTCCTTGTGGAATCCATAGTATTTTGTTTTGTCTCTCTGAGAAAATTGAGATTGTCGTCGTGGCTCCTTTACCTCATTCTTTTCTTCTAATATTGCCAGGATTTCTTCCTATTTTTTACGGAGAGAGGTGTAGTTTGTGTATTTTCCTCGTAACTTCTCTGTGGTCTAGTCAGCATTACGCCCACTTCCCCCTATCCTTGCTTCTTTCTTTATTGTTATATGTATACTTTTGACAAATGTACACGTCACTGATAAGGTGGATAGTCCTTTAAAATTGTCAAGTTGATATCCGAATAGGTATCCAGAAAGTACCTTTCAAGACATCGCAAAGGAATAGAAACCCGAGTAAGTGAGAATACAAGTATTAAAAAAAGTCA
Source organism: Dipteronia dyeriana (assembly GCA_032871835.1). Taxonomy (NCBI): domain Eukaryota; kingdom Viridiplantae; phylum Streptophyta; class Magnoliopsida; order Sapindales; family Sapindaceae; genus Dipteronia; species Dipteronia dyeriana. The sequence continues at coordinate 108,147,305 of CM065300.1, read as the reverse complement.
TAACTTACTCGGGACCAAGTGATGTCATACTCGGGACAGATACGAGAAACCCAAATAAAGAAATCCAGTACCTGATTTACACGTAGGTGAACCAAGAGTCACGCTCAAATACGCAAGACATCCATAACAAGGAGAATTTCTAGAAGAACAAAATACCAAACAGGAAATAGGTTCCAAATCAGGCAACAACTCTACTTCGAGAAGACTATACATTTATAAGAAAATAAGTCATAAACGGACTATATCACCAGGGTCCCATTCGATCTCCATACAATCTCTGCAATAGGAAAGAAGTTAAAGATGACTCCAACAAGCAACCAATTGTAATTAAATAGGAATTCTGTCATTACTTGTACAACAAGGATTAGGGTTCTATGCATATATAAATAGATCCATAATCTTATTGTTAGAGGATATAGAACAAAAAATACATAAAAAATCACTAATAGAGAGAGAAAAAAGAGATGGACTGATGTAATTCTTTATTTCAATAGTGAATTTGGCTCAGTTGTTTATTCAACCACCCGTGGAGGTTTCTCTGATCACCGGAGTTTTACCATATAAACTCGTGTCTTGTTCCCTTCAAATTACATTCTTTTTCTCTTTCTCTTTGATAGGTCATAACTAAATCCAATCTTGTTGACTTTCTCATCCATCGAGAAATCGATGTCAACAATTGGCGGTAAAAAGAAGGGCGGGCTAAACCTTCGATCTGATTAAGCAATGGCTGGTAGCAGAAGCAGAAACAGTTCTGGGGATATTCAAAAATCTCCAAATAATGCTCATATAGGCGGGAGCACACGAGATCCCACCACAACCGCCCAGAACCAACCAGCTTCCGTGGTTAGTATCCAACAAATCCCTCCTACCAGTGAGGAGATAGCACGTCGTTTTCGTGGGGCACTGCAACAGCTACTGGTAGAAGCAACAAGGGAATGAGTAAATCTATTATTTTTCTTATTTTATTAAATCCATTGGACCTTAATAAAAAGTCTACATGTGAACTAGACCCATTTTTACAAAAAGAAACAAGTCCACTTGACACAATACAATTCTAGATGGACCCCTAAATTGGTTCGGTAGAATATATCAAGTGATCCACGCAAGTTCGTGTGGAATGAGGATCTTAACGGGCTATCAAAATTTAAGCTCCGATAGACACAACCCAATCACAATCAACAAATGATTCTCTTAGGTTCGATATATTAATTTTAGTTCATTCCACTAAAGAACTAAAATTGAACTCTTAAATAAATATAGAATAAGTTAATATTCCTCATTCATACCTTAGACAATCTTAATGGAGAAAGAGTATCCTCGTGAAGAATATCAGTAATCGCCAAGAGCTCATAGACCGCCTATAGCTCTCCAAGTTACCATATTTACTCATATGATCACATTTTGAACTGGGATATTTTAACTTGTTCAGAAGCCATGTTTCAATAGACACTATTGAAAACTTAACATTAAGATTTAATATCCAATACATCAAAACATCCATATGATGATATTCTACTCTCATTTAATAATTGGAGCCACGATGTCCATATCTATAAATGAAGTCCTCTATCGATTAACAAATGAATACCACTAAACTATCGAGAATAGACTATGCTATATAATCGTACTCAATGATAGCTCAAATGATAACATTTGCAACCATACGTCCATCATTTATCTCAGGATTGAGATAGACTCTCAGATTGTCTTCAAATGAAAACTTTTATCCATTGACGGTTCTAGATAAAGTATTTCATTGTGATACAATTCAATGCACCCAGTGCACTAGATTCTTTTGCCCAAAGACACCACACTTTGATGATTTTAGACTCATCATAACACATTTGATCCCAATCAAATGCTAGTAAAAGAATCTACAACTTTAACAAGATAAAGGTGCCCAACCTTTAACTTAAGTTCTGAATATTATTTAAGACTATCTAAAGAATTGTGTCAACCTCATACATATCTAGATGTATGAACAATTCTTATTTTGCTCATAGACTTTTACCCTTTTGATTATTTACTTTTGACAATTATAATAATTAAACTATAAATGCTATAAGATTTGTTAAACTATAAATCACTTTATTAATATGAAAAGATTATCAAATACATTATTATACTCTTGTTATCAAGCATAATCCCAACAATCTCCCACTTGCTCTATAGCAAATGTGTCATATCTCTCATCCCCATGTTCTCTAGATGTCTATCAAAACTCTTTTGTGGAAGAGCCTTTGTAAAGGGATCCACTAGATTATCTACTGACACGATCTTGGAAATCGTCACGTCACCTCTATGCATAATTTCCTTTAGAAGGTGATACTTTCTTTCAATGTGTTTCCCGCTCTTATGACTTCTTGGTTCTCTCGAATTAGCCACTGCTCCACTATTGTCACAATATATAGTGATCTGCTTATTCGCATCAGGAACCACTTCCAAGTTAATCAAGAATTGGCGGAGCCAGACAACCTCTTTAGCAGCCTCGCATGCGGCAACATACTCGACTTCCATGGTGGAATCGGGAATACAAGATTGCTTGATACTCTTCCATATGACTGCCCCTCCTCCAATAGTAAACACGGATCCTGATGTTGATCTCCTAGAGTCAGAATCTGACTGAAAATCAAAATTTGTATACCCAACGGGAATTAAATCCACTCCAGAGTATACAAGCATATAATCTCTCATTCTCTTGAGATACTTGAAAATATATTTGACTGCCGTTCAGTGATCAGGACCAGGCTTCGATTGAAACCTGCTAACTATGCCCACGGTAAAACAAATATATGGTCTATTACAAAGCATTGCATACATGAGATTTCCAACTGCCGATGCATATGGAACCCAACTCATGAATTGCTCTTCATGCTCATTCTTATGAACTTGTTCCTTAGAAAGTTTAATCCCATGTTCGAAAGGTAACATACCTTTCTTGGAATCTTGCATGGAAAATCTAGACAATATTTTATCTATGTATAAAGCTTTGGATAATGTAATCGTTCTATTCTTTCTATCCCTTAAGTCTTGGATACTAAGAATATAACTTGCTTCTCCTAAGTCCTTCATATCGAATTGTTTTGCTAACCATTCTTTTACAAATGTCAATACACCTATATCATTTTCGATGAGTCGTATATCATCAACAGAACTAGGAAAACCAACTTGTCGCCTTTAATCCTCTTGTATACATAAGGTTCGTCAAGGTTTTGAATAAATCCAAAACTTTTCACGGCTTGATCGAACCTTATGTTCCAGGATCTAGATGCTTGCTTCAATCCATATATGGATATTCGCAACTTCCATACCCTTTCCTCTTGGCCTTTTTCAATGAATTCTTCTGGTTGCATCATATATATGCTTTCGTCAAGACTTCCATTAAGGAAATTTTTCTTGACGTCCATTTGCCAAATCTCTAGGTCTAGAGATGCCGCAATGGATAAGAGTGTCCTAAGTGATTTAAGCATGGCCGTATAAGTGAAGGTTTCTTCATAATCTACCTTCCTTCCATGTATAACCTTTTGCTACCAATTTAGCTTTAAAGGTTTCCACCTTTCCATCCATTCCACTTTTCCTCTTGTATACCCACTTGCACCCGATGGGTTTTTTTCCTTTAGGCAAGTCTACAAGAGACCAGACTTTGTTTTTGAATATAGATACAATTTCGGATTGCATTGTCTTTTACCAATGGCGACAATCAACATCTTCCATTGCTTCATTGTACGTATAAGGTTCATCATCGTCCGAAAGATTCTCTACAGATTCTCCTAGACCGATGTATCTCTCGGGTTGTCTACTAACCCTCCCACTACGATGAGGTATGGTAGATTGTTGATCTTATGTTGGTACGAAACTTACGGCTAGGTAGTGAAACCTCATGGGGAATTGTATCTCCTAAAATCTCATCCAGGACAATTCTACTTTTAGTCACAAAATTATGCATATAGTCATTTTCTAGAAATTTAGCATTTGTCGAAACAAATACTTTAAGATCTGAAGGACTGTAGAAATAATATCCTTTTGTTCCTTTTGGATACCTTACAAATATGCATGTTTCTGAACGGGACTCCATCTTTTTTGTCTTCTTTTTAACACATGTATAAGACATCCAAATAACCTTAAGTGTCGTAAACTAGGCTTTTGCCCGGTCCACAACTCATTCGATGTTTTAGGAACTGACTTAGATGGTACATCGTTTAGAAATACATATTGGTTTGTAAAGCATGACCTCAAAAAGAATTATGGAGCGTTAAATAACTCAACATAGACCTAACCATGTCCAAAAGAGTTTTATATCTCTTTTCTGCCACCCCATTTTGTTGAGGTGTACCTGGTGCAGAAAACTGAGAAATTATCCCATTATCAATAAGATATTGTTGAATTTCTCCAGATAGATATTCTCCACCACGATCAGACCTCAAGATTTTTATGCGTTTCTCAAACTGATTTTCTACTTCACCTTTAAATGCTTTAAACATGTCAAAAGCATCCGACTTATGTCTCATGAGATACACATAGCCAAATCTTGTGTGATCATCCGTGAAAGTGATGAAGTACTCATATCCACCTCTAGCTTGAATGCTCATAGGTCCACACACATTAGTGTGTATCAATCCTAAACAATCGATGGCTCTTGTGCCTTTGGTAGTAAACGACCTTTTGGTCATTTTACCTTCCAAACAAGATTCACAAGTTAGTAGATCATCAACCTTTAAGTCACTTAGAGGTCCGTCACTAACCAATCTTTTAATCCTATTAAGGTTAATATGATTTAGGCGCAAATGCCACAAGTAGATTTCATCTTTTGATAATTTTACTCTTTTATGATTAGGTTCCGTTGATTATGTGTCTAACAAGTGAGAGATGTTTCTATGCAAATAGAATAAACCATTTTCCAATGAACCTTTACAAATAATTTTGTCATTCTTACTAATAATAAAAGCTTTATTAAAAGTAACTGAATAACCAAATTTATTTTAACAAGAAACTGAAATTAAATTCCTCTTGAATTAAGGTACATAATAAACATATATTAAATCTAAATGCCTATAAGAATCTAAATTGATTCTAATATCTCCCACAACACTAGTAGACAACAACGCGCCATTGCCTAAATACAAGTTGAATTCATTCTTATTCATTCTATTCCTTTGACCCTTTTCACCATAAAGAAAACACTTCTCTTTGATCTTGGTTACTTTCTTAGTCTCCTTCTAAGAAGGTTCAAGTTGCTTTTTCTTCTATTGTCTCTTGACCTTCTTACGGGTGTTTAACAGTAGCAACTTACCAAGCATATGAATCTCTTGACCATTTCCTTTCATAAGGACTATCTTGGTGCTTTGAACATCTTGCATCAGGCATTGCAAGGTGTATTCGTTATTATTCAAGGTGTAATCCAACTTGAATTGATTAAAGGAATCTGATAGTGAGTTGACAATCATGTCAATTTTGGTCTCACCATCTATCTCAACATCATTCTGTTCAGCAATGTTGAGATGTGTTATGACTTTCATCATGTGATCTTTCATAGCCTGTCCAGGTTTCATCCTAAGATTCATGAAACCAGTCACTGTCTCTCTCTTAGTCGTCCTAGACCTTATAGCTAACATCTCCTATAGAGACATCATTATATTGGCAACAGTCTCCAATCCTTCATGTTGCTGTTGCAACACGTCGGAGATGATGGCCATAATGTAATGTACATTTAGCCATCTCATCTGAAGACTTCCACTACTGATACTCATATTTTGGCTCCTGAATAGATTCATTAGTTTGGTGGTTAAGGAATAGACGTAACAAACTTATGGTTTTTCAACTTGCAACAATAACCCAAATTTTCTTTTCCATTTGGCATAATTATCATCAGTTAAAGTATTATCTCTTATGATGTTGATTAGGGATGGGGTCATGATTTCTTTTTAATAACAAAAATTATGTAAGTAAATAATCATGATAAAGCACTTTCGAATATTTATCTTGAATTATGAATAAAATAATTCAATCGTAAAATTCAATGGTGATCCAACACCCATAAATGTCACGTCTTCTTTGGAAGTTCTCACCATTTACTAGTTGGACTAGGTCCCACCTAATTGTTAACATAACAACCAACGTTTTCAAATTTCGCCTTGCAGTTTTATTAACATGAACTCTTTGGAGGATATTAATAAAATTACATTGAGTGTGTTACCAAGTTGTCGACCTTCAATATATTCCCTCACGAATATCCCTCCTTTTGGAGTAGATATCGTTTGGGTTAATTGTCTAGTCTATCCTTGTAAGGAAGTATCTTGCTAAATTCCATTAATGAATACCCCTTGTGGGGTTATTAGAAGAAACATAAAGCTCAACTAAACTTGGAGGCAGTAGGTGTTCCAAAACATCTTCTCCCACTCAATTATTTAAGTCGTGTGATCGAATTCCAAAGAATGATTTACCAAGTTATCTAGATGCCAATTTAGATACCTAAACCATTCTATGCATGTTCATACCAAAAGAGATATATGAGTGGCACTCTTATTCTATATGACATGTTATCAAACAATGACAAACATTGCAATATTTACAAAAATATAAATAGCTACAATTTTGGTCCATCCTAGAAAAGCAAGTAAATTACATGTCTTGGAATACAAAAAAACTCCTTTCTTGGTGAACAAGTCTTCACATGACATTCATCGTTTGGACTCCCTTGGCTGCCTCCCATGAGCGTGCGCACCCTTGGCTCTTACCCATGAGTGTGCGCATGCCACAATCCAATAAAAGGGCTACCATGCACAGCCCATGGCTTCCATAGGGCTACCGTGCGCAGCCTATGCCACAACAAATGTGGCTACGTGCTCTTTGCACGCACATTTAATATCCAATACCTCAAAACATCGATATGATGATATTCTATTCTCATTTATTAAATGGAGCCACGATGTCCATATTTATAAATGAAGTCATCTATCGTTTAACAAATGAATACCACCAAACTATCGAGGATAGATTATGCTATATAATCGTACTCATTGATAGCTCAAATGATAACACTTGCAACCATAAGTCCATCTTTTATCTCAGGATTGAGATAGACTCTCCGATTTTCTTCAAATGAAAACTTTTATCCATTGACAGTTCAAGATAAAGTATTTCATTGTAATACAATTCAATGCACCCAGTGCACTAGATTCTTTTGCCCAAAGACACCACACTTTGATTATTTTAGACTCATCATAACACATTTGATCACACTCAAATGCTAGTAAAAGAATCTACAACTTTAACAAGATAAAAGCGCCCAACATTTATCTTAAATTGTGAATATTATTCAAGACTAACTAAAGAATTCTGTCTACCTCATACATATCTAGACGTATGAACAATTCTTCTTTTCTTATAGTCTTTTGACCTTTTGATTATTTAATTTTGACAACTATAATAATTACAATTCTATAAATGCTATAAGATTTGTTAAACTAGAAATCACTTTTTTAATATGAATAGATTGTCAAATACATTATTATACTCTGGCTATAGAGCATAAACCCAAAACTCACGTCAAGAGTAGTGGATCAGAGGATATCACTAGGGACTGAGCCAAGAGTGGTGAGTGGTAATGGCCATAGCCTGAGGTTGTCGAGAGTGAGAGTCTGAGTATCACTTGAGGGTGTAACTTTTTACTCATATAGTTGATTTCTGCGATCGAGTGTGGCTCACTTAACAGCCCGTGGTTTTTCCCATTTTGAGGGTTTCCACGTAAAAATCAAGTTTTCTTTATTATTCCGCACTTTACACTTGATTTTGTATGTTTGTTTTGTTGGGTGAATTTGAATATTGGTTAATCAAGAAAAAAATGGTAATTAACTTGATTAAAACCTATTCACCCCCCCCCCCCCCCCCCCCCCCCGGTTTATTAGGCATACATTTTCTAAGGAATTACAATTGGTATTAGAGCCAGTGCCTAGATATACTTAAGTGATCTTTGTACTGTGTGTGTCTTACCTTGTGCATTGTGGTTGTTTGCATTTTGTTTGTTGCATTACATTTGCATCTTCATATCATTTATAACCCAAACACTATGAGTGATTTTGGGGTGATTAGAGAGGGTTAGTCGGATGTGAGACCACCATTGCTCAAGAGAGATAATTATTGTTCATGGAAGAGAAAGACCGAGTCCTTTCTTTGGCAATAGATGATAGAGTTTGGATGGTGATTGAAGATGGATACACACCACCAATCATGACCATGGAAGATGGAAGTAGTGTGCCTAAGCCTAAGTCTCAATGGAGTTCCCAAGAGCTTAAAGCATCGTAGTGGAACGATGAGGCAATAAATGCTCTTTTTAGTGCAATGGATGAGAACCACTACAAAGTCATCCAAATCACCAAAAATGCACAAGAAACTTGGAATATCCTAGAGAAGGCACATGTGGAAACCGAAGTGATTGAAAGGCCATTGGCCTATGAATCTAGATCAAGTCCTACATCCACATCACCGAAAAAGCAAAAAGGCATAGCATTGAAGACCTCCAAGATTATGGAGGAGGATGATGACTCGGATGAAGACTTGGCTCTAATGGTAAAGAGATTCAAGAAATTTGTGAATCTTCACAACAATAACTCAACAAAGAAGATTGAGCCAAGACAAGAGAAGACTACATGAAAAGGCATGCAATGCTATGAGTGTAGCGGGATTGGTCACATTTCGTCCAAATGTATTAATTTAAAGAGAAAGAAAGGAAAGGTGGTGGCCACCTCATCAAGTGATAGTGGAAGTAAAGAAGATTCCTCAAGTGATGAGAAACATGTTCTTAACTACTTGGCTTTTGGAGCCTTCTATGTGGAAGTTGTAAAAAAGGCAACAAGGCCTTAGTTTATGACCTTAAATAAGGATATGATGAAAAAGTAGATAAGAGAGTGATTAATGAAGCTACATGTGTTGATGATGCCAATATGGCAACAAGTGAAACTAATGATGACTCTAGTGTTAAGAGCTCCTTATCTTAATCTACAAATGGAAGTGTAGAGAGCATGGATCTTGAAGGGTTCATTTTGAAGATGAGGAAAGAGGTTCTAAGGTTAAAGGAAGAGATTCTCAAGCTATCAACAAAGATGATTCACTTGAATAAAGAAGTGAAGATAGCTAAGAGACATGAATCCTTGATGGAAAAGAAGCTTGAAGAAGCAAGAGAAATTATTGCTAAGATGAATTCAAGTACAAAGAAGATTGACCACGTGTTAGGAGTTGGCAAGAAGCCAAGTGACAATAGAGGTCTAGAGTTTGAACATGGCAAGAAGACCTCAACAACTAACAAGATGGTATTTATCAAGAGCATGGACTTCAAAGAGCCTCTTCCTTAACTTCATCCTAGGAAGAAAATTGAACTAGGAGAGTGCTCTAAGAATGTCCAAGTCAAGATGGCACCAAGGAGTCATGCTCAAGCTCAACCAATGAGAGCACATCAAGCAAGTCTTCCTCAACTAGAATGCCATCAAGCCAATAAGCATTTCATGCATGTTCAACCAAGGAAGCAATCTTCTCTAACTCAACAACAAGGGAGAAGAGAACCAACACCATACAAAATAAAAGCTCAAAGATATGGGAAAGCACCTTTGTCCTCACAAAGGAATGGTATGACCCCTCATTTTATTCCTTCATGTCATTTTCTTAGTGTTGATGGTCATATTAGACCAATTACTTCAAGTACATTAATATGTGTAGAACTAAGATCATGGTTGAAAGAAAAAGAGCTAGAGTCAATATACATGTGCCTAGTAAATCTAGTGTCAATTATTCTAGGAGTAATATGATGACCTTGACCACTAGGAATGACAATGTGTCACCTAAGTGGATTAGAAAAGATGAACCCACATGCCATTGTGTTAAGGGTTCACTCATAGGCTCAACTAGGTCCAATGGACTTGGTAAGTCTATAGGGACTCATATCCCCTATTAACTTATTTTGAATTGACCCTATTTACGGAGCTCAAGAAAAGAGAGCGAACTTGCATAATTTGCTATGTGTAAAAAGTTGATTAATTTTATGCTCTTTTATTAATTGCTTGAGATTCTTGGTTGCACATATATGCTTATATATGTTTTTTTAATAAGTGTGCAACATTGCTTTACTTGCAATCCATGTCATGTTTATGTTCAAACGTGCATTTTTGGACTGGGAGATTTAATTGGGAAAGTTCATTTGAATGACCTATAATTTATCTCCATGACATGCCAACTTTCCTATTATGACATGCTTAAAATGATATGCATGAATTGAGTTTGTTTGCTTTAATGCAAAGAGTGCAAATGAGAAGACTAATCAATAAGGATCTTGTATCCATGCAATTAATAAGGATTTTAATCCAAATTAGTCTTCTCTCTTTTCTTAATGGTGAAACAAGACTACTATCATACGGATAATTATCCGAAAAAATAAAAAAGGGTGCAATAGTTGTTTTATTTTCAATTTTTTTGAAACTATTTCTTTTTTGCTTATGACAAAAGGGTACAAATTGGTTTGAATTCTTTTGTGAATTCTTTCTGAAACCCTTTTGATGTTTGCTTTGCCAAATACCATTTGTTTTGGATATGAATGCAACATGTCTTGCTTGCAAAGCATCCTTGTCACTCATTTTTCTTTAAATCAAACTCCTTGAATCTCTCTCAGTTACTTATGTTGCATAAAGTTCGTTTATATGATTATGCATTGTAATTGTGTCAATAGCTCTCTTTGCTAAAGCAACCCGATAGAGGGAGCTTCTTTACCTATCTCATGAAAAAAAAAGGGAGAAGTCTTGAAAAATATAGGGGGAGCATTGGTTATGCTTTGGGAGAGATCATGGGAGAGAGTAACCCATTATGGGGGAGCATTGCACATGTATTTGTTTATTTTGCTTTATTGAGTGCAATTGCTTTTTATATTTGTTCACCTCACATGCACTTGTTATTGGAAAGTGTTTTATTGCTATTGTGTGTGGTTATGATGATCTACAAAGAGATTGAAGACCTTGAAGACTTAGCAAATCAGGTATATCTTTTTGTTACGTAGAATGGACTCTCATGGACAATAGCTAAATTTGTTTTATTTGTGTGATAAATTTTGTGAGAGGTTGTTTTGTCATGAAATAGCCAAATTGGGAGATTGTAAGGACCTCTGGTTTTGATTGGCTTATTTCATGACAAACCACACCACATTGGGGATGATTGTGTAATGGGTAGCTTAGGTCTTTATTGGCAAGCTTCCAAGCATCTCCATGACTTCAAGAGCAAAATGTATATTCACTTGACTTTACCTCTTGAAGAGTTTAGGTGCAAAAACAAAACTAATGCATGTTATTTTGATCTTCCATTTGTATTGATATTGTTTATATATGTGCATCTCTTCACAATCACACTTGCACTTCATTCTTAGTCTTAAGTGTGGTTGTTGTGTGTTTAATTCGTATTCCGTTGTTTGATCGGATAGGTCCGTGCATGCATGATGGTGTGCTTGTTTTAACACATTGAGTGACCAAACACATTGAGTGACCATTTAAGAAGGTTTCAATCTTCTCTTAGATTGGTTATTTGGAGAAATGTGTCTAGTTTTCAAAAAATGGATTTCAATGATTTAAATGTTTTTCAAAACTGACATTTGCATGGTCTTGTGACCATAACATTTTATAAAATGCTTCAAAATGAGTTTTGAAAAATTCTATACAAACTAGAAACCCATACCTTTCCAACGGTATATTATTCATAATATTTCATGACAGTTTGGACTGATTTTGAAATCTCCAAAGTGACCACAAAAACAGGTAACTCTGTTGTTGTCCATTTCTGACCTTTGGTCACTCAAATGATCATAAAATTTTCTAAATACATCCAAATCATGTTTTGTAAATTGGAATATAAAGTGGACTTCCATACCTTTCCAACGGTATATTATATGAAAGGTTTGAATGTCATTTGGTAATATTTTGGGTCGCTCAAATATCAGGTGGTTGAGTTGTCAGCATGTACCGGGGTCTATACCGCTTTTGGTGCACATGCCTAGCTAGCGACCTAGGCAGCGGTCTTGTCCAGTCGTGCCATGCTGCATATACCATGCCCTGGACACTTGCCTAGGCCAGGATACGCACAGCGGTCATGACGAGACTTTGTTTCCCAAGTCCAAAACGATGTCGTTTTGTCTAGGGCTTTTATATTTATGTTCTCTTTATCTTCCTTGCCACTTTAAAGCTCAAAGAACACATTTTTAGAGAAAGAGAGAGAGAGAGAGAGAGAGAGAGAGAGAGAGAGAGAAAACCTCCTTTAGAGAGAGAAAGCTTCAAGCTTTGTTTTTAACTCTCCAAACCCCAAACTTATCTTCATCTTGCATTTCAAACATCTTTTAAAGCATGGGTTTTCATTGATTGGTAAGTAGAACCTATATTATTGTTCATTTATTGTTCTAGCATCCAAGACATATCATCTATTGCTTAGATTAGCATTTCTTCATATTAAATGCATATTCATTGAAGTTATGACATGTTTGGGGTTTGTATTGTGATAGCTAGCATTAGGTCATATTTTCCCTCTAGCTAATTAGGTCATGTTGATTGCATTTGATGATTGCATTTATTGACCATGCCATGTTTATTGACAACTTGTGTTGAAGTGGCTTTGTTTGATAATTAGATTATAATATTGCATATCCATATCTAGTTAAGTCTTTATGTATTGCATTTAGACATTATTGTTTATGCCTCATCGATTGCATTTATTGATTGCAAACTTGCCCTTGATTATTTGTTGTGACAACTTGTGTTGGTTGGACTTTTATTAACAATTAGGTTGTTAGATTTTATCTACACATCTAATTGAGTCCTTTGTATAGACATGTAGGCAATGTTTGATAACTATGATGTTTAATTGCATTATCTACATCTAGTTAAGCATCTTGTGTTTGGTCTTACACATAATTGCATTTGAGCATAATGTTATATATACACTTAGACCACATACTCTTCATTGAGTCAAAGTCTTGTGGCTTCGGTGTAAAGTTGCACAAGCAAGAGAAGCCTTGCAACCAAGGGTGGGTTGGTAAGCAATTGGTCGGGTATCCAGTGTAAAAGGGCCGAGGGGTAGAGTAGGAGGTGATCACGCCAAGAGTAGTGGATCAGAGGATATCACTAGGGACTGAACCAAAAGTGGCAAGTGGTAAGTGGTAGTGGCCATAGAATGAGTTTGTCGAGAGTGAGAGTTTGAGTATCACTTGAGGGTGTAACTTTTTACTCATTTAGTGGATTTCTACGATCGAGTATGGCTCACTTAACAGCCCATGATTTTTCCCATTTGAAGGGTTTTCATGTAAAAATCAAGCGTTCTTTATTATTCCGCACTTTACACTTGATTTTGTATGTTTGTTTTGTTGGGTGAATTTGAATATTGACTAATCAAGAAAAAATGGTAATTAACTTGATTAAACCCATTCCCCCACCCCCCTCCCCTCCCCTCCCCTCCCCTCCCCGTGTTTATTAAACATACATTTTCTAAGGAATTTCAAATAGAATCCGACTTTTTCATATTGAGTAACCCAAAGGATAGTAATGTTCCATCGACGCAATCAAGATTCGAATTATTCTGAATTTGTCTACCTAGTAAATTTTTCATCCGACACTCCGTAGAGCGCTTGTTGTTGCTCGTTGTATAGCGTTAAAATGCACACTCGAGTTGTAATTTGATGGATTATCGTAAATTTAACCTTATCTTGACATAGAACTATTGTCATTGGTTGCTCAACGTTGACCAGTGGTTAAACAAATCATTGATAGTTGAAGTACTTGACAGTAAAATCATAGCAAAAAATATTGACTAATGTACCGAAGATGCATATAAATTTTCATGAACTTGACAACAATATGAACTTGACAACAATAAAAAAATGAACATGTCTGAATAGATTTGAAACTTACTAACCTTTCCCAATTTTTGTGAATTGTTTTACCAATACTTTGGTGTATTATGAAGGACTTATATATATATATATATATATATATATATATATTCTCGTTTTCCTTTACTGGACGGAACCATCACTATAACCAGTCCCATAAGTGCGTTTATTGGACATGCAATATCGACTTGTTTTCAATAGAGAGTTGATCGCATTTGGAGGGATTGCGAGGTTGTACTGTGTATAATTTGACTGTCCTAAAATGCCGATATCTAAATTGCTTTTTAGTTCAATCAATTTTTTCTATATATTTACATCAAAAAGACTTACAAAAAAATATTGTTAATGTGAAATAATTCACTGGACCAAACAAAAATTCAGCTGGCTTTTGATTTTTTAAGGAACAAAGAGAGAAAGCAATGCATGAAAGATTATAAGCATTTACTAACGGGCCTCACAATAACAGGGGATTATATTATTTGTCTAATTTAACGATTACTTGATGGTTGTACCAAGGTAGTCTATTGAGTGCTAGCTGAACCTCGAGATCCAATCCTACAAATCGGTTAGTTTTGCTAAAATGACTGTTAGGGCCCCACAGTGGGTGCCAAACTGTAGAGCCGAAAATCTCCATTTGAATTTTTGTAAGTTGGTGGGCATTGAGAATGGTAGAGCAAAAATTAATAGATCGTGCACTACGATATTCTGTAAAAAAAAAAAAAACTAGAATGGAGCGATTGGGGGGGGGGGGGGGGGGGGGGGGGGGGGGGGGTGTCCCGTTGGGGACTCTCCGATGCTTGAGTTAGAAAATTTATCGACAAATAAAATAATTTCTAATCGACAAGTAAATTGAATAAAATCTAAATCAAACCGTAAACAAAGCAATCGAATCCTGGGTAGTGTTGTCCGTAGAACCTTAAGTGCGCTTGGGTTGAGCGTTTAGCAAATTAGATTGCCGGGAGAAGACGGGGTAAAGCCGTAGTCGAATGAGTTTAATATGATGTGAAAAATGTATGTACTAGTCGAGAATGAGTTTAATATGATGTGAAAAATGTATGTACTAGTCGAGTGGTAAAGCATGTGAGGTATGGGTATTCATTGAATGATCTAAGTAGAAGAAAAGATTTGTTATGTTGCATATTTATGGATCAGTTGACAAACTAAGAACAAATCGAACCAAAAAAAATAATAAACAAATTGAGTAGGCTCAATTTCCCTTTTGCTTTGCTGCGAGTGAGTGGTGTCCTTGTTGGGGTTTATGCCCTAAAGATGTAATTTGTAAATGAATTTATGAAATAAATAAAAAGAAAAAGTTCAATTCATTCTTGTTGTGCAGTTTATTTCATAACTTGTGCATAAATTTAACATCCAAGATTGCCGGATGTAATCTCGAACTGTGTATATGAGTGTCATATACGGATGGTTACAGTAAGAGACGTGCAATCTAAAGAGTCCATAGATAGCAAATAAAGCTGTGCACTTTATTTATGGTTAATCTATAGTTACGGTCAATTCCGTAATGTATGATGATTCTATCCTGAATCATTCATATGGAGATATGAGAATGGAGGCACCTTGTATGATGTGATCATATAGGACTGGGTCATGATCTATATGAATCTCTCACCAAGATCCGTTTACCGATGGGATTCATATATATCAACTAATGAAGGCTATATGTGGGTGATCTTAATCCTGAGTGTCTTATCGACTTATTCAGGTTAGATCGTGGTCTTTGATATACCATGGGTGAGGTCGGATGCAGTTCCCGATCAATATGCTTCGTATATTGGGATTACGGTTTGGCTTATGGCTGGGAAGGTTTGTACACAATAGTGGAATCCACTCCTTCTTGTGAGAAGTAGATGGTAGCTCCCTTAAGGGTTGATTCGGGGCTTTGACAATATGAGCGCTCTCCTAATTCCGTGAGGAAATAGGATTTATTGTCTATTAGAGAATCAATGGTACTTAAAGGATATATGTAATCAGAGGGGTATAACGGACATTATGACCCAACTCTAATTATGAACTATTGTGGAGGATCACACCATATGTAATAGCTATATCGATGGACAACGAGTTGTATTGATCTGTGTAAAAGCGTCTGCAGTTGAGAGAGAGCAGCTTCGGATTTTTAGTAGAATAACACCGGAGTTAATAATCAAGGAATATTAATTAAAGAGTTTAATTAATGATTCCGAGGATTATTGGAGCTCAAAATACTGTGGGTTCATTAGGTCCTCTTGCTAGCCCGATCGATTCAGGTAACAAGGGTCACGGTTAATTAATTGGATTGTCCAATTAATTGTGTTACGAAAGTGACACGTATTTTTTCGGGAATTAATTGAATAATGAGATTATTTAATTAATGAATACTAATGATTCTGTAAATTAAATAATTAGATTATTTAATTGTTTAATTAATCATTAGTCGGAGGATACTGATTGATATTTTTTTTTAAAAAAAAAGATAAAATAATTTGATTATTTTATTTTTATTAAATTAGATATTTATTTTTGAATTTAAAGAGTTTGAATTCAAAACAAATTAATTAATATCTTTAAAGATATGAGATATCTTAAAAGATTTAAATTGATTAGTTTTATCGATATATATATATATATATATATATATATATATAATATTATTTTAAAAAAGAAGATAAAACAATGTACATATATCATAGTTTGTATAGGACATAAACACATGTTTGCTTGAATCAATAATAAAAAGAGAAACAACAAATAGAATTTGGATGTGATGCAAATCGGTACATGTGCAGCAACATTTATAATAATAAAAGGAATTTGCATATGATGTAGATGATGGTTCATAAAAGAAAAAAAAAGTTGGTTGACTTTTAATCAACAATAAAAAGCGCAGCAAACTTTAATATATATATTGTTTGAAATAAAAAGTGCACGATTTTAAAATTGTCATTCACTGTTATCAAAAAAAAATTCAAGTGCTTGGTCTTATATCAAAAAGTGTGCGTGAGAAGCACAGCTGCACGATATCAAAGAAAGTGTTACATATTGATTAAGAAAAAAAAGTTTCTTCGAGTGTTTTTTTTCTGTATCATTTATTTAAGTTTCTAAGATCATGATGGGTCTCATACATAGTTACCAGTCTCGAAAGATAGTAAAAAAGATTGATTGGTTCAGACAGAAGTACATCGTAAAGTAAAGAAGCTTTCAAACGTTGGTAAAATTGGTTTAGACAAGAGCATAACGTAAAGTGAAGGAGCCTCCAAACGTTGGTATGTTCTTATGATTTTATTGATTACAATTTCCTGTGTTTACATATTGTATGTATTAGTTTCAAAAATAATTATGATCTCAAGTTCACTGGTCCCAGATACAGATATGATCTGTATAAAATTTTTAAAACCTATTTCCGCTGCATGACTGGTGAACAGGGTTCCAACAATTGGTATCAGAGCCAATTTTATTTTTCGGAACAAGAAATTATTTCGATGCTCCTGTATGTATGAATTGTGTAGGCACAATTTAAATTGACTATATGATCTTTTTTTATATATATTATATATTTTTTTAATTTATAAAAACATGATTGATCATTAATTATATGGTACTGTGGATTTAGGGTATATGGGTTGTATTTTTTTTTTTTGTGTTTATATTTTTTTTTTCTGTTATTGTATTGAAAACAAAAGTATATATAAAAAAAATTGTAACATATATTGAAGACCTGGAAAAATTGCGAAGAATAATTCATGAGATGAATCGGAGTGACCTGAAGAGACTGGAAAACTCGAAAATTACAAGAAGACCAAGAAATGCCTTGGAAATTTTTTTCTGTAATTTTAGATTCCAATTTTTTAGGTTAAATAATCTATAGTATACGGTCAATTCATGTATGCTTTATATTATGTGATGATAAAAGCATTGGCATGCATATATATGTCATTTAGATTAGATGTGTCTATACAAATATATTTGATATGTCATACATGCATCATAACCTGCTATTTTATGTATTTTTTTAATGTGATTAAAATGGGTAATATACATAATTAGCTATGAATAATGAGATTAGTTTTTTAATGATTAGAAAACTTGATAATTCTCATTAATATTAATCTGGTTATTAAAGAGTTTAATAAGTTAGATTAATAGGGTCATTTATTATAATTAGGATTAATATGATTAATTACCTAATAATAAATTATCCAAATAAAGTGTTAGGGTTTTAATAGTTAAAACTTGGCAAACACTAGCATAATAATCTAACCCTAGTAAATAGTTTATAAAGGCTTAGATTATTCACTAATAGATTAGATTTTTAATTGTTAAAAATCATTAATAATTTATTAGTTAATTAGAATTTGGTTTTAATTAGTTAATGCGCTAGATAACTTGATTAAAGTTAATCGTTTAATCCTGTAGAGTCTAGATGCATTAACGGTTAATAGAAAACCCTAATTTTAAAATAGTGAGTGAGAGAGGGATATATGACATATATATCCCGCGGTCTCCATCATTAGTTCAACACCGTGAGATCCGAGTGGGGCCTTGTGACGGCTTTGCTTTCGTCCTCCCTAAGGAGGGTTTCCACAAAGGTCAATACCAAGGTTGACTTCCTAACTGATAGGATTTCTGAGGGTATTTCGGGATTGACCGACCCTAAGACGGCAATTCTCGAGTTAAGCTCGTGAGATCTGAAATGGTAGGTTACACTCACGAAGGTTTTGATTAAGTTTGTTAATTAAAAACCTGACCGAATGAATGAAGATTGAATGATATCGAATAAGAGTTATTCTAGAATATCATTTGATTGAGAATGTCTCAGTCCAACATGCAAAGACTTGACCGACCCTAAGGCGGCACTTCTTTGTGGTATGTTGGATTGTCGTGGTATAGCAACTAGTTTTAAGGTAGTTTTAGTTCGTTAAACATGTTCATGCATCATGTTTAAATTTATGCCAAAGCACTCGCACTTGTTTTTAAATAAATGACTGAATGAATGTTTTATTTATTTAAGCAATAATGTCTTCTGCATTACTTCAAATTCTCGTAAACGACAAATTAACTGGTGATAACTACACTAAGTGGAAACTTAACATTAATGCAATATTGGTCACCAAAGACCTCAAGTTTGTGCTTACGAAGGAATGTCCTCCAGCGCCTGCTGCCAATGCCATACGAACTGTTCGTGAGACATACGAGCGATGGGTCTCATTTGATGAGAAGGCCCGAATATATCTGTTGGCTTCTATGACAGACGTGCTTGTCACAAAGCATGAAGCAATGACTTCAGCATTCAAAATCATGGAGTCATTGCAAGCTATGCTCGGGCAACCCTCCGAGAAAAAGCGACACGAAGCCATTCGTTCTGCTATGCTCGCTCGGATGAAGGAAGGTATATCAGTTTGGGAACATGTCCTGAGCATGATGTCTTACTTCAACACTGCAGAAGGCAATGGCGGGGCCATTGACGAACCCAGTCAAGTGAGCATCATAAAGATGACTCTTTCGAAGAGTTTCGATCAGTTTAAGAGCAACTACGGGATGAACAAGTTAAGGTTCAATCTCACACAGTTGCTTAATGAGCTCATTACCTTTGAGTCCTTGACTAAGGACAACAAGGGTAAGACCAGTGAGGCAGATGTTGCTGAACCATCTTCCTACTCTAATAATAAGAAGAGAAAAAGGTCTACTATGAAAGCGAAGGGTAAGCCTAAACCCAAGAAAGCCCAAAGCAATAAGAAGTCCAAGAAAAGTAAATATGATTTACTTGTTCTTGAGTCGTGTTTAGTGGAAGATGATTCTTCACCCTGGATAGTTGATTCAAGGGTCACTAACCATGTTCGTTCTTCTTTACAATTGACTGATTCTTGGACACAGCTAGAGGAGCAAGCCTTCTCAATGCATGTGGGGTCATGGGATGTCGTGTCGGCACGAGCAGTGGGCGTAATTAGATTACGTTTTTGTAATAATTATATATTATTGGGCAATGTATTTTATATTCCTGAATTTACATAGGAATTTGATTTTCGTTTCTAAGTTGTTAGAACGAAAATATTCTGTTTCTTTTAATAATAAGTCTGTTATTATTGGAAAGAATAATCTGAATATTTATTCAGGAATTAATGAAAACAAATTGTATGTGTTAAGACCGTTAATACATACTACACTACTCAACACCGAAATGTTTAAGGTTGAAAAACCAAAACTAAAAGAAATAAGATTTCTCTAGATAATGACACGTATCTCTGGCATCAAAGACTTGGTCATATCAACCTTGACCGGATAGACAGACTAGTAAAAAACGGACCTTTAAGTGAGTTAAAGGTCGACATCTTACCTGTCTGCGAATCTTGTCTGAAAGGTAAGATGACTAAGAGACCTTTTACTGGAAAAGGGCTTAGAGCTAAAGAACCGCTAGAGCTTATACATACAGACGTCTGCGGACCGATAAATGTTAAAGTTAGGGGTGGTTATGAGTATTATGTCACCTTTATAGATGACTACTCAAGATACAGATACGTCTACCTAATGCAATGGAAGTCGGAAACATTTGAAATGTTCAAAGAATTTTGAGCTGAAGTTGAGAATAAATAAAGTAGGACTATCAAGTCACTACGATCGGATCGTGGAGGTGAGTACCTTGACCAAGAGTTTGAAGACTTTATGGTCGAGCATGGGATAGTTTCCTAACTCACCGCTCTCGGTACACCTCAGCAAAATGGTGTAGCGGAGAGGAGAAATAGAACCCTAATGGAAATGGTGAGATCTATGATTAATTTCTCATCATTACCAAATTTCTTCTGGGGATATACATTACAAACAGCGGTAAACATTTTGAATGTGGTGCCATCCAAATATGTTCCTAAGACTCCCCTAGATTTATGGAATGATCGTAAAGCTAGTTTGCAATATTTTCGTATATGGGGGTGTCCAGCACACTTGCTGAAGAAAAGAATTGGAAATCTAGACTCCAAGTCTATGGTTTGCCTATTTGTAGAATACTCAAAGGAGACCAGAGGTGGACACTTCTATAGTCCCAAGGATAACAAAGTATTTGTATCGACAAATGCAACGTTTCTTGAGTACAGTTATATTAGTGACCATAAACCTCGTTATAAGATTGCATTGAATGAGTTGGAGCCTGGTGAGACTAGTGCTTCATCAACAAGAGTTGTTGATCCATAAACATATGAGAGTCAGATAGTTCCTGATCAGGATACACTACCACCTAGACGAGGGTTGTGAGACAATCTGAACGTTATTTAGGTATAGGTGAGGGACAAGGTGTTGTCTCTGCTGATAGTGTTAATGATCCATTGACATTTAAGAATACAATGGAAGATCCTGATAAAGAGGAATGGCTTAAAGCCATGAATCTCAAGATGGAGTCCATGTACTCTAACTCAGTCTGGGATCTTGTAGACTTACCGGATGGGGTAAAACCCATAGGGTGTAAGTAGATCTACAAGAGAAAGAGAGAAGTAGACGGGAAGGTAGAGACCTTCAAGGCAAGGCAAGGCAAGGCAAGGCTAGTGGCTAAGAGTTATACCCAGAAAGAAGGGGTCAATTATGAAGAGACCTTCTTGCCAGTAGCCATGTTTAAGTCTATTAGGATTCTCTTATCCATTTCTGCCTATTTCGATTACGAAATTTGGCAAATGGACGTCAAGACTGCATTCTTGAATGACAATCTTGATGAGAGCATCTATATGATGCAACCAGAGGGATTCGTGTCTCCAGATCAAGAGCAAAAGGTTTGCAAGCTGCAAAGGTCCATCTATGGGCTTAAGCAAGCATCTAGATCTTGGAACATCAGGTTTGATGATGTGATCAAAACCTATGACTTCGAGCAGAATGTCGATGAGCCTTGTGTCTACAAGCGCATCATTGATAAGAAAGTAGTTTTCTTGGTCCTATACGTAGATGATATCCTACTCATTGGGAATGATGTGGGAGTGTTGTCTGATGTAAAGGGCTGGCTAGCTAGCCAATTCCAAATGAAAGATTTAGAAGATGCGAGTTATGTTCTTGGGATCCAGCTTATAAGGAATAGTAAGAACAAACTCATAGCACTATCTCAGGCATCATATATCGATAAGATTCTTGTGCGATTTTCGATACAAAACTCCAAGAAAGGTAATTTACCTTCTAGGCATGGAGTTCACTTGTCTAAGGAACAGTGTCCTAAGACACCTCAAGAAGTTGAGGATATGAGACTTGTACCATATGCATCGGCAGTAGGTAGTCTCATGTATGCTATGTTATACACGAGATCGGACATCTGCTATGCAGTGGGAGTAGTCAGCAGATACCAGTCAAACCCAAGATTGGATCATTAGGTTATTGTCAAGACAATTCTCAAGTATCTTCGGAGAACGAGAGACTATATGCTAATGTATTCCGGGCAGGATTTGATTCTGTTAGGATACACGGATTCTGATTTTCAGTCAGACAGAGATTATAGGAAATCTACGTTTGGATTAGTATTCATCCTGGGTGGTGGAGCCATTGTATGGAGAAGTATCAAGCAATCTTGCATTGTTGACTCCACCATGGAAGCCGAATATGTAGTCGCTTGTGAAGCTGCTAAAGAGGTTGTTTGGCTCCGTATGGTCTTGAGTGATCTGAAAGTTATTCCAAATATGGATATGCCTACCACACTTTATTGTGATAACAGTAGTGCTGTGGCTAATTCCAAAGAACCAATAAGCCATAAAAGAGGGAAGCATATAGAGAGAAAGTATCATCTCATTAGAGAGATAGTGCAGAGAGGAGATGTGATCGTCACCAAGATAGCCTCACAAGACAATCATGCTGATCCATTTACGAAGACCTTACTGGCTAAAGTGTTTTTAGGTCACCTAGATGGTCTAGGGTTACGAGACATGCCTCACATGCTTTAGTGCAAGCGGGAGATTGTTGGGGTTTATGCCCTAAAGATGTAATTTGAAATGGATTTATGAAATAAATAAAAAGAAAAAGTTCAATTCATTCTTGTTGTGCTGTTTATTTCATAACTTGTGCATAAATTTAACATCCAAGATTGTCGGATGTAATCCCGAAGTGTGTATATGAGTGTCATATACGGATGTATACAGTAAGACACGTGCAATCTAAAGAGTCCATAGATAGTAAATAAAGCTGGGTACTTTAATTGTTGTTAATCTATAGTTGCGGTCCATTCCGTAATGTATGGTGATTCTATCCTGAATCATTCATATGGAGATATGAGAATGGAGGCACCTTGTATGATGTGATCATATAGGATTGGGTCATGATCTATATGAATATCCAAGATCCGTTTACCGATGAGATTCATATATATCAACTAATGAAGGCTATATGTGAGTGATCTTAATCCTGAGTGTCTTATCGACTTATTCAGGTTAGATCGTGGTCTTTGATATACCATGGGTGAGGTCGGATGCAGTTCCCGATCAATATGCTTCGTATGTTGGGATTACGATTTGGCTTGTGGCTGGGAAGGTTTGTATACAATAGTGGAATCCACTCCTTCTTGTGAGAAGTAGATGGTAGCTCCCTTAAGGGTTGATTCGGGGCTTGGACAATATGAGCGCTTTCCTAATTCCGTGAGGAAATAGGATTTATTGTCCATTAGAGAATCAATGGTACTTAAAGGATATATGTAATCAGAATGGTATAACGGACATTATGACCCAGCTCTAATTATAAACTATTGTGGAGGATCACACCATGTGTAATAGCTATATCGATGGACACCGAGTTGTATCGGTCTGTGTAAAAGCGTATGCAGTTGAGAGAGTACAGCTTCGGGTTTTTAGTGGAATAACACCAGAGTTAATAATCAAGGAATATTAATTAAAGAGTTTAATTAATGATTCCGAGGATTATTGGAGCTTAAAATACTGTGGGTTCATTAGGTCCCCTTGCTAGCCCGATCGATTTAGGTAACAAGGGTCACAATTAATAAATTGGATTGTCCAATTAATTGTGTTACGATAGTGACACGTATTTTTTCAGGAATTAATTGAATAATGAGATTATTTAATTAATGAATATTAATGATTCTGTAAATTAAATAATTAGATTATTTAATTGTTTAATTAATCATTAGTCGGAGGATATTGATTGATATATATATATTTTTAAAAAGATAAAATAATTTGATTATTTTATTTTTATTAAATTAGATATTTATTTTTAAATTTAAAGAGTTTGAATTCGAAACAAATTAATTAATATCTTTAAAGATATGAGATATTTTAAAAGATTTAAATTGATTAGTTTTATCAATATATATATTATATTTAAAAAGAAGATAAAACAATGTACATGTATCATTGTTTGTATAGGATACAAATACATGTGTACTTGAATCAATAATAAAAAGAGAAATAACAAATAGAATTTGTATGCCATGCAAATTGATACATGTGCAGCAACACTTATAATAAAAGGAATTTGCATATGATGCAGATGATGGTTCACGCCACATAAAAGAAAAAAAAAAGTTGGTTGACTTTTAATCAACAATACAAAGCGCAACAAACTTTAATATATATATATATATATATTTATTGTTTGAAATAAAGAGTGCACGATTTTAAAATTGTCATTCACCGTTAACACAAAAGATATATATATATATATATATATATATATATATATATATATATATGATGAGAGACATATTTTTATTAAAATTCAAGTGTTGCATATTGATTAAGAAGAAAGAGTTTCTTTAAATGTTTTTTTTTAGATCCTCCATTCAAGTTTCTGAGACCGTGAAGTGTCTACACGCAGTTATCAGTCCCGGGAGATAGCGAGGAAGATCGATTGGTTCAGACAGGGGCACATCGTAAAGTAAAGGAGCTTCTAAACATTGGTAAGATTGGTTTAGATAGGAGCATAACGTAAAGTGAATGAGCCTCCAAACGTTGGTATGTTATTCTGATTTTAGTTTCGAAAATAATTATGATCACAAGTTCACTGGTCTCAGATACAGATATGATATGTATAAAATTTTTAAAATCTACTTCCGCTGCGTGACCGGTGAACGGGATTCCAATAGTTCTCTCCTTTACTTGGGAGAGCAAAGTCGTGTCCCGTCCTCCTCTGCAAATGACATGGTCTCTTCTATTTATAGTCTATTTATAGTAATGTGAGGATTGTCTTTCATAAAGAGATCATGTGATCCCACTTATCTCGGCTCGAGATATCCGATTTTATCCTCTAAAATCACGGTAATCCATATCTTTGAATTTGTTGACAGTTGAGTCATAGACTTGATCTTTATAGACTTTTAGTCAAGTTTGCACTTGCTCTTGGACCTACGATTGGCCTGATTTAAAAGTCTGGTTATCATTTGAGTTGTGCTATTTTTGACTACCACACACGTGCGAAAGATATATTAATTAATCCAATTGTATTAACAATTAATCTTTAAGGTAACGATAGAAACTATATATACAAACCATGTAGGGTAAACCATAAGAACCATCATAAAATATGATAGACCTGCATAATAAAATAATAAGGAAAGTCTTACTTTTTTATTTTCTTTTTAGATGTTACATAAATTTCAGGGATTTTTTTTTAGAAAAAGAGGACTCATAACCACAACTACGTGGTGTAAGTGTGAGAGCTTTATCACTAGATCAACCTCATCTCGTCTAAAAAAAGTCGATTATAGTGAATACCAAATAAATAAATAAAAACACATACATATAGATGAGTTTAGCTACTATATAATTCATATATAGTTGAAGGTCTAATTACGACATGAGATTATTTTTTTTAGTTATAATTTCTTTTAAATTTTTTATTTTTTTATTTTTATAAACATTTGGATTGAAAATTGATCCGGTAACTATTTAATAATCATACTGTAGTTGAACCTATATATAAACAACATTAGAAAATTGCCTCTTGCTTGGATCAATAAACTATACTAAGTTTCGTTTATATTTTCATATCAAAATTAGATAAATATATTAATTCCAACACAAATATACTTGAAGTACAAATAATTGATTCAAGTACTTTCAAAGAGTGGTACAAAATGATTTTAAAAAGGAATTATCATTGGATAAATTATTTTTAAAGAAGTAATTGATAGCAATTTTATTATGACAATTTTAAAATAAGGAGAGAAGGGAAATTAAGTATTTTCCAATAGAACCTCATGTAAAGGAGGGTGTCCTTTATCCAAAACAATGGGTACTTTCCTCAAATCACGAGCCACAGAGATAAACATATAATAACAATAATCCACTGAGATTTAGTAAAAGAGGGGTTGATGGAGAAGTTAGCAGACAGAAGTAGCATTGCAGTCAGACATTCTCATATTAAACATTAGGGGCTTGCTACGGTACGAGTCAGAGTCTTACTTAGTACCGTACAACATATAATTAAAGATAAAATCAAAACACTGGATATTAATTCAATGGTTACCTTTGACACCGGTTACCACCCTAATAAACAAAAGAAACAGAAGTCTCTCTCCTCTCATTCTCATATGTGTTGCTCCATTCTCTGGAAGTCTTGATCAGTATCTCTTCTCCATCTCTTTTGATCTCTCAAGAGCGGCCTGTTCTCTATCTCTGTATCACGGTGACTCGAAGCTGCCTCTTCTCCATCTGCGTTGTTGCCGCTGTCGAGACCCTTGCATCCAGACGTGTCGATGGCGCCGTCGAGACCTCTTCCCATCTGTGTTAGTCTCGTTCCGGCAGCCTCTTCTCTGCAATTTTTTATTAGTCGTGTCATCTGAACAATTTTTTATTACTTTTGTTTGAAGATTAGGGTTTTGATTTTGTGTATGTTTTGATTTTTTATTGAAAAAGTTGGGTATATCTGTGAAGATTAGGGTTTATTAATAGCATCTCTAATAATTTCCCTCTGTATGATGTCCTCAATGAGTTTACCCAATTTTTGCCCATATCCTCTATTGTTTATGTTGTTGAGTTATTTTTAGGTTTTGGAAGAGTGTTTGTAGGTGTTTCATCTGACCAGGGTTTGGGTCATCGAATTCCCAAAATGGGAAGGTAATTTTTTGGTAAATTTTTTTGTTCAATTTCAAGAATACTGTTCTTGTTTATATATTTTTTTCTTTTTGAAGATGTGGGTTTTGTATATTAGCAGGTTTTTTAAAATCGTTTTGGTCTATGGTTTTGAGCATGTTAAGTAAAAAAAAAAAACTGTGAAATTTAAATTATTTTTATTTTGCTTTAATGTTAATGTAGTTGTCATGTTGATTGTGCTTTACTATTTGCTAGGTTTCGGTTGGGGTTTGTATTTTAGTTTCAGTTAGAAAATGCTTACAGACAATAGGGAAGCACTTGGCTGATTATGATTTTGGGATATTTTGGCTAAGGAATAGTATATATCATCTTTAATTTGTTGAGGTGGATTGCAGGGGTGGGTCTTGTTTCTGAGCTCGTTGGGAATTACACCTTTGGCGGAGCGATTAGGTTATGCTAGAGTAAGGATTCTTGTTTCTCTCGCTTCTTTATTATGTGATGTTATTGTTTGTGTAGCAACTAATATGGCTTATCCTTTCCTTTGATACAGGCAACTGGCTTTCTACACTGGGGCCACCGGTATTTTTTTCACATGATTCTTCGAACTGTCAGAAATTAATTGTTCTGCCATTTTTTTCGTTTTTAAGTTTCTCAAGAGTATATGCCATGTTTGTTAGTTATTCATATAAAGTTCCTGCCATGTGCCCTTTCTGTTTGGGAGAATTTAGACAGTTGCGACTTTGCTAATTCTTCTCTTTTCGATCCAATGCATTTAGTGAGAGTTTTTGTTTGAAATAACTTGGGGTGGTTCTTGAATACATCTTTTTCAGTCGTATGGTAAATAGAACTTTGATAATTGATGTTTGCTTAAGTGTTACGGAGAGGATTAATCTTTTAGTGCTTTTCTTCTTTTTATAAAGTCATTGTTTTTCTCGCTTTAATTATTGAGTCAAAGAATTGACATTAGGCAGTTTTTTCCAGTACTTCATTTCCTTGGCAAACTTATCACATTCGTTGTCTAGGCGTTTAGTGCATCATTCAATAATTTTTTTTCCTTAAAAGTTATATCATATAAAATACACCAGCTTGAATTAATTCAATATCCGTGTTTGTGAAGCTGTTAAGTTTTTTGTCATTGTAATCAATGTTAGTCACATTGTTTATTTTAGTCTGTGACGTCTTTAACTAATATTTTTTTTGTCAGGGTATATTTAAATGGAATTTACAGTTGGATGGCTTTTAAATGCTACGTTTGGAAATGCAACAGGACTAATTATATCAGCGTTGAAAAGTGGTATGATATGTGTCATTCAGCTTTCTTTATTAGGTTCAATTTTGACAAATATGCTGATAGTGCTTGGATGTGCTTTCTTCTGTGGTGGGCTTGTTTTATCTTATAATGTTCTTACTAGGATAAGGAATCATTTACTTTCTGATTTTAATTGCATGGGAGTTTTAAAACTATTCTATTATTTAATGTATTCTCAATGATGTGTTATGGTTGAGTCACCAATCATTAGTTATATGTTTTTGTTCCTTTACTGTTTGATGCTGTTTGGAGTTTTGGGTACAAGTGGCAATGTTTACGATTCTTCTTCTAATTTGAAATTATTTATTGTTACACAATTTGTAAATTATTACTTTTCTTTTGCTCTTTTAGAATAGTTTTTCTAAAAATATCTCTTATTGTCATTATTGTAGATCCCATTTTGCGTGGTTATTGGGTGGATAATGGGTCGCCCTATGGACTTAAACTTTCAACTTTTTGAGACTGCAATGCGTTTCATAACAATTATAATTGTCGCCTTCTTTCTGTAGGTTTGTACTTCGTAAACAAAATCCGAAAAATATAACTTTCAAGACTACATTTGTTAGTTGATTTTAGTATCTAATTATTTATTGCTGTTATGTTTGCAGGAGGGAACTTCCAATTACTTTAAAGGACTAATGCTCATTCTTTGCTATCTGATAGTCGCCGCAAGTTTCTTTGTACATGAAGATTCTAGATCGGATGGTAAGTGTTCTCTATGAAAGCTAAAACATACCTTTTTTAGTCTTCGAGTTGTGGTGTTGAAAGTGATCATATTTGGAATCAAACTTTGATTTTGCAGATGATAACAAATTTAAAACGTAGTTAACAAGCAATCAGCAAACAAGGTGGATTTCCTGAAGCGGTTGTTCATGAAGTTGGTGTATATATTCATTCTGCATTCGAAATTTTTTCATTTTTCTGGCTTCTGCTAGCACACTCCCTTGGTCAGTCAATGTTGAGCTATGTGTCTTGATGATTTTTTATCCTTAAATTACTTGGTACGGGTTAAGAAGTTGTGTATATCGTTGAGAAAAACGTTCTGGTTCTCTTAACAATGTAACTCTTCATTAATTCTTTTGAATAGATTTCCATCAATTCCTTTCTGGGCTCTGTCCAGTGAATTCATTTGTGTTTTCCTTTCTTTCTTATTGCTACTTTTCTGTCCTGTGATCATTGTACATGGACATTTTTGTTTTTCCCGAGGATGTCGGACTGTCTCATCTTAGTTGTTATATATATCCAACAATTGAGATAATTGTCTTAGTCTTATTTTGCTTGGAACAAGTGTGGTACGTGTAATGATATCTAAATTAACAAATTTCCTCAATACTCTAATACTAATATGGCCCGTGATAGGGAGGTGAATGTTTGTAGGTGAACTTTAATGTAAATACGTATGAGTAGGTGAACTCTAATGTTAATTTGTAAGAATTTTTAATTGAATGTACATGGATTTTTAATTGAATGTATATTGATTTTTAATTTTTAATATATATATATATATAATATTATATGCTTTGGAACAAATTTAATCTTCCAAATATTTTCGGTAATGTATTATTTATAAATTCAATAATTTTTTTTTTAATAACCAAATCAATGTCTACCACGGGCGTTGTCCGTTTTAACAACATCCACCAAAAGAAAAAACCACTCGTATCGGAAATAATTAAAGGTCCGAATTATAGAGAACTTTTGGATCACTTGATCTAAGAACTAATTAAAGATATGAATTATTGAGAATTTATGGAGCACTTGATCTAAGTATATTTTTCATGTCAATTTATGGAGCCCTTGATTAAAGTATATTTTTCAAGTCATCGATTGAAGGGTTTGTTGCCACCCAAAGCAACGAGCAAGTAGCCAAAGATGCAACGAGTAATTGACGTAGTCAAGTGAAATCAATAAGGAATTGTTAATAAGTAACAATATAAAAAAAAAAAAAATTCGTCCCCGTAAGAACTAATTAAAGATTCAAATCAACGAGAAATTGCCCGTTGTGGATTGCTTGAGAGCATATTTAGTGATAAGGTTTGTGTTTGAAATTTCTTTCCACGACTTAGGGATTGTATCGCTCTTTTCGCACAGGTGCAACTTTAAGACGACCTGGAAGTCGCTTTTTCCAGATCGTTTTTCACATAAATGGCGTTGTTTCACTTACAAGTTAGGGAAAAAACGACCTGAAGATTGCTTACTTCACATAAACGGCGTTGTTTTGTTCTATTTCATCGACCCTTTTGTTGCTGCTATGACCGTGTCTTTAACTAGAACTGGGGATTGTGTTCGTGTACCATATGAATTTTCTTCCCTTGTTGTAGTAGATGATGGCAATAATCCCTTCATCTGAATTGTTAACTTATCAATCGCCATGTTCGCTACTTTAAAACTTTCATCGCCACACTTCCAACTACACACTATCAAACTCTAATCAACAAAAACAAACATAACTAGGACTTGTAAACAAATTAAACCTAATCAACTTTCATTTATCTTCTCAATTCTAGCAAATCTAATAATGTAGAGGAATTTATGCTCTAACCAACAACATAAAGATGAGAATGTAGTAGATTCGGATGGGATTGCCTTTGGAGATGAAGAACGACCGTAGAGGACTGTTGCAGACGGTTTTTGGTGGGAATATTTTGTCTTTGAAAATGATTCTAGCGACCTAGGGTTTATATTGCAAATTTCCCATTGTAGCGACATCAAGGCAACTTGGAGGTCACTTTTACATGGTTGCTTTAGCGATAAATGGCGTCGTTTCATTAGCGTTTCAAGTTCAAGGAGACTTGGAGGTCACTTTATGTCACAAACAGTGGGTCACTTCAATGTCGCTACTGTCCCAGGTTTTATGATCGAAAACCCGAGACAATAGCACCTCCAAACGACCAACTCAAACGTCGCCTTATGGTCGCTATCGTCTCGGTTTTATTAATACAAAATCAAGGCCAAAGCGACTGTGGGGCGATCTTAGCATACGTCGCCTCTTGGTCGCCTTTTAACTTTTTTGTCAATATGTTACCTGTCTCTCCTCAATTGGCCAATCCAATTAAGAGGAGTGTGAATCTTGTTAAACATAAAAACTATTTCACCGAAATCACCAATAAATATGTTATTCAAAGAACCATATATGTCTGGTACAGACTCAGAAATTTAGTTAGTTATATTAAGTCGGATGTTCATGGAACTTTTGGTTCACGGAACTTTTGGTTCACTTGTTCATTAGGTTTATATAAACGTTAAACATTACCGAACATGTTTTAGGTTAAACTTGTACAATCTACGTTCAACTACAAGACCTATAATTGAAACGTTGGCTTGTCCAATAATAGATCTTATACATTTACGAATCACTAATCATGTTTCCAAATTAGCATGATCGGGAGAAATTATTGGGATTCTTGATTACATATTTCATTTGTTTTTCTCAACTCTAATTCAATTTTTATGATTTCTATTGAACATACATAACTGAACTAAATTGTAAAAATTAAGGGTTTATGAATAGATTTGATAGATTACAAACAACCTAATCTGTGAAGGTTTACGTTAACTTGTTCACCGAACAAATTTAACGTTGAGATGAACGTTATACTCGTTCAACCTACGTTGAAATTGTTCGTGAAGGTTTACGTTAACTTGTTCACCGAACAAGTTTAACGATGAGATGAACGTTAAACTCGTTCAACCTACGTTGAACTTGTTCGTGAAGGTTTACGTTAACTTGTTCACCGAACAAGTTTAACTTTGAGATGAACGTTAAACTTGTTCAACCTATGCTGAAATTGCTCGTGAAGGTTTATGTTAACTTGTTCACCGAACAAGTTTAATGTTGAGATGAACGTTAAACTCGTTCAACATATGTTGAACTTGTTCGTGAAGTTTTAAGTTAACTTGTTCACCAAACAAGTTTAACGTTAAACTTGTTCAACCTACTTTTACGTTAACTTGTTCATCGAACAAGTTTAACGTTGAGATGAACGTTAAACTCGGTTGACCTACGTTGAACTTGTTTTCAATAGTTAACGTTAACTTGTTCACTGAACAAGTTTAACGTTGAGATGAACGTTAAACTCGTTCGACCTACGTTGAACTTGTTTTCAAGTTAACGTTAACTTGTTCACCGAACAAGTTTAACGTTGAGATGAACGTTAAACCCGTTCGACCTACGTTGAACTTATTTTCAATAGTTAATGTTAACTTGTTCACCGAACAAGTTTAACGCTGAGATGAACGTTAAACACGCTCAACCTACGTTAAACTTGTTTTCAATAGTTAACGTTAACTTGTTTTCAAGTTGTTCATAATATTCAACGTTGACTTGTTCAAGAAACAGGTTTATCGTAGATCTTAACGTCGTACTCGTTCATTGTACGTTGAACTTGTTCTTAATGAATTACGTTAACTTGTTTTTGAACAAGTTTAACGTTCATAATAACGTTTAACTCGTTCTAATATCGTCTAACTCTTTCTATTCAATTTACATTGACTTGTTCATTAAACCAGTTTAACATTCATCTCAACGTTCAACTCGTTCGATCTACCTTCAACTCGTTCTAGAAATTTAAAATATTCTTTTTCAATTTTTTATTATTTTTCAGGTACTTTGTCAATTTTTTTGTTACAAAATGTTTTTTTTATTAATTTGTAATATAATATATTATTTTATTAAATAAATATATAATATACAATAAAAATTTAATATTTATTTGAGCAACCGGTTGCTTCATAAGGTGTCTTCTACTTCTTTGTTTTTTAATATATATATATACATTTTAGAGGGTTTGCATGGCACGACAGA
This sequence comes from Dipteronia dyeriana, assembly GCA_032871835.1. Classification (NCBI taxonomy): domain Eukaryota; kingdom Viridiplantae; phylum Streptophyta; class Magnoliopsida; order Sapindales; family Sapindaceae; genus Dipteronia; species Dipteronia dyeriana. The sequence goes on along the minus strand of CM065300.1, from coordinate 108,114,297 downwards.
CATGGCTGTTTTGTATACCTCCCCTAAAAGTGCTAGGTATCATGGCAATGTGTTTGGGATTTGGCACAACCGGTTGCAACCGGTTTCTCCCCAAAAAATTAATAACTACTGGTTTTTTCTAATTTTTTTTTATATTATTAATATATTAAATTAAATATTGTTATTATATATTAATTGAATAATAAAACTATATTAAATATAGAAAAAATGAAAACTAGTATTATACGGTTAATAAATAATAATATTTGTAGAATAATATTATTACATTTGTAATTTGCAAATTTGAAAATATAATTAAAATGATATTAATATGCAATAAAATTACTTTTATCATAAATAATATAATTAAAATTTTGAAAATAAGTAATTATTTGGAACATACTAATAAATTGCAAACATTCGAAAATGTATATATTAATTTAAGTATAAAAAATATGAATACACACACACACATATATATATATATATATATATATATATGTATATATATATATATATATATAATTGTTTATATTTGATTGAGAAGTGAAAATAAAAATAAAAAATATAGTAAAAAAAGAAAATTTGTTTCTAGGAGCAACTTCAACATTTCTAGGAACCACTTTGACGTTGTAATCAACGTTAGAGTTGTTTCCGGGAACCACTCAATCTTAACAAAGGGAACAAGTTTTACATTAAAGGAACAAGTTTTACATCATGGAAACCACTCTAACGTTATAATTAACGTCAATGTTGTTTCTAGGAACAACAACTCGTTGGGAATAACTTCAATGTTATTGGAAACAACTTTGACGTTACAACCAACGCTAAAGTTGTTCTCGGGAACCACTCTATCTTAATAAAAGGAACAAGTTTTATATAATGGAAACCACTGTAACATTATAATTAACGTCAAAGTTGTTCCCGGAACAACTACTTGTTAGGAACAATTTCAACATTGTTGAAAATCACTTTGACGTTGTAACCAACGTTAGAGTTGTTCTCGGGAACCATTTGACCTTTACAAAGGAAACAACTTTTGTATTATGGAAACCACTGTAACGTTATACATAACGTCAAAGTTGTTCCTGGGAACAACTACTCGTTGGGAACAACATCAACATTGATGGAAACCAATCTCACGTTCGAACTAACGTTAGAGTTATTCCCGGGAACCACTTGACCTTTACAAAGGAAACAACTTTTATATTATGGAAACCACTTTAACGTCATACATAACATCAAAGTTGCTCCCGGGAAAAACTATTCATTGGGAAGAACTTTAACGTTGATTGAAACCACTTTGACGTTCTAACCAACATTAGAGTTATTCCCAAGAACTACCCAACCTTTATAAAGGGAACAACTTTTATATTATGGAAACCAATTTAACGTTATAACTAACGTTAAAGTTTTCGCGGGAACAACAACTTGTAGGGAACAAATTCAACATTGTTGGAAACAACTTTGACGTTATAACCAACGTTAAAGTTGTTCTCGGAAACTACTAAATCTTAACAAAAGTAACAAGTTTCACATAATGGAAACCAATGCAACGTTATAATTAACGTCAAAGTTGTTCCCGGGAACAACTGCTTGTTAAGAACAACTTCAACATTGTTGGAAACTACATTGATGTTGTAACCAACGTTAAAGTTGTTCCGGGGAACCATTCGACCTTTGCAAAGGGAAAAAATTTTGTATTATTGAAACCACTCTAACGTTATACATAACGTCAAAGTTGTTTCCGGGAATAACTACTCGTTGGGAACAACTTCAACGTTGATTGAAACCAATCTCATGTTCGAACTAACGTTAGAGTTGTTCCCGGGAACCACTTGACCTTTACAAAGGGAACAACTTTTATATTTTGGAAACCACTCTACCGTTATACATAACGTCAAAGTTGCTCCTGGGAACAACTACTCGTTAGGAACAACTTTAACGTTGATTGAAACCACTTTAATGTTCTAAACAACGTTAGAGTTGATCCCGGGAACTACTTAAAATTTAGAAGGGAAAAACTTTTATAATATAGAAACCACTTTAACGTTATTCATAACGTCAAAGTTGTTCCCAGAAACAACTGCTCGTTTGGAACAATGTTAACATTGATGGAAACCACTCTAACGTTTGAACTGACGTCAGAGTTGTTACCAGGAACCACTCGACCTTTACAAAGGGAACAACTTTTATATTATGGAAACCACTATAACGTTATACATAACATCAAAGTTGTTCCCATGAACAACTACACGTTGGGAATAACTTCAACGTTGATAAAAACCACTTGGACGTCCTAACCAAAGTTAGAGTTGTTCCCGGAAACCTCTCGACCTTTACAAAGGGAACAACTTTTATATTATGGAAACCACTCTAAAGTTATACATAACGTCAAAGTTGTTCTCGGGAACAACTACTCATTGGGAACAACTTCAATGTCGATGGAAACCACTCTCGCGTTCGAACTAACGTTAGAGTTATTCCCGGGAACCACTTGACCTTTACAAAGGGAACAACTTTTATATTATGGAAACCACTCTAACGTAATACATAACGTCAAAGTTGCTCCCGGGAAAAAAATACTCGTTGGGAACAACTTTAACATTGATTTAAACAACTTTAACGTTTTAATCAATGTTAGAGTTGTTCCCGGGAATTACTTAACCTTTACAAAGGGAACAACTTTTATATCATGGAAACCACTTTAACATTATAAACAACGTTAAGGTTGTTCTTGAGAACAACTACTTGTTGGGCATAAATTCAACGTTGTTGGAAATAACTTTGACGTTACAACCAACGTTTCCGGAAACCACTCAATCATAACAAAAGGAACAAGTTTTACATAATGGAAATCACCGTAATGTTTTAATAAATGTCAAAGTTGTTCCTAGGAAAAACTACTCGTTAAGAACAACTTCAATGTTGTTGGAAACCACTTTGACGTTGTAGCCAACGTTAAAGTTGTTCTCAGGAACCATTCGACCTTACAAAGGGAAAAACTTTTCTATTATGAAAACCACTCTAACGTAATACTTAACGTCAAAGTTGTTCTCGGGAATAACTACTCGTTGGGAATATCTTTAACGTTTGTGGAAACCACTCTCACGTTTGAACTAATGTTAGAGTTGTTCCAGGGAACCACTCAACCTTTACAAAGGGAACAACTTTCATATTTTGGAAACCACTCTAACGTTATACATAACATCAAAGTTGTTTCCGGGAATAACCACTCGTTGGGAACAACTTTAACTTTGATTGAAACCACTTTAAAGTTCTAAACAGCGTTAGAGTTATTCATGGGAACTACTCAAAATTTACAAAGGGAACAACTTTTATATTATTGAAACCACTTTAACGTTATACATAACGTCAAAGTTGTTCCCGGGAACAACTACTCGTTTGAAACAACTTTAACGTTTATGAAAACCACTCTCTCGTTTGAACTAACATTAGAGTTGTTCTCGGGAACCACTTGACCTTTACAATGGGAACAACTTTTATAATATGGAAACCACTATAACATTATACATAACATCAAAGTTGTTCTCGGGAACAACTGCTCGTTGGGAATAACTTCAACGTTGATAAAAACCATTTGGACGTTCTAATCAACGTTAGAGTTGTTCCCAGAAACCTCTCGACCTTTACAAAGGGAACAACTTTTATAATATGGAAACCACTTTGACGTTATACATAACTTCAAAGTTGTTCTCAGGAACAACTACTCGTTGGGACAACTTCAACTTTGATGGAAACAACTCTCACGGTTCGAACTAACTTTAGAGTTGTTCCTGGGAACCACTTGACCTTTACAAAGGGAACAACTGTTGACGTTGATTTCTGGATTACGTCAGAAAAGTCAACAAGGATTGGATTTCGGCTATTAATTCAAAGAGAAAGAGATTTAGAGAGAATAACGAAGACAAAAGTTTTACGTGGTAAAACTCCGATGACCAGAGAAACATCCACGGGTGGTTGAAGGATCAACCAAGCCAAAATCCACTATGAAGATATGATGTTTACAAGCTCTCGATCTCTTTTTTTTTCTCTCTGTATTTGCTATGATTGCTTGTTGTGTATGCTATATTGCCTATATCTTTTGGAGCCGGATTATGGGTCTATTTATATGCTTATAGAACCCTAACCTGCTTTGTACAAGTAATATAAGATCTTTGTATTTAATTGTGATTCGGTTACTTGCTTGAGGTTGATTTGTCTTCTTTCTTGTTTTGGAGTCTCTTATGGAAATCGAGTGGGATTCTAGTAGTCTAGTTCAATTTGGACTTGTTTCCTTTTAAGAATGTAATCTTCGTAAAGAAATCAAGTTATTTCCTGATTGGGGACTCTTCTAACTTAATGTTCCATTTTATTCGGGATTCCATCCTGATGGATGTCTTCGCGTATTTAATGACTTAATCCGTATGAAATAAGCACCAAGTTCTTACTCGAGTCGTATTTATTCCCGAGTAAGAGCAATACCTGATGGTCCCGAGTAGCGCTGTTTGAGCCCGAGTGGAAGCGTTGTTCAACCAGTCCTGAGTGTTGTTAACTGATCCCGAGTAGGTTTCATTCTATATATGCTTACTCGGGCTTTTCTTCTCTTTAATGATGCCTTGTAGGATATTTTCTGAGTGCCCATTTGGGCGTCCACCTGGCTATTTTCTCCTTCCTGTCAATGACGTGTATGCTTGGTAAAATTCACATACGACAATACCCCCTTAAAATATTTTTACCAAGTAAATTTCATTTCGGGCAAGAGTATTTTAATCGTTTTAATTTTCACTTGTCAGAATAGCCGTCTTGTCATAATGGCTCGTCTTAATGGTGACCCTGTAATTTTGATTTGCTTAATCACGCGAGATCTTAAACGATGGCGACGTTTGAAGTGCTGACGGTTGAGGGCTACTTCCTGTTTTGACACGCGTACCTCGTCTCTTCGTTTTTCAATAACATTTATGAGGAATGATTTTTGCGTTTCCCCAAATGCCGCCTACGTCATCGAGTTTCGTCATAAATTTTTTCCCGTCTTGAAATCCTAGGGTTTCGTGTCTTCTCGTCTTTAAATTCTTTACTGAGAGACAATGTTGGTTTATTCTCAAAAAATTTCAGCAGAAATTTCTTTAAACTCAGATTTCTTTATCCAGAAGTTCACGATTCTCCGCTTGAAGATCTTGCATCAATCTCAATTCAAGGTTAGTTTTAATGGGGCCATCTTCCAGCCATCGTCTCTTTAAAATTGCTTTTGATGCATTAGAACGTGGGGATTTCCAGTTAGTATCTTGCATTAAACGATTACTGAGGGATATCCCAATAGATGAACCTCCATTCTTAGAGGTTGATGTTTCTGGGCTTCACCCTGACGTCACTTTCAGCTATGTATCGAGTTCTCCATCTAGTTCTGATTCTGATTCTGATATTTCTGATCATAGGGTATCTTTTCGAAGGATGGGTAAACATCAGAGCAGTAGTAAGGTATACAAGCACGGCTCGAGCAGCGTTCAGACCAGGGAACAGACTGTTAACGAGGGTGACGTTGATGAAGTGTACAGGGCGTCTCGTCTTTTGTTTTCTGATACTCGCCCGAATGGCTTTGATACTGAGCCAAATGTGGTCGGGCCAGCTGAGATAGAAAAATACCGCTCCTGATTCGACTTGCCTGACTCAGTCACTTTGGTTCCTGCGGGGGATAGAGCCGTATGGAATCCTCCCGAGGGCATGGTCGCGATTTATGGATCCATGCTTTGTTGCGGCGTCACACTTACCCTTCAACCTTTTATTGCCTGGTTTTTGGCTGAAGCAGGGATAGCCCCAGCTCAGTTGGCCCCGAATAGTTACAAAGTCCTGATGTGCATGTGGCACATGTTCAGTCGAATGAACCTTTCGCCGCCTTTCCCGAATGAAATCAGACATTTCTTTACGCTGAGGCAAGTTAGCTAAACGGGGACCTATTTTCTTACGTCTACTCCTTCGGACGGTTTGGTCCCCAAAGAAGCAAAGGTGAATCGGGGGGTCGATGCTTCTGATGACCCTAAAAAGAAGGGTTTTATATGGGGATTCCCCACATCCAACAAGTTTTTTAAAGAACAGTTGGTTTTTTACTGGAGGGACTCTCGAGCTCGACGTCACTGTTCGATCTGGGGAATCCCGAATGTTATTGAGTGTTCCCTGCTTCTTCTGTTCCCCTGAAGTGTGGAACAAGAAAATAATTGATTATAGTGATTCTGAGCTGAAGAGGTTGACTCGGGCAGTTGTTCGTACTCTGGAGAAGAGGAGCAAGAGCTATCTACAGGTTTCGGGCCATCGCATGCGATGTAAGTAACCCGGTGCCCTTTCTGTTGTACTTCTCTGCTTTTCATTTTCTTTAGTAACATGATTTTTTTTTTGTAGTGTTCGATACGGACGTTGTCAGCGATCTTCAGGCTCGTCGGGTGAAGGCGATTCTACAAGCGAGTAGAAAGAAAGCTTCCCGTCAGGGCGATGAAAATATTGCTTCACCCGAGCTTGATGAGGAAGCTAATATTGCTGAGCAAATTCCCTAGTGCGTTGATCGGGGTGCTCATCCTTCTACTCAGGATTTTGCTGGTCCAAGTGGCCAAGGTGAGCCAAATGACACCCAACTGTCTGAAAATATGGAGAGGCAATATGAAGGTCCGGGTGAAGAGCCTGTTGGACTGTTTGAAGCTGGCGACAGTGGTAACGTCTTGACGGATCAAAGGCCTGTAGGTGCCGAATTCTTTGAGTCTTTTCGAGACTATCCGTAGGAAGATCCTGCTCCTGATCTTAACTTCCACCGTTCTCGGGGTGAGAAGCGGAGGGCAGTTAGTTCGCCGTCTCGTCCACTCAAAGTTCCTCGGGTAGTCTCATTTATTGATTCCAGTGACAAAGATGTTGCGGATGAGATTGCCCCGAGTGTTGGCGCTGGAGCATCAGTAGATGCAGCTGCTTCAGAACCGAGTAAGGCTTCTTCTACCCCCGAAGTTGGAGATATGGGGGCTGAACCTTCGGAGGTTCCTTCTCCATCCTTAGAACCGAACAGAGCTTCTTCTGCCCCCGAGTTTGGAAAACTGGGAGCTGAACCCTCTGGGGTTCCTTTATTCCTTTCTCCCTAGGATATGCTACGGGAGATATCCTCCGGTCGGGCTTTTATCGAGGAGAACCACTAAAGCGGTTTTAGAGATGGTTCACTGTCCAAAAGTCTCCAAAACGTTTTAAACGGCACATCTTATGTAAGTTAAATTTGACTCAGTTAAATCTGACTCCTTTATTGTTTTGCTTCTGCCAGATTTCTAAGTATATCCCTTTGCAGATGGTGGCCGAATTTGATGAGCTTATTCAGACGCAGCAACATCAAGCCGATCGAATAAGAGGTTTAGAGGCTCAGCTGAAGGCGAGTGAGGAAGGCCGTGCTCGAGCCGAGAAAGCTTACCAGCAGGAGGTTGGTTCCGTACAAATATTTGCCGACCATTGTCTGGCGAAGCAGGTTGAAGCCGAGGACAAGGCATCTCTGGCAGAGGAGAAGGTTGCTTCACTTCAAAATCTTTTATCTTCTGCTGAAGTATCCATGCTCAAGGCCGGGCAGGAGGCGGAGCAGGCGAAGTCGGCGTATGACCAAAAAATTGAAGATCTGGAGCGCCAAGTGCTGACAGTTGAATCCCTTTCCCGAGAGGCCAGGTTGGAACTGGAAGTCTAAGAGGTGGATCGTTTTAAAAGATCCCCTACTTATGATGCCCTACTTCTTCTGGAATTTCAACGTGGGCTAGTTTTGGCCAGCGAGTTCTTCAAAGTTAAGAATAGGGCGACCGAGAAAGCCCGTGCTAATTGGGAGCTGTCAATCAAACACCATGTGGACCGGTCCTTGGAATCTCTTCGGATTCAGATGAAGGAATGAAGAGCCTATTGTCGTAGTCAAGGCAAAGAGCATCATCCCATGCATTTAGAGATTCCATCCGAGCATTCTCTCTCGACCTTTTATGCAAGTCAAGAGTCGGTTGAGGGTGCAGTCCCAAATGTCGGGCCAGTCCCGGGTGAAGACTACAGCCAGTGGATGGATGATACTGTCGACGATATCACTTGGCCATCTAATGAGAGCCTGCTTCGTGAGTACGAGATGGTGCCAGATCTGAGTATTGGCAAAGGCTCGAAATCCTCGCAACCTTGATTTTGTAGAATTGTAGAAAATTCTGATAATTATTATTTACTTGTACAGAACCATTCTTTGAACTGTAACCATTCTTTTAAGAGCAATAAAATCTTATTTTATTCTGAATTGAATGGTCTTGATCTGTTCATTGCTGATTGTTGCTGAGTGCTGTATTAAACTGGCTGGTGTTCGGGTAACTTAACCAAGTATCTTATTAAACCGGTTGTTACCCGAATGACTTTAATTGCCAAGTGTCTTATTAAACTGGCTGGTGTTCGGGTAACTTAACCGAGTATCTTATTAAACCGGTTGTTACCCGAATGACTTTTAATTGCCAAGTGTCTTATTAAACTGGCTCTTTATTACTAACTGAGTCATCTTGAAACAGAAGTTTACACTTATGTTTCATACCCGGTTGCTACCCGAACGTTACATCATGGCTCACCATGATCATACGTTCGAGTCCTTACGCAATACCAAGGACGTCTCCCTAGTTTTTATGTGTAAGGGTTTGCCGAATCGTTGAGCTCTTTTTATATATATAAAAAAAGTTGCTTCAACACAGCTACGCATTTCACCGGAATTTCTCCCGATAGCTTCTCGAGCATTTTTCCAAATTCTGGTGAGTCGGTTTGCCTTTTTGCGAAGGTCATTTTGACCATGCTCGGCTGGCATGCTCCTACGAGCTTCTCCGCCCATTCGATGATTTGATGGTCCTGAGAATTCTATTTGCATGTTCTTATTATCATGCTCTTCTTCCATATGTTCTTATTATCATATGCTTTTTTTTGGAAATCCTGAGCTAGATGCTTTCCTTTCGGAAATTCCTAGTAATTTTATTTATTACTGTAAAAAATTGACAGATTTAAATTACAGTTTAATATTTATCCTACCAATATTGTCCTGACTAGAAAAAAGAATAAAATATTCAATATAAATATATATATTTTAAGGATAGAAAATCTTCAGATATTGGGCATTGCATGGTCAGGGTAACACCCCTCCATTATGTCGAGCAATCCAATAAGCTCCATGGCCAGCTATCCCCTCGATTTTGTATGGACCTTCCCATTTATCAGCCAGGGATCCTGCGGCTCTATTTTTTGTGTTCAATGACACCTTCCTGAGCACCAGGTCTCCTAGCTGGAATTTTCTGATCCAAACACGAGAGTTGTAGTGGCGAGCCACTCTTTGTTGATATGCTGTATTTCTTATTCGGAACTTTTCCCTTTTTTCCTCTAGCTCATCCAACTTTGTAGTAGCATATCAACATTCTGTTCTTCATCGTATAGCCTGACCCGGGGGGACGCATACGATGTTTCTACGGGGATGACAGCTTCTGTTCCGAACGCTAAGGTGAACGGAGTTTCTCCTGTTGAAGTCCTTGATGTCGTCCTATATGCCCATAATACTTCAGGAAGATTTTCAACCCAGCTTCCTTTTTTGTCATCTAACTTTGCTTTAATGGTGTGCTTGATAATTTTATTTACTGCTTCTACTTGCCCGTTTGTTTGAGGATGAGCTGGTGTCGTATAGTAGTTAGCAATCTGATACTTCTCGCACAACTGTCTGAACTTTTGGTTATCCAACTTAGTGCCATTGTCGGTGATTATAGTGTCCGGAACTCCAAACCTATAAAGTATGTTTTTGTTTACAAAATTTGTGGTGTTGGCTTCTGTGATATGCACCAGTGCTTCAACTTCTGCCAATTTTGTAAAATAATGGACAGATATTATGGAGTGCTTTGCTCCACCCCTTGTCCCAGCTGGCATTGACCCGATCAGATCTAGGCCTCACATGGCGAATGGCCATGAGGCAGTGAGGTTTCTGAGCTTTTCTAGGGGTTTTCGGATATTGTTGGCAATCCTTTGACAGGTACTGCAACTTTCTGACCACTGCTGTGCATCTGAGAAAAGCATAGGCCAGTAATAGCCTTGCCTGAGTACCTTATGCGCCAGATTTCTACCCCCAGTGTGGTTCCGACAAACTCCTCCGTGGATCTCTTCAAGTATTCGATGTGCATCTTCTTCCGGTACACATCTCTGGAGAGCTCGGGAAAACCCCCTTCTGTATAATTCTCCTCCGATCATGGTATACCTAGCCGATCGATACCTAATGCGCTTTGCTAATACCGAATCTTCTGAGAGCACGCCTTCTTCCAGGAACCTTCTCAGCTGGATCATCCAACTGTCTTGCAGTGTTCGGATTTCTAAAATTTCTAAAATTTCCAAATGCTTAGGTTCAGCTGTACTCGGTTTAAGGCGGTGTGTAACTGGAATGGTCTTTGGTCTGATTGAGGTTGTTGCTGATGCTAATTTAGACAATGCGTTAGCCTTTTCATTTTCTTCCCTAGGGATCTGAGCGATCTTGTATTCTTTAAATTTTTAGAGGAGCTGTTTCGCGATGTCACAGTAGGTTATCATACCTTCATATTTGGCCTGGTACTCGTCCATAACCTGGTTGATAACTACCTGTGAATCGCTGAATATCTCAACTTCATCTGCTCCGAGAGCTATGCAGACTCTGATTCCAACTAACAATGCCTCGTACTCGGCTTGATTATTGATTGCTTTAAAATCAAATCTCATGGCACATTCAACATCATCTCCTTCTGGGGTGCGAACTACGATCCCAGCCCTGCTGCCATGAGTATTTGAAGAGCCATTAACATACAGTTTCCATGGGAAACTCTTTTCCCAGAGTCTTTTTGCTTCCAGGTTTGGTTCTGTGAATTCAGCTATGAAGTCTGCCACAGCTTGTCCTTTGAGGGAGGTTTTGGGTACATAATGAATATCGAATTCACTTAGCTCGATTGCTCATTTGGTAAGTCTTCCTGATATTTCTGGTTTTTGTAAAATTTGTCTTAATGGGCAATTAGTGAGAACCTGGATTGTATGGACCTAAAAATATGGTCTAAACTTTTTTGCTGCTGAAACCAATGCTAAGGCCATCTTCTCTGCCTGTGAGTTCCTGGTCTCGACCGGTACGAGTGCCTTGCTGGTATAGTACACTGGTTTCTGCACTCCATCTTCTGTTTTGACTAAGACTGAACTTGCTGCAAGCTCGGTTATTGACAGATACAGCTGAAATATTTCCCCTTTTTACGGTTTTAAGAGAACTGGAGCTTGTCCCAAGTACTCTTTTATTTTTAAGAAAGCCTGCTCACACTCTTTATTCCACTTGAGTCCTTTCCCTTTTTTGATTATCTTGAAGAAAGGTGCGTACCTGTCTTTAGCCCTTGAGATGAATCTCCCTTAGGAGGCTAAACACCCTGTTAGGTGCTGTACCTCTTTCAATGTTTTAGGTGAGGTCATTTCTTGCAAAGCCTGGATCTTCTCGGGATTAACTTCGATTCCTTATTGATGGACTCGAAAACCCAAGAATCTCTCTGAATGGACTCCGAATAAACATTTGTTCGCGTTTAATTTCATCTGGTATCTTCTCAAAACATCATATGTCTCTCGGAGGTCCCGGGTATGCTTATATGTCGAGACGCTTTTAGTCAACATGTCATCAATGTACACTTCCATGTTCCTTCTTATTTGCCGAGTGAAGATTTTGTTGACCAACCTTTGATACGTAGCACCTGCATTTTTTAAACCGAAGGGCATTACTGTGTAGTAATATAAACCCTGATGCGTTATGAAAGCTATTTTTTTCTTCATCAGCTTTGTTCATCCGGATATGATTGTATCCTGAGTAAGCGTCCATGAAGCTAAGCAATTCGTGACCTGCTGTGGCATCCACCAGCTGGTCTATCCTTGGAAGTGGGAAGCTGTCATTTGGACATGCCTTATTTAGATCCGTGAAATCTACGCACATCCTCCATTGTCTATTTTTCTTTTGGATGAGGACTACGTTGGCGACCCACTGAGGGTAGTTGACTTCTCTGATTGATCCAATTGCCAGTAGCTTTTTCCACCTCTTGTTTGATTGCTTGACTTTTTTCAGGATTGAACGATCTTTTCTTTTGTATAACCGGTTTTGCATTCGGGCTAACTGCGAGGTGGTGGGATATTACTCGGGCATCTATTCCGATCATATCTTCGTGACTCCAAGCGAATACATCTTTGTACTCTCTAAGCAGATTTGTCAAGTCTTACTTGACTTTTCCATCCAAGTTGGCCCCGATCTTGATTTTCTTGTCCGGTTTGTCTTCATCAAGTACTATTTCAACCAATTCTGTTTTGTATTCATTCGAGCCCTCCCTTGGATCCAGTTCGAATGACAAGGATTCTTCACACTGATTTGGCTGCATTATGGTGCACACTTGTTCAGCATCATGCTTGTCTCTGTATACTGACAGGTTTGCTCTTCGGGCCATCTCTTGAGATCCCTTGACTATCCCAACCCCTTGTTTTGTCGGGAACTTGATCATTAATGCATAAGTGGCTGTCACGGCCTTGTTTTATTCAGGAATGGCCGGCCCAATAATGCATTGTATGGCCAATTATCTAAGTCAACTACCACGAGTCGAGCATGACAGTCCTCTGGCATGGTGCCGTTCCGCTCTTCACGGGTAGTTTTACCGTCCCGAGTGACCTGACCTCTATCCCCAAACCCTCTTAATGGAGTATGGAAAGGTTGTAAATCTTTTCGGTCTAATCTTAGCTGGTCGTACACGGCCACGCTTAGGATGTCTGCTGAACTCTCATTATCTATTAAAATTCTTCAGACTTCCCTATGGCCAATCCGGGCACTTATAACCCAAGCGTCATTAGGTCGAACATCGACGCCATGGGAATCTGTCTCTGTAAAGACTATTGGGTCCCATCCTTCTTTTACCCTTTTCGGGTCTGGCTATCCGAGTTTAAGTCAAAGTTATTCCTTGCTTCTCTTGCTTCTCTGATTTCCTGAGTTCATTCTCGGTTGCTTCTCCCAGTAGAAGGTCCTCCGAAAATTGTATGTATTACTTAATTTGGCTTCGGGGCTGGTTATTTGATTTTGACCCAAGTTGTGATCAACCTTGACATCTTTCTTAGTTTCCTATCTCTCATCTTTTTTCAAGATTACATCTCGCAGGAGCCCTTCTCGAATAAGAGTCTCTATGTAATCTCTGAGCTGAAAACACTTTGAAGTCTTATGCCCGGTTTCTTTGTGAAACCTGCAATACTTGGTTGTATCTCTCCGGGAGAACTGTGATTGTCGCCGCGGCTCTTGCACCATATTCTTTTTTTCCAAGATGGCTAAAATTTCTTCTTGTTTTTTCCGAAGAGGGGTGTAATTGGTATATCTGCCTAGGTATTTCTCTGTGGACCGTTCGGCGTTGAGCCCATTACCCCCATCCTTGTTTTTCTCCTTGCCGTTCCCTTTCCGTTTTTCCTTTTGATTCTGTCCCTTGGATTTGGTATTCTTCTGTTCGGGCTTTCCTCCATGCATATAGCTTCCTCTTGTAGCTAACTCTTCCTCCTCGGCCAGAGCGTATCCTCCTGCCATATCCATCATGTCAGCATACTTAGTCAGCCGTGCTCTTCTCAAATCAAAGGACAGTCGTCCATTCTGCAAGTTATTGGTGAAGGCAGCAATAATTGCTTCATCATTAGCACTGCCAATTTCTGATACTGCTTGGCCGAACCGGCGCAAGTACTTTTTTAATGACTTGTCCTTCCCTTGCTTTATTTGAGAGAGGTAGGCCACCAACTTCTTTCTGTGAACGTTGCTCAGGAATTGCCTTGAGAAGCTCCTGCTCAACTCACTGAAATTTCTGATGCTTGCCGGGGGTAGTCTTCCGAACCATCTTGAGCCTGTGTCCCTCAGTGTTTGCGGAAATTTGAGACATAATAGGGGGTCACTGCAGGCATATTGAGCCATGGCACTTTTATAGCGTCTTACGTGCTCCTTAGGATCTTTATCTTTTTTGAATTGCTCCATATGCGGCATCCTAAATCTTTCTGGGAAAGAGATCCGTAAAATCTCCCTGGTGAATGGACTGTCAGAGTCATCGTCAGATAGATCGTTACAGCCATAACGTCTGACCAGTGCCTCAATCTGTTGCCTATTATTCTCAGCTTCTCGAGTTAGGCTCTGGATCGTGACATCTCTATCCCCTATCAGACTTCCCCGACGGTTAAACAGTTGGGTTATCGTCATTCTTTCCTCAGACTCTTCACTCTGATGCCGGTCCTCTCGTGTGACTCCATGATGACGTTTGCGATGGTGTTGATCACTGTCTTCTGATGATGACAGACCTTTGCGCTGATCGTATTTACGATGTCTGGCACGTATTGTTTGATTGTGGCCCAGCCTCTGGTGATGTTCTTCTTCAAGCGTTTTCTGTCCAGCCGGGTTGATTGGGGAAGAGTTCCTTATGGTTTCTGGCATAGTTATTCCTGGCCCAACCACCATCGAACGGAGCCTTACGGGCGGAGGATTGAGAGTATGTGCTCCTACAGCCAGTAGATCAATCCCTTCCCTTGCTGCGTCCGTCACCAATTGCTGCAAGGCCTCTTGGAAACGCAGCGTAAGATCTCTGCTAGTTGGAGGAACTTGCTGAATCACCGCCAGGTGCGCAGGCTGGTTTTCTGTGTTTGCTGCAGGATCTTGTGACGTATTGCCAACATGGAAATCGCCTGGTGATTTTTGGCCATTCCCTGAAATACTTCTGCTTCCTGCCATTGCTTTTAACAAGTTCGGAGGTTCGACCCCCTCATTCTAGAGCCAATTGTTGGTGTTGGTTTCTGGATTACGTCAGAAAATCCAACAAGGATTGGATTTCGGCTATTAATTCAAAGAGAAAGAGATTCAGAGAGAATAACGAAAATAAAAGTTTTACGTGGTAAAACTCCGATGACCGGAGAAAAATCTACGGGTGGTTGAAGGATCAACCAAGCCAAAATCCACTATGAAGATATGATGTTTACAAGCTCTCGATCTCCCTTTTTTCTCTCTGTATTTGCTATGATTGCTTGTTGTGTATGATATATTGCCTATATCTTTTGGAGCCGGATTATGGGTCTATTTATATGCTTATAGAACCCTAACCTGCTTTGTACAAGTAATACAAGATCTTTGTATTTAATTGTGATTCGGTTACTTGCTTGAGGTTGATTTGTCTTCTTTCTTGTTTCGGAGTCTCTTATGGAAATCGAGTGGGATTCTAGTAGTGTAGTTCAATTTGGACTTGTTTCCTTATAAGAATGTAGTCTTCGTAAAGAAATCAAGTTGTTTCCTGATTGGGGACTCTTCTAACTTAATGTTCCATTTTATTCGGGATTCCTTCCTGATGGATATCTTCGCGTATTTAATGACTTAATCCGTATGAAATAAGCACCAAGTTCTTACTGGAGTCATATTTATTCCCGAGTAAGAGTAATACCTGATGGTCCCGAGTAATGCCGTTTGAGCTCGAGTGGAAGCGTTGTTCAACCAGTCTCGAGTGTTGTTAACTGATCCCGAGTAGGTTTCATTCTATATATGCTTACTCGGGCTTTTCTTCTCTTTAATGATGCCTCGTAGGATATTTTCTGAGTGCCCATTTGGGAGTCCACCTGGCTATTTTCTCCTTCCTGTCAATGACGTGTATGCTTGGTAAAATTAACATACGACAACAACTTTTATATTTTGGAAACCACTCTAACGTTATACATAACGTCAAAGTTGCTTCCGGGAACAACTTTAACATTTATTGAAATTACTTGAACGTTCTAAACAATGTTAAAGTTGTTCCCCGGAACTACTCAAAATTTACAAAGGGTAAAACTTTTATATCAAGGAAACCAATTTAACGTTATACATAACGTCAAAGTTGTTCCCGGTAACAACTACTCGTTTTAAACAACTTCAACGTTGATGGAAACAACTCTGACGTTCGAACTAACGTTAAAGTTATTCCCGGGGATAACTCGACCTTTACAAAAGGAACAACTTCTGTATTATGGAAACCACTGTAACGTTATACATAAAGTCAAAGTTGTTCCTGCGAACAACTACTCGTTGGGAATAACTTCAACGTTGATAAAAACCACTTGGACGTTCTAACTAATGTTAGAGTTATTCCCGGAAACCTCTCGACCTTTACAAATGGAACAACTTTTATATTATGGAAACCAATCTAACATTTTACATAATGTCAAAGTTTTTCTCGGGAACAACTACTCATTGGGAACAACTTCAACGTTGATGGAAACCACTCGAGCGTTCGAACTAACGTTAGAGTTATTCCCGTGAACCACTTGACCTTTACAAAGGGAACAACTTTTATATTATGGATACCACTCTAACGTTATACTTAAAGTCAAAGTTGCTCCTGGGAAAAACTACTCGTTGGGAATCAACATTATTGAAACCACTTTAACGTTCTAACCAACGTTAGAGTTGTTCCCGGGAACTACTCAAGCTTTACAAAGGGAACAACTTTTATATTATGGAAACCACTTTAAAGTTATAAACAACATTGAATTGGTTCCCGGGAACAACTACTCATTGGGCACAAATTCAACGTTGTTGGAAACAACTTTGACGTCATAACCAACGTTAAAGTTGTTCCCGGGAACCGCTCAATCATAATAAAAGGGACAAGTTTTACATAATGGAAATCACTGTAACGTTATAATTAATTTCAAAGTTGTTCCCGAGAAAAAACTACTCATTAAGAACAACTTCAACGTTGTTGCAAACTACTTTGACGTTGTAGCCAACGTCAAAGTTGTTTCCGGAAACCATTCAACCTTTACAAAGGGAAAAACTTTTGTATTATAAAAACCACTCTAACGTTATACTTAACGTTAAAGTTGTTCCCGGGAATAACTACACATTTGGAACATCTTTAACGTTGATGGAAACCTCTCTCAAGTTCGAACTAACGTTCGAGTTGTTCCAAGGAACCACTCGACCTTTACAAGGGGAATAACTTTTATACTTTGGAAACCACTCTAACATTATACATAACATCAAAGTTGCCCCTGGGAATAACTACTCGTTGGGAACAAATTTAACGTTGATTGAAACCACTTTAACGTTCTAAACAACGTTAGAGTTGTTCCCAAAAACTACTCAAAATTTACAAAGGGAATAACTTTTATATTACGGAACCACTTTAACATTATACATAACGTCAAATTTGTTCTCGGTAACAACTACTCATTTTAAACAACTTCAACATTGATGGAAACAACTCAGACGTTCGAACTAACATTAAAGTTATTCCCGGGAACCGATCGACCTTTACAAAGGGAACAATTCCCTGATCAATTCACTGATCTGCCTAGCAGCTGGTCGGCTCTCCTCTCATCTGATTCCCTGATCTGCTAGTTGAGGATCAATTCCTTCTGCAGCTAGATGGAGGCAGACATTTTCCACAATGGTTGCTGCATGCTAATTGATCACATCTTGGTTTGCTGCCAGAGGGGTTGGAGTCCGTTCTGCGCCTGGCTGATGCGAAGCTGGCTTGTGGTGCTTGGATTTCTTTCCCTTTTTCTGCTCTTTCTGGGTTGAGGGGGCAGATGGATGTCCTAATGTTTTGGGTTGTCCTTGAGAGGAGCGAAGCCTCATTATTACTGTAAAACAATAAACTTGTAAGTGTAAAAATTAAGGTGTGGGTTTTTCCCACAGACAGCGTCATAAAGTGTTAACGGAGAATTTACTCGAGGTGAGAAATTTCGGTTAACACCTTCGAGACCACTACAATGTAGGTGGTGACCGGGGTTGGTACCTTTGGTACCTAACCTGATTGAGTAACGATGGTTGTGTAAATATAAGTGCAATAAAGACGGGAATGTAATGGCTTTATTACCAACTGTGAATATCGTACAAAAAGACTTTTAAACACTCTTAATCTCTCTGGGATACAGTAGGGTGGCAACCACATGCCTGTCGAATAGTAGATAATAATGGAGGTCATGTTCTGATTACAGAATTTAGGTCGAAGTTCAATCTCCCTCCCTCTTTATCTTTTCTATGCCCCACATTCCTCCTATACGTCGAGCATATTTATACAAGGTCCAGGTAGTTCAAACCAGTGAATCTCCCACCATGATTCTCTTAATCTGTTCCCTCATTATCAGGTGGGATCTCTTATTTGAAATTCATTGACATCGCATTAATAACAGATTCGAGAATATCTTTGGTGGAGATAAGTTTGTTTTCTTTTTGGACTCAATCTCTAACCTTACACGTACGCAGAGTTTTAATATTCGTTGGAGTGTAGATATGATCTTGTGTGTATTTATGTCATGTTTCTTCAGTGAGGTCATCGAGTTAGCAGTTCGTTGTTTCATAGAGCAAGGTAGACCCATGCCTTGGTTCTGGTGCCAGAAGCTTGGCCTGACCTTTCCTGGTCCTTTAGAGCTTAAGACGGCCTTATGGGCACTCATTGGGGGTAGCATGGATTAGGCGAGCTTTCTTCTTCCCATCCAGATAGGTTCGAGTCTTCCTTAGTGAATTGGAACGTAGCTATAGCATGAACCCGATGTAAGGATTATGCTCGATAGCAAGAGTGTAATATTGTAATTAACAATCTTTTCATATGAATAAAGTGATTTCTAGTTTAACAAATTTTCTAACATTTATAGTTTAATTATTATAATTGTCAAAAGTAAATAATCATGAGGTCAAAAGACTATGAGAAAAGAAGAATTGTTCATACATCTAGATATGTATGAGGTAGACACAATTCTTAAGTTAGTCTTAAATAATATTCACAACTTAAGATAGAAGGTCGTGCGTCTTCATCTTGTCAAAGTTGTAGAATCTTTTGCTAGCATTTGAGTAGGATCAAATGTGTTATGATGAGTCTAAAATCATCAAAGTGTGGTGTCTTTGGGCAAAAGAATCTAGTGCACTGGGTGCATTGAATATGATCAAAATGAAATACTTTATCTGGAACCGTCAATGGATAAAAGTTTTCATTTGAAGACAATCGGAGAGTCTATCTCAATCCTGAGATAAATGATGGACTTATGGTTACAAGTGTTATCATTTGAGCTATCAATGAGTACGATTATATAGCATAGTCTATCTTCGATAGTTTGGTGGTATTCATTTGTTAATCTATAGAGGACTTCATTTATAGATATGGACATCGTGGCTCCATTTATTGAATGAGAGTAGAATACCATCATATGGATGTTTTGAGGTATTGGATATTAAATCTTAACGTTAAGTTTTCAATAGTGTCTATTGAAACATGGCTTCTGGACAAGTCAAAATATCCAAGTTCAAAATGTGGTCAGATGAGTAAATATGGTAACTTAGAGAGCTACAAGAGATCTATGAGCTCTTGGCGATTACTGGTATTCTTCACAAGGATACACTTTCTCCAATAAAGTTGTCTAGGGTATGATTGAGTGACATCAACTTATTCTATATTTATTTAAGAGTTCAATTTTAGTTCTTTAGTGGAATGAACTAAAATTAAATAGATCGGGCCTAAGTGAATCATTTGTTGATTGTGATTGGGTTGTGTCTATTAGAGCTTAAATTTAAATAGCCTGCCACGATCCCCAATCCACACGAACTTGCATGGATCACTTGATATATTCTACCGGACCAATTTAGGGGTCCATCTAAAATTGTAATAAGGCATGAGAACTTGTTTCTTTTTGTAAGAATAGGTCTAGTTCACAAGTGGACTTTTTTATTAAAGTCCAATGGATTTAATAAAATAAGAAAAATAATATATGATCCATATATTTGGTATGGGCGGCAAAGGCTACTAAAAATAGCTTAAATATATTATTTTTATTTTATTATTTAATTAAATAGAAATTAATTTATTTATTGATTAATTAATTATTTAATCAGAAGTCAAAATCTTTTTCCTAGTAGGAGTTGGTTTCCTACAACTATACTATTGTTGGTAGTATAGTTAATGTTAAAAACTATATTTGATAAGTACATAAATAAAAAGAATTATTTATCTAATCAAATTAGAAAATCTTTAATATGGTTATAAATACACTATTGAGTTGGATTAGGAGTCTTGGTGTTAGGATAAAATTCCTTTTTTGAAAAGGATTCTTAACCACCAAGTAAATCTACCTAAGGAAATGATTATTAACTACCAACTAATCCTTCTTAGGAAAAGAATAAACTCTCATAATCTATATCAATGAGAAATTCGGCCAGCCCATATGGATATAGGAGAAGTTAGATTTCCTTTTAGATAAGGATTCTTAACTACCAAATAAATCTAACTACCAAATAAATCCACCTAAGGAAAGGATTCTTGCCAACCAAGTAAATCCTTCTTAGGAAAGGATTTATGATCCTTTATATATGTGTGTGTGATTTTCGGTCAGCCCTAAGATTTCTATGATGAAAATTTCGGCCATGCTAGGTAATCTTCCAGAGAGAATTTGGCATAGCAAGAGTGAATTTTTGGGGAGAAAAATTAGTTTTTGCTCTAGACAAAATTCAATCAACTCATAGAAAAAGGGTGTAGAATTCGGCCAAGGAGAAAAGCGAAAAAAAGAACGTTTTTGTTTTCGATAGTACATTAGTATCCTTTACATCAAAAGGGTTTTGTGTACAACATCGAATCAAGGTTCACGCGAGTTTTAATCAAATTGATTGATAATTCACAAGTGACCGGACTTTCTTGAATTTTTCTCTTGGAGGATATTTATAACTAACAAAGAAAAGATTTTGCTTTGTCTCCATCCTCAGGTATATAAGTTAAAGAAAGGGAGTCCACACTCCAAGGTGATTCACGTTCGTAATTGGATTGGAAGATCTTACGGAATCAATTCGACGCTAGTTCAATCGTCACAAAAAAAAGGTACGATACTTTTTATATACATCAATTAATCTAGGGTTAAGGTTCCTGTTATTAAAAGGGAATTTATTTTTATATATATACGCAAACCCTAAATTTCTAATTTTCTCACGCTTCCGTTGCGTTTTGAACCGTTAATTTCCCTACAATTGGTATCAGAGCCTGGTTGTACCCTTGATTAATTGATGTATGTGTTCGTAAATCTTTTTTATTCTTATATTGTATATATGTATGTTTTAGAAAGAGATGACACTCTAGGTATTCATATATATATTTAAATTGGAATGTATGGATATATATATGTTTTATGTGGTTTGTTATTGTTCAATTTTGGGTCTAGAATTTCAATGTATTTTTTTTTATTGTAACAAGAAGGGTGGTCTATCATCGCCATAATTTCCTTCTTGGTAGTTGCTAAGTTTTTTTTTTTTTTTTTGTAATAAAATAAACTGTACAATTGTAATAATAAAAAAAAACTGCAGTATTTTATTATTTAAATTCTTCTGTAACACATTCAAGTTTCGAATACTGGAAGGTTTGAAGAATTAGAAGCAACCGGAACAAGTTTGGGACCGTGCGAGTCATAACAACGAACGTGCGTGCGAAGAGCGCGCAACCACGTTTGTTGTGGCATGGGCTGCGCACGACAGCCCCTTTGGTAGCCATGGGCTGCGCATGGCAACCCTTTATGGGTTTGTGGCATGCGTACGCCCATGGGTAAGGGCGAAGGGTGCGCACGCCCATGGGAGGTAGTCGAGGGAGTCCGAATGACGAAGGTCACGTGAAGACTTGTTCGCCAAGAAAGGAGTTCTTGTATTCCAAGATATATGTAATTTACTTGTTTTTCTAGGATGGACCAAAATTGTAGCTATTTATATTTTTGTAAATATTGCAATGTTTGTCATTTTTTGATAACATGTCATATAGAATAGGAGTGCCACTCATATATCTCTTTTGGTATGAACATGCATTGAATGGTTTAAGTATATAAATTGGCATCTAGATAACTTGGTAAATCATTCTTTGGAATTCGATCACACGCCTTAAACAATTGAGTGGGAGAAAGTGTTTTTGAACACCTACGGCCTCCAAGTTTAGTTGAGCTTTATGTTTCGTGAATAACCTCCCAAGAGGTATTCATGAATGGAATTTAGTAAGATACTTCCTTACAAGGATAGACTAGACAATTAGCCCAAACGATGTCTACTCCTAAAGGAGGGATATTCATGAGGGACTATATTGAAGGTCGATAACTTGGTAACACACTCAATATGAGTTTATTAATATCCTCCAAAGAGTTCTTGTTAATAAAATTGCAAGGCTAAAATAGAAAACATTGGTTGTTATGTTAAGAATTAGGTGGGACCTAGTCTAACTAGTAAATGGTGCGTACTCCTAAAGGAGGCATGCCATTTATAAACGTTGGATCATCGTTGAATTTTTACGATTGAATTATTTTATTTAATTCAAGATAAATATTCAAAAGTGTCATATCATGATTGTTTACTTATATAATTTTTGTTATTAAAAAGAAATCATGACCCCATCCCTAATCAATATCCTAAAAGATAATACTTTAACTGATGATAATTATGTCACATGGAAAAAGGAATATTGGGTTATTATTGCAAGCTGAAAAGTATAAGTTCATTCTGTATATTCCTTAACCACCAAACTAATGAATCTAACTCAAGAAGAAAAGAGATGAGTATTAGTAGTGGAAGTCTTCAGATGAGATGGCTAAATGTACGTTACATTATGGCCATCATCTCTAACGTGTTGCAACAGCAACATGAAGGAATGGAGACTGCTGCCGATATAATGATGTCTCTAGAGGAGATGTTTGCTATGAGGTTTAGGATGACTAAGAGAGAGAGGCAGTGATTGCTTTTACGAATCTTAGGACGAAACCTGGACAGGGTGTGAAAGATCACATGATAAAAGTCATAGCACATCTCAACATTGTTGAACTGAATGGTGCTAAGATAGATGGCGAGACCAAAATTGACATGATTGTCAACTCACTATCGGATTCCTTTGATCAATTCAAGTTGGACTACACCTTGAATAATAACGAATACACATTGCAAAGCCTGATGCAAGATATTCAAAGCACCAAAATAATCCTTGTGAAAGGCAAGGGTAAAGAGATTCATATGCTTGGTAAGTTGCTACTGTTAAAGACCCGTAAGAAGGTCAAGAGACAACAAAAGAAAAAGCAACTTAAGCCTTCATAGAAGGAGACCAAGAAAGTAATAAAGATCAAAGGAAAGTGTTTCGTTTTTGGTAAAAGGGGTCAAAGGAATAGACTGAATAATAATGAATTCAACTTGCATTTAGGCAATGGAGTGTTGGTGTCTACTAGTGTAGTGGGAGATATTACAATCAATTTTGATTCATATAGGCATTTAGATTTAATAGACATTTACTATGTACCACAATTCAAGAGGAATTTAATTTCAGTTTCTTGTTTAAATAAATTTGGTTATTTGGTTACTTTTAATAAATATTTTATTATTAGTAAGAATGACAAAATTATTTGCAAAGGTACATTAGAAAGCGGTTTATTCTATTTGCATGGAAATATCTCTCACTTGTTAGAAAGGAATCAACAGAACCTAATCATAAAAGAGTAAAATTATCAAAAGATGAAACCTACCTATGGCATTTGCGCTTAGGTCATATTAACCTTAAAAGGATTAAAAGATTGGTAAGTGACGGACCTCTAAGTGACTTAAAGGTTGATGATCTACCAACTTGTGAATCTTGTTTGGAAGGTAAAATGACCAAAAGGTCATTTACGACCAAAGGCGCAAGAGCCAACAAATGTTTAGGATTGATACACACCGATGTGTGTGGACCTATGAGCATTCAAGCTAGAGGTGGATATGAGTACTTCATCACTTTCACGGATGATCACTCAAGATTTGGCTATGTGTATCTCTTGAGACATAAGTCGGATGCTTTTGATATGTTCAAAGCATTTAAAGTTGAAGAAGAAAATCAGCTTGAGAACCGTATAAAAATCTTGAGGTCCGATCGTGGTGGAGAATATTTATCTGGTGAGTTTCAGCAGTATCTTATTGATAATGGAATAATTTCTCAGTTTTCTGCACCAAACACACCTCAACAAAATAGGGTGGTAGAAAGAAGAAATAGAACTCTTTTGGATATGGTTAGGTCTATGTTGAGTTATTCAACGCTCAATAATTCTTTTTGGGGATATGCTTTACAAATTGCAATGTACATTCTAAACGATGTACCATCTAAGTCGGTTCCTAAAACACAGCATGAGTTGTAGACCGGGCGAAAGCCTAGTTTACAACACTTAAGGATATTTAGATGTCCTACGCACGTGTTAAAAGGAAGACAGAAAAGATGGAGTCCCGATCATAAACATGCATATTTGTAGGGTATCCAAAAAGAACAAAAGGATATTATTTTTATAGTCCTTCAGATCTTAAAGTATTTGTTTCGACAAATACTAAATTTCTAGAAAAGGACTATATGAATAATTTTGTGCCTAAAAGTAGAATTATCCTGAATGATCTTTTAGGAGATACAATTCCACAAAAGGTTTCACAACCAAGCCCAATTGTAAATTCCGTACCAACACAAGATCAACAATCTACCATTCATCGTAGTGGGAGGGTTGTTAGACAACCCGAGAGATACATCGGTCTAAGAGAATCTGTAGAGAATCTTTCGGTCGACGATGATCCCTATACGTACAAGGAAGCAATGGAAGATGTTGATTGTCGCCATTGGCAAAAGGCAATACAATCCGAATTGAATCTATGTTCAAAAACAAAGTCTGGTCTCCTGTAGACTTGCCTAAAGGGATAAAACCCATTGGGTGCAAGTGGGTATACAAGAGGAAAAGAGGAATGGATGGAAAGGTGGAAACCTTGAAAGCTAGATTGGTAGCTAAAGGTTATACACAGAAGGAAGGTATCGATTATAAAGAAACCTTCTCTTCTGTGGCTATGCTTAAATCCATTAGGATACTCTTATCCATTGTGGCATCTCTAGACCTAGAGATTTGGCAAATGGACGTCAAGACAGCTTTTCTTAATGGAAGTCTTGACGATAGCATCTTTATGATGCAACCAGAAGGATTCATTGAAAAGGGCTAAGAGGAAAGGGTATGCAAGTTGCAAGGATCTATATATGGATTGAAGCAAGCATCCAAATCCTGGAGCATAAGGTTTGATCAAGCCGTCAAAAGTTTTGGATTTATTCAAAACCTTGATGAACCTTGTGTACACAAAAGGATTAAAGGTGACAAGTTGGTTTTCCTAGTGCTTTACGTTGGTGATGTACTACTCATCGGAAACGATGTAGGTGTATTGACATCAATAAAAGAATGGTTAGCAAAACAATTTGATATGAAGGACTTAGGAGAAGCAAGTTATATTCTTGGTATCCAAGTAATAAGGGAAAGAAAGAATAGAACGATTGTATTATCCCAAGCTTCATACATAGATAAAATCTTGTCTAGGTTTTCCATGCAAGATTCCAAGAAAGGTATGCTACCTTTCAGACATGGAATCAAACTTTCTAAGGAATAAGTTCCTAAGAATGAGCATGAAGAGCAATTCATGAGTAGGATTCCATATGCTTCGGCAGTAGGAAGTCTCATGTATGCAATGCTTTGTTCTAGACCAGATATTAGTTTTGCTGTGGGCATAGTTAACAAGCTTCAATCGAAGCCTGGTTCTGATCACTGGACGGCAGTCAAGCATATTTTCAAGTATCTTAGGAGAATGAGAGATTATATGCTTGTATACTCTGGAGGGGATTTAATTCCCGTTGGGTATACAGATTCTGATTTTCAATTAGATTCTGACTCCTGGAGATCAACATCAGGATATGTGTTTACTATTGGTGGATGGGCAGTCATATGGAGGAGTATCAAACAATATTTTATTTCCGATTCCACCATAGAAGCCGAGTATGTTGCCGCATGCGAGGCTGCTAAAGAAGTTGTCTGGCTCCGCCAATTCCTGATTGACTTGGAAGTGGTTCCTAATGCGAATAAGCATATCACTATCTATTGTGACAATAGTGGAGCAGTATCTAACTCGCGAGAACCAAGAAGTCATAAGAGAGGGCAACACATTAAAAGAAAGTATCACATTCTAAGGGAAATTGTGCATAGGGGTGACGTGACGATTACCAAGATCGTGTCAGCAGAAAATCTAGCGGATTCTTTTACAAAGGCTCTTCCACAAAAGAGTTTTGATGGGCATCTAGAGAACATGGGGATGAGAGATATGACACATTTGCTACAAAGCAAGTGGGAGATTGTTAGGATTATACTCGATAGCAAGAGTGTGATATTGTAATTAACAATCTTTTCATATGAATAAAGTGATTTCTAGTTTAACAAATCTTATAGTATTTATAGTTTAATTATTATAATTGTCAAAAGTAAATAATCATAAGGTCAAAAGACTATGAGAAAAGAAGAATTGTTCATACATCTAGATATGTATGAGGTAGACACAATTCTTAAGTTAGTCTTAAATAATATTCACAACTTAAGATAGAAGGTCGGGCGTCTTTATCTTGTCAAAGTTGTAGAATCTTTTTCTAGCATTTGAGTAGGATCAAATGTGTTATGATGAGTCTAAAATCATCAAAGTGTGGTGTCTTTGGGCAAACGAATCTAGTGCACTGGGTGTATTGAATATGATCAAAATGAAATACTTTATCTAGAACCGTCAATGGATAAAAGTTTTCATTTGAAGACAATCGGAGAGTCTATCTCAATCCTGAGATAAATGATGGACTTATGGTTACAAGTGTTATCATTTGAGCTATCAATGAGTACGATTATATAGCATAGTCTATCTTCGATAGTTTGGTGGTATTCATTTGTTAATCTATAGAGGACTTCATTTATAGATATGGACATCGTGGCTCCATTTATTGAATGAGAGTAGAATACCATCATATGGATGTTTTGAGGTATTGGATATTAAATCTTAACGTTAAGTTTTCAATAGTGTCTATTGAAACATGGCTTCTGGACAAGTCAAAATATCCAAGTTCAAAATGTGGTCAGATGAGTAAATATGGTAACTTAGAGAGCTATAAGAGATCTATGAGCTCTTGGCGATTACTGGTATTCTTTACAAGGATACACTTTCTCCAATAAAGTTGTCTAGTGTATGATTGAGTGACATCAACTTATTATATATATATTTAAGAGTTCAATTTTAGTTCTTTAGTGGAATGAACTAAAATTAAATAGATCGGACATAAGTGAATCATTTGTTGATTGTGATTGGGTTGTGTCTATTGGAGCTTAAATTTAGATAGCCCGCCAAGATCCCTAATCCACACGAACTTGCATGGATCACTTGATATATTCTACCGGATCAATTTAGGGGTCCATCTAGAATTGTAATAAGGCATGAGAACTTGTTTCTTTTTGTAAGAATATGTATAGTTCACATATGGACTTTTTTATTAAAGTCCAATGGATTTAATAAAATAAGAAAAATAATATATGATCCATATATTTGATATGGGTGGTAAAGGCTATTAAAAATAGCTTAAATATATTAATTTTTGTTTATTATTTAATTAAATAGAAATTAATTAATTTGTTGATTAATTAATTATTTAATTAAAAGTCAAAATCTTTTTCGTAGTAGGAGTTGGTCTCCTAAAACTATACTATTGTTGGTAGTATAGTTAATGTTAAAGACTATATTTGATAAGTAGATAAATAAAAAGAATTATTTATCTAATCAAATTAGGAAGTCTTTAATATGGTTACAAATACACTATTGAGTTGGATTAGGAGTCTTGGTGTTAGGATAGAATTCCTTTTTGAAAATGATTCTTAACCACCAAGTAAATCTACCTAAGGAAATGATTCTTAACTACCAAGTAATCCTTCTTAGGAAAAAAATAAACTTTCATAATCTATATCAATGAGAAATTCGGCCAGCCCATATGGATATAGGAGAAGTTAGATTTCCTTTTAGATAAGGATTCTTAACTACCAAATAAATCCACCTAAGGAAATGATTCTTGCCAACCAAGTAAATCCTACTTAGGAAATGATTTATGATCCTATATATATGTGTGTGTGATTTTCGGACAGCCCTAAGATTTCTATGATAAAAATTTCGGCCATGCTAGGTAATCTTCCAGAGAGAATTTTAGGGGAGAAAAATTAGTTTTTGCTCTAGACAAAATTCAATCAACTCATAGAAAAAGTGTGTGGAGTTTGATCAAAGAGAAAAGAGAAAAAGAGAACGTTTTTGTTTTCGATAGTACACTAGTATCCTTTGTATCAAAAGTTGTGTACAACATCGAATCAAGGTTCACGCGAGTTTCAATCAAATTGATTGATAATTCACAAGTTACCGGACGTTCTTGGATTTTTCTCTTGGAAGATATTTGTAACTAACAAAGAAAATTGTAACTAACAAAGAAAAGGTTTTGCTTTGTCTCCATCCTCAGGTATATAATTTAAAGAAAGGAAGCCCACACTCAAAGGTGATTCACGTTCGTGATTGGATTGGAAGATCTTGCGGAATCAATTCGACACTAGTTCAATAGTCACCAAAAAAAGTTACGATACTTTTTATATACAACAATTAATCTAGGGTTAAGGTTCTTGTTATTAAAAGATTTTTTTTTTATATACGCAAACCCTAATTTTCTAATTTTCTAATTTTCTCACGCTTCCGTTGCGTTGTGAACCGTTAATTTCCTTACACCTGATATCTTTAAAGGCCCCTTTTTGTGTCTGGAAGGATAGCGGGCTTCTGGGGAGGTTACGAGGTAATTTTGATCCCGGGAAGCCTGTATTCCAGTGTTGGCGAAAGGCGCTCGATCTGGTCGTGTCAGGCCCCATCCCTGATGGTTCTGAAGCTCGATCACCTTTCATCGCTTCTACGAGGTGGTTCTATGGCTCGCCTTAGGACCCGGGGTTCAATGACTGGTGAACACGAGCTTTGATTTGGGTTAGAAGAGTGAAAAATTTCTCTTTGGTCTCTAGCCATATTTTGCTATTAACAAGTTCTTTTATTTATATGTTGTTGAAACTTAGTTTATTGTTTAATTTTTTTTATAGAATAATTAATTTGTTTTTCGGTTCTCCCCATATAATTTTATCAGTAGTACATTCTTGCAATCAAAATTAGATTTGTATGTATGCCAAATAAGGGTCTTTTATTAATTTGTAATTAATTGTAACACTATATGTAAGTGATTTTCTTTGTACAATTTAATTTTATCTTTCGTACTCTTTTTCTAAATATAGTTGCTTTAAAAAATTAATATTTTTAAAAATTCAATAGTAAATAATTGTAACTATATTTTTTTGGGCCAAAATCATAAAAACCCATAAATTTAGTAAATACTCCAAAATATCATTTCACAATCCTTTTCTTTTTTTATCTAACGGAAATAATTTTGGACGTGTAATCATGTTTATATTTCAGCGTAAACACATTTCAACGTACAAACGTGTAACTGAATACTTTCAAAGGACGTTTGAGGGGGCAAATGATATCTGATTTAATTAAAATAACAAATCAAATATTACATACAATAATTAATCCCATTACTTAAAACAATATCTTCAAATATATCTTTTTTTTAAAAAAATACATATGGAGATCCAATCGAATTCCAAAAAAAAAAATCACAAATCAATCCAAAAACAAAATCCACAAATATCATCCATTAATTCTATCTTCTTCTCTCTTCTTCAATCAATTCCAAAAGAAAATCACAAAATCAATAATCCCTTCACAAAATTCACAAATCAATAGCCCTTAAAAAAATCCACAAATTTCATCCAAAATAATATGTAAAAATTCGGGATTCAAACACACATTCACTAACAAAACATATCTTCTTCTTCAATCAACTCCAATAACGGGAAGAATAAATAAATCTGGGAAAAAAAAATCTTGATTCAAACACACATTCATCAATCAAAATCATCTTCAATCTGTTTCCCAAAATAAAATCGCTTGAGCAGGAGATGGGAGTTCGGAAACTCGAAATTGTTGATGTTGTTAACGTTGAAGTTGAAACCAAACTGGTCTTGTTGTAGTGTTCGTTGGAAGTTGAAGAAGTTGTAGTATCCGGGAAAAAAATATCGATATCCAAACACACATCCATGATTCATCAACCAAAATCCCTTTTTCAATCTATTCCCAAATAAAAAAATTCAAAAAATCGATTGGGTTTCCATCATTCTAGACCGTCGCTGCTCATCTCCATTGATGGATTTGTGATTTGCGATGGCATGACTATCAAATAGTCACGGTTTCTGTTTGTAACAGAGGGCGGATACGAGGGCCTGGATGTCGAATACGGTAGCCTCCAGAGCCCTCGTCGCCTCCGAGAGCAAACTGAGTACGTCTCCGATCGAGATCCAAACTCTATCCAGAATCCAGAGTTTGGATTTGTGGATACTTCAACTTTTTTTTTTTGATTTTTTTGATTTTTTTTTTTTTTTTAAATTATTACTTTTATATGGAATAGATTCATCCTCTGCTTTGGCTTGCAACTTTCGACATACAAAATTCACATATCCAAAGCTAAATTTAGTACAAATTCGTAAAACAAATGCAATTTTCGTATAATAGCTATCAGAGATCCGAGTCTAAAACCTTGCTTACCTTCTGGAAGAGTAGCGAGAGGCATAACGGAAGGCCTCATCTCACACACTTTGTAAAATTTTGTTCTAATAGCTTTTCGACCCAATTGAAAATGATCTAAAAAATATTGAATGAGATCGAATGCAGTGAAAGAAAACATAAAGAGAGCTCTACAGTGAAGGGTGAAAAGAAAAGATTTGTTAAACAGGTTGCCTATTCCATTTATTTATTAAAATGTTTCTAATTTTCAACCATTTCGATGATATTTTTCTTCATACAACTCTTGAGACTCGGATGCTGAAATGATTGGTACGATACCAATCGATTTCTCCACGCACTGTACGCATCAAAAGATGATGTTTGGTTTGCTTTGTTCGGAGCATTCCGCTCTATTTTCAACTGTCATCTCTGCCTACTTTGACCACCACTCTCATTTGTTTTCTTTTCAATTTTTCTTTCTAAATTGACGTGTACGGATAACAATTCAAACTTGGTTTATTACTAAACCACACCGAACAGTAGTCTTTCTCTCTCTTTTTTGTTCGCCCATGCACAGTCTTCTTATGTTTGATTGATTGCATAACTTTGTCAATTGATTGCATAACTTTAAAATTTGTAACTTTTATGTAATTTTATTTGTTTTAAATGAGTGTAATTATTTAAAACGCTTTATTTGACATAAACTTTAATATGTTTAAATGGTATAAAATCATTTTGAATGTTGATAACCGATAACAAGTTATTAATTTTTTTTTTAAATTGAAATTATTGCTAATTCAATTTTTATTTCATTTTAATGGTTGGTGATTAATTTTGTTTTTCAGTTTTAATTTTTTAATCCTATAAATAGAGGTTTTGTCTTAATAACAAAAAGCACAACATTTTTGAGAAACAAAAGTTTTCAAATACACATTTAAAGAAATTCTTGTGTGTTCTTTGTTAGTATTCCGAGCAATTTTTGAAAGAGTTTGAGTATTCCGGCTCTTCCTTGTGAAGTTTTGAGACAGAGGTGATTCTGGGATGCTTTATCCTAAGGACAACGTGGCAACTTTGGAACTGCTTGCATAATCAAGGTAGAGCAGTGAAACGTCTTAAAAAGAGCGACATTGTCCGCGACTCAGCTACTTTCCAGGTTTTTCTATTCTAATTATATTTTGTATTATTTAAAATATTTTACAACAATAAAATTGTTTTTTAAAACAATTTCCAGCAACAAAAATTATTTTTTGAAAAACTTTCCAGCAACTATTTGTATTAAAAAATTTTACAACAACAATTTTAAGATGTTTCTTAATCGTTTTTAAATCAAAGGTTTTTTTTTCTTCAATGGATTCTAAGTCATCCGACCTAAACCAACCATTCTGCTTTGAAGGTGTTCAATTTAAACGTTGGAGATAAAAAATACTTTTTTATTTCACCACCAAGAAATTAGCCACTATTATTAACACTGAAAAACAGGTTCTTCCTGAAAACCCAACCACTGAACAAGCTTCAGCTTTTTATTTGCAAAAATTACATTCTTAATGGTATATCTGATGATTTATATGATTATTATACTACTTTTGATACCGCAAGAGATGTATGGGAGGTACTTAAGAAAAAAAAAATGATACTGAAGAGGCTGGAGCTAAAAAATTTGTTGTCAGCCGCTACTTGAAATATCAAATGACAGACGACAAGTCTGTAGAAGCTCAGTCACATGAGTTGCAGAAGTTGTCCACGAGATCACATCTGAAGGTATAAACCTGGAAGATTAATTCCAAGTGGCAGTGAGCTTCGATAAGCTGCCCCCAAGTTGGAAAGACTTTAAGAACCAGCTGAGACACAAGACCAAAGAGTTTTCCCTAGAGAGTTTGATCACACGCCTTCGAATCGAGGAAGAGGCCAGAAAACAAGAGCTAAAGGAGGAAATTCTGGTTGTGACAAACAACAAGAATTTCAACATGAACAAGACCCTTGCTGTTCTGAAACCGAGAGCTAAGAACATGAAGAACTAGAACTGAAATCATAACAAGAACCGCAACAATAAAACCCATAGTAAGACTCCGTAAAATCAGAATAAACAACAACCTCCCTCATGGAATAATGATTTGTCACTGTTTTCTTGCTATAACTGTGGCAAGCTAGGGCATCTTGCTTAGAATTGCCGAAATAAATGAGTTGCACGTCCTGCTGCTCAGGCTAACTTGACCATAGACCAACTGGTTGCTATGATTTTAGAAGTCAACTTAGTTGATGGATCTGAGGGTTGGTGGGTAGACACTGGTGCCTCTTACCATGTCTACTATGATTGAGCAATGTTTAAGTCTTATTATAATATTGTGGACAAAAAGGTGTTGTTAGGTGACTCACAATCCACCGTTGTTGCTGGTAATGGGGAAATTGAACTAAATTTTACTTCTAGGAAGACTGTAATTCTTAAAGATGTCTTGCATACCCCAGAAATAAGAAAGAATATGGTATCTGGTTATCTCCTCAATAATGCAGGATTCACTCAGACCATTGGAGCAGATTTGTTTACTCTCACCAAAAATGGAATTTTTGTTGGCAAAGGCTATGTCTCTGAGGGTATGTTCAAACTTAATGTTGATGTTAATAAAGTTGATATTTCTGCTTACATGATTTGTTCTTTTAATATTTGGCATTCTAGACTTTGTCACATAAACAAAAGACTAGTAAAAAATATAAGTAGTTTAGGATTAATTCCAGAACTTTCTCTAAAAGATTTTGAAAAATGTGAATCATCTAGTCAAACGAAAATCACAACCTCATAAATCAATAATTAGGGTTTTTGAACCTTTAGACCTAATTCACTCCGATATTTATGAATTTGAAGGAATTTTGACTAGAAATGGAAAAAGGTACTTTATCACCTTTATATCTAATTTTTCCTGTGTCTATCTTATGAAGAACAAAAGATCAAAGTTAGCAAGTCGAGCTTATGAATGTGTTTTCATAGGTTATGTAGTTAACAGTAAGGCTTATAGATTTTACAACCTAAAAGATCATGTTATTATTTAGTCAAATGATGTTGATTTCTTTGAAGATAAATTTCAACTTAAAATAAGAAATATTGGGGGGTCAGTGTCTAGTAGTGTACCTAGATCTATTATGCCTGATGAAGTTGAGTTAGAACCAAGAAGGAGTAAAAGGGTCCGAACCTCTAAAGATTTTGGGCCTGACTTTTATGCCTACACCTCAGAAGATGATCCAAATTATTTCCAAGAAGCCTTGACTTCCTTGGATGCTGACCTGTGGTAAGAAGCCATTAATGATGAAATGGACTCTCTAGAGTCTAATGGAATATGGCACTTAGTAGACCTTCCACCTGGTTGTAAGACCATAGGTTGTAAGTGGATTCTTAAAAAAAAAATTGAAACCCGATGGATCAATTGAGAAATACAAGGCCCGACTTGTGGCCAAGGGTTATAGACAAAGTGAAAATGTAGATTTCTTTGATACATATTCACTAGTAACTAGAATAACATCCATTAGAGTACTTATAGCTTTAGCAGCAACTTTGCATGATTTAGTTATACATCAAATAGATGTTAAAACCGCTTTTTGAATGGTGAATTAGAAGAAGAGATTTACAATGACCAACTTGAAGGATTTATAATTCCTGGTCAAGAGAACAAAGTTTTTAAGTTAGTCAAGTTTCTCTATGGACTTAAACAAGCACCTAAACAATGACATGAGAGTTTGATAATCTAGTCATCTCGAATGGTTTTAGAATAAATGAAAGTGACAAGTGCATTTATTATAAATCTGAAAATGATGTTTGCACTGTTATTTGTTTATATGTGGATGACTTACTTATTTTTGGCTCAAATATTCATGTTGTGAATCCTTTTAAATGTTTATTGACTGCTAACTTTGCAATGAAAGATTTAGGTAAAGCTAGTGTAATCCTGGGTATAAAAGTAATTGAGTCAAAAAAGGGAATTTCTTTAGATCAATCTCAATATATTGAGAAAATTCTAAAGAAATATAATTACTTTGACTGAATCCTACTTGTACTCAATATGATCCTAGTGTAAAGTTGCTCAAGAACACTGGTAACAATGTTAGACAAAATGAGTATGCGAGCATCAATGGTAGTCTTCGTTATGCTACTGATTGCACTAGGCCCGATGTAGCTTATGTTGTAGGTGTACTTTGTAGGTTTTCTAGTAGACCTGGTCATGAGCATTGGCATGCTCTTGAGAGAGTAATGCATTATCTCAAGAGAACAATGAACCTCAGATTATAATATGCAAAGTTTCATACTGTACTTGAAGGTTACATCGATGTTGATTGGAATACTCTTTCTGATGATTCCAAGGCCACTAGTGGATACGTTTTTAGTATTGTTGGAGGTGCAATGTCATGGAAGTCTAAGAAACAGACTAATTTGGCTTAATCCACGATGGAGTCAGAAATGATAGCACTAGCTACTGCTAGTGAGGAAGCAGATTGGTTGAGAAATATGTTATCAGATACCCCATTATGGGAGAAACCGATACCAGCTGTCCTTATTCACTGCAATAATATCGCGGCTATTGTAAAAGTCCAGAGTCGTTATTATAATGGAAAGAGGTGACAAATACGTGGCAAGCATAATATTTTCTCTCAACTGAAACTGCAAGAGTGGATAATGTACGGTATGAGGAGAACTTAGCAGATTCTTTGACGAAAGGATTAGCATGAGAAAAGGTTTTGAAAACCTCGAAAGGGATAAGACTATAGCCTATTGATAGTTGATTCACTTATGATGGGAACCCAACCTATAGATTAGAGATCCCAAAAAGTAGGTTCAAAGGGTAATAACAAGTCATGAAGTGATATGTTGAAACATGCTATTGTGATACAGGGTTAACACTCCTAGTCCATCCCTATGGAGCATGATATGTTGAAGCGATTTAAGGTTGAGTTAAATATAACTCTTAATGAGCTCTTTACTCCATGTGGAGTTGGGTACCTAGCTGCAGGAGTATCTGTGATAGGCTCACCTATGTGAATGTGGAAGAGAGGTCGCTTCCTATGAAATTTTGGGTAAAATTTCTAGAGCATTCATTAAACCAAGATATAATCACATGGCCGTAAAGTGCTGGTTTTAGAACTTAACTCTAGTACGGCTATGTGTGAGGTGTTGTCAGTGATACAGTTCGAAACTACGAGTTACTCTAATATATACAGAAGCATCATCACTATGTAAAGGTTCAAGTTAAATGACACCTTTACTTATGCACAATCATATAAAATATTGCTTGATGAACTTATTATTTTTTAATACAAGTGGAGGATTGTTAAAAATGTATTTAAAAAGTTGAATTCAAAATTTGTAACTGTTATGCAAATTTTATTTGTTTTAAATGAGTAATTATTTAAAACGTTTTATTTGACATCAACTTTAATATGTTTAATAAGTATAAAATCTTTTTGAATGTTGATAACTGATAACAAGTTACGAAAACGTTTGTTTTAAACGAAGTTATTGCTAATTCAATTTTTATTTCATTATAACGGTTGGTGATTAATTTTGTTTTTTAGTTTTAATTTTCTAATCATATAAATAGAGGCTTGCCTCATTCACAAAACACACACCATTTTTGAGAAACAAAAGCTTTCAAATTAAACCTTAAAGAAATTCTTGAGTGTTCTTTGTTAGTATTCCGATCAATTTTTTAAAGAGTTTGAGTATTCCTGCTCTTCTTTGTGCAAAGAAGTTCTGAGACAGAGGTGATTCTGGGTTGTTTTAGCCTGGGGACGACGTGACAAATTTGGAACTGCTTGCACAATCAGGGTAGAGCCGCGAAACGTCTTAAAGAGAGCGACATTGTCCGTGACTCAACAACTTTCCAGGTTTTCTATTCTAATTGTTTTTTGTATTATTTAAAATATTATACAACAACAAAATTGTTTTTTAAAACAATTTCCAGCAACAAAAATTATTTTTAAAAAAACTTCCCAGCAACTATTTGTATTAAAGAATTTTGTAGCAACAGGTTCTCCCATGTGGCATATTCTCTTGGCACCCCAACCCATTGTACTAGAATTTGTCTTTGGTTAGTACTTTCCTTTTTGAACAACTCGTCGATCCAAAATGGACTCGGGTTGAGGCATCAGGGTATCGTCATCCGTGACATGTGGAAGGGTCACACTTGCGGATTCGATTGGCCCCCATTTCTTTTTGAGCAAGCTAACGTGAAAAACATTGTGTATTTGTGCACCCACAGTAAGCTCCAACTTATATGCTACTGTGCCGATCCGAGCTAAAACTTTGTAGGGCTTAAAGTATCTGGATGCTAATTTTAGCAAACTCTGAAATGCCACCGACTTTTGGTGATAGGGCTGTAAATGGAGATAGACATAATCTCCTTCATCAAATGTGACTTCATGCCTATGTTGATCAGACTGTATCTTCATTCTTGCCCTTGCTGCTATTTCTTTCATCTAGCGCCTGAAGCTTGGTGGTTCTAGGAATATACAAATGCATAGTCGGAGGAGAGACCCCATAAATGGTATCAAAAGGGGATACTTCGATGGAGGAATGTATTGCCGTATTGTATCCATATTTTGCCCATGAAAGCCACACCATCCATTTATTTGGTTGGTCACTCGTAAAACATCGAAGATACTATTCGACGGTGTGATTAACCACCTTCGTCCATATTTTTGGTTGGTCACTCTTAAAGCATAATTTCCTTATCCAACCTAGGTTCCACAACATCATTTTTAGTAGTCAAGATTTTATCCTTGCTAGGATTCATAGGGTCATTCAATTTAGCACTACGATTCATTTTGTTTTCTCTTATGCATTTAGTTCTACATAAATTGTTGTAGTTAACACAATTTGATCGAATGTGACCAATCGTACCACAATAATGACAAGAAAGTATAAAAGAGGAATTCATACCATTGCATTTGGCTCTCATCGAGGCATGACCATGTTGATAAGGTTGTCTTTGATGCACCCGTTGGCTTTTCTTGGGAGCATTAGTCAGATGTTGGTGCCTTTGTAGTTAAGCATGGGAAACTTGCCTCAAAGGATGGTTAAGCTTTGGTTGAGGCATCCTTAAGGATTAAGGTTAATCTTGATTCCTTCGAAGAGTCTTCAAGGATGAGCTCTTAGATGATTCACACACAAAAAAGATTTTGTTGGGGTGTTAAGACCGACCAAGGTGGACAAGTACGAGCAATCTCTTTCACAAATGTAGGCTTGTCCAAGGATGGTATGGTCTCATTTTTTACAAAACCAAGCGCTCGCTTGTCATTTGGCTTATTGTAAAAGCTTAACATGTTGTCAAGCATCTTCGATCCAAAAGTCATCTTGGCAAGTGCACTCCTTGCTACATTAAGCTCATTCTTCAACTTGACTTCATTTTCCTTTGCACATCTCACTTCATCATCCATGTGAGTCACATTTTCTCTTAGTTGATGATTATCCTTTTTCAACTCAAGGATATCATTTTCCCTTAAACTCAAAATTTTTTGAAGGGACTCAATCAACTCTTGATAATGCACCACATTATCACAACAGTTACTCAAGGTGGCGATGATAACTTATTTTATCTTCTTGTTCTTCAAGTTACCACACGCGGAGGCTATGTGATCAAGTCTGCCACACTTGAAGCATTGGACACCTTTTCATGCTATCATGACTTTTCCTCTCTTCTTGTTCTTCAAGTTATTGCACATAGGAGGTATGTGACCAAATCCTCCACACTTAAAGCATTGAATGACATTTCTTGAAGGCTTGTCTTGACTAGTTTCACCATTCTTGAGAGACGCCTTCTTCTTTACCTTTTTTTCTTAGGAGTTCATTCTCTTCTCCTCTTTCATTTGAAGGTTGAAATCTTTTTGTGAGATTTTGTGAATCTTCTAAATCTCTCCATAATGAGAGTCATCTCCTCATCGGAGTCGTTTTTTTCCCTTTCAACTTTAGTGGTCAAATCACCCTTTAACATCTCAAAGCCACTCATAGTGTTTAATGAATGAGATAAATTCAAACGATTTCAATAGTCAAAGTACAAACAAATTCAATACCCGTAAAAAAAGCACGGATCACCTAAGTATGTCTAGGCACTGACTCTAATAATAAATGAAATTCCCTCAAACGTGTATAAACTACCTAGAGGGGGGGTGAATGGTTTGTTAATCGATTATTACCAACTTCTTCGATTAGTTCATATTAATGATATTGTTGACGCCGCTTTCTCGATGGATGAGAAAGTCAACAACGTTGGATTTGGTTATGACCTGTCGAAAGAGAATGAGAAAGAGAATGTAAACGATATGTGAATGACACAAGTTCACGTGGTAAAACTTCGATAGCCGGAGAAACGTCCACGAGTGGCTGGATGACCAACCAAATCAAATCCACTAATGAATTTAGAATTGCACCACTCGATCTCTCTTACCTCTCTCTTATAGTGATTCGTTCTGTCTCTTTATGTTGTTCTTTGTATATATCTCTTTTTCTTTCAGTAAGATTATGGATTTATTTTTACATGCATAGAACCCTAATCCTTGTTGTACAAGTAAGGAAAAGAATTTGTATTTAATTATGACTGGTTGCTTGTTGGAGTTGTCTTTATCTTCTTTCCTATTTTGGAGATCTTGTGGGTTGAGTCTGAATCTTTGTAGGACTCTAACTACAAAATCTGATTAGGATTTATTTTTCTAATCGACATGCAATCTTCTAGAATAATAGAGTCGTTTTCTGATTTGGACTTGCTTCTTGCTTGGTACGTTATCCTTCTAGAAGCTCTCTAAACTTTCTCTGCTTTTTGATACAGATGTGTATTGGAGTATCACACCGGCTTCTTCTCGGGATTATTCACTTGCATGGATCGCATATTTGAACTTCTTTACTCGGGCTTTTATATTGTTCCGAGTGGTACTAAACGTGCCGAGTACCTGTACGCGGACTTACTCGGGTTCTTATTCCGTGATGTCCTGAATGGTCTTCTAAATGCCAGCTCGAATACCTATTTGGCAATCTTCTTTAGGGATTGTCTTATCTGTCACTGAAGTGTACATTCGGTAAAATTTACATATAACAATACCCCCTTAAAATATTTTTACCGAGTAGGATTTTGTGCTGGCTGAAGTATTGTAATCGACCTTTTGACTAGACTTATTGTCTTTCCCTTCTTTTAGGCCCCATTAATACAGGAATAACAAACCTTAAACAACGCTTCACATTAACGATGTGTCTTAATGGCTACCATGTATTTGCAATTTGTCCCTTCACATGAAATCCCAATGATTATGAATTTTTGAAATTCTGACGGCTTGGTCAAGACTTTCCATGACACGTGCCCTTTAACCATTTGGTTTCTCTGGTAGCATTTATAAGACGCGACTTGTGGATTATCTGATACACCGCCTACGTCACCAAGTACTTCTTTTCTTTTGATTTTTCCTGCTTCTCGAAATCAAAGGGTTTCATATCTTTAACCATCGAGTGGCTTATTTAAACTGAAAGAGCAGTTTTGTTGTTCAATTTTTACAGAAAGAAAAACCAGGTTTTTACAGAGATTCGTCTTGGCTTTTCACTGTGGATTCTCCCGGTTGCTTTGCATATGCTTTTAAGGTCAGTTTCGATGGATCCTATTTTTACGGCATAGCCTTTTTGTTATAGCTTTCGAGGCGCTTGAACATGGAGATTTTCAATTGGTTTCTTGTGTCCATAGGTTATTTGGGGAAATCCCCCTGATGAGCGCTATTTTCTAGATGTTGATGTTTCGAGGCTTTATCATGATGTTCGTTTAAGTTCTAGCTCTGAATCTTCTTCTAGTTTTGAGTCTTTCGTTTCTAATCACAGGGTTCCTTTACGATCTAGGATGGGAAAGCATCATAGTTACCGTACGGTCCACAAACACTGTTCAAGCTGTATTTAGATTGGAAGGCAAGTAGTTGATGATAAAAATGTTGATGAAGAGCACAGTGCATTTCAAATTCCCTTATCACTTGATTTTTCGAGTGCGTATGATGCCGAACCGAACGTGGGTAGGGAAGCAGAAATCGAAATGTATCGCTCTTGATTCGATCTGGATAACTCAGTTTCGTTGATTCCCACTGGCGGTAGGGTCGTATGGATCCATGCTTTGCTATGGTATGACTCTTCCCTTACATCCATTCATTGCTTGGTTTCTTGCTGAAGCAGGGATTGCTCCAGCTCAGCTAGCCCCGAATAGCTATAGGATCCTGATGTGCATGTGTCATATGTGGAGCCAAATGAATTTTCCACCACCTTCTCCTCGTGAGATTAGACATTTTTATACTTTAAGGAAATCTGGTCAGATTGGAACTTACTTTCTTCAATCTTGTCAGCTAGATAGTTGGATTCCTAAGGGGATGAAGGTGAACCGGGGAGTCAATATTTCCTCGGACATCAAGAAGAAAGGTATTGTATCGGGTTTTCCTACCTAAAACAAGCATTGGAAAAATAGTTGGTCTTTTACCGGAGGGAACTTGGGACTCAAGATTGAGCTCCTAGCTGGGGAAGATCGGGAAGTATTAAAGGTTCCCTGTTTCTTTTGCTCTCCTGTTTGCTGAAAAAAGTCACAGCCCGTTTTCACTGATGCCAAGTTGACTAACCTTGCTCAGGCGGCCACGCACACTATGGAGAAAAGAAGCAGGTTGTATCTTTTTAATGAGAAGAAAATGATAGCTCTCGGTTTCTTTACTCAGATCTTAGATTGTCGCTGACGTCGTAAGTAGAATCTCTTCTCATTTTCATTTTACTCAATTTTGTTCCGTTTCTTTTCTAACTCGTTTGTATTCAGTGTATGACTCGGACATCGTCTGTGATGTCCAAGCTCGCCAGGTGAAATCGATTGCTCAAGCGACTCGTAAGGAAGCTTCTCGTCAAAATAAGGAAGGGATTGCTTCACCTGATGATGAGTCAAATGAGGATTCCGACGAGGCAGATGAGCAAGTTCCTAAGTATATTCCTAAAGAATTCATTCATCCGACCATGGGGGAATCAAGCGGTCCGAGTGGCCTTTTTGAAACTGATAGTGCCCTAAGGGTGTCTAAGGATAAAGGCAGGCAAGGACGGCATCCTAATGGTGCTGTTTTCGGTGAGCCTAGTTCCCTGGTCAACAAAGTGCCTGCTGAGTAGTTTCCTACAGAGAATATGGAAAGAGTAAGGGTACCCCCTGATGAGCAGGTTAATCTTTATCCTGATCTTTTTGAGCTCTTACGAGATAACGTAGATGATCAAGAAGATCATGCAGCTGACCTCGACATCCACCGTACTCGAGCTGAGAAGAGGAAGGCAGTTGATTCCCCCGCTCGCTCTTTTCTAAAAAATCCTGGGATGGTATCGTTCGTTGAATCGAGCAATGATGATGCTGATACTAGGAGCTCCCCAAATGCTTAGACAGAGACACCTTTGGGGAGAGAGGAACCCCCAGAAAGCTTGAATAGAGATTCTCTTCCCCCCGATGTTAAAGATGCATGGGTAGGGTTCTCTAGAAACCCTTCCTACCCCACCCCCCAGGATATGTTAAGGACTATGTCATCGGGTCAAGCATTTATCGACAACGACCATTGGAATTGCTTCAGGAGTGGTCCTCCTACGGAGAGTCTTTATAACATTTTCAATAATGTGTCTTACGTAATTCTTCTATCCCGACCCTTGCCTTAATGCTTCTTTGACTTTTATTTTTAATTTACTCTTCCCTGTAGATGGTTGCTGAGTTTGCTAAGTTTATTCAGACGCAACTGTTGAGATTATGCTCGATAGCAAGAGTGTAATAATGTATTTGACAATCTTTCCATATTAATAAAGAGATTTCTAGTTTAACAAATCTTATAGCATTTATAGTTTAATTATTATAATTGTCAAAAGTAAATAATCATAAGGTTAAAAGACTATGAGAAAAGAAGAATTATTCATACATCTAGATATGTATGAGGTAGACACAATTCTTTAGTTAGTCTTGAATAATATTCACAACTTCAGATAAAAGGTTGGGTGCCTTTATCTTGTTAAAGTTGTAGATTCTTTTGCTAACATTTGAGTGGGATCAAATGTGTTATGATGAGTCCAAAATCATCAAAATGTGTTTGGGCAAAAGATTCTAGTACTTTGAGTGCATTGAATTGGATCACAATGAAATACTTTATCTAGAACCGTCAATGGATAAAAGTTTTCATTTGAAGACAATCGAAGAGTCTATCTCAATCCTGAGATAAATGATGGACTTATGGTTGCAAGTGTTATCATTTGAGCTATCAATGAGTACGATTATATAACATAGTCTATCCTCGATAGTTTGGTGGTATTCATTTGTTAATCGATAGAAGACTTCATTTATAGATATGGACATTGTGGCTCCATTTATGAAATGAGAGTAGAATATCATCATATGGATGTTTTGAGGTATTGGATATTAAATCTTAACGTTAAGTTTTCAATAGTGTCTATTAAAAATGGCTTCTGGACAAGTCAAAATATCCAAGTTCAAAATGTGGTCATATGAGTAAATATGGTAACTTGGAGAGCTATAGTCTGTCTATGAGCTCTTGGCGATTACTAGTATTCTTCACGAGGATACACTTTCTCCAATAAGGTTGTCTAGGGTACGAATGAGTAACATCAACTTATTCTTTATTTATTTAAGAGTTCAATTTTAGTTCTTTAGTGGAATGAGCTTAAATTAATAGATCAGACCAAAGTGAATCATTTGTTGATTGTGATTGGGTTGTGTCTATTGGAGCTTAAATTTAGATAGCCCGCCAAGATCTCCAATCCAAATGAATTTGCATGGATCACTTGATATATTCTATCGGACCAATTTAATGGTCCATTTAGAATTGTATTAAGGCATGTGAACTTGTTTCCTTTTGTAAGAATAGGTCTAGTTCACATGTGGACTTTTTATTATGGTCAAATGGATTTAATGAAATAACAAAAATAATATATGGCCCATATATATGTGTTGGGCGGCAAGGCTATTTAGAATAGCTTAATTATATTATTTTTATTTTATTATTTAATTATATGGAAATTAATTAATTTGTTGATTAATTAATTATTTAATTAAAAGTCAAAATCTTTTTTCTAGTAGGAGATGATCTCCTAAAATTATACTATTGTTGGTAGCATAATTAATATTAAAGACTATATTTGATAAGTAGATAAATAAAAGGAATTATTTATCTAATCGAATTAGGAAGTCTTTAATATGGTTACCAATACACTATTGAGGTGGATTAGGAGTCTTGATATAGGAAAGAATTCCTTTTGGAAAAGGATTCTTAACTACCAAGTAAATCCACCTAAAGATAGGATTCTTAACCACCAAGTAAATCCTTCGTAAGAGAGGATTTAGTCTTCTATATATAATACCAATTAAATTCGACCAAGAATGAATTTTTGGTGTGAGAAGTTGTTTTTTTATTTGTTTTTATTGGTAATTAAAAAAAAACTTCATCCAACTCATTGTGTGAAGAATTCGACCAAACATAGAGAAAAGAGGGAACATTTTTGTTTTCGATAGTACACTAGTATCCCTTGCATCAAAGAGGTTTTGTGTACAACATCGAATCAAGGTTCAAGCGAGTTTCAATAAAATTGATTGATAATTCAAAAGTGACCGGACGTTTTTGGTTTTTCTCTTGGAGGATTATTGTGACTAACAAAGATGAAGATTTTGTTTGTTTCCATCCTCAGGTATACAATTTAAAG
Organism: Dipteronia dyeriana; assembly: GCA_032871835.1. Lineage (NCBI taxonomy): Eukaryota > Viridiplantae > Streptophyta > Magnoliopsida > Sapindales > Sapindaceae > Dipteronia > Dipteronia dyeriana. The sequence goes on along the minus strand of CM065300.1, from coordinate 108,070,135 downwards.
AAAGGGAGCCCACACTCCTTGGTGATTCACGTTCGTGATTGGATTGGAAGATCTAGCGGATTCAATTCGACGCTAGTTCAATCGTTACAAAAAAAAAGGTCCGATACTTTTTATATACATCAATTAATCTAGGGTTAAGGTTCTTGTTATTAAAAGGGAAAATTTTTATTTATACGCAAACCCTAATTTTCTAATTTTCTCTTGCTTCCGTTGCGTTTTGAACCGATTTTCCTTACAATTGGTATCATAGCCAGGTTGTACCCTTGATTAGTTGATGTATGTGTTCTTGATTCTTTTTCTTTTTATTGTATTTATGCATGTTTTAGAAAGAGATGACACTCTAGGTATTCGCAAATATATTTACATTGGAATGTATGGATATATATATATATATATATATATATATATATATATATATATATATGATTTATATGTGGTTTGTTATTGCTCAATTTTAGTCCTAGAATTTCAATGTATTTTTGTTTTGGGATTGTAACAAGAAGGGTGATCTATTATCTCCATAATTACCTTCTTGGTAGTTGCTAAGTTTTTTTTATTTTGTTGTTGTAATTAAAAAAAAACTGCACTTCTTGTAATAAAAAAACACTGCACTTGTTGTAATAAAAAAAAATTGCAGTATTTTTTTTATTTTAAATTCTTCTGTAATACATTCAAGTATCGAAGACTCAAAAGTTTGAAGAATTGGAAGCAACCGGAACAAGTTTGGGACCATACAAGCCGTAGCAACAAACGTGCGTGCGAAGAGCACGCGACCACATTTGTTGTGGCATGGGTTGTGCACGGCAGCCCTATGGAAGCCATGGGATGCGCATGGCAGCCCTTTATGGGGTTGTGGCATGCGCATACCAATGGGTAGGAGCCAAGGGTGCGCATGCCCAAGGGAGGCAGCTGAGAGATTCCAAACGATGAAGGTCATGTGAAGACTTGTTCGCCAAGAAAGGAGTTTTTTGTATTCCAAGACATGTAATTTACTTGCTTTTCTAGGATGGACCAAAATTGTAGCTATTTATATTTTTTGCAAATATTGCAATGTTTCTTATTGTTTGATAACATGTCATATAGAATAGGAGTGCCACTCATATATTTCTTTTGGTATGAACATGCATAGAATGGTTTAGATATCTTAATTGGCATCTAGATAACTTGGTAAATCATTCTTTGGAATTCGATCACACGCCATAAATAATTGAGTGGGAGAAGGTGTTTTGGAACACCTACGGCCTCCAAGTTTAGTTGAGCTTTATGTTTCGTGTAATAACCTCCTAAGAGGTATTCATGAATGGAATTTAGCAAGATACTTCCTTACAAGGATAGACTAAACAATTAGCCCAAACGATATCTACTCCCAATAGAGGGATATTCGTGATGGATTTTATTGAAGGTCGATAACTTGGTAACACACTCAATGTGAGTTTTTTAATATCCTCCCAAGAGTTCTTGTTAATAAAATCACAAGGATAAAATTGAAACTGTTGGTTGTTATGTTAACACTTAGGTGGGATCTAGTCCAACTAGTAAATGTTGCGAACTCCCAAAGGAGGCGTGACATTTATGGGTGTTGGATCACCGTTGAATTTTTACGATTGAATTATTTTATTTAATTCAAGATAAATATTCAAAAGTGCTTTATCATGATTTTTGTTATTATAAAGAAATCATGACCATCCCTAATCAACATCCTAAAAGATAATACTTTAACTGATGATAATTATGTCACATGGAAAAGGAAAATTGGGTTGTTATTGCAAACTGAAAAACATAAATTCGTTATGTCTATTCCTTAACCACCAAACTAATGAATCTAGTAAGGAGCAAAGAGATGAGTATTAGTAGTGGAAGTCTTCAGATGAGATGGCTAAATGTACGTTACATTATGGCCACATCTCCGATGTGTTGCAATAGCAACATGAAGGAATGGAGACTGCTGCTGATATAATGATGTCTCTAGAGGAGATGTTTTCTATAAGGTCTAGGACGACTAAGAGAGAGGCAGTGACTGCTTTTATGAATCTTAGGATGAAACCTTGACAGGGTGTGAAAGATCACATGATGAAAGTCATAGCACATCTCAACTGCTGAACTAAATGGTGCTGAGATAGATGGTGAGACCAAAATTGACATGATTGTCAACTCACTGTAGGATTCCTTTGATCAATTCAAGTTGGACCACACCTTGAATAATAAGGAATACACCTTGCAAGGGCTGCTGTAAGATGTTCAAAGTACTAAGAAAATCCTTGTGAAATGCAAGGGTCAAGAGATTCATATGCTTGGTAAGTTGCTACTGTTAAAGACCCGTAAGAAGGTCAAGAGACAACATAAGAAAAATCAACTAGGGCCTTCTTAGAAGGAGACCAAGAAAGTAACCAAGATCAAAGGAATAGAAAGTATAGAATGATTGCATTATCCCAAGCTTCCTACATAGATAAAATCTTGTTTAGGTTTTCCATGCAAGATTCCAAGAAAGGTATGTTACCTTTCAGACATGGAATCAAACTTTCTAAGGAACAAGTTCCTAAGAATGAGCATGAAGAGCAATTCTTGAGTAGGGTTCCATATGCATCGGCAGTTGGAAGTCTCATGTATGCAATGCTCAGTACTAGACCAGATATTTGTTTTGCTGTGGGCATAGTTAGCAAATTTCAATCGAAACCTGGTCCTGATCATTGAACGACAGTCAAGCATATTTTCAAGTATCTCTGGAGAACGAGAGGTTATATGCTTGTATACTTTGGAGGGAATTTGATTCCCGTTGGGTATACAAATTCTGACTTTCAATCAGATTCTGACTCCAGAAGATCAACATCAGGATATGTGTTTACTATTGGAGGAGGGGCAGTCATATGGAGGAGTATCAAGCAATCTTGTATTACCGATTCCACCATGAAATCCGAGTATGTTGCAGCATGAGACGGCTGTCTGGCTCTGCCAATTCTTGATTGACTTGGAAGTGGTTTCTGATACAAATAAGCAGATAACTATCTATTATGATAATAGTGGTGCAGTGTCTAATTCGAGAGAACCAAGAAGTCAAAAGAGAGGGAAACACATTGAAAGAAAGTATCACCTTCTAAGGGAAATTGTGCATTAAGGTGACGTGACGATTACCAAGATTGCGTCAGCAGATAGTCTAGCGGATCCATTTAAAAAGGCTCATCAACAAAAGAGTTTTGATGGGGATCTAAAGAACATAGGGATGAGAAATATGACACATTTGCTATAAAGCAAGTGGGAGATTGTTGGGATTATGCTCGATAGCAAGAGTGTAAAAATGTATTTAACAATCTTTTCATATTAATAAAGAGATTTCTAGTTTAACAAATCTTATAGCATTTATAGTTTAATTATTATAATTGTCCAAAGAAAATAATCATAAGGTCAAAAGACTATGAGAAAAGAAGAATTGTTCATACATCTAGATATGTATGAGGTTGACACAATTCTTTAGTTAGTCTTGAATAATGTTCACAACTTGAGATAAAAGGTTAGACGCCATTATCTTGTTAAAGTTGTAGATTCTTTTGCTAGCAATTGAGTAGGATCAAATGTGTTATGATGAGTCTAAAATCATCAAAGTGTGGTGTCTTTGGGCAAAAGAATCTAGTGCACTGGGTGCATCGAATTACATCACAATGAAATACTTTATCTAGAACCGTCAATGGATAAAAGTTTTCATTTGAAGACAATCGGAGAGTCTATCTCAATCCTGAGATAAATGATGGAATTATGGTTGCAAGTGTTATCATTTGAGCTATCAATGAGTAAGATTATATAGCATAGTCTATCCTTGATAGTTTGGTGGTATTCATTTATTAATCGATAGAGGACTTCATTTTTAGATATGGACATCGTGGCTCCATATATGAAATGAGAGTAGAATATCATCATATGGATGTTTTGAGGTATTGGATTAAATCTTAACGTTAAGTTTTCAATAATGTTTATTGAAACATGGCTTCTGGACAAGTCAAAATATCCAAGTTCAAAATGTGGTCATATGAGTAAATATGGTAACTTGGAGAGCTATAGGCGGTCTATGAGCTCTTGGCGATTACTGATATTCTTCACGAGGACACACTTTATCCAATAAGGGTGTCTAGGGTATGATTGAGTAACATCAACATATTCTATCTTTATTTAAGAGTTCAATTTTAGTTCCTTAGTTGAATGAACTAAAATTAAATAGATCGGACGTAAGTGAATAATTTGTTTATTGTGATTGGGTTGTGTCTATTGGAGCTTAAATTTAGATAGCTCGCCAAGATCCCCAATCCTCACGAATTTTCATGGATCGCTTGATATATTCTACCAGACCAATTTAGGGGTCCATTTAGAATTGTATTAAGGCATGTGAACTTGATTCTTTTTGTAAGAATAGGTCTAGTTCACTTGTGGACTTTTTATTAAGGTCCAACGGATTTAATAAAATAAGAAAAATAATAAATGACCGATATATATGTGTTGGGCGGCAAGGCTATTTAGAATAGCTTAATTATATTATTTTTATTTTATTATTTAATTAAATAGAAATTAATTAATTTGTTGATTAATTAATTATTTAATTAAAAGTCAAAATCTTTTTTCTAATAGGAGATGGTCTACTAAAATTATACTATTGTTGGTAGTATAAATAATATGAAAGACTATATTTGATAAGTAGATAAATAAAAGGAATTACTTATCTAATCAAATTAGGAAGTCTTTAATTTGGTTACCAATACACTATTGAGTTGGATTAGGAGTCTTGGTGTAGGAAAGAATTCATTTTGAAAAAGGATTCTTAACCACGAAGTAAATCCACCTAAGGATAAGATTCTTAACCACCAAGTAAATCTTTCTTACGAGAGGATTTAGTCTTCTATATATAATACCTATTAAATTCGCCTAAGAATGAATTTTTGGTGCGAGAAGTTGTTTTTTATTTGATTTTTTATTGTTATATATATATATATATATATATATATATATATATATATATAAATACTTCGTCCATCTCATTGTGTAAAGAATTCGGCCAAACATAGAGAAAAGATTGAACGTTTTTGTTTTCGATAGTACACTAGTATCCTTTGCATCAAAAGGGTTTTGTGTACAACATCGAATCAAAGTTCACACTAGTTTCAATCAAATTGACTGATAATTCAAGAGTGACCGGACGTTCTTGGTTTTTCTCCTGGAGGATTATTGTGACTAACAAAGAAGAAGATTTTGTTTGTTTCCCTCCTCAGGTATACAATTTAAAGAAAGAGAGCCCACACTCCTAGGTGATTCTCTTTCATGATTGGATTGGAAGATCTTGCGGATTCTATTCGACTCTATTTCAATCGTCACGAAGAAAAAGGTACGATACTTTTTTTATATATCAATTAGTCTAGGGTTATGGTTCTCGTCATTATATGGGAAAATTTTTATTTATACGCAAACCCTAATTTTCTAATTTTCTCACTCTTCCTTTGTGTTTTGAACCAATTTTTCCTACAGTAACAACATCAAGCTGATCGGATAAGGCATCTTGAAGCTCAGTAAAAGGAGTGTGAGGACAACCGTGCTCAGATTGAGGCAACCTACAGAAGAGAGGATTGTTGTTTGGGTAAACAGTTTGAGGCCGAGGAGAAAGCTTCTGCTGTAGAAGAGAAGGCTATCGTTGCTCAAAGCTACCCAGGTGTCAATGCTCAAAGCTGAAAAAGAGGCTGATCAAGCAAAATCGTCTTACGATCAAAAAATTGAAGACCTTGGGCTCCAGGCCTTGACGAGTAGGAGGGCGCGGCCCTAACTATCGAATCTATTTCGAATGAAGCGAGGATGGAACTTCAAGTGCAAGGGGTTGATCGTTTCAAGAGGTCCCCAGCCTATGATGCCCTACTCTTTAGGGAGTTCCAATGGGGTTTGGTCTCGGCTGGTGAATTTTTCAAGGTTAAGAATCAGGTGACTAACAAGGCTCAAGCCAACTGGGAGCTATCAATAAAAAACCATATGAACCGGTCCTTGGAATCTCTTCGGACTTAGATGAAGGAGTGAAGAGCTTACTGTCATAGCCGAGGTAAATATCCCCATCCTATGCACCTAGAGGTCCCGTCCGAGCATTGTCTTTCGATGTTTTATAATCAAGAGGCTGGGGTGGATGGGTCGGTGCCCGATGTTGGACCGGTTCCTGGAACGGACTATGGTGCTTTGATAGACAACATGGTTGACACGATCGTCTGGCCTTCTAATGAAAGTCTTCTTCGAGAGTATGAAATGGTGCCTGATCCGAGCATTGACAAGAGCTCTAAATCCTCAGCCCTATAGATGTATTTGTAAAAAGTTACTTGATTAATAAAGTTCCATATTTTGCACGACTGCTTGCCAAGTATCTCATTAACTGGCTAACTCAGTTGCTCGGGGTAACTTCATCGAGTGTATTTTTTAACTGCATAGTTTCGTCGCTATATTTTTTAACGCCAAATATCTTATAAACTGGCAAACGTAATTTCAAGTGGCAAGTATCTTATTAAACTAGCTAACGCAATTTCATGTGCCAAGTATCTTATTAAACTGGCTAATATTATTAATCTAGTCATCTCGAAACAAAGGAAAGTAGATTTATACTTGTGTCTCATACTCGGTTGCTACCCGAACCTTACATCGAGGCTCACCACGATCATACGTTTCCTTACGCAAGTCACTGAGGACGTCTCCTAGTTTTGTCTGTGTAAGGGTTTGCCGAATCGTTAAGCTTTAAATTGCTTAACACAGCTGCACAACCCACTGGGATTTTCCCGACGATGCCCCTGAGCCATTTTCCAGGGTCTAGTTCATCGGGTTTGCCTTTTGGCTAAGGTCTTGGCTGATCTTGCTCGGCTGGCATGCTCCTTTGAGCTTCTCCACCCATTCAGGATTTTTACCAAATTTATGGCCCCGAGTATTTTATGCAATCAATTTTTTCATATGTTCTTATTACCATATGATTAGATTTCTAGAATCCCATGTCGGGCTTTTATTCATAACTGTAAAAACTAACATGAAAATCTCAAATTGCTAAAACTATCCTGACTAGAAAAATAAAAAATAAAAAATAAAAGCAAAAGGAATGTTTCAAGGGTAGAAGATCTTTAAATATTGGGCATTGCATTGCCGAGGTAAAACCCCTCCATCTAGTCGGGCAATCAAGTATGCTCCATGACCAACTATTCCTTCAATTTTGTATAGTCCTTCCTATTTGTCAGCCAATGAGCCCCCAACTTTGTTCTTCGTGTTCAGTGATACTTTCCTGAGCACCAGGTCTCCTAACTGGAATTTCCTAATTCGAGTATGAGAGTTATAGTACCGAGCCATTCTTTGTTGATATGCTGCATTTCGTATTTGGGAATTCTCTATTTTCTCTTCCAACTCACTAGACTTTGTAACAGCATATAAACATTCTAGTCTTCATCATATAGCCTGACTCTAGGTGACATATACGATGTTTCTACCGAGATGACAATTTCTCTTTCGAATGCCAAAGAAAACAGAGTTTCTCCCATAGAAGTCGTTGTTGTTGTTCGATAAGCCCATAATAATTCAAGAAGTTTTTCGACCCAACTACCATTTTTGGCATCTAGCTTTGCTTTGAACGTATGCTTGATGATTTTGTTTACTTCTTCATCTTGCCCATTTGTTTACGGGTGGGCAAGTGTATCATAATAATTTGCAATCTGGTACTCATTGCAAAACTGCCTGAATTTTGATTGTCGAACAGGGTGCCGTTGTCAGTGATAATAGTATTTGGGACTCCAAATCTGTAGAGAATATTTTTCTTCACAAAGTTTGTGGTATTTGCTTCCGTGATATATACTAACGCTTCTGCTTCTACCCACTTCATGAAATAATCAATGACCACAATTGAGTGCTTAGCTCCACCTATTCCTACTGGCATTGGACCAATTAAGTCTAGTCCCTACATGGCGAATGTCCATGGGGATGTGAGGGTTTTAAGTGTTAGGATTATGCTCGATAGCAAGAGTGTAATATTGTAATTGACAATCTTTTCATATTAATAAAGTGATTTCTAGTTTAACAAATCTTATATCATTTATAGTTTAATTATTATAATTGTCAAAAGTAAATATTCATAAGGTCAAAAGACTATGAGAAAAGAAGAATTGTTCATACATCTAGATATGCATGAGGTAGACACAATTCTTTAGTTAGTCTTGAATAATATTCACAACTTAAGATAAAAAGTTGGGCGCCTTTATCTTGTCAAAGTTGTAGATTCTTTTGCTAGCATTTGAGTGGGATCAATTGTGTTATGATGAGTCTAAAATCATCAAAGTGTGGTGTCTTTGGGAAAAAAGAATCTAGTGTACTAGGTGCATTGAGTAGGATCAAAATGAAATACTTTATCTAGAACCGTCAATGGACAAAAGTTTTCATTCGAAGACAATATGAGAGTCTATCTCAATCCTGAGATAAATGAAGGACTTATGGTCGCAAGTGTTATCATTTGAGCTATCAGTGAGTACGATTATATTGCATAGTCTATCCTCGATAGTTTTGTGGTATTCATTTGTTAATCGATAGAGGACTTTATTTATAGACATGGACATCGTGACTCCATTTATTGAATGAGAGTAGAATACCACAATATAGTTGTTTTGAGGTATTGGATATTAAATCTTAACGTTAAGTTTTCAATAGTGTCAATTGAAACATGGCTTCTGGACAAGTCAAAATATCCAAGTTCAAAATGTGGTCATATGAGTAAATATGGAGCTATAGGCAGTCTATGAGCTCTTGGCGATTACTGATATTCTTCACGAGGATACACTTTCTCCAATAAGGTTGTCTAGGGCATGAATGAGTAACATCAACTTATTCTATCTTTATCTAAGAGTACAATTTTAGTTCTTTAGTTGAATGAACTAAAATTAAATAGATCGGACCTAAGTGAATCATTTGTCGAATGTGATTGGGTTGTGTCTATTGTAGCTTAAATTTAGATAGCCTGCCAAGATCCCCAATCCACACGAACTTGCATGGATCACTTGATATATTCTACCGGACCAATTTAGGGGTCCATTTAGAATTGTATTAAGGCATGTGAACTTGTATCTTTTTGTAAGAGTAGGTATAGTTCACATGTGGACTTGTTTCTTTTTGTAAGAATAGGTCTAGTTCACATGTGGACTTTTTCTTAAGCTCCAATGGATTTAATAAAATAAGAAAAATAATATATGGCCCATATACATGTGTTGGCTGGCAAGGCTATTAAGAATAGCTTAAATTATATTGTTTTTATTTTATTATTTAATTAAATGAAAATTAATTAATTTGTTGATTAATTAATTATTTAATTAAAAGTCAATTTTTTTTCTAATAGGAGATGGTCTCCTAAAATTATACTATTGTTAGTAGTATAATTAATATTAAAGACTATATTTGATAAGTAGATAAATAAAAGGAGTTATTTATCTAATCAAATTAGGAAGTCTTTAATATGGTTACAAAAACACTATTGAGTTGGATTAGAAGTCTTGGTGTTAGGATAGAATTCCTGTTTGAAAAGGATTCTTAACCACCAATTAAATCTACCTAAGGAAAAGATTCTTAACTACCAAGTAATCCTTCTTAGGAAAATATTTAAATATCCTAATTATATTCTTGTGAATTTCGGCAATCTCATAAATATTTATAAGAGGATATAATTTCTTTTAGAAAATGATTCTTAACTACTAAATAAATCCACCTATGGAAAAGATTCTTGCCAACCAAGTAAATTCTTCTTAGGAAAGGATTTGTGATCCTATATATATATATATCCTTGTGAATTTCAGCCAGCCCTATGATTTTTAGAGTGAAAATTTCGGCCAACCTAAGAGTTTTCTAAGAGAGAATTTTGTTTGGCATGAGATAATTTTGAGAGAGAAATTTTCGTATATTACTATAGACAAAATTCAATCAACTCTAAGACATAGGGTGTGGAATTCGGCCAAGGAGAAAAAAGAGAAAAAGAGAACGTTTTTGTTTTCGATAGTACACTAGTATCCTTTACATCAAAAGGGTTTTGTGTACAACATCGAATCAAGGTTCACGCGAGTGTCAATCAAAATTGATTGATAATTCACAAGTGGCCGGACGTTCTTGATTTTTCTCTTGGAGGATATTTGTAACTAACAAAGAAGAAGATTTTGTTTGTTTCCATCCTCATGTATACAATTTAAAGAAAGGAGCCCACACTCCAAGGTGATTCACGTTCGTGATTGGATTGGAAGATCTTGCGGATTCAATTCGGCGCTAGTTGAATCGTCACGAAAAAAAGGTACGATACTTTTTATATACATAAATTAATCTAGGGTTAAGGTTCTCGTTGCATAAAAGGGATTTTTTTTATTTACACGCAAACCCTAATTTTCTAATTTTCTAATTTTCTCACGTTTCCGTTGCGTTTTGAACCGTTTTTTCCTTACAATTGGTATCAGAGCCAGGTTGTACCCTTTATTAATTGATGTATGTGTACGTGAATCTTTTTCTTTTTATCGTATATATGCATGTTTCAGTAAGAGATGACACTCTAGGTATTCGCATATATATTTACATTGGAATGTATGGATATATATATGTTTTATATGTGGTTAGTTATTGCTCAATTTTGGTCATAGAATTTCAATGTATTTTGTTTTGGGATTGTAACAAGAAGAGTGGTCTATCGTCGCCATAATTTCCTTCTTGGTAGTTGCAAAGTTTTTTTATTTATTTTTGTTGTTGTAATATAAAAAAAACTGCAGTATTTTATTATTTAAATTCTTTTATAATACATTCAAGTTTCGAAGACTCGAAGGTTTGAAGAATTAGGAGCAACCAGCACAAGTTTGGGACCGTGCGAGCCGTAACAATGAACGTGCCTGCGATGAGCATGCAGCCACGTTTGTTGTGGCATGGGCTGTGCACGGCAGCCCTTTTAGTAGCCATGGGCTGCGCATGGCAGCCCTTTATGGGTTTATGGCATGCGCACGCCCATGGGTAAGGCAAAGGGTGAGCACGCCCATAGGAGGTAGCCGATGGAGTCTTAATGACAAAGGTCGAGTGAAGACTTGTTCGCCAAGAAAGGAGTTCTTGTATTCCAAGATATATGCAATTTACTTGTTTTTCTAGGATGGACCAAAATTGTAGTTATTTATATTTTGTAAATATTGCAATGTTTGTCATTGTTTGATAACATGTCATATAGAATATGAGTGCCACTCATATATCTCTTTTGGTATGAACATGTATAGAAGGATTTAGGTATCTAAATTGGCATCTAGATAACTTGGTAAATCATTCTTCGAAATTCGATCACACGCCTTAAACAATTGAGTGGGAGAAGGTGTTTAGGAACACCTACTGCCTCCAAGTCTAGTTGAGCTTTATGTTTCGTGAATAACCTCACAAGAGGTATTCATGAATGGAATTTAGCAAGATACTTCCTTACAAGGATAGACTAGACAATTAGCCCAAATGATATCTACTCCTAAAGGAGGGATATTCGTGAGGGATAATATTGAAGGTCGATAACTTGGTAACACACTTGATGTGGTTTTATTAATATCCCCCCAAGAGTTCTTGTTAATAAAATCGTAAAGCTAAAATTGAAAACGTTGGTTGTTATGTTAACAATTAGGTGGGACCTAGTCCAACTAGTAAATGTTGCGAACTCCCAAAGGAGGCGTGACATTTATGGGTGTTGGATCACCGTTGAGTTTTTACGATTGAATTATTTTATTTAATTCAAGATAAATATTCGAAAGTGCTTTATCGTGATTATTTACTTATATAATTTTTGTTATTGTTCAGAAATCATGACCCCATCCCTAATCAACATCCTTAAAGACAGTACTTTAACTGGTGGTAATTATGTCACATGGAAAAGGAAAATTGGGCTTTTATTGCAATCCGAAAGGCAAAAGTTTGTTCAGTGCACTCCTAAACCACCTACTCCAACTAATGAATCTACTTAGGAGCAAAGAGATGAGTATCAGTAGTGAGAGTCTTCTGATGAGATGGCTAAATGTTACATTATGGCCACCATCTCTGAAGTGTTGTAACAACAACATGACAGAATGGAGACTGCTGCCGATATAATGATGTCTCTAGAGGAGATGTTTGCTATGAGGTCTAGGACGACTAAGAGAGAGGAAGTGATTGCTTTTATGAATCTTAGGATGAAACCTGGACAGGCTGTGAAAGATCACATGATGAAAGTCATAGCATATCTCAACGTTACTGAACTGAATGGTGCTGAGATAGATGGTGAGACCAAAATTGACATGATTGTTAACCCACGGTTGGATTCCTTTGATCAATTCAAGTTGGACTACACCTTGAATAATATGGAATCCACCTTGCAAGGCCTGATGCAAGAAGTTCAAAGCGCGGAAAAAATCCTTGTGAAAGGCAAGGGTTAAAAGATTCATACCGTAGGTAAAATTGCTACTGTTAAGACCCGTAAGAAGGTCAAGAAACAACATAAGAAAAAGCAACTAGGACCTTCAAAGAAGGAGACAAAGAAAGTAACCAAGATCAAAGGGAAGTGTTTCCTTTGTGGTGAAAAGGGACATTGGAAAAGAAATTGCCCAAAGTCTCAAGACAAAAAGGAAGAAGGGAATACTAATTATCTTGAAACATGTTTTTTGGCGGATTCTATGGATTCTTAGATCATAGACTTCGGAGCCACTAATCATGTTTGTTTATCTTTACAGGGGTTCAAGGAAAGGAGAAGGCTTACTGAGAATGAATTCAACTTGCGTTTAGGCAAAGGAGCGTTGGTGTCTGCTAGTTCAGTGGGAGATATTATAATTAGTTTAGATTCTTATGGGCATTTAGATTTAATAGACGTTTATTATGTACCTCAAATCAAGAGGAATTTAATTTCAGTTTCTTGTTTAAATAAATTTGGTTATTTGGTTATTCGGTTACTTTTAATAAAGCTTTTATTATTAGTAAGAATGAAAAAATTATTTACAAAGGTACATTGGAAAATGGTTTATTCTATTTGCATGGAAATATCTCTCACTTGTTAGACACGGAATCAACGGAACCTAATCATAAAAGAGTAAAATTATCAAAAGATGAAACCTACCTATGGCATTTGCGCTTATGTCATATTAACTTAATAAGATTAAAAGATTGGTAAGTGACGGACCTCTAAGTGACTTAAAAGTTGATAATCTACCAACTTGTCAATCTTGTTTGGAAGGTAAAATGACCAAAGGGTCGTTTACGACCAAAGGCGCAAGAGCCATCGAATGTTTAGGATTGATACACACTGATATGTGTGGACCTATGAGCATTCAAGCTAGAGGTAGATATGAGAACTTCATCACTTTCACGGATGATCACTCAAGATTTGACTGTGTATATCTCATAAGACATAAGTCGGATGCTTTTGATATGTTGAAAGCATTTAAATCTGAAGTAGAAAATCAGCTTGAGAAACGCATAAAAATATCGAGGTTCGATCGAGGTTCGATCGAGGTGGAGAATATCTATCTGGTGAGTTTTAGCAATATCTTATTGATAATGGAATAATTTCTCAGTTTTCTGTACCAGGCACACCTCAACAAAATGGGGTGGCAGAAAGGAGGAATAGAACTCTTTTGGATATGGTTCGGTCTATGTTGAGTTATTCAACTCTCACTAACTCTTTTTGGGGATATGCTTTACAAACTACAATGTACATTCTAAACGATGTACCATCTAAATCGGTTCCTAAAACGCCGTATGAGTTGTGGACCGGGCAAAAGCCTAGTTTACAACACTTAAGGATATTTGGATGTCCTGCACACGTGTTAAAAGGAAAGACAGAAAAGATGGAGTCCTGTTCAGAAACATGCATATTTGTAGGGTATCCAAAAGAAACAAAAGGATATTATTTTTTGTCCTTCAGATCTTAAAGTATTTGCTTTGACAAATGCTAAATTTCTAGAAAAGGACTATATGAATAATTTTGTGCCTAAAAGTAGAATTGTCCTGAATGAACCTTTAGGAGATACAATTCCACAAGAGGTTTCGCAACCAAGACCAATTGTAAGTTCCGTACCAACACAAGATCAACAATCTACCATACCTTATCGTAGTGGGAAGGTTGTTAGACAACCCAAGAAATACACGGTCTAGGAGAATCTATAGAGAATCTTCCGGATGACTATGATCCCTATACGTACAAGGAAGCAATGGAAGATGTTGATTGTCGCCATTGAAAAGGCAATGCAATCTGAAATTGAATCTATGTTCAAAAACATAGTCTGGTCTCTTGTAGACTTGCCTAAACGGATAGAACCAATCGGGTGCAAGTGGGTATACAAGAGGAAAAGTGGAATGGATGGAAAGGTGGAAACCTTTAAAGCTAGATTGGTAGCTAAAGGTTATACACAGAAGGAAGGTATCGATTATGAAGAAACCTTCTCTCCTGTGGCCATGCTTAAATCCATTATGATACTCTTATTCATTGCGGCATCTCTAGACCTAGAGGTTTGGCAAATGGACATCAAGACAGCTTTCCTTAACGTAAGTCTTGACGAAAGCATCTACATGATGCAACCAGAAGGATTTATTGAAAAGAGCCAAGAGGAAAGGGTATGGATGTTGCAAAGATCCATATATGGATTGAAGCAAGCATCCAGATCCTGGAACATAAGGTTCGATCAAGCCGTGAAAAGTTTTGGATTTATTCAAAACCTTGATGAACCTTGTGTATACATAAGGATTAAAGGCGACAAGTTGGTTTTCCTAGTTCTTTACGTTGATGATATACTACTCATCGGAAACGATGTAGGTGTATTGACATCAATAAAAGAAAAGTTAGCAAGACAATTTGATATGAAGGACTTAGGAGAAACAATTTATATTCTTGGTATCCAAGTCATAAGAGATAGAAAAAATAGAACGATTGCATTATCCCAAGCTTCATACATAGATAAAATCTTATCTAGGTTTTCCATACAAGATTCCAAGAAAGGTATGTTACCTTTCAGACATGGAATCAAACTTTCTAAGGAACAAGTTCCTAAGAATGAGCATGTAGAGCAATTCTTGAGTAGGGTTCTATACGCATCGACAGTTGGAAGTCTCATGTATGCAATGCTCTGCACTAGACTAGATATTTGTTTTGCTGTGGGTATAGTTAGTAGGTTTCAGTCGAAACATGGTCCTGATCACTGGACGACGGTCAAGCATATTTTCAAGTATCTTAGGAGAACGAGAGATTATATGCTTGTATACTTTGGAGGGGATTTAATTCACGTTGGGTATACAGATTCTGCTTTTCAATCAGATTCTAACTCTAGGAGATCAACATCAGAATCTGTGTTTACTATTGGAGAAGGGGCAGTCATATGGAAAAAGTATCAAGCAATCTTGTATTACGATTCCACCATTGAATTCGAGTATGTTGCCGCATGCGAGGCAGCTAAAAAAGCTATTTGGCACCGCCAATTCCTGATTGATTTGGAAGTGGTTCCTGATACGAATAAGCAGATCACTATCTATTGTGACAATAGTGGAGCAGTGACTAATTCGAGAGAACCAAGAAGTCATAAGAGAAGGAAACACATTAAAAAAAAGTTTCACCTTCTAAAGGAAATTGTGCATAGGGGTGAAGTGACGATTACCAAGATCGAGTCATCAGAAAATCTAGCGGATTCCGTTATAAATACTTTTCCACAAAAGTGTTTTGATGGACATCTTGAGAACATGGGGATGAGAGATATGACACATTTGCTATAGAGCAAGTTTGAGATTGTTATAGCAAGAGTGTAATATTGTAATTGACAATCTTTTCATATTAATAAAGCGATTTCTAGTTTAACAAATCTTATAGCATTTATAGATATGTATGAGGTAGATATAATTCTTTAGTTAGTCTTGAATAATATTCACAACTTAAGATAAAAGGTTGAGCATCTTTATCTTGTCAAAGTTCTAGATTCTTTTGCTAGCATTTGAGTGGGATCAAATGTGTTATGATGAGTCTAAAATCATCAAAGTGTGGTGTCTTTGGGCAAAAGAATCTAGTGCACTGGGCGCATTGAATTACATCACAATGAAATACTTTATCTAGAACCATCAATGGATACAAGTTTTCATTTGAAGACAATTGGAGAGTTTATCTCAATCCTTAGATAAATAATGGACTTATGTTGTAAGTGTTATCATTTGAGCTATCAATGAGTACAATTATATAGCATAGTCGATCCTCGATAGTTTAGTGGTATTCGTTTGTTAATCGATAGAGGACTTCATTGATAGATATGGACATCGTGGCTCCATTTATTGAATGAGAGTAGAATACCATCATATGGATGTTTTGAGGTACTGGATATTAAATCTTAACGTTAAGTTTTCAATAGTGTCTATTGAAACATGGCTTCTGGACAAGTCAAAATATTCAAGTTCAAAATGTGGTCATATGAGTAAGTATGGTAACTTGGAGAGCTATAGGCGGTCTTTGAGCTCTTGACGATTACTGATATTCTTCACGAGGATACACTTTCTCCAATATGGTCGTCTAGAGTATGAATGAGTAACATCAACTTATTCTATCTTTATTTAAGAGTTCAATTTTAGTTCTTTAAAGGAATGAACTAAAATTAAATAGATCGGACCTAAGTGAATCATTTGTTGATTGTGATTGGGTTGTGTCTATTGGAGCTTAAATTTAGATAGCCTGCCAAAATCCCCAATTCACACGAACTTGCATGGGTCACTTGATATATTCTACCGGACCAATTTAGGGGTCCATCTAGAATTGTATTAAGGCATGTGAACTTGTTTCTTTTTTAAGAATAGGTCTAGTTCACATGTGGACTTTTTATTAAGGTCCAATGGATTTAAAAAAATAAGAAAAATAATATATGACCCATATACATGTGTTGGGCGGCAAGGCTATTAAGAGTAGTTTAAACTATATTATTTTTATTTTATTATTTAATTAAATAGAAATTAATTAATTTGTTGATTAATTAATTATTTAATTAAAAGTCAAAATCTTTTTCCTAATAGGAGATAGTCTCCTAATGTTATACTATTGGTAGTAGTATAATTAATATTAAAGACTATATTTGATAAGTAGATAAATAAAAGGAGTTATTTATCTAGTCAAATTAGGAAGTCTTTAATATGGTTACAAATACACTATTGTTGGATTAGGAGTCTTGGTGTTATGATAGAATTCCTTTTTGAAAATGATTCTTAACCACCAAGTAAATCTATCTAAGGAAAAGATTCTTAACTACCAAGTAATCCTTCTTAGGAAAAGAATTAAATCTCCTAATTATATTTTTGTGAATTTCGATCAGCTCATAAATATATATATTTATAAGAGGATAGAATTCCTTTTTGAAAAGGATTCTTAACTACCAAATAAATCCACCTAAGGAAATGATTCTTGCTAACTAAGTAAATACTTATTATGAAAGGATTTGTGATCCTATATATATATCCTTGTTAATTTCAGCCAGCCCTATGATTTTTAGAGTGAAAATTTCGGCCAACCTAAGAGTTTTCTAAGAGAGAATTTTGTTTGGCATGAGATAATTTTGAGAGAGAAAATTTCGTATATTACTATAGACAAAATTCAATCAACTCTAAGACATAGGGTGTGGAATTCGGCTAAGGAGAAAAAAGAGAAAAAGAGAACGTTTTTGTTTTCGATAGTACACTAGTATCCTTTACATCAAAAGGGTTTTGTGTACAACATCGAATCAAGGTTCACGCGAGTGTCAATCAAAATTGATTGATAATTCACAAGTGGCCGGACGTTCTTGATTTTTCTCTTGGAGGATATTTGTAACTAACAAAGAAGAAGATTTTGTTTGTTTCCATCCTCATGTATACAATTTAAAGAAAGGAGCCCACACTCCAAGGTGATTCACGTTCGTGATTGGATTGGAAGATCTTACGGATTCAATTCGGCGCTAGTTGAATCGTCACGAAAAAAAGGTACGATACTTTTTATGTACATCAATTAATCTAGGGTTAAGGTTCTCGTTACATAAAAGGGATTTTTTTTTATTTATGCGCAAACCCTAATTTTCTAATTTTCTCACACTTTCGTTGCGTTTTGAACCGTTTTTTTTCCTACACTAAGTTGTTTAGGGGGCTGCCGGATATCATTGGCAATCCTTTGGCAAGCATTGTAACTTTCTAAACATCGTTGTGCACCCGAGAACAAAGAAGACCAATAAAAACCTTGCCTGAGTATCAGGTGTTCTAAACTTCTGCCACCGGTAATTTTTCCGCATACTCCGCCATGGGCTTCCTGTAGTATCCTGTGTGCATCTTCCTGTGATACACATATTTGGAGTATTCGAGAAAACACTCTTCTGTACAGTTCTCCTTTAATGAGTGTGTATCTTGCTGACCTGTACCAGATACACTTTGCATCTACGGGATCTTTTAGGAGTATATCTTCTTCCATGTACCTTTTAGCTGAGTCATCCAACCGTCTAACGGTGTTCGGATTTCTGAGACTTCAAATTTTCTCGGCTTAACTATACTTGGTCTGAGAAGATGTGCAACCATAATATTTTTTGGCATAATTGTGGTTGTTGTTGATGCTAGTTTGGACAAAGCATCTGCCTTTTCATTTTCTTCTCTAGGGATCTGGACAATCCTGAATTCCTTGAATCTTTGGAGGAGTTGTTTTGCTATGCCCAAATAAGCCATCATACCTTCATCTCTAGCCTGATACTCATCTAAAACTTGGTTGACGACTACCTATGAGTCACTGAATATCTCAACCTCTTCTACTCTGAGAGCTATGCAAACTCTAAGCCCTGCAAGCAATGCCTCATATTCGACCTAGTTAGTTTTTTTTTGCTTTGAAATCGAATCTCATGGTATATTCAACATCATCTCCTTCTGGTTGCAAGTGTTTTCATTTGAGCTATCAATGAGTACGATTATAAAGCATAGTCTATCCTCGATAGTTTGGTGGTTTTCATTTGTTAATCGATAGAGGACTTCATTTATAGATATGGACATTGTGGCTCCATTTATTTAATGAGAGTGTAATACCATCATATGGATGTTTTGAGGTATTGTATATTAAATCTTAACGTTAAGTTTTCAATAGTGTCTATTGAAACATGGCTGAAAAGTCCTTATTTGTTGATTGGCTAATTTCGTGAACAACCACATTTTTGGGGTTCATGTAAGGGTAGCTTAGGCTCTCAAGACCTCAAGAGGAGAAGCACCAAAGGTAAAATTCTTGTGCTTACTTACTTTGAAGAGATAGTTGCACACACTCACATATTCATGCATAACTCTTGATCTTATATGTTGAGTGTCTTCTTGTGTGAATTTTAGTTTAAATGACTCTTGTTGACCTATTTGCATCTTGCTATGAAAGTTGTATGCCATGATATGCATTAAAATAGGATGCAATTTCACCACTCATTGTTTTTGTGCATTTGAGCGTCGAAAAAAATAGGCCTTGCGTTGGTGGCGCGCTACTCGACCAGCGTACCTCACCAGCGCAACATTCACAGTGGACCGCCGCTAGTCATACGCCACTGATCTGAGCTGCTGCACCCGAGCGTAATTGAAAAATGTGAGCATGCACTGGTGGTGCGCTACTCGTCTAGCGCAACCTCACCAGCGTAAACATCCTAGAGAATCTGGGTTTGTGTTACGCCATTGGGATGCGCCACTTGTCCAATGCCTGTTTTAAAAATAGGCTGTGCACTACTCGACCAGCGCACGTCACCAGCGAACACAGAGGAAGCTGGAACTTTTTTTCCAAAACGACCTCACTTTGTTTGGATCTTATAGATATGTAACTCAATGCCTTAAGGTCGTGTATGAGTTCAGAATATCACATTTCTTTCTTAGAACACATTTCAAAGGAAAAACACTTCCAAGAATTCATTTTTAATCACTCAAAGCATTCCCATGAACATTAAATCTCCATCTTGCATCATCTAAGTTCATCTAGAGTGCATATATGGATAGGGTTGCTTCATCACATCTTGTTTGGTAAGCTCTTCACTATCTTCTTACAAGTTAAGTGTTTTTGCTTGCTAAACCATCTCTTTAATTAATTGTATTCTCTTAGAATATTTCTAGATACAAATTAGAGATTGTTGTGAAGACATGATTGAGAGTTTTATTGTGATAGCTTCATAGGATTGATTGACCTATGTTTAGCTAAGCTATTTGAACATGTCATTTAGCACTTGATATCTAGGATTGCATAAATTGTCATCTCATTATCCTAGGTAAGCATATATGGTTTCCTAGCCTTGTTTGTTCATTGAATATCATCATATATTCACTTAGGACACTTTATCTCTTCGTTGAGAAGTAAGACTTGTGTTGCTTCCGGGAGTAGGTAGCTTAAAGCACAAGCATGATGAACTAGGTTCACTTATACCGGGATTAGGTAGTGGTGGAGGATTAAATTGGGATTAGTTTGTAATTCCTTTATCATTAGTGGATTCTAGTGTGGCGCACTCATCAGCCCGTGGTTTTTCCCATTTGGAGGGTTTCCACGTATATCTCAAGTGTTTTTACTATTTCCGCATTTATTACACTTGTGGTGTCTTTGTAACTAGAAAGAGGTATTTTCGTCAACTTGACTCTTAACGAAAATTGGGTAAAAGTTAATTAAAATCTATTCACCCCCCCTCTAGATTAATATTACACACCATAATATTTGTTTCAATGACTTTTGGACAAGTCAAAATATTCAAGTTCAAAATGTGGTCATATGAGTAAACATGGTAACTTGGAGAGCTATAGGCGGTCTATGAGCTCTTGGCGATTACCAGTATTCTTCACAAGGATACACTTTCTCCAATATGGTTGTCTAGGGTATGAATGAGTAACATCAACTTATTCTATCTTTATTTAAGAGTTCAATTTTAGTTCTTTAGTGGAATGAACTAAAATTAAGTAGATCGGACCTAAGTGAATCATTTGTTGATTGTGATTGGGTTGTGTCTATTGGAGCTTAAATTTAGATAACCCGCCAAGATCCCCAATCCACACGAGCTTGCATGGATCACTTGATATATTCTACCGGACCAATTTAAGGGTCCATTTAGAGTTGTATTGAGGCATGTGGACTTGTTTCTTCTTGTAAGAATGGGTCTAGTTGACATGTGGAATTTTTTTATCAAGGTCCAATGGATTTAATAAAATAAGAAAAGTTAATACAGGCCCATATATGTGTATTGGGCGGCAAGGCTATCTAAAATAGCTTTATTATATTTTTTTATTTTATTTTTTAATTAAATGGAAATTAATTAATTTGTTGATTAATTAATTATTTAATTAAAAGTCAAAATCTTTTTCCTAGTAGGAGATAGTCTCCTAATTTTATACTATTGTTGATAGTATAATTAATATTAAAGACTATATTTGATAAGTAGATCAATAAAAGGAATTATTTATCTAATCAAATTAGAAAGTCTTTAATATGGTTACAAATACACTATTGAGTTAGGTTAGGAGTCTTGGTGTAGGATAGAATTCCTTTTAGAAAAGAATTCTTAACCACCAAGTAAATCCACCTAAGGAAAGGATTCTTGCCCACCAATTAAATCCTTCTAAGGAGAGGATTTGGTCTCCTATATATACTACTTGTAAATTTTGACCAAGCTTTAGTTTTTGGTGTGAGAAGTTTTTTTTTATTTTCTTTTTTATTGTTATATATAAAAAAAACTTTGTCCAACTCATTGTGTGAAGAATTCGGCCAAGCATAGATTAAAGAGGGAACGTTTTTTTTTTCGATAGTACACTAGTATCCTTTGCATCAAAAGGGTTTTGTGTACGACATCGAATCAAGGTTCACGCGAGTTTCAATCAAATTTATTGATAATTCAAAAATGAACGGACGTTCTTGGTTTTTCTCTTGGAGGATTATTGTGACTAACAAAGAAGAAGATTTTGTTTGTTTCCATCCTCTGGTATACAATTTAAAGAAAAGGAGCCCACACTCCTAGGTGATTCACATTCGTGATTGGATTGAAAAATCTTACTGATTCAATTTGACGCTAGTTCAATCATCATGAAAAAAAGGTACGATACTTTTTATATACATCAATTAATCTACGTTAAGGTTCTTGTTATTAAAAGGTAAAATTTTTATTTATACGCAAACCCTAATTTTCTAATTTTCTCATGCTTCCGTTATGTTTTGAACTGATTTTCCCATGGAACCGATTTTCACGACATTTCCTCTCTTCTTGTTATTCAAGTTATTGCATATGGGAGCTATGTGACCAAATCCCCCACATTCAAAGCATTGAATGACATTTCTTGAAGGCTTGTCTTGACTAGCTTAACCATTCTTGAGAGGCAACTTTTTCTTTACCTTATTTTCTTTGGAGTTTGTTCTCTCCTCCTCCATCATATTGGAGGTCATACTATTCTTGTGAGATTTTACGAATCTCCTAAATCTCTCCACATTGAGAGTCATCTTCTCATCGGAGTCACTTTCTTTCCTCTCAACTTTGGAGGTCAAATCACCCTCTAACATGTCAATGCCACTCATAGTGTTTAATGAATGAGAAGAATGCAAAGGAATGCAATAATCAAAGTGCAAACAAATGCAAGACACACAAAAGAAGCACATATCAAGTAAGTATGTCTATGCACAGGCTATGATACCAATTGAAATACCCTAAAACTTGTCTAAGCAACCTAGGGGGCGTGAATGGGTTGTTAATCGATTATTACAAACATTTTCAATTTGTCAATAATAATGATATAACCTAATAAAAACAAATATACAAAATCAAGTAAATTGCAAAAATGTTAAGAACACTATATTTTTAGACAGAAACCCTCCAAACGGGAAAAACCATGGGACTAGCCACACTAATCACTTGAGACACCGAAATCCACTATATGAAAAGAAACTTACACCCTCAAGTGATACTCGGACTCTCACTCTCGATAACCTCTAGCTATGGACACTACCACTCACCACTCTTGGTTAAATCCCTAGTGATATCCCCTTATCCACTACTTTTGGTGTGAACACCTCCTAATCTACCCCACATGTCTTTTACAATGGCTCCCAGACACAAAGCTTACCAACCACACCCTTGGTTGTAAAGGCATGAGAACTTGTTTCTTTTTGTAAGAATAGGTCTAGCTCACATGTGGACTTTTTATTATGGTCCAATGGATTTAATAAAATAAGAAAAATAATATATGTCCCTTATATATGGTATGTGCGGCAAAGGCTATTAAGAATAGCGTAAATATATTATTTTTTATTTTATTATTAATTAAATGGAAATTAATTAATTTGTTGATTAATTAATTATTTAATTAAAAGTCAAAATCTTTTTCCTAGTAGGAGATGGTCTCCTAAAATTATTCTATTGTTGGTAGTATAATTAATGTTAAAGACTATATTTGATAAGTATAAAAGGAATTATTTGTCTAATCAAATTAGAAAGTCTTTAATATGGTTACAAATACACTATTGTGTTGGATTAGGAGTCTTGTTGTAGGAAAGAATTCTTGGTCACCAAGTAAAACTACTTAATGGAAGAATTCTTCTTTGAAAAGGATTCTTAACCACCAAGTAAATCTACCTAAGGATAGGATTCTTGTCCATCAAGTAAATCCTTCTTAGAAAAGAATAAACTCTCCTAATCTATATGAAACAGAAGAATTCAACCAACCCATGTGTATATAGGAGATGATAGATTTTCTTTTAGATAAGGATTCTTAACTACCAAATAAATCCACCTAAGGAAATGATTCTTGCCAACCAAGTTAGTCCTTCTTAGGAGAGGATTTATGATCCTATATATATGTGTATGAGAAATTCGGTCAGCCCTAAGGCAATTGAGAGGAGAATTTAGGCCAGCCCTATTTTTCTATGAGAAGAATTCGACCATTATAGGAATTTTGAGGGAGAAAAATGTGATTTTACTCTAGACAAAATTCTATCATCTCTAAGCAATAGTGTGTGAATTCGGCCAAGAAGAGAAAAATGGGAAGGTTTTTGTTTTCAATAGTACATTAGTATCCTTTACATCAAAAGGGTTTTGTGTACAATATTGAATCAAGGTTCACACGAGTTTCAATCAAGTTGATTGATAATTCACAAGTGACCGGACTTTTTTTGTTTTTTTCTCTTTGAGGATATTTTGTAAGTAACAAAGAAAAGATTTTGTTTTTGTCTTCATCCTCAGGTATACAATTTAAAGAAAGGGAGCCCACACTCCTAGGTGATTCACGTTTGTGATTGGATTGGAAGATATTGCGGAATCAATTCGGCGCTTGTTCAATCGTCACGAGAAAAAGGTACAATACTTTTATATATGTCAATTAATCTAGGGTTAAGGTTCTCGTTGCATAAAAGGGATTTTTTTAATTTATACTCAAACCCTTTTTCTAACTTTTATCATGCTTCCGTTGAGTTTTGAACCATTTTTTCCCTACACCGACATCCAAACCGTTTGTATAATATACCATTAGAAAGGTATGAAAATTTATTTTTTACTCCAATTAATACAACATGATTTGAATGATTGTAGAAAGATTTATGGTCAAATGAGTGACAAAAGTTAGATTGGGACAACAACAAGAATGCCAAAATTCATGTAAAAGACCATGTGTCCAAAGACCAAACCAAGAGAAAAATGGGACCTTCTCAAATGGTCACTCAACAGGCTAAGGCAAGCACAAGATCGTGCAAGCACCGACATAACATAAAACCACACATAAATATAGAAATAAAGTGCGAGTGTCATTGTGATGAGATGCACACATATAAAAAAATTCAACACAAATGCAAGATGAACAAAACATGCATGAGATATGTGTGTGCACCTAATCTCTTTGAGAATCGAGGTCAAGTGATATACCTTTTGAAGCTCTTGATCTTGAAGTCATGGAGATGCTTGGAAGCTTGCCTTGATAATCGTCAGAAAGACCTACCCATTACACAATCATCCCTAATGTGGTATGCCATGAAATAAGCCAATCATAAATTTAGAGGACCTTATAGAATTCCTGGGAAAATCTAGCAATCTTAGGAGAAGATGAGAGACAAGTGTTGCTTTTAATTGAGTGAAGGCCGAATTTGTTTCAGGTGTCCATTTAAATCCCTCCTTGGTTGATAGTCAAGTCAATGGTGCCACAATTTTACCGAACCTGTGCATAAACTTTAGGTAATATCCAGCAATACCATGGAATCCACGAACCCCTCTTGTGGAAGTGAAAACTAGCCAGTCTTGAATGGATTGGATTTTGTACGGGTCGAATTTTGGATGAGTCAACTTCTACTCTGGCCAGTATGATAAGATGTCCTAAATACTCCTCATGTAATACTCCAAATTGGCACTTTGAAAATTTGACACATAATTGGTTATCACACAAAAGTTATAGAACTTGTTGCAGGTGTTGTAAATGGTCACTCCAAGTCTTGCTATACACCAAATTATTATAAAAAAATGAAGATAAATTTGCACAAAAATGGACGAACTATAACATTCAAGAGGCTTTGGAAAGTGGGTGGTGCGTTGGTTAGTCCGAATGACATCACCAAGAATTCGTTGTGTCCATCATGTGTACGAAAGACCATTTTATGAATGTCTGCATTCCTGACTCGGATTTGGTTGTACCTGGACCATAAGTCCAATTTTGAAAAATAGTGTGCGCCATATAGTTCATCGAGTAATTCATCAATCACAGGAATTGGAAACCTGTCCTTCACAGTTACACTATTTAGTGCCCGATAATCTACAAAAAATCTCAATTTGCCATCTGCTTTCTTAATGAACAAAACCTGGGAAGAGAATAGACTGTTGCTGGGTCGAATGATTCTGCTCTTAAGGAACTCGTGGACCAATTTATCTATCTCATTTTTTGACAATAAGGATATCGGTAAGGTCTGACATTCACAGGTTGGTTATTTGGTAGCAATAGAATTTGGTGATCATGGCTTCGGGCTGGTGGGACAGAAGTGAGCTCAACGAAAACATGAGCAACCCTCTCCACTATGTCATGAAATGCGGTCCTACAATTGATGTTGATGAGTGGGGCGGTGTAACAACAAGAAGGAAGAAACACATACCTAACAAATTTATCATTTCTTTGTCACTTAATGGTGTAAGATCATGACGTTTTAACCCTTGCAATTTATGAGCCCGACCAACCTGAGTGAAAGACATGGTAAGGTGTTTATTGTTGGTCTTGATTGGCCCTAAGGTTTCCAACCATTGCACCCCTAAAATAGCCTGACAAGCCATAACCAGTAATACATAGAAATCAGTTTGCATCGTAAACCCTTGGATTATGATAGAAATACCCAAACATCGATCAGTACATTCAATTGTTTTTTTGTTACCCACCATCACCTAAAATACTTTGACTCGTACCATTAGAATCCCTAATTTCGATACCATGGATTGATAAATGAAATTATGGGTACTATCGCCATCATTGAGTACCGTCAGTTCTTTATTTACTATTCTTCTGATTACTAGAAATGTCTGTAGGAGAGTTGTTCTTGACATGGCATGGAATGATATTTTCAAAATGGCATCGGTGGGTAGTGGCTCGAGTTCCATGTTTATATCCTCAACTACTTTCCCATTCAATACATACTCTATCATAAATAATTAGGGATGAGAACATCGATGCCCTGATGCGTACCTATTATCACAATAAAAAAGTAGACCTTTTTCACGCCTATAACGGGCCTCCTGATTGGTTATCTGAAGAATGGGTCCTAGAGTGTTACCTATTTTCAGTAGAGGTGGAGGTTCGAGGAGTCCAACCGCGGTGCTTGACTATGGCTTAGGTCCTGTCAAGTTCGTGGCATGCCTATATGTGGAGCCCCTGTATAACTGGGGGAGATTCCGCTTTTCGATTAAGTCCAACAAACTTAAGTTTTTGGATAAAGGCCTAGGTTGTTTGACATGCACATCAAGTCGGATTTCATCCTTCAAACCAGCTACAAAATTCCCCACTAATAATATTCTAATAAACCGTCCACCCTATGGGATAGTTTTTCGAATGCTTCATGAAGGCTATAAAGAAGTGGTCTGTTTTAGCCACGAGAGAGCCTTGGACGGGTCATCGTAGTCTATTGGTTCAAATCATTTTATAAGGCCTTTGGTAAACTCATTCCATCTCAAGGTTCCTCAATTTTTGGTGTACCATCGGTACCATTGAATATCTACCTTCTCCAAGTGGAACGATGCAAATTGTACCTTTTATAGGGAAGCAATACCCTTTAATTCAAATTATTGTCCATCCTTGAAAATCCATTCCATTGGACCATCACCCCCGTATATAAATAAAATTCTGTTTCAAGCTAGTCTTATGTCTGTTGTAGTTAGAGTGGTTGTTGGTTACTAGATGACTATGTGAGGCTTCTCCAGGTTGAAACTGATTGATCTTCCTTTTCATGTGGGAATGAACTGGCATCGTGGTGGTATGGCCTTGTTACGAAGATTGATGGGATTAATGAGGTTGAGAGGGTTGAGGAGATTGAAGGCTTAGAGCCTGTAATTTGGTTAGAATGTGGTTGAATCTGCTGTCGGTGTTTGTTATAAGTTATTCGAATTGTTAGGATTATGCTCAATAGTAAGAGTATAATAATTTTTTTGACAATCTTTTTATATTAATAAAGTGATTTCTTGTTTAACAAATCTTATAGCATTTATAGTTTATTTATTATATTTGTCAAAAGCAAATAATCTTAAGGTCAAAAGACTATGAGAAAAGAAGATCTGTTCATATATCTAGATATGTATGAGGTAGACACAATTGTTTAGTTAGTCTTAAATAATATTGACAGCTTAAGATAAAGGTTGGACGCCTTTATCTTGTTAAAGTTGTAGATTCTTTTGCTAGCATTTGAGTAGGATAAAATGTGTTACGATGAGTCTAAAATCATCAAAGTGTTGTGTCTTTGGGCAAAAGAATCTAGTGCACTTGGTGCATTGAATTGGATTATAGTGAAATACTTTATCTAAAACCGTCAATGGATAAAAGTTTTAACTTGAAGACAACCGGAGAGTCTATCTCAGTACTGAGATAAATGATGGACTTATGGTTGCAAGTGTTATCATTTGAGCTATCAATGAGTACGATTATATATCATAGTCTATCCTCGATAGTTTGGTGGTATTCATTTGTTAATCGATAGAGGACTTCATTTATAGATATGGACATCATGGCTACAACTGTTAAATGTGAGTATAATATCATCATATGGATATTTTGAGGTATTGGATATTAAATCTTAACGTTAAGTTTTCAATAGTGTCTATTGAAATATAGGTTCTGGACGAGTCAAAATATCCAAATTCAAAATGTGGTCATATGAATAAATATGGTAACTAGGTGAGCTATAGGAGGTCTATGAGCTCTTGGCGATTACTGGTATTCTTCACGAGGATACACTATCTCCATTAAGATTGTATAGGGTACGAATGACGAATGTTAACTTATTATATCCTTATTCAAGTGTTCAATTTTAGTTCTTTAGAGGAATGAACTAAAATTAATATATTAGACCTAAGTGAATCATTTGTTGATTGTGATTAGGTTTTGTCTATTGGAGCTAAAATTAAGCCATCACCTTGCACCATCCCGAGATGGCGTGTGGCCATCTCGGCCCCAAAAGTGCTCTGTCCCGAGATGCCCATGCACCATCTTGGGGAGGCAGTAAAGAATGGGGGCAATTCAGTCATTTGTCTGTTCTTTCTTTAAAACCTCTCATTCCCTCTCATTCATTAAGAAGTTGAGAAAATTGAATTTGAAGAACATGTGCAGAAATTTTTCTCTCAACATTTTGATTTTTGTTTTTGTGATAACTTCTTCATTTCTACTCCGAATCACTTGATTCAAAAACCGATTTCGAGTGTATTAAAGATTTCTACAAACCTCAAGAATTTCCAGAACCAAAGGATGTCTAGAGTTTTGGTTGTGATCAGATCTTCAGTTCGTGGTTTTCATCCTTGTTGGTAAAATCATCTTCTTCTTAGATCTTCTTATTGATTGATGCTATTTGATTAAGAAGCATGACTAGGATGATTTTGATATCATTTTGTGGTTTGTTGATTTGATTTTCAAGTTTAGCTAGATTTGCGATAAATTGAATGATTTGTGCTAAACTTGATAAACATGAAATTGTTTCTAGAAATCTTTTGTTCTGATGCTTGATTGATTATTTCTAGATCTAATTTCATTTTCTAAGAACTAGGTTGTGTTTCAATTGGTGTCTAGATCTTCATATCTATGTTCTTAGTTGATAACATGCTTAGGTTGCCTAGATACTTTTGTGATTGTTCTTTGAAAGCATAATCTAGCTAAATAGTTGCATGTCCATAGAATTTGTTGATCATCATTTTCTATGTTGAGTGATTGTTTGCGTTTTGCATTCATGATCACTTAGATGCCTTGTGAAGAGGTAGAAAGTCTCATATCTTAGAGTGATTCTTTGATTTGAGCAATTGAAAGTCTTAGCTAGAGTCGGAAGGACTTGGATAGCTTCGCAAGTGGAAGTCTCGACAAGAGGTGTGAGACCTCAGATTGTTGAGCAAGGAATTCTTGACTAGAGTCGGGAGGACTCGGATAGTTGAGCAAGAAGTCTTGCCTAGGGTTGGGAGAATCCGGATAGGTGAGCAAGGAATCTTCCTAGAGACAAGAGGTCTTGGATAGGAAGTCGGCTTAGTAGATCACTAGGTTCAAGGATAGAGTGAGAGTGATTGCTTGTAGAGCTTTTGTTGATTGCTTAAGTGTGAAACTCTATTTGAAATAGTGGATTTGATTTTGCTGGTGGTTGTGGTATCAACCCGTGGATGTTTCCTCTTTGGAGGTTTACAGAATTTATTTTTCTAGTTAATATAGGAAGTATTTGATTTTTATTAAAATTCTAAATTGACAATCGGTCAAATTAGGAAGTTTTGATATAGTTACAATTTAATTTATATCAAATAATTGGTTATTGAATAAATACACTATTGAGTTGGATTATAACTCTTGGTGTTGAAAAGAAATCTTCTTTAAATAAGGATTCTCGGTTACTAAGTAAATCTTCCTAGAGAGAGGATTTTTACCCACCAGGCAAATCCTCTTTAGAAGAGGATTTAGTCTCCTATATATAAGGCTTTAAAATTCGGCCAAGCCTAAGTTTTTCTTTAAGAGAAATTTCGGCCAACTTAAAATTTTGAGAGAGAAAAAAATTGTTTTTACTCTAGACAAAATTCGGCCAGCTGATCGTACCAAAATTGTAATGTATTTTTGCCCTCAATTCCATATTCTTTAGCTTGTTTTCAAGCGCATTTTGGTGTCTAATGGCTCTATTCTTGTCAGTTTAGGCATTCAATGTCTTTTCAAGCAAAAATTGAGATTTGGTGGCTAAAAGGCTGCAAATTGTAAGAAAAGCTTGTACAACACATCCAAATTAGAAGAGTCATATCTCTCTCCTCGGATTTATCCATGCTTCCTTCTACATATATTTGAAAATCGCCAGAAGTCTAGTTTCTAACAATTTTTACAAATTGCGATTCCGAGATTTCTAGAGTGAGTTATGCTTATTTTAGTGACTACTGTGCAGAAATTCGTGAGTCCTGCGTGGGCAACCATCAACGCATTTGTCTGCGCACTGAGAGTCGTGAGTCTGACGGGATCAACTATTGGGGATGAAAATCAGCTATTTTTAGAGGGGCAAATGTGTCTTTTTATGCCCATATCATGCCCTAACCTCCCAAGCTTATAAATACATTACTTTTGCCACAAGACCCATAATCTTTCATTCAAAAAAGGTCATCCATTCATCCCACACCTTATATTCTTCACCAAATTAAGAGAGAGATGAGCTTCCAAAGGCATCCATGGAGGTTTTTCCTTAATGGATGCCTCCTCATCATCACATTCTACCTTCAACCACCCATATTTGGAGGAGTTTCAAGAGGAAAGAGCACCCTACCTTGTCTATGAGGAGGAGGAACTTCAATGGAGCTTGGAGATCCGAGATGACAATCGAACCACTCTCCGAGCCTAGAGATCCGGGATTGACAACCTTTGATGTGTATCCCTATTTGGGAAATATGTAAACCCTAATATTAGTTTCATTTATTTGATTGACTTGTATTGATTCCTTCTTTTATTGTCCCATTCAATTTGCACTTTATTGATTCTTGACTTGTATTGAGTAGGATTGACAACCCAACACTTGATGCATATTTAGGAATAGCTCTTGTCTTCACATTCATGGCATGTAGAGTAGAAATTGATGTGTGTTTATGATTGTGATTATGAGTAGATTAATGTAATTTAGGAGTAGATTAATTAAGCATCCCGTGACTGCTCATAAGTCGATGGACTATTCGGAATGCGTGTTTTGGATTGGCTTAAGTGCTTTTGTTTGTTTGGGTGGAACTCATGAATAGCATACACTTTGCATTTGTGGTTTTCAGTTCCATAAACCTACATGTTTACGCGACCCTTGAGTGTTGCTTGTACGAAACCCTCTTGATGAGTAGAATTTGGGTTGCGACTTTTGGTTGTTGCTTGTACGATACCCTCTCGGCGAGTAATGGTCGAGGGTCCATTAATGCCTAATGCTTCCACTGGTTTTTGCTAAAACGTGACATGTGAGTAGCCATCCGTGGTCAATCTTGTGTTTATCTCTTTAATATATGTGCTTAAACGCGGTACTTAGTAGTTGCTCACGCGATACACTCTCGGTGAGTAGCGTTAGAGGACTAGTCAACTCTCCCATTGTTATATCTAGAGGTCGTACTTAAGGCTAGGTTGAACCCAATATAGGAGTGTCTTTGCGGTTAGTTATTTTAGGTGGCGCGAATATTTTTGGGTGGTCATGAGTACCATATGTATCCATTTTCTTGCATCTCTCCTATCAATCTATTTCATTTTTATCATTTTAATCAACATTCTAATCTCTCCGTGTTCTTTTATGTTTTCTTTACTTGTTCTTGTTCATACACACTTACTCAAATGCTTACACTTCACACACACCACTCTTACCCTTGCCATGTTCTCATTTATATTGCTTTCAATAATCATTAAAATGAGAGACAATTGACGGATAACACCTCCCTGGACGATACCCTCGCTTGCCGCTTCACTAGTTTTCAAAACTTTAGAGCACATTGCGTAGGACTTTTTATAAATATTCTTATGATATTCAATTTCTTAACGACGAAAAAAGCATTTATCACCAGCTCATATAGATAGTGTTTTGAATTCGGCCAAGCAATAGAGAAAAGAAGGAACATTTTTTTGTTTGATAGTGCACTAGTAGCTTTTACATCAAAATTTTTTGTGTACAACATCGAATCAAGGTTCACGCGAGTTTCAATTAAATAGATTGATAATTCACAAGTGACCAAACGTTCTTGGGTTTTCTGTAGTAGGATCATTATGACTAACAAAATAAAAAGGTTTTTTGTTTCCATCCTCAGGTATACAATTGAAAGAAAGGGAGCCCACACTCCTAGGTGATTCATGTTCATGATTGGAAAGAAAGATCTTACGGATTCAATTCGGCGCAACTTCAATCATCACAAGAAAAATGTACGATACTTTTAATATACATCAATTAATTTTGGGTTAAGGTTATTTCTTTTAAAGGAAAAAAATTAAAAATATATCAAATCCCTTTTATTGCTTCAACCATTTTTGATTTGATTTTTCCCTACACGAATCCAGATTCGTGGTTGGCATTGATTTCGTCAATCCTAGTTTTGTGGGTGCAAATATTTCTTGGATTTTGCTATGGAACTCTGTATTTGCCTAGCGTGAGTCTCATTGGATGGAACTTTGATTCCAAATTGATAATTATAATTTGGGTTGGTCAAGAAGAATTTAAAGAATGGAGGTTTGGAGAGAAGAGCAAAAGAAGATTTCAGAGAAGGAGAGATAATTAGGATTATAATATTCGATATCCTCTATTGAATTCAAACTGACCTCTTTATTGGTCTTACAATGAGAAATCAAATAACAAAACTAGAAAATAGGCATTAGCCTCAAGTGGTGCTAAAGACGTGGTGTGCTTCCAGCAACCCCTACCTTACACAACTAATTTATTGAGCAATTTAATTAACAACAAAAGCAATAGAACCAATGAGCATCAATAATCTTCCAGATTTGGTTGTCCTTCCAATCCCTTACATGCAACACATGCGTGCCATGGAAGAATCGTATCACTTCATCACTCAAATTCTAACCCAGAAACCTATTCTTAGTTTTGACCTCGATAAAAAAACTTAAAATAGTTTTTTCTCTTTCTACATTAATCAGAATTACACATATGACCTATCATTGTTAAACTCTCGAAATATCCTTTCTAATGGTACCACGATCGCATAAAATAAAAATATTAGCAGTGAGTTATGGCCCGATTACAGTCACGAGTTCCATAATCAGATTTTCCAAAAAATATTTTATGTGTGGCATTGAATCAAATTCATTATACACAGAACATATAATGATTGAATATATACACATAAATTCCAAAAAAAAAAAATAGATTCAAACTTGCAACCGTGAGATGCTAGTTTTTTTTGTATTTATTTATTAACAAAAAAATGATATAAACAAACAACCAATCATGGCATTGTACCAGGATACAAATCCAAAATGGATTCTGATACCAATGTTTATTATTATTATTACGATTAATAATAAACATGTAAGAAAATAAAGTATTCAGATTAATGCCTGTCACCAACCGTCGGAAATCCAAAACGTACGACGGAAGTGATATCGTGAGTGGGTTGTACCATTAGTCAGAGAACGATCAAATATTCTGGAATCAGAAAGTTTCCTCAAATCACCATGCAATTCCCTATCATCGAAAAATATCAGTTGTTGATCAAAAATTCGCTCGGGGTGAGGAATTTCAGTTAACACCCTCGAGACCACTACCTCGGAGATCGCGGTCGGGGGTGGTACCTTTGGAACCTGGTTTATTCATGTAATAATAGAGATGAAGATGGGTGATAACATGATGTACTAAGGATACATAAAGAAGGTGGCATTGTTTTACTAATGTAAAAAATCAAGTGTGACATATAGAAATCACTCAAACTCTCATTCTCATAGGTGCATTGAAGGTAGCAGCTTCGTGCCTATCGATAAGTAGATTAAAGGACGACCGTGTTCTCCTTAGAGAATTTAGGATATAATGGAGACTTGTTCTTTGTTGGCCAATTCTCCCCTACTATGTGCTATCAACCCCTTAGTAATACATGGTCCAACTAGGTTTTGCTCGT
This sequence comes from Dipteronia dyeriana, assembly GCA_032871835.1. NCBI lineage: Eukaryota > Viridiplantae > Streptophyta > Magnoliopsida > Sapindales > Sapindaceae > Dipteronia > Dipteronia dyeriana. Next base: position 108,035,894 of record CM065300.1, on the reverse strand, counting down.
TATCCCATCACCATGAATATCTGAGTCAAATCCCTCCTTATCGGGCGAGATGTAACATTGAGTTTAACAGATTCAAAGATATCTTTGAGTGAGATATGTTTGTTTCCTCTTTGGACTCAATCACTTAACCTGCAGGTATGTAGCGATTTAATGCATGTTTAGAGAATGAATATTATCCTGTACGTTGCCCTAGCGAGATGCCTCATAGAGGACATCAAATTTGGTGCTTGCTATCTTACGTGGCAAGGTACATCTACGTACCAGTCTTGGTACTATAAGCTTGATCTAACTGTGTTGGCATTCTTCAACGGTGACAGAGCTTTGCGAGTTTCCTCCTACCTACTTAGATAGATTCGGTTTTTTCCTCGACGAAACAAAGAGAAATTGTAGGATAAATTCGACACCCTGAAGTTCTCTTTGAACAAATGGAAATGGTAGTAGGCTTCTGAGGAGACATCACCTATCTCGATCTCGAGAAGCTTAGGTCTTCCTCTATCCGCCTTACATCGAGCTCTTATTTCGATGTAAGAAGATTGATTTGATCATATCGAGCTTTACCTGAAGTATTCCTAGAATGTGGGCAACCTCACCTTACTTCTACGGGGTTGTATAATAGCTCGACCCTAAGAATATTGGTACCCCCTGCTGTGTGATCCTGGATTTGGATCCTTGCTTGGAGAGTAGAGAATTTACCTTTGGTCCATAGCCAAATTTAGCTATTAACAGAAGTTCCCTCTGATTTGAACACTTGTAATTGAACTGGGTTGGAGTCAGATTTTCTATTTTATTTAGGAAAATTTCCCTATACTCTAGTTGCTAGAATCTGGGAAAGGATCCTCTGTTAGGTTTGTGAGTTATGTTGGCATTATTCTATATCAAAAAAATTTTCCTTTGTTTTGTTTAGTTGTCTAGAATTCATGATGATTCAAGCTTCAAAGAAGAAATGACAACTATTCAAGCAAGTTCAAGTCTTCAAAGGGAAAAGTGCTTCATGATTCTACAAAGGTATATTAAGACCTTTCTTTTCTCTTTCAAGGCTTAGGCACACACACACAATTCATTCATATGTGTCTCTGCATCATTGTGCACCATTATAGGCACACACATACAATTCATTCATATGTGTCCCTGCATCGTTGTACACCATATATAACACATTCACACACTTGAAGATGAATGCTAATGAATTGGTATGGAAATAACATGTTTTGGAAAATCCATGATTGGAGACTATCTCTATATAGTTTGCATTCTAGTGTGAATTGTGTTTGTTTGTGTATATGTTTGTATAACATGGATATTGAACTTGATTTTAGACTTAAATTATTCTTGTTTGAGTTCCAGTCATTTCAGTTACTCATACTATTGATTTCAAGTTCTAAGTCAAAAGATACTACACTTTCAACTCATGTTGCATACATTGTCTTTGTATTCGTATATCGAATAAAATTATTATTTTCTGGGTTGAGTATCTTATATGTCCATGTATGTGTGAGAGTTACAGTTTGTAATCCACAAATGGATTTGAATTCTGAGTTTGGAGGCCGGAGAACGGTCGAAGAACGCAAAGGAAGATCGGAGGAGAAAGATGCAAGCAAGGCACTTCTTTCCCGAGATGGCGCATGGCCATCTCGGGGCAGAAGACTTGCTCCCCCGAGATGCCCATGTGCCATCTCAGGTAGCAAGTTTGCTTGGATACTTCTTGCCCCTCTTGGTCATTTCACATGTACAAGTTTCCCTCTCACATTTAATTCTAAGGAAGAAGAAAATGTAGTGCAGAAAATTTCTAGGTTTTTTCTCTCAACTTTGAATCACCATATCTCTCTAATTTCTTATCCGATTTGAGTGATTCAGGTTGGAGAAGTTTTGTATTGAAGTCCTCTATCATCTCTAAGCAACCTTGAAGTCATTTGTTCAAGTGTTCTGGTGGATCGCACCATTTTCTTGGCTGTACTCGAAATTGTCAAGGTATTTGTTTATCTTTTGATTTCCTTGATTCTAATGATCAAATACCTTGGGTCTTCTTTCTACTTGTGTGTATTTGACTTGAACATATGTTGATGAGTGATAGATCTTCAGTTAAATGCTAGTTGTGCTTAATTAGAAACTTGATTGTGAGTTAGGTTTTAATCAAACCTATGTTTTCACATGATTGTGAGTTGTATTGTGCTAGCATCTTATCTAAGGCTATTTGTGCTTTGATTGACTTTATTTTCATGATTAATAGTCCTATCATGTGCTAGAACTCATTTTTTGAATAGATCTAGGATTAGCACATTTGATTTTACATTTAGAGTTTATTAGAGTTTAATTGACTATTTTGTGAATATATGCTCTAAATGATTACTAGAGATTTGATTGATCATATCTTGTGTTTCTAGCATTTTTGTGTTAGTACTAAAGTCTTGAATATGTACTTCATGAACATCTTTATTTCATGCTTTAGCAACATGAATAAAATCTAGGTTTAAAGTGTGTGTTTAGAAATTTGGCATGCTCTAGATTTTTATTCATGCATAAGATCTAGACAATCTTGTTTTGTGAACTTTATTCTCAATGTCTAGATCTTCATGGAGTGTACCTAATCCATACATTTCATATGCTCAGGCATCATCTTGTGTGGTGTCACTTTTGGATTATAAACTAGAAAATATGCTTTGTGTGCTCATTGATTAATTCTAGTTTCCATAGAATTTTTTGATCATCTTATTCTATATTGCGTGACTGTTTGCGTTTTGCATTCATGATCACCTAGACGCCTTGTGAGAAGAAAGTCTTGACAATAGGTGTGAGACCTATGTTGTTGAGCAAGGAAGTCTTGGCAAGAGGTGTGAGACCTTGGATTGTCAAGCAAGGAAGTATTGGCTAGAGTCGGGAGGACTTGAATATTCAAGCAAGAAGTATTGCCTAGGGTCATGAGGATCTGGATAGGGTAAGCGAGGAAGTCTTGACTAGAGTCGGGAGGACTCAGATAGTTGAGCTAGAAGCTTTGCCTTGGGTCATGAGGATCCGGTAAGGTGGGTGAGAAAGTCTTGACAAGAGGTGTGAGGCCTCAGATTGTTGAGCATGAGGGCAACATCTTCATGAGTATGATAAAAGGGTAGTTTCTAGGTGGAGGGGTCACTTGAGAGATTGTACTTTTCTTATCTATTACTGGATTTTGTTTGCCGGTGGTTCCTAACCCGTGGTTGTTTCCTCTTTGGAGGTTTACCACGTTATATCTTGTGTCAACTTTTCGCTATCCCTATCTCTCTTATATTGGTAATTGTTATTTGAATAATGTGGATAGAACTTTATATGTAAGTTGACTTCCTTACACAATATTGTTTGTGTATGTTAGATAACTTTGTATCTCTTGATATTCCATTCAAGTTGTAAAGTATCACATTATAATACTCTAAGTTCAACTTATGAAATTTTGTCTACATTGAATATATTTGTTCATAAGATACATTGATTCTTATTGCATGTTTTGTAGACTAAAAGCGGAGATTTGAGCATACATAAATATATTGCTTTCTCATAACAATCATGTTGAATGTTAATTTGTATACTTATCAAGGTCTTGTCACTAGTCTCGAACGATTTGTCAAAAGTGAGAGACAACCTATTCACCCCCCCCCCCCCCCTCTAGGTTGTTTAGTATAACCTTGTACACTAATCTACAAGGTTATTTACTAATCCTGGATATCAACCTCTAGTCTACTATTGTTTATTTTTTGTTGTTCTACTTTGTTGGTTGTGAAAATGGTTCTTCTTGTTTTATATTTCATTTGTCTACTAACAATTTTATTGATAAACTTGAAAAGAAAGTTAGTGACAAAAGCAAAGATGAAGAAGCTTTTTCCGAAGGATGATCGATCTAGACATGATTGTGAGTTAGGTTTCAATCAAACCTATGTTTTCACATGATTGTGAGTTGTATTGTGCTAGCATCTTATCTAGGACTATTTGTGTTTGATTGACTTAATTTTCATGATTAATAGTCTTATCATGTGCTAGAACTCATTTGTTGAATAAATTTTGGATTAGCACATTTGATTATATATTTAGAGTCTATTAGAGTTTAATTGACTATTTTGTGAATATATGCTCTAAATGATTGCTAGAGATTTGATTGATCATATCTTGTGTTTCTAGCATTTTTGTGTTAGTACTAAAGTCTTGAATATGTACTTCATGAACATGTTTATTTCAAGCTTTAGTAACATGAATAAAATCTAGGTTTAAAGTATGTGTTTGGAAATTTAGCATTCTCTAGATTTTTATTCATGCATAAGATCTAGACAATCATGTTTTGTGAAATTTATTGTCTATGTCTAGATCTTCATGGAGTGTACCTAATCCATACATTTCATATGCTCATGCATCATCTTCTGTGGTGTCATTTTTGGATTATAAACTATCCATATAATTTGTTGATCATCTTATTCTATGTTGCGTGCTTGTTTACGTTTTGCATTCATGATCACTTAGATGACTTGTGAGAAGGAAGTCTTGACAATAGATGTGAGACCTATGTTGTTGAGCAAGAAGACTTGGCAAGTGGTGTGAGACCTTGGATTGTCAAGCAAGGAAGTCTTGGCTAGAGTCGGGAGGACTCAGATAGTCAAGCAAGAAGTCTTGCCTAGGGTCGTGAGTATCCGGATATGTAAGCGAGGAAGTCTTGACTAAAGTCGGGAGGACTCGGATAGTTGAGCAAGAAGTCTTGCCTTGGGTCGTAAGGATCCGATAAGGTGAGCAAGAAAGTCTTGACAAAAGGTGTGAGGCCTCGGATTGTTGAGCATTAGGGCGACATCTTCATGAGTTGGATATGAGGGTAGTTTCTAGGTGAAGGGGTCACTTGAGAGATTGTACTTGTCATATCTACTAGTGGATTTGATTTGCCGGTGGCTGCTAGCCCATGGATGTTTCCTCTTCGGAGGTTTATCACGTTATATCTTGTGTCAACTTTTCTCTATCCCTAACTCTCTAGTATTTGTATTTGTTATTTGAATACTATGGATAGAACTCTTTATGTAAGTTGACTTCCTTAAACATCATTGTTTGTGTATGTTAGATAACTTTGTATCTTGTGTTATTTCATTCAAGTTGTAAAGTATCACATTGTAATACTCTAAGTACAACTTACGAAATTTTATCTACATTGAATATATTTGTTCATAAGATACATTGATTATTGTTGTATGTTTTGTAGACTAAGAGTGGAGATTTGAGCATACATGAATATATTGTTTTCTCATAACAATCATGTTGAATGTTAATTTGTATGCTTATCAAGGTTTTGTCACTATTCTCGAAAGATTTGTAAAAAGTGAGAGACAACCTATTTACCCCCCCTCTAGGTTGTTTAATAAAACCTTGTACACATTATTTCATCCTCTCCTTAAATGTAGGAGAAACATGGCGAGCAAGGAAGATGGCTTATTTTTGAAAAAAATGACTGTGTTACGTTAGTCCTTGAGAATCGAGGCAATCTTCATCGAAGATCCTGCTTTCCAGCTTGCTTCCTTTACTGAAGGTTCAAGTTACTAATCCATTCATCCCTAATTAAACATGGTTACATCACCTTCTTTTTCACGCTTATCATTTTAAAAATTCAAACTTTCCAAACCCTCTTTTTCGATTTTGCAAGAACCACCATCTTTTCTTCTAGTCTCTCAACCTTTCTTTACTTGATAATGTCGAACGTTGACAACAGTGCTCATCATTTGGTGAAAGGCGGTGATGTCTCCATCCCAGCTACCAGGAAACGGTAACAAGAAGATTCTGGCTACGGAGATGACATTTCGTTTCGTCAGCATCACCATTCAGGTTAAAACGTTTCGATTGGGTCGGGCTTCTCGAACCAGCCTGACAATCCGTTGGACCTAGTCGACGAGGATTCAAAAAAAGAACCCGAGGGCACAATGGCTAGTATGGGCCAAGTTACGATCGTTGGTACCCTTCTTAAAGAAATTCTTCCTTACGAATTAAAGGTCATTCCCGATTCTACAACTTATACGAAGTAGATTGATCATTTAAAGGCCAAGTACGGCATCCCTGCCAACATCTCCATCACCGTTCCTCCCAAGAATTACAATGTCCTCTCTCATCTGGTTGGTGTGCTTCCAATCCATGTCGCCGCTCTAGATATTGGGCCAGTCTTCCTCTTCACCCCACTCTTCGGCGGGCTCTAAATGCCTTACAACTAGCTCTCCTCCAGATTACCCCCAGATTTTGGAGGCACATAATTAGGTTTCTTGTTATGTGGATAGAGCTGGTTAGGCTGGTTCCCCCATAAGAGAGCCTGTAATTGAGGATTTGGTGTATGTTTTCCAGATTGGAAGCCTATCTGGAAGCCCAAGAGGTTAATTCTATGCCCAAGCCAAAAACAAGCTCAATTTCATCGTACATGGCTCTTCCAAGAAAGACACAGGCTGGAAAGAGGATTGGGTTTTAATCGAAGGTGATTGGGATAGCTTGATTTTTATTGGTAAGCACGAGTTTGAGGTCCCTACTGCCGTCAATGACAAGCCTTTCTGGGTTAAAGATTCACTATCAACTGAATCCAAAGTAATTTTAAAGGCTACCATGGCTCAGAACTATTTGAACCTTCAGTACACTACCTCAGATCCTTTTTATCCTCACAGGGTGAATACGTACCTATGCAATACTACTGCCTCTCCTGATAGGGACAGAGCCCCAAATTACTTTGCCATTCTTCTTCTGCATGCTCTTATTCTAACTCTCTCATTCTTCTTCTTCTATTTTCTCTTTGTTTTTAACAGTTTCCGATTTTGATCCAGCTAACCAAGAAGTCCAGCGAGCTCACACCACTCCTCATTCTACTAGACTAATCTGGGGGACCTCCTCAGCTACCTTGGATAAAGGGGGGCCATCTGCTCCAGTTAGGGTTTCACATTCCCCTATCTCACCTTCTTCCCAGCCTTGGTCCATGATGAAGATCTTCACCTCCCTGGCATCCCGGCACGGGGAAAGATGGCTACCACCCCACCTATAAACGTTAATGTCGCCACTGTTCCAACTTTGGTTACCCCTTCTGTCATTGCTACTACTGTTGTTATCCAGGCAGTCGGCCTACCGGATTACCAAGGGATCCGCTCTCTTGGCCAAGGCAACCATCCTTCTTCTTCCATAATCAATGTGGCTAGTTTGGTTATTTTCTAACTTGAACTTTGCAACTTGTAGGCTTTCAAATTTAATGTTGCCATGAGCCACTAGGTGGCCTTTCTTTGAGATCGCATTACAAAAGCTGAGGGCGAAGCTGGGAGGCAATGGGATTGCTCGCTCAAGCTTAGGCTTTGGTGTAAAAAATGACTAGCCAGGAGGTTATGGAGAAGGAGTTGGCGGAGCTTCAATGTGACCACTAGAAGCTAAAACGGACCTACGACCAAGAGAGCCTCAAGTCCAAACGTCAGGTCACAGAGAGAGACTCCTGGAAAGTTGAGGCCAAGATTCTGGATTTTGAAAACTAGAGCATGCATGCTCAGGTGGCCAAGCTACAAATTTAGGAGGAGGCCTTATTCAGGAATGAGTACTTCTACGTCTCCTACCAGGTTGTTGAAGCACTGCCTCCACCCTTTGTCCTCTTCGTCATCGATGGCTAGGACATGGACGAGATTATGGCTAAGGTCGAGGTGATGTCTCTTCCTATTGGTAATGGAGTGGGCATTTCGAACACAACTGGGACCAGGAAGTAAATAATTAAATCGAATCTTCCTCTCCTTTTTTCAGTTCTTCCAAGCTTAGGGCCTAAAGAGTCTTCTAGCGGGATCCAGCATATACAGTCTGGAAGAGGCCGACGGGCTTCAATAGGCACATGGTCTCAGTTAGTCTAACCTGTGGAAGGTCTCCCTACTATCCTAAAGTTGGAGAGGGGTCTACCTGAGGTTTATGAGAGAGCCGGATATCGCCTTGAAGAGCTTGCAGGAGTAGGGTCAAGTGGTGAAAAGATAGAGACGGAGGTAACTGCTACCTCTCAGGATGTGGTCATTCCTTCTGAAGTTATGACCATGGTTAATGAAATCTTGGAGGAGGACCAGGCTAGACAACAAACAGATTGGCAGCCCTAGGAAAAAGGAGCGGCAGGAGAAGATAACCAGATTGATCAACCACCGAAGGGAGGGGAGGCAGACAGAGACCAACAAGAAGGAGGAGCAGTGGTAAGGAATTGGAAGGATGCCAGAGCTTGACATAATCTCTTTGTGACCTATCTTGATTGACTGAAATGGGTTGTGGGCACCATGCTATACTCATAACCATTTATTTTTCAATTCTTTCTTTGTTCTTTTATACAGGTGTTGCCTGGAACTAGGGGTTAGGTACCCAGTTTGATGTATGCAGCATTGTGAGAGGATAAGCTTATTTGCTCTGATGTAGCTTGTTGAGGGGATAGGCTCTCTGATTGATTCCTGCATGTGAATCTTCAACTTGGTTAAATACTCTTTGCTATACCTCTGGCCTCGATCTAGGTGTAACTTTCCAGGATATCCTAACTTAATTAAATCTTACAGTTAATGACCTTAAACCCGTTAAGTTAAGGTTGACAAGCGGGGTATAATTTTTTATGTTGTCAGTCTTGGCGTGTAGTCCCTCTGCAAGGTATTTTTTGACCTTGCCTATATCTTTAACTTGTGGTATTTCACCCCAGCCTCCATAGTGGGCTCCCATAACTGTGTTCCTGCAAAGTGGAAATTTAGGAAAACATGGATAACAAGTTTTTAATGATATTCTATCGTGGTACATAATGGATCCTAGAAGGATCTTTTCTTATCAGATCTTCATTTCTTCTTGGCAGTGGTAGCCCGAATGAGCCATTAAGCATGCTATCTAGCTTTCCTGGTCACGAGATATGCATGACATTTATGATCTTACACTCAGACCCTTCTTGGGGGTGGCAGCCCGACCAAGGCATCAATAATGTTATCTAGCTTTTCTAGTCTCGAGATCTGGATGACAACTATGCTCTTATACTCAGACCCTTCTTGGCGGGGGGTGCTGCCTAGCCAAGGCATCAAGGAAGCTATCTAGATTAGCTTGGTTTTTGGTGATCATGGTGAATTTATCCGTAGAGAATGCAATCATCTCGAGGTCAGGATGACAACTATGCTTTTACACTCAGACCCTTCTTTGGGGTGGTAGCCAGACCAAGGCATCAGGGATGCTAGCTAGCTATCCTGGTCTCGAGATCTGGATGGAAACTATGCTCTTATACTTAGACCGTTCTTGGCGAGGGGTGGTGCTAGACCAATGCATCAATAAAGCTATCTAGTTCTCCTTGGTTCATGGCGATCATGGCGAATTTATTTGTGGAGAGTGAAGTCGGAGATGGAAAAATAGCTCATAGAGAATACAGTCGGAGATGGAGAAATTAATAGCAGACTTTATTAATGATCAAGATGGAGTACATTGCTATTGAGAAATTTATTGATACCTAAATGGAGGTAGTTTGCTAAGGAGTCTCTTATCTAGGGATAGAACTCCCTCAAATGATCGGCGTTCCATGTGTGGTTGATGGGTCGACCATCCATGTCTTTGAGGTTCTAAGCTCCATTTTGGACCACTACTTTCACAAGATATGGCCCCTCCCATTTGGGTTCTAGGACCTCATCCGCTCTTATTCGGGTATTCTGAGTTACTTTCCTGAGAAACAAGTCCCTTTCCTTAAAGCTCCTAGCACTGACCTTTATGTGAAAATATATGGTAATCTTACCTTAAGAAACTGCTACTTTTTTAGCTACTTGATCTTGTTTCTCTTCCAAAAGGTGTAGACTAGCTCCGAGCTTGACTTCGTTGCTCTCTATCTCAAAGTTTTGTACCCTAAATGAGGACGTTTTGTGCTTGATGGGAATGACTGAAGCCAGTGTGTAGGGCGTTTCTCTGGTTACTATCTTTTTTATGATTCGATATGCCCAAAGAACCTCGGGGAGCTCCTCGACCCATTTTCCCTTCTTTTGCAGTAGCTTCATTTTTAACAATTTCTTAATGGTCTTGTTGGTGGCTTTAACTAAACCATTAGTTTGCAGGCTGGCTACTGACGTAAACTATTGAACAATACCCAAACCTTCTAAGTAGTCCATAAACTGGGCAATGTCAAACTGCTTGCCTAGGTCGGTGATTATGATGAGAGGAGTGCCAAACCTGCAGACCATATTTGTTTTGATAAACTTGGTCATATTCTCCTATTAATGGGAAAGAGGTCCTACTTCAACCCACATGGTGAAATACTCGATAGCTACTATAACATGCTTAGACTGTCCAAGGTGGGAAGTGGTTCGATCAAGTCGACCCCCAAAATGGTGAAAGGTTACGATAAATAGATTGAGGACAGTCATTCAAGAGGAAGTAGGTTCAAGTTCGAGGTTCTCTGGCATGGTTCACAATATTGGACAAACATCTTCGTATCTTGGTGAATTGTTGGCCAGTAATACCCCATGCAAAGCACCTGATAATCTAGAACGTCTATAACGATATGGTCCCCCTGAATGGACTACCTTTAAATCCTAGCTAGCATTGTCAGAATGTAGACATCGAAGTGAAGGGCGGGATTTTCCCCGTGATCAAGCAATATCGAACTGAAATCCTTTAGATTTTTTGACCTTGATCGGGATCCTCGGGAAGCTTTCCTTCTTTGAGGTAGATAGTTAATGGGTCCATCCAATATGGCAGTCGTTCAACGGGGCAGATTACCTTACCCACTGTTATGGTTGATTGGGAGATCACCTGAAGGGGCACTCCCCTAGGTAAGTCTTGATCCCTATTTGCTGATATCTTCGTTAGGAAGTCTGTTTCATGGTTTTGCTATCGGGGTATCTGCTCAATCTTGAACCCCTTGAACCTTTCCCCAAGTGCTAGACCAATTTCAGGTAGACAACCATGTTGTCACCCTTGGCCTAGTAGATCCCAGAAACTTGGTTAATAATGAGTAATGAGTCACTCTTAACGTGTAAATAGTCGGCTTCGAGTTCGATGGCAACCTTCATCCCTACTAGGAGGGCTTCATACTCCGCTTCATTATTGGTTGCATTGAACTTAAACCTAAAACAATGGTAACATTCCATCCTTTCTAGGTCTGTCACGACTATACCGGCTTTTCCCTTTATTTGTCCAGATGCTCCATCGGAGTAGAGGATCAAAGTATTACAGCCTTCCGACCAATTGCCGTTCTCTAGAAGCTTCATAGGAGCCATATTCGATGTCAACGGGGTCTTTTCATTTAAGAGGGCTGAGAACTTTTCCACAAAGTCTGCTACCACCTGACCTGTAGGGAAAATCGTACAACAAAAGTGTAAAAAAAATTAGGGTTTAGTATATTTAAAAAATTTTCCCTTTAAAAGAAAGAACTTTAACCATAGATTAATTGATGTATATTAAAAGTGTCGTACCTTTTTTTTTCGTGACGATTGAACTAGCATCGAATTGAATCTGCAAGATCTTCCAATCCAATCACGAACAAGAATCACCTAGGACTGTGGGCTCCATTTCTTTAAATTGTATACGTGAGAATGGAAACAAACAAAATCTTCTTCTTTGTCAGTCACAATAATCCTCCAATACGGAAACCAAGAACATCAGGTCACTTGTGGATTATCTATCAATTTGATTGAAACTCGCGTGAACCTTGATTCGAGGTTGTACACAAAACCCTTTTGATACAAACGATACTAGTGTACTATCGAAAAAAAAATGTTCCCCCTTTTCTCTACGCTTGCCCGAATTCTTTACACAATGAGTTGGATGAAGTTTTTTATTTATAACATTTAAAAAACAAATAAAAAAAAACTTCTCACACCAAAAATTATGTCTTGGTCGAATTTAATAGGTAGTATATATAGGAGATCAAATCCTCTCCTAAAAAGGATTTACTTGGTGGGCAAGAATCCTTTCCTTAGATGGATTTACTTGATGACCAAGATTTCTTTTCAAAAAAGAATCATTTTCTACACCAAGACTCCTAATCCAACTCATTAGTGTATTTGTAACCATGTTAAAGACTTCCTAATTCGACTAGATAATAATTCATTTTATTTATCTACTTATCAAATTTAGTCTTTAATATAAATTATACTACCAACAATAGGATAATATTAGGAAACCTTCTCCTCTTAGGAAAAAGTTTTTGAGTTTTAATTAAATAATTAATTAATTTCTATTTAATTATTTTATAAAATAAAAAACAATATAATAAGCTATTTTATATAGCCTTTCTGCCCAAGACCACACATGGGCACATATACTATTTTTCTTTTTTTATTAAATCCATTGGACCTAAATAAAAAGTCAACATGTGAACAAGACCCATTCTTACTAAAAGAAACACATCCACATGCATTAATACAATTCTAGATGGACCTATATATTGGTCCGATAGAATATATCAAGTGATCCGTACAAGTTTGTGTGGATTGGGGATCTTGGCGGGCTATCTAAATTTAAGCTCAAATGGACATAACCTAATCACAATCAATAAATGATTCACTTAGGTCCGATCTAATAATTTTAGTTCATTCCACTAAAGAACTGAAATTCAACTATTAAATAAAGATAGAATAAGTTAATATTGCTCATTCAAACCTAGACAACTTTATTGGAGATAGTGTTTCATCGTGAAGAATACTAGTAATCGCCAAGACCGCCCATAGCTCTCCAAGTTACCATATTTACTCATATGACCACATTTTGAACATGGAAATTTTGACTTGTCCAGAAGCCATGTTTCAATAGACACTATTGAAATCTTAATGTTAAGATTTAATATCCAATACCTTAAAGTATCCATATGATGGTATTCTGGTCACATTTATTAAATGGAGCCACGATGTCCATATCTATAAATGAAGTCCTTTATAGATTAACAAATGAAAACAACCAAACTATTGAGGATAGACTATGCTATATAATCGTACTCATTGATAGCTCAAATGATAACACTTGCAACCATAAGTCTATCATTTATCTCAGTATTGAGATAGACTCTCCGACTGTCTTCAAGTTAAAACTTTTATCCATTGACAGTTTTAGATAAAGTATTTCATTTTGATCCTACTCAATGCACCTAGTACACTAGATTCTTTTTTCCCAAAGACACCACACTTTGATGATTTTAGACTCATCATAACACAATTGATCCCACTCAAATGCTAGCAAAAGAATCTACAACTTTGACAAGATAAAGGCGCCCAACTTTTTATCTTAAGTTGTGAATATTATTCAAGACTAACTAAAAAATTGTGTCTACCTCATACTTATCTAGATATATGAACAATTCTTATTTTCTCATAATCTTTTGACATTACGATTATTTGCTTTTGACAAATATAATAAATAAACTATAAATGCTATAAGATTTGTTAAACTAGAAATCACTTTATTAATATGAAAAGATTGTCAAATACATTATTATACTCTTGCTATCCAGCATAATCCCAACAATCTCCCACTTGTTCTATAGAAAATATGTCATATCTCTAATCCCCATGTTCTCTAGATGCCCATCAAAACTCTTTTGTGGAAGAACATTTGTAAAGGGATCCGCTAGATTATCTGCTGTCGCAATCTTGGTAAACGTCACGTCACCCCTATGCACAATTTCCCTCGGAAGGTGATACTTTCTTTCAATTTGTTTCCTTTTTTATGACTTCTTGGTTCTCTCGAATTAGCCACTGCTCCACTATTGTCACAATAGATAGTGATCTACTAATTCGCAACTGGAACCACTTCCAAGTCAACAAAGAATTGTCGGAGCCAGACAACCTCTTTAGCAGCCTCGTATATGGACACATACTTGGCTTCCATGGTGATCAACAATACAAGATTGCTTGATACTCTTTCATACTACTGCCCCTCCTTAAAGTGTAGACACAGATCCTGATGTTAATCAGATCTGGATGTTAATCTTCTGGAGTCATAATTCAAATGGAAATCAGAATTTGTATACCCAACGGGAATTAGATCCTCATAGAGTATACAAGCATATAATCTCTCGTTCTCCAGAGATATTTGAAAATATGCTTGACTGCTGTTCAGTGATCAGGACCTGGTTTCGATTGAAACCTGCTAACTACTCCAACAACAAAACAAATATCTGGTCTAGTGCAAAGCATTACGTACATGAGGCTTCCAACTGCCGAGGAATATGGAACCCTACTCATGAATTGCCCTTCATGCTCATTCTTATGAACTTGTTCCTTAGAAGTTTGATTCCATGTCTGAAAGGTAACATACCTTTCTTGGAATCTTGCATGGAATACCTAGACAAGATTTTATCTATATATGAAGCTTGGGATAATGCAATCGTTCTATTCCTTATATCCCTTATGACTTGGATACCAATAATATAACTTTCTTCTCCTAAGTTCTTCATATCAAATTGTTTTGCTAACCATTATTTTACTAATGTCAATACACCTACATCGTTTCCAATGAGTAGTATATCATCAACATAAAGAACTAGGAAAACAAACTTGTCACCTTTAAACCTTTTGTTTACACAGGGTTCGTTAAGGTTTTGAATAAATCCAAAACTTTTCACTGCTTGATCGAACCATATGTTCCGGGATCTGGATGATTACTTCAATCCATATGTGGATCTTTACAACTTGCATACCCTTTCCTCTTGGCCTTTTTCAATCAATCCTTCTGGTTGCATCATATAGATTCTTTCGTCAAGATTTCCCTTAAGGAAAGTTATCTTGACGTTCATTTGCCAAATCTCTAGGTCTAGAGATGCCGTAATGGATAAGAGTATCCTAATGGGTATAAGCATGGCCAGATGAGAGAAGGTTTCTTCATAATCAATACCTTCCTTCTGTGTATAACCTTTAGCTACCAATCTAGCTTTAAAGGTTTCCACCTTTCCATCCATTCCACTATTCCTCTTGCTTACCCACTTGCAACCGATGTCCGTTTAGGCAAGTCTACAAGAGACCAGACTTTGTTTTTGGACACAGATTCAACTTCAGATTGCATTGCCTTTTGCCAATGGCGACAATCAACATCTTTCACCACTTCCTTGTACGTATAGGGATCATCATCATTCGGGAGATTCTCTACAGATTCTCCTAGACCGATGTATCTCTCGGGTTGTCTACTAACCCTCCCACTACAATGAGGTATGGTAGATTGTTGATTATATATTGGTACGAAACTTACAATTGGGATAGGTTATGAAACCTCTAGTGGAATTTTATCTCCTGAAAGCTCATTTAGAACAATTATACTTTTATGCACAAAATTATTCGTATAGTCCTCTTCCAGAAATTCAGCATTTGTCGAAACAAATACTTTAAGTTCTTAAGGACTATAAAAATAATATCCTTTGTTCCTTTTGGATACCCTACCAATATGCATGTTTCTGAATGGGACTCCGTCTTTTCTATCTTTCCTTTTAACAGGTGCACAGGACATCCAAATATCTGTAAGTGTTGTAAACTAGGCTTTTGCCCGGTCCATAACTCATGCGGTGTTTTAGGAACCGACATAAGTGGTACATCGTTTAGAATGTACATGGCAGTTTGTAAAGCATATCCCCAAAAGGAAGTAGGAAACGTTGAATAACTCAACATAGACCTAACCATGTCCAAAAAAGTTCTATTTCTCCTTTCTGCCACCTTATTTTGTTGAGGTATACCTGGTGCAAAAAATTGAGAATTTATCCCATTATCAATAAGATATTGCTGAAACTCACCAGATAGATATCCCCCACCATGATCAGACCTCAAGATTTTTATGTGTTTCTCAAGCTGATTTTCTACTTCAGGTTTAAATGCTTTGAACATGTCAAAAGCATCCGACTTATGTCTCATGAGATACAGATAACCAAATCTTGAGTAATCATCCGTGAAAGTGATGAAGTATTTATATCCATCTCTAGCTTGAATGCTCATAGGACCACACACATCAGTGTGTATCAATCCTAAACATTCGATGGCTATTGTGCCTTTGGTCGTGAACAACCTTTTGGTAATTTTACCATCCAAACAAGATTCACAAGTTGGTAGATCATCAACATTTAAGTCACTTAGAGGTCCGTCACTAACCAATCTTTTATTCCTATTCAGGTTAATATGACCTAGGCGCAAATGCCATAGGTAGGTTTAATCTTTTGATAATTTTACTCTTTTATGAATAGGTTCCGTTGATTCTATGTCTAACAAGTGAGAGATATTTCTATGCAAATAGAATAAACCGTTTTCCAATGTACATTTGCAAATAATTTTGTCATTCTTACTAATAAAAAAAGCTTTATTAAAATTAACCGAATAACCAAATTTATTTAAACAAGAAACTGAAATTAAATTCCTCTTGAATTGAGGTACATAATAAATGTCTATTAAATCTAAATGCCTAAAAGAATATAAACTAATTCTAATATCTCACACTGAACTTGCAGACACAAACGCTCTATTGCCTAAACGTAAGTTGAATTCGTTCTCATTAAGCCTTCTCCTTTCCATGAACTCCTGTAAGGAAAAACAACATGATTAGTGGCTCCGGAGTTTATGATCCAAGAATCCATAGAATCCGCCAAAAAACATGGTTCATGATAATTAATATTACCTTCTTCCTTCTTGTCCTAAGACTTTGGGTAAATTCTTTTCCAATGTTCCTTTTCACCACAAAGGAAACACTTCCCTTTGATCTTGGTTACTTTCTTTTTCTCCTTCTTAGTAGGTCTTAGCTAGTTTTTCTTCTATTGTTTCTTGACCTTCTTACAGGTCTTAACAGTAGCAACTTTACCTACGGTATGAATCTCTTGTACCTTGCCTTTCATAAGGATTTTCTCATTGCTTTGAACATCTTGCATCAGGTCTTGCAAGGTGTATTCCATATTATTCAAGGTGTAGTCCAACTTGAACTGATCAAAGGAATCCGACAGTGAGTTGATGATCATGTCAATTTTTGTCTCATCATCTATCTCAACATCATTAGGTTCAGCAATGTTGAGATGTGCTATGACATTCATCATGTGATCTTTCACAGCCTGTCCAAGTTTCATCCTAATATTCATGAAAGCAGTCACTGTCTCTCTCTTAGTCATCCTAGACCTCATAGGAAACATCTCCTCTAGAAACATCATTATATCAGCAGCAGTCTCCATTCCTTCATGTTACTGTTGCAACACATCGGAGATGGTGGCCATAATGTAACATTTAGCCATCTAATCGGAAGACTCTTACTGCTGAAACTCATCTCTTTGCTCCTTAGTAGATTCATTAGTAGGAGTAGGTGGTTTAGGAGTGCATATAATGAACTTATGCTTTTCGGATTATGACACAAGCCCAATTTTCCTTTTCCATGTGACATAATTATCACCAATTAAAGTATTGTCTTTTAGGATGTTGATTATGGATGGGGTCATGATTTCTGAAAAATAAAAAAAATAATATAAGTAAATAATCATGATAAAGAACTTTCAAATATTTATCTTGAATTATATAAAACAACTCAATCGTAAAATTCAACGGTGATCCAATACCCGTAAATGTCACTCCTCATTTGGGAGTTCACACCATTCACTAGATGGATTAGGTCCCACCTAATTGTTAACATAACAACCAACGTTTTCAATTTTAGTATTGTAATTTTATTAACAAGAACTCTTGGGAAGATATTAATAAAATCACATTGAGTGTGTTACCAAGTTATCGACCTTCAATATAATCCCTTACAAATATCCCTCCTTTAGGAGTAGATATCGTTTGGGTTAATTGTGTAGTCTATCCTTAAAAGGAAGTATCTTGCTAAATTCAATTCATGAATTCCTCTTGGGAGGTTATTACATGAAACATAAAGCTCAACTAAACTTGGAGGCCATAGGTGTTCCAAAACACCTTCTCCCACTCAATTATTTAAGGCGTGTGATCGAATTCCAAAGAATGATTTACCAAGTTATCTAGATGCCAATTAGAAACCTAAACCATTCAATGCATGTTCAAACCAAAAAAGATATATGAGTGGCACTCCTATTCTATATAACATGTCATTAAACAATGACAATCATTGCAATATTTACAAAAATATAAATAGCTTCAATTTCGGTCCATTTTAGAAAAACTCCTTTCTTTGTGAACAAGTCTTCAGTCGACCATTATCGTTTGGACTCCTTCGGCTGCCTCCCATAGGCGTGCGCACCCTTTGCCCCTTCCCATGGGCATGCGCATGCCACAACCCCATAAAGGGCTGCCATGCGCAGCCCATGGCTTCCATAGGGCTCTGTGCACAGCCCATGCCACAACAATCGTGGCCGTATGCTCTTCGCATGCACGTTTGTTGCTATGGCACGCACGATCCCAAACTTGTTCCGGTTGCTTGCAATTCTTCAAACCTTCGAGTCTTTGATACTTGAATGTATTACAGAAGATTTTTTTTATAAAAAAACTGCATTTTAAATAAACAAAATACTGCAATTTTTTTTATTACAATATAGTGCAGTATTTTTATTACAATAGCAAAATAAATAAAAATTTAGCAACTACTAGGAAGGAATTTATGGCGATGATAGGCCACCCTTCTTGTTACAATCTCAAAACAAAATATATTGAAATTCTATGTCCAAAATTGAGCAATAACAATCCATAAATAAAACACACACACACACACACACACACACACACACACACACACATATATATATATATCCATACATTCCAATGTAAATATATATACGAATACCTAGAGTGCCATCTCTTTCTAAAGCACGCATATATACAATAAAAGAAAAAAAATTCACGTACACATCAATTAATCAAGGGTACAACTAGGATCTGATACCAATTGTAGGAAAAATCGCACAACGGAAGCGTAAAAAAAAATAGGGTTTAGTATATTTAAAAAAAAATTCCATTAAGAGATAGAACCTTAATCCTAGATTAATTGATGTATATTAAAAGTGTCGTACCTTTTTTTTTGTGACGATTGAACTAGCGTCGAATTGAATTAGAAAGATCTTCCAATCCAATCACGAACATGAATCACCTAGGAACGTGGGCTCCCTTTCTTTAAATTTTGTACCTGAGGATGGAAACAAACAAAATCTTCATTTTTGTTAGTCACAATAATCCTCCAAGAGAAAAACCAAGAACGACCGGTCAATTTTGAATTATCAATCAATTTGCTTGAAACTCGCGTGAACCTTGATTCGTTGTTGTACACAAAACCCTTTTGATGCAACGGATACTAGTGTACTATCGAAAATAAAAATGTTCCCCCTTTTCTCTATGATTGGCTGAATTCTTCACACAATGAGTTGGACAAAGTTTTTTTTATAACATTTAAAAAACAAATAAAAAACAACTTCTCACACCAAAAATTATGTTTTGGTCGAATTTAATAGGTAGTATATATAGGAGACCAAATCCTCTCCTAAAAAGGATTTACTTGGTGGGCAAGAATCCTTTCCTTAGGTGGATTTACTTGGTGACCAAGAACCTTTTTCAAAAAAGAATTATTTTCTATACTAAGACTCCTAATCCAACTCATTAGTGTATTTGTGACCATATTAAAGACATCCTAATTCGACTAGATAAATAATTCATTTTATTTATCTACTTATCAAATTTAGTCTTTAGTATAAATTTTACTACCAACAATAAGATAATATTAGGAAACCTTCTCCTCTTAGGAAAATGTTTTTGACTTTTAATTAAATAATTAATTAATTACCAAATTAATTAATTTATATTTAATTATTTAATAAAAAAAACAGTAAAATAAGATATTTTATATAGCCTTGCCGCCCAAGACCACACATGGGCACATATACTTTTTTTCTTATTTTATTAAATCCATTAGATCTAAATAAAAAGTCAACATGTGAACAAGACTCATTCTTACTAAAAGAAACAAGTCCACATGCCTTAATACGATTCTAGATGGACCTATATATTGGTCCGGTAGAATTTATCAAGTGATCCATACAAGTTCGTGTGGTTTGGGGATCTTGGCGGGCTATCTAAATTTAAGCTCAAATAGACATAACCTAATCACAATCAACAAATGATTCACTTAGGTTCAATCTATTAATTTTAGTTTATTCCACTAAAGAACTAAAATTGAACTCTTAAATAAAGATAGAATAAGTTAATATTGCTCATTTATAACCAAGGCAACTTTATTGGAGATAGTGTATCCCTGTGAAGAATATCAGTAATCGTCAAGAGCTCATAGACCGCCTATAGCTCTCCATGTTACCATATTTACTCATATGACCACATTTTGAACTTGGATATTTTGATTTGTCCGGAATCTATGTTTCAATAGACACTATTGACAACTTAACGTTAAGATTTAATATCCAATACCTCAAAATATCCGTATGATGGTATTCTACTCAAATTTAATAAATGGAGCCACGATGTCCATATCTATAAATGAAGTCCTCTATCGATTAACAAATGAATACCACCAAACTATCGAGGATAGACTATGCTATATAATCGTACTCATTGATAGCTCAAATGATAACACTTGCAAGCATAAGTTCATCATTTATCTCAGGATTGCGATAAATTCTCTGATTGTCTTCAGGTGAAAATAATTATCCATTGACGGTTCTAGATAAAGTATTTCACTATGATCCAATTCAATTCATCCAGTGCACTAGATTATTTTTCCCAAAGACACCACACTTTGATGATTTTAGACTCATCATAACACATTTGATCCCACTCAAATGCTAGCAAAAGAATATACAACTTTGACAAGATAAAGGCGCCCAACCTTTATCATAAGTTGTGAATATTATTTAAAACTAACTAAAGAATTGGGTCTACCACATACATATCTAGATATATGAACAATACTTCTTTTTTCAAAGTCTTTTGACCTTATGATTATTTACTTTTGACAATTATAATAATTAAACTATAAATGCTATAAGATTTGTTAAATTAGAAATCACTTTATTAATATGAAAAGACTGTCGACTACATTATTATACTCTTGCTATCAAGCATAATCTCAACATGAGCCTCGATTGTTGTCTGAGACTTGAATTTCAGATCAAACTGGGTGAGTTCTAAGGCCTATAAGACTAGCATTCCAGATGTCTGGCCTTTGTAAGAATTGGTGGAGAGGTTGATCTGTCACCACTGCCACTGTATGGGCTTGAAAATAGAGACAAAGCTTCCTCGTCTAGGTAACCAGGGCGAAGACGAGCTTTTCAAGGAGGAGGTAGTTCCTATCGGGTTTGGATAGTGCATGACTGACGTAGTAGATAGGTCGTTGGACCATATCCCCACATTTCTTGACCAAGGCCCCACTTACAACCATTTCTGACATGGCTAAGTAGATCTACGACTATTCCCTTTGAATGGGCTTAACTTGTAGCAGTGGGCTGCTGAGGTAATTCTTCAGTCTTGGAAGGCTCGCTCATTATCTTGGTCCCATTTCATGTTCTTCCCATGGTTGATGGCCTTAAAGAATGGAAGGTATTTATCAGTAGAGCATGAAATGAACCGGTTAAGCGCTTTTATACGCCCTTCCAACACCTGAACTTGCTTGAGAGTAGTTGGGGAATCTAGGTTCAGGATAGCTCGGATCTTTTTCGGGTTTGCCTCTATCCCCCTCTCGTTCATCATGAAACCAAAGAACTTCCCTGCAGTCATCCCTAAGGCGCATTTGGTGGGGTTCAACCACATTTGGTTTTCCCTCACTATCTGGAAAGTTTTACGGAGGTGTTCCTGATGTTCCTCTGCTTCCCTGGATTTGGTGATCATATAATCAATGTACACCTCCGTCGTCTTTCCTATTTTCGGCTTGAATAGCCGGTTGACCAAACATTGGTAGGTGGCACCTATGTTCTTGAGGCCGAAAAGAATCACCTTATAGCAATACAAACCCTGACCCATGATGAAACTGGTATTTTCTTTATTGGCAGGGTGCTTTATGATCTGATTGTAACCTGAGAACGCGTCCATAAAGCTTATGAGCTTATTTTCGTCAGTGGAGTCCACCAGTTGGTCGATCACCAGCTGATCGATCTTTGGCAGAGGAAAGCTATTTTTTAGGCACACCGGTAGAGGTCAGTGTAGTCGACACACATGTGCTACTTCCTATTAGCCTTTGTGACCATGACCACGTTGGAAATCCACTTAGGGTACCAGGTTTCTCTGATGAAACCAATTTTGATCAGCTTGTCAACTTCTTCTTGAACTGTATCGTAGCTCTCAGCGTTAAATTGACACTTCTTTTGTTTGATGGGTTTGAAGGTAGGATCTACTACTAGACGTTGAGCAACCAGAGATATCAGGATCCCTAGCATCTCCTCGTGGTTCTAAGCTAAGATGTCATTAAATTCTCAATGATGCTTGATCAAACCTTCCTTCACTTTTGGTTCCAAGGTAGCTCCAACCTTGACTACCATGTAGAGGTCATTATCTCCGATTGGTGTTTCTTTTAACTCATCTACTGGTTGTTCACTGGCCCATTCCTTGCTTTGCTCTTCCTCATCCATTATCAGGAGATTATTCTCTGGATGATCAGCAGGCTCTGCATCTTTCAGGTTCATCCTAAGTGGTTCTGATCCTGGATTGTTGTGACTTGCACAAACTATTTACCGATGCTATGTTGTTCGTAGACACTGGATAGCATTTCCTTATAGCCTGCTGGTCTCCGTGCACCACACCCATATTGTTTCCAACCCAAAACTTTAGAACATTATGGTAGATGGACAAGACCCCCTTAAAGGATAACAGGAATGGCCTTCCTAGTACGATGTTATAGGCTAACGGGGTGTTAACCACTATGAAATCTGTCATGATGTTCTGTTGAAGGGGTGTGATTCCCTTCGATCACTAGAAGGATCTTCGACCCTACTGGAATGATCGAGTCCCAAGTGAAGCCGTACAACAGAGTTGTACTGCTGTTGTAGCACTACTGCTTCAAGTTGAGTTTCTCCAGGGTGGTTTTGAAGAGAATGTCTACGTTGTTTCCTGTGTTGACAAGAACACGATGGACCGTGTAGTTTGCTATTTGCACTGTAATCACCATGGGATCGTCATGAGGCTATAGAGTGTTGTAGACGTCTGCCTCGGTGAAGATGATCTGGGCCGATTGAGATGAGCCAACCAAGATCTGGTATACCTTTAACACTCCCTAGCCTTTACCAACACGGGGACTTTTCCTTGCATGGTTCTTTATGAAATTGTTAGAGATGCCTGCTAGGGTGGGTCCTCCACTAATTTTATGTTTGACCTTGATTTGTTGCATCTGATCCTTTTGTTCTCCTTTTCTTTTCTCGGTGTGGTCCCAGATCTCCGCTTGTACATCATTTCTGGTCTGGATATTATCCCTAACCTGCTGTAAGAATTCTACCAAGCAACCTCCCCTTACTAGAGCCTCAATCTGGTTATGCAGGATATAACACTCTGATGTGTTGTGCCCTACGTCTTCATGGAAGTCACAGTACTTATATTGGTTTCTCCTGTCCACCGAAGAATTCATCGGCGTCGGATTCTAGAGCAGCCCTTTATCCCGAGTGGGGAGGTAGATCGTCTTTGGGGAAGCATTTAAGGCGGTATAATATTTGTAACCTCTTTCTTCTCATGTTATCGGGGCGACGACCCTTGGAGACCGTGAGGCACGCGGAGGGGTTCGCCTTTCAGGATACTATTCTTACCGAGGTTGGGAAGGAAGGAAACGGTACATAAACAAATTAGGGGGTGTATTCTGGGATTTTTAAACTGGCGCAGGTCTGGGTGCCCTCTTTTTCTAGCGCTTCATCGCTCTCATATCATCATGCTCATTTTTAACCTTGAGTTGTTCACCAATCTCGATCTGCTCAAGAGCCCGATCATAGGCTTTCTAGTAGGTCTCTAAAGGATGCTTGGTGAATGATTGGAAAAGCTTACCCACCCATATGTTTCAGAAGAAGTTATCAAGGAATTCCTTCTCAGCAAAGACCCCCATCTGGATGACTTCCTTATGAAAATGCTCTATTTAAGACCGGAGAGTTTCTCCTCATTCCTGGATCACAAATTTAATATTTGTGGGATCCTTCAGGCTTGGTTTAACACCCTGAAGCTGTGAGCAAAAGGTGGTTGACAATTTTGTGCATGAATCTACGCTACCAGCGGGTAGCTTTCTAAACCAAGTCTTTGCATAATTGGTTAAGGTGGTTGT
Organism: Dipteronia dyeriana; assembly: GCA_032871835.1. Lineage (NCBI taxonomy): Eukaryota > Viridiplantae > Streptophyta > Magnoliopsida > Sapindales > Sapindaceae > Dipteronia > Dipteronia dyeriana. The sequence continues at coordinate 108,011,771 of CM065300.1, read as the reverse complement.
TAGGTCCTAAGGGAGATTGTTAGGTCCTAGATTTGTGTTGGCTTGATTCCGTAACAAAACTTCATTTTTTTGTATTGCTTAGTTGCTTAAGTGGTTCGTGGCGATAACAGCTTCAAGGAAGAAAATGAACTTCTAATCATGCAAAGTTCATCTTCAAGAGGATTGGTACTATTCATGGATGCTAAGGTATCGAGATACTTCTTCCTCTTGCAAGGCTTAGGCGCACACACACAATTCATTCATATGTGTCCCTGCTTTGTTGTGCATCTTTATTTGCACGCACACACACAATTCATATAATTGTGTCCCTGCATCGTAGCGCATCTTTTGGTATAACACTTTCACAAACTTGAACTTGAATGCTCATGCATTGGTATGAAAGTAGCATGTTTTGGAAAATGCATGAATGGAGACTATCTCTATGTAGTTTGCATTCTTGTGTGAAATGTGTTTGTTTGTTTATATGTTTGAATAACATGGATCTTGAACTTGAATTTAGTCTTAAATCATTCTTGATTGAGTTCCGGTCATTTCGGTTACTCATACCATTGATTTCATGTTCTAAGTCAAAAGATACTACACTTTCAACTCATGTTGCATACATTGTCTTTGTCTTTATATATTGAGTAGAATTATTATTTTCGGGGTTGAGTATCTTATATTTCCATGTCCATAAGGGAGTTCCGGTTCGTAATCTTCAAACGAATTCAAATTTGGAGTTCGGAGGCCAAAGAACGGTCGAAGAACGCGAGGGGAGCACAAGGGGTGAGGTGCGATGGCTTAAGCCATCACCATGCACCAACCCGAGATGGCGCGTGGCCATCTCGGCCCCAAGAGTGTTCTGCCCTGAGATACACAAGTGCCATCTCGGGGAGACACTAATGAAAGAAGGGCAAAATGGTCCTTTGGCTTTTCACTCTTTAAAACTCTCATTCCCTCTCATTCCTTACATGTAGAGAAAATTAAAATTGAAGAACTAGTGCAGAAAACTTTCTCTCAACATTTTTTTTTGTGTGATTAGTTCCTCATTTCTACTTTGAATCACTTGATTCAAAAACCGATTTCGAGTGTCTTGAAGAGTTCTACAAACCTCAAGCATTTCCAGAACCAAAGAATGTCTACTCTTTTCGTTATGATCTGATTTTCAGTTCGTGATTGCATCCTTATTGGTAAAATTATCTTCTCCTTAGCTTTCTTCTTAGATCGTCATATTGATTGATGTTATTTGATTAAAAAGCATGACTAGAATGATTTTGATATCATTTTGTGGTTTGTTGATTTGATTTTCAAGTTTAGCTAGATTTTTGATATATTGAATGATTTGTGCTAAACTTGATAAACATGAAATTGTTTATAGAAATCCTTTGTTCTTATGCTTGATTGATTGTTTCAAGATCTAATTTCATTTTCTAAGAACTAGGTTTTGTTTCAATTGATGATATCTTTATATCTATGTTCATAGTTGATAACATGCTTAGGTTGTCTAGATGCATTTGTGATTGATCTTTGAAAGCATAATCTAGTTATCTATTTGCATGTCCATAGAATTTGTTGATCATTATTTTCTATGTTGAGTGCTTTTTTGCAATTTGCATTCATGATCACTTAGATGCCTTTTGAAGAGGTTGAAAGTCCCATATCTTAGAGTGATTCTTTGATTTGAGCAATTGTAAGTCTTAGCTAGTGTTGGGAGGACTTGGATAGCTAAGTGAGTGGAAGTCTTGACAAGAGGTGTGAAACCTCGGATTGTTGAGCAAGGAAGTCTTGGCAAGGGGTGTGAAGCCTCAGATTTTCAAGTAATGGAGTATTGGCTAGAGGTGTGAAGCCTTGGATAGTCAAGCAAGAAGTCTTGCCTAGGATTGGGAATATCCGGATAGGTAAGCAAGAAATCTTCCTAGAGACAAGGGGTCTTGGATAGGAAGTCGGCTTAGTAGATCACTAGGTTTAAGATAGAGTGAGAGTGAGAGCTTGTAGAGCATGTGTGATTACTTGAGTGTGTAACTCTATTTGAAATAGTGGATTTTCTTTTGCCGGTGGTTATGGAATCAACCCGTGGATGTTTCCTCTTTGGAGATTTTACCATGTAAATATCGTGTGTCCTTGTTTGCAGTTTTATCAAGCATTGTTAGAATTGCATTGTTTTCAAAAGAAGATAAAAATTGGAGCATATACCTATTCACCTCCCCTTTTGGTATATTCACACTATAAAGATAAAGGGAATTTCAATTGGTATCGAAGCTGGTGTCTACACGCACTTAGATAGATCTTCTTTGTAGTGTTTGTTATCTTCATTTGTTTCATCATGATTAAAGAAATGTATTATTTTTTGGCTTTTTTTGTTGAAGGTGAGTCTATTGACTTTGATGATCAAAAGATCAAAGATCTTATTCAAGAAAATGAAAGGATCTCTAATATCAATAAGTCTCTCACTAAGAAGTTAGAAAATCATGCTTGTTGCTCAAAATGTGTTATTTATCTAGATGACAAAATTCTTAATCTTGAGAAAAACTTGATTGATAGCAATGATAGATTAAGTATTTTGAAGCATGAAATTGAGCAAAAAGATGAATCTCTTGATCGTGCTAGGAGAATTGAAAATGTGCTTAGAGCAAAACTAAATGAGCATGAGAATCAAGAGAAAGTGCTTAATGACAAACTTAATGAGGCTAAAGAGATGATTAACAAGATGTTATCTAGCTCTAGCAAAGTGAAAGCTCTCATTAAGGTTGGAAAGCCTTCAAACGACAAAAGAGGTTTAGGATATGTTAATGAAAAATCAACTCCTTCATCTAACAAATCTACTTTTGTCAAAGCTTGTAGCATTTTAAGTGTAGGTACCCTCTCTAACGGTAAAGCCATGAATGCTACCGGAGGTGACTCAACATCAACAATGAAAGTCAAAGAAAAGACTCAACAATGCCAAAGACAAGCTACATCATCATCAAATGCAAAAGGCAAGACATGTAGTGTTGCACGCCAAAGAGGTAAAAATCTGAGAAGGAAAAATGAGTTCAATGCTCAAGCAAATGGTAAACTTCTCAAATTCATACCTATTTGTCATTATTGCAACATGGCAGGACACATAAGACCTAGATGTTATGAATACATTCGTAAATGTAGAATTGCCAATGATTTGCATGATATGTCTTTGAATGGTCCTAGGCAATCATCCATGTATGGATCTAGAATTAGACCTAAGAAGACCTTGGAAAAGCATATTGAGAATAAATGTGTTGATGATTTGTTTGTTAAATCTTGTGTTGTGCCTCTTTCTACTATGCATAAGAAAGTTGATAATGCTTTGTTTGATTTGTTTGAAAATGCGACTAATGGAGTCAATGTGCCTAAAAACAAGTCAAATCATGTTAATAAAAGTAGGAATGAGAAACTTGTCAAGAAATTTTGGGTCAAGAAAAACACAACACAATGTTTGGTTGCACAATATGCTTTAAGAGCTAATTCATCCTATTTTTGGTACCTAGATAACGGTTGCTCTAGGAATATGACCGGTAAAAAGGAATTCTTTAAGAATCTTGTTATGAATGATGGTGGATGGGTTACTTTTGGTGATGGCACCAACGAGCAAGTTCTAGGTAAGGGAACAATTTGTATCCCCGGATTGCTTAAACTTCGTGACACCTTGTATGTAGATGGTCTACAAGCTAATCTTATAAGCATCACTCACTTGTGTGAAATTTTTAAAGAAGTTAGCTTTAACAAGGATGTGTGCACGATAATTGATAAAAAGGATAAAATTGTTTTGAAAGTCAAAAGGTCTTCGGTCAATTGCTATTGTTTAGAGGTTGATCCACTAACATGTAATATGGCACATGAGTGCAACAAGCTTGAATTATGGCATGAAAGATTAGGCCACATGAATTATAAAGATTTAAAGAAGCTTGAGAAATATGACATTGTTAGAGGTCTTCCTAGTCTTGGTAAAAAGCTTGATGTTGTTTGTGAACCTTGTCAATTAGGTAAACAAATAAAAGTGTCTCATAAAAATAACACTAATTTTGCTACCAAGAAGCCCTTTGAACTTGTGCATATGACCTAATGGGACCAATTCAAACCGAAAGAATAAATGACAAGAAATACATTTTTGTCTGTGCTGATGATTTTTCTCTGTTTGCTTGGGTATATTTTCTTAGGGACAAGACCAAAACTTTTGGTTACCTTAAGAAATTTTGTAATCAAGTTCAAAATGAAAAAGGTCTTGGAATTAAGAAAATACGTCTCATTAGGAGTGATCATGGGAGTGAATTTGAAAATGCTAGATTTAGTGAGTTTTGTGATGATTATGGGACTTCACATGAGTTCTCGACTCCTAGAACTCCTCAACAAAATGGTATTGTTGAGAGGAAGAATCGTGTCTTGCAAGAGATGGCTAGGGTCATGCTCAATAGCAAGAAAGTCCCTAGAAATCTTTGGGCCGAAGCGGTCAATACCGCATGTTATGTCACTAATAGAGTTTTTAGAAGGTTTGGCACAAAACAAACCTCCTATGAACGTTGGAAGGGCAAGAAGCCCAATGTGAGTTACTTCCACACTTTTGGGAGTAAGTGTTTTATTTTGAATGATAGAGATCACTTAGGAAAGTTTGATGCTAAAAGTGATATTGGTCTCTTTCTTGGGTATGCTAATAATAGTCGTGCATATAGAGTGTTCAACTTGAAAACTAAGACTATTATGGAGTCTATTAATGTGAAAATAGATGATCTTAGTATGCTTGATTTGTGTGATAATAATGGTGTCAATGAACCTAAAGAACTTTTGTTGAATGACACTAAAGCACCTATTGATGTGACTAGTTATGATGAAAGTGAATCTAGTCATAATGATGATAATGGTAGTGTTGCTAGAGAAGAAAGTCAAGAGTTAGAAAATGGTTTGAATGATGACCAACAAGATGTTGAAAATTCTAATTCTAGACTTAGGAACATGCATTACCAACAAGACATCATAGGTGATTTGAATGAAGGGGTTAGAACTAGAAGGCAACTAGCTAACAAAATTTCATATGCTTGCTACACTTCTCAAATTGAGCCCAAGAATATTAATGAAGCAATTATTGATGAATATTGGGTTAATGCCATGCAAGAAGAACTAAATCAATTTGAGAGGAATGAAGTGTGGTCATTAGTTCCTAGACCAAAAGATATCAATGTGATTGGTACAAAATGGGTGTTTAGGAATAAGACCGATGAATGTGGCAAGATTGCGAGAAATAAAACAAGATTAGTGGCTCAAGGATACACTCAAGTTGAGGGTGTAGACTTTGATGAGACTTTTGCACCCATTGCACATCTTGAGTTCATTAGGCTTTTGTTGTCCATTGCATGTCTTAAGATATTCAAATTGTTTCAAATGGATGTCAAAAGTGCTTTTCTTAATAGATACCTTCAAGAAGAAGTGTATGTTGAACAACCTAAGGGTTTTGTAGACCCACACTCTCCTAATCATGTGTTTAAGTTGAAAAAGGCTCTTTATGGCCTTAAGCAAGCTCCTAGAACTTGGTATGATAGGTTAACTCAATATCTTATTGACAACCAATAAAGGAGAGGTGGTATTGATAGAACATTATTTGTCAAGCATTAAAACAATGACATTTTTGTTGCACAAATATATGTTGATGATATAGTGTTTGGGTCTACATGTAAAACCAAGGTTGATGATTTTGTGAATGTGATGTTAAGAGAATTTGAAATGAGTATGGTAGTTGAACTCAATTACTTTCTAGGCATGCAAGTGAAACAATCTAGCAATGGTATCATGTTGTCTCAATCTAAATATGCTAGAAATCTTGTTAAGAAATTTGATCTGAAAGTGGAAAAGAATTTGAAACACCTATGAGCACAACATTAAAACTTGACAAAGATGAAAATGGAAAAAATGTTGCTCAAAGTCTCTATAAAATCATGATAGGTAGCCTTCTTTACCTAACGACAAGTAGGCCGAATATTTGTTTTAGTGTAGGTTTGTGTGCTTGGTTTCAAGCTAATCCAAAAGAATCTCACTTGAAAGCAGTTAAAAGAATCATTAGGTATATAAAAGGAACACATAATCTTGGTTTATTCTATTCCTTTGATACTAATGATATTCTTGTTGGCTATTGTGATGCGGATTGGGAAGGAAACATTGATGATCGTAAAAGCACATCGGGCGGTTGCTTTTACTTGGGGAATAATTTGATCGCTTGGCTAAGCAAGAAACAAAATTCCGTTTCTCTTTTATCATCCGAAGCCGAGTACATTGCGGCCGGAAGTGCTTGCACACAACTTCTATGGATGAAACAAATTCTCAAGGATTATGAGATAAATCAAGGTAAAATGACTCTCTATTGTGATAATATGAGTGCCATTAACATCTCTAAAAATTCGGTTCAACACTCACGCACAAAGCATATAGACATTAGGCATCATTTCATTAGAGAACTTGTTGAACATTCAATAGTAACTCTTGAACATATGCCTACTAAGAATCAACTTGCGGACTTGTTTACAAAGCCCTTGGACAAAGAGAGATTTGTATCCCTTAGAAGATACTTGGCATGATTTGTGCTGATTAATGCTTGTGTGTGGTTATGAGTGGCTTGATAAGCGAAACTATATTGTATATCTGTTTCTTTGAGAGCTACTCATGTGAGAAGTAATGATCTTGATAAAACAGCTTTTATTGCTTCTAGATCATGCACTTAAGTCTTTGTAAATCTTGTTTTTTAAAGTGCACCAATGCTTCTCTTATATGTTTAAGTGTGAGTAGTTGAGTTTGAAAGCATATAGATTATGGATGCATCTTGAAGTTCATTGTCTAGTACATGATAGATGACCTATGATTTGTATCCATTTTACTTCGGCATCTACATAGAACTCAACAAGCACCTTCATGAAAAGGGCTACACACATTGGTTGTGAAGATGCCCAATGTAGGAAAGGGCTACACCATTATGATGAGTGAAAGCCGTCATAAAGAGTATATGTTTATGTTAGAAAAATCAAATAAGTGTTGAAAAAGAATCAATTAAAAAAAAAAATCTTTGATACAAAGCCTAAAAAGAAATGGAGGAAGGCTTAAAATAGAGTATAGTTGAAAATTGTGATTGCTCTGATTGAAAAACAGAAATGGAATGATGAGCCACTTGCACACACACACTCACACTCACATGTTGAAATTTATTCTCTTTAAAGCAAAAAATGGATGATAATCGATTTGACCTTGATTGAAAAAGCTTTAGATGGATAGATGTTGAAATAGTTTGCATGTTGATATCACAATAACTCCTTTTTTTATATGCTTGAAGCATTTTTTCACACACACACATTTTTGCTTAATGTGCTTGATTCATTAACAACGAGAGATTTTCTTTGAAAGAGTAATGAAAATCTATGATTCTCTTATTAATTTTGGACAATAATGGTTTACTATCTTTTATTGCTTGAAATGTGTGATTATGAGTCCCATGTGAACAAGTTACCTTGCTTATTAATATGTGGAGCATATGTTAAGTGGGAGCTTAGTTTGTTATACATAGTTCTCTATACATCTTGTTTGCTTACTATCTCATGATTTCATTGTGCATCCCTTATACTCTTGTGGACATTTTCAATTGGCATTTATCTCTCTAGGTTGTGTAATATGTTTTTGTCTATTCCTTGTCAAAAGGGGGGAGAAAGTGTTTCCTCACCATTTTACTTGCTTTTGATATAAAGGGGAGACAATCAATTAAGGGGGAGAAATTTTGGCTTAATGGGGAGACAGTAAGGGGGAGAACATTCTTGTGTTTGCATGAGATAAGAAGTGTTAAGGGATCGTTTGTTTGGTATTTGTATATTGTTTGTTTATCTCACCTATCTTATTTGTAGAAGATTTCTTTTGGTTGTTCTTATCCCACACGTGTTTTGAATGTGTGAAGATATTCTTGAAGACTCATGAAGACATATTAGTCTAGGAATATCTCTTTGTAATGTGAGGATGTGAGAATGCAATCAACATTGGTTATGAGAGATCATTGTATGGTAAGGTAGAGGTTTTGTCATGGAATAGCCAAAGGGGGAGATTGATAGGTCCTAAGGGAGATTGTTAGGTCCTAGATTTGTGTTGGCTTGATTCCATAACAAAACTTCATTTCTTGGATGATAAGGTATCGAGATCCTTCTTCCTCTTGCAAGGCTTACGCGCACACACACACAATTCATTCATATGTGTCCCTGCTTTGTTGTGCATCTTTATTTGCACACAAACACACAATTCATATATTTGTGTCCCTGCATTGTAGCGCATCTTTTGGTATAAAACTTTCACACACTTGAAGTTGAATGCTCATGCATTGGTATGAAAGTAGCATGTTTTGGAAAATGCATGATTGGAGACTATCTCTATATAGTTTGCATTCTTGTGTGAAATGTATTTGTTTGTTTATATGTTTGCATAACATGGATCTTGAACTTGAATTTAGTCTTAAATCATTCTTGATTGAGTTCCGGTCATTTCGGTTACTCATACCATTGATTTCTAGTTCTAAGTCAAAAGATACTACACTTTCAACTCATGTTGCATACATTATCTTTGTCTTTGTATATCGAGTGAAATTATCATTTTCTAGGTTGAGTATCTTATATTTACATGTCCTTGAGGGAGTTCCGGTTCGTAATCTTCAAACAGATTCGAATTCGGAGTTAGGAGGCCAAAGAACGGTCGAAGAACGCGAGGGGAGCGCAAGGGGTGAGGTGCGATGGCTTAAGCCATCACCATACACCAACCCGAGATGGCGCGTGGCCATCTCGACCCCAACATTGTTCTGCCCCGAGATGCCCATGCGCCATCTCAGGGAGACACTAATGAAAGAAGGGAAAAATGGTCCTTTGTCTTTTCATTCTTTAAAACTCTCATTCCCTGTCATTCCATACATGTAGAGAAAATTGAAATTGAAGAACTAGTATAGAAAACTTTCTCTCAACATTTTGTATTTTTGTTTTTGTGATAACTTCTTCATTTCTACTCTAAATCACTTGATTCAAAAACCGATTTTGAGTGTCTTGAAGAGTTCTAAAAACCCCAAGCATTTCCAGAACCAAAGAATGTCTACTTCTTTCGTTGTGATCTGATCTTCAGTTCGTGATTGCATCCTTGTTGGTAAAATCATCTTCTTCTTAGTTTTCTTCTTAGATCTTCATATTGATTGATGTTATTTGATTAAGAAGAATGACTAGAAAGATTTTGATATAATTTTGTGGTTTGTTGATTTGATTTTTAAGTTTAGCTAGATTTTTGATATATTAAATGATTTGTGCTAAACTTGATAAACATGAAATTGTTTCTAGAAATCCTTTGTTCTTATACTTGATTGATTGTTTCTCGATCTAATTTCATTTTCTAAGAACTAGGTTTTGTTTCAATTGATGATATCTTTATAACTATGTTCTTAGTTGATAATATGCTTAGGTTGTCTAGATGCATTTGTTATTGATCTTTGAAAGCATAATCTAGCTATCTATTTGCATGTCCATAGAATTTGTTGATCATCATTTTCTATATTGAGTGCTTGTTTGCAATTTGCATTCATGATCACTTAGATGCCTTGTGATGAGGTTGAAAGTCTCATATCTTAGAGTGATTCTTTGATTTGAGCACTTGTAAGTCTTAGCTAGAGTCGGGAGGACTTGGATAGCTAAGCGAGTGGAAGTCTCGACAAGAGTTGTGTAACCTCGGATTGTTGAGCAAGGAAGTCTTGGCAAGAGGTGTGAAGCCTCAGATTGTCAAGCAAGGGAGTATTGGCTAGAGGTGTGAAGCCTTGGATAGTCAAGCAAGAAGTCTTGCCTAGGATTGGGAAGATCCTGATAGGTGAGCAAGAAATCTTCTTAGAGACAGGGGGTCTTGGATAGGAAGTCGGCTAAGTAGATCACTAGGTTCAAGATAGAGTGAGAGTGAGAGCTTGTAGAGCATGTGTAATTGCTTGAGTGTGTAACTCTATTTGAAATAGTGGATTTGCTTTTACCGGTGGTTGTGGAATCAACACGTGTATGTTTCCTCTTTGGAGGTTTTACCACGTAAATATCGTGTCCTTGTTTGCAATTTTATTAAGCATTGTTTTCAAACGAAGATAAAAATTAGAGCATATACTTATTCACCACCCCCCCCCCCCCCCCCCTTCTAGGTATATTCACACTATAAAGATAAAGGGAATTTTAGTTGCAAGGAACATCCTACACATGGCAACCCTGGTAGTATTCTGGACTTCCATCTGCTGGATGAATCTCTCTAGATAACTTAAAGGGTCATTTGTACCGGAGAACTTATCTGCGGCATCTTGAATTTTGGAGGGAGCTCAGCCTCCCTATTCCTTCTAGTGAAGGGGGCATTCATTTCACTCAAAGAATCCTTCTTGGCTTTCTTTTTTTTCCCATTTTTTATCTGCTGAATCTCTTTCTGTAGCTTCGCCAGCTGATCCCTCAAGCACTTGTTCCTATGCTTTTTGGAACTGACCTTGTATCCCCCGCTGTCAAGGCCATCGAATGAAATGGAGACTTCAACCCTATCTTCTTCAAGAGCAGGATCTACCTAGGGGCTTCCCTGGCTGCCTCTTTCTCCACCTCGGGCCTCTTTCCTTGAAGCTGTAGAGTGAGGGAAATATGTCGTTCTCGTATCAGGACATTTGTTGTAGATTTGTCCTGCCAGGGTTGGTACCATGACAATCTGTAAGGAACCAGAGGTAATGGCCCTAACCTATCTTGGATTGAGGGTTGAAGTCTCATCCAGTTACCGACTGGTACAGGTATAGGGTTCCAATCGGTCAAAGGAAGGTTACCGGGCTCTAGGTCTACTTGTTTCCCTTTGAATATGGGGGTTTGCCAGTTGAGTTATGATTCCTTCAGCTAGCAAATAAAGATGGATGTTCTCTAAAAAGGCTGATGCCTATTGATTGAGCAAGGACTGGCTTTTCACTAGGGGCCTAATGCTCATGCAGTGGTTGGTTGTACTAGAGTCTGGTTATAATGCCTGTACATCCAACCCTTTTTTGGAGCCTTTCGGGTTGATGCGATAGATTGTTGTCCTGAGGCCTCGGGCTAGGAAGAGTAGAGCCTCATAGTTCCTGTAAAACAATAAACACGTAAACCTTGTATGGTTTAGGTGTGGTTTTTCCCCACAAACGGTGCTAGAAAGTGTTGACAAAAAATTCACTCGGTGTGAGAAATTTTAGATAACACCCTTAAGACCACTGCCTCGGAGGTCACGGTCAGGGTTGGAACCTTCGGTACCTGGTTTATACGTGTAATAATAGAGATGAAGAAGGGTGATAACACGATGTACTAAGGATACGTAAAGAATGTGGCACTGTTTTACTAATGTAAACGAATCAAGTAGGACATATAAAAATCACTCAAACTCTCGTTCTCTCTTGGGTACAATGGAGGTGGCAGCTTCATGCCTATCGATTAGTAGACCAAATGACTAATATGTTCTCCCTAGAGAATTTAGGCTACAGTGGAGACTTGTTCTTTGTTGGCCAATTCTCTTCTACTACATGTTGTCATCCTCCTATTCATACATGGGCCAATTAGGTTTTACTCGTTATTCCCTCACCATGAATATCTTAATCAAATCCCTCCTTATCGGATGGGATGTTATGTTTTAAATTTAATTGACATTAACGTATTCAAATATATCTTGGAGGGAGATATGTTTGTTTCCTCTTTGGACTCAATCACCTAGACGTATGTAGCGATTTAATGCATGTTTAGAGAATGAATATTATCTTGTACATTGCCTTGGTGAGATGCCTCGTAGAGTTCATCAAATTTTTCGCTTGCGATCTTACATGGCGAGGTACATCTGAGTACTAATCTCGGCACTAGGAGCTTGATCTGACTGTGTTGGCGTTCTTCAGCTGTGACGAAGCTTTGTGAGCTTCCTCCTACCTATTTGGATAGATTCGGTTCTTCTCTCGATAAAACAGAGAGATATTGTAGGACAAATTCGATGCCTTTAAGGTTTCTTTGTACAAGTGGAAATGGTAGCAAGCTTCTGGGGAGACATCACATATCTCGATTTCAAGAAGCTTAGGTCTTCCCTGTCAGTCTTGCCCCGATCTCCTATTTCGATGTAATCCTAGAATGTGGGTGACCTCGCCTTGCATCTGCAGGGTTGTATGTTAGCTCGACCCCAGGAATCTTGGTACCCCCCGCTGTGAGATCTTGGATTTGGATCCGTGCTTGGAGAGTAGAGAATTTACCTTTGGTCCATAGCCAAATTTGGCTACTAACACCATCAAAATAGAAACAGTCTGCCTTTATATCATACATTGATATTGTACTCTTTGATAAACTCAGATGAGATCAATAATTAATAGCACACTTTGCTATTTATAGGGTCCTGACTTCTATCTGGATGGATTCTGATATTCAAATTTAAATAATAATGAAATTTAATATCTTATTTGCCCATTTAACCCTTTATCTGATCAGTTTGAATTTAACTCAATTATCATTATCTCTGATAATTTGAATTCAAACTATCAGGTGGTTTAATCCATATCAGTACTTTTCAATTAATTAACCGATGTAACCACTTGAGCGTATTTTTCTAACTCATACAAACGTCATCACTCTAATTGGAGTATGTTTGAAAATGTGTGGTCTTATTTAGGAATATCTTTCCAATGGAAGCTTTGGAAACTAACTCAGTTGTAAGACACTCATAAACCGTCATGCCAAACACAGAGTAGCTATTGAGATATGCTCTGGCTTTATTAAGCCTTTTTAACAGAGACCTTAATTCAAAAATATTTTTAGGCATTATTTTAAATGTTTGCATTTGTTTAATTTTTTGGATTATTTTCAATTGTTTTAATGAATACAAATCGTATTATTTTGTTTATATTGGCTCCCGTACAACTATTGATACCTTACTTTGTCATTTTCGGTGCAAATATTATTTTATCTATAGTGATAGCATGATTTTTTTTATAGAATATAAAACTAGAGACGAATATGATTTTCGATTTATATTTTTAAATTTATGTCTGATCAAGACTTGTGTGTATTAATTATGGACATGTCGGGCCTTAAAGATTCATTCAATATTTATGATTTATAAATATTACAGTAAAATGGTAAAAGTTAGCTTTGATATTTTAATCTAGCAAATTGCACTCAACCTCTTTGGGTTTGACCTCATGCGCCTAGAAACGACTTTATTATTAATTGACATTCACACCTTTTACCGTCAAGTTAAACTTAACTGTTACCTATAGAAGATTAAACTAACCCTATCCCTAAATTATATTAATGACAAAACAAATTATTTTATCTGAAAACTAAAAAGACAAATCCAGATTTCTTCATAAAAAACGTTCACCTTCAAGCCAAACAAAACCAAGATTTCTTTATCAATATTCAAAAAATTTAAAAACATTAACCTCTAACCCAAACCCAAATTTCTTCTCTTCTTGCAACAACCAAATCCACACCGAACCACCACCAAATTCACACATAGATTACCGAATTCCTTCATCAATAATATTTATTTTTAAAAAACCTTTAACTTCAACCCATACAACAACAAATCAATATGTTGTAAGAATTTTGAAGTATACACAATTTCTCTATCCTTGTTTTCTTATCTAACCATATTCAGAAGCTAACACAATCCACCCAAACCATTACCAAATCCACACGCACATCAGAAGAGAGGAAGATAGATAGATAGAGAGAGAGAGAGTTGTGGCTAGGGGTGGTTATAACGAGGAAGAGAAGAGGGTTCGTTGCGGGAGGAGAAAAAGAAGAAGGTTGGTACGGCGGCGGTACCAAACGACACTGGATTGAGCTCTGGTATTTGGCGGTGATAGGTTTGATGCCTAGGGTTCGGGTGGTAATGGTTGATGTTGAAGATATTGAAGATGAATAGATGTTAGTGATGGGGTTTGATGATGGTGATCGGTGAATATGATGACAGAGAATTGGAAAATGATGATGGGGTTTGATAAGATAGGCGGCGGTGAGATAAGAAAAAAAGATAAAGGTGGGCTGATGGTTGAGAGAAGAGAAAGAGTTAACTTATTTAATTTTGTTTTTTTAATTAAAAATAAAAAATAAAAAAGAGTAGTGATGAAAATGATAATTTTTTTTAATTAATTTAATTTAGGGACAAGAATAATTTAGTCTTTTAAATATAACAGTTAATAAATGATAAAATTGTTTATGGGTGCAAGAGGCAAACCTTAAGGAGTTTGAGTGCAATTTTCTCTTTTTAAATCCTAAACAATTGGTTGTGACAGTTGGCAAGCGATCTCTTCTTACATGCATAATTGGTTCTATGATCTAAACCATCCCTTAACAATTAGTGGAAATTGTTAAAAATGACCACATACAATATGGAAACTTTATTTTTAATCACGTACGAAAGTTTCAATATTAATAATCATAATTTTTTTAAAAAAAAATAGTGTACAACCATAAATTTCAAAAATACCCTGCAACTTAGCATTTTAAAGTTATTTTTCTTACAAAAAACTTAAATTCTGGAGAAAAAAATTGTACTATTAGGAAAAGCTTGAAAACTAGGGAAAAACTTGAAAACTAGGGAAAAAACTTGAAATGTTGCAAACAAAACTTGAAATGTTGAAACAAACTCGAAATATCAATATATATATATATATATATGTATATTTCAAAGATAAATTACTAAAACAACCCCACTAGAATCATGCTTTAAAAATTTTAAATGGTAATTTTCCATCGCCATCTAGGTTTTGTTTTTCCATCGTTGAATAGCACCATCAATGATGGAAAGCCTTGGTGACATTGTTGCCATGCCTGGGAGTGCATTGCGTAGGCATGGAGTCACCTGGCTGCATGATGCGCATGCGAGTTGCCCGGGTCATGAAGCTAGGTAATTTCGCTTGGTTTATGTAGCCTAGGCAATGCACCATCGATGCCGTATGAGCCGGGCAATACCTTTGTCAAGCGGCGCATGCCTAGACGATGCCATCTGGCAAAGGGTTTGATGGGATAAAGAGAGTGAAAGAGAGAGAGAGAGAGAGAGGGAGAGAAAATAGGAAAAATAGAATTTGAGGATGTTTTTTATATGAGGGTGTTAATAGCCATTTTTTACACGGGATCTAAGAGAAATTTTCCATCTATCTTTACGTGGTAGAATGTACCTCCTGATACCGGATAAGGTCTACCTGATATGACCTATCTCGAAATATCAGGGTCCTGTGCCACCTAGGTTCCTCGACATCACTATCAGGAAGAAGATCAACATTCACATATCTAGAAACTACCAGGTACCAAGACAAGCTACTATCGTGGCACCTTCAGCTTAGCTCCCTGATACTAGGATGTCTACATCGGACCCAAGTACCTCGATGATATCTCACCACCTCTCCAAGGTACATAACTTACCTATCTAGCAAGAAGGAAGTTACCCAAAAAGCACCAACACGATTGGTTAGGTGCCACATCATTAGACCGGTACCTCGTGGTACCTCGCCATCAGTACGTAGAACTTGAATCCTTCTCCGAGCTACAAAGAATAAAGGGTTTACCCCTATCCCCATTAAAGCGCCATAACAGAGACTACACAAGTCAACTGTGTCACCGCTCATCCATATTTAAACTTAAATGGAAATCTGATGTAATCAACGGAAGTAATTCCCTTGTGATTTGATTCCCTCCATCAACGCCAATCAATTTCGGTAACATGACCAATCAATTGGTCTAAATTACAAGGATTTGTTTGATTGATAAGAAGGAGTTAAAAGGAAAGGTCATGATTCATGCAAGGGATCAAAATATTAAGTCCCGAAAGGCATACTAGAGATTTCAACCTGAGTTTTCAGTTCTGCACTCAGAATTGAGTAAGATTACCGCCATTGTTGAGGGTATTTTTCACTTATCGACACTCATGAGTTCGCCATCACCAATCCTTGTAAACGAGAGAGTTTGAGCAATTTCCTTTAATTCCATTGTAAAAATCATTTAATAAAACGGTATCCCAAATTATACTTCTTAATATTTTTCCTATTTACAAGTTATTTATACAACCCTACTTTTGTGACCACTTTGTCACTTAGATATGAGGTACCTACCCAGACTTCAACCTACTAGGCTATGGTCTTGAGGGTGTTGATTGAAATTTCTCAACTCGAGCTAATTTTTGGTCAACATCATTTGGCATCGTCTGTGGGAGGTTTCCACACCCTTTTTGGAAACCTCTGAAATCACGTGTTTGTTTTCACAGCATCCAATATCATGAGATTTTGATCCTCCCAAAGATAGCCCGAGGCATCAGGGCACCAGTCCATAGCCTCCACCCAAAGGGCTCATAAGAAAGGGAAGAAGTCAAAACATCATAATCCAGCTCTGGAAATACCTACTATCACACGTGGTACACCCAGGTCCTTACCGTCCCAGTAATGGGATAAGCCATCTGTATTAAATATACCTAGCTGTATTATAGATAGTAGTTAGCGGGGCCTTTGTCAAATATACCTAGCCGTGTCAGAGATAGCGGTTAGCTTGGTCAAATAGTGTGGGGATAGGGTTCAACGACATGTCTACTATGTAAGTCGCGCCCTAACCAAGCTAGAGAGAAACTACATAATTCTTACTCGGTTGTCACTGATCAACCTTTTCAAGCTCACATAATTACGGTTGTCATCGATCAACCTTTTCACCAATTCTTACAGAGACCATATATGTCTGGGAGATTGGTATTATAGGCTCTCAAAGACATCAATTACAAAGATAGGACTACCATTAAAGCCCAGGAATTGGCAGACTTCGAGGCTGGGTTCTTTAAAAATCGTGATCCCGGTACCTCTCCAAGCAAGGACATGGTTCCCTAGAAGGATTAAGAACTTGTAGACTGGCCAGCTGACTGAGATGCTTGGATCTTATATATCAAAAGGGCATTCAGCTAAGTAGGTAGGATAGCCGAAATCATCTTAAATGATCTAGAAAAGGTCAAATGCTTTCACTGTTTATGGTTTGAGTTCTGTGCTACCAACAACTAAACCGAGAATAAAGCTTTGTTATCAGGGATGAGAGTGGCAACCGAGCTCAAAGCAGATTACCTCCATTTCAGTAGTGATCCACAGCTGGTCATTAACCAAGTAACAAGGCTCTATCAGGCTGAAGATGACAACATGGAAGCCTACCTTGAATAGGTCCAGCAACCCAAGGCTTAGTTCAGGGGATTCAAGATAGAGCAGATACTTCATCAACAGAACCATCGAGTTGACGTCCTTGCTAAGATAGATGCTAGCGAAGGCAAGCCCTACCTAAGGGGGTACCTCTCTAGGTTATCTCCCAGTCTGGTATAGCAAGTGGAAAGGAGGTCAACTCGGTAGATCGACTCTCGTGTTGGATGGATCCTATTACGGATTACCTATAAGAAGAGAAGCGTCCCGAAGATCCCGATCAAGCTCACAAGCTTAAAATTATATTATCCCGATTCTTCTTGATAGAAAGATACCTTTACCTCAAAGGCAAGTCTCTACCCTTAATCTGGTGCCTCCAACCTGATGCTAGTGTTTGTGTGCTTCGAGAGGTGCATTTGGGGAATTGCAACAACAACATAGAAAGAGAGGCACTAGCTTACCAGGTTTTATGCATGGGATACTATTGGAAAACCTGGACCATGATGCAAGACATTTCGTTCAATCCTATGAACCTTGCTAGAAGTGAACCAATTTGAACCACTTACCACCAGAATAACTCTTTTCCATCAGCTCACCATACCCCTTTGCTTTTCTGGGAGTTGACTTGATCGGGCTCTCCCTACCGCTCATAGACAAGCCAAGCATGCCATACTCGAGATCGACTACTTCACTCGATGAGTGGAAACATAACCACTTTTCAAAATAACAGAGGAGAACACCACCAAGTGTTTGGGACCCCAATAATCATTATCATCGACCTTAGGTAACAATTCAATAATGTGAGGTTTAGGGAGTTCTGTGACGATCTAAGTATTATCCTCCATTTTGCCTCTGTAGCTCACCCTCAAACCAATGGCCTAGTGAAGGCTACTAATAATACCATCAAGAAGCTTTTGAAGAAGAGGCTACAATAGAAGAAGGGCAAGTGGGCAGAGGATCTCCCTAATGTGCTTTGGCATACCGCACTACCAAGAGGATCGTGATTGGAGAAACCTCATACTCCTTAGTTTTTATGGTATAAGTAGTCTTACCTATCGAGTATTGGTTGACCTCCTTCAGGATCTAACACTTCAAACCAGAAAGAAACGAGGTCAAGCTGAGGGCCAAACTGGACCTTCCTGAGAGAAAGCAATAGAGGGTGGCGGAAAGAGTAGCAGTCTATCAAAGCTGAATTGTTAGGTACTTCAACAAGAAAGTCAAATCCTGCAGTTTCAAAGAGGGGGACCTGGTACTCAGAAAGGTAAGCCAGAATACACGAAAATAGTCAGACAGAGAATTAGAACTTAATTGGGAAGGCCTTTACCTGGTAAAAGAAGTGGTATATGACAGAGCTTACAAACTGGAAGACATGAATGGATGACCTATTGACCACACTTGGAATGCTAACAATTGGAAAAGATTCTACCCAAAGAAGAATGAAGACTCAAAGACTGGCCAATACCATCCAAGAAAGGTACTCGCATTTGTAACGCGTAAACATTATGTATTTCAAATTGATCATCAATAATTATTCTCTCTTTCTCTCCATCTCCATTTGTGTATTTGTTTTACCATAGAAGTTTGCCATAATCGCCATGAATCGAGAAAGGCAAAAAGGCTACCCTGATGCCTTGGCTGGTTACCACCCACCACTAAGAAGGGTTCGATTGTAAGAGTATAGTTACCTACTAGACTACGAGACCTGGACAACCAAATGGTCAACCTACTAGACTACGAGATCGTTGTGATCAGATCTTCAGTTCGTGGTTTTCATCCTTGTTGGTAAAGTCATCTTCTTTTCAGTTTTCTTCTTAGATCTTCTTATTGATTGATGCTATTTGATTAAGAAGCATGACTAGGATGATTTTGATATCATTTTGTGATTTGTTGAATTGATTTTCTAGTTTAGCTAGATTTGTGATAAGTTGATTGATTTGTGCTAAACTTGATAAACATGAAATTATTTCTAGAAATCTTTTGTTCTTATGTATGATTGACTATTTCTAGATTTAATTTCATTTTCTAAGAACTAGGTTGTGTTACAATTGGTGTCTATATTCTCATATCTATGTTCTTAATTGATAACATGCTTAGGTTGCCTAGATATATTTGTGATTGTTCTTTGAAAGCATAATCTAGCTATCTAGTTGCATGTCCATAGAATTTGTTGATCATCATTTTCTATGTTGAGTGCTTGTTTGCATTTGCATTCATGATCGCTTAGATGCCTTGTGAAGAGGTAGAAAGTCTCATATCTTAGAGTGATTCTTTGATTTGAGCAACTGGAAGTCTTAGCTAGAGTCTGAAAGACTTAGATAGCTAAGCAAGTGGAAGTCTCGACAAGAGGTGTGAGTCCTCTGATTGTTGAGCAAAGAAGTCTTGACTAGAGTCGAGAGAGTCTTGCCTAGGGTTGAGAGGATCAGGATAGGTGAGAAAGGAATCTTCTAGAGACAGGAGGTCTTGGATAGGAAGTCGGCTTAGTAGATCACCAGGTTCAAGGATAGAGTGAGAGTGATAGCTTGGAGAGCATGTGTTGATTGCTTGAGTGTGTAACTCTCATTTGAAATAGTGGATTTTATTTTACTGGTGGTTGTGGTATCAACCCGTGGATGTTTCCTCTTTAGATATTTACCACGTAAATATTATATGTCATTGTTTACAATTTTCATCAAGCATTGTTTTAACAGAAGACAAAAATTGGAGCATATACCTATTCACCCCCCCTCTCTAGGTATATTTACACAATAAAGATAAAGGGAAATTTCACTAACTTTTCTGATCTAGCAGAGAGCCTACCCTTTTTACGGGTGACATAAAAAACAAGTTCTTTTAGCTGTTTCATGGATCAACCTCCTTCTGATTGAGATCTTCTCTCGTTCCTCACTCGACGCCTGGCTTTACCCCCTTACCATGCACAATATCACTACCTGAAGCTTTAGCATCCTGATCAACTAGAAGCTTGCCTGTTATCTGGCCTATCATCTCTGCTAGCGCCGCAGTAATCAGGACCACTATTTGGGTGGGACCAGTCTAAAGCTCTTCCTTGACAAACAATATAGCTCACTCTACCATTTTCTTGGTAGCAAGTTGGTCCTCCATCGCTTCTGCAAGTTCAGAAGAAGTAACAGGCAGGTCATGGGCTTCTCCTTCAGCCTGAATCATAACATCAATGATGGACTTCGGGGAGGGATCTGCTCCAGTACTAGGTAAACTAGAGGAGATAGGTCACTAGTATTCATCGTCATCCTCCTCATCATCCACACTAGCAATCCAGGAGGAGCTCGCCTAAGAGGAGATAATTGCACCCATCTTTCTGGTCTTCTCTGGTATCTCCATCTGTCCTAATTTTGAACTATGCTCAGTGTTAGGTTTTAGTTTGTGTTGGCATTAATTCCATATCAAAATGATGTTTACTTGTAACGATTTAGTTGTTTAGATTCATGATGATTCAAGGTTCAAAGAAGAATGAACAACAAGTCAAAGCAAGTTCAAAGTCTTCAAAGAGAAAGGATGCAATATGGTTCTATAAAGGTATACTAAGACCTTATCTTTCTCTTACAGGGTCTAGGCACACACATACAATTCATTCATATGTGTCCTTGCATCATTGTGCACCATGTATAACACATTCACACACTTGAAGATGAATGCTCATGCATTGGTATGGAAATAACATGTTTTGGAAAATGCATGATTGGAGACTATCTCTATGTAGTTTGCATTCTAGTGTGAATTATATTTGTATGTGTATATGTTTGTATAACATGGATATTGAACTTGATTTTAGTATTAAATCATTCTTGATTGAGTTCCGGTCATTTTGGTTGCTCATACTATTGATTTCAAGTTTTAAGTCAAAAGATACTACACTTTCAACTCATGTTGCATACATTGTCTTCGTCTTCGTATATCGAGTCGAATTATTAATTTTTGGGTTGATTATCTTATACGTCCATGTCCATGTTATAGTTATGGGTTGTAATCCCTAAACAGATTCAAATTCCGAGTTTGGAGGCCAGAGAACGGTCAAAGAACGTGAAGGAAGGTCGAAGGAGAAAGAAGACAGCACAACACTTCTTTCCCGAGATGGCGCGTGGCCATCTCGAGGCAGAAGGCTTGCTGCCCCGAGATGCCCACGCACCATCTCGGGCAGCAAGCATGCTTGGCTGCTTCTTGCCCCTCTTGGTCATTTCACATGCCCAATTTTCCATATCCTTTATATTCCTCTTCCCTCTCACATTTCATTCTAAGAAAATATTTAAACTTGTGTGCAGAAAATTTCTCTCTACATTTTCTCACCTTCCAAACACCATAACTTCTTCATTTGAACTCCGATTTGAGTGATTCAAAGTTGAGAGTGTTTATCTATTTATCCTCCATCCTTTCTCTGAAGGTTTAAGTGAGTGTGATTGCTATGTTTGGAGTCTAAACACACAAAAACGGGACTGCACCTAAATCAACTAAGGTATTGATTTTCTCTCAAAGTTTTCTTTTAAAACTTGGTCAATTGCCTTGGGTTTTCTTCTTCAACTTATATATGTGTCTTGTGATTGTTTTGATTTGAGTTTTGAAGTCATTTAAAACTAGATTGAGTTTCAATTGAAATCTCACATGTTGAGTTAGGTTTTGATTTTGCCAATGTTTTCACATGTTTGGGATTGTATTGTGTTAGCTTTGATTCTAGGACTATTTGATGATCTTTGATTGATTGATTTTGTGATAAATAGTTCCTCACATGTATTAGGCTCTCTTGGCCGAATTCTTACATTAATACATGTGCTTATGTCCTTTTGAGCTATTCATGTGTTTTGTTGAATCTATGAATAGGAATATGCTCTAGAACTTTTGCTTTAATCTAAATGACTTTGTCATATGATTTTAGCAAGTTTGTGGTTTATGTGATTTCAAACTTGATTATGTGATTAATTGAACATATCTTGTGATTCAAGTTTAGATCTATGCATGTATCTAGGTTGTGATTAATGTTGAACATATCTTATATGATCTAGATGATTTAAACATGCATGATTGACTAGACTACATTTTTTTTGTACATTCATGCTCATGTCTACTATTTTCCATAGGATATATTGATCATAGCATTCTATGTTGCGTGCTTGTTTGCGTTTTGCATTCATGATCACCTAGATGCCTTGTGAGAAGGAAGTCTTGACAATAGGTGTGAGACCTATGTTATTGAGCAAGTAAGTCTTGGCAAGAGGTGTGAGACCTTGGATTGTCAAGCAAAGAAGCCTTGGCTAGAGTCGGGAGGACTCGGATTGTCTAGCAAGAAGTCTTGCCTAGGGTTGTGAGGATCTAGAAGGGTGAGCGAGAAAGTCTGGCTTAGAGTCGGGAGGACTCAGATAGATGAGCAAGAAGTCTTGCCTTGGGTCGTGAGGATCCTGTAAGGTGAGCGAGGAAGTCTTGACAAGAGGTGTGAGGTGTCGGATTGTTAAGCATGAGGGCGACATCTTCATGAGTAGGATAGGAGGGTAGTTTCTAGGTGAAGGGGTCACTTGAGAGATTGTACTTGTCTTATCTACTAGTGGATTTTGTTTGCTGGTGATTGCTAACCCGTGGATGTTTCCTCTTTGGAGGTTTACCACGTTATATCTTTCGTCAACTTCTCTCTATCCCTATCTCTCTAGTATTTGTATTTGTTATTTGAATACTATGGATAGAACTCTTTATGTAAGTTGACTTCCTTTCTATAATATAGATTGTGTATATGTTACAATTGCTTGTTTATATCACACTTTACCTGTTTTATATATTGATTAAGTGTCTTTAATTAATATATATATTGTGATACAAGCAATCTAGAGGGACAAACTTTTGTTTGTTTCTAAGGGAGTCGAAAAAGGTGTCTAACCTATTCACCCCCCTCTAGGTTAGCCTTGAGCATTTAACCGTGTTTGTATTTTCACTCAGGTCAAAAAGGGAGAGGTATAGCCAGAGCAACCTGGTAGGCTACGTAAAAGTACCCCTCCCTAAAAGAGGCATCCGCTTTAGATTCCAGGTTAGTTACGCTGGTTCGTAGAGCCCGATTCTATTTTTTCCAACACTCTGACCCTCTTCTTTAGGACATCCCTCTCAAGGGCACAACGTTTTGACCTGAGAATTTCTCGGTCATAAGAGTGCTTCATCCACTGGTAGTCACACCAGGCTTCATCGAGCTTCTTTTCAGTCTCTTCCGGGTCCCGGTTTAGATCCTAGAAAGCAAAGCCTTTAGTGATCAAGAGATCCACCAGCCTAGAAGTCATGGCTCCTAACCTCTCACCAGGACAGGACAATGCAAACTGGTCCAAGACCTCATATTTGCTACTATTTCTTGACAGGGGTGGTGTTCGATCTCGTGATGCAACAATAATGGCAGCAGCGATAGGATCAAGATTCCCTCCTACCCTGATAGATATATCCATAGTGGTAACATGAGGGGGAGGAGGAACAGAAGCAGAAGCAGAAGCAGTACCAGTAGCAGCAACCTAAAAAGCAGTGAAAATAACAACAACATGAGCAGGAGAAACGACAGGAACACTAGTAGCAATAGTATGAAAGTCTTGACTCCTCAACCAAGCCAATCTGGTTGATAATTCTGTAATATGGGACCTAGGTGTAGAAGAAGAAGGTATTGGAACCTTAGGTGCCTCAGTAGGAGGTGGTACCCATCTGTAGTGCCTTGTCGAGGTAGGAGCGGAATGAGTTCTATCGGTTCTAGTAGCAGTAGGAAGTTGGGAGGTAGGAAATCTGGAAGGTGAAATGTGGAGAGAGAAGGTCATGTCTTCAGTTCGCTCAACCGATGAATGAACTGTAGAAGCTATAAGATCAGAAGGGTTAGCATCTATAGAACCGGTATAGAAATAAAAAGAATAAGGAATTGGATCTAACTGGGGAAGCAAGGGAGATAAGAAGGTAGCGGTTGACCCTCTTAGCTTCAAAAGCATCTAAGGTTGGTTACTGTCAGTTGACATAACACCGGTCTATGATGGCCTTCAGGATCGCCTTCGACTTAGTAGAAAGGGTCCCCTTCTCTCAGGCTGGCTTATCGCTAAACCGGGGATGGACCTCTTACTTGGGACCTTCGATATGTATCTTGCTCCCACAGTCGCCACCTACCATGACCCACTTCTCATTCCAGGAGGTATCCTTCTTCGTGGCTCTCGGTACCATAAACTTTAAATTGTTCTTTGTCTGTGCCTAAAATTACCCTTCTAGACCAGATGAATTAACAGTGACCTAGAATCCGTACCTCAGCTTATTTGGCCACGGTTCCCTATTGAGGTTATCATTCACGCACTACTCCTTCCATAACAGGAGAAACCCAACCAAGTGCCTCTAAAATCCCATGGTCAGTTAGAAGGGAGCAAGCTGTATGGCATGAATCACCCTACGAAGTATGATCCCATAAAAGAGGTAGCCTAACTCCAGTGTCAGAGGCGACAACGTGTATTGGAATCTTGCCAAGAAGTGGGGTACATAAATTTCATCCTAGAAACTCGATTGAGTCGACCGTAGTGGTGAAATCGGGGATAACATGAAAGTCATAAGGAAGAGTGAATCAACTCTGATTAGATCACTACCAGCTTTGCCATCACCAGATTTTTTTAACCTGAATCACCCTTAACTATCTCCAGTTGGGTGTTAGGGTTGTTGGAGAAGCCAATCCCAATGGTGACATTCCTGATGGAGTGGCAATGTTGAGAAGAAATGATGTCACTCCCATCACTATCAACCTTAAGAGCTCTTTTTCAATGAGCTAAGCTCGTTGAATCACAATTGAAAATTATCTCTAAATTATTAGAGGAAGACATGGTAACAGTAAAGAATAGGTAGAAGATTGAAGGAAGAAGGTTCGAAGAAGGCAGAAAATAGGTTAGGGTTTTTTGAATTTTGAAAAGAAGAGTTTTGAGGGACATAGGATACAAAGAAGGTCACCTGTTTAAATAGAGGGAATTGAGTAGTAACCGATGACATAAGCATGATCTGGGAGGTAAGATTTTTGGCCAATATAAAAGGCAATATCGATATACGCATGACTCCAAAACCTTTATGTATTTTCAAATAGGTCAGTGTTCCCTGGCTCGACACGCGGATCACGCATTTAAAGTGAAGATTTCCTCTAAGATTCTTGGAACCAGTTAAAAGTGGAAAATTCCATAAGTGTTACAAGAAACCCTTCTCCAACCCCAACCAGTCACCGGTATTCAAGTCAGAGAAGACTTCTGTTAATGGCCATTTTTGGCAAGGGATCAAAGTGAATTTTTTTACCAATCTTTACCTGGTAGGATGTACCTTCTGATACTGGATAAAAGTTTTCATTTGAGCTATCAATGAGTACGATTATATAGCATAGTTTATCCTCGATAGTTTGGTGGTATTCATTTGTTAATCGATAGAGGACTTCATTTATAGATATGGACATCATGGCTCCATTTATTGAATGATAATAGAATACCTTCATATGGATTTTTTGTGGTATTGGATATTAAATCTTAACGTTAAGTTTTCAATAGTGTCTATTGAAACATGACTTCTGGACAAGTCAAAATATCCAAGTTCAAAATGTGGTCATATGAGTAAATCACAAGGATACACTTTCTTCAATAAAGGTTGTCTAGGGTATGAGTGAGTAACATCAACTTATTCTATCTTTATTTAAGAGTTCAATTTTAGTTCTTTAGTGGAATGAACTAAAATTAAATAGATTAGACCTAAGTGAATAATTTGTTGATTGTGATTGGATTGTGTCTATTGGAGCTTAAATTTAGATAGCCCGCAAAAATCTCCAATCCACACGAACTTGCTTGGATCACTTGATATATTCTACCGGACCAATTTAGGGGTCCATCTAGAATTGTATTAAGGCATGTGAACTTGTTTGTTTTTGTAGGAATGGGTCTAGTTCACATGTTGACTTTTCATTAAGTTCTAATGGATTTAATAAAATAAGAAAAATAACATATGGCCTATATACATGTGTTGGGCAGCAAGGCTATTAAGAATAACTTAAATTATATAATTTTTATTTTATTATTTACTTAAATTGAAATTAATTAATTTGTTAATATATTAATTATTTAATTAAAAGTCAAAATCTTTTTCCTAATAGGAGTTGGTCTCCTAAAATTATACTATTGTTGGTAGTATAATTAATATTAAAAACTATATTTGATAAGTAGATAAATAAAGTAGATAACTAAAAGGAATTATTTATCTAATCAAACTAGGAAGTCTTTAATATGGTTACAAATACACTAGTGAGTTGGATTGGGAGTCTTGGTGTAGGATAGAATTCACTTAGAAAAGGATTCTTAACCACCAAGTAAATCTACCTAAGGAAAGGATTCTTAACTACCAAGTAAATCCTTCTTAGGAAAGGATTTGTGATCCTAATATATATCCAATGAAATTTCGGCCAGCCCATATATATATATATATATATATATATATATATATATATATATATATATAATAGGATAGAATTCCTTATAGATAAAGATTCTTAACTACCAAATAAATCCATCTAAGGAAAGGATTCTTGCCAACCAAGTAAATCCTTCTTAGGAGAGTAATAATGATCCTATATATATACGTATGTTAATTTAAACCAGCCTAAGTTTTTCTATGAGAGGAATTTCGGCCATGCTAAGCAATTTTGAAGAAGAGAATTCGGCCTAGCAAGAGAGAATTTTGAGGGAGAAATATTTTTTTTTACTCTAGATAAAGATTAGACCAACTCATAGAGATAGTGTGAATTCGGCCAAGAAGCGAAAATTAGGAACGTTCTTGTTTTCAATAGTACACTAGTATCTTTTGCATCAAAAGGGTTTTGTGTGCAACATCGAATCAAGGTTCACACGATTTTCAATTAAATTGATTGATAATTCAAAATCGACCGGACATTCTTGGCTTTTCTCTTGGAGGATTATTGTGACAAACAAAGAAGAAGATCTTGTTTGTTTCCATCCTCAGGTATACAATTTTTTTAAAAAAGGAGCCCACACTCCTAGGTGATTCTCGTTCATGATTGGATTGGAAGATCTTGTGGATTCAATTCGACGCTAGTTCAATTGTCATGGAAAAAAAGAGGTACGATACTTTTTATATACATCAATTAATCTAGGGTTAAGGTTTTTGTTATTAAAAGGGATTTTTTTTATAGATAAGCAAACCCTAATTTTTTAATTTTCTCACGCTTCTGTTGCGTTTTGAATTGTTTTTTCCCTACCACAATGACTCGCGCAGACTCAGAACATGAAATTCCAAGGGCTTAAAACATGAACAAACGACATCCAAACCTTTCGTATAGTGTACCGATGGAATGATATGGAATCTAATTTCTACTTCAGTTATCAAAACATGATTTAGGTGTTTGAAGCAAGAGTTATAGTCAATGAGTGACCAAAGGTCAAATTTGGACAGCAACAAAAGTGCTCAAACTCAAATGAACTAAGAGCCCGGTTGGTCACTGACTTGTAACACCTTAAACTACTTCCACCTAGTACTTGTACCACCCGAATTTTGTATCACAGGTTGAGTTATCAACAAAGAAGTACTCTTTTCTGCTTATACACATTCAACTTTTCCGTATTCTTTTTCTAACAACTACCATAGTAGTTCACCTATGATTGCCTTGTGACGGCGAAAACCACATGGCATTCTCGATGCCTTGAACAGGACCCACCCATTTCCATGGAGGATCTGGTACATGAAAGGAATAATTGCCTACTAGATCAAGGTTGCAAAGTTGTGGCCCTAGTTGCCTATCACTTTCTTAGAGACCAGGACATGCAAATGGCACTCATGATGCCTTGGTGGGAACCCAATCCCACCAGGAAGGATATGGTACATAAAGGCATTGTTGCCTACCAGACCAAGGTTGTGAAGTTATGGCCCTGGTTACCCGTCGCTTCCTCAAAGACTAAGAGGGATCTGTTACATTAAGGGCATTGTTACCAACCAGACCAAAGATGTGAAGTTATGGCCCTAGTTTTCAATCCATAAGACCAAGACAATCAAATTGCACTCCTAATGCCTTGACCGAAACCCAATCTCGCCAAGAAGGATCCTACAAATTAAAGCATAGTTGCCTACCAGACCTAGGTTGAGAAGTTATGGCCCTTGTTGCCCATCGCTTCATCAAGACTAGGAAAGCCAAATGGCACACCTGATGGCTCGACAAAAACCTAATCTTGCCAGGAAGGATCTAGTACATAAATGGCATAGTTGCCTATTTGGATCTTTTTTACCTAAATGCTGAGGTTTATAAAACACACCGTGACTTATCTATATATCATCGACAACCAATTGGAATTCCATATATAGAAATACCCGGTACATAGATTCACTTATATACACATATATGTATATATAATGTTTTACCTAAGTAATGGGATTCTAGAAAATGGAAATGCTAGATGCTTGGAATATTTTGAAAGTGTTTTTGCCAAAGTACCAAGATTCTAGTGTATGAATGCCTGGTATCTTGATTCTCCTATATGGGACAGTAAGTTATTAGGGTGTTTCTCAGTTAAAATTATCGAGATTCACATCCTAAATGCAGGAAATCCTAGTACCAGTTATCTATCATACTCTGTATCCATCCTTAACAGTTTTTAAAGGGTTTGATAAGACAGGTAAATACAGGGGATTGTTTCCCAACTCAGGATTATGCTAGAGTTAGAAACGTGTAACAAAATACAACCAAAAAGTTAGAACAGAAGCTAACCAGATATACACAATAAAAAGAAAAAGAATGCTTCATTGATCAAATCGGGAAGCTCATTCCCTTTTTTATGCTACGTACACGTAAAAAGAAGAGAAATAAATTATAAAAGTCCTGGTTCAAGCTACCTCCTCATAGTTAACTCCTTCTACTACTAATCCACCTTTTCAGTTTGTCCCCAACATAAACAGCTCTTTCCTTTATGCCCCCAACTATTTGATAGATGGGGGTTCATCACCCACCAGCGCTGCCACCTCAAATCAAGTCTTCACTACCTTCGCTGGATTAGGTTGAACATCCGCTGACTCTGCCAGACCAGTTTGGACATCCCCCTCCTTAGTAGAATTGGACTGAACCTTTGCCTCCTTAGCAGGTTCTAGTGGCAAGGTAAGTGGGCTTGAAGCTCCTCTTACAGCTTGAACTTCAACAGCAGCGGGGGACATTAAAATATGTTCTACCCTAATATGGCTCGGTATAAAAGTGGAGATGGGTAACCAGTCATCCTCATCATTCACAGACCCAACAACTCGAGAGGTCCCATCCTCAGTTTTAGCAATCCTGGCTAGCTCAGTAACCTTCTTCATGATCTCGGTGAGGTCCCACCCAACTATCGATCATATGTCAAACTGAGGAGGGAGAGCCTGTGCCACCTGGTAGGCTGTGAAGAAGTGCCTATCCATGAACGAAACATCTACCTTGGCTTATAAAGTAGCCATGCTGTTACGCATATCCTGGATCTCTTTCTTCAGCTGTCTATTCTTTTTTTTTTTTAGCTAATTCCTCTCATGGGCACGGTGGATGGCCTTGAGTCTCTTCGTATCATAAGCGTGCTAGATCCACTCCCTATACACCTACATCTTGGCAGCAGCTGGCTTGACCTCCTCTAAAGACTTGGTCAGTATGATCATGCCTCTTGCTGCCTTAGCCAGTTCTATTTTTCCTCTCCAAGTTTGGCCTTGGCAGCATCAGTCTATTCCTGAAGAGCCACCACTTACTATCTTATCGCCATATTAAATTTGAAGCCTGCTAGATACATAACATGTGTTAGTTATCTCTTTGATACCTATCTTGTAGAAAAAAATATAAAGTGGAGCAACCTACCTCAGTTAGGAGACCAGACCCCTTGGTAATCAGAACATCGACGGGCATTAAGGTCATGGCCAGTAACCTCCCACCATTGAACCAGGTCAATACCTCATCTTAGTTACTACCCCTCGACAGCAAGTGAGACCAGTCTTGAGGGATCTCTTTGTAATGTGAGGATGTGAGAATACAATCAACTATAAGTTTATTTGAGTGATTATTATATGGTGAGGTTGAGGTTTTGCCATGGAATAGCCAACGGGGGAGATTGTTAGGTTTTATATTTGTGTTTGCATGATTCCATAACAAAACATTCTTTGTTTGTATTACTTAGTGCTTAGGTGGTACGTGATTGGATCGGGCATCAATGAAGGAAAGTAACTTCGTATGCAAAGCTTGTCTTCAAGAGGATATGTGTTTACTTGGATACTAAGGTATCATGATTCTTCTTCCTCTTACAAGGCATAGGCACACACACACATTGTATCCATATGTGTCCCTGTATTGTAGTGCACCATTTATAACACATTTGCACACTTGACTTTGAATGCTCATGCATTGGTATAGAATTGGCAAGTTTTGGAAAATGCATGTTTGTAGACTATATCTATAAAGTTTGCATTCTTGTGTGAAAAGTGTTTGTTTATTTATATGTTTGTACAACATGGAACTTGGACTTGAATTAGGTCTTATATTGTTTCTTATTGAGTTCTGGTCATTTCAGTTACTCATACATTTGATTTTAAGTTCGAGTCAAGAGTTACGAAACTTTCGGGTTATGTTGCATGCATTGTTATCATCTTCGTATATCAAGTTGAATTCATATTTTCTGGTCAAATTTTTGTTGATGTCCATGTGTGCGAGAGATTTATAGTTTGTAATCTAAAAACATATTCGAATTCAGAGTTTGGAGGGCGGAGAACGGTTGAAGAATGCTAGATGAGCATAGAAGGGGAGCAAAGGGGAAGTGGGATGGAAACTACCAAAACCACCCCTGCCCCGAGATGGCCACGCGCCATCTCAGGAAGGCCACCCTTCTACCCCCGAGATTCCAATGTACCATCTCAAGGAAGGTTGATGGCATCCCTTCCTTTATGTTTCTTTTCCCTCTCATTTTCTCTCAAGTGTTGAAGAATTGAAAATACAAGTGCAGAAAATTTTCTCTCAACTTTCTCATCTCCGAAACACCATGTCTTTTACGTTTGAACTCCGATTCAAACGATTAAAGTTTGAGATTGTTTGTATTTCAATTATCTATCATTTTCAAGAAGGTTGAGGTCATGTAATTAAGTTTTTCTGGTGGTTCTCCATCAAAACGGGACTGCGCTGCATAAAATGTTTCATCAACCTTTGAGTTTCTGTTTTTTGTGTTATCCCCTTCATTTTAACTCCGATTTAGTTTATTCTAAAATAAAAATTGAGTGTCTTGAGGATATATACAAATCTCAAGCATTTTCAGAACTAAAGGATGTCTTGATTTTCAACAGTTATTAGATTTCTACTCGAGATTTCCTTTTTTGGTGGTAAATCATCTTATTCTTAGTTTTCTTCTTTGATCCTCTTAATGATTGTTCTTATTTGATTAAAAAGAATGAATAGGATGGTTTTGATTTCATTTTGTTGTTTGTTTAATTTATTTTCAAGTTTAGCTTGTGTTGTGTTCATTTGAAGATTCTTAGGCTAAACTTGATCAACATGAACTTGTTTCTAGAAATACATTTGTATCCTTGTGTTTGATTGCTAGTTTCTAGATTTGATTTCATTTTCTAAGAACTAGGTTATATTCACTTGAGATTTCTATTATCTTAACTAGTTCTTAGTTGTTAACATGTCTAGGTTTCTAGATATATTTGTGTTTGATCTTTGAAGGTATTATCTAGTTATCTTGACTACATGTTCATAGAGTCTTGTTTGATCAACATTCTCTATTTGTTTATGATTGAATGTTTTCACATCACCTAGATCATTGACTTGTAAGAGGTGGAAGTCTCTTGTTAAAATGAGTGAAGCTTTAACTAGGGCAAGAAGCTAGGGTACGTGGTTTGGATAGTCAAGCAAGGAGACTTGCCTAGGATTAGTGAATCCAGATAAACAAGTAAAAATCTTCCTAGAGGCAAGGGTGCCTTGGATAGGGAGTTACTTCCTAGAGGTTTGTGTGTCACATCTTGGATAGAAAGTAGGTAAGTAATTCACTAGGCCCGAGGGTATTGTGAGAGTGATACCTTGGAGAGCAATTCATGTGTTGATTGCTTGAGTGTGTAACTCTTATTTGACATAGTGGATTATAGTTTACCGGTGGTTGTTGTATCAACCCGTGGATGTTTCCTCTTTTGAGGTTTTACCACATAAATGTCTTTGTGTTGATTTTAGCTTTTACTTTTTCTTGAATTGTATTGATTCATTCATTGCTTATTTGAAATCACATTCACTTGATTGAATCAATCAACTTGCTAAAGTGTCATTGTGTATTTATATTTCTTAATAAGAAATAGAGATTGCAAGAATTTGAGCATATACCTATTCACCCCCCTCTAGGTATATTTTACACTATAATTGGTTAAGGGAATTTTCAATTGGTATCAGAGGGGGTGTCTAGAAGTAATTAGATTGATCCATTTTATAGTGTTTGTTGTTTTTATACTATGGGTGATTTATTATCGGAATGTTCTTCTAGTGCTAGGCTACCACTCTTGAAGAGTGGTAACTACTCCTTTTGGAAAAGTGTGATGAAAGCTTACATTAGATCCATGAGTTATGTAGAAGAGGAAGTGGAGTCCTCGAATGATCATGAATATACTAGCAATTGCATTGCTCATTTGGTTATATATGAAAGAGAATTTAAGGATATTAGTGAAGACTCATCAAGTAGTGAGGAAAGTAAATACTTTTCAAATAGTGAAGATGGTGAAGTGTAATCTAATCATGAAGAGATTGAAGCTTCCTCAAATTATGATGAAATAAAATTCAATGACAAGATCCTTCAACTGACTTGTGAAAATGTCAAGATGAATGATGAGAACAATAAGTTGAAGTTGACCAATGGCAATTTAGTGATGATAATCAAAGCTCTTGAAAATGAGAAGAATATGTATTTAGAGAAGATGAGCAAGCAAAGTGAAGTCATTAAGGAGCATGAGGAGACCATTGAAAAGTATTTTTCAAAGATGGAGGAAAGAGCTCAAGAGCTAGAGGATTTAAAAGAAGACTTTGCTATGACGTTGTTTATCATGGAAGGAGAGAATAAGCAAAAGAGAATAACGTGCTTAAAGAAAAAATCCATAGTTTATAGAATAACTTGAAAGATAGAAGTGAAAGACTAGGAATTTTGAAACAAGTTAATCAAAGGGATGATTCTATTGATTGTAAGAATTTAATAATATACTTATTCACCCCCACCCCCTCTAGATATATTTTACACTATAATTGGTTAAGCGAATTTTCACATACGCCAAGATGCTAGAGCATATGTACAGTTATGTGGACAATACCAAAGAACCTCAGACCTGAACCATCTGCCCTCGGAATGCTTATCTTTAATCAACTCACCATACCCCTTCGCTATCTAGGGAGTTGATTTGATCGGGCCACTCCATTCTACTCTAGTTCAATCTAAGCATGCTATTGTTGAGAGTCACTACCTCACTCGTTGGGTAGAAGTAGGACCACTATCTCAGATCACAGAAGAGAACACCATAAAGTTTATCAAGACTAACGTTGTATGCAGGTTTGGTGCCCCGATCATCATCATCACCACCGACCTTGTTAAGCAGTTTGATAATGCTCGATTCAGGGATTTTTACGAAGGCTTGGGAATCAACCTATGTTTTGCCTCTGTCCCACCCCTAAACCAACGTCTTGGTGGAGACTACCAATAAGACAATAAAAAAGCTTTTAAAGAAGAAACTCCAGCATAAAAAGGGCAAGTAGGCAGAAGAGCTACCGGAGGTACTTTAGGCCTACCTGACACCAAAAGAACAATGACCGGTGAAATGCCCTGCTCCTTAGCCTTTAAGGTTAAGGCAGTCCTGCCTATCAAGCACAAACTAGCCTCATTCCAAGCCCAGCGCTTTAAGCTAGGAAATAATGAAACCAAGCTTAGGGCCAAAATCGACCTCCTAGAGGAAAAACGGGGACAGAACGGTAGAAAATGAAGCAGTTTACCGAAGCCAGATTGTGAGTTAAACCCAGAGTTTTAAAGAAAAGGGACTTAGTACTCTAGAAGGTGACTCAGAACACCAGGGTCAAATAAGATGGAGTACTAGAACCAAATTGGGATGGCCCAAACTTGGGTAAATGGATGGACG
Organism: Dipteronia dyeriana; assembly: GCA_032871835.1. Classification (NCBI taxonomy): domain Eukaryota; kingdom Viridiplantae; phylum Streptophyta; class Magnoliopsida; order Sapindales; family Sapindaceae; genus Dipteronia; species Dipteronia dyeriana. Next base: position 107,977,519 of record CM065300.1, on the reverse strand, counting down.
ACCGATCAAACATACAATAAACATTGATCATTTAAAGAAGTTTACCCCTAGGTAGGGCACTCCGAGTAGACTAGCCCTACACAGATGTCAGCTTTAGTACTCCTTAAACATTTCTGTACTTTTAGTATGAATATCCATAAAGTCTCTAGTTAGTTTCTCCATCCCCAGTTATGTTTTCTTTTTCGCTGAGAGGAATTTCGCCACGATCACCATGAACCAAGGATAGCTAGATAGCATTCTTGATGCCTTGGACGGGTACCACCCCTTGCCAAAAAGGATCTTAGTGTAAAAGCATAGTTGCCAACTAGATCTCGAGACTAGGATATCTAGATAAGCATTCCGGATGCACCTGGTTAGGTGACCCCCAGGGAAAGGTCTAAGCGTAAGAGCATAGTTTCTAGCCAGATCACAAGACTAGGAGTCCTAACTGGAACATCTGATACCTTAGTTGGGCTGTCACCCCAAACAAGGATCTAGGAATAAATGCATAGCTTCCAGCTGGAACGAGATCGCCATGGTAAGATACCTCCCTCTTAAAGGGATGGAGGGTGCCTTGATTAGTTCGACCAGGCATTTTTTCTGAGTACCGAAATTCCTAAAAATTGGGAAACTTGATACCTCAATTCTTATATAAGGAAAAATCATTATAATTGAGGGTCCCATAAGGACCACCTCAACCAAGTACCATGGAAACCTGTTAATGGTCTTTTATTTACTCTTGCTAATCACCTCACCTATTTTCAAGTGGTTTTGTATTATCGTGGTCCATTTGAACCAGGCATACACTGGGGACTTGGAGCAGTGGCAGTGAGCGCTTCAGCCAAATCAATCTCTGAGTACTAGTGTACCTCGACAAACAGAAGGTTCTTGATACCCAAACATTTTTTTCATGTACTTTAGCCAAAAATCTTGTTACTAGAGCAATCCAAGCTAGTGCAACATCCTCAATAAACTAGGAAACCAATGAAACATAAAAGTCTATGGTTTAGGGCCTACAGGACCAAAATCTTAACCATGTACCTAGAATGGGCTCCAATCACTCAGCCTATGTTGATCTCTTACACATAGCAGAATTTTAAGTTTTCTTGTATTACCATATTTGTGGTTCAGTCAGCTATACACAAGGGTTTGGCTTTATAATCAAGTTCAAAGACAAGGCAAAGCACATTTGACCAAGATAGAGTTAGATAAAGATAATACGAAGGAAGATGTCTTCATTCATAGAATTCAGGGAGCCTATCCCCTCGTTGGGCTACATCAGAGCAAGCAGGGAGCCTATCTCTAGGTTTCGGGCTATATCCTAAAAATAAAAAATGGCTAACAATAATGGATATATAACTGGTCATGATCTAGTAGGGTGCCTACCCCCTTTTTTGGCCAACAAAAATAAGTACACAGTATTAAGGTCATGCGTTAGCATCCTCCTGATATGTCCCCCTCATGTGGCTCCATCTTTAAGTGGCTGCCACTGGCCTGCTCTTCAATTAGCACTTGGACAACCTCGACCAGGATCTCGGGATAGACTAGCTCATTTTGGGGAGCTGTGGTGACCCCTACCATAACCTGTTCCTCCACTAGATTTGATTCAGCTACTCCCTCCGCTAGAGCATGACCAGCTTGGCTTTTCACCCCGCTTTAGAGGCATGTTGGTCTTCCACCGTTCCCTGAGGGACAAACAGGTCTTCTTCTACCTCCTTAGAAGTAGGCAAGACCTCTGTAGTCTCATCCTACTAATCTTCATCGTTTGCACCTTTATTAGCACCAGCAGTTCTAGAGGGACCTGTCCCGTCATAAGTTGGGGTAGATATTTTCCTTGTCCTCTTCAAGATTTTTTCCCGATTTTAATTTGTGATGATGGATCGGTCAAATGGAGGTGGTAATGCTTGGGCCGCTTGGAATGCCACATAAAAATAACCATCAACAAAGAAGCAGTAAACATTTACCTCTAAACCGGCCATATGGTTACGCAGAGTTCGATTCTCCTCTACCTGCTCCCTGGTTTTCTTCCTCCAAAAGTTTCTCTCTGTAGCTTGCCTCTCCGACCTGAGGGTTTCCTGATCAAGAGAACGCTTCAATCGTTTCAAGTCGCAACAAGAATCCTCCAATTCCTTCTCGATCGCGTTTAGATTGAGGTTCAATACGTGTACCACGCCATGAGTTAAAGCAAGCTCCCCTCTGGCCATCTCGGCATCAGATTCAACCTTTTCAACATGCCTCCTTAATGCAGACATCTAATGTCTCACCGCTACATTATACTTAAAAAGTCTACAAATCACATCAACTAAGTTAGCTATCACCTAAGTACTAGTTATGAACATATTAGAACAATAATGAAGCACGACGTGACTCATCGCTTACCTCAATAATAAGGGCAGAATCCTTGGTGAGCAGAACCTCCTAAGGTAACGAGGTCATTAGAGCTAAACTCCTACCAGGACAAGAGAGGATAAACTGGTTTAAGACCTCGTCCTGACTAGTAATCCTTGGTCAGGGTCTAGTATGCTCTCGAGGAGTCATATAGGTGGTAGCATATATGGTCTCAACACCTCCCTCTATTTGGGAAGGTGCTGAAGCAGGAGGAGGAGGTGGAATGGTAGTAGCATCAGAAGTAGAGGTGATAATAGTAATGCTAGTAGTAGTAGTAGAAGAAATTTTAGAAGTAGTGGCAACAGGAGTAGCAAAACCTTGACCTCTCACTCTGGTCAGTCAGGAAACGAATACATCCATCTAAGTCGTGGGTCTGAAGGTGAGAGGTGCCTTGGGAATCTTAATAGGCCAAGCGACGGGGTAACCAGATGGAAAGAGAGATCTTGGAAGGGTCTGCTTATCAAGCAGACAGGGCTCTAGTTGAGCCGGTAGTGGAACAACTGAAACTTCACAAATCAATAGAGAATAAGAGTAAACAAGTGGTAAGTCAACATAAGCGGAAAGATTCAACCCATCTAGAGAAGCAGTGAAGATGCACAGATACCAGTTCACCTGGTTGGGATCATAAGCATTCGAGGTAGGATACTATAGATTGACGATGTTTCGCTCGATGAGCACCTCAAAAATTACACTAGATTCAGTGGCAAGGGAAACTTTCCCCTAAGTTGTCTTACCGTTAAACTAGGTGGGAACCAGGTATTCAGTGTCCATGATGAAGACCGATCTCCCCTATTCTCCATTTATCACAACTCATTCTTCCTTCCAAGGATTGTCTTTCTTGGTGGCACTGAGGACTATAAAATTCAAGTTATGTTTTGCTCGGAGATGAAACTGTCCCTTCGAACCAGGTGAATTGGTAAAGAACCCCATCTCATCCAGTCTAGGTTCCCTGTCAACACCATTCTTCTCACATTGCTCATTTCATAACATGAGAAAGCCTACCAGGTGCCTCCAGAAGCTACATGTCAACTAAAGAGAGGCGAGCTATAAGGCTTTAAGAGCCTTATAGAGAAAGGTTGGATAGACAACCTACCTAGCTCTCAAAAATGGTGATGTGAATGGAAAACATGCCAGATAAAGGGCTGAACACTTCGTACTTCCTATGGGGGATGCCGATTGCGATGCTATCAGGAATCCTAAATATTTCCCTTAGACGATTAATGGATTCGACTGTAGCGGTAGAATCACAGATGATCCTAAAATCATATAGGAGGTAAAGTAGCCTTCCTGCTGTGACAACGATGACCATTACCTGACCTCCTGCAGATTCGACCTCACCTGATTCTCCTTCAGAATCTCCTTCCACTATCTCGAGTGGGGCATCAAGGTTATTCATAAAACCAGACCCAATGACGAGGTTCCGATTTGAGCGGTGGCGTTACAATTAAAGGACATCGCTTTCGCCACTATCCTCTATTGAGATTATGCTCTATGGCAAGAGTACAGTAATGCATTTAACAATCTTTTCATATTCATAAAGTGATTTCTAGATTAACAAATCTTATAGCATTTATAGTTTAATTATTATAATTGTCAAAAGTAAATTATCATAAGGTCAAAAGACTATGAGAAAAGAAGAATTGTTCGTACATCTGGATATGTATGAGGTAGACACAATTCTTTTGTTAGTCTTGAATAATATTCACAACTTAAAATAAAGCTTGGGTGCCTTTATCTTGTGAAGATTCTTTTGCTTGCATTTGAGTGGGATCAAATGTGTTATGATGAGTCTAAAATCATCAAAGTGTGGTGTCTTTGAGCAAAAGGATCTAGTGCACTACGTGCATTGAATAGGATCACATAGAAATAATTTATCCAGAATCGTCAATGGATAAAAGTTTTCACTTGTAGACAATCGGAGAGTCTAATTGAATCCTGAGATAAATGATGGACTTATAGTTACAAGTGTTATCATTTGAGCTTTCAATGAGTACGATTATATAGCATAGTCTATCCTCGATATTTTGGTGGTATTCATTTGTTAGTCGATAGAGGACTTCATTTATAGATATGGACACCGTCTCCATTTATAAAATGAGAGTAGAATATCATCATATGGATGTTTTGAGGTATTGGATATTAAAATTTAACGTTATGTTTCGAATAGTGTCTATTGAAATATGGCTTCAGGACAAGTCATAATATCCAAGTTCAAAATGTGGTCATATGAGTAAATATGGTAACTTGGAGAGCTATATGTTGTCTATGAGCTCTTGGAAATTACTTGTATTCTTCACGAGGATACACTATCTCTATTAAGATTGTCTAAGGTAAGACTGATCAATATTAACTTATTCTATCTTTATTTAAGAGTTCAATTTTTGTTATTTAGTGGAATGAACTACAATTAACAGATTGGACCTAAGTGAATCATTTGTTGATTGTGATTAGGTTATGTCACATGAACTTTCATGGATCACTTGATATATTTTACCAGACCGATATATGGGTCCATTTAGAATTGTATTAAGGCATGTGGACTTGTTTCTTTTTGTAAGAATATGTCTAGTTCACATATGGACCCTTTATTAAAATCCAATGGATTTAATAAAATAAGAAAAAAAAAATGTTGCCCATATTTATAAAGCTGGGCGGCAAGGGACTATATAATAGCCTTATATATTGTTTTGTTTTTATTTAATTAAATGGAAATTAATTAATTAATTAATTAATTATTTAATTAAAAGTCAAAATCTTTTACCTAGTAGGAGATGGTCTCCAAGAGTCATATTATTGTTGGTAATATGATAAGTATCAAATATTATAGTTGATAAGTAGATAAATAATAGGAATTTATTTATCTAGTCAAATTAGGAAGTATTTGAATTCTATTAAAACTCTAATTGATAGTTGGTCAAATTATGAAGTTATAATATAGTCACAATTTAATTATATAATTGGTTATTGGATAGATACACTATTTAAGTTGGATTAGAAGTCTTGGTGTGGAAAAGAAATCTTTTTTTGAAAAGGTTTCTTTATCACCAAGTAAAGCCACTTAGAGAGAGGATTCTTACCCACCAAGTAAATCCTCTTTAGGAAAGGATTTGAGAACCTATATATATATCTCCTTTTCAAATTCCGCCAAGGCTAATTTCTAAGTGAATTTTCGGCCAAGGTTTTTTTACAAGAGAAAAATTCGACCAAGCATAATTTACAGGAAGAAAATTCGGCGAAGCTAAATTTTCTATGAGTCAATTTCGGTCAAAGGGGAATTTTGAGTGTGTAGAATTCGGTTGTTGTTCTAGATAAATTCGTCTAACTCTAAAGATATGTGTGTGAGAAGTCGGCCAAGAAGAGGAAGAAAGAACGTTTAATTTTCGATAGTGCACTAGTAGCCTTTACATCAAAAGGTTTTATGTACAACACCGATTCAAGGTTCACGCGAGTTTTAGTCAAATAGATTGATAATTCACAAGTGACAAGACGTTCATGGGTTTTCTCTTGGAGGATTATTGTGACTGACAAAAGGAATATTTTGTTTGCTTCCATCTGCAGATATACAATTAAAAAAAAAGGGAGCCCACACTTCTAGGTGATTCACGTTCCTGATTAGATTGGAAGATCTTACGGATTCAATTCGACGCTAGTTCGATCGTCACGAGAAAAATGGTACGATACTTTTTATATACGCTAATTAATCAAGGGTTAAGGTCTTCTTTATTAAAGATTTTTTTATAAATATACCATACCCTAATTTTACGTTTCCGCCGTGTTTTGAATCAAATTTTCCCTACATCCTCTTCCCGAGCTCTTTTTCCATAAGTGAGAGTCAGAGACTCACTTTCCATGAGACGGTCTGCGCTGCGGTGATCAGAATGAGATGACGAAGACATGAAGGAAATATAGGAAGCCTATGGATTTTGTTTTTCAATTTTTAAAGTAAAAGATTTGAAATGTAAAGAGTAATGATAAGGCTACCGTGTTTAAACAGGAGAGATAGAATAGTAACCGGTAACAATAGTGACAAAGCGTGATCAAAGGGATAATATTTTAGGTAGGATACACCTAGAAACTCATGATCCACCAAAAAAAATTCTATGTTTCAAATGGGAACACATCCCTCACTCGACACAAAGCTCTACAATTAATGAGAAGATTTCTTTTCAGATTATGATAAAAAAGTTGGAAATGGAAAATTTCTTAAATGAAAAAGGAAATCTGACTCCAACCCTAACCTTGTCATCGGTGTTTAGGCCAGAGGGTACTTATGTTAATAGTAAAATATGGCAGAGGTCCAAGGGGAAATTTTCCACCTAGTCAAATACCCGGTTGAAGATACCTCTCAATACTAGTTAACAAGAGCACACTACAAACTGCCTCAAAAGTGCCTGATCCCGTATGATCGAGGCACCCTAACGGGGTAAGGTAAGACCCTGCCACCACCATAAAGTACCTAGCTGAGACCCAAGCACCTCAAAAAATTCTTACATGTTCTTTAAGACACCCATCCTATCTCACTAGTAGGAAGGAGGAGGGTTTAAAGCTACAATAGGATCATCCAAGCGCCACATGAAAAGAGGGTTACCCAGGATATTCTGCTAGCGAACCGGTACCACAGGGTTCCTCGCATCCAGAATAATCAAGCTCTATACAACCATATTAATTCCTTAAGGTACCTCGCCACCATTTTGGTACCTAGAGATACCTCGCTATCAAAAATAACCTCGTCGAGTAGTCTCCGTGCAATACCTCATTAAATGGCAAGAAGAATAAAATTTATTCTCCAAAACGTATCAAACTTCCACGTGCATGCAAATCGAGTTGAAGAGTCCAAGAAGGAAACAAATACATCTCCCTCCAATATATCTTCAAAATAGTTAATTCTCTGAATTCAATAGCATTAAAATGTAATGGCCCGTCTAAAAAGGAAAGAAGATGAGTTTAGTGATTCCTGACTTGTACACCATGAATAAACCATAAAGGCTCAAAATAAAAATATATCGGTAAAGGCACGTAGGAGGGATCGACCGTTAGTGATCCAAATTCCCCATCCTTTAGTGAAAAGAATGTCGAAAGGTCGTTGCTTAGTTCCACCCTTAGAATGAAGCAAAGTCATCTCCATAGATTTTTTGTCCACTTGTCGAAAGTTACGAGTTTGCCACCCTTGGATTGTTGAAAGAGAGAGAGAGTTTAACACTTGCTATGTTCTTTTAATCAAACACTATAAATCTAATAAAATAGTGCCATAATCTCGTGTTATTATATTGTCCGTGATTTTTTTATTCCACTCCTATTTTTCATGTTATAACCGGTATCGAAGGTACTAGCCCCGACTGTAGCCTACCTCGGTAGTGGCCTTAAGGGTGTTAATTGAGATTTCACACATTGAGCGGATTTTTGGTTAACAGTAAGTATAACCCACGAGCGACAATGATTTGCTTCACAAGCTCAAAATGCATCTGTAACCTCACAAAAATCACACGCTCAAGGCATCACATCCAAGCAAGTAAAAACGTGATTTTTTTGGCCATTACAACTAATCAAAATATTCAGACACGAAAATGAAAAATAAATGACTTAAAAAAAAAACGACTCGACAAGGCATCAACACCCCCAAACCGAAAACCAACATTGTCCTTAATGTTGAAGACAAGAGAACCCAGCCTAATGGTGTGCACCTCACAAGATACAAAACACACTAACCGAAAGAAAATAATAAAAACACAATGTGAAATAACATCTCAACATGGAGGACAAAATTCTAAAAAAAAAAAACTGATGACTTGTGAAATCGACCTTTGTCATCTCTTTAGTGTATAATTCCAAAAATCCTTAATAACATTTGCTCAAATTTTGGGCTAGGAAACTCCACATAAAAATACACACTTTTCATTTAAGTGTTTTTCTTAAATTCAAACAGTAAAAGTGCGTAAACGGACATCGAAGATGGTTCTCATGTACATTTTCAAAACAGGGAATCACCCATTACCTTTAGTCGAAGAAATAATCATAACTTTTGAACCCTGCCCAGACTTGTACTTTCTTTGTATCGTTGGAACCGTATCGAAAAATTAAAGAAATATCATAGATGAAATAATTTCTTTCCTCACCAAAAGGTATAATTTAAACGAAACATTTGACCTAAAAAATTTAAAAACAGGGTACTTTTGCAAAGATAAAAAAAACATAAAAAAAAAGTAAAATTAAATATGATTGAAATATTGAATCCATACCCCCAAAGCAAATCTACACATTGTCCTCAATTTTTATATGACATGAGATGCATAGACAATGAATTAATAAAGAATTGAAGGCAAGAACTCAAAACCAATCAAACGCAGGAACTAATCACGTCTGATCTATGCCCAACAAAAAAAAAACACAAACCAACCTCAAGCAATACATAAAATAGACGGAATGGGGACATGATGGCCCCTAAACCGATTTTCACTATAAGTTCTAAACTTGTACAAAATGTGAGTACTCTAAACCACTCAAAAACCAAATGGGATTATATGTGCAATATGAACATGCACACTCGCATATGTATCCATAAGAGCCTTCAGCTCATTCATATAAAAACTGGAATAATCAATCAATGCAAAATCTTGGAAATCTAAATTGTATCAACATTTACAAGCATTTCCATTCATCAACAATTATCCACACATGCAACCCAAAAAGTATGTTCAATATGCATATTCACATTTCCATGTATCCAAAATTGTGTGTAAACAAAAATAAAGATATAGATATATTGATAAACAGATGAAACTGAGGTGGTTGTTTCTCAAATATGATTAGGTTCTTGGCCATTTTATGAGCACTCTTGGCTTGCTCATCCGTCCAAGACTTATAAGTTGCCGGTGTGTCAATTCCAAGAGTTAAAGAACCTATCCGTAAAGCACAAATTCTAAAAACCACAAAAGGATATATCTGAAACCAAATATCTCACATGATAAATCACTCTCTACACCCCTCAAAAACATCTATTCTCCACCAAGAGTTATTAAGCTAAACTAACAAAGGTACTTAGAAGCAAACTAATGAAATAAAATAACAAAAACAAACATGAAATATAAAATAAGCATTAAGAGATTGCATCAAAAATGTTCAATGGGATGCTAAGGATGGTTTAACCATGTTACAAAACACTCTCATTTTTTCAATCCAAACAAATTTAGAGAGCTTACTCATTTTCCCTTTCCCTTGGTTTTCACTTTATCTAATAGGTCTTTCCAAACCCAAATTTTCTTGACTTTTGGTGGGTTCTTCCTAGACCTATTTTGGCTTTCCATATATTCTTGGAACATAAAGCAATGGGCCTTAATATGCCCTTTCTTAGAACAAATGAAGCAAGTAAATGGGTGATGAAAAGAACTCCCTCTATAGTCATTGTCGTGAGGCCATTAGTGTTGCCTCCGTTGAAAGGTCTTCACTTCCCTCTCCACTTTGTCAAGTTGGACTATGTGGTTGCATTCCTTGACCTTGGCGATTTTTAATTGTTCTTCTTTCATGTTTAATTGCTCCTTGGCCACCTTCAAGGCATTTGCTTTTTCTTCCACCTCCATCATCAGTCTTCTAGTTTTCCTTGAACATTCCTCATCAAATTATTCTAAAAGTGTAGTAAGTTCCACCAGGTCCTTTGTAAAACCCTTCTTCTCGCCTTCAATCTTCTCAACTTTCTTCTCAATCTTTTTGTTGAGGTTGGCGAGTTCTTGTACCTGCTTCTTCAAAGTCCCATTATTTGCTTTACGAAGCTTGATTTCTTGATAAAGATTTTTATTTTCCTCTTTTTGTTGCTAAAGATGTAATTTGTAAATTGATTTATAAAATAAATAAAAGAAACATTCAATTCATTCTTGTTGTGTTATTTATTTTATAACTTGTGTACATAAACATCTAAGATTGCTAGATGTAATCTAAAACTGTGTATATTATATACAGAAGGATACAGTAAGAGATGTGCAATCTAGTGAGTCTATAGATAGAAAATAAAGATGGGTACTTAATTTGTGGTTAATCTATAGCTACGGTCCATTCCGTAGTGTACGGTGATCATATCCTAGATCATTCATATGAATATATGAGAATGAAGGCACCTTGTATGATGTGCTCATAAAGGACTGGGCCATGATCTATTTGAATCTCTCACTAAGATCCGTTTACTGATAAGATTCATATATATCAACTAATGATGGTTATATGTAGGTGATCTTAATCCTTAGTGTCTTATTGACTTCTTTATGTTAGATCGTGGTCTTTGATATACCATGGGTGAGGTCGGATACAGTTCCTGATCAATATGCTCCATATGTTGGGATTGCGGTTTGGCTTGTGGTTGGGAATGTATGTACACATTGGTGGAATCCACACCTTCTTGTGAGAAGTAGATGGTAGTTCCCTTAAGGTTTGATTCAGAGCTTGGACAATATGAGCACTCTCATAATTCCATGAGGAAATATGATTTATTTTCCATTAGAGAATCAACGGTACTTAAAGGATATATGTAATTTGAGGGGTATAATATGTAGAAAAAAACACACACGTAGTGGAAGCGTGAGAAAATTTAATAAATTAGGGTTTGCATATAAATAAAAAATTTCCCTTTTTCAATAACAAGAATCTTAACCCTAGATTAATTGATGTATATAAAAAGTGTCATACCTTTTTCTCATGACGATTGAATAAGCGCCGAATTGATTCCCCATGATCTTCCAATCCAATCACGAACGTGAATCACCTAAAAGTGTGGGCTCCCTTTCTTTTAATTGTATACATGAGGATGGAAACAAACAAAATCTTCTTCTTTGTTAGTTACAATAATCCTCCAAGAAGAAAACAAAGAACGTTAGGTCACTTGTGAATTATCAATCAATTTGATTGAAACTCACATGAACCTTGATTCGATGTTGTACATAAAACCTTTTGATGTAAAGGCTACTAGTGTACTATCAAAAACTAAACATTCTTTCTTCCTTTTCTTCTTTACCGAATCACACTATTTCATAAAGTTGATCGAATTTTATCTAGAGTAAAACCAGATTTTTCTCCCTCAAAATTCCTATGATGGTCGAATTATTCTCTTAGAAAAATAGAGCTGGCCGAAATTATTCTACTTAGAATTATCTAATGGCCGAATTTTTTCTCTCTCTAAATTTGTAAATTTGCAAATTTGCTTTGGTTTGCACAAAAATTGGAGCTTAAAATCATGCCTTGGCCAACATTTAGATATGAAAAAAATCTTAGGCTGGCCGAAATAAACATACATATATATATGATCATAAATCCTCTCCTAAGAAGGATTTACTTGGTTGACAAGAATCCTTTCCTTAGGTAAATTTATTTGGTAGTTAAGAATCCTTATCTGAAAGGAATTCTATCCTTTTATACATATATATGCGCTTGCCAAAATTTCATAGAATACAATTAGGAGACTTAATTATTTTCCTTAGAAGGATTTACTTGGTAATTAAGAATCCTTTCCTCAGGTGGATTTACTTGGTGGTTAAGAATCCTTTTCTAAAAGGAATTCTATCCTACGTCAAGACTCCTAATCAAACTCAATAGTGTATTTGCAGCCCTATTAAAGACTTCCTAATTTGATTAGATAAATAACTCCTTTTATTTATCTACTTATCAAATATAGTCTTTAATATTAATTATACTAGCAACAACATTATAATTTTATGAGACCATCTCCTACTAGGAAAAAGATTTTGACTTTTAATTAAATAATTAATTAATCAACAAATTAATTAATTTCCATTTAATTAAACGATAAAATAAAAATAATATAATTAAGCTATTCTAAATTTTCTTATTTTATTAAATCCATTTGGCCTTTATAAAAAGTCTACATGTGAACTAGATCCATTCTTACAAAAAGAAACAAGTCTACATGCCTCAATACAATTCTAGATTGACCCCTAAATTGGTCTGGTAGAATATATCAGGTGATCCATGCAAGCTCGTGTGGATTGGGGAACTTGGCTGGCTATCTAAATTTAAGCTCAAATAGACACAACCCGATCACAATCAACAAATGATTCACTTAGGTCCGATCTATTTAATTTTAGTTCATTCTACTAAAAAAGTATAATTGAACTCTTAAATAAAGATAGAGTAAGTTGATGTTACTCATTCATACCCTAGACAACCTTATTGGAGAAAGTGTATCCTCGTGAAGAATATCAGTAATCGCCAAGAGCTCATAGACCGCCTATAGCTCTCCAAGTTACCATTTACTCATATGACCACATTTTGAACTTGGATATTTTGACTTGTCCAGAAGCCATGTTTCAATATACACTATAGGAAACTTAACTTTAAGATTTAATATCCAATACCTCAAAACATCCATATAATGGTATTCTACTCTCATTTAATAAATGGAGCCACAATGTCCATATCTGTGAATGAAGTCTTCTATCGATTAACAAATGAATACCACCAAACTATAGAGGATATACTATGCTAAATTATCATACTCATTGATAGCTCTAATGATAACACTTATAACCATAAGTCCATCATTTATCTCAGAATTAAGATAGACTCTCCGATTGTCTTTAAATGAAAACTTTATCCATTGACGATTCTAGATAAAATATTTCATTTTGATCCAATTCAATGCACACAGTGCACTAGATTCTTTTGCCCAAAGACACTACACTTTGATGATTTAAGACTCATCATAACACAATTGATCCAACTCAATTGCTTGCAAAAGAATCTACAACTTTGACAAGATAAATGCACCCAACATTTTATCTTAAGTTGTGAATATTATTCATGACTAGCTAAAGAATTATATCTACCTCATACATATCTAGATGTATGTGAAGGAAAAAAAACTACGCGCAGCGAAAGCGTGAGAAAATTTAATAAAATTAGGGTTTGCGTATAAATAAAAACGTTCCCTTTATAATAACAAGAGCCTTAACCCTAGATTAATTGATGTATATAAAAAGTGGCATACCTTTTTCTCATGACGATTGAACAAGCACCGATTTGATTCCGCAAGATCTTCCAATCCAATCACGAATGTGAATCACCTAAGAATGTGGGCTCCCTTTCTTTATCTTGTTTACCGGAATATGGAAACAAATAAAATCTTGTTCCTTGTTAGTCACAATAATCCTCCAAGAGAAAAATCAAGAAAGTTCGGCCACTTGTGAATTATCAATCAATTTGATTGAAACTCACATGAACCTTGATTCGATGTTGTAAACAAAACCCTTTTGATGTAAAAGGATACTGGTGTACTATCAAAAATAAAAAAATTCCCCTTTTTCTCTTCTTGGTCGAATTCACACTATCTCTATGAGTTGGTCGAATTTTGTCCAGAGTAAATACCAAATTTTTCTCCCTCAAAATTTTCTCTTGCTTGGCCAAAATTAATTCTTGCAATTAATTAGAGCTGGCCGAAATTTCCAAACCTATATATATAGGATCATAAGTCCTCTCCTAAGAAGGATTTACTTGGTCGACAAGAATCCTTTCCTTTGTTGGATTTATTTGGTAGTTAAGAATCCTTATCTAAAAGGAATTCTATCCTCCTCTTATATATATACATAGCTTGCCAAAATTTCACAGAATATAATTACGAGACTTAATTCTTTTCCTAAGAAGGATTTACTTGGTAGTTAAGAATCCTTTCCTTAGGTAGATTTACTTGGTGGTTAAGAATCAATTCAAAAAGGAATTCTATTCTACATCAAGACTCCTAATCCAACTCAGTAGTGTATTTGTAACCATATTAAAGACTTCCTAATTAGATTAGATAAAAAATTCATTTTATTTATCTACTTATCAAATATAGTCTTTAACATTAATTATACTACCAACAATAGTATAATTTCATGAGACCATCTCTTACTAGGAAAAAGATTTTGACTTTTAATTAAATAATTAATTAATCAACAAATTAATTAATTTCCATTTAATTAAACAATAAAATAAAAATAATATAATTAAGCTATTCTAAATAGCCTTGCCGCCCAACCTTATATATGGGCCAATATATAATTTTCTTATTTTATTAAATCCATTTGGCCTTTATAAAAAGTCTACATGTGAACTAGATCCATTCTTACAAAAATAAACAAGTCTACATGCCTCAATACATTTCTAGATGGACCCCTAAATTGGTCTGGTAAAATATATCAGGTGATCCATGCAAGTTCGTGTGGATTGGGGAACTTGGCTGGCTATCTAAATTTAAGCTCAAATAGACACAACCCGATCACAATCAACAAATGATTACATTAGGTCCGATCTATTTAATTTTAGTTCATTCCACTAAAAAACTAAAATTGAACTCTTAAATAAAGATAGAATAAGTTGATGTTACTCATTCATACCCTAGACAACCTTATTGGAGAAAGTGTATCCTCGTGAAGAATACCAGTAATCTCCAAGAACTCATAGACCACCTATAGCTCTCCAAGTTACCATATTTACTCATATGACCACATTTTGAATTTAGATATTTTGACTTGTCCAGAAGACATGTTTCAATATACACTATTAAAAACTTAACGTTAAGATTTAATATTCAATACCTCAAAACATCCATATGATGGTATTCTACTCTCATTTAATAATGGAGCTACGATGTCCATATCTATAATTGAATTCCTCTGTCGATTAACAAAAAAAAAAATCCACTAAACTATCGAGGATAGACTATATTATATAATCGTACTCATTGACAGCTCAAATGATAACACTTGTAACCATAAGTCCATCATTTATCTCAAGATTGAGATAGACTCTCCGATTGTGTTCAAATGAAAACTTTTATCCATTGACGGTTCTAGATAAAGTATTTCATTGTGATCTTATTCAATGCACCCAGTGCACTAGATTTTTTTTCCCAAAGACGCCTCACTCTGTTGATTTTAGACTCATTATAACACATTTGATCCCATTCAAATACTAACAAAAGAATCTACAACTTTGACAAGATAAAGACGCCTAACCTTTTATCTTAAGTTGTGAATGTTATTCAAGACGAACTAAAGAATTTTGTCTACCTCATATATATCTAGATGTATGAACAATTCTTCTTTTGTCATAGTCTTTTGACCTTATGATTATTTACTTTTGAGAATTATAATAATTAAACTATAAATGCTATAAGATTTGTTATACTAGAAATCACTTTATAAATATGAAAAGATTGTCAATTACATTATTACACTCTTGCTATCGAGCATAATCCCAACAGTATGAACAATTCTTCTTTTCTCATAGTCTTTTGATCTTATGATTATTTACTTTTGTCAATTATAATAATTAAACTATAAATGCTATAAGATTTGTTAAACTAGAAATCACTTTATTAATATGAAAAGATTGTTAAATAAATTATTACACTCTAGCTATCAAGCATAATCCCAACATAATAGATATTATGACCCAACTCTAATTATGAACTACTGTACAAGATCACACCGTATGTAATAGTTATAAGGATTGACCCGAGTTGTATCGGTTTGTGTAAAAGCGTCTGCAGTTGAGAGAGTGCAGTTTCGGGTTTTTAGTGGAATAACACTAGAGTTAAAAATCAAAGAATATTAATTAATGAGTTTAATTAATTATTCCGAGGATTATTGGAGCTCAAAATACTGTTGGTCCATTAGGTCCCCTTGGTCATGGTTAATTAATTGAATTGTCCAATTAATTGTGTTACGAAAGTGACACGTATTTATTTGAGAATTAATTAAATAATGAGATTATTTAATTAATGAATATTGGTGATTAAATAACTTAAATAATAAGATAATTTAATTATGTTATTAATCTCTAAATAGAGGGTATTAGTCGATATTTGAGAGAATAAGAAAATATGATTATTTTATTTTATTAAATATTTGAAACATAATTTAAAACTTTTAAATTAAAATTTAATTTTTATTTTTTTAAAATAAAAGATATGAGATATTTTTTATATGAGATTTGAGATGCATGTTATCCAGACCGCGGTCTGTGCATGCTGCATACACATTGACCTACAGAGCGGCGTTGTCTAGGTGATACACCGCTCTCTGTGCCGCTGTCTAGACACTTACTTGGAGCGTGATACATTCAGCGGTCCTGACGGGATTTGGTTGCTTTTTGCCAAAACGATGCAGTTTCACTTTAGGCTTCATATAAATATACCATCTTCTTCCCAACTCCTTTTTGAGAGCTTCCTAACCTATTTTTGAGAGAGAGATAAAGTTCTTTAGTGAGAGAAGTTCCAAGAAACCATTTTTACTCAACCATCCTTAAAATCCAAATCATCAAGCATCTTTCAAGCATGGGTTACTTGTTTGTTCATGACTAGGTATTCTTTACATGTTCTAAACTTTATGTTTTCATTACTAAGACATGTATACCTAGGGTTTTAGTCTATTGCATATTAATTCCTTGCTTGCATGTTTAATTGCTTTTATGACATGCTTGTGTATTGATTGTTGGTTGAGATGCATTAATTTTTATAGCTAGCATTTAGGATGATTTTAATCTTCTAGTTAATTCTTCTTGCCTTAAGTGAAACTGCATCGTTTTGGAACATTGATATCTAGGATTTGCTTTAATTGTCATTATTAATCCTAGATAAGCATGAATGTCTTGACCCAACATTTTTGCATATTGAATATTCTTGCATATTCACTTAGGTTGCCATTATCTCTTCATTGTTGATTTAGTTTGTGGCTAAGTGGTTAGTGCACAAGGCTAGTGATCCAAAATCACTATTAAGGCCCGTTGGGTAGAGTGAAAGGGTTAGTAACTAGAGGGTTAGACAGGAGGTCAACCTAGGTTGTAAACTTTTTCTCAATAGTGGATTTTATGGATCAAGGGTGGCGCTCTAAACAGCTCGTGGTTTTTCCCATTTGGAGGGTTTCCACGTATATATTGCGTGTTGTCATTGTTTTATGTTTGTTGTCTTTTATTTGAACATTGTGGTATAATTGTTAATATTGATTAATTAGTAAAATTGGTAATTTATCGAATTAAAACCTATTCACTCCCCTCTAGGTTATAGACACATACTTTCTAGGGAATTTTAGTTGAGCATCACTCTCCTTAAGACTAGGTCTTTGAGCTGGAATATTTTTATCTTGACATGCGAATTATAATACCTTGCTACTCTCTGTTGGTAGGTCACATTTCTCAACCTGTAAATATCTCTTCTCTCATCCAACTTGTTCAAGTCTTGTTTTAACATTTCCACATTCCCTTCGGGATCGAAGAGCTGTACCCTAAGGGATTTGTGAATTATCTCAATTGAAATCACCTCTTCCATCCTGAATGTCAATGAGTAGGGTGTTTCCCTGTTGAGGTCCTCTCTGTAGTCCGATAGGCCCATAAGATATCATGTAATTTATCTGCCCAATTTCCTTTCCTTCCCTCTAGCTTCACCATCAGAGTATGCTTGATTATTCTGTTCACTGCCTCCGTTTGACCATTAGTCTAAGGGTGAACTGGTGTGGCGAAATAGTTCTTTATCTCAAATGTTGGGATTATACTTGACAACAAGAGTGTAATAATGTAATTGACAATCTTTTCATATTAATAAAGTGATTTATAGTTTAACAAATCTTATAGCATTTATAGTTTAATTATTATAATTGTCAAAAGTAAATAATCATAATGTCAAAAGACTATGAGAAAAGAAGAATTTTTCATACATAAAGACATGTATGAGGCAAACACAATTCATTAGTTAGTCTTGAATAATATTCACAACTTAAGATAAAAGGTTGGGCGCCTTTATCTTGTCAAAGTTGTAGATTCTTTTACTAGCATTTGAATGGGATCAAATGTGTTATGATGAGTCTAAAATCAAAGTGAGGTGTCTTTAGGCAAAAGAGTCTAGTGCACTGGGTGCATTGAATAGGATCATAATGAAATAATTTATCTAGAAACGTCAATGGATAAAAGTTTTCATTTGAAGACAATCGGAGAGTCTATCTCAATCCTGATATAAATGATGAACTTATGGTTACAAGTGTTATCATTTGAGCTATCAATGAGTATGATTTTATAGCATAGTCTATCCTCGATAGTTTGGTGGTATTCATTTGTTAATCGATAGAGGACTTCATTTATAGATATGGACATTGTGGCTCCATTTACTAAATCATAGTAGAATACCATCTTATGGTTATTTTGAGGTATTGAATATTAAATCTTAATGTTAAGTTTTCAATATCGTCTACTGAAACATGGCTTTTGTACAAGTCGAAATATCCAAGTTCAAAATGTGGTCATATGAGTAAATATGGTAACTTGGAGAGCTATTGGCGATCTATGAGCTCTTGGCAACTACTGGTGTTCTTCACGAGGATGCACTTTCTCCAATAAGGTTGTCTAGGGTATGAATGAGTAGCATCAACTTATTCTATCTTTATTTAAGTGTTTAATTTTAGTTCTTTAGTGGAATAAACTAAAATTAAATAGATCGGACCTAAGTGAATCATTTGTTGATTCTGATTAGGTTGTGTCTATTGGAGCTTCAATTTAGATAGCTCGCTAAGATCCCCAATCAACACGAACTTGCATGGATCACTTGATATATTCTACCGGACTAATTTAGGGGTCCATCTAGATTTGTATTGAGGCATGTGGACTTGTTTCTTTTAGTAAGAATGGGTCTAGTTCACATGTGGACTTTTTATAAAGGTCAATTGGATTTAATAAAATAAGAAAATAATATATTGGCCCATATATATGATTTGGGCGGCAAGGCTATTTAGAATAGCTTAATTATATTATATTATTTTAATATTTAATTATTTAATTAAATGGAAATTAATTAATTTGTTGATTAATTAATTATTTAATTAAAAGTCAAAATCTTTTTCCTAGTAGGAGATGGTCTCCTAAAATTCTACTATTGTTAGTAGTATAATTAATATTAAAGACTATATTTGATAAGTAGATAAATAAAAGGAGTTATTTATCTAATCAAATTAGGAAGTCTTTAATATGGTTACAAATACACTATTGAGTTGGATTAGGAGTCTTGGTGTAGGATAAAATTCCTTTTTGAAAAGGATTCTTAACCACCAAGTAAATCTACCTAAGGAAAGGATTCTTAACTACCAAGTAAATCCGTCTTAGGATAAGAATTAAGTCCCCTAATTATATTCTATGAAATTTCGGCCAACTTTGTATATATAAGAGGATGATAGAATTCCTTTTAGATAAGAATTCTTAACTTCCAAATAAATCCACCTAAGGAAAGGATTCTTGCCAACCAAGTAAATCCTTCTTAAGAGAGGATTAATCATCCAATATATATATGTGTTTGAAATTCGGCCAGCCCATATTTGCAATTGCAAGAATCATTTTCGGCGAAGCTTGGGATTTTCTAAAGAGAGAATTCGGCCAAGCAAGAGAGAATTTTGAGGGGGAAAAAATTGGTTTTTACTCTGGACAAAATTCGACCAACTCTTAGAGATAGTGTGAATTCGGCCAAGAAGAGAAAAAAAGAGGAACGTTTTTATTTTCGATAGTAAACTAGTATCCTTTACATCAAAAGGGTTTTGTGTACAACATCGAATCAAGGTTCATGCGAGTTTCAATCAAACTGATTGATATTTCACAAGTGGCCGGACGTTCTTGATTTTTTCTCTTGGAGGATTATTGTGACTAACAAGGAACAAGATTTTATTTGTTTCCATCCTCAGGTATACAAGATAAAGAAAGGGAGCCCACACTCCTAGGTGATTGATATTCGTGATTGGATTGGAAGATCTTGTAGAATCAATTCGACGCTTGTTCAATTGTCACGAGAAAAAGGTACGGCACTTTTTATATATATCAATTAATCAAGGGTTAAGGTTCTCGTTGCATAAAAGGGATTTTTTTGTATTTATACCATAACCCTAATTTTATAAATTTTCTTAAGCTTCTGTTGCGCATGGTTTTTTCCCTACAGAAGTCTTGACACATATTTCTGAAGTTGTCACTATCAAATTGAGTTTCGTTGTCTGTGATTATAGTTTCCGGGATTCCGAACCGATAAATGATATTTTTCTTTACAAAATTGGTTGTGTTAGCTTCAGTGATGTGTATTAGTGCTTCCGTTTCAACCCATTTTGTAAAGTAGTCGACGACCACTATGGCATTCTTTGCCCCTCCTTTAGTTGCGGTTGTCATAGGACCACTCAGATCCATTCCCCACATGGCAAACAGCCATGGCGATGTCAAAATTTTCAACTGCACGGGTGGTCTTCGGATGTCATTAGCTAACTTTTGACAGCCAGCGCATTGATTTGCAACACCTTATACGTCTTTAAATAGAGTCGGCTAGTAAAAACCTTGCCTAAGCATTTTATGTGCCAAGCTTTTGCCACCCGAGTGGTTCCCACAGACTCTCCTGTGGATGCTTTCCAATATTTGCTTACCTCTGATCAGGTCCACACATTTCTTAAAGGCTTTAGAGAACCCTTTTTTGTATAGCTCTCCTTCTATCGAATATCGTGTGGCTCTATACCTGAGACGCTTTACCTCGGGTGTCTCTATCGAGAGTACACCCTTCTTTAAATATTCTCTGATCGGGATCATCCAAGTAGCTGATTGCACTTCAGCTACTTTTACCTATGACACTTCAGCTTGATCTTCATTCTCGATACTCGACCTTTGTAGAAGGAGGGTTAAGATCGTTTTTTACCATATACCAGTGGCTGACGCCAATTTTGACAACGCGTTCACTTTCTTATTTTTTTCCTTCAGTATCTGGGTGATTTTGAATGTTTTGAACCTTTTGAGGAATGTCTTGGTTACAGTTAAATATACGGCCATGTTGCTGTACTTGGCTTGGTACTCATTTAGAACATGATTGACTACCACCTGAGAATCACAGAATATTTCCAACTCATCTACTCCCAATGTTGTTCACACCGTAAGGGCTGCCAGGAGCTCTTTATACACTGCCATATTGTTATTGGCTTTGAAGTCAAATCGCAATGCACATTCCACCTGGTCACCCTCTGGTGTGGATATAACTAGACCTGCCCCGCTGTCGTACGTGTTTGTCGATCCATCTATATGTATTTTCTAAGCAAACAAGTCTTTTTCTCTTAACATCTTGATCACTTCGTTGTTTGGCTTAGTAAACGCCGTAACCAAATCCGCTACAACTTGTCCTTTGATCGTTGTTCTTGGCGAATAGACTATGTCAAACTCACTCAATTCTACTGCCCACTTAGTCAACCTTCCTGACACCTCAGGTTTTGATAAAATCTGTTTCAAGGGACAATCAGTTTACACTTCAATTTTGTGAGCTTGAAAGTACGGTCTCAGCTTTCTCGCTGCTATTACTAGGGCCAAAGCCATTTGTTCAGTTTGAGAGTATCTCATTTCCACACGTAACAGGGCTTTGCTAGTATATTATACAAGTTTCTGTATTTCCTTTTCCAATATGAGCAGTATCGATCCTGTCGCTACATTTGTAACAGATAGGTAAAGATATAGCACTTCCCCCTCATGAGGTTTAGACAAAACTGGAGCTTTTCCCAAGTATTCTTTGATTTTTCTAAATGCTTGCTCGCACTCATCATTCCATTATACCTTTCTTCCTATCTTAATTGCCTTGAAGAAGGGCAGGCATTTGTCCGTTGATTTACTTATGAACCGGCTCATAGATGATAGGCAACCTGTTAGTCTTTGAATTTCCTTCAATGTCCTAGGAGTTCTCATTTCTTCCAAGGCTCTTATTTTCTCTAGGTTTACTTCGATCCCTCTTTGGTAAACTTGAAATCCCAGGAACTTACCTAACGGTACTCCAAACATGCATTTTTTTGGATTCAGTTTCATCCCATATTTTCATAGCACCTCAAACGTCTCTCTTAGGTCGGTTGGATGATCTCCGGAAATTACACTTTTGGTTAACATATTATCCACGTATACCTCTATACTCCTACTAATCTGTCGAGCAAACATTTTATTTTCCATCCTTTGGTAAGTTTCCCTGGCATTTTTTTAATCCAAATGGCATGATCTTATAGCAATACAATCCTTGTTCAGTTGTGAATAAGGTTTTTTCCTCATCTGGTTCAAACATCTTGATCTGGTTGTAACCTGAATAGGCATCCATAAAACTTAAATGTTCATGACCGGCTGTTGCATCTACCAACTGGTCAATCCGAGGTAAAGAGAAGTTATCCTTTGGACAGGCTTTTTTAAGGTCAGTGAAATCACACACATTCTCCATTGGCCATTCTTTTTTTTTACTAGGACTACGTTAGTGAACCAGTCGGGATATCTCACCTCGTGAATAGATCCTGCGGCTAATAGCTTGTCCACCTTTTCCTTGATCGCCTTGCTTCTTTTTGGGTTGAAGCGTCTCTTCTTCTAGATAACTGGCTTTTGATCAGGATTCACTGCTAAGTAGTGTGAAATCGTCGTTGATCGATCCCTGGCATGTCTGCATGCTCCCAAATGAACATATCCTTGTATTCTTTTAGGAGCTCAACCATCTTGCTTTCATCGAGCTTTATCAGTTGAGACCCAAGCCTAACTATCTTTTTCGGATCATCGTTGCTTATGGCTACTTCCATAGTTGGTTCTTCCTGGCCTTTGTTATTCTCTGACGCCGCCTCTCTCGGGTCCAGGTTGAACCCGGTCTGGTTTTTGGCATTTGCCTCCATTTGGTCTATTTTTAGGTCTTCACCTTTTTCAATAGCATCCAATTGCATTACCCCCGACTCTGCATTTTCCCTGTATACAGCGAGATTCACTTTCCTGGCCCATTACTGTGAGCTTTTCATAATCCCTACACCAACTTCGGTCGAAAATTTCACAAATAGAGTATAGGTTACCATTAGTGCTTTTATTTTGTTTAGGAAGGGTCGGCCTAGTATGGCGTTATATGTCCAATTCTCGACATTTACGACCACGAAATTTAGTAATACTGTCCTTGTACAAGGAATGCTTTCGGCTTCGACTTGTAGTTTAACAGTTCCTAACGCCCTGACTTCGATTCCTCAAAAACCCTCAACGGTACCTTTAATGGTTGGAGATCATTCCTCTGTAACCCGATTTGGTCAAACGCCTCTACACTCAAAATGTCTGTCCAGCAACCATTGTCAATTAGTATTTGCCTTACTTGCTTACGACCAATGCGAGCTGACACAACATTTGCGTCGTTTGGTCTGACCTCTGATTCCTGTGCATCTACTTCAGTGAAAGTTATTGGCCCCCATCATTTCCTTACTTTTTTCCGATCGGGACATAAACGATTCACCTAAATACTTCTTTGGTTGTTCATGGTTTCCCTAACTTCAGACATCCTTTATCTGCTACTGCTTCTGGTATTGGGGCCACCAAAAATGGTGTTGATTGCCCTACTATCCGAGTATTTCTTTGGGCTCCTATAACTCCTGTCTTGATCCCTTATGTGGGTATCTTTTTGTTGATCCTCCCCTCCTCTGAGGATGATGTCAATGAGGTGACCTTCTCGGATTAGCTTTTCAATGTAATCCTTTAGTTGGTAACATTTGAAGGTTTCGTGGCCATTTTCTTGGTGGAATCGACAGTACTTTGTAGTATCTCTGTTTACGAAATTTGATTGCCTTGGAGGTTTTTTATATAAGGTTTTGTCTCCTATTATATTTATGATTTCCTCCTCTGCTTTTTGGCTGACGAGGTATAGTTGGTGTACTGGTGCCTCGGATTTCTCCATGCTCTATCATTATCTTTTCATCGGTCGTTTCCTTTTCCTCCATTGCCCTTCGGATCGTTCTTACCATTGTTTTTCGAACCATCTTTTTGGCTATTTTGACTGCTGGAAGGATGACCCCCATGTATGAACTCTCCCCCATATGCAATTTTTTCTTCTTCTGTAATGGCATATCCCCCGACAGAATCTACCATGCTCGCATACGTGGTCGGTCCCCACTGCCTTAGGTTAAAGATTAGGTGACTGTGTTGCAAGCTATTTATGAATACGGATACCACTGCATCATCGTTGGGATCCTGAACTTCCGATACCTTCTGTGAAAACCTGGTTAAATAATCTTTTAGCTTTTCATCTTTACTTTGCCTCAAGGTAGAAAGAGCTGACATCAATTTCCTCAATTGGATATTTGCCATAAATTGGCTGGTGAATGCTCGTGTCAATCCTTCGAAACTCTTGACGAACCCTAAAGTTAATACACCAAACCATATGGATCCCTAGCCTCCTAATGTCTGAGGGAACATACGACACATGAGGGCATCATCATAGTTGTACGGAGCTATGATGCTCTTGCATCTTCTGATATTCTCCACATGCGGCATCCAGAATTTAGTTGAAAAACGAGCCTGCCTTATGGTATCAGCAAATGGACTCCCAAATTTCCAGACCAAGTGGTTTTCTTGACTTTCCTTTTTCTCCAAATCTTCTATCCTTCTAAGAAGAACTCCACATTCTCCTTCGGGTTTGC
The DNA here is from genome assembly GCA_032871835.1 of Dipteronia dyeriana. Classification (NCBI taxonomy): domain Eukaryota; kingdom Viridiplantae; phylum Streptophyta; class Magnoliopsida; order Sapindales; family Sapindaceae; genus Dipteronia; species Dipteronia dyeriana. The sequence continues at coordinate 107,952,722 of CM065300.1, read as the reverse complement.
CTTGCCTATCTAACCTTTGGTGGATTGTGAGCCCATACGGGTCTCTTGGCCTTCAGGGGGCGTGCTCGACTTCACTTAAATCCGATCGAGGCTTCTTTTCCCATCCATCATACCTATCTTCTTGCTCATAGTATTGTCCTGGATCGCCGTACCCCGCGGTATCCTCGTGTGAGCTTAACCCTTCACGTTCCTCCGCTCTTCTATCCTGATATAGGTTATTTCTTCTATGTGAATGTTTTTTTTTGTTCTGCTTTTCTGCTCTATCTCTTTCGGATTTTCGGGGTGCTCCTAGAGCAGTTGTCACGATCTCAAAGCGCATTTTAGGTCCTTGAGCTACCATGGGTGTAGAGAGCTGGTATGGTGAACATAGATTTGCAGTTGCAGTTATGCTAATTCCCTATCTATCGGCGTCATCAATGACTCTCCACAGGGATTCTTGGACTTGCCTAAATGAATCTGGAGATATTTCTACAGTCAAGTTAGTTGTTGTCATGGCATCCTGTCTGTTTGATGGTGGAATTCTTGGAGGTAGATCTGTCCCTGGTGCATTGGCGTCCAAGACGTTTGCCCCTTGTGAACCGCCAACATTGTGTCGAAACGAATTTCTATCACTGCTAGAGACCATAATTTTACCTTATATGCTGGCTAGTCAAAACAGCGGAGGTTAACTCCCTTCTTCTAACGCCAGTTGTTGACGGTGATTTTTTGATGGATCACACGTCGAATAGAAAGTAGGTGAGATCACTCAATTGCAAATTATAAATTACTAAGGAATTAAAGAAAACTTGAAGATTTTACGTGGTAAAACCCTAACGTGGGGAAACATCCACGGTTGCCGATGATGGCTGGAAAAAATGTAATAATTAAACACTCAATCTCTCGTGCTCTCTATATCTCTTTTCTTTTCTTTTTTCTCAACCCTTTCATGGGTTGCTAAATTTTTTTATTTTAAATGATTTCAAGAATAGTTTTTCTTAGACTGTACCAACTTTTCTTTACAAATTGTTTGAAAAATTATTTGAGTAGAGAACTGGGTAAACCCAATATTCAATTCTCTTAAGCTCATTTCAATAGAAGGATTGAACAAGAGTAACCTCCTCAAGTGAAGTTCGGACATATTAATCTCAATCTCTATCTAATCTCAAATGGTTTACCAATTCTATACCTTCTAGATTCTATGCCCTCTGGGTTGGTGAATTTGTAAAGAGATAAGTCCCTTATTTTGATAGATGTGCATTCATGAACAATCATTTGTGGGTGATTGGAAACCCATAAGGGATATACAACCAATTCTATACCTTCTAACATTTGATCATTGTACATTCATGTTAATTACAAATACACCCATAGTTTGCTTGTGGATCCATCAACTCCCTAGTATTAACCATCATATTTTAACACACATTTCTCTGTAACACTAAATGCATGTTAGGTTAATTAACATAATTGTAGTTGAAGTTTAACTATTAACTTTTTAAAAATCCCAACCATCAAGCCTTTAGTTTTTATGTTTTATTTTAGTTTAATATTAGTTAACTTGTTTTAGCCATATTAATTTCCCTTTCCCTATGGACAACACCCGACTTGCTATTGTACTAGTTTTATAAGCTTTTGAGGCATTATTGTGTTTCCTTATAATTTTTTTTAGAAGTATGATTTCTAACGACAAAAAAGTACTTGTCAGTACTAGTGGCCACTATGAAGGATGCTTCCTAGAATGAGGAATGGGTCATCGTTGGATGTGACTTGGATGCTTGTTCTATGTAGGAGGGTCTGAGTTCGAGGTCTCCACCTGATTCAGCAGTAAGCCCACATGGGAAAAATGTAAACTCTCTACTGAGCCAGAGGAGATTTTGAAGGCCATCATGGCTCGATCGTATGTCAACATGAAGTATCCTACCTCAGATGCTTTTGAGGCTAGGAGTGTAGACCATTACCTCTGCATCTCCCTTACTTCCCCAGGTAGATAAAATTTCTTACTCTGTTTATGTCATACTCCTTTGTTGATTTCATAGATACTAACCCCTCTGTTTTGGTAGTTTACGTATTCCCTTTATCGGTCCACGAAGAAATTATGCAGTCTGAGGACCTGACTTGCTCTATTCATGCCTCTCCTCGTTGGTCTCCTTCTACTAGAAATCTTCCTCCTAACAAAACTCCTCTTTCTGCCAGAATTCCTCTTTCTAAGACCCCTCTTATCATGGATGAGCAAGGCAGGCATGTATCAGTTGTAGGGAAAAACGGGTTAAAAACGCAACGGAAGCGTGATAAAAATGAAACTAGGGTTTGTGTATAAATAAAAAAAAATCCCTTTTATTAACAAGAACCTTAACCCTAGATTAATTGATGTATATAAAAGTATCATACCTTTTTCACGTGAAGATTGAACAAATGCCGAATTGATTCATTAAGATCTTCCACTCAAATCACGAACGTGAATCACCTAGGAGTGTGGGCTCCCTTTCTTTAAATTATATTCTTGAGGATGGTGACAGAGCAAAAATCTTTTCTTTGTTAGTTACAAATATCCTCCAAGAAAAAAATCTAAGAACGTCCGGTTACATGTGAATTATCAATCAATTTGATTGAAACTCGCGTGAACCTTGATTCGATGTTGTACACAAAACCCTTTTGATGTAAAGGATATTAGTATACTATCGAATACAAAAATGTTCCCCTTTTTTCTCTACTTGGCCGAATTCCCACACTAATGCTTAGAGATGATCGAATTTTGTCTAGAGTAAAACTAGATTTTTCTCCCTGAAAATTCCTATGATGACCAAATTCTTCTCTTAGAAAAATTAGCTTGGCCGAAATTCACCTCTAGTTGCCTTAGTCATGACCGAAATTCTCTTGCACATATATATACCATGATAAATCCTTTCCTAAGAAGGATTTGCTTGGTTGTCAAGAGTCCTTTCCTTATGTGGATTTATTTAGTAGTTAAGAGTTCTTATCTAAAAGGAAATCTAACTTCTCCTATTACCATATGTTGTTGGCCGATTTTACTCTTTGATTTAGATTAGTAGAGTTTATTATTTCCTAAGAAGGATTACTTGATGGACAAGAATCCTATCCTTAGGTAGATTAACTTGGTGGTTATGAATCCTTTTCAAAGAAGAATTCTACCACTAAGTAGTTTTACTTGGTGACCAAGAATCCTTTTCCAATAAGAATTCTTTCCTACACCAAGACTCCTAATCCAACTCAATAATGTATTTGTAACCATATTAAAGACTTCCTAATTTGATTAGATAAATAATTCCTTTCATTTATCTACTTATAAAATATAGTCTTTAACATTAACTTTACTACCAACAATAGTATAGTTTTAGGAGACCATCTCCTACAAGAAAAAAGATTTTGACTTTTAATTAAATAAATAATTAATGAACAAATTAATTAATTTCCATTTAATTAAATAATAAAATAAAAATAACATATTTAAGCTATTCTTAATAGCCTTTGCCGCCCATACCATATATGTAATGGCCATATATTATTTTTGTTATTTTATTAAATCTATTAGACCTTAATAAAAAGTCCACATGTGAACTAGACCTATTCTTACAAAAAGAAACAAGTTCACATGCCTTATTACAATTCTAGATGGACCTTTATTGGTCCGGTAGAATATATCAAGCGATCCATGCAAGTTGGTGTGGATTGGGGATCTTGGCGGGCTATCTAAATTTAAGCTCCAATAGACACAACCCAATCACAATCAACAAAAGATTCACTTATGTCCGATCTATTTAATTTTAGTTCATTCCACTAAAGAACTAAAATTAAACTCTTAAATAAAGATAGAATAAGTTGATGTTACTCATTCGTACCCTAGACAACCTTATTGGAGAAAGTGTATCCTCATGAAGAATACCAATAATCGCCAAGAGCTCATAGATCGCCAATAGCTCTCCAAGTTACCATATTTACTCATATGACCATATTTTGAACTTGGATATTTTGACTTGTCCAGAAGCCATGTTTCAATAGACACTATTGAAAACTTAACGTTAAGATTTAATATCCAATACCTCAAAACATTCATATGATGGTATTCTACTCTCATTCAATAAATGGAGCCACGATGTCCATATCTATAAATAAAGTCCTTTATCGATTAACAAATGAATACCACCAAACTATCGAGGATAGACTATGCTATATAATCGTACTCATAGATAGCTCAAATGATAACAGTTGCAACCATAAGTCCATCATTTATCTCAGGATCGAGATAGACTCTCCATTTGTCTTCAAATGAAAACTTTTATCTATTGACGGTTCTAGATAAGGTATTTCATTTTGATCATATTCAATGCACCCACTGCACTAGATTCTTTTGTCCAAAGACACCACAGTTTGATGATTTTAGACTCATCATAACACAATTGATCCCACTTAAATTCTAGCAAAAGAATCTACAACTTTGACAAGATAAATGTGCCCAACCTTCTATCTTAAGTTGTGAATATTATTCAAGACTAACTAAAGAATGGTGTCTACCTCATACATATCTAGATGTATGAACAATTCTTCTTTTCTCATAGTCTTTTGACCTTATGATTATTTACCTTTGACAATTATAATAATTAAACTATAAATGCTATAAGATTTGTTAAACTAGAAATCACTTTATTCATATGAAAAGATTGTTAATTACAATATTACACTCTTTCTATTGAGCATAATCCTAACATCAGTCCCATGCGGTACTAGTGTACCTTCTCTTCCCTTACCTCCTGCTCCTTGATCCCACATGGTAGAATTTACAGCCAGATTGGCCAGGGTGAGGGTCAAGCTCTTGCTACTACTATTGCCACTACTCCACCATCTCTAATCCCCACTCCCCCTCCTACCACGGTAACTGTGCCAACTACCAGTGGTGATAGAGGTCTTGACCTTGCTGCTATTAATGCCCTAGTTATCAACTAGAATAATCTCGATCGCGGTAGAGAAGTAATGACCTGGCCAGGCCCGGTTCGCAGCTTCATGTCTTGGTGGGTGGCTACAGGTTATGACCTCCATGCTGGTCAACGTCTTGTTCACCAGGGGTCTGTTCTCCAAGCCGAAGTAAAAAGTGTTTCACCCTTGAAAATACAAACACGGTTATAAGCTCAAGGCAAAGCTAGAGGGGGGATGAATAGGTTAGACACTTTTTTTGACTCCCTTAGAAACAAACAAAAGTTTGTCCCTCTAGATTGCTTGTATCACAATATATATATATATCAATTAAAGACACTAAATCAATATATAAAACAAGTGAAGTGTGATACAAACAAGTAATTGTTATATATACACAAAATATAACATAGAAAGGAAGTCAACTTACATAAAGAGTTCTATCCATAGTATTCAAATAACAAGTACAAATATAAGAGAGATAGGCACAGAGAAAAGTTGAGACAAGATATAACGTGGTAAACCTTCAAAGAGGAAACATCCACGAGTTAGCAACCACTGGCAAACAAAATCCACTAGTAGATAAGACAAGTACAATCTCTTAAGTGACCCATTCACCTAGAAACTACCCTCATATCCTACTCATGAAGATGTTGCCCTCTTGCTCAACAATCCGAGGCCTCACACCTCTTGTCAAGACATCCTTGCTCACCCTTCCGGATCCTCACGACCCTAGGCAAGACTTTTTGCTCAACTATCCAAGTCCTCTCGACTCTAGTTAAGACTTCCTCGCTCACCCATCGGGATCCTCACGACCCTAGGCAAGACTTCTTGCTTGACTATCCGAGTCCTCCCAACTCTAGTCAAGACTTCCTTGCTTGACAATCCAAGGTCTCACACCCCTTGCCAAGACTTTCTTGCTCAACAACATAGGTCTCACACCTATTGTCAAGACTTCCTTCTCACAAGGCATCTAGGTGATCATGAATGCAAAACGCAAACAAGCATGCAAAATACAATGTTATGATAAACACATCTTATGGAAAATACTAGACATGAGCATGAATTCACAAAACAAATGTAGTCTAGTCAATCATGCATGTGTAATCCATCTTGATCATGTAAGATATGTTCAACATTAATTACAACCTAGATACATGCATAGATCTAAAACCTGAATCACAAGATATGTTCAATTAACACATAATCAAGTTAAAATCTCATAAACCAAAAACATGCTAAAATCATATGACAAAGTCATTTAGATTAAAGATAAAGTTCTAGAGCATATTTCTATAGATAGATTCAACAAAAACACATGAATAACTCAAAAGAACATAAGCACATGTATCATAGTGAGAAATCGGCCAAAGAGAGCCTAATACATGTGAGAAACTATTTTTCACAAAATCAATCAATCAAAGATCATCAAATAGTCCTAGAATCAAAGCTAGCACAATACACTCCCAAACATGTGAAAACATAGGCAAAATCAAAACCTAACTCAACATGAAAGATTTCAATTGAAACTCAACCTAGCTTTAAAAGAGTTCAAAACTTAAATCAAAACAATCACAAGAAACATATATATGTTGAAGAAGAAAACCCAAGGCAATTGACCGAGTTTTAAAAGAAAACTTTGAGAGAAACCTTATTTGATTTTGGTGCAGTCCCGTTTTAGTGAGTTTAGACTCCAAAAAAAGCAATAAAACTCACTCAGACCTTCAGAGAAAAGATGGAGGATGAATAGTAAAACACTCTCAACTTTGAATCACTCTTATCGAAGTTCAAATGGAGAAGTTATGGTGTTTGGAAGGTGAGAAAATGTAGAAACAAAATTTCTGCACTCTAGTTTTAAATTTCTTCTTAGAATGAAATTTCAGAGGGAAGAGGAATATAAGGGAGAGGGAAAGAATGAATCAAAAAGACCAAAAAGCCCTCCTTTGTTATTGCTTCCCCACGATGTCACATGGGCATCTCAAGGTAGCAAGGAGTTGCAGCCGAGATGGCCACGCACCATCTCGGGCTTGCACCTCTTGACGGCCTTTGGCCAAGGTGCAACTTACTTGTACTCCGAACTCTGAATTCGACCGTTCTCAGGCTTCCGAACTAGAAATTTGAATCTGTTTACGGATTACAAACTGTAACTCACTCACGGACATGGACATATAAGATACTCAACCCATAAAATAAAAATTCAACTCGATATACGAAGGCGAGGATAATGTATGCAACATAAGTTGAAAGTGTAGTATCTTTTGACTTAGAGCTTGAAATCAATAGTATGAGTAACCGAAATGACCGGAACTCAATCAAGAATGATTTAAGACTAAATTCAAGTTCAATATCCATGTTTTACAACCATATAAACATACAAACACAATTCACACTAGAATGCAAACTACATAGAGATAGTCTCTAATCATGCATTTTCCAAAATATGTTATTTCCATACCAATGCATGAGCATTCATCTTCAAGTGTATGAATGTGTTATACATGGTGCACAATGATGCAGGGACACATATGAATGAATTGTATGTGTGTGCCTATAATGGTGAACAACGATACAGGGACACATATGTATGAATTATGTGTGTGTGCCTAAGCCTTGTAAGAGAAAGGTAAGGTCTTAGTTTACTTTTGTAGAACCACATTGCATCCTTTCTGTATGACTATTTTGAACTTGCTTTGACTTGTTGTTCATTCTTTGAAGCTTGAATCATCATGAATTTAAACAACTAAATCATTACAAGTAAACATCATTTTGATATGGAATTAATGCCAACACAATCTAAAACCTAACAATCTAAAACCTAACAATCTCCCCATTTGGCAAATTACATGTCAAAACACCTATACATTTACTACAAATATAAAAATGAAGATAGGTCACAAAATCACTCCCTCACATTACAATGAGTAAGATTCCTATAACTAATCTTTATCAACTTTTGAACTTAATCTTGATATTCTCTTGAAGCAACCTATAAATCATCTCAAAGCACAATGTATATACAAGAGAACAACAACAAATGGCAACATATAATATGGATAAGAATATACAATTAAGTCCACAAATACAAATACATGTATCTCCCCCTCAATACATACCAAAATGCAAGAATTCTTAACCAAATCTCAATACTAATTATTACATGCCATTGAAAGTTCAAAAGTTCACAAAACAAACAACATATAAAGAAACTAAGTAACTAGCATCTATTTCTCCCACTTTTTGACATGAAATGATGCCAAAAGTTAAAAAATATACCACAAGACTCAAATACTAGCTACTTGGTCCACCAAAGAAAGTAGTGTGAGTAGTTGATCTAACATAATGCTTGAGAGGTGGTCTTGAACTTGAAGCAATACACTCCTCCAACTCTTTTATCCTTGCATCTTGTTGAACAACTGTAACACTAAGCTCATCAACCTTCTTCATCAATAGTAAAGCCCAATCCAGAAGAATATTTGTGCTAATCACGTGACTATCGACTTGAGAACTACTAAAAAGTTCAAAAGTATCACAAGTCTTACCCTTATTCTTATATGACATGTATGACACACGTTTATCACAATACTTTTCCAAGGGTTGAACTAACACATCATCTTCTCTACTCTAACGAGCTAAACACATTGAAGTTATAAACCCCGGTAATGCAAGCTTTTTATCACCTCTAGTAGACAAACCCGCACTATCAATATAATACATTAGATGATCCCCAAGATTTATAGGTTGATTAGTCACCAAGGCATACATTATTTTGATATTGTCCATATTCAACTAAGTTGAATTCGAAGATCCAATAATGTTAGTGCAAATGAATAGATGCAAAAATGCACTAGCCCAAGAAACTTGTTAATGTTTTTCGGGTTAACTCTAAACACAACACCCTTAATCTCTATCAAAACATCCAATAAGGTGGCACTTTCTCCATATTCAAGATAAAACTCTCTAACAAGAGTATCATTCACTATTCCTAACATGTTCACCTAAGATTCCCAATTTCTATCCTTTAAGCACTTAAGAATATAAGAATCTTTACACTTACCTAAGTCAATGGCTCTCTCAAGAAATATCTTCTTATTTCCAAAAATTCCTAAATCTTTTGATCTTGAAGCTTTGGATCCTTTTGAGGTAGACTTGGCTTTCACAACCGGATTCAATTGATTTCCACCTCCGGTAATCTTAGTTCTTCCCATTTGTTCTTGTGTTATAAAATGCTATATACATACAACAAAATTGAGTGCAAGACAAAACAAGCATATTAGTCACAAATATATAAAAACAAAGACATATGACTTAAGAATGAATCATCATGCAAGACAAAGATAGTGAGTAATATCTTACAAGTATCATTAAGTTAAAATATGCCAACATGTAACAAAATGAAGCATGCGAACATATCATAAAAGAAAACGATGTCTAGCATACAATGCCCCCTTGATAAATGCTAGAACTAAAATCAGTGATAGCATAAAGTTCTCAAAGATGTTCACACAATCACATATTCAAGCAATTTGAAGAAATATCAACAAAATAAGCTTCATATGCTAAGAGAGATACACAAAGATTTTTAAAGTTCTCTTATAATTCTTCAACAATTGCTAAAATATCATCATACTCATAAACAAAGTGTGTGTGTGAGAGAGATATGCTTCAAATATATATCAAGAAGTAGTTTGATAATCAACATGCAAACAATTTCCAACAACTATTCATCTTAAGCTTTTTCCATAAAAAGTCAAACCGATTATCATCCGGGATTTTTGCTTTTAAGAGAATAGATTTCAACACATGAGTGTGTGTGCATGTGGCTCGTCATCCCATTTATGTTTTTCAACCCGAGCTCATTTGATTTACAACTATACTCCTTTTTAAGCCTTCCTCCTTTTCTTTTTAGGCTTTGAATCAAAGAATTTATTTATTTTTATTTCATTTCAACACTTATTTGATTTTTCCTTTTTTTTACATAAACATAATTTACTTCATGAAGGCTTTCACTAATCACAATGGTGTAGCTCTTTCCAACATTGGGTAGCTTTCACAACCAATGTGTGTAGCCCTTTCCATGAAACTGCACGTTGAGTTCTATGTATTTGCCGAAGCAAAATGGATACTAACCATAGGTCATTTTAAATGTACTTAAGCACGAAAACTTCAAGGTGTATCCAATGTTTACATATTAGTAAACTCAACCTACTAGCAAAAAATATAAGAGAAGCAAGGTGCAATTTTAGAAAACCAAGATTTTATGGCTCATAAGCACATGATCTAAGAGCAATTAGTAGAGACTTATTCAAGATCATTATTTCTCTAATGAGTAGCTTTCAAAGAATATGAAGCTCATATTTTCAAAAGTGATGCCACTCAATATACTATACACAATCAATCATCAAAGTTAAGATCAATGTGAACAATATCACTATTAGATCCTAAAATAGCAAATGTCAATGAGAACCATATGTATGCTAAACAAAATTCTCTAATATGACATGCTATGAGATGTATATCAAAAATTGAGTCAAAAGATGAATATCTAAGAGAACGTACATTAGAGTATAGAGATACCTTTTTGCACAATATATTCACCAAATATCATACATCGACCCTTTTTATGAGCACTCTTGCCTTGAATGTCCTCATGACACCAAGTTGACGATGTTTCACAAAAAGAGTATAAAAAGCATAATATTTCAACTTAATCAACCCATATATCAAAAAACTTCTCTAAAGTTAATCAACAAATTTTGACCATCATAACAAACATGATGTGAGATAACCAAGTTCATATCAATACATGGAGCATTCAAAGCTAGCAAGCAAGAATTCTCAACACAATCGATGTATTTCCTCAAAACTATCTCACATGTTCTTCTTATATTAGTGATAAGAGCACTCACCCTTGAACCATTTGTTCTTGGGTGTACCTACACAAACATTTCCAATATCATCCTTGACATCAATGTTAAATCTAGAGTAAAGTCATTCAATGACTTGATTAACAAAAATATCATTAACACACTCTTCCTTAACATTTTCTACACAAGCTTTGTCAAGTTGAACAAGATTAGTATTCTTTCTACTCCAAAACTTCTTTTCATGCTTAGCTAAATTATCATGTTTTTCAACTTTCAAAGCCTTTGCATGTTGAAGTTGAAGCCTAATCTCCTTATCTCTAGATTCGTTCCCTAATTTGCATTTTTCTATATATTTATAACACCTAGGCTTAATGTGACCTATTGTGTTGCAATAATGGCAAATTGGAATAAAAGATGAGATTGTCCCTGTTGGAGTTGAACTATCTTCAATAGGAGTTTGGTATCAGATACCTTGTTCGTCAACTTCTTCTTTGTTTTTGATCTTCTCTTCTTGTGTGGTTTCTTATCAATCACGACTTCATCCAAGTGAGTAGGAAGCGGTGCTTCCAAGATCTCCTCTTCAACTACCAAGTCGTCTTTACCACTATGAGAGTTAACAAGATTCCTAACACTAGACACACTTTCTATTAATTCTTATTCTCTCTTCTTCAAAAAGGATATCACATTTTCCTTCTCAAGGTTTATCTTTTTAAGTTCTATAAACTTCTTCATAATATCACCTTTCTCATCAAGAGGTCTATGAGTGACAATCATAAACTCATCTAGTTATTTCTTGATCAAATCATCCTTCTCAACTACCTCTCTTATAGCATTATCTCTAGCTTCCTCAAGCTTTTCTATCTTGTCCAACAACTCAAGATTAGTAGGAATGGAACTAAAGCTTCCATGATGATTTGCATCAAATTTCTTGTTCTAAGATATTGTAGCATCAACATCTAGTGGAGAATGAGAAGCCGTTAGAGCTACAAAGTTGCTCACCAACTCTTTATCACTTGAAGACTCACTACTAGAGCTCTCATTGTCACTAGAATTATCATCACTCCAAGTAGCCGCCAACACTTTGCCTTTCTTGTCTTTCTTAGATGGCTTCTTGGTGCACTCACTAGCAAAGTGACCAAAACCATGACAATTATAGCATTGAACATCTTTCTTGTTCATGGCTTGACTATTCTTCTCATTCCTTGGAGATGATGTTTTCTTAACTCCCTTTTCCTTAGAAGACTTGCCTCTAAGGTTGGCATTCTTCTTTAGAAACTTCTTAAACCTTCTAACCAAAAGAGCCATCTCTTCATTTTCATCATCACTCTCCTCTATAGCATTGAGAGTGTTTCCCTTACTATTAATCTTTGGCTTCAAGCACATCTCATAGGTTCGGAGAGACCCAAGCAACTCATCAATGTTCAAACTATCCACATCCTTACTTTTTTCAATAGCTGTCACCTTTGATTTGAATCTCTTAGTAAGTGACCTAAGAATTTTCCAATTTAAACGCTCTTTTGAGATAGGTACTCCAAGTGCTTGACATTGGTTAGCAATGTTAAGAATCCGGAATTGGAAGTCTTCAAACTTTTCTTCTTCACCCATACTTAAACCTTCAAATTGTGATGCCAACATTTGAAGCCCCGATTTATTCACCGCTAAGGTTCCTTCATTAGTAACTTGGAGAGTATCCCAAGCTTCCTTTACGGATTCAAGATTTTTAATGTAGGAGAATTGATGCCAATCAACTCCTCCAAAGATGGCATTCATAGCACGATGGTGCCATTTAGCAACCTCAAACTCTTTCGTTGTCCATTCACTCATTGGCATGAGTATCATGGTTCCATCCTCTTGAACCTTGGTAGGAGGACTATAACTTGCTTCCACTACCATCTAAGCCCTTTCATCAATAGAGCAGGTGTAGGCTTTCATCCTCAACTTCCAATACCCATAGTTAGTGCCTCGAAGTAATGGTGGCCTAGTATTTGAGGCTTCTTCCGCCATTACATCATCTTGTAAACCCATGACTTCAAAAACTTTACAAAAAACGTGAATGTATCACCTGGACTCTCACTAAGTACAATCTAATGTCCTGCTCTGATACCAATTGAAAATACAAACACGGTTATATGCTCAAGTCAAACATAGAGGGGAGGTGAATAAGTTAGACACCTTTTTCGACTCCCTTAGAAACAAACAAAAGTTTGTCCCTCTAGATTGCTTGTATCACAATATATATATCAATTAAAGACACTCAATCAATATATAAAACAAGTAAAGTGTGATAAAAACAAGTAATTGTTACACATACACAAACTATATCATAGAAAGGAATTCAACTTACATAAAGAGTTCTATCAATAGTATTCAAATAACAAGTACAAATATAAGAGAGATAGGGATAGACAAAAGTTGATACAAGATATAACTTGGTAAACCTCTGAAGAGAAAACATCCACGGGTTATCAACCACCGATAAACAAAATCCACTAGTAGATAAGACAAGTACAATCTCTCAAGTGACCCCTTCACCTAGAAACTACCCTCCTATCCTACTCATGAAGATGTCGCCCTCTTGCTCAACAATCCGAGGCCTCACACCTCTTGTTAAGATTTCCTCGCTCACCCTTCTGGATCCTCATGAACCTAGGCAAGACTTCTTGCTCAACTATCCAATTCCTCCAGACTCTAGTCAAGACTTACTCGCTCACCCTTCCTGATCCTTATAACCCTAAGAAAGACTTCTTACTCGACTATTCGAGTCCTCCCGACTCTAGTCAAGACTTCCTTGCCTGATAATCCAAGGTCTCACACCTCTTGTCAAGACTTTCTCGCTCAACAACATTGGTCTCACACCTATTGTCAAGACTTCCTTTTCACAAGGCATCTAGGTGATCATGAATGCATAACGCAAACAAACAAGCAACATAGAATGTTATGATCAACACATCCTATGGAAAATACTATACATGAGCATGAATGCACAAAACAAATGTAGTCTAGTCAATCATGCATGTTTAATCCATCTAGATCATGTAAGATATGTTCAACATTAATTACAACCTAGATACATGCATAGATCTAAAACTTGAATCACAAGATATGTTCAATTAACACATAATCAAGTTTAAATCTCATAAACCAAAAACATGCTAAAATCATATGACAAAGTCATTTAGATTAAAGCTAAAGTTCTAGAGCATATTCCTATACATAGATTCAACAAAAACACATGAATAACTCAAAAGAACATAAGCACATGTATCATTATGAGAAATCGGCCAAAGAGAGCCTAATACATGTGAGGAACTATTTTCACAAAATCAATCAATCAAAGATCTTCAAATAGTCCTAGAATCAAAGGTAGCACAATACAATCCAAAACATGTGAAAACATAGGCAAAATCAAAACCTAACTCAACATGTAAGATTTCAATTGAAACTCAACCTAGCTTTAAAAGAGTTCAAAACTTAAATCAAAACAATCACAAGAAACATATATATGTTGAAGAAGAAAACCCAAGACAATTGACCAACTTTTAAAAGAAAACTTTGAGAGAAAATCAATACCTTAGTTGATTTTGGTGCAGTCTCGTTTTTGTGAGTTTAGACTCCAAAAACAGCAATAAAACTCACTCAAACCTTGAGAGAAAAGATGGAGGATGACTATACAAACACTCTCAACTTTAAATTACTCAAATTGGAGTTCAAATGAAGAAGTTATAGTGTTTGGAAGTTGAGAAAATGTAGAGAGAAAATTTTTGCACTCAAGTTTTAAATTTCTTCTTAGAATGAAAAGTGAGAGGGAAGAGGAATATAAAGGAGAGGGAAATAATGAAGAAAAAAGACCAAAAAGCCCTCCTTTGTTATTTCTTCCCTGGGATGGCACATGGGAATCTCAGGACAGCAAGGATTTGCAGCCGATATGGCCACACACCATCTCGGGCTTGCACATCATGATGGCCTTTGGCCAAGGTGAAACTCCCTTGCACTCCTCTCGCGTTCTTCGACCGTTCTCCGACCTCCAAACTCGAAATTCTAATCCGTTTACAGAATAAAAACCATAACTCTCTCTCGGACATGGACATATAAGATACTCAACTCAAAAAAAAAATCGACTTGATATACGAAGATGAAGACAATGTATGCAACATGAGTTGAAAGTGTAGTTTCTTTTGACTTAGAACTTAAAATCAATAGTATGAGTAACCGAAATGACCGAATCTCAATCAAGAATGATTTAAGACTAAATTCAAGTTCAATATCCATGTTATACAAACATATACACATACAAACACAATTCACACTAGAATGCAAACTACATAGAGATAGTCTCGAATCATGCATTTTCCAAAACATGTTATTTTGCATACCAATGCATGAGCATTCATCTTCATGTGTGTGAATGTGTTATACATGGTGCACAACGATACAGGGACACATATGAATGAATTGTATATGTGTGCCTATAATGGTGCACAACGATGCAGAGACATATATGTATGAATTGTGTGTGTGTGCTTAAGCCTTGTAAGAGAACGATAAGGTCTTAGTATACCTTTGTAGAACCATATTGCATCATTTCTCTATGAAGACTTTGAACTTGCTTTGAATTGTTTTTCATTCTTCTTTGATTCTTGAATCATCATGAATCTAAACAACTAAATCTGTACAAGTAAACATCATTTTGATATGGAATTAATGCCAACACAATCTAAAACCTAACAACCCTTCTCTCTTTTTTGCTTTCCATATCTACCAGACACTTGGGAGAATGCTAACTTGTGTTTTGTAATTGGCAGGCTTTCAAATTCAATTTGGCTATAAGCCACCAAGTTGATTCCTTCTAAGAACAGGTCAATTTTGCTAGGACCGAGCTTTGGGTAGCTAGGGGGAGTTCGCCAAGGGATAGAGGGTCTTTCAATCATTGAACCAGGAACTACACAAAACTGAGAAAGCCCTTGAGGAGGCCCAATGGGACTTGTAGCGGATGAAGCACTCCTATGACTGAGAGGTACTCAAATCTAAACACTAAGCCCACCAAGGTGATGACCTGAAGGGAATAGCAAGTCCGCTAGAAGAAAAGGTTCAGGTTCTGCAAGCCAGAATGACCAACTTGGAGGCCTTCTTTAAGGAGGGTTACTTTTATGCAGCCTACCAGATGGAATTGGCTCTATCTTCCCGGTTCGAATTAAGTGTCATTGAGGGATGGAAAAGGGAAGAGATCAAGAAGAAAGCGGCTGAGATGGTTATGCTTGCCTCCACTGAGGCTGACCCCTTTCGAGTTACGGGGTAAATGATGAGGAAGATGATAGTCAGCAGTCTATCTCCTCTTTCTTGCCATTTGGCATTGGATTAGATCCTAGCTTGAAGTCCCCTAATACTATAGAGGTCTAGGCAAAAGTCAGGGCTTTTGACCTGCCAATGAGGTAGAAAACTAGCCTACTTCTAATGATAGAGATTCTGACATGCCTACCTCCCCTTCTGGTCTTGCCAATGAGGTAGAAGACCAGACTAGTCTCATAAAAGAGGTGGATGAGCATGTGTTGGTTACAAAATAACAAACAAAAATATTATCAAACCTTGCAAGTGCATAAATTGTAAAAGACAGTACAATAGGCAAGCAAGAGTCATTCTCATGAGGAATGAATTACTTACGGAAGTTAAGATTTCAAAGTCACTAAATTAAGACAATCAACGACTCTAAGACAACTTAAATAAAACACAACTCACGCAAACATTTGAGGATTCACTATAAGGTAATGGTGTCTCACTCGAGCCATGTGATTCTCTCTTAGTTGGCACTTAAATTTTATAGTGTTTCGCTAAATACTTATATCCCAAATTACAACACATCATGGTGTCTACTTAGATTTAATAATTACAATTCATTAAGAACGAAGAGAATATGAACATCACATAAACCCTAAAACATGGTATCTATTCTAGGCAGTTTACAAAATAACTTCCCGCAATCGAGTCTTATTTCAATTATATGTTGCCACCAAGGATAGATTTGTATGGTGTCCGACTTGCATTCTTGCAAAATAAAACCTAAACTCATAGTCCTAAGAAAATCAATCTAAGGAACCTAAGAAAAGATAAGCAATTTTTATAGGGAAATTGAATTCATCATGTAGGTGTTCCTTCATGAACGTCGATCATTGTCCTTGTCGTCCTCAAGAATGGCCTTCCAAGGATCAAAGGAAGATCTCTTTCGGGAGTGGGAGCATCTTGGAAATATTAATTCAATGACCTTGAGTAGTACGTCTTATAGCATTCCTCTTGGTATTGAATGGATCGATCAGCAAGTTGGATACTTGTAGAGGTCTCATTGAGTTCACCAATCTTCAAAGATTCAAACATAAAATAAGGCAATAAATTAATAGAAGAACCTAAATCAAGTAAAGCCTTTAAACCTTTGGGTTCCGATGATGCATAAAATCGTGAAACTCCCTAGATCCTTGAGTTTTTGAGGTAGCTTGTGCAAGAGCACAATAGAGACATCCTTATTTAGAGCCACTGTCTCATTCTCCTTGAATGTTCTCTTGTTTGTGCATAATTCCTCAAGATACTTTGCCCTTGGAATTTGTTCAATAGCATCCATCAAAGGAATGTTGATTTGTACTTTCTGAAAAGTATCAACGATGTCTTTTATGTTTTGCTCCTCTTTCCCTTTATAATTCTCCCCGGATATAGTACTTGTGTTAAGATTTCAACACTTGGTTCCTCAACCACCGTATCCTTATTCTTCAGTTGTTGATTTTTTTCAAGTACTTCCTCTTGTTTTTCATTGGCCTCTATATCTACTTCCATATCTTTTTTTCCTTATCCCTCTTCCTTGCCACTTCGAAGAGTGATTGCCTTTGCATATTCTTAATTCACTTGGCTTGGAAGTCTACCTTGGTTTCTTTGACTCAGCGAGGATGTTATATGCCCAATTTGGTTCTCTATGTTCTTGATAGATTGCCTTGTTTCCTATACAAAATATTGAGTACCTAGTGCTAAAGATTCCATGAGTTCATTAAGGGACTTACCTTGTCTTGGAGGTTGTTGAGGTGCAAATTGATTTTAAGTTGGTGGTGGCATTAAAGCATTTTGAGTGTTCTTCCATCCAAAGTTTGGATTTTGTCGCCAACTCGGATTATATGTGTCGGAGAATGGATCATTCCTTTGCTTCTGTTATTGCATATAATTTGCCATCTCCTCCCCGTTACCGTCTAGACTTGGGCATGTCTTCGAAAAGTGTCCCGGATTCACGCATATCGCACACACTTGATAATTCGGGATCAATTTTTGGACTAACTTTGTCAATTGGGCGATTTGGGTCCATAATCATTTGTGTTCCCCTCATAAATTACAACTTTCTTCGAAGGGGTTCTTCAGTAGTTGAATTGTTGAGAATTCTTTAAAGCCTCTCAATTATCTCATTAGCCTCCAATGCATTCTTTTTGATCAATCCACCTCCATTTGTAGCATCAACCATGATCCTCTCAGAGTCAAGCGATCCTTTATAGAAGTATTCAATGAGGTAATGTTCTTCTATCCCATGATGTGGGCACGAGTTGAGTAGTCATTGATGTTAGGATTATGCTCGATAGCAAGAGTGTAATATTGTAATTAACAATCTTTTCATATGAATAAAGTGATTTCTAGTTTAAAAAATATTATAGCATTTATAGTTTAACTATTATAACTGTCAAAAGTAAATAATCATATGTTCAAAAGACTATAAGAAAAGAAGAATTGTTCATACATATAGATATGTATGAGGTAGACACAATTATTTAGTTAGTCTTGAATAATATTCACAACTTAAGATAAAAGGTTGGGCGCCTTTATCTTGTCAAAGTTGTAGATTCTTTTGTTAGCATTTGAGTGGGATCAAATGTGTTATGATGAGTCTAAAATCATCAAAGTGTGGTGTTTTTGGGCAAAAGAATCTAGTGCACTAGGTGCATTGAATATGATCAAAATGAAATACTTTATCTAGAACCGTCAATGGATAAAAGTTTTCATTTGAAGACAATCAGAGAGAATATCTCAATCCTGAGATAAATGATGGACTTATGGTTGCAAGTGTTATCATTTGAGCTATCAATGAGTACGATTATATAGCATAGTCTATCCTCGACTGTTTGGTGGTATTCTATAAGCTCTTGGCGATTACTGGTATTCTTCACGAGGATACACTTTCTCCAATAAGGTTGTCTAGGGTATGAGTGAGTAACATCAACTTATTCTATCTTTATTTAAGAGTTCAATTTTAGTTCTTTAGTGGAATGAACTAAAATTAAATAGATCGGACCTAAGTGAATCATTTGTTGATTGTAATTGGGTTTTGTCTATTGGAGCTTAAATTTAGATAGCCCACCAAGATCCCCAATCCACACGAACTTGCATGGATCACTTGATATATTCTACCGGAACAATTTAGGGGTATTAAGACATGTGAACTTGTTTCTTTTTGTAAGAATAGGTCTAGTTCACATGTAGACTTTTTATAAAATGTCCAATGGATTTAATGAAATAAGAAAAATAATATATGGCCCATATACATGTGTTGGGCGGCAAGGCTATTGAGAATAGCTTAATTACATTATTTTTATTTATTATTTAATTAAATGGAAATTAATTAATTTGTTGATTAATTAATTACTTAGTATAAAGTCAAAATCTTTTACCTAGTAGGAGTTTGTCTCATAAAATTATACTATTGTTGGTAGTATAATTAATATTAAAGAATATATTTTATAAGTAGATAAATAAAATGAATTATTTATCTAATCAAATTAGGAAGTCTTTAATATGGTTACAAATAAACTATTGATTTGGATTAGGAGTCTTGGTTGAGGATAGAATTTCCTTTTGAAAAGGATTCTTAACTACCAAGTAAATCTACCTAAGGAAAGGGTTCTTAACTACCAAGTAAATCCTTCTTAGGAAAGGATTTGTGATCCTAATCTATATCCTATAAAATTCGGCAAGCCCATATATATATTCAAAAGGATAGAATTCCTTTTAGATAAGGATTCTTAACTACCAAATAAATCCACCTAATGAAAGGATTATTGCCAACCAAGTAAATCCTTCTTAGGAAAGGATTTATGATCCTATATATGTATGTGTGTGATTTCCGGCCAGCCCTAAGAATTCAATGTTGAAAATTTCGGCCATGCTAGGTAATTTTCAAGAGAGAATTTGGCATAGCAAGAGAGAATTTTGAGAGAGAAAATTTTAGTTTTTGCTCTAGAAAAAATTCAATAAATTCATAGATAAAGAGTGTGGAATTCGGCCAAGGAGAAAAGAGAAAAAGAGAACATTTTTGTTTTCGATAGTACACTAGTACCTTTGCATCAAAAGTGTTTTGTGTACAACATCGAATCAAGGTTCACGCGAGTTTCAATCAAATTGATTGATAATTCACAAGTGGCTGGACGTTTATTGAATTTTCTCTTGGAGGATATTTGTAACTAACAAAGAAATAGATTTTGTTTGTTTCCATCCTTAGGTATACAATTTAAATAAAGGGAGCCCACACTCCTAGGTGATTAACGTTCGTGATTGGATTGGAAGATCTTGTGGAATCAATTCAGTGCTTGTTCAATCGTCATGAGAAAAATGTACTATACTTTTATATACGACAATTAATCTGGGGTTAATTTTCTCATTGAATAAAAAAGAAAAAAATTTATTTATACCAGACCCTAATTTTCATTTTCTCACGCTTCCATTGCATTTTGAATCGTTTTTTCCCTACAATTGGTATCTAAGCCTGGTTGTACCCTTGATTAACTGATGTATGTGTTCATGAATATTTTTCTTTTTATTGTTTATATGCATGTTTTAGAAAGAGATGACACTCTAGGTATTCACACATATATTTACATTGGAATGTATGGATATATATATGTTTTATATGTGGTTTGTTATTGCTCAATTTTGGTCCTAGAATTTTAATGTAATTTTTTTTGGGATTGTAACAAGAAGGGTGGTCTATCATCGCCAGAATTTCCTTCGTGGTAGTTGCTAAGTTTTTTTGTTGTTGGAATAATAATAAAAAAAAAACTGCAGAATTTTATTATTTAAATTCTTCTGTAATACATTCAAGTTTCGAAGACTCGAAGGTTTGAAGAATTAAGAGCAACCGGAACAAGTTTGAGACCGTGCGAGCTGTAACAACGAACGTGCATGCGAAGAGCGCACATCCATGTTTTTTGTGGCATGGGCTGCGCACGGCAACCCTTTGGTAGCCGTGGGCTGTGCATGGCAGCCCTTTATGGGATTGTGGTATGTGCACGCCCATGGGTAAGGGAGAAGGGTGCGCACGTTCGTGGGAGGTAACCGAGGGAGTCCGAACGACGAAGGTCGCGTGAAGACTTGTTTGCCAATAAAGAAGTTCTTGTATTCCAAGATATATGTAATTTACTTGTTTTTCTAGGATGGACCAAAATTATAGCTATTTATATTTTCGTAAATATTACAATGTTTGTCATTGTTTGATAACATGTCATATAGAATACGAGTGCCACTCATATATCTCTTTTGGTATGAACATGCATTGAATGGTTTAAGTATCTAAATTGGCATCCAGATACCTTGGTAAATCATTCTTTGGAATTCGATCACACGCTTAACCAATTGAGTGGGAAAAGGTGCTTTGGAACACCTACGGCCTCCAAGTTTAGTTGAGCTTTATGTTCCGTGAATAACCTCCCAAGAGGTATTCATGAATGGAATTTAGCAAGATACTTCCTTACAAGGATAGACTAGACAATGAGCCCAAACGATATCTATTTCCAAAGGAGGGATATTCGTGAGGGATTATATTGAAGGTCGATAACTTGGTAACACAATCAATGTACTTTTATTAATATCCTCCCAAGAGTTCTTGTTAATAAAATTGCAAGGCTAAAATTGGAAACGTTGGTTGTTATGTTAACAATTAGGTGGGACCTAGTCCAACTTGTAAATATTGCAAACTCCTAAAGGAGGCGTGACATTTATGGGTGTTGGATCACCGTTGAATTTTTACGATTGAATTATTTAATTCAAAATAATTAGTCAAAAGTGCTATATCATGATTGTCTACTTATATAATTTTTGTTTTTAAAAAGAAATCATGACCCCATCCCTAATCAATATCCTAAAAAGATACTACTTTAACTGATGATAATTATGTCACATGGAAAAGGAATATTGGGTTGTTGTTGCAAATTGAAAAGTATAAGTTCATTCTTTATATTCCTTAACCACCAAACTATTGAATCTACTCAGGAACAAAGAGATGAGTATCAGTAGTGGAAGTCTTTAGATGATATGGCTTAATGTATGGCACATTATGGCCATCATTTCCAACGTGTTGTAAACAGCAACATGAAGGAATGGAGACTGCTGCCGATATTATGATGTCTCTAGACAGTGATTTCTAGTTTAACAAATCTTATAGCATTTATAGTTTAATTATTATAATTGTCAAAAGTAAATGATTATAAGTTCAAAAGACTATGAGAAAAGAAGAATTGTTCATAGATATAGATATGTATGAGGTAGATACAATTCTTTAGTTAGTCTTGAATAATATTCACAACTTAAGATAAAAGGTTAGACACCATTATCTTCTCAAAGTTGTAGATTCTTTTGCTAGCATTTGAGTGGGATCAAATGTGTTATGATGAGTCTAAAATCATCAAGGTGTGGTGTCTTTGGGCAAAAGAATCTAGTGCACCAGGTGCATTGAATATGATCAAAATGAAATACTTTATCTAGAATCGTCAATGGATAAAAATTTTCATTTGAAGACAATCGGAGAGTCTATCTCAATCCTGAGATAAATGATGGGCTTATGGTTGCATGTGTTATCATTTAAGCTATAAATGAGTACGATTATATAGCATAGTCTATCCTTGATAGTTTGGTGGTATTCATTTGTTAATCGATAGAGGACTTCATTTATAGATATGGACATCGTGGCTCCATTGAATTCATCCATAGAATACCATCATATGGATGTTTTGAGGTATTAGATATTAAATCTTAACTTTAAGTTTTCAATGGTGTCTATTGAAGCATGGCTTCTGGACAAGTCAAAATATCCAAGTTTAAAATATGGTCATATAAGTAAATATGGTAACTTGGAGAGCTATAGGCGGTCTATGAGCTCTTGGCGATTATTGTTATTCTTCACGAGGATACACTTTCTCCAATAAGGTTGTCTAGGGTATGAGTGAGTAACATCAACTTATTCTATCTTTATTTAAGAGTTCAATTTTAGTTTTTTAGTTGAATGAAGTAAAATTTAATAGATCAGACCTAAGTGAATCATTTGTTGATTGTAATTGGGTTGTGTCTATTGGAGCTTAAATTTAGATAGCCTGCCAAGATCCTCAATCCACACGAACTTGCATGGATCACTTGATATATTCTACCGGACCAATTTAGGGGTTTATCTAGAATTATATTAAGGCATATGAACTTGTTTCTTTTTGTAAGAATGGATCTAGTTCACATGTGGACTTTTTATAAAATGTCCAATGGATTTATTAAAATAGTAAAAAAAATATATGGCCCATATACATGTGTTGGGCGGCAAGGCTATTGAGAATAGCTTAATTATATTATTTTTGTTTATTATTTAATTTAATAGAAATTAATTAATTTGTTGATTAATTAATTATTTAATTAAAAGTCAAAATCTTTTACCTAGTAGGAGTTGGTCTCATAAAATTATACTATTGTTGGTAGTATAATTAATATTAAAGACTATATTTGAAATGTAGATAAATAAAAGGAATTATTTATCTAATCAAATTAGGAAGTCTTTAATATGGTTACAAATACACTATTGAGTTGGATTATGAGTCTTGGTGGAGGATCGAATTCCTTTTTGAAAAGGATTCTTAACCACCAATTAAATCTACCTAAGGAAATGATTCTTAACTACCAAGTAAATCATTCTTAGGAAAGGATTTGTGATCCTAATCTATATCCTATAAAATTCGGTCAGCCCATATATATATACAAAAGGATAGAATTTCTTTTAGATAAGGATTCTTAACTACCAAATAAATCCACCTAAGGAAAGGATTCTTGTAAACCAAGTAAATCCTTCATAGGAAAGGATTTATGATCCTATATGTATGTGTGTGATTTTCGGCCAGCCCTAAGAGTTCTATGATGAAAATTTCGGTGATGCTAGGTAATTTTCAAGAGAGAATTTGGCATAGCATGAGAGAATTTTGACGGAGAAAAAAATAGTTTTTGCTCTAGACAAAATTCGATCAACTCATAGATAAAGGGTGTGGAATTCGGCCAAGGAGAAAAGCGAAAAAGAGAACCCCGGCTACCACCTCCATTAAGGCAATATGTCTATGAAATCAAAATCATGTCAAGGGCTGCAAGTTAGCCCTAGCTATGAAGAGTTTAGCTACACATCATAACTATGAATGCAAATAAAAAATTGAAAATAAAGAAAAGAAGAAGAAGGGAGAAAATAAAAACTATGAAAGATCTTTAACTTTAAACATCAATAATGAATCTCTGACCCCTTCCCTTGAAGAAACTCTTGGTATTTATAGGTGACTGCTCCTTGTAGATTCTCGATTTGCTTTGTTGTAGAAAACACATCAATCAGGAAAATAGAATTAACTAAGGAATAAAATTCTTTCCTAACTTGGAGTTCTTCTTTGTGATTAATTCCAAATTCGAGTTTAGGGAATTTTTCAAATATGTCTTGATTTTTTAGAGTCTTTTAGGATTTGATTTGGGAAGTTCTTGGACAATTGTGGACTAATTCAGAGTGGAAATCCAATAAAAATAAGCAACTACCATTGTGGGACCGTTGTGGAGGGTCACAACGCTATGAAAGTGGAAAAGCATTGGGGAAGCGTCACACTGGAAAAGTGCAGCGGTCCCACACCGGTGTGCTTATGATGTTGGAGTGTTGTGCGACCATTGTCATAATGTAGAGTGCAAGTTACAACGGTCCACACTTAACCTAAGGGCGTTATGTGTAGGGAAAATCGCACAACGAAAGCGTGAAATTTGGGTTTGATATATTTAAAAAATTTCCATTTAAAAGAAAGAACCTTAACCCTATATTAATTGATGTATATTAAAAGTGTCGTACCTTTTTTTTTTTTACGATTGAACTATCGTCGAATCGAATCTGCAAGATCTTCCATTCCAATCATGAATGTGAATCACCAAGGAGTATGGGCTCCCTTTCTTTAAATTGTATACTTGAGGATGGAAACAAACAAAATCTTCTTTTTTGTTAGTCACAATAATCTTCCAAAAGAAAAACTAAGAACGTCCGGTAACTTGTGAATTATCAATCAATTTGATTGAAACTCGCATGAACCTTGATTTGATGTTCTACACAAAACCCGTTTGATGGAAAGGATACTAGTTTACTATGGAAAACAAAAACGTTCCTTCTTTTCTCTAATCTTGGCCGAATTCTTCACACAATGAGTTGGACGAAGTTTTTTTTATATAACAATAAAAAACAAATAAAAAACAACTTCTCACACCAAAAATTTGGTCTTGGTCAAAATTCTATATAGGAGTAGATATAGGTGGCCGAAAATCCTCCTAGAAAAAGGATTTCTACTTCACCAAGACTCCTATCGAAATTTGGATTCAATCCTCTTAAAAATAGGATTTCTTTTACACAACAAGACTCCTAATCCAACTCAAATAGTGTATTTATTCAATAACAAAATGTTGAATATAAATTAAATTATTACTCAATCAAAAACTTCATAATTTGCCCAATTGTCAATTAGAGTCCTAATATAAATCAAATACTTCCTAATTTGACTAGAAATATAAATTCCTATTATTTATCTACTTATCAAATATAGTATTTGATACTTATCATATTACCAACAATAATATGACTCTAGGAGACCGTCTCCTACTAGGAGAAAGATTTTGACCTTTAATTAAATAAATACTTAATTAATTTCCATATAATTAAATAATAAAATGAAAAACAATATATTAAGCTAATATATATAGCCTTGCCGCCTAAGACCACAAATGGGCATATATATTATTTATCTTATATATTAAATCCATTAGTCTTTAATAAAAGGTCCACATGTGCACTAGACCCATTCCTACAAAAAGAAACAAGTCCACATGCCTTAATACAATTCTAAATGGACCCATAAATTGGTCCGGTAGAATATATCTAGTGATCCATGCAAGTTCGTGTGAAATGAGGATCTTGGCGGGCTATCTAAATTTAAGCTTTAATAGACATAACCTAATCACAATCAACAAATGATTCAGTTAGGTCCGATCTATTAATTTTAGTTCATTCCATTAAAGAATTAAAATTGAACTCTTAAATAAAGATAGAATAACTTAAAATTGCTCATTCATACCCTAGACAATCATAATGGAGAAAGTTGTTGACGTCGATTTCTCGGTGGGTAAGAAAGTTTACAAGATTGGATTGTGTTGTGACCTGTCAAGGAGAAAGAGAAAGGGAATGCAATCTAAAGCTAGTTTGACACGAGTTTACGTGGTAAAACTCTGATGACCGGAGAAACGTCCACGAGTGATTGAATAAAAAACCGAGCTAAAATTCACTGCAGAGATAAAGAATTACACCACTCGATCTCTCTTTTCTTCTCTCTGCTCGTGATTCTGTATATATATGTGAGATCACTCAATTGCAAATTATAAATTACTAAGGAATTAAAGAAAACTTGAAGATTTTACGTGGTAAAACCCTAATGTGGGGAAACATCCACGGTTGCCGATGATGGCGGGAAAAAATTCACTATATTGTAATAATTAAACACTTAATCTCTCGTGCTCTCTATATCTCTTTTCTTTTCTTTTTTCTCAACCCTTTCATGGGTTGCTAAATTTTTTTATTTTAAATGATTTCAAGAATAGTTTGTCTTAGACTGTACCATCTTTTCTTTACAAATTGTTTGAAAAATTATTTGAGTAGAGAATTGGGTAAACCCAATATTCAATTCTCTTAAGCTCATTTCAACAGAAGGATTGAACAAGAGTAACCTCCTCAAGTGAAGTTCGGACATATTAATCTCAATCTCTATCTAATCTCAAATGGTTTACCTATTCTATACCCTCTAGGTTGGTTGCTAGATTTTATGCCCTCTGGGTTGGTGAATTTATAAAGAGATAAGTCCCTTATTTTGATAGATGTGCATTCATGAACAATCATTTGTGGGTGATTGGAAACCCATAAGAGATATACAACCAATTCTATACCTTCTAACATTTGATCATTGTACATTCATGTTAATTACAAATACACCCATAGTTTGCTTGTGGATCCATCAACTCCCTAGTCTTAACCATCATATTTTAACACACATTTCTCTGTAACACTAAATGCATGTTAGGTTAATTAACATAATTGTAGTTGAAGTTTAACTATTAACTTTTCAAAAATCCCAACCATCAAGCCTTTAGTTTTTATGTTTTATTTTAGTTTAATATTAGTTAACTTGTTTTAGCCATATTAATTTCCCTTTCCCTATGGACGACACCCGACTTGCTATTGTACTAGTTTTATAAGCTTTTGAGGCATTATTGTGTTTCCTTATAATTTTTTTTAGAAGTATGATTTCTAACGACAAAAAAGTACTTGTCAGTACTAGTGGCCACTAAGAAGGATGCTTCCTAGAATGAGGAATGGGTCATCGTTGGATGTGACTTGGATGCTTGTTCTATGTAGGAGGGTCTGAGTTCGAGGTCTCCACCCGATTCAGCAGTAAGCCCACATGGGAAAAATGTAAACTCTCTACTGAGCCAGAGGAGATTTTGAAGGCCATCATGGCTCGATCGTATGTCAACATGAAGTATCCTACCTCAGATGCTTTTGAGGCTAGGAGTGTAGACCATTACCTCCGCATCTCCCTTACTTCCCCAGGTAGATAAAATTTCTTACTCTGTTTATGTCATACTCCTTTATTGATTTCATAGATACTAACCCCTCTGTTTTGGTAGTTTACGTATTCCCTTTATCGGTCCACGAAGAAATTATGCAGTCTGAGGACCTGACTTGCTCTATTCATGCCTCTCCTCGTTGGTCTCCTTCTACTAGAAATCTTCCTCCTAACAAAACTCCTCTTTCTGCTAGAATTCCTCTTTCTAAGACCCCTCTTATCATGGATGAGCAAGGCAGGCATGTATCAGTTGTAGGGAAAAACGGGTTGAAAACGCAACGGAAGCGTGATAAAAATGAAACTAAGGTTTGTGTATAAATAAATAAAAAATCCCTTTTATTAACAAGAACCTTAACCCTAGATTAATTGATGTATATAAAAGTATCATACCTTTTTCACGTGATGATTGAAAAAATGCCGAATTGATTCATCAAGATCTTCCACTCAAATCACGAACGTGAATCACCTAGGAGTGTGGGCTCCCTTTCTATAAATTATATTCCTGAGGATGGTGACAGAGCAAAAATCTTTTCTTTGTTAGTTACAAATATCCTCCAAGAACGTCCGGTTACGTGTGAATTATCAATCAATTTGATTGAAACTCGCGTGAACCTTGATTCGATGTTTTACACAAAACCCTTTTGATGTAAAGGATATTAGTATACTATCGAATACAAAAACGTTCCCCTTTTTTCTCTACTTGGCCGAATTCCCACACTAATGCTTAGAGATGATCGAATTTTGTCTAGAGTAAAACTAGATTTTTCTCCCTGAAAATTCCTATGATGACCAAATTCTTCTCTTAGAAAATTAGCTTGGCCGAAATTCACCTCTAGTTGCCTTAGTCATGACCGAAATTCTCTTGCACATATATATATACGATGATAAATCCTTTCCTTAGAAGGATTTGCTTGGTTGTCAAGAGTCCTTTCCTTAGGTGGATTTATTTAGTAGTTAAGAGTCCTTATCTAAAAGGAAATCTAACTTCTCCTATTACCATATGTTGTTGGCCGATTTTACTCTTTGATTTAGATTAGTAGAGTTTATTCTTTCCTAAGAAGGATTACTTGATGGACAAGAATCCTATCCTTAGGTAGATTAACTTGGTGGTTATGAATCCTTTTCAAAGAAGAATTCTACCACTAAGTAGTTTTACTTGGTGACCAAGAATCCTTTTCCAATAAGAATTCTTTCCTACACCAAGACTCCTAATCCAACTCAATAATGTATTTGTAACCATATTAAAGACTTCCTAATTTGATTAGATAAATAATTCCTTTTATTTATCTACTTATAAAATATAGTCTTTAACATTAACTATACTACCAACAACAGTATAGTTTTAGGAGACCATCTCCTACAAGAAAAAAGATTTCGACTTTTAATTAAATAAATAATTAATGAACAAATTAATTAATTTCCATTTAATTAAATAATAAAATAAAAATAATATATTTAAGCTATTCTTAATAGCCTTTGCCGCCCATACCATATATGTAATGGCCATATATTATTTTTGTTATTTTATTAAATCTATTAGACCTTAATAAAAAGTCCACATGTGAACTAGACCTATTCTTACAAAAAGAAACAAGTTCACATGCCTTATTACAATTCTAGATGGACCTTGATTGGTCCGGTAGAATATATCAAGTGATCCATGCAAGTTCGTGTGGATTGGGGATCTTAGCGGGCTATCTAAATTTAAGCTCCAATAGACACAACCCAATCACAATCAACAAAAGATTCACTTATGTCCGATCTATTTAATTTTAGTTCATTCCACTAAAGAACTAAAATTGAACTCTTAAATAAAGATAGAATCAGTTGATGTTACTCATTCGTACCCTAGACAACCTTATCGGAGAAAGTGTATCCTTATGAAGAATACCAATAATCGTCAAGAGCTCATAGATCGCCAATAGCTCTCAAAGTTACCATATTTACTCATATGACCATATTTTGAACTTGGATATTTTGACTTGTCCAGAAGCCATGTTTCAATAGACACTATTGAAAACTTAACGTTAAGATTTAATATCCAATACCTCAAAACATTCATATGATGGTATTCTACTCTCATTCAATAAATGGAGCCAAGATGTCCATATCTATAAATAAAGTCCTCTATCGATTAACAAATGAATACCCCCAAACTATCGAGGATAGACTATGCTATATAATCGTACTCATAGATAGCTCAAATGTTAACACTTGCAACCATAAGTTCATCATTTATCTCAGGATCGAGATAGACTCTCCATTTGTCTTCAAATGAAAACTTTTATCTATTGACGGTTCTAGATAAGGTATTTCATTTTGATCATATTCAATGCACCCGCTGCACTAGATTCTTTTGTCCAAAGACACCACAGTTTGATGATTTTAGACTCATCATAACACAATTGATCCCACTCAAATTCTAGCAAAAGAATCTACAACTTTGACGAGATAAATGTGCCCAACCTTCTATCTTAAGTTGTGAATATTATTCAAGACTAACTAAAGAATGGTGTCTACCCCATACATATCTAGATGTATGAACAATTCTTCTTTTCTCATAGTCTTTTGACCTTATGATTATTTACCTTTGACAATTATAATAATTAAACTATAAATGCTATAAGATTTGTTAAACTAGAAATCACTTTATTCATATGAAAAGATTGTTACTTACAATATTACACTCTTTCTATTGAGCATAATCCTAACATCAGTCCCATGCGGTACTAGTGTACCTCCTCTTCCCTCACCTGCTGCTCCTTGATCCCACATGGTAGAATTTACAGCCGGATTGGCCAGGGTGAGGGGTCAAGCTCTTGCTACTACTATTGCCACTACTCCACCATCTCTAATCCCCACTCCCCCTCCTACCATGGTAACTGTGCCAACTACCAGAGGTGATAGAGGTCTTGACCTTGCTGCTATTAATGCCCTAGTTATCAACTAGAATAATCTCGATCGCGGTAGAGAAGTAATGACCTGGCCAGGCCCGGTTCGCAGCTTCATGTCTTGGTGGGTGGCTACAGGTTATGACCTCCATGCTGGTCAACGTCTTGATCACAAGGGGTCTGTTCTCCAAGCTGAAGTAAAAAGTGTTTCACCCATGAAAATACAAACACGGTTATAAGCTCAAGGCAAACCTAGAGGGGGGATGAATAGGTTAGACACTTTTTTTGACTCCCTTAGAAACAAACAAAAGTTTGTCCCTCTAGATTGCTTGTATCACAATATATATATATATATATATCAATTAAAGACACTAAATCAATATATAAAACAAGTGAAGTGTGATACAAACAAGTAATTGTTATATATACACAAACTATAACATAGAAAGGAAGTCAACTTACATAAAGAGTTCTATCCATAGTATTCAAATAACAAGTACAAATATAAGAGAGATAGGGACAGAGAAAAGTTGAGACAAGATATAACGTGGTAAACCTCCAAAGAGGAAACATCCACGAGTTAGCAACCACTGGCAAACAAAATCCACTAGTAGATAAGACAATTACAATCTCTTAAGTGACCCATTCACCTAGAAACTGCCCTCATATCCTACTCATGAAGATGTTGCCCTCTTGCTCAACAATCCGAGGCCTCACACCTCTTGTCAAGACATCCTTGGTCACCCTTCCGGATCCTCACGACCCTAGGCAAGACTTTTTGCTTAACTATCCAAGTCCTCTCGACTCTAGTTAAGAC
The DNA here is from genome assembly GCA_032871835.1 of Dipteronia dyeriana. NCBI lineage: Eukaryota > Viridiplantae > Streptophyta > Magnoliopsida > Sapindales > Sapindaceae > Dipteronia > Dipteronia dyeriana. The sequence continues at coordinate 107,921,308 of CM065300.1, read as the reverse complement.
TTCCTCGCTCACCCTTCAGGATCCTCATGACCCTAGGCAAGACTTCTTGCTCGACTATCCGAGTCCTCCCAACTCTAGTCAAGACTTCCTTGCTTGACAATCCAAGGTCTCACACCTCTTGCCAAGACTTTCTTGCTCAACAACATAGGTCTCACACCTATTGTCAAGTCTTCCTTCTCATAAGGCATCTAGGTGATCATGAATGCAAAACGCAAACAAGCATGCAAAATACAATGTTATGAGCATGAATTCCCAAAACAAATGTAGTCTAGTCAATCATGCATGTGTAATCCATCTTGATCATGTAAGATATGTTCAACATTAATTACAACCTAGATACATGCATAAATCTAAAACCTGAATCACAAGATATGTTCAATTAACACATAATCAAGTTTAAATCTCATAAACCAAAAACATGCTAAAATCATATGACAAAGTCATTTAGATTAAAGCTAAAGTTCTAGAGCATATTTCTATAGATAGATTCAACAAAAACACATGAATAACTCAAAAGAACATAAGCACATGTATCATAGTGAGAAATCGGCCAAAGAGAGCATAATACATGTGAGAAACTATTTTTCACAAAATCAATCAATCAAAGATCATCAAATAGTCCTAGAATCAAAGCTAGCACAATACACTCCCAAACATGTGAAAACATAGGCAAAATCAAAACCTAACTCAACATGAAAGATTTCAATTGAAACTCAACCTAGCTTTAAAAGAGTTCAAAACTTAAATCAAAACAATCACAAGAAACATATATATGTTGAAGAAGAAAACCCAAGGCAATTGACCGAGTTTTAAAAGAAAACTTTGAGAGAAACCTTATTTGATTTTGGTGCAGTCCCGTTTTAGTGAGTTTAGACTCCAAAAAAAGCAATAAAACTCACTCAGACCTTCAGAGAAAAGATGGAGGATGAATAGTAAAACACTCTCAACTTTGAATCACTCTTATCGAAGTTCAAATGGAGAAGTTATGGTGTTTGGAAGGTGAGAAAATGTAGAAACAAAATTTCTGCACTCTAGTTTTAAATTTCTTTTTAGAATGAAATTTCAGAGGGAAGAGGAATATAAGGGAGAGGGAAAGAATGAATCAAAAAGACCAAAAAGCCCTCCATTGTTATTGCTTCCCCAAGATGGCACATGGGCATCTCAAGGCAGCAAGGAGTTGCAGCCGAGATGGCCACGCACCATCTCGGGCTTGCACCTCTTGACGGCCTTTGGCCAAGGTGCAACTCCCTTGTACTCCGAACTCTGAATTCGACCGTTCTCAGGCTTCTGAACTAGAAATTCGAATCTGTTTGCGGATCACAAACTGTAACTCACTCACGGACATGGACATATAAGATACTCAACCCATAAAATAATAATTCAACTCGATATACGAAGGCAAGGATAATGTATGCAACATGAGTTGAAAGTGTAGTATCTTTTGACTTAGAGCTTGAAATCAATAGTATGAGTAACCGAAATAACCGGAACTCAAACAAGAATGATTTAAGACTAAATTCAAGTTCAATATCCATGTTTTACAACCACATAAACATACAAACACAATTCACACTAGAATGCAAACTACATAGAGATAGTCTCTAATCATGCATTTTCCAAAATATGTTATTTCCATACCAATGCATGAGCATTCATCTTCAAGTGTGTGAATGTGTTATACATGGTGCACAACGATGCAGGGACACATATGAATGAATTGTATATGTGTGCCTATAATGGTGAACAACGATACAGGGACACATATATATGAATTGTGTGTGTGTGCCTAAGCCTTGTAAGAGAAAGATAAGGTCTTAGTTTACTTTTGTAGAACCATATTGCATCCTTTCTGTATGAAGATTTTGAACTTGCTTTGACTTGTTGTTCATTCTTTGAAGCTTGAATCATCATGAATCTAAACAACTAAATCATTACAAGTAAACATCATTTTGATATGGAATTAATGCCAACACAATCTAAAACCTAACAATCTCCCCATTTGGCAAATTCCATGTCAAAACACCTATACATTTACTACAAATATAAAAATGAAGATAGGTCACAAAATCACTCCCTCACATTACAATGAGTAAGATTCCTATAACTAATCTTCATCAACTTTTGAACTTCATCTTGATATTCTCTTGAAGCAACCTACAAATCATCTCAAAGCACAATGCATATACAAGAGAACAACAACAAATGTCAACATATAATATGGATAAGAATATACAATTAAGTCCACAAATACAAATACATGTACCTCCCCCTCAATACATACCAAAATACATGAATTCTTAACCAAATCTCAAGACTAATTATTACATGCCATTGAAAGTTCAAAAGTTCACAAAACAAACAACATACAAAGAAACTAAGTAACTAGCATCTCTTTCTCCCACTTTTTGACATGAAATGATGCCAAAAGTGAAAAAATATACCACAAGACTCAAATACTAGCTACTTGGTCCACCAAAGAAAGTAGTGTGAGTAGTTGATCTAACATAATGCTTGAGAGGTGGTCTTGAACTTGAAGCAATACACTCCTCCAACTCTTTTATCCTAGCATCTTGTTGAACAACTGTAACACTAAGCTCATCAACCTTCTTCATCAATAGTAAAGCCCAATCTAGAAGAATATTTGTGCTAATCACGTGACTATCGACTTGAGAACTACTAAAAAGTTCAAAAGTATCACAAGTCTTACCCTTATTCTTATATGACATGTATGACACACGTTTATCACAATACTTTTCCAAGGGTTGAACTAACACATCATCTTCTCTACTCTAACGAGCTAAACACATTGAAGTTATAAACCCCGGTAATGCAAGCTTTTTATCACCTCTAGTAGACAAACTCGCACTATCAATATAATACATTAGATGATCCCCAAGATTTATAGGTTGATTAGTCACCAAGGCATACATTATTTTGATATTGTCCTTATTCAACTAAGTTGAATTCGAAGATCCAATAATGTTAGTGCAAATGAATAGATGCAAAAATGCACTAGCCCAAGAAACTTGTTAATGTTTTTCGGGTTAACTCTAAACACAACACCCCTAATCTCTATCAAAGCATCCAATAAGGTGGCACTTTCTCCATATTCAAGATAAAACTCTCTAACAAGAGTATCATTCACTATTCCTAACATGTTCACCCAAGATTCCCAATTTCTATCATTTAAGCCCTTAAGAATATAAGAATCTTTACACTTACCTAAGTCAATGGCTCTCTCTAGAAATATCTTCTTAGTTCCAAAAATTCCTAAATCTTTTGATATTGAAGCTTTGGATCCTTTTGAGGTAGACTTGGCTTTCACAACCGGATTCAATTGATTTCCACCTCCGGTAATCTTAGTTCTTCCCATTTGTTCTTGTGTTATAAAATGCTATATACATACAACAAAATTGAGTGCAAGACAAAACAAGCATATTAGTCACAAATATATAAAAACAAAGAAATATGACTTAAGAATGAATCATCATGCAAGACAAAGATAGTGAGTAATATCTTACAAGTATCATTAAGTTAAAATATGCCAACATGTAACAAAATGAAGCATGTGAACATATCATAAAAGAGAACGATGTCTAGCATACAATGCCCTCTTGATAAATGCTAGAACTAAAATCAGTGATAGCATAAAGTTCTCAAAGATGTTCACACAATCACATATTCAAGCAATTTGAAGAAATATCAACAAAATAAGCTTCATATGCTAAGAGAGATACATAAAGATTTTTCAAGTTCTCTTATAATTCTTCAACAATTGCTAAAATATCATCATACTCATAAACAAAGTGTGTGTGAGAGAGATATGCTTCAAATATATATCAAGAAGTGGTTTGATAATCAACATGCAAACAATTTCCAACAACTATTCATATTAAGCTTTTTCCATAAAAAGTCAAACCGATTATCATCCGGGATTTTTGCTTTTAAGAGAATAGATTTCAACACATGAGTGTGTGTGCATGTGGCTCGTCATCCCATTTCTGTTTTTCAACCCGAGCTCATTTGATTTACAACTATACTCCTTTTTAAGCCTTCCTCCTTTTCTTTTTAGGCTTTGAATCAAAGAATTTATTTATTTTTATTTCATTTCAACACTTATTTGATTTTTCCATTTTTTTTACATAAACATAATTCACTTCATGAAGGCTTTCACTAATCACAATGGTGTAGCTCTTTCCAACATTGGGTAGCTTTCACAACCAATGTGTGTAGCCCTTTCCATGAAGGTGCTCGTTAAGTTCTATGTATTTGCCGAAGCAAAATGGATACTAACCATAGGTCATTTTAAATGTACTTAAGCACGAAAACTTCAAGGTGTATCCAATGTTTACATATTAGTAAACTCAACCTACTAGCAAAAAATATAAGAGAAGCAAGGTGCAATTTTAGAAAACCAAGATTTTATGGCTCATAAGCACATGATCTAAGAGCAATCAGTAGAGACTTATTCAAGATCATTATTTCTCTAATGAGTAGCTTTCAAAGAATATGAAGCTCATATTTTCAAAAGTGATGCCACTCAATATACTATACATAATCAATCATCAAAGTTAAGATCAATGTGAACAATATCACTATTAGATCCTAAAATAGCAAATGTCAATGAGAACCATATGTATGCTAAACAAAATTCTCTAATATGACATGCAATGAGATGTATATCAAAAATTGAGTCAAAAGATGAATATCTAAGAGAACGTGCATTAGAGTATAGAGATACCTTTTTGCACATTATATTCACCAAATATCATACATCGACCCTTTTTATAAGCACTCTTGCCTTGAATGTCCTCATGACACCAAGTTGACGATGTTTCACAAAAAGAGTATAAAAAGCATAATATCTCAACTTAATCAACCCATATATCAAAAGAACTTCTCTAAAGTTAATCAACAAATTTTGACCATCAAAACAAACATGATGTGAGATAACCAAGTTCATATCAATACATGGAGCATTCAAAGCTAGCAAGCAAGAATTCTCAACACAATCGATGTATTTCCTCAAAGCTATCTCACATGTTCTTCTTATATTAGTGATAAGAGCACTCACCCTTGAACCATTTGTTCCTAGGTGTACCTACACAAACATTTCCAATATCATCCTTGACAACAATGTTAAATCTAGAGTAAAGTCATTCAATGACTTGATTAACAAGAATATCATTAACACACTCTTCCTTAACATTTTCTACACAAGCTTTGTCAAGTTGAACAAGATTAGTATTCTTTCTACTCCAAAACTTCTTTTCATGCTTAGCTAAATTATCATGTTTTTCAACTTTCAAAGCCTTTGCATGTTGAAGTTGAAGTCTAATCTCCTTATCTCTAGATTCGTTCCCTAATTTGCATTTTTCTATATATTTATAACACCTAGGCTTAATGTGACCTATTGTGTTGCAATAATGGCAAATTGGAATAAAAGATGAGATTGTCCCTGTTGGAGTTGAACTATCTTCAATAGGAGTTTGGTATCAGATACCTTGTTCGTCAACTTCTTCTTTGTTTTTGATCTTCTCTTCTTGTGTGGTTTCTTATCAATCACGACTTCATCCAAGTGAGTAGGAAGCGGTGCTTCCAAGATCTCCTCTTCAACTACCAAGTCGTCTTTACCACTATGAGAGTTAACAAGATTCCTAACACTAGACACACTTTCTATTAATTCTTATTCTCTCTTCTTCAAAGAGGATATCACATTTTCCTTCTCAAGGTTTATCTTTTTAAGTTCTATAAACTTCTTCATAATATCACCTTTCTCATCAAAAAGTCTATGAGTGACAATCATAAACTCATCTAGTTATTTCTTGATCAAATCATCCTTCTCAACTACCTCTCTTAGAGCATTATCTCTAGCTTCCTCAAGCTTTTCTATCTTGTCCAACAACTCAAGATTAGTAGGAATAGAACTAAAGCTTCCATGATGATTTGCATCAAAGTTCTTGTTCTAAGATATTGTACCATCAACATAAAGTTGCTCACCAACTCTTTATCACTTGAAGACTCACTACTAGAGCTCTCATTGTCACTAGAATTATCATCACTCCAAGTAGCCGCCAACACTTTGCCTTTCTTATCCTTCTTAGATGGCTTCTTGGTGCACTCACTAGCAAAGTGACCAAAACCATGACAATTATAACATTGAACATCTTTCTTGTTCATGGCTTGACTATTCTTCTCATTCCTTGGAGATGATGTTTTCTTAACTTTCTTTTTCCTTAGAAGACTTGCCTCTAGGGTTGGCATTCTTCTTTAGAAACTTCTTAAACTTCTAACCAAAAGAGCCATCTCTTCATTTTCATCATCACTCTCCTCTATAGCATTGAGAGCGATTCCCTTACTCTTAATCTTTGGCTTCAAGCACATCTCATAGGTTCAGAGAGACCCAAGCAACTCATCAATGTTCAAACTATCCACATCCTTACTTTCTTCAATAGCTGTCACCTTTGATTTGAATCTCTTAGTAAGTGACCTAAGAATTTTCCAATTTCAACGCTCTTTTGAGATAGGTACTCCAAGTGCTTGACATTGGTTAGCAATGTTAAGAAGCCGGAATTGGAAGTCTTCAAACTTTTCTTCTTCACCCATACTTAAACCTTCAAATTGTGATGCCAACATTTGAAGCCCCGATTTATTCACCGCTAAGGTTCCTTCATTAGTAACTTGGAGAGTATCCCAAGCTTCCTTTACGGATTCAAGATTTTTAATGTAGGAGAATTGATGACCATCAACTCCTCCAAAGATGGCATTCATAGCACGATGGTGCCATTTAGCAACCTCAAACTCTTTCCTTGTCCATTCACTCATTGGCATGAGTATCATGGTTCCATCCTCTTGAACCTTGGTAGGAGGACTATAACTTGCTTCCACTACCATTCAAGCCCTTTCATCAATAGAGCAGGTGTAGGCTTTCATCCTCAACTTCCAATACCCATAGTTAGTGCCTCGAAGTAATGTTGGCCTAGTATTTGAGGCTCCTTCCGCCATTACATCATCTTGTAAACCCATGACTTCAAAAACTTTACAAAAAACGTGAATGTATCACCTGGACTCTCACTAAGTACAATCTAATGTCCTGCTCTGATACCAATTGAAAATACAAACACGGTTATATGCTCAAGGCAAACATAGAGGGGGGGTGAATAAGTTAGACACCTTTTTCGACTCCCATAGAAACAAACAAAAGTTTGTCCCTCTAGATTGCTTGTATCACAATATCTATATCAATTAAAGACACTTAATCAATATATAAAACAAGTAAAGTGTGATAAAAACAAGTAATTGTTACACATACACAAACTATATCATAGAAAGGAAGTCAACTTACATAAAGAGTTCTATCAATAGTATTCAAATAACAAGTACGAATATAAGAGAGATAGGGATAGAGAAAAGTTGATACAAGATATAACTTGGTAAACCTCTGAAGAGAAAACATCCACGGGTTAGCAACCACCGATAAACAAAATCCACTAGTAGATAAGACAAGTACAATCTCTCAAGTGACCCCTTCACCTAGAAACTACCCTCCTATCCTACTCATGAAGATGTCGCCCTCTTGCTCAACAATCCGAGGCCTCACACCTCTTGTTAAGATTTCCTCGCTCACCCTTCTGGATCCTCATGAACCTAGGCAAGACTTCTTGCTCAACTATCCAATTCCTCCCGACTCTAGTCGAGACTTACTCGCTCACCCTTCCTGATCCTTATAACCCTAGGAAAGACTTCTTACTCGACTATTCGAGTCCTCCCGACTCTAGTCAAGACTTCCTTGCTTGATAATCCATGGTCTCACACCTCTTGTCAAGACTTTCTCGCTCAACAACATTGGTCTCATACCTATTGTTAAGACTTCCTTCTCACAAGGCATCTAGGTGATCATGAATGCATAACGCAAACAAGCAAGCAACATAGAATGTTATGATCAATACATCCTATGGAAAATACTATACATAAGCATGAATGCACAAAACAAATGTAGTCTAGTCAATCATGCATGTTTAATCCATCTAGATCATGTAAGATATGTTCAACATTAATTACAACCTAGATACATGCATAGATCTAAAACCTGAATCACAAGATATGTTCAATTAACACATAATCAAGTTTAAATCTCATAAACCAAAAACATGCTAAAATCATATGACAAAGTCATTTAGATTAAAGCTAAAGTTCTAGAGCATATTCCTATACATAGATTCAACAAAAACACATGAATAACTCAAAAGAACATAAGCACATGTATCATTATGAGAAATCGGCCAAAGAGAGCCTAATACATGTGAGGAACTATTTTTCACAAAATCAATCAATCAATGATCTTCAAATAGTCCTAGAATCAAAGGTAGCATAATATAATCCAAAACATGTGAAAACATAGGCAAAATCAAAACCTAAGTCAACATGTAAGATTTCAATTGAAACTCAACCTAGCTTTAAAAGAGTTCAAAACTTAAATCAAAACAATCACAAGAAACATATATATGTTGAAGAAGAAAACCCAAGACAATTGGCCAACTTTTAAAAGAAAACTTTAAGAGAAAATCAATACCTTAGTTGATTTTGGTGCAGTCCCGTTTTTATGAGTTTAAACTCCAAAAACAGCAATAAAACTCACTTAAACCTTGAGAGAAAAGATGGAGGATGACTATACAAACACTCTCAACTTTCAATTACTCGAATTGGAGTTCAAATGAAGAAGTTATAGTGTTTGGAAGTTGAGAAAATGTAGAGAGAAAAGTTTTGCACTCAAGTTTTAAATTTCTTTTTAGAATGAAAAGTGAGAGGAAAGAGGAATATAAAGGAGAGGGAAATAATGAAGAAAAAAGACCAAAAAGCCCTCCTTTGTTATTGCTTCCCTGGGATGGCACATGGGAATCTTAGGACAGCAAGGATTTACAGCTGAGATGGCCACGCACCATCTCGGGCTTGCACATCATGATGGCCTTTGGCCAAGGTGAAACTCCCTTGCACTCCTCTCGCGTTCTTCCACCGTTCTCCGACCTCCAAACTCGAAATTTGAATCTATTTACAGAATAAAAACCATAACTCTCTCTCGGACATGGACATATAAGATACTCAACTCAGAAAAAAATAATTCGACTGGATATAAGAAGACGAAGACAATGTATGCAACATGACTTGAAAGTGCAGTTTCTTTTGACTTAGAACTTAAAATCAATAGTATGAGTAACCAAAATGACCGAAACTCAATCAAGAATGATTTAAGACTAAATTCAAGTTCAATATCCATGTTATACAAACATATACACATATAAACACAATTCACACTAGAATGCAAACTACATAGAGATAGTCTCGAATCATGCATTTTCCAAAACATGTTATTTTGCATACCAATGCATGAGCATTCATCTTCATGTGTGTGAATGTGTTATACATGGTGCACAATGATACAGGGACACATATGAATGAATTGTATGTGTGTGCCTATAATGGTGCACAACGATGCAGAGACATATATGTATGAATTGTGTGTGTGTGCTTAAGCCTTGTAAGAGAAAGATAAGGTCTTAGTATACCTTTGTAGAACCATATTGCATCATTTCTCTATGAAGACTTTGAACTTGCTTTGAATTGTTGTTCATTCTTCTTTGATTCTTGAATCATCATGAATCTAAACAACTAAATCTGTACAAGTAAACATCATTTTGATATGGAATTAATGCCAACACAATCTAAAACCTAACAACCCTTCTCTCTTTTTTGCTTTCCATATCTACCAGACACTTGGGAGAATGCTAACTTGTGTTTTGTAATTGGCAGGCTTTCAAATTCAATTTGGCTATAAGCCAATAAGTTGATTCCTTCTAAGAACATGTCAATTTTGCTAGGACCGAGCTTGGAGTAGCTAGGGAGAGTTCGCCAAGGGATAGAGGGTCTTTCAATCATTGAACCAGGAACTACATAAAACTGAGAAAGCCCTTGAGGAGGCCCAATGGGACTTGTAGCGGATGAAGCACTCCTATGACTGAGAGGTACTCAAATCTAAACACTAAGCCCACCAAGGTGATGACCTGAAGGGAATAGCAAGTCCGCTAGAAGAAAAGGTTCAGGTTCAGGTTCTTCAAGCCAGAATGACCAACTTGGAGGCCTTCTTTAAAGAGGGTTACTTTTATGCAGCCTACCAGATGGAATTGGCTCTATCTTCCCAGTTTGAATTAAGTGTCATTGAGGGATGGAAAAGGGAAGAGATCAAGAAGAAAGCGGCTGAGATGGTTATGCTTGCCTCCACTGAGGCTAACCCCTTTCGAGTTATGGGGTAAATGATGAGGAAGATGATAGTCAGCAGTCTATCTCCTCTTTCTTGCCATGTGGCATTGGATTAGATCCTAGCTTGAAGCCCCCTAATACTGTAGAGGTCTAGGCAAAATTCAGGGCTTTTGACCTGCCAATGAGGTAGAAAACTAGCCTACTTCTAATGATAGAGATTCTGACATGCCTACCTCCCCTTCTGGTCTTGCCAATGAGGTAGAAGACCAGACTGGTCTCATAAAAGAGGTGGATGAGCATGTGTTGGTTACAAAATAACAAACAAAAATATTATCAAACCTTGCAAGTGCACAAATTGTAAAAGATAGTACAATAGGCAAGCAAGAGTCGTTCTCACGAGGAATGAATTACTTACGGAAGTTAAGATTTCAAAGTCACTAAATTAAGACAATCAACGACTCTAAGACAACTTAAATAAAACACAACTCACGCAAACATTTGAGGATTCACTACAAGGTAATGGTGTCTCACTCGAGCCATGTGATTCTCTCTTAGTTGGCACTTAAATTTTATAGTGTTTCGATAAATACTTATATCCCAAATTACAACACATCATGGTGTCTACTTAGATTTAATAATTACAATTCATTAAGAACGGAGAGAATATGAACATCACATAAACCCTAAAACATGGTATCTATTCTAGGCAGTTTACAAAATAACTTCCCGCAATCGAGTCTTATTTCAATTATATGTTGCCACCAAGGATAGATTTGTATGGTGTCCGACTTGCATTCTTGCAAAATAAAACCTAAACTCATAGTCCTAAGAAAATCAATCAAAGGAACCTAAGAAAAGATAAGCAATTTTTATGGGGAAATTGAATTCATCATGTAGGTGTTCATTCATGAACGTCGATCATTGTCCTTGTCGTCCTCAAGAATGGCCTTCCAAGGATCAAAGGAAGATCTCTTCCGGGAGTGGGAGCATCTTGGAAATATTAATTCAATGACCTTGAGTAGTACGTCTTATAGCATTCCTTTTGGGTATTGAATGGATCGATCGGCAAGTTGGATACTTGTAGAGGTCTCATTGAGTTCACCAATCTTCAAAGATTCAAACATAGAATAAGGCAATAAATTAATAGAAGAACCTAAATCAAGTAAAGCCTTTAAACCTTTGGGTTCCGATGATGCATAAAATTGTGAAACTCCCTAGATCCTTGAGTTTTTGAGGTAGCTTGTGCAAGAGCACAATAGAGACATCCTTATTTAGAGCCACTGTCTCATTCTCCTTGAATGTTCTCTTGTTTGTGCATAATTCCTCACGATACTTTGCCCTTGGAATTTGTTCAATAGCATCCATCAAAGGAATGTTGATTTGTACTTTCTGAAAAGTATCAACGATGTCTTTTATGTTTTGCTCCTCTTTCCCTTTATAATTCTCCCTGGATATAGTACTTGTGTTAAGATTTCAACACTTGGTTCCTCAACCACCGTATCCTTATTCTTCTGTTGTCGATTTTTTTCAGGTACTTCTTCTTCTTTTTCATTGGCCTTTATGTCTACTTCCATATCTTTTTTTCCTTATCCCTCTTCCTTGCCACTTCGAAGAGTGATTGCCTTTGCAGATTCTTAATTCACTTGGCTTGGAAGTCTACCATGGTTTCTTTGACTCAGCGAGGATGTTATATGCCCAATTTGGTTCTCTATGTTCTTGATAGATTGCCTTGTTTCCTGTGCAAAATATTGAGTACCTAGTGCTAAAGATTCCATGAGTTCATTAAGGGACTTACCTTGTCTTGGAGGTTGTTGAGGTGCAAATTGATTTTAAGTTGGTGGTGGGATTAATGCATTTTAAGTGTTCTTCCATCCAAAGTTCGGATGTTGTCGCCAACTCGGATTATATGTGTCGGAGAATGGATCATTCCTTTGCTTCTGTTATTGCACATAATTTGCCATCTCCTCCCCGTTACCGTCTAGACTTGGGCATGTCTTCGAAAAGTGTCCCGGATTCACGCATACCGCACACACTTGATAATTCGGGATCAATTTTTGGACTAACTTTGTCAATTGGGCGATTTGGGGTCCATAATCATTTGTGTTCACCTCATAAATTACAACTTTCTTCGACGGGGTTCTTCAGTAGTTGAATTGTTGAGAATTCTTTAAAGCCTCTCAATTATCTCATTAGCCTCCAATGCATTCTTTTTGATCAATCCACCTCCATTTGTAGCATCAACCATGATCCTCTCAGAGTCAAGCAATCCTTCATAGAAGTATTGAATGAGGTAATGTTCTTCTATCCCATGATGTGGGCACGAGTTGAGTAGTCATTGATGTTAGGATTATGCTCGATAGCAAGAGTGTAATATTGTAATTAACAATCTTTTCATATGAATAAAGTGATTTCTAGTTTAAAAAATCTTATAGCATTTATAGTTTAACTATTATAACTGTCAAAAGTAAATAATCATATGGTCAAAAGACTATAAGAAAAGAAGAATTGTTCATACATATAGATATGTATGAGGTAGACACAATTATTTAGTTAGTCTTGAATAATATTCACAACTTAAGATAAAAGGTTGGGCGCCTTTATCTTGTCAAAGTTGTAGATTCTTTTGTTAGCATTTGAGTGGGATCAAATGTGTTATGATGAGTCTAAAATCATCAAAGTGTGGTGTTTTTGGGCAAAAGAATCTAGTGCACTAGGTGCATTGAATATGATCAAAATGAAATACTTTATCTAGAACCGTCAATGGATAAAAGTTTTCATTTGAAGACAATCGGAGAGAATATCTCAATCCTTCTTAGGAAAGGATTTGTGATCCTAATCTATATCCTATAAAATTCGGCCAGCCCATATATATATATAAAAAAGGATAGAATTCCTTTTAGATAAGGATTCTTAACTACCAAATAAATCCACCTAATGAAAGAATTATTGCCAACCAAGTAAATCCTTCTTAGGAAAGGATTTATGATCCAATATATGTATGTGTGTGATTTTCGGCCAGCCCTAAGAATTCTATGATGAAAATTTCGGTCATGCTAGGTAATTTTCAAGAGAGAATTTGGCATAGCAAGAGAGAATTTTGAGAGAGAAAATTTTAGTTTTTGCTCTAGACAAAATTCAATAAATTCATAGATAAAGAGTGTGGAATTCGGCCAAGGAGAAAAGAGAAAAAGAGAACGTTTTTGTTTTCGATAGTACACTAGTATCCTTTACATCAAAAGGGTTTTGTGTACAACATCGAATCAAGGTTCACGCGAGTTTCAATCAAATTGATTGATAATTCACAAGTGGCCGGACGTTTATTAATTTTTCTCTTAGAGGATATTTGTAACTAACAAAGAAATAGATTTTGTTTGTTTCCATCCTTAGGTATACAATTTAAATAAAGGGAGCCCACACTCCTAGGTGATTCACGTTCATGATTGGATTGGAAGATCTTGTGGAATCAATTCAGTGCTTGTTCAATCGTCATGAGAAAAATGTACTATACTTTTATATACGACAATTAATCTAGGGTTAATTTTCTCATTGAATAAAAAAGAAAAAAAATTATTTATACACAGACCCTAATTTTCATTTTCTCACGCTTCCATTGCGTTTTGAATCGTTTTTTCCCTACAATTGGTATCTAAGCCTGGTTGTACCCTTGATTAACTGATGTATGTGTTCATGAATATTTTTCTTTTTATTGTATATATGCATGTTTTAGAAAGAGATGACACTCTAAGTATTCACACATATATTTACATTGGAATGTATGGATATATATAAGTTTTATATGTGGTTTGTTAATGCTCAATTTTGGTCCTAGAATTTCAATGTAATTTTTTTTGGGATTGTAACAAGAAGGGTTGTCTATCATCGCCAGAATTTCCTTCCTGGTAGTTGCTAAGTTTTTTTTTTGTTGTAATAATAATAAAAAAAAAAAAACTGCAGAATTTTATTATTTAAATTCTTCTGTAATACATTCAAGTTTCGAAGACTCGAAGGTTTGAAGAATTAAGAGCAACCGGAACAAGTTTGGGACCTTGCGAGCTGTAACAACGAACGTGCATGCGAAGAGCGCAGCCATGTTTTTGGTGGCATGGGCTGCGCACGGCAACCCTTTGGTAGCCGTGGGCTGTGCATGGCAGCCCTTTATGGGATTGTGGTATGTGCACGCCCATGGGTAAGGGAGAAGGGTGCGCGCGTTCGTGGGAGGTAACCGAGGGAGTCCGAACGACGAAGGTCGCTTGAAGACTTGTTTGCCAATAAAGAAGTTCTTGTATTCCAAGATATATGTAATTTACTTGTTTTTCTAGGATGGACCAAAATTATAGCTATTTATATTTTCGTAAATATTACAATGTTTGTCATTGTTTGATAACATGTCATATAGAATAGGAGTGCCACTCATATATCTCTTTTGGTATGAACATGCATTGAATGGTTTAAGTATCTAAATTGGCATCCAGATACCTGGGTAAATCATTCTTTGGAATTCGATCACACGCTTAACCAATTGAGTGGGAAAAGGTGCTTTGGAACACCTACGGCCTCCAACTTTAGTTGAGCTTTATGTTTCGTGAATAAGCTCCCAAGAGGTATTCATGAATGGAATTTAGCAAGATACTTCCTTACAAGGATAGACTAGACAATGAGCCCAAATGATATCTATTTCCAAAGGAGGGATATTCGTGAGGGATTATATTGAAGGTCGATAACTTGGTAACACAATCAATGTACTTTTATTAATATTCTCCCAAGAGTTCTTGTTAATAAAATTGCAAGGCTAAAATTGGAAACATTGGTTGTTATGTTAACAATTAGGTGGGACCTAGTCCAACTTGTAAATATTGCAAACTCCTAAAGGAGGCGTGACATTTATGGGTGTTGGATCACCGTTGAATTTTACGATTGAATTATTTAATTCAAAATAATTATTCAAAAGTGCTATATCATGATTGTCTACTTATATAATTTTTGTTTTTAAAAAGAAATCATGACCCCATCCCTAATCAATATCCTAAAAAGATAATACTTTAACTGATGATAATTATGTCACATGGAAAAGGAATATTGGGTTGTTGTTGCAAATTAAAAAGTATAAGTTCATTCTTTATATTCCTTAACCACCAAACTAATGAATCTACTCAGGAACAAAGAGATGAGTATCAGTAGTGGAAGTCTTTAGATGATAAGGCTTAATGTACGTCACATTATGGCCATCATTTCCAACGTGTTGTAAACAGCAACATGAAGGAATGGAGACTGCTGCCGATATTTTGATGTCTCTAGACAGTGATTTCTAGTTTAACAAATCTTATAGCATTTATAGTTTAATTATTATAATTGTCAAAAGTAAATGATCATAAGGTCAAAAGACTATGAGAAAAGAAGAGTTGTTCATATATATAGATATGTATGAGGTAGATACAATTCTTTAGTTAGTCTTGAATAATATTCACAACTTAAGATAAAAGGTTAGACACCTTTATCTTCTCAAAGTTGTAGATTCTTTTGCTAGCATTTGAGTAGGATCAAATGTGTTATGATGAGTCTAAAATCATCAAGGTGTGGTGTCTTTGGGCAAAAGAATCTAGTGCACCGGGTGCATTGAATAGGATCAAAATGAAATACTTTATCTAGAATCGTCAATGGATAAAAATTTTCATTTGAAGACAATCGGAGAGTCTATCTCAATCCTGAGATAAATGATGGGCTTATGGTTGCATATGTTATCATTTAAGCTATAAATGAGTATGATTATATAGCATAGTCTATCCTTGATAGTTTGGTGGTATTCATTTGTTAATCGATAGAGGACTTCATTTATAGATATGGACATCGTGGCTCCATTGATTTCATCCATAGAATACCATCATATGGTTGTTTTGAGGTATTAGATATTAAATCTTAACGTTAAGTTTTCAATAGTGTCTATTGAAGCATGGCTTCTGGACAAGTCAAAATATCCAAGTTTAAAATATGGTCATATAAGTAAATATGGTAACTTGGAGAGCTATAGGCGGTCTATGAGCTCTTGGCGATTATTGTTATTCTTCACGAGGATACACTTTCTCCAATAAGGTTGTCTAGGGTATGAGTGAGTAACATCAACTTATTCTATCTTTATTTAAGAGTTCAATTTTAGTTTTTTAGTTGAATGAACTAAAATTTAATAGATCAGACCTAAGTGAATCATTTGTTGATTGTGATTGGGTTGTGTCTATTGGAGCTTAAATTTAGATAGCCTGCCAAGATCCTCAATCCACACGAACTTGCATGGATCACTTGATATATTCTACCGGACCAATTTAGGGGTTTATCTAGAATTATATTAAGGCATATGAACTTGTTTCTTTTTGTAAGAATGGATCTAGTTCACATGTGGACTTTTTATAAAATGTCCAACGGATTTAATAAAATAGTAAAAATAATATATGGCCCATATTCATGTGTTGGGCGGCAAGGCTATTGAGAATAGCTTAACTATATTATTTTTGTTTACTATTTAATTTAAAAGAAATTAATTAATTTGTTGATTAATTAATTATTTAATTAAAAGTCAAAATCTTTTACCTAGTAGGAGTTGGTCTCATAAAATTATACTATTGTTGGTAGTATAATTAATATTAAAGACTATATTTGATATGTAGATAAATAAAAAGAATTATTTATCTAATCAAATTAGGAAGTCTTTAATATGGTTACAAATACACTATTGAGTTGGATTAGGAGTCCTGGTGGAGGATTGAATTCCTTTTTCAAAAGGATTCTTAACCATCAATTAAATCTACCTAAGGAAATGATTCTTAACTACCAAGTAAATCATTCTTAGGAAAGGATTTGTGATCCTAATCTATATCCTATAAAATTCGGTCAGCCCATATATATATACAAAAGGATAGAATTCCTTTTAGATAAGGATTCTTAACTACCAAATAAATCCACCTAAGGAAAGGATTCTTGTAAACCAAGTAAATCCTTCATAGGAAAGGATTTATGATCCTATATGTATGTGTGTGATTTTCGGCCAACTTTAAGAGTTCTATGATGAAAATTTCGGTGATGCTAGGTAATTTTCAAGAGAGAATTTGGCATAGCATGAGAGAATTTTGATGGAGAAAAAAATAGTTTTTGCTCTAGACAAAATTCGATCAACTCATAG
The DNA here is from genome assembly GCA_032871835.1 of Dipteronia dyeriana. NCBI lineage: Eukaryota > Viridiplantae > Streptophyta > Magnoliopsida > Sapindales > Sapindaceae > Dipteronia > Dipteronia dyeriana. Next base: position 107,903,886 of record CM065300.1, on the reverse strand, counting down.
ATAAAGTGTGTAGAATTCGGCCAAGGAGAAAAGCGAAAAAGAGAACCCGGGCCACCACCTCCATTAAGGCAATATGTCTATGAAATCAAAATCATGTCAAGGGCTGCAAGTTAGCCCTAGCTATGAAGAGTTTAGCTACACATCATAACTATGAATGCAAATAAAAAATTGAAAATAAAGAAAAGAAGAAAAAGGGAGAAAATAAAAACTATGAAAGATCTTCAACTTTAAACATCAATAATGAATCTCTGACCCCTTCCCTTGAAGAAACTCTTGGTATTTATAGGTGACTGCTCCTTGTAGATTCTCGATTTGCTTTGTTGTAGAAAACACATCAAGCAGAAAAATAGAATTAACTAAGGAATAAAATTCTTTCCTAACTTGGAGTTCTTCTTTGTGATTAATTCCAAATTCGAGTTTAGGGAATTTTTCAAATATGTCTTGATTTTTTAGAGTCTTTTAGGATTTCATTTGGGAAGTTCTTGGACAATTGTGGACTAATTCGGAGTGGAAATCCAATAAAAATAAGCAACTACCATTGTGGGACCGTTGTGGTGGGTCACAACGCTATGAAAGTGGAAAAGCATTGGGGAAGCGTCACACTGGAAAAGTGCAGCGGTCCCACACCGGTGTGCTTATGATGTTGGAGTGTTGTGCGACCATTGTCATAATGTAGAGTGCAAGTTACAACGGTCCACACTTAACCTAAGGGCGTTATGTGTAGGGAAAATCGCACAACGAAAGCGTGAAATTTGGGTTTGATATATTTAAAAAATTTCCATTTAAAAGAAAGAACCTTAACCCTATATTAATTGATGTATATTAAAAGTGTCGTACCCTTTTTTTTTTACGATTGAACTATCGTCGAATCGAATCTGCAAGATCTTCCATTCCAATCATGAATGTGAATCACCAAGGAGTATGGGCTCCCTTTCTTTAAATTGTATACTTGAGGATGGAAACAAACAAAATCTTCTTTTTTGTTAGTCACAATAATCTTCCAAAAGAAAAACTAAGAACGTTCGGTAACTTGTGAATTATCAATCAATTTGATTGAAACTCGCATGAACCTTGATTTGATGTTCTACACAAAACCCGTTTGATGGAAAGGATACTAGTTTACTATGGAAAACAAAAACGTTCCTTCTTTTCTCTAAGCTTGGCCGAATTCTTCACACAATGAGTTGGACGAAGTTTTTTTTATATAACAATAAAAAACAAATAAAAAACAACTTCTCACACCAAAAATTTTGTCTTGGTCAAAATTCTATATAGGAGTAGATACAGGTGGCCGAAAATCCTCCTAGAAAAAGGATTTCTACTTCACCAAGACTCCTATTCCAACTCAAATAGTGTATTTATTCAATAACAAAATGTTGAATATAAATTAAATTATTACTCGATCAAAAACTTCATAATTTGCCCGATTGTCAATTAGAGTCCTAATATAAATCAAATACTTCCTAATTTGACTAGAAAAATAAATTCCTATTATTTATCTACTTATCAAATATAGTATTTGATACTTATCATATTACCAACAATAATATGACTCTAGGAGACCGTCTCCTACTAGGAAAAAGATTTTGACCTTTAATTAAATAAATACTTAATTAATTTCCATATAATTAAATAATAAAATGAAAAACAATATATTAAGCTAATATATATAGCCTTGCCGCCTAAGACCACAAATGGGCATATATATTATTTATCTTATATATTATATCCATTAGTCTTTAATAAAAGGTCCACATGTGCACTAGACCCATTCCTACAAAAAGAAACAAGTCCACATGCCTTAATACAATTCTAAATGGACCCATAAATTGGTCCGGTAGAATATATCTAGTGATCCATGCAAGTTCGTGTGAAATGAGGATCTTGGCGGGCTATCTAAATTTAAGCTTTAATAGACATAACCTAATCACAATCAATAAATGATTCAGTTAGGTCCGATCTATTAATTTTAGTTCGTTCCACTAAAGAATTAAAATTGAACTCTTAAATTAAGATAGAATAACTTAAAATTTCTCATTCATGCCCTAGACAATCATAATGGAGAAAGTTGTTGACGTCGATTTCTCGGTGGGTAAGAAAGTCAACAAGATTGGATTGTGTTGTGATCTGTCAAAGAGAAAGAGAAAGGGAATGCAATCTAAAGCTAGTTTGACACGAGTTTACGTGGTAAAACCCTGATGACCGGAGAAATGTCCACGGGTGATTGAATAAACAACCGAGCTAAAATACACTACAGAGATAAAGAATTACACCACTCGATCTCTCTTTTCTTCTCTCTGCTCGTGATTCTATATATATATATATATATATTATTCTTAAACAATGAGATTATGTGTCTGTTTGTATTCACATAGAACCCTAATCCTTATTGTACAAGTAATAAAAGAGTTTTGCATTTAGTTATAATTTGGTTGCTTGTTGGAGTCGTCTTTTACTTCTTTCCTATTTCGAAGATTGTACGGAGATTGAATGGGACTCTGGAGATACAATTAGTTTAGGACTTTATTTCCTTATAAATGTGCAGTCTTATTGAAGAAGTAAAGTTGTTGATCGATTTGGAACCTGTTTTCTGTTTGGTACTTTATTCTTCTAGGAATTCTTCTTGACATGGATGTTTTTGCGTAGATTAGCATGACCCTTGGTATACCCATATGCGAATTATGTATTGGACTTATTTTTATTCAGGTTTCTCGTTCTTGTCCATAGTAGAATATGACGTCCCTTGGTCCCAGACAGGTCTTAACTTGCTGAATACTTGTATTCATTCATACATACTCGGGTTCGTATTCCTTAGTGATTTCTTGAAGGATACTTTTTGGATGCCTATTTTGGATATCTACCTGGCAGTTTTAAGGGACTATCCATACTGTCAATAACGTGTACATCCGTTAAAAATATACCTATAACAATACCCCCTTAAAATATTTTTACCGAGTGGGATTTTGTTCTTGGCGTAAATATTTTAATTGACCCATTAGTCTTTACGCCTCGTTAATATCAGAATAATAGTGCCTTGTAATTATGACGTGTCTTAATGGCTATCACGTAAATCCCTTCATGCGAAATCTCTATGATTGCGACGTTTTGAATTTCTGACGGCTTGGTCATTTCATTTCTTGGCACATGTCTTCCTACCATTTCATTCCCTTAGTTACATTTATGGGAAACGACTTGTGCGTCCTCTGATGCGCCGCCTATGTCACCAAATTCTTCTTTTCAAGTTTTTCCCGCTTTTTAATACCCTAGGGTTTTGCGCCTTCGTTGTTGAATAATCTATTTAAGCCGAAAAGGTACTATTCTGGTTCATTTCCGCATAAGCAAACATTCAACCCAGATTTCTTGCGCAGATTCATCTCAATTATCCTTTGAAGCTTTTTTAGGGTTTCTGTGTTTTATTCTAAGGGTTAGTTTCGATGGATCCTATTTCAGGACAACGCCTTTTTGCTATAGCTTTCAAAGCGCTTGAGCATGGAGATTTTCAATTAGTCTATTGTGTTCATTGATTATTAGGGGAAATTCCTCCCGATTAGCCTTCTTTTTTTAGGTGTTGACATTTCCGGGCTTTACCATGACGTTCGGTTAAGTTCTAGTTCTGAATCATCCAGTTCTGAATCTTCTAGTTCTGAATCTATCGTTTCTGATCACATCACGTATCTATTTTTCTATTGATCACCCGAGTGGATTTGAGGCCAAGACGAATGTGGCCTGGGAAGATGAGATCACGAAGTATCATGCTCAATTTGACATAGACGAGTTGGATACAATGTCTCCTACTGGTGATAGAGTCGTATTGAACCCTTCTCCGGGCATGGTGGCGATTTATGGGTCCATGCTCTGCTGTGGAATAACTCTCCCTTTCCAACCATTTATTGCTTGGTTTCTGGCTGAAACAGGGATCACTCCAGCCCAACTTGCCCCGACTAGCTATAAGATTTTAATGTGCATGTGGCATAAGTGGAACAGGATGAACCTGTCGCCACCTTCTCCTGATGAAATCAGGCACTTCTATACACTAAGGCAAACTAGTAGGACAAGAACTTATTTTCTTATGTCCAATCCGCCAGATTGCTGGGTCCTTGATGGGACAAAAGTGATCAGTGGAGTTGAAACCTCTTCGGATGAAAAAAAGAGAGGCTTCGTGAGGGGCTTTCCTTTGTCGAACAAGCATTGGAAGAATAGCTAGTTCTTTACCGAAGGGAACTTGGGACTTGAGGTCACTCTCTCGACTGGGGAGAATCAGATGGTGCTAAAAGTTACCCATTTTTTCTGTTCTCCTGACACATCTAACGCATGGAACAAGGAAAAACTTATCTTCACTAGTGCTAAGCTTGCCAGAATTGCTCGGGCCGCAGTTCGTACTCTAGAAAAGATTAGCAAGTCTTATCTTTTTAGAGAGAAAAAGATGATGGAGCTTGGCTTCTTTAATCAGATTTCAGGCTATCGGAGGTGATGTAAGTATAGTTCTTTTTTGCTTCTATTTCACCTCTGTTACTATTTTCTGACTTTGTTCTCTTTATTGTGTTTAGTGTATGACTCAGACATTGTCTGTGATGTTCAAGCTGGCCAGGTGAAATCGATCCTACAGGCAAGCCAAAAAGAATCTTCTCCCCAAAGCATTGCTCTGTCTGAATCGGATGGAGAGTCTGATGAGGTAAACGAGCAAATTCCTGAGTATGTCCCTGAAGACGTCATTCAGCCGACCGTGGGGGAATCTAGTGGTCTGAGTAGCCCTACTAAAACTTTCAATGCCCAAAGGTTTCCTGAGGATAAGTGCGGGCAAGAAGATTGTCTTGGCGGAGTTTCTGGCGTGCCAAAGTCCCCGATTGATAAGGTTCTTGCCGAATAATTTGCTGTTTGGTATAGAGATGTAGCTGGAAAGCCTTTAGATGAACAAGTAAATCATGATCCTGGTTTCTGTGAATCTTTCCTTAATATTAATGATTAGGATGATCCTGCGGATGATCTTAGCTTTCATTGTACTCGTCCTCATAAAATCCCTCTGGTGGTATTGTTTATCGAATCAAGTGATGAAGATACCGAGGTTGGAATTTCTCTAAGCATTCGGTTGAAGTGTCTGTAGGAAGAGCGAAAATCTCCAGTCTGAAAAAGGATTCCTTACCTTCTAAGGCTGAAGATGTAAAGGTTGAATCCTGGGGAAACCCATTATATTCTTCTCCCCAGGATATATTAAGGGCAAAGTCATTCGGTCAGGCTTTCATTGGGGATGACCATTGGAGCTGTTTCAAGGATGGTTCCCCGACCACTCTTCTTGAAAATATTTTCAATAGTGTCTCTTATGTAAGTCCCTTATCTCAATTGTTTAAGTTTTACACCTGTTAGATTGTTTACTTACTCTTCTTTGCAGATGGTTGCCGAGTTTGTTAAGCTAGTTCAAATGCATCAACATCAAGCCGATCAGATAAGGTGTCTTGAAGCTCAGCTGAAGGAGAGTGAGGATAGTCGTGCTAAGGTTGAAGCGGCTTATCAAAGGGAGGTGAGCTCTACCCAAGAATTCGCCGATCATTGCTTGGCTAAGAAAATGGGAGCCGAGAAGAGAGCTTCTTTGGCAGAGGAGAAGGCCGTGTCATTTCAAAACTTACTGTCTGCTGCCAAGTTATCCTATGAGCAGAAGATTGAAGACTTGGAATGCCAAGCATTGATGGTTGAATCCCTATCAAAGGAGGCTAGGCAGGAACTTGAGGTCCAGGGGGTTGATCGCTCAAGGGGTTGATCGCATCAAAAGGTCCCCAGCTTATGATGCTTTTCTTCTTCGGGAATTTCAGCTAGGGTTAGTTTCAGCTGGCGAATTATTTAAAGTCAAGAATCGGACAACTGATAAAGCCCGAGCCAATTGGGAGCTATCATCAAGAACCATGTGAACCGGTCCTTGGAATCTCTTCGAACTATGTTTTGGGTCGCTCGAAGTTCAAGCCGTTATACGTTAAGAGTGTACCGCGGTCTTAACCGCTTTTGGTGCACATGCCTCGCCAGCGATCTAGGTAGCGGTAATGTCCAGCCATGCCATGCTGCATAGACCGTGGTCTAGACACTTGCCTAGGCCGCGGTATGCACATCGCTCATGACGGGACTTTGTTTCCCAGGTCCAATACGTTTCCATTTTGTGTAGGGCTTCTTATATATATGTGCTCTTCTTCCCCAAATCGTTTTGTGAGCTCAATGAACACATTTTAATAGTTAGAGAACATCCATTAGAGAGAGAAAGCATCAAGCTTTGTTTTAACTCTCCAAACCCCAAACTCATCATCATCTTGCATTCAAGCATCATTCCAAGCATGAGTTTTCATTCATTCATAAGTAGAAGCACCATTGTCATTCATTTATTGTTATGGCTACCAAGACTTGTCATTCATTACTTGAATTAACATTTCTTCATATTAAATGAATAATTATTGAAGTTATGACATGATTGGAGTTTGAATTGTGATAGCTATAATATAGGTCACATTTGGCTCTCGCTAATTAGGTCTTATTAATTGTATTTTGATGGTTGTATTAATGACCATGTCATGCTTAATGACAACATATGTTGAAATGACTTTGTTTGATAACCAGGATATAGTGTTGCCTAACTATATCTAGTTAAGTCATTATGAGTATTCATTTAGACATTGATATCTCGGAATTGTACTTAGTGACAATCTTAAATTCCTAGATAAGCATTTAGTGTTTTGCCTAGCATTATTTGCTTATTTGAATATTTCATCATATTCACATAGGTTGTTGAACTCTTCATTGAGTCAAGTCTTGTAGCTTTGGTGTGAAGTGTCACAAGTAAGAGGATCCTTGCAACCAAGGGTGGGTTGACAAGCAATTGGTCGGGTGCCACTGTAAAATGCCCTAGGGGTAGAGTATGAGGCATTCACGTCTAGAGTAGTGTATTAGGGGATATCACTAGGGACTGAACCAAGAGTGGTGAGTGGAGGTGTCCAAAACCTGAGGTTGTCGAGAGTGAGAGTCCAAGAATCACTTGAGGGTGTAACCTTTACACATATAGTGGATTTCTACGATAGAGTGTGGCGCACTTAACAGCCTGTGATTTTTTCCATCTGGAAGGTTTCCACCTATACATCTTGTGTTATTTATATTTCTACACTTTACACTTGATGTTGTATGCTTTTTTTATTGGGTGAATTTTGAATATTGACTAAGCAAGAAAAATTGGTAATTGACTTGATTAAAACTTATTCATCCCTCCCCCCACCCCCCCCCCCCCCCCCCCCCCCCCCTCCCCTCTAGGTTATTAGTCACACACGCGTTTATTAGGAAACTTTCAAATGTGTTACACCAATTAAGCACAATGATGCAGGGACACAAATCTATGCAATTTGTGTGTGTGTGTGCACTTATGCCTTGAAAGAGGAGGAAGAAACTTGATACCTTATCATCCAAGTAAGCGTCAATCCTCTTGAATACGAACTTTGCATAAGAAGTTGCTTTTGTTATTTGAATCTCATATAGATCACGAACCACCTAAGAAACTAGACATTACAAAGAAATAGAGTTTTGATATGAAATCAAGCCAATACAAATCTAAAACCTAACAATCCCCTAATTTGGCTTTTCCATGGAAAAACCTCCGCCCCCCCATACAATGATCACTCAAACTAACTCATAGTTTATTGCATTCTAACATCCTCACATTACAAAAGATCCCAAGACTAGAATGTCTTCATATCTTCATGATTCTTCAATGATCTCTTCTTTAAACATCAAAGCACCTGTGAGACAAGCACAACAAAAAAAAACAAGAAATCTTCTACAAAGAAGATTATTCGTGAGAAAAAAAAACAAAAAAAAAAACAAATACACAAGAAACAAGAATCCCCTAACCCATTTGAATAAGAATTCATTCTCTCCCCCTTAATACAAGAATTATCCTTCTTAATAATTTCTCTCCCTTAAGACAAACATTCATAAGAACATGGTGAGAGAACACATTTCTTTGCCTTTTTTATCTAGGAATAGACAAGGTATGCATGATTTAAAAAATGAGATATTATGCAAACAAGTCGTATACATTACTAAGTTAAACCTACTAACTCCCCCTTAACATATGCTCCACATATTAATCAACAAGTAGACTTGCTCACAACAGAATCACACAATCACACATATCAAGCAATAAGAGAAGCTACGTCATTATTTTTCAAGTCAAATAGAGAATCATAGATATGCATTAATCTCTAAAAAATAATATCTCATTGTTAATGAATCAAGCACATTAAACAAAATATGTGTGTGTAAAATGCTTCTAAGATATATAAAAGGAGTAATTGTGATATCAACTTGCAACGCACTTCAACACTTATCCATATAAAGCATTTCCAATCAAGGTCAAACCGATTATCATCCAGATTTTTTTTTTAAAGAGAATAGATTTCAACATATGAGCTTGTGTGTACATGTGGCTCGTTTTCCCATTCCTTTTTGTCAACCCGTGCATTTACAATTTTCAACTATATTTACTATTAAGCCTTCCCCAATTCTTTTTAGGCTTTGAATCAAAGATTTTCGTTTATTGATTTTTTTTCACCACTTCTTTGATTTTTCATATATAAACAAAAATTATTCATGATGGCTTTCACTCATCACAATGGTGTAGCCCTTTCCAACATTGGGCAGCTTCACAACCAAGGTGTGTGGCCCTTTTCATGAAGGTGCTCATTGAGTTCTATGTAAATGCCAAAGCAAAATGGATACTAACTATATTTCATCTATCATGTACCAAGCAATAAATTTTAAGATGCATCCAAAATCTACATACTTTCAAACTCAACTGCCAAACTTAAATATAAAAGAGAAGCATCTATGCGCTATATTAAAAAAAAAAAAGCTCAAGTGCATGATCTAGAAACAATAAAAGTTATTTTCTCAAGATCATTACTTCTCACATGAGTAGCTCTCAAAGAAATTAATATTCAATAAAGTTTTTCTTATCAAGCCACTCCCATTCACACGTAGACATTAATCAACACAAATCAGGCAAATGGATCTTCTAAGAGATTTAAATATCTCTTGGTCCAAAGGTTTAATAAACAAATCAGCAAGTTGATTTTTAGTATGCATATGCTCAAGAGTAACAATGGAATGTTCAACAAGTTCTCTAATGAAATGATGCCTAATATCTATGTTCTTTGTGCTTGAGTGTTGAACCGGATTTTTAGAGATGCCAATGACACTAATATTATAACAATAGAGAGCCTTTTTACCTTGTTCAATCTCATAATCCTTAAGGATTTACTTCATCCAAAGGAGTTGTGTGCATGCATATTGCCTTATTAATATTTTTCGGTTCAATTTGAGATGTGAAGCACGCATATGAAATTTGGTTAGCTAGTTGCATTCTAGTTCTATCCCCTTCATTCAAATCACCAATGATGACTTCTTGATAGTACATGTTTCTAAGTCTAAAGTTATAAGTTTCAATATCTTGATCATTTTGTTGATTATCATTCAAAGCATTTTCTAACCCTTGACTTTCTTCTTTAACATCACTATCATTTTCATCATTATGACTAGACTCACCTTTATCATAACTAGTCACATCAATAGGTGTTTTAGTGTCATTAAAAAAATGTTCTTTAGGTTCATTGAGACCATTTTCATAACACAAGTCAAGAATGCTAAGATCATCTATTTTCTCATTAAAAGACTCCATAATAGTCTTGGTTTTCAAATTGAACACCCTATAAGCATGACTATTATTAGCAAACCCAAGAAAGAGACCAACATCACTTTTAGCATTAAACTTTCCTAGGTGATCTCTATCATTCAAAATAAAACATTTACCCCCAAAAGTATGAAAGTAACTCACAGTGGGCTTCTTGCATTTCCAAAGCTCATAGGTGGTTTGTTTTGTGATGGGCCTTCTAAATACTATATTAGAGGCCTAACTATAGGGAAAATACGCGCAGCGGAAGCGTAGAAAAATCAAAATTGGGGTTTCGTGTAAATAAAAAGTTTTTCCTTTTAAATAACGAGAACCTTAACCCTGGATTAATTGATGTATATAAAAAAGTGTCATACCTTTTTCTCATGACAATTGAACAAGTGCCAAATTGAATCTGCAAGATCTTTCAATCCATTCACAAATGTGAATCACCTAGGAGTGTGGGCTCCCTTTCTTTAAATTGTATACCTGAGGATGGAAACAAATAAAATCTTTTTCTTTGTTAGTTACATTTATCCTCCAGGAAGAAAAACAAAGAACGTTAGGTCACTTGTGAATTATCAATCAATTTGATTGAAACTCACGTGAACCATGATTCGATGTTGTATACAAAACCTTTTAATGTAAAGGTCACTAGTGTACTGTCGAAAACAAAGCGTTCTTTCTTCCTTTTCTTCTTTCCCAAATCTCACACTATTTCTTAGAGTTGATCGAATTTTGTCTAGAGGAAAAAAAAAATCTCCCAAAATTCTTATGGTGGCTAAATTCTCTCAAAGTAGCATTACATAGGCTAGCCAAAATCTCTCTTTTTCCAAACATATGGCCGGCCGAAATTTCTTATATATATGGGGCTGGCCGAATTTTACTCTTGGAATTATATTAGGATCATAAATCCTCTCCTAAGAAGGACTTACTTGGTTGTCAATAATCCTTTCCTTAGGTGGATTTATTTGGTAGTTAAGAATCCCTTAAAAAGAAGAATTCTATCCTTAGGTAGATTTACTTGGTGACCAAGAATCCTTTTCTGAAAGGAATTCTTTCCTACACCAAGACTCTTAATCCAACTCAATAGTGTATTTGTTACCATATTATATACTTCCTAATTTGATTAGATAAATAATTTCTTTTATTTATCTACTTAAAAAATATAGTCTTTAATATTAATTATACTATCAACAATAGTATAAAATTTGGAGACCAACTCCTACTAGGAAAAATATTTTGACTTTTAATTAATAATTAATTAATTACCAATTAATTAATTTCCATTTTATTAAATAATAAAATAAAAAACAATATATTAACCTATTTAATATAGCCATGCCGCCCAAAACATACACATGGGCCAATATATTATTTTTTCGTATTTTATTAAATCCATTGGACCTTAATAAAAAGTCCACATGTGAACTAGACCTATTCTTACAAAAAGAAACAAGTTCACATGCCTTAATACAATTCTAGACGGACCCATAAATTGGTCTGGTAGAATATATCAAGTGATCCGTGCAAGTTTGTGTGGATCGGGGATCTTGGCATGCTATCTAAATTTAAACTCCAATAGACACAGCCCAATCACAATCAACAATTGATTCACTTAGGTCCGATCTATTAATTTTAGTTCATTCCACTAAAAAACTAAATTTGAACTCTTAAATAAAGGTAGAATAAGTTAATATTCCTCATTCATACTCTACAACCTTATTGGAGAAAGTGTATCCTCGTGAAGAATACCAGTAATCGCCAAGAGCTCATAGACCGCCTATAGCTCTCCAAGTTACCATATTTACTCATATGACCACATTTTGAACTTGAATATTTTGACTTGTCCAGAAGCCATGATTCATTAGACGCTATTGAAAACTTAACGTTAAGATTTAATATCCAATACCTCAAAATATCCATATGATGGTATTATACTTCATTTAATAAATGGAGCCACGATGTCCATATCTATAAATGAAGTCCTCTATCGATTAACAAATGAATACCACCAAACTATCGAGGATAGACTATGCTATATAATAATACTCATTGATAGCTCAAATGATAACACTTGCAACCATAAGTCCATCAAGTATCTCAGGATTGAGATAGACTCTCCGATTGTCTTCAAATGAAAACTCTTATCCGTTGACGGTTCTAGATAAAGTATTTCATTGTGATCCAATTCAATACACCCAGTGCACTAGATTCTTTTGCCCAAATACACCACACTTTGATGATTTTAGACTCATCATAACACATTTGATCCCACTCAAATGCTAGCAAAAGAATCTACAACTTTGACAAGATAAAGGTGCCCAACCTTTTATCTTAAGTTGTGAATATTATTCAAGACTAACTAAAGAATTGTGTCTACCTCTTACATATCTCGATGTATGAACAATTCTTCTTTCTCATAGTCTTTTGACCTTAAGATTATTTACTTTTTTTACAATTATAATAATTAAACTATAAATGCTATAAGATTTGTTAAACTAAAAATCACTTTATTAATATGAAAAGATTGTCAAATACATTATTACACTCTTGGTATCGAGCATAATCCCAACAGATATTTGGATGTCCTGTGCAGGTGTTAAAATGAAAACAGAAAAGATGAAGTCTCGTTCAGAAACATGCATATTTGTATGGTATCCAAAAGGAAGAAAAAGATATTATTTTTTTAGTCCTTTAGAATGATATTATTTATATAGTCCTTTAGTTCTTAAAGTATTTGTTTTAACAAATGCTAAGTTTTTGGAAGAGGACTATGTGAATAATTTTGTGCCTAAAAGTAGAATTTTCCCGATTGAGCTTTCAGAAGATGCAATTCCACAAGAGGTTTCATAATCTAGCCCTTAAGTTCCGCACTAACTCAAGATCAACAATCTACCATACCTCATCGTAGTGGGAGGGTTAGTAGACAACCTGAGAGATACATCGGTCTAAGAGAATCTATAGAGAATCTCCCAGATGACGATGATCCCTATACGTACAAGGAAGCAATAGAAGATGTTGATTGTCGCCATTGGCAAAAGGCAATGCAATCCAAAATTGAATCTATGTTAAAAAATAAAGTATGGTCTCTTGTAGACTTGCCTAAAGGGATAAAACCCATCAGGTGCAAGTGGGTATACAAGAGGAAAAGAGGAATGGATGGAAATGTGGAAACCTTTAAGGCTAGATTGGTAGCTAAAGGTTATACACAGAAGGAAGGTATCGATTAAGAAGAAACCTTATCTCATGTGGCCATGCTTAAATCCATTTGGATACTTTTATCCATTATGGCATCTCTAGACCTAGAGATTTGGCAAATGGACGTCAAGATAGCTTTCCTTAATGGAAGTCTTGATGAAAGTATCTATATGATGCAGCCAGATGGATTTATTGAAAAGGCCAAGAGGAAACACTATACAAGTTGTAAAGATCCATATATGGATTGAAGCGAGCATTCAGATCCTGGAACATAAGGTTCGATCAAGCGTTGAAAAGTTTTGGATTCATTCAAAACCTTGATGAACCATGTGTATACAAAAAGATTAAAGGTGACAAGTTGGTTTTCCTAGTTCATTACAATGATGATATACTACTCATTGGAAATGATGTAGGTGTATTGACATAAGTAAAAGAATGGTTGGCAAAACAATTTGATATGAAGGAGTTAGGAGAAGCAAGTTATATTCTTGGTATCCAAGTCATAAGGGATAGAAAGAATAGAACGATTGCATTATCCCAAGATTTATGCATAGATAAAATCTTGTCTAGGTTTTCTATGCAAGATTCTAAGAAAGGTATGTTACCTTTCAGACATGGAATCAAACTTTCTAAGGAACAAGTTCCTAAGAATGAAAATGAAGAGCAATTCATGAGTAGGGTTCTATATGCCTCGACAATTGGGAGTCTCGTGTATGCAATGCTCTATACTAGACCAGATATTTGTTTTGTTGTTGCCATAGTTAGCAGGTTTCAATCGAAACCTGGTCCTGATCATTGGACATCAGCCAAGCATATTTTTCAGGTATCTCAGGAGAACAATAGATTATATGCTCGTATACTCTGTAGGGGATTTAATTCCTTTTGGGTATATAGATTACGATTTCCAATCAAATTCTGACTCTAGAAGAGCAACATCAGGATCTGTGTTTACACTTGGAGGAGGGGCAATCATACGGATGAGTATCAAGCAATCTTGTATTGTTGACTCCACAATGGAAGCCGAGTATGTTACAAGATGTGAGGCTGCAAAAGAGGCTTTCTGACTCCGCCAATTCTTGATTGATTTGGAAGTGGTTCCTGATGTGAATAAGCAGATCACTATCTATTGTGACAATAATTGAGCAGTGGCTAATTCGAGAGAACCAAGGATTCCTAAGAGAGGGAAACATATTGAAAGAGAGTATTACCTTCGAAGGGAAATTGTGCATAGAGGTGACATGACAATTACCAAGATCACATCAGCAGAAAATCTAGCGGATCCCTTTACAAAGGCTCTTCCACAAAAGAGTTTTGATGGGCATATAGAGAACATGGGGATGAGAGATATGACAAATTTGCTATTGGGCAAGTGGAAGATTGTTGGGATTATGCTCGATAGCAAGAGTATAATAATGTATTTAACAATATTTTCATATTAATAAAAATGATTTCTAGTTTATTGAATCTTATAGCATTTATAGTTTAATTATTTTATTTGTCAAAAGTAAATAATCATAAGGTAAAAAAGACATTGAGAAAAGAAGAATTTTTCGTACATCTGGATATGTATATGGTGGACATAATTCTTTAGTTAGTCTTGAATAGTATGCACAACTTAAGATAAAGGTTGGCCTATCATCACCGTAATTTCCTTCTTTGTAGTTGCAAAATTGTTTTTTTATTTTGTTGTTGTAAAAAAAATATTGCGGCATTTTATTATAAAAAATTCTTCTGTAATACATATTCAAGTATCGAGGACTCAATGATTTGAAGAATTGGGAGCAATCAAAACAAGTTTCGGACCGTGCAAGCGGTAGCAATAAACGTGTGTGCGAATGAGCATGCGGCTACGATTGTTGTAACATAGGCTACACATGGTAGCCCTGTGGAAGCCATGGGATGTGCATTGCAGCCTTTTATAGAGTTGTAGAGTGTGCACGCCCATGAGAGGTAGCCAAGGGGTGCACACATCTATAGGAGGCAGTCGAGGGGTATCCAAACAGATGATGATCGCGTGAAGACTTGTTTGCCAAGAAAGAAGTTTTTGTACTCCAAGACATATGTAATTTACTTGCTTTTCTAGGATGGACCAAAATTATAACTATTTATATTTTCATAAATATTGCAATGTTTGTCAGTATTTGATAACATGTCATATAGAATAGGAGTGCCCCTCATATATCTCTTTTTGTATAAACATGCATTGAGTGGTATAGGTATCTAATTGGCATCTAGATAACTTGGTAAATCGTACGCCTCAAATAATTAAATGGGAGAATGTGTTTTTGGAACACCTACGGCCTCCAAGTTTAATTGAGTTTTATGTTTTCATGTTCTAACCCCCCAAGGGGTATTCATAAATGGAATTTAGAAAGATACTTCCTTACAAGGACAGACTAGACAATTAACCCAAACGATATCTACTCCCAAAGGAGGGATATTCGTGACGGATTATATTAAAGGTAGATAACTTGGTAACACACTCAATGTAATTTTATTAATATCCCCCTAAGATTTCTTGTTAATAAAATTACTAGGCTAAATATGAAAACTATGGCTGTTATGTTAACAATTAGGTGGGACCTAGTCCAACTAGTAACTGGCGCGAACTCTCAATGGAGTCCTAACATTTATGGGTGTTGGATCACCGTTGAATTTTACGATTGAATTATTATATTTAATTAAAGATTAATACTCAAAAGTGTTTTATCGTGCCTGTTTACTTATATAATTTTTGTTATTATAAAGAAATCATGACCCCATCCCTAATCACAATCCTAAAAGATAATACTTTAATTGATGATAATTATGTTACATGGAAAAGGAAAATTGGGTTGTTATTGCTAGCTGAAAAACATAAGTTTATTTTGTCTATTCCTAAACCACCAACTCTTACTAATGAATCTAATGAGGTGCAAAGAGGTAAGTATCAACAGTGGGTAACTTCAGATGAGATGGCTACATGTTACATTATGGCAACCATCTCTAACGTGTTGCAATAGCAACATAAAGGAATGAAGTATGTTGCCGATATAATGATGTCTTTAGAAGAGATGTTTACTATGATGTCTAGGATGACTAAGAGAGAGGCAGTGACTGCTTCCATGAATCTTAAGTTGAAACCTGAACAGGCTGTGAAAGATCACTTTATGAAAGCCATAGCACATCTTAACATTGCTGGACTCAATGGTGCTGAGATAGATGGTGAGACAAAAATTGACATGCCTGTCAACTCACTGTCAGATTCCTTTAATCAGTTCAAGTTGGACTACACCTTAAATAATAAGAAGTGCACCTTGTAGGGCCTCATGCTAGATTATCAAAGCACCGAGAAAATCCTTATGAAAGGCAAGGGTTAAGAAATTCATACGGTAAGTAAAGTTGCTACTGTTAAGACCCGTAAAAAGGTTAAGAAACAATAGGAAAAAAAACAACTTGTGCATAACTAGAAGGGGTTCCGGGAAATGAAGAGACTGAATGAGAATGAATTCATTTTACATTTAGGCAATGGAGTGTTGGTGTATACTAGTGTAGTGGGAGATATTAGAATCAGTTTAGATTCTTATGGGCAATGAGATTTAATAAACGTTTATTATTTACCACGATTCAAGAGGAATTTAATTTCAAATTCTTTTATAAATAAATTTGGATATTCGATTCTTTTTAATAAAGGTTTTTTTAATAGTAGGAATATCAGATTTGTTTGTAAAGGTACATTGGAAAACGGTTTATTCTATTTGCATAGCAATATCTCTCACATGTTAGACATGGAATCAACGGAACCTAATCATAAAAGAGTAAAATTGTCAAAAGATGAAACCTACCTTTGGCATATGCACCTAGGTCATATTAACCTTGAAAGGATTAAAAGATTTGTCAGTGACGAACCTCTAAGTGACTTAAAGGTGAACAATATACCAACTTGCGAATCTTGTTTTGATGGTAAAATGACCAAAAGGTCGTTCACGACCAAAGGCACAAGAGCCACTGAATGTTTAGGATTAGTACACATTCATGTATGTTGTCCTATGACATTCAAGTTGGAGGTGGATATGAGTACTTCATCACTCTTATGGATGATTACTCAAGATTTGGCTATGTGTATCTCATGAGACTTTAGTCGGATGCTTTTAACATGTTCAAAGCATTTAAAGCTAGAATGGAAAATCAACTTGAGAAACACATAAAAATCTTGAGGTCTGATCGTGGTGGAGAATATCTATCTGGTGAGTTTCAACATTATCTTATTGATAATGGGATAATTTATCAGTTTTCTATGTCAGGTACACCTCAGCAAAATGGGGTAACAGAAAGGAGAAATAGAACTCTTTTGGACATGGTTAGATATATGTTGAGTTAATCAACGCTTCCTAATTCTTTTTGAGGATATGCTATACAAAGTGCCAGGTGGACTTGTTTCTTTTAGTAATAATGGGTATAGTTCACATGTGGACTTTTTATTTAAGTCCAATTGATTTAATAAAATAGAAAAAATAATATTTGGCCCATATATATTGCCTAGGGTGGCTAAGGCTATATATAATAGCTTATTATATTGTTTTTTATTTTATTATTAAATTAAATGAAAATTAATTAATTTGTTAATTATTTAATTAAAAGTCAAAATCGTTTTCCTAGTAGGAGATGGTCTCCTAGAGTCATATTATTATTGGTAATAAGATAAGTATCAAATACTATATTTGATAAGCAGATAAATAAAAGGAATTTATTTATCTAGTCAAATTAGGATGTATTTGATTTCTCTTAGAACTCTAATTGACAATTGGTCAAATTAGAAAGTTTTTGATTTAGTTACAATTTAATTTATATTCAATAATTGGTTATTGAATAAATACACTATTTGAGTTGGATTAAGAGTCTTGGGGTGTAAAAGAAATCTATTTTTAAAAGGATTGAATCTAAATTTTTATAGTTGTCTTGGTGAAGTAGAAATCCTCTTTTTAGGAGGATTTTCAGCCACCTATGTATACTTCTATATAGAATTTTGACCATGACCTAATTTTTGGTGTGACAATTTTTTTTTATTCATTTTTTTTTAATAGTTATAAAAAAAAGAACTCCGTCCAACTCATAGATACTGTGTATTGAATTCGGCTAAGGAGAAGAGAAAAGAGGAACATTTTTTTTCGATAGTGCACTGGTAGCCTTTACATCAAAAGGTTTTGTGTACAATATCGAATCAAGGTTCATGCGAGTTTCAATCAAATAGATTAATAAATCACAAGTGACCGGACATTCATGGGTTTTCTCTTGGAGGGTTATTATGACTAACAAAGAAGAAGATTTTGGTTGTTTCCATCCTCGGGTATACAATTAAAAGAAAGGAAGCTCACACTCCTAGGTGATTCACGTTCATGATTAGATTGGAAGATCCTGCGGATTCAATTCGACTCTAGTTCAATCGTCATGAAAAAAAAGGTATAATACTTTTAATATACGTCAATTAATCTAGGGTTAAGGTTCTTTCTATTAAAGGGGAAACTTTTAAAATATACCAAACCCTAATTTTATGCTTCCGCCGCGTTTTGAACCGTTTTTTTCCTACACTCTTAATAAAATTCTCAATATGATCACTTAAACAAACCAATAAGAAAGACAATATAGCAAGTGTTAAGGTGATACAAATACAAGTAAGAAAGAAATCTAAAATTTATAAGATCAATACACAAGATATTTACGTGGTAAACCTCAAAAGAGGAAACAATTAATAAATGACATGCTCTCAAAGATATCACCCCTTACTCTACCCTCGACCATAGTGAATCACTTTGCCTACTTCATATCCAAGATGTGACAAACACATCTTTAGGAAGAAACTTCTGATCTAAGGAACTTTAGCTTCTAGAAATATTCCTTGCTTGTCTATCTAGATTCTTCTCATCATAAACAAGTCTTCTTGCTTATCTATCCGAGTCCCCTTGACACTAGCTAAGATTGCTAGCTCATGTTAAATCTTTGCTTACTTTAACAAGAGGCTTCAACCTCTTACAAGGCAATGATCTATGTGAAATGCACATGCAATCAAGATGCAATCACAAGCAAATAGAGAATATAGATCAAACAAAACTCTATGAACATATTTCAGACATATTTACCCTCTAGATAATTAGGTACTATTGATTGCATTTGATGATTGCATTTTGTTCCCTTGTCATTTTTATTGACAATTCTTGTAGATTTGCATTTGCTTGATGACTAGATTTTAGACTTTCATATCTATATCTAGTTACGGCTATATGTGAAGCATAAAAATTAGGGTTTAGCATATTTAAAAAATTTCCCTTTAATAGAAAGAATAACCCTAGATTAATTGATGTATATTAAAAGTATCGTACCTTTTTCTCGTGACGATTGAACTAGCGTTGAATTGAATCAGCAAGATATTCCAATCAAATCATGAACGTGAATTACCCAGGAGGTGGGCTACCTTTCTTTTAATTGTAAACCTGAGGATGGAAACAAACAAAATCTTCTTTGTTAGTCACAATAATCCTCCAAGAGAAAAACCATGAACATCCGTTCACTTGAGAATTATAAACAATTTGATTGAAACTCGCGTGAACCTTGATTCGATGTTGTACACAAAACACATTTGATGCAAAGGATACTAGTGTACTATCGAAAACAAAAACGTTCCCTCTTTTCTCTATGCTTGGCTGAATTCTTCAGATAATGAGTTAGACGAAGATTTTTTTTTTATATAACTATAAAAAACAACGTCTCACACCAAAAAATTATTTCTTAGTCGAATTTAATAGGTAGCATATATAGGAGACCAAATCCTCTCCTAAGAAGAATTTACTTGGTGGGCAAGAATCCTTTCCTTAGTGGATTTACTTGGTGACTAAGAATCTTTTCAAAAAAAAAGAATTCTTTTCTACACCAAGACTTCAAATCCAACTCATTGGTGTATTTGTGACCATATTAAAGACTTCCTAATTTGACTAAATAAATAATTCTTTTTCTCTATCTACTTATCAAATATAGTTTTTAATATTAATTATACTACCAACAATAGTATAATATTAGGAGAATTCTACTATTAGGAAAACGATTTTGAATTTTAATTAAATAATTAGTTAATTACCAAATTAATTAATTTTCATTTAATTAAGTAATAAATTAATAAAACAATATAGAAAACTATTTTATATAGCCTAGCCGCCTAACACCTATACACGGGCCAAATATTGTTTTTTCTATTTTATTAAATCCATTGAACTTTTATAAACAGTCTACATGTGAACTAGACTCATTCTTTCAAAACAAAACAAGTCCACATACCTTAATACAATTCTAAATGAACCCATAAATTGGTCCGGTAGAATATTTCAAGTGATCCATGCAAGTTCGTGTGGATTGGGGATCTTGGCGGGCTATCTAAATTTAAGCTCCAATAGAAACAACCCAATCACAATCAACAAATGATTCACTTAGGTCCAATATATTAAGTTTAGTTCATTCCACTAAAGAACTTAAATTGAACTCTTAATTAAAGATAGAATAAGTTAATATTTCTCATTCATACCCTAGACAATCTTTATGGAGATAGTGTATCCTCGTGAAGAATACCTGAAAGTTCCCTAAAACGTGTGTGTCTATAACCTAGAGGAGGGGGGGGGTGAATAGGTTTTAATCGAATCAATTACCAATTTTTCGATTAATCAATATTAACACAAATTACCCCAATGAAACAAACTTACTACATCAAGTATAAACTGCGGAAATATAAATAACACTTGATGTTTACGTGGAAACCCTTCAAATGGGAAAAACCATGGGCCGATTTGTGTGACACAGTAGATCCTCAAATCCACTATTGAATGAAAGTTTACAACCTAGGTTGACCTCCCGTCACACCCTCCAGTTACTAGCCCTTTCACTCTACCCAACAGGCCTTAATAATGATTCTTGATCTATTTGCTTGTGCCCTAACCACTTAGTCACAAGACTTAACCTCAATGAATAGTCAAAAACAAACTAAGTGAATATAATAAAATATTCAAACATGCAAGTAATGCTAGGCAACACTAAATGCTTATCTAGGAATTTAAGAATGTCACTAAGTACAATTCCTAGATATCAATGTCAAAATGAATGTTCATAAGACTTAACTAGATATAATTATGCAACAATATATCCTAGTTATCAAACAAAGAGCCAATAAACACATGTTGTCATAAAACATGGCAAGGACTATAATGCAATCACAAAATGCAATCAATAAGTCCTAAACAATACCTAAATGCAAAGCATAAAGATTTAGCTAGAAGGGCAAAATGGTCACAAACCCTAGCTATCACAAAATATAAATCTCAACCAACAATCAACAACCCAAGCATGTTATAAATGCAATTAAACTCAATAACATACATTTAATGAACAATAATTGCTAAACCTAGGCATACATGTCATAAGAATGGAACAAGAAATTCTAAGGCATGTAGAGATTACCTAGTCAATGACAAACAAGAGAAACCATGCTTGGAAGATGCTAGATGATGTTAGATGCTCATGGATTGAAGGTTGGATGAGCCAAGATGAGTTCTTTGAAGCTCTCTCTCTCTCTAGGAATTACTTTCCTACTCAAAGATATGATTTTTGGCTCATAGGAAGCAAGGAAAAAGAAGAGACATTATATAAAGGAGCCCTACATGAAATTTTGGACAAGGGGCAACTGATTCCATTCATGACCGATGTGCGTGCCGCTGCCTATGCAAGTGTTCTAGACCGATGTAGCACGAGTTGTGCATCGCTTGGGAATCTTCGCTGTCTGGACCGAGTTACAGGCAATTGTCTAGACCGCGGTAGAGCCAGCAATGCAACACTAGGAAACTCCGCTTGGGAGACCTTATCCATGCAACGTGCACAGGCTGCGGTAGCAGTAACGAGCAATGTCTAGAGAACACCGCTGTGTATACCGCGGTGAAGGAAATGCACAGGGAGCGGTCCAGGCCGCGGTCAAGGGGAAAATGCTCTTTTACGGGTAAACTAAATGCAACAAATACCCAAGCAAGATATATGGCAAAGAGACACACAATTAAGGCAATTTAGCATTCATGCAAGATGATCAAAGACATGCATGAGAGTTTGTGTGTGCACTACAAACTCTTCAGAAAAGGTTAAGCTAGTGATTTACCTTATGAAGCTTGAGCTGGATCTTGAGCAATGATGGCCTAAACTACCCTTACACATTGATCCCCAAATGTGGTTGTCAACGAAATAAGCCAATCAATAACTGACGAACTTACAATCTCCCCATTTGGCTATTTCGTGACAAAACCACCGCTCACAGTTCATCCTCACAAATAAACTAAACAAAAACAGGGATCACCAAAGTTTTTCTACATTACAAAGAGATGTATAATAAACTAGATCTTAAAGTCATCCATCTCTTGTAGAATCAACATCCCTACAAAAACAAAATAACTACACTTTCCAAAACAAGTGTATGTGAGGTGATCAAAGACATAAAAACAAGAGAAATTTGCATACAATAGAAACAAGCAACATGCATTAACAATGCAAATGCAAATTCTCCCCCTAACTAGGTTAACTCCCCCTCAATGAGTCAATCAAACGCCCGTCATATATAACTTCCCCTAGATAGGTTAACCCCCTTTCAATGAGTCAAACTCAACTCCTTCTAAATCCACACTACTCCTCATTTTTATCATGAGATAGACAAAGGAGTATCCCCTTAAGAAGGTATCAACAATGAGAGCTTGTGGCATAGGACATATGCATACTCATATAACCAAATATATGCAACTTAATTAAGAGGAGAGCAACAAGGAGTTTTATTATTAAAAAAATGTGTGAGCGAATGCTTTGCATACAAGACAAGTTGTACTCAAGATCAAAACATGGTATTTGGCAATGCAAAATGACAAGGGTTTCCAAGAGAATTCAAACCAATTTCACCCTTTGTCAAGGAATAAGCAAGATATAGATTTAAAATAAATTCATTTTAAGAACAACTATATCAACCTTTATAAGCTAAACAAGACATGAGCGACTATTGTGCCCTTTTCGATTTTTCCGGGTGGAATGCCCGTATGATAGTAGCCTTGTTTGACAAGTAAAGAGAGAGAGACTTTTTGAGTGTAAAATCCTTGAATTGGATACAAGATCCTTATTGATTGAAGTCTCATAATTGCTTTCACACACAAAATTTGTATTCATTTTAGAGCATTCAATAATTTCATCATGCATATTACTTTAAAGCATGTCATATAAAGAATCAACATGTCATGGAGATCAATTCTAGGTCATTCAAAATGTACTTCCCAATCAATTCTCTTATTCCAAAAATGCATGTTTGGTCATAAGTAAGACATGAATTGCATGTAAAGCAAAGTTGCACACTTATAAAAAAAAAATTTGTACAACCAATCATCTCAAGCAATTAATAAAGAAGCATAAATATTATCAATGAGCACAATGCATTGCCAATTTGCTCTCTTTGCTTGAGCTCCTCATATGGGGTCAATCAAAACAAGTCAAGAGGGGATATGAGTCCCTATAGGCTTACCAAGACCATTTGACCTAGTTAAGCCTATGGGTGAAACCTTAGCAAAATGGTATGTGGGTTCATCTTTTCTAATCAACTTAGGTGACACATTGTCATTCCTAGTGGTCAAGATCATCATATTACTCCTAGGATCAATAACACTAGCTTTCCTAGGCACATGCATATTGGCTCTACCCCTTTTTCTTTAAATCATGCTCTTAGTTCTACACATGTTAATGTACTTGAAGCAATTTGGTCTAATATGACCATCAATACCACAAAAATGACATGAAAGAATAAAATAAGAGGTTATACCATTCCTTTGTGAGGACAAAGGTGCTTTCCCATGTCTTTGAGCTTTCCTTTGGTGTGCTATTGATTCTCTTATCCCTTGTTGTTGAGTTGGAAAAGAGTGCTTCCTTTGTTGAGCATGCGAGAAATGCTTCTTGGCTTGATGGCTTTTAGTTTGAGGGATAGTTGCTTGAGGTGCTCTCATTGGTTGAGCTTGAGGTTGACTTCTTGATGCCATCTTGACTTGGAAATTTCTAGATTACTCTCCTAGTTTAGTTTTCTTCTTAGGATGAAGTAGAGGAAGAGTTTTTTAAATTCCATGCTCTTGACAAATACCGTCTTGCTAGAAGTTGAGGTCTCCTTGTCATCTTCAAACCCCAGACCTCTCTTGTCACTTGGCTTCTTTCCAACTCCCAACATATGGTCAAGCTTCTCCGTACTCAAAGTCATCTTAGCAATCAACTCTTTAGCTTCTCTAAGCTCTTCCTTCAAGCTTTCTTCCCCATTTCTTCCATTCTTCACTTTCTCACTCAAGTGAGTCACTTCGGTTGATAGCTTGAGGTTCTCTTCCTTTAGCTTTCGAACCTCTTTCTTCATATTCAACCTTGAGCTTTGAAAATGCTCAATGAACCCTTCAAGGTTCATACTCTCTACATTTCCATTTGTAGAGTGAGATGGGGAACTCTCATCACTAGAGTCATCACTAGTGTAACTTGTTGCCATGATGGCATCATCAATAAAAGTAGCTTCACTTATCACTCTCTTAGCTACTTTTTCATCTACTATTTTTTTAAGGTCACTACTTAAGGCTTTGTTGCATTTTTCTACATCTTCCACAAAGGAGGCTCCAAAAGTCGTGTAGTTAAGAATAACCTCTTCATCACTTGAGGAATATTCTTCACTTCCACTCTCACTTGACGAGGCAACCACCACTTTTCCTTTTTTCTTCTTCTTTGAATTAGTACACTCTGTGGCTATATGACCAAATCGACTACATTCATAGCATTGAATGCCTTTTCTTGTAGGCTTCTCTTGCCTTGGCTCAATCTTCTTCTTTGAGTCATTCTTGTGAAGTTTCATAAACCTCTTGAATTTCTTCACCATAAGAGCCATCTCCTCATCTGAGTCATCCTCCTTCATCTTTACTTTGGATGTCTTCAAAGCTATGTTCTTTTGCTTATTAAGAGATGTAGGTGTAGAAGTCCACCTAGACTCATAGGCTAGAAGCCTTCTAATCACTTCACTCGGCTTCATAGTCTTGTAGTTGCTATTTTCTTCCAGTGCGTCACCTTGGACTCAAATCTCTTGGGGAGTGACCTCATGATCTTTTGCTTGATCATTCTATCAGAATATGGGTCACCTAGTTGATGGCTTTGATTTACGATGTCCATCAATTTCACTTGAAAGTCATTAAAGCACTCGTCATCTTCCATCTGAATTGTCTCAAATTGCATTTGAAGGATTTGAAGATTGGAATCCTTGACCACTTCGGTTCCTTCATAAGCCGCTTGTAGAATCTCCCAAGCTTCCTTTGCATGCCTAGTGTTTTGAACCAACTTGTGTTGATTGTCGTCCATGGCACATAAGATGGCATGCATTGCCTTGTTGTTCCACTTGGAAGCTTCAAATTCTTGTGTGCTAAATTGAGACTTAGGCTTTGGAACTTCATCTCCATCATCATTTGTCATCTTCGAAAGAATGTACCCATCTTCAACCGCCATCCATGCATAGTCATCTATTTGACAAATATAAGACTCCATCTTGCCTTTCCATGAGGCATAATTATCATCTTTAAGCAAATGTGGTCTTATACTTGATGCTCCCTCTTTGCACATCCCAAGCTCACTCATAGTGTTTGGGTTAAATGAATGAGATGCAAATGAAATGCACCACACAAGATGGAAAAAAGAAGAATGCAAAAGAAAGACACACACAGAGCACAGATCACCTAAGTATATCTAGGCACCGGCTTTGATACCAATTGAAAGTTCCCTAAAACATGTGTGTCTATAACCTAGAGTGGGGGTGAATAGGATTTAATCGAATCAATTACCAATTTTTTGATTAATCAAAATGAACACAAATTACCCCAATGAAACAAACATACTACAACAAGTATAAAGTGCGGAAATATAAATAACACTTGATGTTTACGTAAAACCCTCCAAATGGGAAAAACCACGGGCTGATTTGTGCGCCACACTAGATCCTCAAATCCACTATTGAATGAAAGTTTACAACCTAGGTTGACCTCCCGTTACACCCTTCAGTTACTAACCCTTTCACTCTACCCAACAGGCCTTAATAGTGATTCTTGATCTATTTGCTTATGCCCTAACAACTTAGTCACAAGACTTAACCTTAATAAAGAGTCAAACACAACCTAAGTGAATATGATAAAATATTCAAACATGCAAGTAATGTTAGGCCACACTAAATACTTATCTAGGAATTTAAGAATGTCACTAAATACAATTCCTAGATATCAATGTCTAAATGAATGTTCATAAGACTTAACTAGATATAATTATGCAACAATATATCCTAGTTATCAAACAAAGAGCCAATAACACATGTTGTCACAAAACATGGCAAGGACTATAATGCAATCACAAAATGCAATCAATAAGTCCTAAACAATACCTAAATGCAAAGCATAAAGATTTAGCTAGAAGGGTAAAATGGTCACAAACCCTAGCTATCACAAAATATAAATCTCAACCAACAATCAACAACCCAAGCATGTTATAAATGCAATTAAACTCAATAACATACATTTAATGAACAATAATTGCTAAACCTAGGCATACATGTCATAAGAATGGAACAAGAAATTCTAAGGCATGTAGAGATTACCTTGTCAATGACAAACAAGAGAAACCATGCTTGGAAGATGCTAGATAATGTTAGATGTTCATGGATTGAAGGTTGGATGAGCCAAGATGAGTTCTTGGAAGCTCTCTCTCTCTAGGAGTTACTTTCCTACTCAAAGATATTATTTTTGGCTTATAGGAAGCAAGAATGAATAAGAGACATTATATAAAGAAGCCCTATAGGAAATGGCGTCGTTTTGGATAAGGGGCAACTGATTCCCGTCATGACCGATGTGCATGCCACGGCCTAGGCAAGTGTCCAGACCGCGGTAGCGCGAGCGGTGCATCGCTTGGGAATCTCTACTGTCTGGACCGCGTTACAGTCAGTTGTCTAGACCGCGGTAGATCCAGCAATGCAACACTGGGAAACTTCGCTTGGGAGACCGTTGCTCATGCAACGTGCACAGGCTGCGGTAGCAGCTGCAAGCAACGTCTGGAGAACATCGTTGTACATACCGCGGAGGAGGAAATGCACAGATAGCTGTCCCGGTCGCGATCAAGGGGAAAATGCTCTTCTACGGGTAAACTAAATGCAACAAGCACCCACGCAAGATATATGGCAAAGAGACACACAATTAAGGCAATTTAGCATTCATGTAAGATGTTCAAACACATGTATGAGATTGTGTGTGTGCACTAAAATCTCTTCAGAAAAGGTTAAGCCAGTGATTTACCCTCTGAAGCTTGAGTTGGGTCTTGAGCAATGATAACCTAAACTACCCTTACACATTAATCCCTAAATGTGGTTGTCAACAAAATAAGCCAATTAAAAACTGAGGAACTTACAATACCAGTAATCGCCAAGAGCTCATAGACCGCCTATAGCTCTCTAAGTTACCATATTTACTCATATGACCACATTTTGAACTTGGATATTTTGACTTGTCCAGAAGCCATGTTTCAATAAACACTATTGAAAACTTAACTTTAAGATTTAATATCCAATACCCTTAAAATATCCATATGATGGCATTCTACTTACATTTAAATGATGTCATTCTACTTACATTTAAATGATGTCCATATTTATAAATGAAGTCCTCTATAGATTAGCAAATGAATACCACCAAACTATCGAGGATAGACTATGTTATATAATCGTACTCATTGACAGCTCAAATGATAACACTTGTAGACATAAGTCCATCATTTATTTTAGGATTGAGATAGACTCTCTGATTGTCCTCAAGTGAAAATTTTTATGTATTGACGGTAGTGGATAAATTAATTCACCGCGATCCTATTCAATGCACCTAGTGCACTAGATTCTTTTGCCAAGATACACCACACTTTGATGATTTTAGACTCATCATAAAACATTTGATCCCACTCAAATGCTAGAAAAAGAATCTACAACTTTGACAAGATAAAGGCGTCCAACCTTTAACTTAAGTTGTGAATATTATTCAAGACTAACTAAAGTGTTATGTCTACCTCATACATATCTAGATGTATGAACAATTCTTCTTTTCTCACAGTCTTTTGACCTTATGATTATTTACCTTTAACAATTAGAATAATTAAACTATAAATGCTATAAGATTTGTGAAACTAGAAATCACTTTATTAATTAAGAAGATTGTCAAATACATTATTATACTCTTGCTATCGAGCATAATCCTTACAATATGAGCGTTCATATAGACTTTGATATCTAGGATTTGTACTTAATTGACATCTTTAAATCTCTAGGTAAGCATTTAGTGTTGCCTAGCACTAATTGTGTTGAGAATATTTTCATATTCACATAGGTTGTTGTTCTCTTCTTGAGTGTTAAGTCTTGCGACAATAAGGTGTATTGCACAAGCCAGTGAAGTCTTGCAACCAAGGTATGGTTGGCAAGCACTAGTCTAGAATCACTATAAAGACCCGTCAGGTAGTAGTGGTGGGTTAGTGACCGAGATTGGTATGACTAGACATCAACCTAGGTTATAAACATCATTACAATAGAGGATTTGAGGATCCAAGTGGCTAAGAGGTTAGCCTTTTGTTTTCCCTTGTCGAAGGGTTTCCACGTGAAAAAAAAAAGTGTTTTTTATACTCTGCACTTTTCACTTGATTTCGTTTGTTTGTTTGTTTATGGGGTGAATTGGTTTTTTTTTTTTGAAAGGCAAACAATTATTCAATGAGCCAAAAAAGGTAAAATGAGCAACAACAGACCAAAGGCCAACAAGAAAACAAGCAAAGCTAGAAAAAATAGTACAAAGACCCAAAGACAAATAGCTACTAGCAAACACAGCACTAAACACTTCCCCCAACAGCTCCAACTGAAGCCGTAGACCCATAACAAATGCCCCAAAAGGCCTACGATGTAACAGGCTTATATCTGAGCACCAAGTTTCTTACCAAATCACGAAACTAATTATCGTTTTCCACCTTCCTGCTTGCCCTGAACTCTATCAGCTCTTTCTTATTAGCATAAAAATTGGCTCCATGAGCCAATCCCACCTTTAAAACCTTCACAATTTCTTCCTCAAGATTCCACACAACTCTACTCTTTATCTTAGAAATCTTTTGTTGAGATATTATACAATCACTAAAATGCCTAGTTACCATTGTAAAGTCCTCATTTATTGATTGGCTCATTTCATGAACAAACCACATTTTGGGGTTTGATGCAAGTGTAGCTTAGGCTCTCAAGACTTCAAGAGAAGAAACACCAAAGGTAAAATTTTGTATGCTTACTTGCTTTGAAAAGATATAGTTGCACACACTCACAACTCATGCATATCCCTTATTCATATATGTTGTGTTTTTTATTTGTGTGCTGTCATGCCTTGATAACTCTTCTTAAATGTTTATATTGATCACATCTTTGCATTTGTATTGACATACATTATGTGTTGCTCTTACACTCACTCACACTTTCTTGCACTTGATGTTTTATGCATGTATGCTTCATTGATTTCCCTTGCAATCATTGTGTGTTTGGTGTGGTAGATTTTTCACTTTGAAAAATCCATAACAGGGTAAAGCATGGGTCTATGTGTGGGTGCCTACCCACGCACTACCCATGTAATGGGCTGATTGATTATTTCAATCTCTCGGCGACAGGACAATGGGCGGACACTTGCACTGGTTAGAGCTCACGTAGGCCCCGCACATTACACTGGGCAATTTTTTTTCATCTCTTGGTTTCCAATCAATGCATGGACAATTGCGCGGCTTAGCGCAGGTCACTATACGGGCCTGGACTGGTGCACTATGTAGATCTGGCAATTTTTCTCAAAACGACAGAACTTCATTTTTGACACCTTTATATGTGTCTCTTCTTTTTCAGGTCATACTAAGAGTTCCAAATATCACAGCTTTTCCTTAGAACATATCTCAAAAGGAAAAATCTCACAAGAACGCACCTTCATACAGTCAAATCATCTCCTTGTGCATAAAAACATCATCTTGCATCATCTATGGACATATAGAGTGCATCCATCTATGGTTTTGAATCATCACATCTTGTTTGGTAAGTTTCTCACTACCTTCATCTAAGTTTAGTGTTTTTCTTATCAAGCCATCACTTTTATCATTTGTATGCTCTAAGAATATATTCTAGATACAAAATAGAGATTGTTTGTGATGACATGATTGAGTGTTGTATTGTCATAGCTTCATAGGATTGTTTGATCTATGTTTGCTAAGCTTTATGATATGTCATTTAGCTCTTGATATCAAGGAATGCATGAATTGCCATTTTATCATCTAAGATAAGCATCTATGGTTTCCTAGCCTTGTTTCTTTTTTGAATATCATCATATATTTATGTAGGCCATTTTATCTCTTCATTCAGAAGTAAGACTTGTGTTGCTTCCGGGATTAGGTAGCTTAAATCGTAAGCAAGTTGGACTAGGTTCACTCATATCAGGGATTAGGTAACGGTGGTGGACTATATACCGAGATTAGGTTGTAATTCCTTTACCATTAGTTGATTTGAGGTTCGAGTGTGGCGCACTTAATAACCCGTGGTTTTTCCTGTTTGGAGGGTTTCCATTGTTAGGTTTATGAGTTATGTTGGCAATATTCTATATTAAAACAATATTTCCTTTGTATTGCTTAATTGTTAGGGATTCATGATGATTCAAGTTTCAAAGAAGAAATGACAACTATTCAAGCAAGTTCAAGTCTTCAAAGGGAAAAGTGCTTCATGATTCTACAAAGGTATATTAAGACCTTTCTTTTCTCTTTCAAGGCTAAGGAGCATACACATACAATTTATTCATATTTGTCCCTGCTTAGTTGTGCATCATTATATGTGCACACACACATAAATTATACATTTGTGTCCCTGCATCGTAGTGCAGCTCATGCATTGGTATGGAAATAACATGTTTTGGAAAATGCATGATTGAAGACTATCTCTATGTAGTTTGCATTCTAGTGTGAATTGTATTTGTATGTGTATATGTTTGTATAACGTGGATATTTAACTTGATTTTAGTCTTAAAACATTCTTGACTGAGTTTCGGTCATTTCGGTTACTCATACTATTAATTTCAAGTTCCGAGTCAAAAGTTATGCTACTTTCCAGTCATGTTGCGTACATTGTTTTCAACTTCATATATCAAGTCTAATTCTTATTCTCTGGGTTGAGTATCTTATATGTCTATGTCCTAGAGAGAGTTACGGTTTGTAATCCGCAAACGGATTCAAATTCCGAGTTCAGAGGCAGGAGAACGGTCGAAGAACTCGAGGGAAGTGCAAGGGAGTTGCACCATGGCCAAAGGCCATTCATTGGTGCAAGCCCAAGATGATGCGTTACCATCTCGGCTGCAACACCCTGCTGCCCCGAGATGCCCACACGCCATCTCGGGGAAGCATCTTAAACGGGTAGCTTTGGTCTTTTCACATATATCTCTTCCCTCTCTTTTATATATCTCTTCTCTCTCTTATTTGAATCTAAGGAAGAAGAAAATGTAGTGCAGAAAATTTCCAAGTTTTTTCTCTCAAATTTGAATCACCATATCTCTCTCATTTCCTATCGGATTGGAGTGATTTAAGTTGGAGAAGTTTCGTATTGAAGTCCTATATCATCTCCAAGCAACCTTGAACTCATTTGTTCAAGTTTTATGGTGGATTGCAACATTTTCATGACTGCACTCGAAATTGTCAAGGTATTTGTTTATCTTTTGATTTCCTTGATTTTAATGTTCAAATACCTTGGGTATTCTTCCTACTTGTGTGTATTTGACTTGAAAATATGTTGATGAGTGATAGATCTTTAATTAAATGCTAGTTGTGCTTAATTAGAAACTTGATTGTGAGTTATGTTTCAATCAAAACTATGTTTTCACATGATTGTTAGTTGTATTGTGCTAGCATCTTATCTAGGACTCTTTATGCTTTGATTGACTTTATTTTCACGATTAATAGTCTATCATGTGCTAGAACTCATTTGTTAAATAGATCTAGGATTAGCACATTTGATTTTGTATTTAGAGTCTATTAGAGTTTAATTGACTATTTTGTGAATGTATGCTCTAAATGATTGCTAGAGATTTGATTGATCATATCTTGTGTTTCTAGCATTTTTGTGTTAGTACTAAAGTATTGAATATGTACTTCATGAACATGTTTAT
The DNA here is from genome assembly GCA_032871835.1 of Dipteronia dyeriana. Taxonomy (NCBI): domain Eukaryota; kingdom Viridiplantae; phylum Streptophyta; class Magnoliopsida; order Sapindales; family Sapindaceae; genus Dipteronia; species Dipteronia dyeriana. The sequence goes on along the minus strand of CM065300.1, from coordinate 107,871,723 downwards.
TTCAAGCTTTAGTAAAATGAATAAAATCTAGGTTTAAAGTGTGTGTTTGGAAATTTGGCATGCTCTAGATTTTTATTCATGCATAAGATCTAGACAATCTTGTTTTGTGAACTTTATTGTCTATGTCTAGATCTTCATGGAGTGTACCTAATCCATACATTTCATATGCTCATGCATCATCTTGTGTGGTGTCATTTTTGGATTATAAACTAGAAAAATATACTTTGTGTGCTTATTGATTAATTCTAGTTTCCATGGAATTTGTTGATCATCTTATTCTATGTTGCGTGCTTGTTTACGTTTTGCATTCATGATCACCTAGATTCCTTGTGAGAAGGAAGTCTTAACAATAGGTGTGAGACCTATGTTGTTGAGAAAGAAAGTCTTGGCAAGAGGTGTGAGACCTTGGATTGTCAAGCAAGGAAGTCTTGGCTAGGTGTCGGGAGGACTCGGATAGTCAAGGAAGAAGTCTTGCCTAGGGTCGTGAGGATCCGAAAGGGTGAGCAAGGAAGTCTTGACTAGAGTCAGGAGGACTCGGATAGTTGAGCAAGAAGTCTTGCCTAAGGTCGTGAGGATCCCGAAGGGTGAGCGAGGAAGTCTTGACAAGAGTTGTGAGGCCTCGGATTGTTGAGCATTAGGGTGACATCCTCATGAGTCGGATAGAAGGGTAGTTTATAGGTGAAGGGGTCACTTGAGAAATTTTACTTTTCTTATTTACTAGTGGATTTTGTTTGCCGGTGGTTGCTAACCCATGGATGTTTCCTCTTCGGAGGATTACCATGTTATATCTTGTGTCACTTTTTCTCTATCCTTTTGTCTCTTATATTGGTAATTGTTTTTTGAATAATGTGGATAGAACTTTATATGTAAGTTGACTTCCTTACACAATATTGTTTATGTATGTTAGATAAATTTGTATCTCGTGATATTCCATTCAAGTTGTAAAGTATCACATTGTAATACTCTAAGACTTTAAGTACAACTTATGGAATTTTGTCTACATTGAATATATTTGTTCGTAAGATACATTGATTCTTGTTGTATGTTTTATAGACTAAGAGTGGAGATTTAATCCTACATGAATATATTGTTTTCTCATAACAATCATGTTGAATGTTAATTTGTGTGCTTATCAAGGTTATGTCACTAGTCTCGAAAGATTTGTCAAAAGTGAGAGACAACATATTCACCCCCCCCCCCCCCCCCCTCTAGGTTGTTTAGTATAATCTTGTACTTATTATTTTCAATTGGTATCAGAGCGGGTCACTTAAAGTAGTTAGTGTGATTCGGGATCTACAAGGTTATTTACTAATCATGGATGTCAACCTCGAATCTAAAATTGTTTAGTTTTTGTTGTCCTCCTTCGTTGGTTGTGAAAATGGTTCTTCTTGTTTTATATTTCATTTGTCTACTAACAATTTTATTGATAAGCTTGAAAAGAAAGTTAGTGACAAAAGCAAAGATGAAGATGCTTTTTTTTTTAGGATGATCGATCTAGACATGATTACTTGTCTTTGCAACTCAATGAAGAGAACTGCATGTCAAAGGCCACCACTTCTACTTGATGGCAATAGTTCAAACTCTTGACAAGGAAAGAGATGAAGCGTTAAAGGAAGTTGAAGTGAAGAATGAACCGATCAATTTTCTAGAAAAGAATATGGATGAAGAGGCTCGTGTGTTAGATAGATTAACAAATGATTTTGCTAGTAATTTGCTTTTATTTTTGAGGTAATGATCAAAGGCAAGGAAGAAGAGTTGGCAATCGTGAAGGCCAAAGAGTTTTGGTAATCTTCATGGAGATTCAAGTGACTTAAGCATTGTAGATGAGCAAGTGGAGTTTCCTACAACTAAAGGCAAGTTACTAAGGAACAAGAGGATCTCAAAGGCCATGTCTTCCAAGGTCAAGTGCAAAATTAAGGAAATTAAGAAGTCTTCATCATCGGTACACTCTCACCTATATAGTAACATCTCGAAATTTATCCCGGTTTGCTAACCGTGAGTATATTAGATGATGCAAACTAAGGAATGTGATGCATGCTAATGAGATGTGAAAATCTTCTATGAATGTTTCTTGCATGATAATACTTTGAATCTTGTGTGTGATAATGATAATCGTGTGAAGAAAATAATAGAGAAGATTTGGGTGAAAATGAGTGTTTCACATGATCATTTGTATAGTCTTGATGATATCTTTGTTTATGGCAATAATGATGTGTTTTACATGAGTAATATCTTTATAGAGAAGATAGTTGATGATTTATCTTCTAGATATATTTTTGCCAAGAGAAATGATCATGATTTTTTTGTGAAATTTCACCCAAGAACAAATGGTTCAAGGGTGAGTGCTTTTACCTCTAGTATAAGTAGAACATGTGAGTTATTTTTAAGGCTAAGTGTCAAGCGTGTTGAGAATTCTAGCTAGCTAGCTTGGAATACTCCACGTCTAGTCACGAATTTAGCTATCTCACTTAACATTGTTTTGATAGTCAAAATCCATTGATTAACTTTTGAGAAGTTACTCTTATGAAATCTATTCGGTGATTATCTTGTTAAGACTTTTGGAGAAAGTCATTTCTACTCTTGCATTGCATCATATAGCATGTCATAGTAGAGAACTAGTATGGCTTTCATATGGTCTTTGTTGACATTTGCTCTCTAAGATCTTTTAGTGATGTGTTCACAAAGATCTTACTCATGATGCTTGAAATGCTTGCTTGAATGATGAGTGGCATACTTTTTGAAAATATGAGCTTCATATTCTTTGAAAGCTACTCATTAGAGAAGTAATGATCTTGAATAAGTCTTTATTTATTGCTCTTAGATCATGTGCTTATGAGCCATAAAAACTTGATTTTTAAAAATTGCACTTTGCTTCTCTTATATGTTTAAGTTTGAGTAGTTGAGTTTGAAAATGTGTAGATTATGGATGCATCTAACAGTTTATTGCTTAGTACATGATAGATGACATATGGTTAGTATCCATTTTGCTTCGGCAACTATATAGAACTCAATGAGCACCTTCATGGAAAAGGCTACACACTTTGTTTGTGAAGCCGCCCAATGTAGGAAAGGGCTACACCATTGTGATAAGTGAAATCCGTCATGAAGAATTTATGTTTATGTATGCAAAATCAAAGAAGTGTTGAAAAAGAATCAATAAAAGAAAAATCTTTGATTCAAAGCCTAAAAAGAAATGGAGGAAGGCTTAAAATGGAGTAAAGTTGAAAATTGTGATTGCTTGGGTTGAAAAACAGAAATGGGATGACGAGCCACATGCACACACACTCTCATATGTTGAAAACTATTCTCTTTAAAGTAAAAATCCAGATGATAATCGGTTTGACCTTGATTTGAAAAGCTTTAGATGGATAGGTGTTGAAGTGGTTTGCATGTTGATATCACAATCACTCCGTTTATATATGCTTGAAGCAAAAATTCACACACACACACTTTTGCTTATAGAGTATTTTGATATTCTAGCAATTTTTAGAAGAATTATGAAAGAGATTTTAAATCTTGGTGTATCTCTCATAGTTTGTGGAGCTTATTTCGTTGTATTTCTTTAAAATTGCTTGAATGTGTGATTGTGTGGATTTATTGTGAACATTATTCTATCTTGATCTTTGATAGAGCACTTATCAAGGGGGAGCATAGTATGCTAGACTTTGTTCTCTTTTATGATATGTTCACATGTTTCAAGTTGATATTTGTTGGCATATTCATTGGTTGATATAATGAATCTTGTAGATGCTATTTCATGTTTCTTGATTTGCATGATGATTCTTTGTATTAACTTGTGCCTTTGTATGTGTGATCACAAATAATGCATGAAACATTTTTGTAATAAGTGTACGATTGTATTTGCAGTCAACTTCTCTTTATTTGGGATTGTATAGTAGTTGAGATTGTAATCAATTCCTTAATTCTTGAAATTGAAATGAGAATAGTTGCAATGAATTCTTCTTTGTTTTGGGGTCGATAGTAATTGTAACTGTAATTTATTCTATTGATTGTAGTTACAGTGAACTCCTCTTGGTTTGGGGTCGATTGTAATTGTAGTTGTAATCAATCCAAGTGGTTATAGCTGCAGAAAATTCCTCCTTGCATAGAGTGATAGTAATTCTAGTTTTAATCAATTTAATTGATTGTAATTGCAGGAAATTCCTCCTTACTTTGAATGATAGTAGTTGTGGTTGTAATCAGATCTTTTCTTGTTTGAGGTTGATATGATTGTCGTTGATACCAATTCCTTCATATTTGGGGTTAATATGATTGTTTATGCAATTGTTGAACTTAGTAGAAATGACCTATATGCTTAAGAGTAAAATTTCAGCATTTGTGATTCACTATACCATGATGAGTTTGTTGTGGTGTATATATTTGAATAACCTTTGATAGGTTTACATGGAAAAGCAAACTAGAATCAAGGGAGAAGATATGGGAGCTAGATGCTTGAAATAAATCAATTCTTCAAGTAAGGCATCCATCTCCGAACATTACGTGAGATCACCAATTGTTTCACTATTTGATCTCAAGATATCATTTTTTTGGCATAATTTTATGTCAAAAAGGGGGAGAAATATGATATTGTTTTAGCATATCTTCTTTGAATATTTGTCAAGTATTGAACTTCTTACGGCATGTAATATTGTGATTTCATTTGGTTAAGAATATATTTGAGATAACATGTATTAAAGGGGAGATACATGACTCATTTTGGACATAAGAATATCTTTGAGATAGCATGTATTAAGGGGGAGATACTTGATTCATTTTAGATTTAAATGTTCAATTCTTGCCATAATTGTATATTGCCATATGTGTCTTTCTCTTGGATATGCTTTGTGCTTTTTGATTTTAGGTGGCTACAAGAGAAGATCAAGAAGCAGTTCAAGACTTGTTGAAGATTAGTCTTAAGGAACTAACTCATTGAAATATGAGGGTGTGATTTTGTGACCAATCTTCATTTTGTAGGTTTTAGTATTTTGTGTATGTGTTTTGACATAGAATTTTCCGAAGGGGAAGATTGTTAGGTTTATGAGTTATGTTGGCATTATTCTATATCAAAACAACATTTCCTTTGTATTGTTTAGTTGTCTAGGATTCATGATGATTCAAGTTTCAAAGAAGAAATGACAACTATTGAAGCAAGTTCAAGTCTTCAAAGGGATACAAAGGTATATTAAGACCTTTCTTTTCTCTTTCAAGGCTAAGGCGCACACACACACACAATTCATTCATATTACTTAGTTGTGCATCATTATATGCATACACACACACAATTCATACATTTGTGTCCCTGGATCGTAGTGCATTATTTAGTATAACACTTTCACACACTTGAAGTTGAATGCTCATGCATTGTATGGAAATAACATGTTTTGGAAAATGCATGATTGGAGACTATCTCTGTGTAGTTTGCATTCTAGTGTGAATTATGTTTGTATTTGTATATTTTTGTATAACATGGATATTGAACTTTATTTTAGTCTTAAAACATTCTTGAATGAGTTCCAGTCATTTCGGTTACTCATACTATTGATTTCAAGTTCCGAGTCAAAAGTTATGATACTTTCCAGTCATGTTGCGTACATTGTCTTCGTCTTCATATATCGAGTCAAATTATTATTTTATGGGTTGAATATCTTATATGTCCATATCCATGAGAGAGTTATGGCTTGTAATCCGTAAACGGATTTGAATTCCAAGTTCGGAGGCCGGAGAACAATCAAAGAACGCGTGGGAAGTGCAAGGGAGATGCACCATGGCCAAAGGCCATTCATTGGTGCAAGCCCGAGATGGCCCATGGCCATCTCGGCTGCAACACCTTGCTTCCCCGAGATGCCAACACGCCATCTCGGGGAAGCATCTTAAAGGGGTAGCTTTGGTTCTTTCACATATATCTCTTCCCTCTCCTTTATATATCTCTTCTCTCTCTTATTTGAATCTAAGGAAGAAGAAAATGTAGTGCAGAAAATTTCCAGGTTTTTTCTCTCAACTTTGAATCACCATATCTCTCTCATTTCTCATCCGATTTGAGTGATTCAAGTTGGAGAAGTTTCATATTGAAGTCCTATATCATGACCAAGAAACCTTAAAGTCATTTGTTCAAGTGTTCTGGTGGATTCCACCATTTTTGTGAATGCACTCAAAATTGTCAAGGTATTTGTTTATCTTTTGATTTCCTTGATTCTAATGTTCAAATACCTTGGGTCTTCTTCCTGCTTGTGTGTATTTGACTTGAACATATGTCGATAAGTGATAGATCTTCAATTAAATGCTAGTTGTTCTTAATCAGAAACTTGATTGTGAGTTAGGTTTCAATCAAACTTATGTTTTCACATGATTGTGAGTTGTATTGTGCTAGCATCTTATCTAGGACTATTTGTCCTTTGATTAACTTTATTTTCATGATTAATAGTCTTATCATGTGCTAGAACTCATTTTTTGATTAGACCTATGATTAGCACATTTTTTTTTATATTTAGAGTCTATAAGAGTTTAATTGACTATTTTGTGAATGTATGCTCTAAATGATTGCTAGAGATTTGATTGATCATATCTTGTGTTTCTAGCATTTTTGTGTTAGTACTAAAGTATTGAATATGTACTTCATGAACATGTTTATTTCAAGCTTTAGTAACATGAATAAAATATAGGTTTAAAGTGTGTGTTTGGAAATTTGGCATGCTCTAGATTTGTATTCATGCATAAGATCTAGACAATCTTGTTTTGTGAACTTTATTGTCTATGTCTAGATATTCATGGAGTGTACCTAATCCATACATTTCATATGCTCATGCATCATCTTGTGTCGTGTCATTTTTGGATTATAAACTAGAAAAATATACTTTGTGTGCTCATTGATTAATTCTAGTTTCCATAGACTTTGTTGATCATCCTATTATATGTTGCATGCTTGTTTACGTTTTTTCATTCATGATTACCTAGAAGCCTTGTGAGAAGAAAGTCTTGACAATAGGTGTGAGACCTATGTTGTTGAGCAAGAAAGTCTTGGCAAGAGGTGTGAGACCTTGGATTGTCAAGCAAGGAAGTCTTGGCTAGAGTCGAAGGGACTCAGATAGTCGAGCAAGAAGTCTTGCCTAGGGTCATAAGGATCTGTAAGGGGGAGCGAGAAAGTCTTGACTAGAGTCGGGAGGTTTTGGATAGTTGAGCAAGAAATCTTGCCTAAAGTCATGAGGATCCGAAAGGGTGAGCAAGGAAGTCTTGACAAGAGGTGTGAGACCTCCGATTTTTTAGCATGAGGGCAACATCTTCATGAGTAGGATAGAAGGGTAGTTCCTAGGTGAAGGGGTCACTTGAGAGATTGTACTTTTCTTATCTACTAGTGGATTTTGTTTACCGGTGGTTGCTAACCCGTGGATGTTTCCTCTTTGGAGGTTTACCACATTATATCTTGTGTCAACTTTTCTCTATCCTTATCTCTCTTATATTGGTAATTGTTATTTGAATAATGTGGTAAGAACTTTATATGTAAGTTGACTTCCATACGCAATATTTTTTGTGTATGTTAGATAACTTTGTATCTCGTGATATTCCATTCAAGTTGTAAAGTATCACATTGTAATACTCTAAGTACAACTTATGGAATTTTGTCTACATTGAATATATATGTTCATAAGATACATTGATTCTTGTTGTAAGTTTTTTAGACTAAGAGTGGAGATTTGAGCATAGATGAATATAATGTTTTCTCATAACAATCATGTTGAATGTTAATTTGTATGCTTATCAAGGTTTTGTCACTAGTCTCGAAATATTTGTTAAAAGTGAGAGAAAACCTATTCACCCCCCCCCCCCCCCTCTCTAGGTTGTTTAGTATAATCTTGTACATATTATTTTCATCCATGTATATTTCAAGTGTCATTTAAATTCTGAACATATTACACTTGTTATATAATTGTGACTAGTTAGGGGTTTTTTTTCGTCTACTTGACCACTAACAGAAATTGGATAAAATTAATTAAAATCTATTCACCTACCACCCCCCCCCCCCCCCCCCCTCCTTTCTAAATTAATATTAAACACACATTAATTTGTTTCAATTGGTATCACAACAGGTTCCTAGATATACTTAGGTGATCCTTGCTCATTTTGATGTGTTTTGCATTTTGTGTGATTCTTTTATCTTTCATACATTTGCATTCATTTCATTCATTCATAAACACTATGAGTGTGAAATTCCCTTTATCTTTGTAGTGTAAATATACCGAGAGGGGGGGGGGGGGTGAATAGGTATATGCTCCAATTTTTGTCTTCATTTAAAATAATACAATTTTAACAATGCTTAATGAAAATTGCAAACAATGACACACAATATTTATGCGGTAAACCTCCAAAGAGGAAACATCCACGGGTTGATACCGTAAATACCGGCAAAAGCAATTCCACTATTTCAAATAAGAGTTACACACTCAAGCAATCAACACATGCTCCCCAAGCTATCACTCTTACTCTATCCTTGAACCTAGTGATCTACTAAGCCATCTTCCTATCCTAGACCCCCTGTCTCTAGGAAGATTCCTTGCACACCTATCTGGATCCTCCCGACCCTAGGCAATACTTCTTGCTCAACTATCCAAGTCCTCCCGACTCTAGTCAAGACTTCCTTGCTCAACAATCCGAGGTCTTACACCTCTTGTCGAGACTTCCACTTGCTTAGCTATCCAAGTCCTTCCGACTCTAGTTAAGACTTCCAATTGCTCAAATCAAAGAATCACTCTAAGATATGAGACTTTCTACCTCTTCACAAGGCATCTAAGTGATCATGAATGCAAAACGCAAACAAGCACTCAACATAGAAAATGATGATCAACAAATTCTATGGACATGCAACTAGATAGCTAGATTATGCTTTCAAAGAAAAATCACAAATGTATCTAGGCAACCAAAGCATGTTATCAAATAAGAACATAGATATGAAGATATAGACACCAATTGAAACACAACCTAGTTCTTAGCAAAATGAAATTAGATCTAGAAATAATCAAACAAGCATAAGAACAAAAGGTTTCTAGAAACAATTTCATGTTTGTCAAGTTTAGCACAAATCAATCAATTTATCACAAATCTAGCTGAACTTGAAAATCAATTCAACAAACCACAAAATGATATCAAAATAATCCTATTCATGCTTCTTAATCAAATAGCATCAATCAATAAGAAGATCCAAGAAAAAAACTAAGAAGAAGATGATTTTACCAACAAGGATGAAAACCACGAACTGAAGATCTGATCATAATGAAAAATCTAAAAGTCCTTTGGTTCTGTAAATGCTTGGGGTTTGTATAAATCTTCAAGGCACTCGAAATCAGTTTTTGAATCAAGTGATTCGGAGTAGAAATGAAGAAGTGATCACAAAAACAAAAATCAAAAAATTGAGGTAAAAATTCTGCACTTGTTCTTCAAATTCGTTTTTCTCTACATCTTAATGAATGAGAGGGAATGAGAGGTTTTAAAGAGAGAACAACCAAATGACCAAATTCCCCCATTCTTTAGTGCCTCCCTGAGATGGCATGTGGGTATCTCAAGGCAGAGCACTTTTGGGGCCGAGATGGCCACGCGCCATGTCGGGATGGTGCAAAGTGACGGCTTGAGCCATCGCACCTCATCCCTTGCGGCCCTCTAGTGTTCTTCAACTGTTCTTTGGCCTCTGAACTTTGAATTCGAATCTGTTTAAAGATTACAAACCGGGACTCCCTCATGAACATGGAAAAATAAGATACTCAACCCATAAAATAATAATTTGACTCGCTATACGAAGACGAAGACAATGTATGCAACATGAGTTGAAAGTTCAGTACCTTTTGACTTAGAACTTGAAATCAATAGTATGAGTAATCAAACTGACCGGAACTCAATCATGATTAATATAAGACTAAAATCAAGTTCAAAACATGTTATAAAAACATAAAAACAATCAAACACATTTCACATAAGAATGCAAACTACATAGAGATAGTCTTCAATCATACATTTTCCAAAACATGTTACTTTCATACCAATGCATTAGCATTCAATTTCAAGTGTGTGAAAGTGTTATACCAAATGATGCGCTATGGTGCAGGGACACATATGAATGAATTGTGTGTGTGTGCACCTATGCCTTGTAAGAGGAAGAAGGATCTTGATACCTTAGCATCCAAGAATAGTACTAATCTTCTTGAAGACGAACTTTGCATCATGAGAAGTTGTTTTTCTTCCTTGAAGCTCTTATCATCACGAATCCACTTAAGCAACTAAGCATTACAAACAAATGAAGTTTTGTTATGGAATCAAGCCAATACAAATCTAGAACCTAACAATCTCCCCATTTGGCTATTCCATGATAAAACCTTTACCTCACCATACAAAGATCACTCATAATCAATGTTGATTGCGTTCTCACATCCTCACATTACAAAGAAATATTCCTAGACTAAAATGTCTTCAAGAATCTTCAAGAATATCTTCACACATTCAAAGCACTTGTGAGACAAGAACAACCAAAAGAATTCTTCTACAAAAAAGATAGGCAAGTTAAACAAACAATATACAAATAAATAAAAAAAGACCTCTTTACTCTTGTTATCTCATGCAAACACAAAATCTTTCTCCATCTTACTTTCTCCCCCTTAACTCAAAATTTCTCCCCCTTAATGGATTGTCTCCCCTTTATATCAAAAGTAAGTAACATGGTGAGGAAAACACTTTCTCCCCCTTTTTGGCAAGGAATAGACAAAAACATATTACACAACCTAGAGAGAGAGATAAATGCCAATTGAAAATACCTACAAGGTTATAAGGGATGCATAATGAAATCATGAGATAGTGAGCAAACAAGTTGTATAGAGAACTAAGTTTAACAAACTAAGCTCCCCTTTAACATATACTCCATATATTAATAAGCAAGTAAACTTGTTCATAAGGAACTTGCACAATCACACAGTTCAAGCAGTAAAAGATAGTAAACCACTATTTTCAAAATTAACAAGAGAATCATAGATTTTCATTATTCTTTCAAAAATAATCTCATTCCTAATGAATCAAGCACATTAACCAAAAATGTGTGTGTGTGAAAATGCTTCTAGCATATATAAAAGGAGTGATTGTGATATCAACATGCAAACCACTTAAACACCTATCTATCTAAAGCTTTTCCAATCAAGGTCAAACCGATTATCATCCGGATTTTTGCTTTAAAGAGAATAGATTTCAACATATGAGCGTGTGTGTGCATGTGGCTCGTCATCCCATTTCTGTTTTTCAACCCGAGCAATCACAATTTTCAGTTATACTCCATTTTAAGCCTTCATCCATTTCTTTTTAGGATATGTATCAAAGATTTTTTATTTTTTTAAAATGATTCTTTTTCAACACTTCTTTGATTTTTCTTACATAAACATATACTATTCATGAAGGATTTCACTCATTACAATGGTGTAGCCCTTTCCTACATTTGGCGGCTTCACAACCAAGGTGTGTAGCCCTTTCCATGAAGGTGCTCGTTGAGTTCTATGTAGTTGCCAAAGAAAAATGGATACTAACCTCAGGTCATCTATCATGTACTAGACAATGAACTTCAAGATGCATCCATAATCTACATGCTTTCAAACTCAATTACTCAAACTTAAACATATAAGAGAAGCATTTATGCACTTTTAAAAACAAGATTTACAAAGACTTAAGTGCATGATCTAGAAGCAATAAAAGCTATTTTATCAAGATCATTACTTCTCACATGAGTAGCTCTCAAAGAAATAGATATGTAAAATAGTTTTGCTTTTCAAGCCACTCATAACCACACACAAGCATTAATCAACACAAATCATGCCAATGGATCTTCTAAGAGATACAAATCTCTCTTTGTGCAAGGACTTTGTGAACAAGTCCGCAAGTTGATTTTTAGTAGGCATATGTTCAAGAGTTGCTATTGAATGTTCAACAAGTTCTCTAATGAAATGATGCCTAATGTCTATATGCTTTATGCGTGAGTGTTGAACCGGATTTTTAAAGATGTTAATGGCACTCATATTACCACAATAGAGAGTCATTTTACCTTGATCAATCTCATAATCCTTGGGAATTTATTTCATCCATAGAAGCTGTGTGCAACACTTCCAGCCGCAATGTACTCGGCTTCGGATGAAGAAAGAGACACGGAATTTTGCTTCTTGCTTTGCAAAGCAACAAAATTATTCCCCAAGTAAAAGCAACCGCCCGATCTGCTTTTACTATCATCAATGTTTCCTGTCCAATCTGCATCACAATAGCCAAAAAGAATATCATTAGTATCAAAGGAATAGAATGAACCAAGATTATGTGTTCCTTTTATATATCTAATGATTCTTTTAATGGCTTTCAAGTGAGATTCTTTTGGATTAGCTTGAAACCTAGCACACAAACCAACACTAAAACAAATATCCGACCTACTAGCCATTAGGTAAAGAAGGCTACCTATCATGCTTCTATAGAGACTTTGATCAACATTGTTTCCTTTTTCATCTTTGTCAAGTTTTAAAGTAGTACTTATAGGTGTTTCAAATTCTTTTCAACTTTCAAGGCCAAATTTCTCAACAAGATTTCTAGCATATTTAGATTGAGACAACATGATACCATTGCTAGATTATTTCACTTGCATACCAAGAAAGTAATTGAGTTCGCCTACCATACTCATTTCAAATTCTCTTCACATAACATTCACAAAATCATCAACCTTGGGTTTACATGTATACCCAAACACAATGTCACCAACATATATTTGTACAACAAAAATTTCATTGTCATAATGCTTGACAAATAATGTTCTATCAATACCACCGCTCCTATATTTGTTGTCAATAAGATATTGAGTCAACCTATCATATCAAGCTCTATAGGCTTGCTTAAGGTCATAAAGAGCCTTTTTCAACTTAAACACAAGATTAGAAGAATGTGGGTCTACAAAACCCTTAGGTTGTTCAACATACACTTCTTCTTGACCGTATCCATTGAGAAAAGCACTTTTGACATCCATTTGAAACAATTTGAATTTTTTTAGGCATGCAATGGACAACAAAAGTCTAATGGACTCAAGACGTGCAACGGGTGCAAAAGTATCATCACAGTCTACACCCTCAACTTGAGTGTATCATTGAGCCACTAGTCTTGCTTTATTTCTCACTATCTTGCCACATTTATCGGTCTTATTCCTAAACACCCATTTTGTACCAATCACATTGATATCTTTTGGTCTAGGAACTAATGACCACACTTCATTCCTCTCAAATTGATTTAGTTCTTCTTGCATGGCATTAACCCAATATTCATCAATAATTGCTTCATTAATATTTTTGGGATCAATTTGATATGTGTAGCAAGCATATGAAATTTGGTTAGCTAGTTGCCTTCTAGTTCTAACCCCTTCATTCAAATCACCGGTGATGTCTTGTTGGTAATGCATGTTCCTAAGTCTAGAATTAGAATTTTCAACATCTTGTTGGTCATCATTTAAACCATTTTCTAACTCTTGACTTTCTTCTCTAGCAACACTACCATTATCATCATTATGACTAAACTCACTTTCATCATAACTAGTCACATCAATAGGTGCTTTAGTGTCATTCAACAAATGTTCTTTAGGTTCATTGACACCATGGTTATCACACAAATCAAGCACGCTAAGATCATCTATTTTCACATTAATAGACTCCATAATAGTCTTAGTTTTCAAATTGAACACTCTATATGCACGAATATTATTAGCATACCCAAGAAAGAAACCAATATCTCTTTTAGTATCAAGTGATCTCTATCATTCAAAATAAAACACTTACTCCCAAAAGTGTTGAAGTAACTCACATTAGGCTTCTTGCCCTTCCAAAGTTCATAGGAGGTTTGTTTTGTGTCGGGCCTTCTAAAAACTCTATTAGTGACATAGCATGCACTATTGACCACTTCGGCCCAACAATTTCTAGGGACTTTCTTGCTATTGAGCATGACCCTAGCCATCTCTTGCAAAAGACGGTTCTTCCTCTCAACAATACCATTTTGTTGAGGAGTTCTAGGAGCCGAGAACTCATTTGAAATCCCATAATCATCACAAAACTCACTAAATCTAGTATTTTCAAATTCATTCCCATGATCACTCCTAATGCGACATATTTTCTTGACCCCAAGAGCTTTTTCATTTTGAACTTGATTGTAAAACTTCTCAAAGTAACCAAAAGTTTCGTTCTTGTCTCTAAGAAAATATACCCAAGCAAACCAAGAAAAGTCATCAACACATACAAAAATGTATTTCTTGCCATTTATGCTTTCAATTTGAATTGGTCTCATTAGGTCCATATGCACAAGTTCTAAGGGCTTCTTGGTAGCAAAATTAGTGTTCTTTTTATGAGACACTTTGGTTTGTTTACCTAATTGACATGGTTCACAAACACCATCAAGCTTTTAACCAAGACTAGGATGACCTCTAACAATGTTATATTTCTCAAGCTTCTTTAAATCTTTATAATTCATGTGGCCCAATCTTTCATGCCATAATTCAAGCTTGTTGCACTCATGTGCCATATTACATGTTAGTGGATCAACCTCTAAACAATAGCAATTGTCTGAAGACCTTTTGACTTTCAAAACATTTTTGCCCTTTTTATCAAGTATTGTGCACACATCCTTGTTAAAGCTAACTTCTTTAAAATTTTCACACGAGTGAGTGATGCTTATTATATTAGCTTGTAGACCATCTACATACAAGGTGTCACGAAGTTTAGGCAACCCGGGGATACAAATTGTTCCCTTGCCTAGAACTTGCTTTTTAGTGCTATCACCAAATGTAACCCTTCCACCATCATTCATAACAAGATTCTTAAAGAATTCCTTCTTGCCGGTCACATTCCTAGAGCAACCGCCATCTAGGTACCAACAATAGGATGAATTAGCTCTTAAAGCATATTGTGCAACCAAACATTGTGTTGTGTTTTTCTTAACCCAAACTTTCTTGACAAGTTTCTTATTCCATTTTTATTAACATGCTTTGACTTGTTTATAGGCACATTGACTCCATTAGTCACATTTTCAAACAAATCAAACAAAGCATTATCAACTTTCTTATGCGTAGTAGAATGAGGCACAACACAAGATTTAACAAACAAATCATCAACACATTTATTCTCAACATGCTTTTCCAAGGTCTGTTTAGGTCTAATTCTAGATCCATACATGGATGATTGCCTAGGACCATTCAAAGACATATCATGCAAATCATTGGCAATTCTACATTTACGAATGTATTCATAACATCTAGGTCTTATGTGTCCTACCATGTTGCAATAATGACAAATAGGTTTGAATTGAGAAGTTTACCATTTGCTTGAACATTCAACTCATTTTGCCTTCTCACATTTTTACCTCTTTGGAGTGCAACACTAGATGTCTTTCCTTATGCATTTGATGATGACGTATCTTGTCTTTGGCATTGTTGAGTCTTTTCCTTGACTTTCATTATTGATGTTGAGGCACCCCCGGTAGCATTCATAGCTTTATCGTTAGAGAGTGTACCTACATTTAAATTGCTACAAGCTTTGGCAAAAGTAGATTTGTTAGATAAATGAGTTGATTTTTCATTAACATATCCTAAACCTCTTTTGTCGCTTGAAGGCTTTCCAACCGTAATGAGAGCTTTCACTTTGTTAGAGCTAGATAACATCTTGTTAATCATCTCTTTAGCCTCATTAAGTTTGTCATTAAGCACTTTCTCTTGGTTCTCATGCTCATTAAGTTTTCTTTAAGCACATTTTCAATTCTCCTAGCACGATCAAGAGATTCATCTGTTTGCTCAATTTCATGCTTCAAAATACTTAATCTATCATTGCTATCAATCAAGTTTTTCTCAAGATTAAGAATTTTGTCATTAAGATCAATTACACATTTTGAGCTACAATCATGATTTTCTAACTTCATAGTGAGAGAATTATTAATCTTAGAGATCCTTTCATTTTCTTGAATAAGATCTTTGATCTTTTGATCATCGAAGTCAATAGACTCACCTTCAACAAGAGAAGCCACAAAAGAATACATTTCTTTAATCAAGATGAAACAAACGAAGATAACAAACACTACAAAAAAGATCTATCTAAGTACATCTAGAAACCAAGCTCTGATACCAATTGAAATTCCCTTTAACTTTGTAGTGTAAATATACCTAGAGGTGGGTGAATAGGTATATGCTCCAATTTTTTTCTTCTTTTAAAACAATGCAATTTTAACAATGCTTATTGAAAATTGTAAACAATGATATACAATATTTATGTGGTAAACCTCTGAAGAGGAAACATCCACGGGTTGATACCACAATCACCGACAAAAACAAATCCACTATTTCAAAAACGATTTACACACTCAACAAATCAACACATGCTCTCCAAGCTATCACTTTTAATCTATCCTTGAACCTAGTGATCTACTAAGTCGACTTCCTATCCAAGACCCCCTATCTCTAGAAAGATTCCTTGTTCACCTATTCGGATCCTCCCGACCCTAGGCAAGACTTCTTGCTCAACTATCCGAGTCCTCCCGACTCTAGTCAAGACTTCCTTGCTCAACAATCCGAGGTCTCACACCTCTTGTCGAGACTTCCACTTGCGTAGATATCCAAGTCCTCCCGACTCTAGCTAAGACTTCCAATTGCTCAAATCAAATAATCACTCTAAGATATGAGACTTTATACCTCTTCACAAGGCATCTAAGTGATCATGAATGCAAAACGCAAACAAGCACTCCACATAGAAAATGATGATCAACAAATTCTATGGACATCCAACTAGATAGCTAGATTATGCTTTCAAAGAACAATCACAAATGTATCTAGGCAACCTAAGCATGTTATCAACTAAGAACATAGATATGAAGATATAGACACCAATTGAAACACAACCTAGTTCTTAGAAAATGAAATTAGATCTAGAAATAATTAATCAAGCATAAGAACAAAAGATTTCTAGAAACATTTTCATATTCAACAAATTTAGCACAAATCAATCAACTTATCACAAATCTAGCTAAACTTGAAAATCAATTCAACAAACCACAAAATGATATCAAAATCATCCTAGTCATTCTTCTTAACCAAATAGCATCAATCAATAAGAAGATCTAAGAAGAAAACTAAGAAGAAGATGATTTTACCAACAATGATGAAAACCACGAACTGAAGATCTGATCACAACAAAACATGTATAAGTCCTTTGGTTCTGGAAATGATTGGGGTTTGTATAAATCTTCAAGACACTCGAAATCAGTTTTTGAATCAAGTGATTCGGAGTAGAAATGAAGAAGTTATCACAAAAACAAAAATAAAAAAATTGAGAGAAAAATTCTGCACTTGTTATTCAAATTCGTTTTTTCTCTACATCTTAATGAATGAGAGGGAATGAGAGGTTTTAAAGAGAGAACAACCAAATGACCAAATTGCCCCCATTATTTAGTGCCTCCCTGAGATGGCACGTGGGTATCTCAAGGCAGAGCACTTTTGGGGCCGAGATGGCCACGCGCCATGTCGAGATGGTTCAAAGTCACGGCTTGAGCCATCGCACCTCATCCCTTGCGCTCCTCTAGTGTTCTTCAACCGTTCTTTGGCATCTGAACTCTGAATTCGAATCCAATTAAAGATTACAAACCAGGACTCCCTCACGAACATGGAAATATAAGATACTCATCCCATAAAATAATAATTTGACTCGCTATACGAAGACGAAGACAATGTATGCAACATGAGTTGAAAGTGTAGTACCTTTTGACTTAGAACTTGAAATCAATAGTATGAGTAATCGAAATGACCGGAACTCAATCATGATTAATATAAGACTAAAATCAAGTTCAACCCATTTTATAAAAACATAAAAACAAACAAACACATTTCACATAAGAATGCAAACTACATAGAGATAGTCTCCAATCATGCATTTTCCAAAACATGTTACTTTCATACCAATGCATGAGCATTCAACTTCAAGTGTGTGAAAGTGTTATACCAAATGATTCACTATGGTGCAGGGACACATATGAATAAATTATGTGTGTATGCACCTATGCCTTGCAAGAGGAAGAAGGATCTCGATACCTTAGCATCCAAGATTAGTACTAATCTTCTTGAAGACGAACTTTGCATCATGAGAAGTTGTTTTTCTTCCTTGAAGCTCTTATCATCACGAATCCACTTAAGCAACTAAGCATTACAAACAAATGAAGTTTTGTTATGGAATCAAGCCAATACAAATCTAGAACCTAACAGAGTGGAACGGTGGCAACGAGGGCGCTTCTAGCACTAGACCACTCCTACTTACCGGGTTGAATTCTGCCACTTGCAAAAGCAAGGATGGAGTCGTACATTTATCAAATCCATGATAGGGCATGGATGGCGGTTGAAGATGGCTACATACCACCGATGATGACTCCTACAGATTGAGGAGAGGATATATTTAAGTCGAAAGTACAATGGAACGTACAAGAGTTTGAGGCATCGAAATAGACTAGGAAGGCAATACATGCCATCCTATGTTCAATGAATGAGAATCAATATAAGTTGTTTCAAAACACTATGAAACACTAAGGAGGCATGGGACATTCTAGAGGTTGCACATGAGGGAACCGAAGTTGTTAAGGAATCAAAGCTTCAAGTTCTCCAAATGCAATTTGAGTTGCTTAGGATGGATGAGAACAAATGCTTCAAATAAAGTAAGGTTGATGGACATTGTGAATCAAAGTCATCAACTTGGTGACCCGTATTCGGATAGGAGAATCAAGCAAAAATTTATGAGATCTCTGCCAGATAGATTTGAGTCTAAGGTGACGGCTTTAGAGGAGAATAACTTTTACAAGGATATGAAGTCGAGTACGGAGATTGAGAGGCTTCTAGCTTATGAATCTTGGAACGGTCCTACCTATACACCTCTTAAAAAGCACAAGGGAATAGCTTTGAAAGTCTTCAAAGATAAGAATGAGGAAAGTGCTGACTCGGGCGAAGAAATGGCTTATTTAATGAGAAAGTTCAAGAAATTCTACAAGTCTGTGAAGAAAGGATTCGGATCCAATGGCCAAGACTAGAAGAAAAAGACTCTCTTCAAATTGCTTGAGCCTAGGCAAGAAAAGACCAAAAGGAAAGGTCCGATGCTGTGATGTAATAATGTGTACAAGGTTATACTAAACAACCTAGAGGGGGGGTGAATAGGTTGTCTCTTAGTTTTGACAAACTTTCGAGACTAGCGACAAAACCTTGATAAGCATACAAATTAACATTGAACATGATTGTTATGAGAAAACAATATATTCAAGTACACTCAAATCTCCACTCTTAGTCTACAAAACATACAACAAGAATCAATGTATCTTATGAACAAATATTTTCAATGTAGACAAAATTCCATAAGTTGTACTTAGAGTATTACAATGTGGTACTTTACAACTTGAATGGAATATCACAAGATACAAAGTTATCCAAAATACACAAACAATATTGTATAAGGAAGTCAACTTACATATAAAGTTCTATCCACATTATTCAAATAATAATTACCAATATAAGAGAGATAGGGATAGAGAAAAGTTGACATAAGATATAACGTGGTAAACCTCCGAAGAGGAAACATCCAAGGGTTAGCAACCACCGGCAAAAAAAATCCACTAGTACATAAGAAAAGTACAATCTCTCAAGTGACCCCTTCACCAAGAAACTACCCTCCTATCCTACTCATGAAGATGTCGCCCTCATGCTCAACAATCTGAGGCCTCACACCTCTTGTCAAGACTTCCTTTCTCACCTTACCGGATCCTCACGACCCAAGGCCAGACTTCTTGCTCGACTATCCGAGTCCTCCAGATTCTAGCCAAGACTTCCTTGCTTGACAATCCAAGGTCTCACACCTCTTGCCAAGACTTTCTTGCTCAATAAATATTCAAAGAAGATATGCTAAAACAATATTATATTTCTCCATCTTTTTGACATAAAATTATGCCAAAGAAAAAAAAATGATATCTTGAGATCAAATAGTGAAACAATTGGTGATCTCACATAATGTTCAGAGATGGATGCCTTACTTGAAGAATTGATTTATTTCAAGCATCTAGCTCCCATATCTTCTCCCTTGATTCTAGTTTGCTTTTCCATGTTAACCTAGCAAAGGTTAATCAAATCTATACACCACAACAAACTCATTAAGGTATAATGAATCACAAATGCATAAATTTTACCCTTAAGCATATAGGTCATTTCTACCAAGTTCAACAATTGCATTAACAATCATATTAACCCCAAATATGAAGGAATTGGTATCAATGACAATCATATCAACCTCAAACAAGAAAATATTTGATTACAACCATAACTACTATCATTCAAAGTAAGGAGGAATTTTCTGCAATTACAATCAATTAAATTGATAAAAACTACAATTACTATCAATCCCAAACAAAGAGGAATTCATTGTAACAACAATCAATAGAATTAATTACAATTACAATTACTATCGACTCCAAAACAAAGAAGAATTCATTGTAACTATTCTCATTTCAATTTCAAGAATGAGGGAATTGATTGCAATCTCAACTACAATACAACCCCAAACAAGGAGAAGTTGACTGCAAATACAATCATACAATTATTACAAAAATGTTTCATGATTATTTGTGATCACACATACAAAGGCATAAGTTAATACAAAGAATCATCATGCAAATCAAGAAACATGAAATAGCATTTACAAGATTCATCGTGTCAACCAAAGAACATGCCAACATATATCAACTTGAAACATGTGAACATATCATAAAAGAGAACAAAGTCTAGCATACGATGCTCCCCCTTGATAATTGCTCTATCTAAGATCAAGATAGAATAATGTTCATAATAAATTCACACATTCAAGCAATTTTAAGGAAATCCAACAAAATAAACTCCACAAACTATGAGAGATACACCAAGATTTTTAATCTCTCTCATAATTCTTCTAAAAATTGCTAGAATATTAAAATACTCTATAAGCAAAAGTGTGTGTGTGAATTTTGCTTCAAGTATATATATAAAGAGTGATTGTGATATCAACATGCAAACTACTTCAACACCTATCCATCTAAAGCTTTTCCAATCAAGGTCAAATTAATTATCATCCAAATTTTTTCTTTAAAGAGAATAGATTTCAGCATGTGAGCAAGTGTGTGCATGTGGCTCGTCATCCCATTTCTGTTTTTCAACCCGAGAAATCACAATTTTCAACTTTACTCCATTTTAAGCCTTCCTCCATTTATTTTTAGGCTTTGAATCAAAGGTTTTTCTTTTATTGATTCTTTTTCAACACTTCTTTGATTTTGCATACAAAAACATTAATTCTTCATGAAGGCTTTCACTCATCACAATGGTGTAGCCCTTTCCTACATTGGGCGGCTTCACAACCAAAGTGTGTAGCCCTTTCCGTGAAGATGCTCATTCAGTTCTATGTAGTTGCTGAAGAAAAATGGATACTAACCATAGGTCATCTATCATGTACTAAGCAATAAGCTTTTAGATGCATCCATAATCTACGCATTTTCAAACTCAACTACTCAAACGTAAACTTATAAGAGAAGCAAAATGCAATTTTTTGAAAATCAAGTTTTTATGGCTCATAAGCACATGATATAAGAGCAATAAGTAAAGACTTATTCAAGATCATTACTTCTCTAATGAGTAGCTTTCAAAGAATATGAAGCTCATATTTTCAAAAAGTATGCCACTCATCATTCAAGCAAGCATTTCAAGCATCATGAGTAAGATCTTTGTGAACACATCGCTAAAAGATCTTTAGATAGCAAAAGTCAACAAGGACCATATGAATGCTATACTAGTTCTCTAATATGACATGCTATATGATGCAATGCAAGCATAGAAATGACTTTCTCCAAAAGTCTTAACAAGATAATCACCACATAGATTTCATAGGAGCAACTTCTCAAAAGTTAATCAATGGATTTTGACTATTAAAACAAAGTTAAGTGAGATAGCTAAGTTTGTATCTAGACGTGGAGTATTCCAAGCTAGCTAGCTAGAATTCTCAACACGCTTGAAACTTAGCCTTAAAGTTAACTCACATGTGCTACTTACACTAGAAGTAAAAGCACTCACCCTTGAACCATTTGTTCTTGGGTGAAATTTCACACAAAAATCATGATCATTTATCATGGCAAAAGTATATCTAGAAGATAAATCATCAACTATCTTCTCTATAAAGATATTACTCATGTAAAAACACATCATTATTGCCATCAACAAAGATATCATCAAGACTGTACGTATGATCATGTGAAACACTCATTTTCACCCAAATCTTCTCTATTATTTTCTTCACACAATTATCATTATCACACACAAGATTCAAAGTATTATCATGCAAGAAACATTCATAAAAGATTTTCACATCTCATTAGCATGCATCATATTCCCTAGTTTGCATCATCTAATATACTCACGACAATATAGCAAAATTAGCAAACCGAAATAAATTTTGAGATGTTACTATTTAGGTGAGAGTGTACAGATGGTGAAGACTCCTTAATTTCCTTGATTTTGCACTTGACCTTGGAAGACTTGGCCATTGAAATTCTCTTGTTCCTTAGTGACTTGCCTTTAGTTGTAGGAGACTCTACTTGCTCATCTACAATGCCTAAGTCACTTGAATCTCTATGAAGATTACCAAACTCTTTGGCCTTCATGATTGCCAACTCCTCTTCCTAGCCTTTGATCATTACCTTCAAGAAATAAAAGCAAATTATTAGCAAAATCATTTGTTAATCTACCTAACATACGAGCCTCTTCAGCCATCTTCTTTTCTAGACATTTGATCACTTCATTCTTCACTTCAATTTTCTTTAACGCTTCATCTCTTTCCTTGTCAAGAGTTTGAACTCCTGCCATCAAGTAGAAGTTGGTGGTCTTTGACATGCAATTCTCTTCATTGAGTTGCAATGACAAGTAATCATGTCTAGATCAATCATCCTTTGGAAAAAGCTTCTTCATCTTTGCTTTTGTCACTAACTTTCTTTTCAAGTTTATCAATAAAATTGTTAGTAGACAAATGAAATATAAAACAAAAAGAACCATTTTCACAACCAACAAAGTAGAACAACAAAAAATAAACAATAGTAGACTAGAGGTTGATATCCATGATTAGTAAATAACCTTGTAGATTAGTGTACAAGGTTATACTAAACAACTTAGAGGGGGGGGGGGATGAATAGGTTGTCTCTCACTTTTGACAAATCGTTCGAGACTAGTGACAAGACCTTGATAAGCATACAGATTAACATTCAACATGATTGTTATGAGAAAGCAATATATTTATGTATGCTCAAATCTCCGTTTTTAGTCTACAAAACATGCAATAAGAATCAATGTATCTTATGAACAAATATATTCAATGTAGACAAAATTCCATAAGTTGAACTTAGAGTATTACAATGTGATACTTTACAACTTGAATGGAATATCACGAGATACAAAGTTATCTAACTTAAACAAACAATATTGTGTAAGGAAGTCAACTTACATATAAAGTTCTATCCACATTATTCAAGTAACAATTACCAATATAAGAGAGATAGGGATAGCGAAAAAGTTGACACAAGATATAACATGGTAAACCTCCAAAGAGGAAACATCCACGGGTTAGCAACCACCGGCAAACAAAATCCACTAATAGATAAGAAAAGTACAATCTCTCAAGTGACCCCTTCACCTAGAAACTACCCTCTTATCCTACTCATGAAGATGTTGCCCTCATGCTCAACAATCTGAGGCCTCACACCTCTTGTCAAGACTTTCTCACCCACCTTACCAGATCCTCATGACCCAAGGCAAGACTTCTAGCTCAACTATCTGAGTCCTCTTGACTCTAGTCAAGACTTCCTCGCTCACCCTTACAGATCCTCACGACCCTAGGCAATACTTCTTGCTTTAATATTCAAGTCCTCCCGACTCTAGCCAAGACTTCCTTGCTTGACAATCCAAGGTCTCACACCTCTTGCCAAGACTTCCTTGCTCAACAACATAGGTCTCACACCTATTGTCAAGACTTCTTCTCACAAGGCATCTAGGTGATCATGAATGCAAAACGCAAACAGTCACGCAACATAGAATAAGATGATCAAAAAATTCTATGAAAACTAGAATTAATCAATGAGCACACAAAGCATATTTTCTAGTTTATAATCCAAAAGTGACACCACACAAGATGATGCTTGAGCATATGAAATGTATGGATTAGGTACACTCCATGAAGATCTAGACATTGAGAATAAAGTTCATAAAACAAGATTGTCCAGATCTTATGCATGAATAAAAATCTAGAGCATGCCAAATTTACAAACACACACTTTAAACCTAGATTTTATTCATGTTGCTAAAGCTTGAAATAAAGATGTTCATGAAGTACATATTCAAGACTTTAGTACTAACACAAAAATGCTAGAAACACAAGATATGATCAATCAAATCTATAGCAATCATTTAGAGCATATATTCACAAAATAGTCAATTAAACTCTAATAAACTCTAAATGTAAAATCAAATGTGCTAATCCTAGATCTATTCAAAAAATGAGTTCTAGCACATGATAGGACTATTAATCATGAAAATAAAGTCAATCAAAGCACAAATAGCCCTAGATAAGATGCTAGCACAATACAACTCACAATCATGTGAAAACATAGGTTTGATTGAAACCTAACTCACAATCAAGTTTCTAATTAAGCACAACTAGCATTTAACTGAAGATCTATCCCTCATCAACATATGTTCAAGTCAAATACACACAAGTAGGAAGAAGACCCAAGGTATTTGAACATTAGAATCAAGGAAATCAAAAGATAAACAAATACCTTGACAATTTCGAGTACAGCCACGAAAATGGTGCGATCTACTAGAAAAACTTGAACAAATGACTTCAAAGTTGCTTGGAGATGATAGAGGACTTCAATACGCAACTTCTTCAACTTGAATCACTCAAATCGGATAAGAAATGAGAGAGATATGGTGATTCAAAGTTGAGAGAAAAAACCTGGAAATTTTCTGCACTACATTTTCTTCTTCCTTGAATTCAAATGAGAGAGAGAAGAGATATATAAAGAAGAGGGAAGAGATATATGTGAAATGACCAAAGCTACCCCTTCAAGATGCTTCCCCGAGATGGCACGTGGGCATCTCAGGGCTGCAAGGTGTTGCAGCCGAGATGGCCACGCGCCATCTCGGGCATGCACCACCCTATGGCCTTCGGCCATGATGCAATCCCCTCGCGCTTCCCGCACGTTCTTCGACCTTTCTCCGGTATCCAAACTTGGAATTTGAATCCGTTTGCTGATTAAAAATTTTAACTCTCACACGGACATAGAAATATAAGATACTCAACCCAAAAATAATAATTCGACTCGATACACGAATTCGAAGACAATATATACAACATGAGTTGAAAGTGTAGTATCTTTTGACTTAGAACTTGAAATCAATAGTATGAGTAACCAAAATGACCGGAACTCAATCAATAATAATTTAAGACTAAATTCAAGTTCAATATCCATGTTATACATACATATACACACACAAACACAATCCACACTAGAATGCAAACTACATAGAGATAGTTTCCAATCATGCATTTTTTGAAACATGTTATTTCCATACCAATGCATGAGCATTCATCTTCAAGTGTGTGAATGTGTTATACATGGTGCACAATGATGCAGGGACACATATGAATGAATTGTATGTTGCATGCCTATAATGGTGCACAATGATTCAGGGACACAAATGTATGAATTGTGTATGTGTGCCTAAGCCTTGAAAGAGAAAAGAAAGGTCTTAATATACCTTTGTAGAATCATGAAGCACTTTTCCCTTTGAAGAATTGAACTTGCTTGAATAGTTGTCATTTATTCTTTAGAGGTTGAATCATCATGAATCCTAGACCACTAAACAATACAAAGGAAATGTTGTTTTGATATAGAATAATGCCAACATAACTAACAAACCTAACATGTGAACGTGGTGGGATAGGTCACTTTGCACCCGAATGTTCCAATAACAATGTCAAGGAAAAAGGGAAAAGTGATGGTAGCAACATGGTGTGGAAGTTATAACTCCACGGAAAGAGATAAGTCTTCAGATGATGAAGAACTTATGCCTAACTTCATAGCCTTTACATCTTCTCACAAGAGTAAAGGTGCTAGTGAAGAAGAGGATGAGAGTTAAGAGGAAATGTCTCAAGTGATGATGAATCTTCATCACAATCCACAATTGGAAATAAGGATATGATGGATCACAAAGACTATATGGCCAAGTTTAAGAGTTCAAGGTTAAAGAACAAGGAAGAGACTAGGAGATTAAAAGAAGAAAACCTAGAGCTCTCAACTGAAGTTGACCAACTAAGTGAAGAACTAGTGAGAACCATGGAAAGTGAAGATAAGCTAAGAAAAAAGCTAGACTTATCTATGAGGAGTGAAGAAGGGTTGAAGAGGGAGCTTGAAGATGCTAGAGAGTTGATGGCCAAGATGAACTCTAGCATTAAAAAAACTTGACCACATGTTAAATGTTGGAAAGAGGCCAAGTGACAAGAAGGGGCTTGGGTTTGAAGATGACAAGATGTCCTCCACCCCAAGCAAGACTATATTTGTCAAGAGCATGAATCTCAAGGAGTATTCTCCTCATTAATCACCTAGGAAGAAACTTGACCTAGGAGAGTGTTTAGGAAGTGCTCAAGTGAAAGTAGCACTAAGAAGTCTACCTCAACCTCATCCTACAAGAATTCCTCAAGCTAACTTCCCTCAACCGAAACCCCATCAAGGGAAGAGACCTATCAGGCAATCTCAACCGAGGAAGCATTCAAGTCTTGGTCAACAACAAAGAATGAGAGATCCTTATCAACAACCAAGACAACCTCAAAGTCGTAGGCTTCAATACAACCTAAAAGCTATGGTATGATTCCTAACTTTATCCTTACATGTCATTTTTATGGTATTGATGGTCTCACTAGACCAAATAGCTTTCGTTATAAAAAATTGTGTAGAATTGAAAGTGTGATAGAGAAGAAAAAGGCTAAAGCCAATTTCCATGTCACTAGGAAAAATGAAACACTTTTGCATGATCCTAGGACATATAGAGCCCATGTACCATTGACCACTAGGAAAGAAAATGTTTCACCTAGGTGGATTAGAAGAGATGAACACTTCTGCCATGTTGCTCAAACTGCCTTAAAGGTAAATTCTTCTAATTTATGGTATTTGGATAATGGGTGTTCTAGGCAATTAATGGGAAACAAGAGTTTCTTTGAGAGTCTTATCATGAATGAAGGCGGAAATGTCACATTTGGTGATGGATCAAAGAAGAAAGTTAGAGGGAAAGGAACCATTTCCATTCCCGAAATACCCTATTTGTCTAATGCTTTATTTATTGATGGACTAAAAGCCAATTTCATAAGCATTTCACACTTAAGCGATGAAAGACTTTTCACTTTATTTTCCAAAAATGATTGTTCTTTCCTATTGCCCAATGGACAAACCTTGTTAAAAGGAATGAGACCTAGTGACAATTGTTATTGTCTTGAAGCTAGTATAGTCTCTTACAGTGTGTCCAAGGATGAGCAAATTGAGTTGTGGCAAGAAAGACTTGGCAACATGAATTATCGGGATGTATGAATCTTAGATAAGTTCAATGTTGTGCGAAGCCTACCCAAGCTTAGGAAGAAAACCAATGGTGTTTGTGGGCCTAGCCAACAAGGGAAACAACCCCTAGAGCTTCTTCACATGGATCTTATGGGTCCTATGCAAACCGAGAGCTTATGTGGAAAGAGATACAAATTTTTTTGTGTAGATGATTTCTCTAACTTCAAATGGACATATTTCCTTAGAGAAAAATCCAAAACTCTTAACAAGTTTAAAATGCTTTATACTAAAATTCAAAATGAAATGAACTCAAACATTAAAAGCATTAAACAGATTAGGAGTGACCATAGGAGAGAGTTTGGGAATGCCCAATTTGAAAGCTATTACAATAACTTAGGCATTTCTTATGAGTTTTCGGCTCCTAGAACACCTCAACAAAATAGAGTTGTTGAGAGGAAAAATAGGGTCATTCAAGAGATGGCCCGTGTGATGTTGCTCAATAATAATGCCCCTAGGCATCTATGGGCTGAAGCCGTCAATAAGGCTTGCTACATAGGAAATAAAGTTTCTCTAAGGCCTCATTCTAGGCAAACCTTATCGGGGTTTATGCCCTAAAGATGTAATTTATAAATGGATTTATGAAATAAATAAAAAGAAAAGTTCAATTCATTCTCGTTGTGTTGTTTATTTTATAACTTGTGCATATATTTAATATCCAAGATTGTCGGATGTAATCTTGAACTGTGTATATGAATGTCATATACAGATGGATAAAGTAAGAGACGTGCAATCTAAAGAGTTTGTAGAAAGCAAATAAAGTTGGGTACTTTATTTGTTGTTAATCTACAGTTACAGTCCATTCCGTAGTATACGTTGGTCCTATCCTGGATCATTAATATGGAGATATGAGAATGGATGCACCTTGTATGATGTGATCATAAAGGACTGGGCAATGATCTATATGAATCTCACAAAAAGATTCGTTTACCGATGAGATTCATATATATCAAATAATAACGCCTATATGTGAGTGATCTTAATCCTGAGTGTCTTACGGACTCCTTTAGGTTAGATCATGGTCTTTGATATACCATGGGTGAGGGCGGATGCAGTTCCTGAACAATATGCTCTGTATGTTGGGATTACGGTTTGACTTGTGGTTGGAAAGGTTTGTACACAATAGTAGAATCCACTCATTCTTGTGAGAAGTAGATGGTAGTTCTCTTAAGGGTTGATTTGAGGCTTGGACAAAATGAGTGCTCTCATAATTCCTTTAGGAAATAGGATTTATTATCCATTACAGAATCAATGATACGTAAAGGATATATGTAATTTGAAAGGTATACGGACATTATGACCCAGCTCTAATTACGAACTACTGTGAAGGATCATATCATCTGTAATATCTATACCGATGGACATTGAGTTGTATCGGTCTGTGTAAAAGCATTTGCAGTTGAGAGAGTGTAGTTTCAGGTTTTTAGTGGAATAACACCGGAGTTAATAATCAAGTAATATTAATTAAAGATTTTAATTAATGATTACAAGGATTATTGGAGCTCAAGATACTGTGGGTCCATTAGGTCCCCGTGCTAGCCCAATCGATTTAGATACAAGGGTGGTCACGGTTAATTAATTTGATTGTCTAATTAATTGTGTTACGAAAGTGACACGTATATATTTGGGAATTAATTAAATAATGAGATTATTTAATTAATTAATAATGGTGATTAAATAAATTAAATAATGAGATTATTTAATTATGTTATTATTCACAAAATGGAAGATGTTAGTTGATATTTGACTTTAAATAGAATAAGATAATAAGATTATTTTATTTTATTAAATTAAATATTTGAAATTGAATTTAAAATCTTAAATTCAAAAACAAATATTTAATTATCTTTTAAAGATATGAGATATTTTAAAAAGATTTTAAAATCAAAAGATATATTATCAGTTTTTCCAAAAGATATATTAGATATATTTTTATTTGAAAAATGGAATAATATATACATCAAAACTGAAAACAAATGAATACACATTAAAAGCAATCAATGTGTGTTAAAATAGAAAAAACATAACACACATTAATAGCAAAAGGCATCAGTTTTGGTTTTGCTCTTGATAACATGCAAGTGTGCATGTGTTAAAAGAATCATAAGTTCACTATTCCAGATCGTTTAAGATACGTATAAAAATTTTAAAAACCTATTTCCGTTGTGTTACCTATGAACAAGGTCCCAGCAATTGGTATCATAGCCAATTTTGTTCGGACAAGAAATTATTTTCGATGCTCCTATATGTATGAATGTGTATGCACCATCTATATGATGGTATGAATGTTTATAATTAAATTGTTTAATATAATCGTAATTTTTTATGTTACTGTAGATTTAGGGTTTATGGGTTGTACATTTTTTTATATTTATTTTTACTGTTATCGTATTGTAAATTAAAATAATTGTAACTTGTACACGAAGACCTGGAAAAACATGAAGAACAGTTCAATGCGAATTTCCTAGTTTGGATTCATAAGTTGAATCGAAGTGACCTAAAAAGACTTGAAGACTCAGAAATTACAAGAAGACCAAGGAATGTCTTGGGGGTATTTTTAAAATTTTAGATTCTATTTTTTTTATGTTAAATAATCCACAGTACTCGGTCAATTCATGTTTGCTTTATATTATGTGATGATAAAAGCATTTCCATACATACGATGTCATTTAGATTAGATGTGTCTACACAAATATATTTGATATGCTGTACATGCATTATAGCCTGATATTTTATGTAAATATTTTAATGTGATTAAAATGGGCAATATACATAACTGGCTATAAAAATGAGATTAGTTTTTTAATGGTTAAAAAACTTGATAATTCTCATTAATAATAATATTGTCATTAAAGAGTTTAATAAAGTTAGAACAATAGGGTCATTTATCATAATTAGGATTATTTTGATTAATAACTTAATTATAAATGATCTAAATAAAGTGTTAGAGTTTTAATAGTTAAAAGTTGGTAAACACTTATTGGGATTATGATCGATAGCAAGAGTGTAATAATATAATTGACAATCTTTTCATATTAATAAAGTGATTTCTTTTTTAACAAATCTTATTGTATTTATAGTTTAATTATTATAATTGTCAAAAGTAAATAATCATAAGGTCAAAAGACTATGAGAAAAGAAGAATTGTTCATACATCTAGATATGTATGAGGTAGACACAATTCTTTAGTTAGTCTTGAATAACATTCACAACTTAAGATAAAAGGTTGGGTGCCTTTATCTTGTCATAGTTGTAGATTCTTTTGCTAGCATTTGAGTGGGATCATTTGTGTTATAATGAGTCTAAAATTATCAAAGTGTGGTGTCTTTGGGCAAAAGAATCTAGTGCACTGGGTGCATTGAATAGGATCACAATAACATACTTTATCTAAAACCGTTAATGGATAAAAGTTTTCATTTGATGACAATCGGAGAGTCTATCTCAATCCCGAAATAAACGATCGACTTATGGTTGCAAGCATTGTCATTTGAGCTATCAATGTGTACGATTATATATCATAGTCTATTCTTGATAGTTTGGTGGTATTTATTTGTTAATCGATAGAGGACTTCATTTATAGATATGGTCATTGTGGCTCCATTTATTGAATGAGAGTAGAATACCATCATATGGATGTTTTGAGGTTTTGGATATTAAATCTTAACGTTAAGTTTTCAGTAGTGACTATTGAATCATGGCTTCTGGACAAGTCAAAATATCCAAGTTCAAAATGTGGTTATATGAGTAAATATGGTAACTTGGAGAGCTATAGGCGGTTTATGAGCTCTTGGCGATTACTGGTATTCTTCACGAGGATAAACTTTCTCCAATAAGGTTGTCTAGGGTATAAATGAGTAACATCAACTTATTCTATCTTTATTTAGAAGTTCAATGTTAGTTATTTAGTGGAATGAACTAAAATTAAATAGATCATACCTAAGTGAATCATTTATTGATTGTGATTGGGTTGTGTCTATTGGAGCTTAAATTTAGATAGCCCACCAAGATCCCCAATCCACACAAACTTGCATGGATCACTTGATATATTCTACCGGACCAATTTAAGGTTTCATCTAGAATTGTATTAAGGCATGTGAACTTGTTTCTTTTTGTAAGAATGCGTCTAGTTCACATATGGATTTAATAAAATAAGAAAAATAATATATGGCCCATATATATGGTATGGGCGGCTAGGCTATTTAGAATAGCTTAATTATATTATATTATTTTATTATTTTATTATTTTGTTTGATTAATTAATTATTTAATTAAAAGTCAAAATATTTTTCTATTAGGAGATGGTCTCCTAATATTATACTATTGTTGGTAGTATAATTAATATTAAAGACTATATTTGATAAGTAGATAAACAAAAAGAGTAATTTATCTAATCAAATTAGGAAGTCTTTAATATGGTTACAAACACACTATTGAGTTAGATTAGGAGTCTTGGTGTAGTATAAAATTCCTTTTTAAAAAGGATTCTTAACCACCAAGTAATTCTACCTAAGGAAAGGATTCTTAACAACCAAGTAAATCCTTCTTAGGAAAAGAATTAAGTTTCCTAATACATTTCCTAATAATTTCGGCCGGCTATGTATATATAAGAGGAGGATAGAATTCCTTTTAGATAAGGATTCTTATCTACAAAATAAATCCACCTAAGGAAAGGATTCTTGCCAACCAAGTAAGTCCTTCTTAGGAGAGGATTAATCATCATATATATATATATATATATATATATATATGTGTGTGTGTGTGTGTGTGTGTGTGTGTGTGTGTGTGTTTGAAATTCGGCCAGCCCATAATTAATAGCAACAATTAATTTCAACCAAGCTTGGGACTTTCTAAAGAGAGATTTCGGCCAAGTAAGAGAGATGTTTGAGGGAGAAAAAATTTGGATTTTACTCTGGACAAAATTCGACCAACTCATAGAGATAGTGTGAATTCGGACAAGAAGAGAAAAAGGGAACGTTTTTGTTTTCTGTAGTACACTAGTATTCTTTTCATCAAAAGGGTTTTGTGTACAACATCGAATCAAGGTTCACGCGAGTTTCAATCAAATTGATTGATAATTCACAAGTGGCCGGACGTTCTTGACTTTTCTCTTGGAGGATATTTGTAACTAACAAAGAAATAGATTTTTTTTGTCTCCATCCTCAGGTATACAATTTAAAGAAATGGAGCCCACACTCGTAGGTGATTCACGTTCTTGATTGGATTGAAAGTTCTTATGGAATCAATTCGACGCTTTTTCAATCATCACGAGAAAAAGTTACAGCACTTTTTATATACATAAATTAATCCAGGGTTAAGGTTCTCGTTTCACAAAAGGGAAAAAAATTTATTTATACGCAAACCCTAATTTTCTAACTTTCTCACACTTCCACTGCATGTGGTTTTTTCCCTACTACACTAATGTTATAGTGATTTTTTGATAGCGTGACAAGTCAGCATGATTGGATATGTCACGTCAAACAAGTCAATCAAGAAATATTAATCTAAGACAATTAATATATGATCTCAAGGCTTAGTCTTGATTACCCAAGATGGTCGGGAAAGCTAGCCGATCCGGCACAAATAATCTATTCAGAAAAACTAGTTGATCGGGTAGAAACAACTTGGTCAAGACCATCCGATCGGGATAAAAGAAGTCTGATCGGGATAAGACAATTGGTCAATTGGACAACGTGTGAGAGACATTAAAGACAACTACAACTCAAATATGAAGAAGAATTGTCTTACTTAAACAAGAAATCAAGAATCATACTCGAATAAGGAAATATCATTATTTCCTTTTAAGTATCAAAGATTCAGGAAAAAACTCAAAGCTTCCAGAAGGATAAACACTAAACAGAGAACGAGTCCAAATCAAGCAATAACTCTGCTCTTCTAGAATACTACACACCGATCAGGAAATAAGTCCTAAGCGGACCATTCAACTAGAATCCTACAAAGACTCTAATTCAATGCACAAGATCTCCGAACCAGGAAAGAAGGCAAAGACGACTTCAACAAGTAACCAGTTCTTATTAAACACTATCACCTTTCCTTATTTGTATAATAAGGATTAGGGTTCTATGCACATATAAATAGACACATAATCTCATTGTGAAAAAAGGAACAGAGACATATACGAGAACAAATAGAAAATATATAAGAAAGATAAAGAGAGAGATATGCCAAAAAAGAGAGATTGAGTGTGTAATCATTATATTATAGTGAATTTCTTCTCGTCATCACCGGCAACCGTGGATGTTTTTCCACCGTGGGGTTTTACCACGTAAACTTGTGTGTGTGTGTTTTTCTTCTTTTTTCTATCTTTCTCATATCATCTTTAAAAATTTACAAAAACCTGTTAGATGCATGATCAATCCTACGTGATCAAAAAATCACCGTCAACAATTAGCGCTAGTAGAATGGGGGTAGAACTCAACTTTGAGGAACCAACAAAAACAGACGAAACATTGAACCTCTAGCAAGCCCAAAAAAAAAGTTCTAGGGGGTGGATTATTTGTTCTACCAGCGTTAAAAAATACGCAAGTAAGCAAGTTCATAAACAGAGTTCTAAAAAAAAAAGAACTCGTGAAGCAGAAACAAGGAAAACGGCAGAGGTGGAAGCCAGTCTCCAAATGATGCTAATACCCTACATGCTGGTAACGATCCTGACCCGATAAACGCCAAAACTGTAGGAGGAGGCATGCCCTCAATGACTCTAACTTCAACTGGCCAAACGCAATGACCTCCACAAATGCTACCCTAGTAATTTCCCCGGATACATTCCAGCAGGTCCAAAAGTCCCTATGAAGAGTCATTGAAGACGACGCTAGACAAGAAATCAATATGAT
Organism: Dipteronia dyeriana; assembly: GCA_032871835.1. Taxonomy (NCBI): domain Eukaryota; kingdom Viridiplantae; phylum Streptophyta; class Magnoliopsida; order Sapindales; family Sapindaceae; genus Dipteronia; species Dipteronia dyeriana. The sequence goes on along the minus strand of CM065300.1, from coordinate 107,837,164 downwards.
AGCAACTACAAATCTGACATCGCCATATCAATTGTCCATACCTTTGGTGGCTCGAGACCCTAGGGTATGTTTTAAAATGATGGATATAACCCCAGACGCTCCCCGTAAGTCTAGTAGAGATAGAGTGGACGACCATGGAAAAGGGGAGAGACCTCAAAGGGGAGATAAAGGAATTATAGGATGAGGGAGGCAAGATCGGTATCAAGTGGACTTTGAGTCAGATGAAATCCGCAGAGGTGCTTAGAGGCGGGATCGATCTAGCTCATCAAATGACAGCGACCAACCACCCTGTAGAACAGGCCGAGGGGGAAAGTCCTTGCTGAGAGTCCAACATGGGAACATCGACCATCAATGATCGGGAATGGATAACGAGTCGGAAGATAAGCAAGATATCCTGATACATAAATTTACCCTGCATGTGGAAGCATTAGCATTCTCCAAACCCAATTCCTAGAAAGATTCAGAGATGTTTTGGATGCGCGATGGCGCACTGTGCTTATAATGAACCATTGATGTGTTTGACATTCCCACAAACGCTCAGGGACTTAGGGTCTGGGTGGCTTGGAAGGCTCCCTCATGGGACAATCAAGAATTTATGAAAGTTAACCTAGGCTTTTTTATGACAATTCTTAGGGAACAAACAAAGAAGGAAGTTAATAGCTCACCTTGACACCTTCAAACAGGTAAAGAATGAGTCATTAAAAGATTACCTAAAGAGGTTCTTTCAGGAAGTATCAAGGATCCATAACCCTAATGATGAGGCTTTGGTGGCCGTCTTCACCAATAGTCTATAGAAGGTCCTTCGATTTGAAGAGGAAGTGCCCAGATATGTACGCTAACTTCATGGATGTGGCAGGAAGTTATGCAATGGATGGAGAAGAGGAGCTAGCTCAGAGGGGTAGTTATGTACATGAGGGTTGCCCCAGGAAGAACGCCAAAACAAGTGATGGCTATATAAAGATCCAGAAGGGTGATCATCAGGAGAGTGATGGGAGCAAACGTAGAAACAGTCGGAACGATAAAAAGTTTAATGGTCAGTACACTAACTATACTCCCCCCACCAAAAGACAAAAGGAAATCCTGGCAATCGTAGAAGAAAAGAAGCTAGTCAAATATCCTCATAGACAGTCAACATACGCTCAAAGAGACACGACAAAATATAACACGTTCCGTAAGGAAATTGGTCACGACACATCAAAGTTCTACCAATTAAGAGACCACATTAAGACACTCATTAGGGAAGGTCACCTCAAAGATTTATTTCTTAAAAGGACTGACGATCAGTAGAAGGACCCCTACTGAGGTGATCAACCAATCGAAAATCAAGAAAAGAAGTGAAGCCTGAGCCAAGACAGCGGCGATGGGATGGTCAACATTATCTTTTAATAACCCTACACAAGCTCATGGATGACAGAACTTAGTCTTAAAAAAAAATGGTCGGTAATAATCCTGAGTGAAAGGCTAGGACACCAACCGAACCAAGACAGTCATAAATTACCCTGACAAAGAGCCGGGACACCGACTGGTCCAAAAGAAATATAAAAAACCTTTTCTTTGGGGAGATAGGTTAGTTGCTTTCAGTTTTTGTCTAAGATATTTTTATTTTGCTTTTTATTTTTATCTTTTCTAATTATTTTTATAATGTTTATTTTCTGATCATTAAATAAAGAAGCCAAGAATAGTGTTCAAATTGTTAATAATCATCTTTGTTATCAAAGATAAACTCATAGTGCCAACACCTGCCACGATGGGTGAAGGTGCCCGAGAGGCTGAGAAGTCAGTTGTTAAAGATCCGGTGCGCCTGTCAAACTGACTGGGTGCATATAAAACACTGTCAGTAATCTAGCCATCCTGAGATGTTGATTTTATTGGGGAAAAACACTCAGGTATGCTATCGGGAAAAACTTGGTAAAATGCATCCGGTTGTGTCAGTATTTCACTAACGATTTGGCCAAACCCTTGTAAACAGACAAAACTAGGAGACATCCTTTGTGACTTGTTTGCATGGGAAAAATAAGGAAAACTAGGGCAAGGTTCCCAGAACACCTCTTGGCTGAAGACTCAAGACGGTCGGGAATTATCCTTAGCAAAAAGCCAGGACACCGACCAAAGAATCAAAACGGACTGGAATTATCCTGAGCGAAAGAGAAGGACACCGATCGAATCAAGATAATCTGGAATTATCCTAACCAAAGAGTTGGGACAGTGACTAGTCCAATTGAAAAAAAAAAGATGGTTTGGAATTATCTTGAGCAAAGAGCCAGGACAACAAATGGTCCAGCTACAAGGGAGCAAAAAGGAGTCCAAGACTGATCAATTTAATAAGACACTTGATCAGTTTTTTTTTTTAAGAAACTGATCAGTTTAATAAGATACTTGATCGAGTTAAAGCGATAAGATCAGAAGCATCAAAAAATCAAATTATTCAAATCCCTTTCGTTGAGCCGTCAAGAGCTTATCTCGTGGATTTGAGGGGGTATTGTTATAGGGATTTTTTTATAGTGTGACAAATCAGCATGATTAGATATGCCATGTCATAAAAGTCAATCAATGAAGATTAATCTAAGGCAATTAATATATGATCTCATGGCCTAGTCAAGAATACCCGAGATGGTCAGGGAATCTAACCGATCAGGCACAAATAATCTGGTCAGGAAAACTAGCCAATCGGGTAGAGACAACTTGGTCGGGACCATCCAATCGGGATAAAAGAAGTCTGATCAAGATTAGACAATTGGTCAATTGGACAACATAAGAGAGGCATTAAAGACAACGGTGACTCAAATACGAAGAAGAATTGTCTTACTTAAACAAGAAATTTAGAATCATACTCTAGTAAGGAAATATCTTTATTTCCTCTCAAGTATCAGAGAATTCTATTCAAGAAAAAACTCAAAGCTTCCAGGAGGATATACACTAATTAGGAAACGAGTCCAAATCAAGCAATAACTTTGCTCTTCTAGAATACTGCACACTGATCAGGAAATAAGTCCTAAGCGAACCGTTCAACTAGAATCCTATAAAGATTATAATTCAATGCCCAAGATCTCCAAAATAGGAAAGAAGGCAAAGACGACTTCAACAAGTAACCAGTTCTAGTTAAACACTATCACCTTTCCTTATTTGTGTAACAAGGATTGGAGTTCTATGCACATATAAATAGAACCCTAATCTCATTGTGAAAAAAGGTACAAAGACATATACGAGACCACATAGAAAATATACAAGAAAGAAAAAGAGAGTGATATGCCAAAAAAGGAGAGATTGAGTGTGTAATCATTATATTATAGTGAATTTCTTATCGCCGTCACCGTTAACCGTGGATATTTCCCTGTCTTGGGGTTTTACCATCTAAACTTGTGTGTGCATATGTTCTTTTTTCTTTCTCATAATATCTTCAACAATTTATAAACACCTATTAAACGAGTGATCAATTCTACGTGATCCAAAAATCACCGTCAACAAATAACATAATAATCTAACCTTAGTAAATAGTTTACAAGGGCTTAGATTATTCCTTAATAGATCATATTTTTAATAGTTAAAATCCATTACTAATTTATTAGTTAATTATATTATGATTCTAATAATGAATTAGTTAATGTGCTAGATAACTTGATTAAAGTTAGCTGTATGATCCTGTAAAGTCTAGGTGCATTAACAGATAATAGAAAACCCTAATTTTAAAATAGTGAGTGGGAGAGGGATATATGACATATGTATCCCGCAGTCTTCATCATTAGTTCAACACCGTGAGATCCGAGTGGGGTCTCGTGACGGCTTTGCTTTCATCCTCCCTAAGGAAGGTTTCCATAAAGTTCAATATCAAGTTTGACTTCCTAACGGATAGGATTTTTTAGGGTATTTCGGGATTGATCGGCCCTATGGCGGCAATTCTCGAGTTAAGATCGTGAGATCTAAAATGGTGGGTTACACTCACAAAGGTTTTGATTAAGTTTTGTTAATTAAAAACCTGACTGAATGAACGATAGTTGAATGATATGGAATAAGAGTTACTCTAGAATATCTTTTGATTGAAAATGTCTTGGTCCAACATGCAAAGACTTGACCGGCCCTAAGACGGCACTTTTTTATGGTATGATGGGTTGTCGTGGCATAGTAACTGGTTTTAGGGTAGTTCTAGTTCTTTAAACATGTTCATTCATCATGTTGAAATTTATGCCAAAGCACTCCCACCTGTTTTAATAAATGACCGAATGAATATTTTATTTATTTTAGCAATTATGTCTTCTACATTACTACAAATTCTCACAAATGACAAATTAACTTGTGTTAACTACACTAAGTGAAAACTTAATATTAATGCAATATTGGTCACCAAAGACCTTAAGTTTATGCTTACGGAGGAATATCCTCCAGCGGTTGCTGCCAATGCCGTACAAACTGTTCGTGAGGCATACGGGTGATAGGTCTCATCTGATAAGAAGGACTGAACGTCTCTATTGGATTCTATGACAGACATGCTTATCACAAAGCACAAAGCAATGTCTTCAACATTTAAAATCATGGAGTCATTGTAAGCCATGTTCGGCCAGCCCTCTGAACAAAAGCGACACGAAGCTGTTTGTTCCGCTATGCTCGCTCTTATGAAGGAAGGAACATCAGTTCGGGAACATGCACTGAACATGATGTCCTACTTCAACACGGCAAAAGTAAATGGTGGGACCATTGACAAACCCAGTCAAGTGACCATCATATTGATGACTCTTCATAAGAGTTTCGATCAGTTTAAAAGCAACTACAAGATGAACAGGTTAAGATTCATTCCCACACAGTTGCTCAATGAGCTCGCTACTTTTGAGTCCTTGACTAAGGACAAAAAGGGTAAAACCAGTGAGGCAAATGTCGTCGAACCATCTTCCTCCAATAATAAGAAGAGGAAGAGGCTAGCTGGGAAGGCAAAAGGTAAGCCCAAAACAAGAAGAAGTCCAAGAAAGGTAAATATGATTTACTTGTTCTTAAGTCATGTTTAGTGGGAGATGATTCTTCACCTTGGATAGTTGATTCAGGGGCCACTAACCATGTTTGTTCTTTTTTGCATTAGATTGATTCTTGGACACAGTTAGAGGAGGGAGCCTTCTCAATATGTGTGGGTTTAGGGAACATCATGTCGCCACAAGAAGTAGGCATAATTAGATTACATTTTTTTAATAATTATATATTGTTGGACAATGTATTTTATATTCCTGGATTTATACGGAATTTGATCTATGTTTATAAGTTGTTAGAACAAAAATATTCTGTTTCTTTTAATACTAAGTTTGTTATTATTTGAAAGAATGGTCTGCATATTTGTTCAAGAATTAATGAAAACAATTTGTGCGTGTTAAGACCGTTAATTTATACTACACTGCTCAACACCGAAATGTTTAAGGTTGAAAAACCAAGCACTAAATGACATAAAATGTCTTCAGATAGTGACACGTATCTCTGGCATCTAAGGCTTGGTCATATTAACCTTGACCAAATAGGCATACTAGCAAAAAGCGGACCTTTAAGTGAGTTAAAGGTTGGCACCTTACCTGTTTACGAATCTTGTCTGGAAGGTAAGATGACTAAGATACCTTTTACTCGAAAACAGCTTAGAGCTAAAAAAACAACTAGAGTTTATACATACAGACGTCTGCGGGCCAATGAATGTTAAAGCTAGGGGTGTTTATGAGTATTATGTCACCTTTATATATGACTACTCAAGATACAGATACGTCTACCTAATGCAACGGAAGTCAGAAACATTTGAAAAGTTTAAAGAATTTTGAGATGCAGTTGACAATCAATCACGGTTAATTAATTGGATTGTCCAGGTAATTGTGTTGCGAAAGTGACACGTATTTATTCAAGAATTATTTAAATAATGAGATTATTTAATTAATGAATAGTGTTGATTAAATAAATTAAATAATGAGATTATTTGATTATGTTATTAATCACTAAACGGAGGGTGTATGTTGATATTTATTTTTGAATAAAATAAGATAATGTGATTATTTTATTTAATTAAATTAAATATTTTATTTTTGAATTAAAAAAGTTTGAATTTAAAATTAAAATTAAATAAAATATATGATATTTTTTTATTTGAAATTTTTTAAAAATCAAATATAGATTTGATCATATTTTTGAATTTTATATATGTGATATATGTATTTTTTTTTTAAAAGAGCAAATGTGCGTGAAAACGTACAGCTCACAAATATATATATATATATATTTGACAATTGACAAGAAGTTTTTTTGGTCAAACGCATTAAATATATATATATATATATATATATATATATATATATATTCCTAATGCAAAGTTCTGTTTTTTTTTTGTTTTATATATATATATGTGCCACAAGCATCAATTTTTGTTTTTTTGTGCATTATGTGGGTGCATTAACAACTGAGCATCAGTGTGCAAGCATATACGTGAGATGCATAAATAAGAATACAGACATATTTTTGCTCAGTGTGCTTGTGTGCATAAAAAAATAAAAGGGAAAAAAGTAGTAAGTGCATTAGATGCAAACAATGCAAGTGTTGCATAGTGAAAATTAAGAAAGAGTTTCTTAGTTTTCCTACATCCTCCATTCTAAGTTCTTGGGACCGTGACGCGCCCACACGTAAATACCAGTCCCGGGACATAGCAAGGAAGATCAGTGGTACAGACCAGGAGCATATCGAAAAGTGAAGGAGCTTCCAAACGTTGGTATGATTCTTTTAATCTTCTTTTTTATTATTGATTACAATTTCCTATATTTACATATATATTTTATTAGTGTAATGATTAGTATATGTATTTGTTCTTAAAATAAATACGATCACAAGTTCACTGGTCTCAGATACAGATTACGATCTATATAAAAAAAATTAAAACCCATTTCCGTTGCCTGACCGGTGAACGAGGTTCCAACAGTCATGTCTCATGAATTTGAGATGAGTCTTGTTTGTGAGCTAAGTTACTTCCTAGGGTTGCAAATTAAGAAAATGGATAATGGGATCTTCATATCCTAATCTAAATATGCCATAAACCTAGTGAAGAAATTTGGCCTTGAAAATGCCAAATATTGTCATACACCCATAAGTACCACTTTGAAGCTATGCAAGGATGCTAGTGGTAAAAGTGTGGAACAAACACTATATCGAGACATGATTGGTAGCTTGCTTTATTTTACCGTAAGTATGCTCGATATCTCTTTTAGTGTGGGTGTGTGTGTTAGGTACCAATTGGATTCTAAGGAGTCCCATCTCTCTTTCGTTAAGAGAATCATTCGATATGTGAATGAGACATCCAACTATGAGATTTGGTACTCTTTTGACACTAATACTAGTCTTGTAGGTATTAGTGATGTGGATTGGGCAGGAAATTGTGACAATAGGAAAAGCACATTAGGCAATTGTTTCTTCCTTGGGAACAATCTAGTCTCTTATTTTTTGCAAGAAACAAAACTCAATTTCCTCTTCTACAGTGGAGGCTGAGTACATAGCCGCAGGGAGTGGATGCACACAACTCCAATGCAAAACAATGTGTGAAATACTAATGAGACTCTAATGTATAAACATGTCTCTCTTTCTTTATTAGTTGAACATGGCTACTATCATACAGGTATCTTACCCAGAAAAAACAAATAGGGTGCAAAGTTGCTCATATCATGTTTCGCTTATAAAGTTGGATAAATTTTCTCTTAAAATTGATATCTATAAAATCTCTATATCCTCCATTCTCTCAAGACAAATGGTGAAATTTGTTTGGATTCTTTTGGAAACCTTTATCATTTGCCTTGCCAAATACCATTGTATTTTAGATTTGAATGCAACATGTCTTGTATGCAAAGCATTTTTAATTCACGCATTTTCTTTGTAAAAATCTCCTTGTTTCCCTCCTATCTATTAATTGAGTTGCATAAAAGTGGCGTATATGATTATGCAAATATCTTGTGTGCTCTTATTTCTCTTTGCTATGAATGACCCAATTAGGGACTATTTCTTTGCCTATATCATGACAAAAAAGGGGAGTAGAATATGGTAAAGGGAGTTGTTGGCTAGCAAATGTGCTTGTTGGGAATATTCTATATATCTTTGTAATGTAGAATATCTTCCCAGTGCTTCAATTTTCTATTTTTGTGAGGATCAATGTGAGTGATGGTTTTGTCACGAAATAGCCATAGGGGGGGATTAAAAAGTCCTCATTTATTGATTAGCTCATTTCATGAACAAACCACATTTTGGGGTTTGATGTAAGAGTAGCTTAGGCTCTCAAGACCTCAAGAGAAGAAGCACAAAAGGTAAATTTCTATGTGCTTACTTGCTTTAAAGAGATATAGTTGCACACACTCAAAACTCATGCATATTCCTTATTCATATATGTTGTGTGTTTTTATTTGTGTACTTTCATGCATTGATAACTCTTGCATGTTTATGTTTATCACATCTTTACATTTGTATTGACATGTATTATATGTTGCTCTTACACACACACACACACACACACACACACACACTTTCTTGCATTTAATGTGTTATGCATGTGTGCTTTATTGATTTCCCTTGCATTCATAGTGTGTTTGATGTTGTAGATTTTTCACTTTGAAAAATCCATAACAGGGCAATGCACAGGTCAATGTGTAGATGCCTACCCGTGCAATGGGCTGATTGGTTATTTCAATCTCTCGGCGTCAGGTCAATGCGTGGACACTTGCATGGGTTGGAACTTACGCAGGACCCACGTATTGCACTAGGCGATGTTTTTGTCATCTCTCGGTTTCTAGCCAATGCACAGACATTTTAACGGCTTTGTATGGGTCACTGACCCGCGCACTATGCAGATCTAATAACTTTTATCAAAATGACAACACCTCATTTTTGACACTTATATATATGTCTCTTCATTTTCAGGTCATACTAAGAGTTTGAAATGCCACATATTTTCCTTAGAACATATTTCAAAAGTAAAAATCTCACAAGAACTCACCTTTATGTTAGAATTATGCTCAATAGCAAGAGTGTAATAGTGTATTTGACAATCTTTTCATATTAATAAAGAGATTTCTAGTTTAACAAATCTTATAGCCTTTATATTTTAATTATTATAATTATCAAAAGTAAATAATCATAAGATCAAATGACTATGACAAAAGAAGAATTGTTCCTACATTTAGATAAGTATGAGGTAGACACAATTCTTTAGTTAGTCTTGAATAATATTCACAACTTAAGATAAATGTTGAGCGCCTTTATCTTGTCAAAGTTGTAGATTCTTTTGCTAGCATTTGAGTGGGATCAAATGTGTTATGATGAGTCTGAAATCATCAAAATGTGGTGTCTTTGGGCAAAGAAATCTAGTGCACCAGGTGCATTGAATTGGATCATAGTGAAATACTTTATTTAGAACCGTCAATGGATAAAAGTTTTCACTTGAAGACAATCGGAGGATCTATCTCAATCCTAAGATAAATGATGGACTTATGGTTGCAAATGTTATCATTTGAGCTATTAATGAGTACGATTATATTGCATAGTCTATCCTTGATAGTTTGGTGGTATTCATTTGTTAATCGATAGAGGACTTCATTTATAGATATGGATATCATGGTTCCATTAATTAAATGTAAGTAGAATACCATCAAATGGATATTTTGAGGTATTGGATATTAAATCTTAACGTTAAGTCTTCAATAGTGTCTATCGAAACATGGCTTCTCAACAAGTCAAAATATCCAAGTTCAAAATGTGGTCATATGAGTAAATATAGTAACTTGGAGAGCTATATGCGGTCTATGAGCTCTTGGAGATTACTGGTATTTTCACGATGATGCACTATCTCTAATAAAAAAGTCTAGGGTATGAATGAGCAATATTAACTTATTCTATATTTATTTAAGAGTTTAATTTTAGTTCTTTAGTGGAATGAACTAAAATTAATTGATCAGAACCTAAGTAAATCATTTGTTTATTGTGATTAGGTTATGTCTATTGGAGCTTAAATTTAGATAACCTGTCAAGATCCCCAATCCTCACGAACTTGTATGGATCACATGATATATTCTGTCGGACCAATATATGGGTCCATTTAGAATTGTATTGAAGCATGTGGACTCGTTTCTTTATGTAAGAATGGGTCTAGTTCACATGTGGACATTTTATTTAGGCCCAATGGATTTAATAAAATAAGAAAAATAATATATATGCCCATGTGTGGACTTGGGCGGAAAGGCTAAATATATTAGCTTAATATATTTTTTTTAATTTTATTATTTAATTAAATAGAAATTAATTAATTAATTTATTAATTAATTGTTAAATTAAAAGTCAAAATATTTTTTCTAGTAGAAGTAGGTCTCCTAATGTCATATTATTGTTGATAATATGATAAGTATCAAATGCTATATTTGATAAGTAGATAAATATTTTGAATTTATTTATCTAGTCAAATTAGGAAGTATTTGATTGTTATTAAAACTCTAATTGATAATTGGTCAAATTAGGAAGTTTTAATTTAGTCACAATTTAATTATATTCAATAATTGGTTATTGGATAAATACACTATTTGAGTTGGATTAGGAGTCTTGGTGTAGAAAAGAATTCTTTTTGGAAAAGATTCTTGGTCACCAAGTAAATCCACCTAAGGATTGGATTCTTGCCCACCAAGTAAATCCTTCTTAGGGGAGGATTAGGTCTCCTAAACTAAATACATTAGGAGTCTTGGTGTGTAAAAGAAATCATATTTTTAAGAGGATTGAATCCAAATTTTGATGAGTCCTGGTGAAACAGAAATCCTCTTTCTAGAAGGATTTTCAGCCCCCTATATATACTCATATATATAATTTCGACAAAGCCTTAATTTTTGGTGTGAGAAGTTGCTTTTTATTGTTATAAAAAAAACATCGTCCAACTCATTGTGTGAAGAATTTGGCCAAGCGTAGAGAAATAGGGAACGTTTTTTGTTTTTGATAGTACACTAGTATCTTTTGCATCAAAAGTGTTTTGTGTACAAAATCGAATCAAGGTTCACACGAGTTTCAATTAAATTGATTGTTAATTCACAAGTGACCGGACATTTTTGGTTTTTCTCTTGGAGGATTATTGTGACTAACAAAGAAGAAGATTTTGTTTGTTTCCATCATCAGGTATACAATTTAAGAAAAGGAGCCCACACATCTAGGTGATTCAAGTTCGTGATTGGATTGGAAGATATTGTGGATTCAATTCGACACTAGTTCAATCGTCACGAGAAAGAGGTATGATACTTTTAATATACATCAATTAATATAGGGTTAAGGTTCTTTCTTTTAAAAGGGATTTTTTTTTCAAATATATCAAAACCCAATTTTACGCTTATGTTGTGCGATTTTCCCTACAATTGGTATCAGAGCATGGTTGTACCCTTGATTAATTGATGTATGCGTACGTGAATCTTTTTCTTTTTATTGTATATAAGCATGTTTTAGAAAGTGATGGCACTCTAGGTATTCACATATATATTGACATTGGAATGTATGGATACATATATGTTTTATATGTGGTTTGTTATTGCCCAATTTTGGTCCCAGAATTTCAATGTATTTTTGTTTTGGGATTGTAGCAAGAAGGGTGGCATATCATCGCCATAATTTCATTCTTGGTAGTTGCTAAGTTTTTTTTTTTTTTGCTATTTAAAAAAAACTGCACTATATTGTAATAATAATAAAAAAAAAACTACAGTATTTTTTTATTCAAAATTATTTTGTAATACATTCAAATATCGAAGACTCGAAGGTTTGAAGAATTGGAAGCAACCGGAACAAGTATGGGACCGTGCTACCCATATCAACAAACGTGCGTGCGAAGAGCATGCGCCCACGATTGTTGTGGCATGGGCTGCGCACGGCAACCCTGTGGAAACCATGGGCTGAGCATGGCAGCCACTTATGGGCTTGTGGGTTGCGCACGCCCATGTGAGGCAGCTAAGGGAGCCCAAACGACGAAGGTCGCGTGAAGAATTGTTCACCAAGAAAGGAATTTTTTTGTATTCCAAGACATATGTAATTTACTTGCTTTTCTAGGATGGATCAAAATTGTAGATATTTATATTTTTGTAAATATTGCAATGTTTGTCATTATTTGATTACATGTCATATAGAATAGGAGTGTCACTCATATATCTCTTTTGGTATGAACATGCATTGAATGGTTTAGGTATCTAATTGGCATCTAGATAACTTGATAAATCATTCTATGGAATTCGATCACACGTCTTAAACAATTGAGTGGGAGAAGGTGTTTTGGTACACCTACGACCTTCAAGTTTAATTGAGCTTTATGTTTCGTGTAATAACCCCCCAAGGGGTATTCATGAATGGAATTTAGCAAGATACTTTCTGTTGACGTTGATTTTTGGATTTCGTCAGAAAAGCCAACAAGGATTGGATTTTAGCTATGAATCAAAGAGGAGAGAAAAAGGAAGTAAATCGACACAAGTTTTATGTGGTAAAACTCCGATGATAGGAGAAACGTCCACGTGCGATTGTATGATCAACCAAGCCAAAATCCAATATGAAGAAAGTAATTACAGCCCTCGATCTCTCTTTCTCTCTTTTAATATTTTGGTATGACCGACGTGTATACTATATTGTCTATATCTTTTTTTTGGACGAGATTATGGGTCTATTTATATGTTTATAGAACCCTAATCTGTTTTGTACAAGTAATAAAAGATCTCTGCATTTAATTGTGATTTGGTTTCTTGTTTGAAGTAGATTGTCTTCTTTCCTGTTTTGGAGACTTGTATTGAGACCGAACTGGACTCTAGTAATGCAGTTCAATTAGGACTTATTTCCTTATAAGAGCGTAATCTTTTTGAAGAAACAGAGATGTTCTCGGATAAGGAACCCTTTATGCTTGACACTCTCTTTCTCCTTTAGAGTCCGTCTTTGATGAGGATCCTTGTGTGACTTAACTCATGAACTGCTTGCTAGGCTTTTTACTCAGTTTTGTTATGTTTATCTCGAGTAGGATATGATGTGTACTGGTCTTAAGTTACGTCTCCTGATCCCGAGTAGATAATACATTCTGCTAGCCCCGAGTATATTAAATTGATTCCGAGCAGTTTAGTTGACCCCGAGCAGGTTTCGCTTTAATATTTGTTTACTCAGACCTCTTCTTCTGATGTCTGGTAGGATATTTCCTGAGCGCTTATTTGAATCTCCACCTGGAAATTTTCTCCTTCCTGTCAATGACGTGTATGCTTGGTAAAATTCATATATGACAATACCCCATTAAAATATTTTTGCAGAATAAAGTTTCGTTTCGGGCAGAAGTATTTTAATCATCTTAATTCTTTATTTTTTTGCCAGAGTAAATGTCTTATCATAATGGCGTGTCTTAATGGTGACTCTGCAATTTCAATTCACCCCCTCACGCGAGATCTTTAATGATGGCGACGCTTTAAAGTTCTGACGGCTGGGGCTAGTTCTTGTTCTGACATGTGTCCTTCGCCTCTTCGTTTTTCGATATCATTTATGAGAAATTATTTCCACATCTCCCCGTGCGCCGTCAACGTCATCAAGCTTCATCATAGGTTCTTCCCACCTTGAGACCCTAGGGTTTCGTGTAACCATCCCTTTAAATTCTTCATTGAGTTTGCGCTGGTTTATTCTCAAATTTTTTAGTAAAAGAAAAAGAAAATTCTCTGAACCCAAATTTCTCTAAGCAGAAAGTCACGATTCTTCGTTGAAGATCTTGCACCAATTTATTCAAGGTTAGTTTTTATGGGGCCATCTTCCCGTCATCGTCTCTTTAAAATTGCTTTTGATGCATTAGAACACGGGGATTTCCAATTAGTTTCTTGCATTAGAAGAATATTGGGGGAAGTCCCTGCGGACGAACCTCTATTTTTAGAAGTTGATGTCTCGGGATTTCACCTTGACGTTACTTTTATCCCTGTATCGAGTTCATCTAGTTCTGATTCTGATATTTCTGAGCACAGGGTAACACTTCGAAGATGGGAAAACATCAAAGTAGAAGCGCAATTCACAAACATGACTCGGGCTATATTCTGATCAGGGAGCAAACAGTCAGCGAGAGCAAAGTTGAGGAGGCGCACAGGGCGTCTCGCCTTACATTTACTGTTGTCCGTCCGAGTGGGTTCGACACTGAGCCGAATGTGGTCGGGCCAGATGAAATAGGGAAGTATCGCTCCAGATTTGACCTGCCCGACTCAGTTACTCTGGTTCCTGAGGTGGATAGGGCTGTGTGGAATCCTTCCCCGGGTATGGTGGCGATTTATGGCTCCATGCTTTGTTGTGGCATCACTCTTCCTCTTCATCCATTTATTGCTTGGTTTCTAGCTGAAGCAGGAATTGCTCCGGCTCAGCTGGTCCCGAACAGTTACAGAATCTTAATGTGCATATGGAATATATACAGCCGGATGAACCTTTCACCACCATCCCCAAATGAAATCAGGCATTTCTTTACATTAAGACAGTCGGGCAAGACGGGGACTTACTTCCTTATGTCTAATCCGCCAAACTGCTGGGTTCTCGAGGGGAAAAAAGTGAGTCGGGATGCTGATATTTCTGACTACCCCAAAAAGAAGGGTTTTATAAAAGGGTTTCCTACGTCCAACGAGTTCTAGAAGAACAGTTGGTTTTTCACCGAAAGAAGTGTTGGGCTGGAAATCAGCCTCAAATCTGGGGATTCTGGAGTGGTGCTGAAAGTCCTTCGGTTCTTCTATTCCCTAGAGGAATGGAATAAGAAGAATATCGATTACAGTGATGGCGAGCTGACCAGACTTGCTCGGGCGGCAGTTCGTACACTAGAGAAGAGGAACAAGTCTTATCTCTCCGTCGAGTCAAAGATGATTGAGTTTGGCTTCTTCGAAAAGATTTCGGGCCAACATAGGCGATGTAAGTGATTTTGGCAACCTCTTATTGTTATACATTTTGTTTTGTATTCTGAAGCTGCTCATTTTTTTATTTTAGTATTTGATACAGACATCGTCTGCGATCTTTAGGCTCGCCAAGTGAAGTCAATCATTCAGGCGAGTCGGAAAGAGGCGGCTCGTCAAGGTGGCGAAGGCATCGTCCCGCCTGAGTCTGATGAAGAGACTGATGCCGCTGAGCAGATTCTCAAAGATATCCATGTGGACGTTTTTCAACCGAGGGTTGAGGAGACTAGCAGTCTGAGTGGCTCGATTGGTACTCAGCTGCCTGTTGATCGGTAAAGGTAAAGTGAAGGTGTTGACTGACGCTGGTGATGGAGGTAATTCTTCCTCGGGACAAGTAGCTGTGGGTCCCAAATTTTTTGAAGCCTCCCAGGATAACACTTAGGATGATCCTGCAGCTGATCTCAATTTCCACCGTTCTTGGGGTGAGAAAAGGAAGGCAATTAGCTCTCCAACTCGTCCTCTCAAGGTTCCTCGGGTGGTTACTTTCATAGATTCCAGCGATGAAGATACTGTGGCTAAGACTTGCCCGAGTGCTAATGTTGGAGTATCGGCGAATGTGGGGGCTTCAGAGCCGTACAGGGGTTCGTCTCCCCTCGAGGTTTAAAATCTAGGTGTTGAACCCTCGGGGGTTCATTCACATCCTTCTCTCCAGGATTTACTGTGGGAGATGTCATCTGGTCGGGCTTTCATCAAAGAAGACTGTTGGAGCAGTTTTCAGGATGGGTCTTTGACCAAAAGTCTTCAGAATGTCTTCAATGGCGCATCTTATGTAAGTTACCTGGCTTTTTTTTTAATGTTTTGCTTGTCTGCCAGATTTCTAATCGTAATTCTTTTACAGATGTTGGCCGAAGTTGCTGAGCAAGTTCAAACGCAGCAACATCAAGCTAATCGAATAAGATGTCTGGAGGCTCAGCTGAAGGAAAGTGAGGAAGGTCGTGCTCGGGTCGAAGCGACTTATCAGCAAGAGGTCTGCTTTGTACAAATGTTTGCCGATAATTTTCTGGCGAAGCAAGTTGAGGCTGAGGAGAAGGCGTCTTTGGCAGAGGAGAATGCAGCATCATCATTTCAAAATCTCTTATCTTCTGCCGAAGAATCCATGCTTAAGGCCGAGCAAAAGGCGGAGCAGTCGAGGTCGGCGTATGATCAAAAAATTAAAGACCTGGAGCGCCAAGTGTTGACAGTTGAATCCTTATCCTGAGAGGCCAGGCTGGAACTTGAAGTACAAGGCGTAGATCTCTTTAAAAGATCCCCTGTTTATGATGCCCTACTCCTTCAGGAGTTTCAGCGTGGGCTAGTTTCAACCGACGAGTTCTTCAAAGTAAAGAATAGGGTGACTGAGAAGGCCCGAGCCAATTGGGAGCTGTCAATCAAACATCATGTAGACCGGCCCGAGCCAAGGAGTGGAGAGCTTACTGCCGCAACCAAGGCAAAGAGCCTCATCTTATGCATTTAGAAATTCCGACTGAACACTCCCTCTCGACCTTTTACGCTAGTCAAGAGTCGGTGAAGGGTGTGGTACCAGATGTTGGGCCAGTCCCAGGCGAATATTACAGCCAATGGATGGATGATACTGTCGACACTATTGTTTGGCCATCTAACGAAAACCTGCTCCGTGAATTCGAGATGGTGCTAGACCCGAGTATCGGCAAAGGCTCAAAATCCTCACAACCTTAATTTTTGTAGAATTGTAGGAAATTTTTTACTTTTTATTCTTTTGTAAAGAACCATCCTTTTAAGAGATCAATAAAAATCTATCTTATTCTGAATTGAATGGTTTTGATCTTGTTCATTGCTGATTGTTGTTGAGTGTTTTATTAAACTGGCTGGCGTTTGGGTAACTTAACCGAGTATCTTTTAAACCGATCATTACCTGAATAAATTAGATGCCAAGTATCTTATTAAATTGGCTCTTCAATGTTCGCGTAACTTAACCGAGTATCTTATTAAACCGGCTGTTACCCGAATGACTTTAATTTGCCAAGTATCTTATTAAACTGGCTCTTCAATATTCGGGTAACTTAACCGAGTATCTTATTAACTCAAATGACTTTAATTTGACAAGTATCTTATTAAACGGGCTCTTAATTATTAACCGAGTCATCTTAAAACGAGCAAGTTTATACTTGTGTTTCATATTCGGTTGCTACCCGAATATTACATCAAGGCTCACCATGATCATATGTTCGAGTCCTTACGCAATACCAAGGACGTCTCCCTAGTTTTTTTGCGCAAGGGTTTGCCGAATCGTTGAGCTCTTTAAATAAAAATTGCTCAACACAGCTACGCATTTAACCGGAATTTCTCTCGATAGCGTCCTGAGCATTTTTTCAGAATCCGGTGCATCGGGTTTGCCTTATTGCTAAGGTCGGTATGACCATGCTCGGCTGGCATGCTCCTTCGAGCTTCTCCTCCCATTCGGGATTTGATGGTCCTGAGTATTCTATTTGCATGTTCTTATTATCATGCTCTTATTATCATATGCTTTCTTTCGGAAATCCCGAGTAATTTTTTATTTATTACTGTAAAATCAACAAAGATTTAAATTTCACAGCTTATATTTATCCTAACTAATATTGTCCTGACTAGAAAAAAGAACAAAAAGAAGAAAAATAATTTAAGGATAGAAAATCTTCAGAAATTTGGCATTGCATGGTCGGGGTAAAACCCCTCCATTGGGTCGTGCAATCAAATACGCTTCATGGCCAGCTATTCTCTCAATTTTGTACGGGTCTTCCCATTTATCAGCCAGGGAACCTGCAACTTTGTTTTTTGTGTTCAACGACACCTTCCTGAGTACCAGGTCTCCTCGCTGGAATATCCTGACCCGAACATGAGAGTTGTAGTGACGAGCTATTCTTTGCTGATATACCATATTTCTTATTCGAGACTTCTCCCTTTTCTCTTCTAGCTCACCAGACTTTGTAATAGCATATCAACATTCTATTCTTCATCATATAGCCTGACCCGGTATGATGCATATGATGTTTCTATGGGGATAACAGCTTCTGTTCCGAATGCTAAAGTGTACGGAGTCTCTCCTGTTAAAGTCCTTGATGTCGTCCGGTATTCCCATAATACTTCGGGAAGCTTTTCAACCCAGCTTCCGTTTTTGGCATCTAACTTTGCTTTGATATTGTGCTTGATAATTTTATTTACTGCTTCTACATGCCCATTTGTTTAAGGGTGGGCCAGTGGTGCATAGTAATTGGCAATCTGATATTCCTTGCATAGCTGCCTGAATTTTAGGTTATCAAATTGGGTACCGTTGTCAGTGATTATAGTGTCTGGAACTCCAAACCTATAAAGTATATTCTTTTTCATAAAATTTGTGGTGTTTGCTTCTATGATATGCACTAGTGCTTCAGTTTCTGCCCACTTTATGAAATAGTCAACAGCTACTATGGCGTGTTTTGTTCCACCCCTTGTTCCAGCTGGCATTGGGCCAATCAGGTCTAAACCCCACATGGTGAATGGCCATGGGGTAGTGAGGTTTCTTAGTTTTTCAAGGGGCTGCCGGATATTGTTGGCTATTCTTTGACAAGTATTGCAACTTTCTGACCACTGGTGTGCATCTGAGAAAAGTGTAGGCCAATAATAGCCTTGCCTGAGCACCTTGTGTGCTAAACTTTTACCTCCAGTGTGGTTTTCGCAAACTCCTCTGTAGATCTCCTGAAGTATTCGATGTGCATTTTCTTCTGGTACACATTTTTGGAGAGCTCGGGAAAACCCCCTTCGG
The DNA here is from genome assembly GCA_032871835.1 of Dipteronia dyeriana. Lineage (NCBI taxonomy): Eukaryota > Viridiplantae > Streptophyta > Magnoliopsida > Sapindales > Sapindaceae > Dipteronia > Dipteronia dyeriana. The sequence continues at coordinate 107,818,498 of CM065300.1, read as the reverse complement.
AATAATTCTCCTATGATCAAGGTGTACCTTGTTGATCGATACCTGATACGCTTTGCTAATACGGGATCTTTTAGGAGTGCGCCCTCTTCCAGGAACCTTTTCAGCTGAATCATCCAACCGTCTTGCAGTGTTCAGATTTCTGAGATTTCTAAGTGCTTTGGTTTAGTTGTACTCAGTTTAAGAATATGTGCGACCAGAATGGTCTTCGGTCTGATTGTGGTTGTTGCTGACGCTAGTTTAGACAATGCGTCTGCCTTTTCATTTTCTCCCTAGGGATCTGAGCAATCTTGTATTTTTTAAATTTTTGGAGGAGTTGTTTTGCGATGTCACAGTAGGCTATCATACCTTCATCTTTAGCTTGGTACTCATCCATGACCTGGTTGACAACTACCTATGAATCGCTGAATATCTCAACTTCGTTTGCCCTGAGAGCTATGCAGACTTCAAGTCCAGCTAATAGTGCCTCGTACTCGGCTTGATTATTAGTTGCTTTAAAATCAAATCTCATGGCACATTCAACATTATCTCCTTCTAGAGTGCATACTAAGATCCATGCCCCGCTGCCATGAGTGTTTGAAGAAACATCAACATACAGTTTCTATGGAAAATCTTTACCCAACATTCTTTTTGCTTCTAGGTTTGGTTCTGTGAACTCGGCTATGAAGTCTGCTGCAGCCTGTCCTTTGAGGGATGTTCTGGGGGCATAATGAATGTCGAATTCACTTAGTTCAATTGCCCATTTGGTCAGTCTTCCTGAAATTTCTGGCTTTTGCAAAATTGATCTTAATGGGCAGTAGGTGAGGACCTGGATTGTATGGGCCTAGAAGTATGGGCTTAGCTTTTTTGCTGCTGAAACCAATGGTAAGGCCATTTTCTCTGCCTGTGTGTACCTGGTCTCAGCTGGTAGGAGTATCTTGCTGGTATAATACACTAGTTTCTGCACTCTATCCTCTGTTCGGACTAAGACTGAGCTTGCTGCAAGCTCGGTTATTGACAAATATAACTGAAGTACTTCCCCCGTTTGTGGTTTTGAGAGATTAGGGGCTTGTCCCAAGTACTCTTTTATTTTTAAGAATGTCTGCTCGCACTCTTAGTTCCATTCGAGTCCTTTGCCTTTTTTGATTATTTTGAAGAAAGGTGTGCACTTGTCTGTAGTCTTTGAGATGAATCTTCCCAAGGAAGCTAAACACCTTGTTAGGCGCTGCACTTCTTTTAACGTTTTTGGTGAGGTCATTTTCTACAGGGCCTGGATCTTCTCGGGATTAACTTCGATTCCTCTTTGGTGAACATGAAAACCCTGGAATCTTTCTAAAGGGACTCTGAATAAACATTTGTTCGGGTTCAACTTCATCTGGTATCTCTTTAGGACATCAAATGTTTTTCGGAGGTCCAGGGCATGCTTAACTGTCGAGACACTTTTAGTCAGCATGTCATCAATGTATACTTTCATGTTCCTTCCTATTTACCGAGTGAAGATTCTGTTGACCAGCATTTGATATGTAGCACCTGTATTTTTCAGACTAAAAGGCATTACCGTTTAACAGTATAAACCCTGATCTGTTATGAAGGCTGTCTTTTCCTCGTCGGCCTTGTTCGTCCTGATTTGGTTGTATCTCGAATAGGAATCCATGAAGCTGAGCAATTCGTGGCTTGATGTGGCATCCACCAGCTGGTCTATCCTTGGAAGCTGGAAGCTGTCTTTTGGGCATGCCTTGTTCAGATCCGTAAAATCTACGCACATCCTCCATTGCCCATTCTTCTTTTGGACGAGGACTACATTGGCTACCCATTAAAGGTAGTTGATCTCTCTAATTGATCTTGTAGCAAGTGGCTTTTCCACCTCTTGTTTGATTGCCCGACTCCTTTCGGGATTGAACGATCTTCTCTTTTGTATCACAGATTTTGCATCCGGGTCTACTGCGAGATGGTGAGATATTATTCGGGCATCTATCCCGATCATATCTTCGTGACTCCAGGTGAGCACATCTTTATACTTTTTGAGCAGATTGGTGAGGTCTTGCTTGACTTTCCCTTTCAGGTTAGCCCCGATCTTGACCTTCTTATCTGGTTCATATTCTTTTAATATCACTTCTTCAACCGGTTTTGTTTTGGTTTCATTCGACCCTTCCCTTGGATAGAATTCAAATGATAAGAATTCTTTGTGCTGACTTGGCTGCGTTATGGTGCACCTGTTCAGCATCATTCCTATTTTTGTATGCTGACAAATTTGCTCTTCGGGCCATCTCCTAGGATCCCTTAACTACCCCGACTCCTGCTCTGTCGGGAACTTGATCATTAATGCATAAGTGGCTGTCACAACTCTTATTTTATTTAGGAATGGTTGACCCAATAATGCATTATATGGCCAATTGTCCAAATCTACCACCACGAAGTCGAGTAGGACAGTCCTTTGGCATGACCCCATTCCAACTTTTACGGGTAGCTTAACCGTCCCAAGTTACTTGACCTCAATCCCGCCAAACCCTCTGAGTGGAGTATGGAAGGGCTGTAGATCTTTTCGGTCTAACCTGAGTTGATCGTAAACAGCTATATTGAGAATGTCTGTTGAACTCCTATTATCTATCAGGATTCTCTTGACTTTCCGGTGACCAATCCGGGCGCTTATGACCAAGGCATCATTGGGCCGAACGTCGACGCCATGGGAATCTGCCTCTGTGAATATTATCGGGTCCCATCCTTCCTTTACCCTTTTTAGGTCTGGCTCAACCGAGTTCACATCAAAGTTATTCCTTGCTTCTATTGTTTCTTTGATTTCCTGAGTTCGTTCTCGGTTGCTTTTTCTAATAGATGGTCCTCCAAATATTGTATGTTTATCTGATTGGCTTCGAGACTGGCTCTTTGATTTCGACCAGGGTTGAGATCAGCCTTAACCTCTTTCTTAGTTTCTAATCTCTCATCTTTTTTTAAGATTACATCCCGCAGGTGCCCTTCCCGAATAAGAGTCTCTATGTAAGCTCTGAGCTGGTAACACTTTGAAGTCTCGTGACCGGTTTCCTTGTGAAATCTGCAATACTTGGTTGTATCTTTCCAGACAAACTGAGACTGTCGTGGTGGTTCGTGCACCATATTCTTCAGTTTTAGGATGGCCATGATTTCCTCTTGTTTTTTTCGAAGAGGGGTATAATTGGTGTATCTGCCTCGGTACTTCTCCGTGGATTATTCAGCATTACGCCCGTTACCCCTGTCTTTGCTTTTCTCCTTGCCATTTCCTTTCTACTTTCCTTTTTTATTCTACCCCTTGGATTAGGCATCCTTCTATTCAGGCTTTCCTCCGTGCATATAGCTTCCTCCAGTAACTAACTCTTCTTCCTCGGCCAGTGTGTATCCTCCCGCCATATCCATCATGTCAGCATACCTGGTCAGTCGAGCTCTTCTCAAATCAAAAGATAGCATTCCATTATGCAGGTTGTTGATGAATGCAGAAATTACAGCTTCATCGTTTGCACTGCCAATTTCTGATACTGCTTGGCCGAATCGTCCCAAGTATTTCTTCAGTGACACATCTTTCCCTTGCTTTATTTGAAAAACGTAAGCCCCCGACTTTTTCCTGTGAACATTGCTCAGAAATTGCCTTGAGAAGCTCCTGCTCAGTTCGCTGAAATTTCTAATGCTCACCGGGGGCAATCTCTCGAACCATCTTGAACCTGTGTCTCCTAATGTTTGTGGAAAGTTGAGACACAACAACGGATCACTGTGGGCATATTGAGCCATGGCACTTTTATATCGTCTGACGTGCTCCTTTGGGTCTGTGTCTTTCTTGAACTGCTCCACGTGCGGCATCCTGAACCTTTCTGGGAAAAGGGTCCGTAAGATTTTCTCGGTGAATGGACTGTCAGAGTTATCGTCAGATAAATCGTTATAGCCATAACGTCTGACCAGTGCATCCATCTGACGCCTGTTGTTCTCGACTTCTCGAGTTAGGCTCGGGATTATAACATCTTTGTTTCCCACCGGGCTTCCCCGACGGTTTAACTGTTGGGTGATCGTCATTCCTCTTTCTAACTCTTCACTCTGACACCGAGTTTCTCGTATAACTCCGTGATGACGCTTGCGATGGTACCGATCACTATCTTCTGATAATGATCGATCCCTGCGTCAGTCATATTTACGGTGTCTATCACGTGCTGTCTGATCCTGGTTCTGCATCTGGTGTGATCGTGCCTCTTCAGGCGTTTCTCGTCCAGTCAAGTTGAACGGGGTAGAGTTCCTTCCAGTTTCTGGCACAGTTATTTCCCACCCCACTACCACAGAACGAAGCCTTGCAGGTGGAAGATTAGGAGTCTGTACTTCTGCAATCAATAGATCAACCTCTTCCCTTGCTGCGTCTGCCACATGTTGCTGCAAAGCCTCTCGGAAATGCAACGTCAGGTCACTGCTGGTTGAAGGAACTTGATGGATCCCTGGCAGGTGTGTGGATTGGTTTTTCGTGTTTGCTGCAGGATCTCGTGATGTACTGTCAACATAGAAGTTATCCGGTGACTTTTGGCCATTCCCATAATTGCTTCTGCTTCCTGCCAAGGTTGTTAATTAAAGCGGAGGTTCGCCCCTTCTTCTAGCGCTGACGTTGATTTTTGGATTTCGTCAGAAAAGCCAATAAGGATTGGATTTTAGCTATAAATCAAAAAGGAGAGAAAAATGAAGTAATTCGACACAAGTTTTACGTGGTAAAACTCCGATGATAGGAGAAACGTCCATGGGCGGTTGTATGATCAACCAAGTCAAAATCCAAAATGAAGAAAGTAATTACAGCCCTCAATCTCTCTTTCTCTCTTTTAATATTTTGGTATGACCGCCGTGTATACTATATTGTCTATATTTTTTTTTGACGAGATTATGGGTCTATTTATATGTTTATAGAACCCTAATCTGCTTTGTACAAGTAATAAAAGATCTCTGCATTTAATTGTGATTTGGTTTCATGTTCGAAGTAGATTGTCTTCTTTCCTGTTTCGAAGACTTGTATTGAGACCGAACTGGACTCTAGTAACGCAGTTCAATTAGGACTTATTTCCTTATAAGAGAGTAATCTTTTTGAAGAAATAGAGATGTTCTCGGATAAGGAACCCTTTATGCTTGACATTCTCTTTCTCCTTTAGAGTCCCTCTTTGATGAGGATCGTTGTGTGACTCAACTCGTGAACTGCATGCTAGGCTTTTTACTCGGTTTTGTTATGTTTATCCCGAGTAGGATATGGTGTGTGCTGGTCCCGAATGACGTCTCCTGATCCCGAGTAGATAATGCATCCAGCTAGCCTCGAGCATGTTAAATTGATTCCGAGCAGTTTAGTTGACCCCGAACAGGTTTCGCTTTAATATTTGTTTACTCAGGCCTCTTCTTTCTGATGTCTGGTAGGATATTTCCTGAGCGCTTATTTGGATATCCACCTGGTAATTTTCTCCTTTCTGTCAATGATGTGTATGCTTGGTAAAATTCATATACGACACTTTCTTGCAAGGATAGACTAGACAATTGACCCAAACGATATCTACTCCCAAAGGAAGGACATTCGTGAGGGATTATATTGACAGTCGATAACTTGGTAACACACTCAATGTAATTTTATTAATATCCTCCTAAGAGTTCTTGTTAATAAAATTGTAAGGCAAAAGTTGAAAATGCTGGTTATTATGTTAACAATTAGATGGGACCTAGTCCAACTAGTAAATGGTTTGAACTCTCAAATGAGGTGTGACATTTATGGGTGTTGGATCACCGTTGAATTTTACGATTGAATTATTTTATATTTATTTCAATATAAATATTCGAAAGTACTTTATCATGATTGTTTACTTATATAATTTTTGTTATTAAAAGGAAATCATGACCCTATCCCTAATCAACATCCAAAAAGATAATACTTTAACTGATGATAATTATGTCACATGGAAAAAGAATATTGGGTTGTTGCAAGTTGAAAAGCATAAGTTTGTTGCAATTTGAAAAGCATAAGTTCACTCTGTGTACTCCTAAACCACCTACTCCTACTAATGAATCTACTCATGAGTAAAGAGACAAGTATCAACAGTGGGAGTCTTCAGATGAGATGGGTAAATGTTACATTATGGCCACCATCTCCGACGTGTTGCAACAGCAACATGAAAGAATGAAGACTGCTTTCGGTATAATGATGTCTCTAGAGGAGATGTTTGCTATGAGGTTTATGATGACTAAGATAGAGGCAGTGACTACTTTCATGAATCTTAGGATGAAACCTAGACAGACTGTGAAAGATCACATGATGAAAGTCATAGCACATCTCAACATTGCTGAACTGAATGGTGTGGAGATAAATGGTGTAACAAAAATTGATATGATTGTCAACTCTGGAACACCTTGAATAGTAAGGAATACACCTTGCAAGGCCTGATGCAAGATATTCAAATCACAGAGAAAATCCTTATGAAAGGCAAGGGTTAAGAGATTCATACAGTTAGTACTGTTATGACCCGTAAGAAGGTCAAGAAACAACAGAAGCAAAAACAAATTTGGGTTGAGTAGAAGAGGTTCCAGGATAGGAAGAGACTGAATGAGAATGAATTCAACTTGCGTTTAGGCAATGGAGCGTTGGTGTCTGCTAGTTCATTGAGAGATATTAGAATTAGTTTAGATTCTTATAGGCATTAGATTTAATAGACATTTATTATGTACCTCAATTCAAGAGAAATTTAATTTCAGTTTCTTGTTTAAATAAATTTGGTTATTCGGTTACTTTTAATAAAGGTTTTATTATTAGTAAGAATGACAAAATTATTTGTAAATGTACATTAGAAAACTGTTTATTCTATTTGCATAGAAATATCTCTCACTTGTTAGACAAGGAATCAACGGAACATATTCATAAAAGAGTAAAATTATCAAAATATGAAACCTACCTATGGCATTTACGCCTAGGTCATATTAACCTTAATAGGATTAAAAGATTGGTTAGTGACGGACCTCTAAGTGACTTAAAGGTTGATGATCTACCAATTTTTGAATCTTGTTTGGAAGGTAAAATGGCCAAAAGATCGTTCACGGCCAAAGGAACAAGAGTCATCGAATGTTTAGAATTGATACACACTGATGTGTGTGGTCATATGATCATTCAAGCTAGAGGTGGATATGAGTACTTTATCACTTTCACAATTTGATTACTCAAGATTTGGATATGTGTATCTCATGAGACATAAGTTGGATGCTTTTGACATGTTCAAAGCATTTAAAGCTGAAGTAGAAAATCAACATGAGAGACATATAAAAATCTTGAGGTCTGATCATGGTGGAGAATATCTATCTAGTGAGTTTCAGAAATATCTTATTGATAATAGGATAATTTCTCAGTTTTCTGCACTAGGTACACCTCAACAAAATAGGGTGGCAGAAAGGAGAAATAGAACTTTTTTGGACATGGTTAGGTCTATGTTGAGTTATTCAATGCTTCCTTATTCTTTTTGGGGATGTGCTTTACAAACTACCATGTACATTCTAAACAATGTACCATCTAAGTCAGTTTCTAAAACACCGCATGAGTTGTGGACTGGGCGAAAGCCTAGTTAACAACACTTAAGGATATTTGGATGTCCTGCGCACGTGTTAAGAGGAAAGACAGAAAAGATGGAGTCCCGTTCAGAAACATGCATATTTGTAGGGTATCCAAAAGGAACAAATGGATATTATTTCTATAGCCCTTCAGATCTTAAAGTATTAGTTTCAACAAATGCTAAATTTATGGAAGATGACTATATGAATAATTTTGTGCCTAAAAGTAGAATTGTCCTGAATGAGCCTTCAAGAGACAATTCCACAAGAGGTTTCACAACCTAGCCCAATTGTAATTTCTACACCAATACAAGATCAACAATCTACCATACCTCTTCATAGTGGAAGGGTTAGTAGACAACCTGAGAGGTACATCGGTCTAGGAGAATCTATAGAGAATCTTCCAGATGATGATGATCTCTATACGTACAAGGAAGCAATGGAAGATGTTGATTGTCGCTATTGGCAAAATGCAATGCAATCCGAAATTGAATCTATATTCAAAAACAAAGTCTGGTCTCTTGTAGACTTGCCTAAAGAGATAAAACCCATCAGGTGCAAGTGGGTATACAAGAGGAAAAGAGGAATGGATGGAAAGGTGGAAACCTTTAAAGCTAGATTGGTAGCTAAAGGTTACACACAGAAGGAAGGTATCGATTATGAGGAAACCTTCTCTCCAATGGCCATGCTTAAATCTATTATGATATTTCTAGATCTAGAGTTTTGGCAAATGGAAGTCGAGACAGCTTTCCTTAATGGAAGTCTTGACGAAAACATCTATATGATGTAACCAGATGGATTCATTGAAAAGGGCCAAGAGGAAAGGGTACGCAAGTTGCAAAGATCCATATATGGATTGAAGCAAGCATCTAGATCCTAAAACATTAGGTTTGATCAAGCTGTAAAAGGTTTTGGATTCATTCAAAACCTTGACAAACCTTAAGTATACAAAAGGATTATAGGCGGCAAGTTGGTTTTCCTAGTTCTGTTTGTTGATGATATACTACTCATCGAAAACGATGTAGGTGTATTGACATCAGTAAAAGAATGGTTGGCAAAAGAATTTGATATGAATGACTTACGAGAAGCAAGTTATATTCTTGGTATCCAAGTGATAAGGAATCAAAAGATTAGAACGATTTCATTATCCCAAGCTTCATACATAGATAAATCTTATCTAGGTTTTCCATGCAAGATTCCAAGAAAGGTATTTTACCTTTTAAACATGGAATCAAAATTTCTAAGGAACAAGTTCCTAAGAATGAGCAGGAAGAGCGATTCATGAGTAAGGTTCATATGCCTCAGCGGTTGGGAGTCTCATGTATGTAATGCTCTGCACTAGACCATATATTTATTTTGCTGTTGGTATAGTTAGCAGGTTTCAATCGAAACCGAGTCCTGATCACTGGACGACAGTAAAGCATTTTTTCAAGTATCTTAGGAGAATGAGAGATTATATGCTTGTATACTCTAGAGGGGATTTAATTCCCGTTAGGTATACAGATTCTGATTTTTAGTAAGATTATGACCCCGTGAGATCAACATCAGGATCTGTGTTTACTATTGGAGGAGGGGCAGTCATATGGAGGAGTATTAAGTAATCTTGTATTGTTGATTCCATCATGGAAGCCGAGTATGTTTCCGTATACGAGGCTGCTAAAGAGGTTGTCTGGGTTCGCCAATTCTTGATTGACTTGGAAGTGGTTCCTGATGCGAATAAGCAGATCACTATCTATTGTGACAATAGTGGAGCAGTGGCTAATTCGAGAGAACCAAGAAGTCATAAGAGAGGGAAACACATTGAAAGAAAGTATCATCTTCTGAGGGAAATTGTGCATAAGGGTGACGTGACGATTACCAAGTTCGCGTCAGTAGAAAATCTAGCGGTTCCCCTCACAAAGGCTCTTCCATAAAAGAGCTTTGATGGCCATCTATTGAACATGGGGATGCGAGATATGACACACTTGCTATAGAGCAAGTGGGAGATTGTTAGGATTATGCTCAATAGCAAGAGTGTAATAGTATATTTGACAATTTTTTCATATTAATAAAGAGATTTCTAGTTTAACAAATCTTATAGCATTTATAGTTTAATTATTATAATTGTCAAAAGTAGATAATCGTAAGGTCAAAAGACTATGAGAAAAGAAGAATCATTCATACATCTAGATATGTATGAGGTAGACACAATTCTTTAGTTAGTCTTGAATAATATTCACAACTTAAGATAAAGGTTGGACGCCTTTATCTTGTCAAAGTTGTAGATTCTTTCGCTAGCATTTGAGTGGGATCAAATGTGTTATGATGAGTCTAAAATCAACAAAGTGTGGTGTCTTTGGCCAAAAGAATCTAGTGCACTGGGTGTATTGAATTGGATCATAGTGAAATACTTTATCTAGAACTGTAAAGGTTCACGCGAGTTTCAATCAAATTGATTGATAATTCACAAGTGACCGGACGTTCTTGGTTTTTCTCTTGAAGGATTATTTAACAAAGAGGAATATTTTTTTTTATTTCCATCCTCAGGTATACAGTTTAAAGAAAGGGAGCCCACACTCCTAGGTGATTCACATTTGTGATTGGATTGGAAGATCTTGCAGATTCAATTCGATGCTAGTTCAATCGTCACGAGAAAAAAGTATGATACTTTTAATACACGTCAATTAATCTATGGTTAAGGTTAATTCTTTTAAAGGGAATTTTTTTAAAATATATAAAAACCTAATTTTATGCTTCCATTATGCGATTTCCCCTACACTTTATACACTCAATGCATCTCCTTATGCATAAAAACATTATCTTGCATCATCAATGGTCATATAGAGTGCATCCATGTATGGTTTTGCACCATCACATCTTTTTTGGTAAGTTTCTCACTACCTTCAGGTAAGTTTAGTGTTTTTCTTATCAAGCCATCTCTTTTATTATGTGTATGCTCTTATAATTTATTCTAGATACAAAATAGAGATTGTTTGTGATGACATGATTGAGTGTGTATTGTGATAACTTCATAAGATTGTTTGATCTATGTTTAGCTAAGTTTTATGATATGTCATTTAACTCTTGATATCTAGGAATGCATTAATTGCCATTTTATCATCCTAGACAAGCATCTAAGGTTTCATAGCCTTGTTTGTTCTTTGAATATCATCATATATTCACATAGGTCATTTTATCTCTTTATTGAGGAGTAAGACTTGTTGCTTCTGGGATTAGGTAGCTTAAATTACAAGCAAGTTGGACTAGGTTCACTCAAACCGAGATTAGGTAGTTTTGGTCGATTATATACCGGGATTAGGTTGTAATTCCTTTGTCATTAGTGGATTTGAGGGTCGAGTGTGGCGCACTTAACAGCCCGTGGTTTTTCCTATATGGATCCACTAATATTTCAAGTGTCATTTAAATTCTGCTCATATTACACTTGTTATGTAATTGTGACTAGTTAGGGGTTTTTTTCGTCTACTTGGCCATTAATAAAAATTGGGTAAAATTAATTAAAATCTATTAACCCCCTCTCCTAGATTAATATTGAACACATCATAATTTGTTTCAACCATGTAATGCCTTTTCCATGGAAGTAAACTTTTTCTTCCTTTTCTTTTCTTCAACCTACTAGGAGCGGTCACCAGTAACCCATCAACCTTAGGACTCATCTCACCACACCTTACAAAACATGAAGAATCCGGACATTACCCTCTCATACCATTGCAAAAAACTACAAAAGGGTCTTGCTTCTCATTGCACTTTGTAATAGCCACTAGTCCCATATGAAACTTTGAATCATGTGGGCTTCCAATCATTCCATCCTTCACAACCCCCTCATGGCCCAATAACACCTTGTCCTCTTTTAAAAAGGGTCCACTCAGGTATTCATTAGGAGCCAAAGTCTCTTCCCTCCTATTGGCCTCCACATTTGAAATCTCATATCGACTTTCATCCAAAAAAGACCTCCTCTTGGAATCTGAAAAAGCTGAGATTTCCTCACCACATGGCATGTTGTCTGGGTCACCATAACCAAGACCCTGTTTTTTCTTCAACAATAATACACCTCCACTAACACATTTCCTTGCCGTTATGAGCTGGCCACCATCTTCTCTACTTTGCTCAACTATTTTCTAATATTGACTAATCAAGAAAAATTGGTAATTAACTTTATTAAAACCTATTCCCCGGCCCCCCTCCTAGACTAGTTAAGACACACTGTAGTTATTTTCATCCTCTAACATAAACTGAACATCATCGTCATTTCTTATAAATGTGCGACATGTAGTGTCATAAACGATTGATATTGATTGTAGATCATTATTGAATTTTTTTACATCATACTTCACAATGGTATGTACGCTTTTCACCAACTCTTCGTAAGTCATATTCTTTGGCATATACATTCCCTGGTTATCGGATTCAAGAAACCTCTGATTTCTGTCGGGTAACTGCTCTCATCTACCGTTGTAAGATAATACTATTCTAATCCGATTCATTATCCTGTCAAATTAATCATCACATACCATTTTTCAACAGCCATAATAAGAAAGGACGACAAAAAAAATTCACAGATGTCAAAATAAGATGTTAAGAAAAGGCTCAAGAAAAAGTTTATACAAATGGCTCAGAAAACATTTACGAAGGCACGGGTGATGATATTTAAAAGGCTCGAACACTACTTCAAAAAGCTCGGACATTTTTTTTAAAAGTCTCGGACACGATGTAAAAAGTCTCAGACACTTCTCTAAAAGGCACAGACATTACTTTAAAAGTCTTGGAAACTTCCTTAAAGGGCTCGAACACTACTTTATTGACTAACGGGCATGCCAAAAGGCTCGGATACAACTTCACAAAGGCTCGGAAATTGTTGTAAAAGGCTCATAAACTTATGTAAAAGGCTCGAACTCTACTCTAAAAGGCTTTTGAACACTGCTTTATTGACAAACCCAAAAGGCTCGGACAGAGCTTAGAAATGCTCGGAGACTTAAAATTCACACAACTAGCTTCATGTTTACAAAAGATTCGGAGAACAAATGAATAGGAACGGATACAGTGTTACAAGAATTAGAAACCCAAGTATACAAAAGTAGTATTTAAGAGATATATTACATTGTTGTTACTAAAGAACGTCGACTTCTTTCTAAAGTGAAGAAGAAATGGTAGGCAACCTTGAACTTTTTGCTGTAGGGGATTTCAATTTTCAGACGAGTTTATTGTTGAGAGAGAGAGAGTAGTTACTGAGTTGAGCAGAGAAAATATTGAAATGGAAGTACAAACAGAATAAAAAACGAATTATTTAAGATCACATTTTTATAATTCACTATAATAGATACCTTTTAAGCTAAACTTATTAAAGCACTCACTTGGGTGCCAAACAGGTTCAAAAAGATGACATTTTGGATAATTTGCGCCTCACTTTTATGAAGTTTTGTTTCACCTAAAAACACCAAATTTGGGGATAGTCTCCTAAGCACCCTTTTAAGGGCTATAGGAATGCCCAGGGATTCCCTGGTCCTCAAAACATTCCAACATAGAATAGACATAATGCTCGGTGGGCCCGTCGATTCCTCGGGTAAAAATACATCTGTAACCGTCTTCTGTTTCTTGTTAGCAGCTCCCTCTTCCCTTGGTAGCAAAGCTAACTTCCGTTTTGCACCCCATTCGTTCATCTTGTTTAGGGACTTGTTCTATGCACCTCTGCCAATAATCATTTTCCCATTTGGGGAGGGGCTGCTTTTTCGGTTCTTCAATATGGCATTATAGTAGGCATTCTCTCTCTATTGACTAATAAAAATTTATAAACCCGTTACTTCCAAGTTAATACGTAACTTAAGAAAGCTTTAAGATCAAGTGTCCAAATAAAAGGCATTCTTGGTATTTTTCATATTGATATTTATTTATTTGTTGGACTGAAATCATTGAATTATGTAATTAAATTAAAAATATCTATGCTACTTTAAAATGTTAAATAAGTGAATTAATAAAATTGTGATTACATATCTTAGTTGACATTATCCGTTAATTCAATGGGTCGTGTTTAAGCTTCAACTTGTGACACGATAAGCTTAAGGGGTTGTGCTTGAGTTGAGCAAAAACGCCCGTGTTTGAGATTCTATAAACAAAACATGATTACTCATATCTTGTTAGTAATATAAAATGAGTAGTTATATGAAAAAAATTGTCACAAACTACAATATTATTGTTCGGGTTCAAAAAATTAATGGTACATTTTAGGGGGTTTTTGTGGAAATATCACCACATTAATAAATCATATTTAAAATGCACCATTTAAAGTGTGGAAACGAAAATACTCATGCCATCACTGTCGTTGTAAAGAAATAGACAAAAAGTAAAGAGACAAAAAGTGAATCGACGACATCATTTTCACGGCGAAATATTAATTGAATGAAATGTTAGATTATGTTTTATTTGTGGATCTAAGAATGAAAATGGATCTGCGAATGAAAATGGATTAGGTTAGGGTTTTATATTTGTTGAAAGTTGTTGAGGAAGATGAAATCGAGCTTTTATTTGCATTCAAGTTTTTGTTTTTTGAGATTTTGATATGTAATCGAGCTTTTATACAGAAGCTTCGAGCTTGTGTATAAAATCTCAGAGCTTTTATAAAAGCTCGGATAGAGCTTTTAAATTATAAAAGCTCGATCCGAGCTTTTATATGAAAACTCAATCCGAGTATACAAAAGTTCGATCCGAGCTTTTATAAAAGCTTCAAGCTTTTATATAAAAGCTCGATCCGAGTATACAAAAGCTCAATCCAAGCTTTTACAAAAGCTCCGAGCTTTTACAAAAGCTCCGAGCTTTTACAAAAGCTCCGAGCTTTTATATAAAAGCTCTCCAAGTTTTTATAAAAGCTCGAATCGAGCTTTTGTATAAAAGCTTCAAGCTTTTATAAAGAAGCTCTGAGCTTTATAAATAAGCTTCGAGCTCGACCCCCGAATGCGTTTACGTAGTCTTACTAAACTAATTATCCAATGAATATTCATTGATAATGTTATGATGTTTGACCTCCATTTGAGGTCTATTAAACAGACCTCTATAAAGAAGATGAAAGAATAAAATAAAATCTTCAAAAAATTCAAAGTAAGAGATGATTGAAGTTCAAAAACAACTTTTAAGAGCATTTTAGGCAGTTCACCATAATATGTGCCTTTTAAGCGTAAGTTATTAAACTGGTGGCATCATCGCAATGCAAGAAAAAAAAAAGGTGATAATCCTCACCATTTCCACTTATTGTTACATGTCCAAATTTCTTACAAAGTGAAATTGTTACCTAATATGTATTGATTACAACTTTTCATACAAAATATCAAAATTTGTTAAATTGTACAAATATTATGTTACAATTATTATATCTTGTTAAAAATTGTTTAAAATAATTTAAACAACTAAAATTTGGAATTTTAATTTAAATGTTACAAATATATTATTAAATTAAATCACATTAATATTAGTCTTAATTAATAATTATTTAAAATTTTAAAAATAAAAGTTTAAATTCAAATTGTTATACACCAAAAAAATTATATAAAATTAAATATTTTTTTATATTAAAAATAATAATTGAAATTATTAATGTTATAAGTATTATATAAAATTAAGTCCAAATTAAAAATTAATTTAAATTTAAATTATTATTTTGAGATACAAATAATCCTTATATGATTATTGTTTGAAAAAAAGGTTCGGGTCTTACCATGAAATATGTAGAGAGTTTTCTCTTAGACCACATATGTATGTCTGATACTGATAGATCCCAACTGTTATATTATTATAATTGTAATGTAATAGTTCCAAAAATATAAAAAAACACTTTAAATTAGATTAACATGTTTTGTCTTTAAAAAAAAAGTTCTTAAATTAAGCGGCTAGAAATTATTAAAAAATAAATAAAAAAATTAAGTATTCTGTTGGTACAAAGCAACAAAGCATAGGATGACAATAATGTTACTCCCTACACGGTACCATGAACTCACAATTAGCATTTTTTTTCAAAACGAATACATACATGATATGATTTTATAATTTTATTTAACACACCAATAGATGACATAGTACATCTATTCCACTGAAGCTTTTCTCAAAAAACACAGTAACCTTAAACAGACCAAACGAAGCATCCAAGTTGGTATCGAAAACATGTTGATTTAGTACAGTTATACGAATGTGAGCACTTTACAGTAGTAGTATTAGATTCAAAGTAATTTCAGTCATCTGAAAATCTAACCGCCATGATTATACAGTATATGCTCCTTTTGTAATGCGGTTGCATCTCCGTTCACAGTAACCCAAGTTTCTGCTATTTTATCTACTCTTCCATCCAAAATTTCCACCATAGTGAAGACTCGCAATGTGCCTCCGATTTTGTTTGGAGTTCCTGGTTCATCAACTAAACTTTTAACCCTCGGAACAATGGCCCCATTCAAGTATATGGTGTTGTCAGCATCTACCACCATTTTCCGCAGACCATTTCCATGAGCTAACTCTTTATGCATGTGACCGAACACAACCAGTGGGCTCGGAAATTTGGAAGTCTCTTTTAAAAGGGATATGGCTTGTGCCAAATCTGTACCATAAGATGTTCTTGTAATTCTGAGAGGGTGAAATATTATTCCATCTCAATAGAGGGCATGTTATAGGACATATTTGACTCCTTACGTTCATTAAGTGAACAATCACAACAGCCACTGATAACAATAATATGGTTTCACGAAGAAAAAAAAAACGAAGAAAAGGTGGAACACAATGATAATTGAAATGATCGAACTTTCAATGAAGGAGCCACCTATAGTGGCCTGATAAACAAGAAAAAAACTGTACACAAGAAAATTAGGACCCTAAGAACTTTACCTGGATCACCATGGTCACCGCCTCCAAACACCCAATCTTTTCCGCATATGTCTTTCAAATCAGAACCAAGACCTGCAAACCCCATATTACTTCAACATAAGGTGTTGCAATTGCCTTAACAGATGAATAATCAAAAGTAATTTTGGCTGGATGATATACCAGTGGGTCCATTGTGTGCAAGTAATATAATCAAATGATCTTTTGGTGTACCCATTGCAGCTTCATAGATCCTCTTGGCACTTCCATCCATGTCTTGGACTCCATATCTAAAATGACATTCCAATTTGATAAATTGCAAAATGAGCCACAAAAACAGCAACGAAAAAGAGACTCCATATCAAATAATCTCATTGGCATCTTTACACAAGTTATTAACTTTGGTTTACTTCCTGATACTTGATATAACAAGCTTACAGTTCTGTTATACTGAATTCAGCGATCACATCATTAAGAAAATAAAATAAAATTACAACATACTAGGAAATAAGAGAAAAAAATTAATCAGTTTGTCCAAAGCAAATAATAATTCAACATACAACCTTAAAGCGAAAATATCTTTTTATTGTTTTCAGTATGTACGCAAGAAAATTTTACTATGAGGGACAAAAAGGAGGTCAAAAGAATGAATGCCTTGAATGTGAACAATTGCCATGGTGCACCATTTACCTAGCAGAAAGAAGCTTTTTCCGAAAGATCTGCTCTCCCCCACATGAAAATGGTCGTCCACCAACAATGCTGAGTTTTATAGTAGGAAAATCCTGACGTCGATAAGCTACATGTTCTTCTCCAAGACTGATCGTCACAAAAAATTGTCACTACCAGCCAAATTGCTTGACAATTTGAACATTTCATTCAAAATGTGTAACATACTACAGACTATAACTACTTTACTATCAAGAAAAATGCCCTTTCTTAGTGACAGGTTCAAAGGGCAAAAAAACTTGTACTTTTAAATTTAAAAAATGTGCTAGCAATCAACTTGTACATTTTTTCTATATCATCCAAGACGTTTGAATTGAATGTTTAATGATTAAAGTAATAACAAACAAATGAATACGAGTATAATTGGGTGTACGCTTTCACAGGTGGGAGAGAGAATAGAAAAATAGAAAGAAGCCATATAATTGAAACATAAGATATTAGCTTAAAATACAAACAACTAACCATCCAGAGAACATGACATTCTTAAGAGATTAAGTAAGCTCACCATTCTAGCTGAAGTTGAACACCGTCCTTCCTCCTAGCATTGTTAAATTAAACTGTTTAAGTCTCTAGAGAAGGCATATGTAATAGTAATTGAAACATCTTGATACGATGACTGTACCAAAAGTGTATATATAGACCGTACATGCAAACTTACTTTCCAGAAAACTGCCGAGTTTTCCAGGAATCATGATTTCCCAAAATAACTGCTTTAGGAAATTCAAGATCTGCTAAGCTTTGAACTAGTCCAACATTCTCATTACCAAAATCACCTAAAAAACAGAATGGGTTAGGGAACATAAAAAAAAGGCAAAATAAGAGATAAAGAGGATCGGAAATATAAATAAGAACTTTAAATCACTATCAGATCGTTGTGCTGCATGAGACAGTTCAACAAGTATATTGGCTGTTTCATTCAAATGGACATGTTTGAAATGCATTAAGTTTGCCCAAGGAGTGTAAATAAGTATGGTTTAGCAAGAACACGATTTCAATAAATGTTTTCATGCTACTGGGCTCACCAATTAGGTCAGGTGGAAAGAGCGTGAATGTACCAGAAATAAACAAAATGCAGGCCAGCAGCCACTGACAAGAGGTAGATAAACAGCAAGAGAGAAGAAAACATGCCTGTAAAAAGCACCAAGTCTGGCTGCATTTTCACATAAACTCAATTAAATAAGTAGCAATATTTTGACTGAAAAGATTTTTTTAAAAAAAGAGCCAAAAATATGTGCCTAAAAGTTACCCAAAAGGAAAATCATACATAGTTCAATTTTCCAACCAAAATTGAAGTCAATTTATTTTAGATTTTTTTTTTCTTTTTGTGACTTGTGAAACAATTAGTTTTGGCGGTTGATTGATAGACTTTCAAACAAGCAATGATCATAATAAGCTAAATTAATAGAAAATGCTCCAACAAAAATACTTAACGCTAACATGCCTCATTACTTGCTAGGTCGTATTCAGTCAACATACTCAAAATACTAAAACAGATACTACTCTTGCACTTCGAAAAGAACATTCCATATAAATTAAGTGCATCAAAATCAAACAAATCTTACAATTACTAAAATCACAGCCACAACAAAATCAACAGCATCAAGAACAATCAATCAAACAAATAGCCAGCGAGCGAAAGTGATACCATACTGCAAAATATAAAAGAATAATTACACATAATTTATCCAAATTCAACTGATACAATACTCATTTGTCATTAGTCATTAACACTTCCAAATGCCAATTCAAACAACATAACAACATAGAGCAGAGCAGAAATTGATATGATATATAATAAAAATAAACATATAAAAAAACAAATAAATTTAAAAAAAAAAACATAGAAAGTGAGAGTGATACCTGCAGGAGTTGAAGTGCTTTGGTGTCTTCTTCTAAATCCCAATCATCATGCTTGAAGATAACAAAAAAATTGGAAAACAAAAATAGATTGGAGCTTTTACATGGAAATAAAAATGTAAATACATAAAATTGGAAACCCGGATAGAAAAGAAAAGAAAAAACAAAACAAAACAAAACTCACGACGTCACCGACAACTGCGATTCGGACGGCGGCGGAAGAAGACATGGCGGAATCGGTTTTTTTGGGAGAATTGGAAGCGGAGAGGAAGCTGAGAGCGGGCGCGTTAATAAACGCGCCTATCATTCGCTTTTTTGTTATAATTTTAATTTCTATCCGATTTATAATCACATCCGGTATTCCTGTGGGGAAAGTCAAAGGGTGACATTTCGTGAGGATGCGTTGGATCAAGGTTCTTCTAATGAGATTTGTATCTTTTTTTATCTCCTCACCTCAAATAACGGTCTTTGATAAATTTTTTAAAAATTAATAGAATTAATCTCCATCGTTGATTTGTTGTCTTATACACTTCTTGTCTTATACACATGGTATCAAGGTTCTTCTAATGAGATTTGTATCTTTTTTTTTATCTCCTCACTTAGAAAAACGGTCTTTGATAAAAACATAAAAAATTAATAGAATTAATCTCCATCACTGATTTGTTGTCTTATACACTTCTTGTCTTATACACATGGTATCAAGGTTCTTCTAATGAGATTTGTATCTTTTTTTATCTCCTCACCTAGAATAACGGTCTTTGATAAAAACATAAAAAATTAAGTGGAAATTGTTAAAAATAACCACATCTAATATGGAAAATTCGTTTTTAACCACATACGAAAATTTATTCGTTAATAACCACTTTTTTAAAATAATTTCAGTGTATATCCATAAAATACCAAAATACACTCAATGTTAATTTTATTTTTTCTCATCTTTTCCACAGTCCTCTTCTCATCTTCATCTTTCACCACCGTTCTCTTCTCATCTTCGTGGTTAACCGAAGACAGTGGATTGTTGTATCCATACCAATCTTCTTCTTGTACAAATCGAAGACAGTGGATTGTTGTATCCTACAAATCGACGAGAAGCCCACAATTGTTGAAGATTTGAAGCACACCATTGTTATAGGTTTAGAAGTTTTGAACAAGTTCTCCGATTTGCCCTAAATCGGTTGAATGTGCGTAAATATCTTCAATTTCTGTTAGTTTGAGTTCAAAACAATTAATATAACATGATTTTAACGTTATTGCATTTCTGTTGTGTTGTTTTGTGAATAGTTTGATGAATTTAAGTTTTATGTTTTTTTTTCCAGAACATTTCAAGTTTCAGTTGTTCGTAAACTTGAAATGTTTTATAAAAACTGAAATCATAACTTGAAATATGCTATAAAAATTCGAAATGTTGATGAAACTTGAAATTTAGAGATGTTTACAGAGATATAAATCATGATTTCAAGTTTAGATCTCAGAAAACGTGAAATGTTTATAGCAGATGTGTAAACATCTTCCATTTCTGTAGTTTGAGTTTGAAACAGTTAATATAGTATCATTTCAATTTATTTCATTACTGTTGTGTGGTTTTGTAAAGAATTCAAAGAATTTAAAGAATTTAAGTTTAACATTTTTTTCTAAAACATTTCAAGTTTCAGTTGTTCTTAAACTTGAAAGGTTCTATAAAAACTCAAAACGGAACTTGAAATCTTTTATAAAAATTCGAAATGTTGATAAACTTGAAATGTTGAGATGTTTATAGAAATTTAAAGCATGATTTCAAGTTTAGATCCCAGAAAACGTGAAATGTTTAGAAAAAGTGGAAGTGAAGCCAACCTTAAAATCTAACATTTTTTTTTACAAAATAATTTTTTTTCCAGGTGAATGGATTACAGGGTGGTAATCAACTATGATGGGTAGTGGGATGATTTACGATATGTGGGTGGTGATACATTTGTTGATGGTGTCAACTCATTTAAATTATTTAGAGTTAAAGAACTTGATATAATTACGGAAATGTGCGAGCAACACAATATGCAACTTTTGTACACAAAGTATGGCAGGCAAAGGAGCATGCTAAGACTATTTTGTATGGGAAACCTGAGGACATGCCTGTTAGTTGACCATAATCGCAAGACATGGCCGTTAGTTGACCATTCCTTGCCTATGACGGGTACTCCCACTGATGGCGATACTACTCATTTGTAATTTCCTTTATGTTTATGTTCTATTTATGACCACTCATTTGTAGTATGAACTTATTTCATGTATGAACACTATTACGTAAGTTTATTTCATGTATAAACTCTAGTTTGTAAGTGTATTTCATGTTCTATTATTAAAGCTAGGAATGTCTGATATGAAGTTCTGAAAATATTACAAGTTGTAATTTGACATTAAAGTTTAGGATTCCTGCTATTTATAACATGATTTCAAGTTTGGTTCCTGCGATTTACAGCATGATTTCAAGTTTGTTGTTGATGTTTAAAGAGTGATTTCAAGTTTGAGCAAATCCAATTCAAAATGTCTGTCAACACAACAATACCTGTTTAAAGTATAATTTCAAGTTTGGTTTCTGCGATTTAAAACATGATTTCAAGTTTAATTATTATGTTTAAAGAGTGATTTCAAGTTTCAACAAATCCAATTCAATATGTCTAACTGTCAACATAGCAACATCTGTTTCAAGCGTGATTTCAAGTTTGCTGCATACGATTTAAAGAGTTATTTCAAGTTTGCTGCACAAGTTTGGGAAAATCCATTTCAAAATACTCAACACAATCAACAACACTGTATAACATGTTTCATTTTTACAATTTAGCAACAAAACCTGTTTCAAGTTGTTCATAATTTCTTACTTCGTCTCTTACCTATTTCTACCCGAAATGCAAAACAAAATTTAGCATCCAACATAATATCCGGCCAACCAAAACAAAAGACCTTACACAATAATCAAGGTGGCCAACCAACCATCTAAATGACGTAAAATAAACAAAATACAGTTGGTATTCCCTCATCTCCAGGAACTCTGTCTAAGGTAAACCGGGCCCTTCACCTTCTGAGGGGCATTATAGGGTGCAAACCGTTGATGCTACTTTTCTATGTCTCTTACTACGTCTCCTGTTCTGCTCCTGACTAGAAAAGAAGACGTAGTAAGAGACATTTCCTGTAAAATATAACTCAAGCAGATCACTCAGTGATCAAATCCAAATTATATTACATTATGGAAATATATTCATTATTTTCCAAAACTTAATATTACATGTGGCACGTTGACAAAGTATGTAATTTCATCAAAGTTGATTGATATATGGTTCAAATGGAAGAACCATTCCTTTTTTCTTGCTATCAATAGTTGTTTCTTTTATATATGAAGCTTTGGAAATGTCGCTTCTCCTTCTAATTTCATCTTCGCTTCATGCATGTCAATAATCAAGGTTCAATATATCAATTAGAAATTAAGTATTATAGAAACTTCATATACCAAATTTCTCTTCTCGCGCTCTTTCTCTCTCACACATTGACAAATATTACAAATGAGTTACATCACCTATGGGAGTTCTGTGGCCGGAGCTACTTCCACGGGTTGATAACTGAATGGCACCTCCACTTCTGTTATCATCATCATCGTGTTTAGATTTCACTGGTATAACCATTTGAGCCTTATCAAATGCTGCAAATTCACCACAGCAAATTAGAACACGGTCTCTCATATCTAGAAAGAAATAAAATGAACAAGGTAAAGATACACACGGTTGAGAAAACTGAGAGTCAGAGTATCGGTTCAGACTTCTAATCCTAAAATCTATAAATATTTAAAGAAATAGGTGAATAAACTAGAATATCATCGGAATTTTATAATAATTTATAATTCAATGAGATTTTAATTGCCCTTAGAATATAATCTGTGACCATATTGGCTTCTTGGCCTTTTGTTGTTGCTGCCTGTGACATGAGAATTAACAAATAAATATTTATAAAGCTAAATTACCATGACTGCAGATTGATTTCGATCAAACTCTAACTGCTAAATAAACTCGAAAAGGAAACGTTTGATTGGGATAATTGCTATTAATCATTCTTAGGGAAATTGATGTCCTCTCACCTTAATGAAGACATCGATATCAAGACCAGGCTTAATATTGGCTGCTTTCTCTCTTCTTGACAACTCTGCTAACATCTCTGCAGAATATACAAAAACAACCATAATTAATACTTCAAATTACACATAATTCATCAGAACAAAATGAAAACGAGTCATCAAACTAACCATAACGGGATCCGACAACCTGACATCTAGCAAAGAAGGCCAAGGTTTCTCTCACTGTCAGTTCTCCTATATGAACATCATGCTGGCTGATATAAGTAGCGGTTCTCTGGGGCACAAATTCATGCATGTAATGGCTTGTATGTCACCCCACCCAAAACCTACAAGAGAATCAAATTATAAATAGAATCAAAGTTTGAAAATTAATCCTAAAATTTAAATTCCTTATAAATAAATTACCTTGAGTAGAATCAAGCTTTCCAGCTAAAGCTAACAATAGTGTTGTCTTTCCAGAACCTGGAGGACCCAAAAGCAATGTCAATCTGCAAAAACAATAAAAAATGACTGCATGAGTAATTGCACACAATGTAGAAAATTAAAAACAAAAATGAAATGATAATATACAAATTGGGTTCTCACCGGCCCGACTTTATGATTCCACTGACATTATTAAGGATTTTCACTGCTTTTTTCTACTTGGAATAATATGGAGATAGTTCAAGAAACCCTTCAAGCCAAAACATAGAGTTGAAATGTAAATTAAAATTTGACATCCAAGCATGGCCATATATAATATAATTCATAAAATTAATTTGCAGATTAATTACCTCAATTATGTTTATATGGAAGTTAAGGAATGTAGGCAAAGCTCTGCTTCCTACATATGCTTTGGCTTCGACATTTAGATGCTCTAAACGGACTTCAATTTTAGAGAGCTCAATTCCCACTCTTTAGTAAAATCCAACAACAAACACAATCACAACAAACTATAATATATATACATGTAAACATGAACATAGCTTTCTCTGGTTGGCTGCCCAGAAAATAAATCACAACATTTATATATTCAAATGTTCACAACAAATTTCTTTATCACTTCACTGTCAAATTAACCACAACCCTAAAAAATGAAATCAAAATTGACCTAAGAACAAATTCATATGAAAAAATCCACAAAAATCAAATGTTCTTAATAAAAACAAAATTATGACGAGCAAAACCAAACCTTCAAACAGAAATCAACACTTCGCCGACCATCACGATCACTGTTACTGTCGATGACCACGATCTCGATCTCCTCCACTCCGCCACTCCGCGAAGACAACAATAGTCTTAACGACGATCAACACTTCGCCGACGACCACGAGCTGGCTCCGTTCTCTTCGACGACAACGATGAAGAATTCGGCGGGGATATCTGCCGACCACGACGTCACTCTCTTCCTCAACCTTACGGCGGCAAACCTCTTATTTCCCTCACCTCTCGACGATTGTGTTTCAAGAAAGTAAAAGAAAAGCCTTCAGTTTTCCACTATTTTTTACCTTTTAAGTATATATATATATATTAGGGCATTGAGGTAATTTCTTAAAAATATGGCTATTAATGAATAAAATTTTGTATGTGGTTATAAACAAAATTCTAATAACTTTAGTGGTTACTTTTGATTTTCTCTCAAAAATTAATAGAATTAATCTCCATCATTGATTTGTTGTCTTATACACATGGTATCATGGTATTTCCAAAATGTATACAATGATAAGTCAAGAGTCTGTATCTAAAGGCTAAATCTGTTTAGATTAATCATTGTAATCATAATTGATAACGAAGAAGGTTTAGATCGTATTTAGTATCGTTTTAAAAATGATATTTTAAAAAATGTAATATATTTGATAATGACTTTTAATGTAATTTTTAAATTATGAAAAGGATGTAAATATGTTTGTTATTGTTATTAAAATAGATAAAGTAACTATTTGGAAGGATAAGTAGTGGTTTGTTTTGAAGATGGTAAAACTTTTAAGTTATAACTTTTATAAAGTTGATTTTGGTTTTCAAAAAAGAGTTTTATAAAATGTCCAATCCAACAACACCCAAATTGTTTTATGTTTTTAGAGGAGGATTGTTCAAATATCCCATGAGGATTGCTAAAGTTGCATGAATATGGCAATTTTTGTCTTATATGGACGAACTTCTCTCGACTATTGAAAATTATTGTACAAACATCCCCTACAGTTAGATGGATTCATTAGTCAATGGTCAATAGTAAATGTATAGGTGTTTTGACATGGAATTTACCAAAGGGGGAGATTGTTAAGTTTTAGATTGTGTTGGCATTAATTCCATATCAAAATGATGTTTACTTGTAATGATTTAGTTGTTTAGATTCTTGATGATTCATGATTCAAAGAAGAAGGAACAACTAGTCAAAACAAGTTCAAAGTCTTCAAAGAGAAATGATCCAATACGATTCTACAAAGGTATACTAAGACCTTATATTTCTCTTACAAGGCTTAGGCACACACACACAATTCATACATTTGTGTCCCTACATCGTTGTGTACCATTTTAGGCACACACACACAATTCATACATTTGTGTCTCTGCATCATTGTGCACCATGTATAACAAATTCACACACTTGAAGATGAATGCTCATGCATTAGTATGGAAATAACATGTTTTGAAAAATGCATGATTGAAGACTATCTCTATTTAGTTTGCATTCTAGTGTGAATTGTGTTTGTATGTGGATATATTTGTATAACATGAATATTGAACTTGATTTTAGTCTTAAATCATTCTTGATTGAGTTCCGGTCATTTCGGTTACTCATACTATTGATTTTAAGTTCTAAGTAAAAAGATATTAAACTTTCAACTCATGTTACATATATTGTCTTCGTCTTCGTATATTGAGTCGAATTATTATTTTATGGGTTGAGTATCTTATATTTCCATGTCCATGAGAGAGTTACAGTTTGTAATCTGTAAACGGATTCAAATTCTGAGTTTGGAGGCCAAAGAACGGTCGAAGAACGCGAGAGGAGTGCAAGGGAGTTGCATCATGGCCAAAGGCCATCGATTGGTGCAAGCCCGAGATGGTGCGTGGCCATCTCGGCCGCAACTCCTTGCTGCCATGAGATGCCCATGCACCATCTTGGGGAAGCATTCTCAAAGGAGGGCATTTTGGTCCTTTTGCTTTTATTCTTTCCCTCTCCTTATATTTCCTTTCTCTCTCACATTTCGTTCTAAGAAGAAATTTAAAACTTGAGTGCAGAATGTTCTCTCTACATTTTCTCATCTTCCAAACACCATAACTTCTTCATTTAAACTCCGATTTGAGTGATTCAAAGTTGAGAGTGTTTATTTATTCATCCTCCATCTTTTCTCTGAAGGTTTGAGTTAGTTTTATTGCTTTTTTTGGAGTCTAATCTCACAAAAACGGGACTGCACCAAAATCAACTAAGGTATTGATTTTCTCTCAAAGTTTTCTTTTAAAACTTGGTCAATTACCTTGGGTTTTCTTCTTCAACATATATATGTGTCTTGTGATTGTTTTGATTTTAGTTTTGAACTCATTTAAATCTAGATTGGGTTTCAATTAAAATCTCACATGTTGAGTTAGGTTTTGATTTTGCCTACTTTTTCACATATTTGGGATTGTATTGTGCTAGCTTTGATTCTAGGACTATTTGATGATCTTTGTTTGATTGATTTTGTGAAAAATAGTTCCTCACATGTATTAGGCTCTCTTTGGCCGAAATCTCACAATGATACACGTGCTTGTGTTCTTTTGAGCTATTCATGTGCTTTGTTGAATCTATGAATAGGAATATGCTCTAGAACTTTAGCTTTAATCTAAATGACTTTGTCACATGATTTTAGCATGTTTTTGGCTTATGAGATTTAAACTTGATTATGTGTTAATTGAACATATCTTGTGATTCAAGTTTTAGATCTATGCATGTATCTAGGTTGTAATTAATATTGAACATATCTTACATGATCTAGATGGATTAAACATGCATGATTGATTAGACTACATTTGTTTTGTGCATTCATGATCATGTATAGTATTTTCCATAGGATGTGTTGATCATAACATTCTATGTTGCGTGCTTGTTTGTGTTTTGCATTCATGATCACCTGTGAGAAGGAAGTCTTGAGAATAGGTGTGAGACCTATGTTGTTGAGCAAGAAAGTCTTGGCAAGAGGTGGGAGACCTTGGATTGTCAAGCAAGGAAGTCTTGACTAGAGTCGGGAGGACTCGGATAGTTGAGCAAGAAGTCTTGCCTAGAGTCGTGAGGATCCGGAAGGGTGAGCGAGAAAGTCTTGACTAGAGTCGGGAGGACTCGGACAGTTGAGCAAGAAGTCTTGCCTAGGATCGTGAGGATCCGGAAAGGTGAGCGAGGAAGTCTTGACAAGAGGTGTGAGGCCTCAGATTGTTGAGCAAGAGGGCGACATCTTCATGAGTAGGATAGGAGGGTAGTTTCTAGGTGAAGGGGTCACTTGAGAGATTGTACTTGTTTTATCTACTAGTAGATTTTGTTTACCGGTGGTTGCTAACCCGTGGATGTTTCCTCTTCGGAGGTTTACCACGTTATATCTTGTGTCAACTTTTCTCTATCCCTGTCTCTCTTATATTTGTATTTGTTATTTGAATACTATGGATAGAACTCTATATGTAAGTTGACTTCCTTTCTATAATATAGAAATTATGTATGTGTTATGATTACTTGTTTGTATCACACTTTGCTTGTTTTATATATTTATTAAGTGTCTTTAATTGATATATATATTGTGATACAAGCAATCTAGAGGGACAAATTTTTGTTTGTTTCTAAGGGAGTCGAAAAAGGTGTCTAACCTATTCACCCCCCCCCCCCTATAGGTTAGCCTTGAGCATTTAACCGTGTTTGTATTTTCAACAAATTGTCAATTAGGAAGTTTTAATATAGTCACAATATAATTCTATAATTGGTTATTGAATAAATACACTATTTGAGTTGGATTAGGAGTATTGGTGTAGAAAAGAATTCTTCTTTGAAAAGGATTTTCGGTCACTATTTGAGCATAATGAATCTGGTTCTTGCTCTAGATAAATTCGTCCAACTCTAAAGATTTGTGTGAGAAAATTCGGTAAAGAGGAAAAAGAAGAAAGAACGTTTTGTATTTGATAGTGTACTAGTTGCCTTTGCATTAAAAGATTTTGTGTATAACATCGAATCTAGGTTCACGTGAGTTTTAATCAAATTGATTGATAATTCACAAGTGACCTAACGTTCAATTTTTTTCTTCATGGAGGATTATTGTGACTAACAAAGATATAGATTTTGTTTGTTTCTATCCTCGGTAAACAATTTAAAGAAAGGGAGCCCACACTCCTAGGTGATTCATGTTCGTGATTGGATTGGAAAATCTTGCAGATTCAATTCGATGCTAGTTCAATCATCACGAGAAAAAAATACGATAATTTTAATATACGTCAATTAATCTAGGGTTAAGGTTTTTTCTATTATAGGGAAATTTTTTAAATATATCAAACCCTAATTTTACGCTTCCGCCAAGTTTTGAACCGATTTTTCCCTACATCACCATCTATCTCAACAACATTAAGTTAATCAATGTTGAGATGTGCTATGACTTTAATCATGTGATCTTTTAAAGCCTGTCAGGTTTCATCCTAAGATTCATGAAAGCAGTCACTGCCTCTCCTTTAGTCATCCTGAACTTCGTAGCAAACATCTCTTCCAGAGACATGATTATATATACAACAATTTCCATTCCTTTATGTTGTTGTTGTTGAAACACGTCAGAGATGGTGGCAATAATGTAAGATTTAGCCATATCATCTGAAGACTTCCACTGCTGATACTCATCTCTTTGCTCCTGAGTAGATTCATTAGTAGGAGTAGGTGGTTTAGGAGTACACAAAACGAATTTATGCTTTTTCAGATTACAATAAAAGCCCAGTTTTCCTTTTTCCTGTGACATAGTTATCACCAGTTAAAGTATTGTCTTTTAGGATGTTGATTAGGGATGGGGTTATATTTCTGAACAATAACAAAAATTATATAAGTAAACAATCATGATAAAACACTTTCAAATATTTATCTATTTGGTGAGGCATGGGATATCCAAAGGTAATAATCTACCCTCCTAGATTCAAAAGAAGTCAGAGGTGGGGTACTTCATCTTTAGGTAGGACCCATCTATGATGTTCTTCAAAATTATCTCTGCTTCGGTAGAAATACTACCTTTCTCCTAATCGGTCCTCCCACTAAAGCATGTGGGAACCTCGAACTCCGATTCTTCAATGTGGATCTAGCTTCACTTGTCATGTTCTATGACATCCCACTCGGTATGACAACAATTGTACCTTTTCCTAGCTCTAGGTACAGTGAACTTAAGAGGTTCTTGGTCCACATGAAGAAATGGCCGGACCGTGGGCGTTGTCACCAATCTAGAAACCATCTCATTTTGCTCCCTCCACTATACCATGAAAGCTACCAGGTTCCTCAACAATCCCAATGTTAGTTGGAGAGGGGTGAGTTGGATAGCGTGAATGAAATTGTACATACACAGTTAAATTTCCTAATGCTAACCTGTTGGGGGGGGGATAGGTTTTTACAACTTTTACCAATCCCTTAAAACAAACTTATGTTTGTCCCTCTAGTTAGCTTGAATAACAATAATTAAGATAATAAAGCAAATGAAACACAATCAATATGTATTATCAATTTAGCGCTGTTAAGCAAATTACACATTACTAGAGAAGGATTCAAAATCAAACAAAGAATAAATGATACTTGTATTCAAAATATTGTTCAAGTTATACAAGTATACAATTTAATGTACTAATACAAAAATTTTTATAATTGCACATACAAAGGTATTTACAACTTTGATTAATTAAAGTGCTTGTATATCACATATTACACCAAACTTTTTTATAGGAGAATATGGGAATAAAGCATGTGAAACAAGTTACAAACATACACATACAAGTATATAAGAGAGAAGGATATAGAAAGTTGACACACGATGTTTACGTGGTAAAACCTCCATGGAGGACAAGTCCACGGGTTGAATACAATCATCGAGTACTTTTATTATGGGAAAGGGGACAAAACATGCGCCAAGAGTGACCAACAAATGACACACTCAATCCATGTACTCTACGTCTACCCAATTCCTATTGGTAGATTGGAAATTCCTCAAAAGTGGCCAACAAATGACTCACTCTCTATTGGAGTCCACTCTAACCAACACCATTGAGAAGTTGGAAATCCCCCAAAAGTATTCAACAAATGACAATCTATCTATGGGCTCCATGCATCCTAATATCGTAGATCTACCAATAAAAAGTCTACTTTTTATCCAAGACACCCATGCCTCTAGAAAGTCTCTTCTTGTTTGACTATCCGGACCACATGTCCTATTCAAGACTTCTTGCTTAGCTATCCGGACCACAAGTCTTATTTAAGACTTCATGCCTTTTACAAGGGCTTCCTAAGTGTGATCAATGAATGCAAACATGCAAACATGCACACAACATAGAATATGATGATCAACACATTCTATTGGAACTAGACATACGCATGATTGTCCAAAAACAATATGTAGTCTAGTTACTATACATGAATAATAAATCGAGAGCATGTGAAAACACTAAAAACACATTTAACATTTAGAATCGTTCATGAGACTAAAACTAGAAACAAATCTTGAACACTTTGTAGATATTCAAGCTTTAGTAAAATACACAAAAATGTACTAAAATCATGTTACATTGTCAAATAGATTTCTAGCAAAAATCCTAGAGCATATTATATTCACAATAATCAATTAAACTCAAGAATTGCTCTAACAACTAAATCAAATGTGCTACATCAAATATGTTCAATTAAAATGGATCTAACACATGTAAAGTATATTTTTATCAAAATTAATCAATCAATCAAAGATCACAAAATATTCCTATATACAAGCTAGCACAATACAATCTCAATCATGTGAAAACGTAGGTAAAATCAAAACCTAACTCAACATGTGAGATTTCAATCTATTTTGATCTAGCTTCAAAAGAGTCTAAAACTCTAATCAAACCTTATACAGTATAAATACATGTATTGAAGAATAAAACAAGAGGTAATTGAACAAGTTTAAGAGCAAAATTCAAGACGAAATTCAATATCTCAAGCAACAATGTGCAGTCCCATTTTAGTCTGTAAAGCCACTAAAAAAAACAACCAAAACTTCTCAAACCTTCTTGATATAGATATAAAATTGAGGGATGAACACTCTCTAATTTGAGTCGAATGAATCATAGTTTAAACGAAGAGGATATAGTGGTTGGAAGGTTAGAAAACTTGAGAGAAAATTTATGCATAATGTTTTTAAAATCTCTTCTTAGAATAAAATGAGAAAGGGAAGGAGTTTATAAAAGAGAGAGAAGGGAAAGATGAAATGAAAAAAACACCCACCATGCCTTTTTCCTCCCCAAGATGGTGCATGGGAATCTCAGAGGCAGTAAGGCTTCTTCCCCGAGATGGCCACGCGCCATCTAGGGAGGAATGGGGTGTTGGCCATTTTGGCCACTTTCCTCCTTCGCACACCTCCGCATTCTTTGGCCATTCTTTGGTCTAGGAACTCTGAATTCAAATCCGTTTGCAAATTAAATACCGAGACTCTGTCATGCACGTGGATAACTATGAAACTTAGACCAAAAATTATGAATTCGACTTGGTACATGACTGGAAAGTTTCATAACTCTTGACTCGAAACTCAAAATCAATTGAATGAGTAACTGAAATGAACGGAATTCAATAAGGAACAATGTAATACCAAATTCAAGTCCAAGTTCTATGTTATAAAAACTTACAAACACATAATAAACAAGAATGCTAGTTCTTAGACATAGTCCAAGTACATGCAAATTACAAAGCTTGTCAATTTCGCATTAAAGAATTAACATTCAATATCAAGTGTGTTAATGTGTTATAAAATTGAGCACAATGATGCATGGACACATATGAATGAATTGTGTATGTGTGTTCCTAAGCCTTGTAAGAGAAATGAGGTCTTAAGTATGCCTCTGTCGAACAATGAAGCACATTTCTCTTTGAAGACTTCAACTTGTTTGAATAGTTGCCAAATCTTTTTTGAGCTTGAATCATCATCAACCTAAGGCAATTAAATCAATACAAGTGAAACTTTGTTTTTATATGGAATTAATGCCAACATAAACAAAAACCTAAGAACCTCCCTATTTGGCAAATTCCATGTCAAAACACCTATACATATATTAAAACAATTACAAAGAAGATTGGTCACTATGGGATACAATGATTTACAGTGACATACATACTCCTAGACTAATCTTAAACAAGTCTTGAATTCTTCTTGGTCTTACCTTTTAGCCACCTAAAATCAATGTAAAGTAAAAAGCAGATATGGTAACACATAATTTGGTACGAATAAGACATTTAAATCCTAAATAGGTGATGTATCTCCCACTTAATACATGCCAATTCAAAATATTTGACCCATAATCAATATCACAATATTACATGCATAAAGAGTTCAAGTAACCAATAAAACCAAAATGAAACTCATAAAATATATATATAAAATGGAAGGAAACTAAGTAAACTAGCATATCTAACTTCTAACTTCTCCAATTTCTCCCTCTTTTTGATATGAAATGAAGCTAATAGGACAAGAGAAGAAATGTACCTCACGGTTCACTTGTTTCAGCAAAGAACGTTGAGCGGTTGGTAGATCTCATATATTGCTTTAGAGATGGTCTCTTCTTTGTGGCAATGCTATGCTCCAACTCTTTAATTTTTGCATCTTGTTGAGTTACCTATGCTTTAAGTTCTTTGATTTCCACATTAGACTTGTCAACCTCTCCATTCAATTGAGTTTCCCATTCCAGAAGACAACTTGTGCTAATCACCCAACTTGCATCTTGAGATCTACCAAAAATTTCAAAAATATCTCAAGCCTTTCTCTCTATTCTTGTATGACTTAAAAGTCACACGTTTATCACTAAACATTTCCAAGGGAAATAAATGCACATCTTTGTTGTGATAAAGCATAATAGCAAGAGTGTAGTAACATATTTGACAATCCTTTTATTTTAATAAAGTGATTTCTAGTTTAACAAATCTTATATCATTTATAGTTTAATTATTATAACGGTCAAAAGTAAATAATCATAAGGTTAAGAAACTATGAGAAAATAAGAATTTTTGGTACGTCTGGATATGTATGAGATATACACAATTCTTTAGTTAGTCTAGAACAATATTCACAACTTAAGATAAAGGTTAGGTGCCTTTATCTTGTTAAAGTTGTAGATTCTTTAGCTGGCATTTTAGTGGGATCAAATGTGTTATGATGAATCTAAAATCATCAAAATGTGGTATCATTGAGCAAAAGAATCTTCTGCACTAGGTGCATTGAATAGGATCACAGTGAAAATCTCTATCCAGAACCATCAATGGATAAAAGTTTTCACTTGAAGACAATCGAAGAGTCTATCTCTTTCTTGAAATTAATGTTGGACTTATGGCTACAAGTGTTATAATTTGAGTTAACAATGAGTACAATTATATAGCATAGTCTATCCTCGATAGTTTGGTGGTATTCAATTTATAGATATGGACATCGTGGCTTCATTTATTGAATTCGTGTAGAATATCATCTTATGAATATTATGAGGTATACGATATTAAATCTTAATGTTAAATTTTCAATAGTGTCTATTGAAATATAGCTTATGGACAAGTCAAAATATCTAAGTTCAAAATGTGGTCATATGGTAACTAGGAGAGCTATAGGCAGTCTATGAGCACTTGACGATTACTAGTATTCCTCACGAGGATACACTATCTCCATTAAGATTGTCTAGGGTACGGATGAGGAACATTAACTTATTCTATCTTTATTCAAGAATTCAATTTTAGTATTTACTGAAATGAACTAAAATAAATAGATCGGACCTAAGTGAACCATTTTTTGATTATGATTATGTTATGTCTATTGGAGGTTAAGTTTAGATAACCCGCTGATACCCAATTGACACGAACTTGCATGGATCACTTGATATATTCTATCAGACCAACTTAAGGGTCCATCTAGAATTACTTTTGGATTTCGGATTCCAAAAGTGTTGAAGAGGTGCGGTTTGGAGTAATCAAGACACCCAGAAAATCTTCAAAATAATTGGATTGGGCAGCCAAGGATGTGGGAATCCTTGGCCGGCCCTAATGAGGTGCAATTAGCATTCCATTAATATATTAAGAATATAATTTCCACATTTTGAATAAATGGGTTGTTTAAGTATATTAATGTATTAATTTAAGGCATGTGGACTTGTTTCTTTTCTTGTAAGAACGAGTCTAGTTCACATGTTGATTTTTTTTTAATAAAGTCCAATGGATTTAATAAAATGGAAAAAGCAATATTTGGCCCATGTAAATGGCTTGGGTGGTAAGGCTTAAAAAATTGGCGCAATAAATTGTTTTTTTATTGTATGATTAAATTTAATGGAAATTTATTTATTTGTTACTTAAATATATAATTAAAAGTAAAAAAAAAAAATCTTAGTAGAAGAAGGTCTCCTAGTGTCATACTATTGTTGGTAGTACGACAAGCATCAAATACTTTATTTGACAAGTAAATAAATAAAATGAATTTATTTATCTAGTCAAATTAGAAAGTATTTGATATCTATCAAAACTTTAATTGACAATTGGTCAAATTAGGAAGTTTTTGATAAAGTCACAATTTAATTTATATTGAATAATTAGGTATTGGATATATACACCAATGTGTTGGATTAGAAGTCTTGGTGTGGAAAAGATTTCCTCTTTGAGTAAGGATTCTTGGCCACCAAGTAAATCCTCATAGAGAGAGGATTTTGCCACCTATATATACTTCTACAGAGGAATTCGGCCAAGCATAAGAATTCTATGTAAAGAACTCATCCAAGCCTCATTGAAGTCTCGTGAGAAGTTTTTTTTTTCTTATATTAGATAAAAAAAACTTCGTCCAACCCATTGTGTGAAGATTCGGCCAAGCATAGAGAAAAGAAGGAACGCTTTTATTTACGATAGTGTACTAGTATCCTTTACATCAAAAGGGCTTTGTGTATAGAAATCGAATTGGGTTCATGCGAATTTCAATCAAACAGATTGATAATTCACAAGTGACCAAACGTTCTTGGTTTTTCTCTAGGAGGATTATTGTGTCTAACAAAAGAAAAGATTTCGTTTGTTTCCATCACCAGGTATACAATTCAAAGAAAGGGAGCCCACACTCCTAGGTGATTCACATTCGTAATTGAATTGGAAGATCTTGTGGATTCAATTCGACACAACTTCAATCGTCAAGAGAAAAATGTACGATACTTTATTTTATGTTAATTAATCAAGGGTTAAAGTTCATTCTTTTAAAGGAATATTTTTTGAAATATACCAATCTTTTTTTCCACTTCCGCCGTGCATTTTTTCCTACAATTGGTATCAGAGCCCGGTTGTACCCTTGATTGATTGATGTATATATACTTGAATCTATTTCTTTTTATTGTAAATATGCATGTTTTAGAAAGAGATGACACTTTAGGTATTTGCGTATATATATATATATATATATATATATATATATATATATATATTTATGTGTGTGTGTGTGTGTGTGTGTTTATAATTTTATTTAATTGTGGCTTTTTATTTTTTCATAAATATTGCAATGTTTGTAATTGTTTGATAGCATGTCATATAGAATAGAAGTGCCACTCATATATCTCTTTTGGTATGAACATGCATTGAATGGTTTAGATATCTAATTTCCATCTAGATAACTTGGTAAATCATTCTATAGAATTCGATCGCACGCCTTAAACAATTGAGTGGGATAAGGTGTTCGGAACACCTATGGCCTCCAATTTTAGTTGAGCTTTATGTTTCATGTAATAACCCTCCAAGGGGCATTCATGAATGGAATTTAGCAAGATATTTCCTTACAAGGATAGACTAGATAATTGACTCAAACAATATCTACTCTCAAAAGAAGAAAATTCATGAGAGAATATATTGAAGGTCGATAACTTGGTAACACACTCAATGTGATTTTATTAATATCCTCCCTAGAGTTCTTGTTAATAAAATCACAAGGATGAAATTGAAAATGATGGTTGTTATGTTAACAATTAGGTGGGACCTAGTCAACCTAGTAGATGGTGCAAACTCCCAAAGGAGGCGTGACATTTATAGTTGTTGGATCGCCGTTGAATTTTATGATTGAATCATTTTATTTAATTCAAGATAAATATTTGAAAGTGCTTTATCATGAATGTTTATGTATACAATTTTACCTCATCCCTAATCAACATCCTAAAAGATAATACTTTAACTGGTGATAATTATGTCACAAGGAAAAGAAAATTTGGGTTGATGCTGCATGTTTGTTCTATGTAACCCTAAACAACCAACTCCTAATAATGAATCTACTGAGGAGTAAAGAGATGAGTATCAGCAATGGAAGACTTCAGATGAGATGGCCAAATGTTACATTTTGGCTACCATCTCTGACGTGTTACAACAACAACTTGAAGGAATGGAGAATGCTATCGATATAATGATTTCTCTAGAGGAGATGTTTGCTATGAGGTCCATGATGACTAAGATAGAGGTAGTGAATGCATTCGTGAATCTTAAGATGAAACCTAGACAAGCAGTTAAAGATCACATGATGAAAGTCATATCACATCTCAACATTGCTGAACTTAATGCTGTTTAGATAGATAGTGAGACGAAAATTGACTAGATTGTCAATTCACTGTCAGATTCCTTTGATCAATTCAAGTTAGACTACACCTTGAACAATAAGGAATACAACTTGTAAGGCCTGATGCAAGATGTTCAAAACACTGAAAAGATTCTTGTAAAAGGCATGGGTCAAGAGATTCATATGGTTGGTAAAGTTATTACTATTAAAACCTGCAAGAAGGTCAGGAAACAACAAAAATGAAAACAACTTGGGCTTTCCAAGAAGGACACTAAGAAAGTAACCAAGATCGAAGGGAAATCTTTCCATTATGGTGAGAAGGGACATTGGAAAAGTTTGAATAAGATTGAATTCAATTTTCGTTTAGGCAAATGAGTGTTGGTGTCTGCCAGTGCAATGGGAGATATCAGAATTAATTTAGATTCTTATAGGCATTTAATTTTAATTGACATTATTTATGTACCTTCTTTCTAGAGGAATTTAATTTTAGTTTCTTTTTTCAAAAATTTTGGATATTCGGTTACTATTAATAAAGGTTTTATTATTAGTAGGAATAACAAATTTATTAGCAAAGGTACATTGAAAAATGGTTTATTCTATTTGCATAACAATATCTCTCACTTGTTAGACACTAAATCAATCGAACCTAAGCATAAAAGAGTAAAATTATCAAAAGATTAAATCTACCTTTGGCATTTACGCCTAGGTCATATTAACCTTGCTAGGATCAAAAGATCGGTTAGTAATGGACCTTTAAGTGACTTAAAAGTTGATGATCTACCAACTTATAATCTTGTTTGGAAAGTAAGAAGATAAAAAGGTCGTTCACGACCAAAGGCACAAGAGCCACTAAATGTTTATGATTAATACACAGTGATGTGTGTGGTTCTATGAGCATTCAAGCTAGAGGTGGATATGAGTACCTCATCACTTTCATGGATGATTACTTAAGATTGGGCTACGTGTATCTCATAAGATATAAGTCGGATGCTTTCGACTTGTTCAAACCATTTAAAGCTGAACATAAAAATCTTGAGGTTTGATCGTGGTGGAGAATATCTATTTGGTGAGTTTCAGCATCTTATTGATATTGGGATAATTTCTCAGTTTTTTGTGCTAGGTACACCTCAAAAAAATAGGGTGGTAGAAAGGGAAAATATAACTCTTTTGGACATGGTTAGGTCTATGTTGAGTTATTCAATGCTTCCTAATTCCTTTTGGGGATATGCTTTGCAAACAACTATGTATATTATAAATGATGTTCCATCTAAGTCGGTTCCTAAAACACCACAGAGTGGTGGACTGGGTTAAAACCTAGTTTACAACACTAAAGGGTATTTTGATGCCCTGTACTTTTGTTAAAAGGAAAGAAAGAAATGGTGGAGTTCTGTTCAGAAACATGCATATTTCTGAGGTATCCAAAAAAGAACTAAAAGATATTATTTTTATAGTCCTTCAGAACTTAACGTATTTGTTTCGACAAATGCTAAATTTCTGGAAAAGGACTATATGAATAATTTTATGCCTAAGAGTATAATTATATTAAATGAGCTTTTAGGAGATATAAGTCCATAAGAGGTTTCACAACCTAGCACAATTGCATGTTTTGTACCAACACAAGATCAATAACCTACCATTCCTCATCGTAGCGGGAGGGTTAGTAGACAACTGGAGAGATACATTGGTTTAGGAGAATCAGTAGAGAATCTCTCGGAAGATGATGATCTCTACACGTACAAGAAAGCCATGAAAGATGTTGACTGTTCCCATTGGCACAAGACAATGCAATATAAAGTTGAATCTATGTTAAAAAACAAAGCCTTGTCTCTTGTGGAATTACCTAAAGGGATAAAACCTATTGGGTACAAGTGGGTATACAAGAGGGAAAGAGGAATGGATGGAAATGTGGAAACCTTTAAAGCTAGATTTGTAGCAAAAGGTTACACAAAAGAAAGGTATCGATTATGAGGAAATGTTCTCTATTTTGACCATGCTTAAATCCATTAGGATACTCTTATCCATTGCAGCATCTCTAGACCTAGAGATTTGGAAAATGGACGTCAAGACAGCTTTCCTTAATGGAAGTCTTAACGAAAGCATTCATATGATGCAACCAGAAGGATTCATTGAAAAAGGCCAAAAGGAAAGGGTATGCAAGTTGCAAAGATCCATGTATGGATTGAAGCAAGCATCCAGATCCATGAATATAAGGTTTAATCAAGCTATGAAAAGTTTTGGATTTACTCAAAACCTTAACGAACCCTGTGTGTACACAAGGATTAAAGAAGACAAGTTGGTTTTTCTTGTTCTTTAAGTTGATAATATACTACTTATCGAAAATGATGTAGGTGTATTGACATCAGTAAAAGAATGGCTAGCTAGACAATTTGATATGAAGAACTTAAGAGGAGCAAATTATATTCTTGGTATCCAAGTAATAAGAGATAGAAATAATAGAATGATTGCATTATTCCAAGCCTTATACTTAGATAAAATGTTATCTAGGTTTTCCATACAAGATTCCAAGAAAGGTATGTTACCTTTCAAACATGGAATCAAACTTTCTATGGAACATGCTCATAGGAATGAGCATGGAGAGCAATTCACGAGTAGAGTTCCATATGCTTCGACAGTTGGTAATCTCATGTATGCAATGCTCTGCACTAGACTAGATATTTGTTTTATTGTTGGCATAGTTAGTAGGTTTCAATCGAAATCTGGTCCTGATCACTGGATGACAGTCAAGCATATTTTGAACTATCTAAGAAGAACGAGAGATTATATGCTTGTATACTCTGAAGAGGATTAAATTCCAGTTAGGTATACAGATTTTGATTTTCAATCAGATTTTGACTCCAGGAGATCAACATCTGGATCTGTGTTTACTCTTAGAGGAGGGATCGTCCTATGAAGAAGTATCAAGCAATTTTTTATTGTTGATTCCGCCATGGAATCTGGGTATGTTGTCGCATGCAAAGCTACTAAAGAGACTGTCGGGCTCCGCCAATTCTTGATTGATTTGGAAATGGTTCCTAATGCGAATAAACAGATCACTATCTACTAAGATAACAGTGGAACAGTGGCTAATTCGAGAGAACCAATAAGTCATAAGAGAGGGAAACACATTGAAAGAAAGTATCATCTTTTGAGGAAAATTGTGCATAGGGGAGACGTGATGATTACCAAGATCACGTCAGCATAAAATCTAGCGGATCCATTCATAAAGGCTCTCCCATAAAAGTGT
The DNA here is from genome assembly GCA_032871835.1 of Dipteronia dyeriana. Classification (NCBI taxonomy): domain Eukaryota; kingdom Viridiplantae; phylum Streptophyta; class Magnoliopsida; order Sapindales; family Sapindaceae; genus Dipteronia; species Dipteronia dyeriana. Next base: position 107,778,465 of record CM065300.1, on the reverse strand, counting down.
TTTGATGGGCATCTAGAGAATATGGGGATAAGAGATATGACACATTTGATATAGAGCAAGTGGGATATTGTTGGGATTATGCTCAATGGCAAGAGTGTAATAATGTATTTGACAATATTTTCATATAATAAAGTGATTTCTAGTTTAACAGATCTTATAGCATTTATAGTTTAATTATTATAATTGTCAAAAGTAAATAATCATAAGATCAAAAAACTATGGGAAAAGAAGAATTGTTCAAAAATCTGGATATGTATGAGGTAGACACGATTCTTTAGTTAGTCATGAACAATATTAACAACTTAAGATAAATGTTGGGCGCCTTTACCTTGTTAAAGTTGTAGATTCTTTTGCTAGCATTTAAGTGGGATCAAATGTGTTATGATGAGTCTAAAATCATCAAAGTATGGTTTGTTTGGACAAATGAATCTTGTGCACTAGGTGCATTGAATAGGATTGTAGTGACATACTTTATCTAGAATCGTCAATGGACAAAAGTTTTCAGTTGATGACAATCGGGGAGTCAATCTCAATCTTGAGATAAATGATGGACTTATGGTTACAAGTGTTATCATTTGAGCTATCAATGAGTATGGTTATATAGCATAGTCTATCCTCGATATTTTGGTGGTATTCATTTGTTAGTTGATAAAAGATTTTCTTTATAGATATGGACATCGTGTCTTCATTTATTAAATGTGAGTAGCATATCATCTTATGGAGATTTTTGAGGTATTGGATATTAAATCTTAAAGTTAAGTTTTCAACAGTGTCTTTTGAAATATGGATTCTGGACAAGTCAAATTATCCAAGTTCAAAATATGGTCATACGAGTAAATATGGTAACTAGTAGAGCTATAGGCGGTCTATGAGATCTAGGTGATTACTGGTATTCTTCATAAGAATACACTATATCCATTAAGCTTGTGTAGGGTACGAATTGGAAACATTAACTTATTCTTTCATTATTTAAGAGTTCAATTTTAGTTCTTTAGTGGAATGGAAAAGAACTAAAATTAATAGATCGGACCTAAGTGAATAATTTGTTGATTGTGATTAGGTTATATCTATTGGAGCTTGAATTTAGTTAGCCCGCCAAGATCTCCAATTCACACGAATTTGCATGGATCACTTGATACACTCTACCAGACAAATTTCTGAGTCCATCTAAAATTGTTTTTGGATTTCAGAATCCAAAAGTGTTGGAGACGTGCGGTCATGTGTGATCAAGGCAATTGGGAACTCTTCAAAGTATCTGGATTGGGCGGCCAGAGATGTGGGAAACCTTGGGCGGTCCTAATGGGGTGCAATTAGCATTCCATTAATACATTATGAATATAATTTGCACATTTTAATTAAACAGGTTGTTTAATTATATTAATGTATTCATTTAAGGCATGTGGACTTGTTTATTTTTTAGTAAGAATGGGTCTTGTTCACATGTGGAACTTTTTTTTACTAAAGTCCAATGGATTTAATAAAATGGAAAAACCAATATTTGGCCCATGTATATGGATTGGGTGGCAAGGCTTATATAAATGGCCTAATATATTGCTTTCATTTTATTATTTAATTAAATGAAATTTATTAATTTGTTAACTAATTATTTAATAAAAGTCAAAATCTTTTTCTTAGTAGGAGAAGGTCTCCTAGTGTCATGCTATTGTTGGTAGTATGATAAACATCAAATACTTTATTTGATAAGTAGATAAATAAAAGGAATTCTTTTGTCTTATCAAATTAGGAAGTATTTGATATCAATCAAAACTGTAATTGACAATTGGTCAAATTAGAAAGTTTTTGCTAATGTCACAATTTATTTTATATTGAATTATTAGTTATTGGATATATACACTAATGAGTTGGATTAGGAGTCTTGGTGTGGAAATGATTTCTTCCTTGAGTGAGGATTCTTGGCCACCAGGTAAATCATCCTAGAGTGAGAATTCTTGACCACCAAGTAAATCCACCTAGAGAGAGGATTGGGCCACCTATATATACTCCTACTGAGGAATTCGCCCAAGCCTTATCAAAGTCTTATGAGAAGTTTTTTATTTATTTTGTTATTATAGATAAAAAAAATTCATCTAGCCCAGTGTGTGACGATTCACCCAAGCATAGAGGAAAGAGGTAATGTTTTTGTTTTTGATAGTGCACTAGTATTATTTACATCAAAAGGGTACTGTGTACAAAAATCGAATCGTGTTCACACGAGTTTTAATTGAATAGATTGATAATTCACAAGTGACCAAACGTTCTTGGTTTTTTTCTTGAAGGATTATTGTAACTAACAAAAGAAAAGATTTTGTTTGTTTCCATCCTCAGGTATACAATTCAACGAAAGGGAGCCCATACTCCTAGGTGATTCACATTGGTGATTGGATTGAAAGATCTTACGGATTCAATTCAGTGCAACTTCAATCATCACAAGACAAAGGTACGATACTTTTATTATTTGTTAATTAATCAAGGGTTAAGGTTCTTTCTTTTAAAGGATTTTTTTTTTAAATATACCAAACCCATTTTCCCGTTTCAACCACTTGATTTTTCCTACACTTGAATCATCATCAATCTAAGACAACTAAATCAATATAAGTGGAACATTAATTTGATATGGGATTAGTGAATACACAAACCAAAAACCTAACAAAGATCACCCATATACAACCATAATTTGTCTATATGTCCTCATGTAATGGATATTGATGAGAGATTCATATAGATCGTTACTCAATCCTATATGATCACATCATATAAGGTTACTCTACTCTCATATCACTATATGATTAGTCTAGGATAAGACCACTATATGTTACAGAATGAACCGCAACAGTAGATCAACCACAAACAAATTACCCAACTTTATTTGCTCTATATGGACTCATTAGATTGCACGTCTCAAACTGAATTCCTCTGTATATAAGATCCATATACTCAGTTTGATATTACAATCGGCAACCTTAGATATTAAGCACACATGATATAAAAGTATGAGACATATAAATTTAATGAAAAAGATACTTAATTTAATTATAATTTATCATCATTTACAAAATACAAGCTTTAAGGCAAAAACTTCAACATCCACAACTCAACAAGTCAACTAATCCCTACATTTTGCCCATACGGTTTCCTAGATTGTTGAAGAATACCAAGCTCGAGCAGTCATTTCAGGATATTTATGATGTCCTCTCCAAGGTAAGTGTGAATCTACCCTTGTCGAATCCCATTTAGAGGATGCATGCTTATGGGAAGGTTTTCAAAGAGATAAGCAATAATAAAGAGAGATTTAGGTTGAAACAATAAGAGTGGCTGAATGAAATATGAGTGTAGTAATATAGGAGACTCTGCTTCTGAAGAAGAAAGATCTGGGGAGTTTTATCATAGATATTATCATTGACAGAGTAAATCGAGAGAGAGCGATGTTGTATTTTGGTGTTTCTCAAGAGAGTAGCTTTCAAAGATATGAAGCTCATATTTTCAAAAATATGCCACTCAACAATCAAACATATAAACATATATCATGATTAAGATCAATGTAACATTAACACTAAAAGATCCTAAACGAGCAAATGTCAATGAGAACCATAAGTATACTACACTTGTTCTCTAATATGACATGCTACATGAAATATAACAAATAATGATTTGAGAGGTGAAAAAACCAAGTAAGCTAGATATAGGATAGAGATATACCTTTTGCAAGCCTTTTCATCAGATGCCACACATTTGCCCTTTTTATGAGCTCTTTTGGCCTGTTTGTCCTCATGATAACAAGTTAAAGGTTTTTCATTCCAAGAGAACCAAAAGCATATCATTTCAACTCAAAACATACATGAAAACAACTTTCACTAAAAGTATTAACAAAAGCAACATCATATAGATTTCATCATTGCAACTTCTCTAAAGTTAATCAATGGATTTAGACTATCAAATCAACTATTGAGAGATAGCTAAGTTCATGTTAAGACATGGAGAATTCAAGCAAAGTAGTTAAGTTTCTCAACACTCTTAACACTAATCTTAAAGCTATTCACATGTGCAACTTAGTCTAACGGTAAGAGCACTCACCCTTGAACCACTTGTTCTTGGGTTCACTAACACAAAATTCATCAACATCCTTCTTGACAACAATATTGAAATGAGATTAAAGACATTCTATGACTTGATCTACAATTATGTCATTAATACTCTTCTTACCAATATTTGTATCACATGCATTGTCAAGTTTAGCAAAATTTGCTGTCTTCTTACTCTACACATTGTTAGGTCCTAGGGGAGATTGTTAGGTCTTAGATTTGTGTTGGCTTGATTCCATAACAAAACTTCATTTCTTTGTATTGCTTAGTTGCTTAAGTGGTTCATGATGATAAGAGCGTCAAGGAAGAAAAGAAACTTCTCATGATGCAAAGTTCATCTTCAAGAGGATTGGTACTATTCTAGGATGCTAAGGTATCGAGATCCTTCTTCCTCTTGCAAGGCGTAGGCGCACACACACAATTAATTCATATATGTCCCTGCTTAGTTTTGCATCATTATATGCGTAAACACACAATTCATACATTTGTGTCCTTGCATCGTAGCGCATCATTTTGTATAACAATTTCACACACTTGAAGTTAAATGCTCATGCATTAGTTTGAAAGTAACATGTTTTGGAAAATGCATGATTGAAGACTATCTCTATGTAGTTTGCATTCTTGTGTGAAATGTGTTTGTTTGTTTATATATTTGTATAACATGGATCTTGAACTTGAATATAGTCTTAAATCATTCTTGATTGAGTTCCAGTCATTTCGGTTACTCATATCATTGATTTTGAGTTCTAAGTCAAAAGATACTACACTTTCAACTCATGTTGCATACATTGTCTTCGTCTTCGTATATCGAGTCGAATTATTATTTTCTGGGTTATGTATCTTATATTTCTATGTCTGTGAGGGAGTCCCGATTTGTAATCTTCAAACAGATTAGAATTTAGAGTTTGGAGGCCAAAGAATAGTCGAAGAACGTAAAGAGAGTGCAAGGGGTGAGGTGCGATGGCTTAAGCCATCACCATGCACCAACCTGAGATAACACGTTGCCATCTCGGCCCCAAGAGTGTTCTGCCCCACAAGATGCCCACGTGCCATCTCAGGGAGACACTAAGGAAGAAGGGTAAAAATGTCTTTAAGGATTTTCACTCTTTAAAACCTCTCATTCCCTCTCATTTCATAAGATAAGAACAAGTTGAGAAATTGAAGAACAAGTGCAAAAGTTTTCTCTCAACATTTTGATTTTTGTTTTTATGATAACTTCTTCATTTCTACTCCGAATCACTTGATTCAAAAATCGATTTTGAGTGTCTTGAAGAGTTATACAAACCCCAAGCATTTCCAAAACCAAAGAAGGTCTAAAATTTCGTTGTGATCTGATCTTCAGTTCGTGATTGCATCCTTATTGGTAAAATCATCTTCTTCTTAGTTTTCTTCTTAGATCTTCATATTGATTGATGTTATTTGATTAAGAAGCATGACTATGATGATTTTGATATAATTTTGTGGTTTGTTGATTTGATTTTTAAGTTTAGCTAGATTTGTGATATATTGAATGATTTGTGCTAAACTTGATAAACATGAAATTGTTTCTAGAAATCCTTTGTTCTTATGCTTGATTGATTGTTTCTAGATCTAATTTCATTTTCTAAGAACTAGGTTTTGTTTCAATTGATGTCTATATTTTCATATCTATGTTATTAGTTGATAACATGCTTAACTTGTCTAGATGCATTTATGATTGATCTTTGAAAGCATAATCTAGTCATCTAGTTGCATGTCCATAGAATTTGTTGGTCATCATTTTCTAAGTTGAGTGCTTGTTTGCGTTTTGCATTCATGATCACTTAGATGCCTTGTGAAGAGGTAGAAAGTCTCATATCTTAGAGTGATTCTTTGATTTGAGCAATTGTAAGTCTTAGCTAGAGTCGGGAGGACTTGGATAGCTAAGCAAGTGGAAGTCTCGATAAGAGGTGTGAAACCTCGGATTATTGAGCAAGGAAGTCTTGGCTAGAGGCATGAGGCCTTGGATAGTCAAGCAAGAAGTCTTGCCTAGGGTCAGGAGGATTCAGATAGGTGAGCAAGAAATCTTTCTAGAGACAGGGGGTCTTGGATAGGAAGTCGACTTAGTAGATCACTAGGTTCAAGATAGAGTGAGAGTGAGAGCTCGTAGAGCATGTGTGATTGCTTGAGTGTGTAACTCTATTTGAAATAGTGGATTTGCTTTTTCCGATGGTTGTGGAATCAACCCGTGGATGTTTCCTCTTTGGAGGTTTTACCACGTAAATATTATGTGTCAGTGTTTGCAATTTTCATTAAGCATTGTTTAAATTGCATTGTTTTAAAAGAAGATATAAATTGGAGCATATACCTATTCACCCCCCTCTTGGTATATATCACTACAAAGATAAAAGGAATTTTAATTGGTATCAAAGCCGGTGTCTAGACGCACTTTGATAGATCTTCTTTGTAGTGTTTGTTATCTTCCTTTATTTCATCATGATTAAAGAAATGTACTCTTTTGTGACTTCTCTTGTTGAAAATGAGTCTATTGACTTAGATGATCAAAAGATCAAAGATCTTATTCAAGAAAATGAAAGGATCTCTAAGATCAATAAGTCTCTCACTAAGAAGTTAGAAAATCATGATTGTAGCTCAAAATGTGTTATTAATTTAAATGAAAAAAATTCTTAATCTTGAGAAAAACTTGATTGATAGCAATGATAGATTAAGTATTTTGAAGCATGAAATTGAGCAAAGAGATGAATCTCTTGATCGTGCTAGGACAATTGAAAATGTGCTTAGAGCAAAACTAAATGAGCATGAGAATCAAGAGAAAGTTCTTAATGACAAACTTAATGAGGCTAAAGAGATGATTAACAAGATGTTATCTAGCTCTAACAAAGTGAAAGCTCTCATTAAGGTTGGAAAGCCTTTAAGCGACAAAAGAGGTTTAGGATATGTTAATGAAAAATCAACTCCTTCATCTAACAAATCTACTTTTGTCAAAGCTTGTAGCAATTTAAGTGTAGGTACACTCTCTAACGGTAAAGCCATGAATTCTACCGGAGGTGCCTCAACATCAACAATTAAAGTCAAGGAAAAAACTCAACATTGCCATAGACAAGCTACATCATCATCAAATGCAAAAGGCAAGACATCTAGTGTTGCACGCCAAAAAGGTAAAAATGTCAGAAGGCAAAATGAGTTGAATGCTCAAGCAAATTGTAAGCTTCTCAAATTCATACCTATTTGTCATTATTGCAACATGGTAGGACACATAAGACCTAGATGTTATAAATACATTCGTAAATGTAGAATTGCCAATGATTTGCATGATATGTCTTTGAATGGTCCTAGGTAATCATCTATGTATGGATCTAGAATTAGACCTAGGAAGACCTTGGAAAAGCATGTTGAGAATAAATGTGTTGATGATTTGTTTGTTAAATCTTATGTTGTGCCTTGTTCTACTATGCACAAGAAAGTTGATAATGCTTTGTTTGATTTGTTTGAAAATGTGATTAATGGAGTCAATATGCCTAAAAACAAGTCAAAGCATGTTAATAAAAGTAGGAATGAGAAACTAGTCCAGAAAGTTTGGGTTAAGAAAAACACAACACAATGTTTGGTTGCACAATATGCTTTAAGAGAAAATTCATCCTATTGTTGGTACCTAGATAGCGGTTGCTCTAGGAATATGACCGGTAAGAAGGAATTCCTTAAGAATCTTGTTATGAATATTGGTGGATGGGTTACATTTAGTGATGGCACCAAAAAGCAAGTTCTAGGCAAGGGAACAATTTGTATCCCCGGATTGCCTAAACATCTTGACACCTTGTATGTAGATGGTCTACAAGCTAATCTAATAAGCATCACTCACTTGTGTGAAATTTTTAAAGAAGTTAGCTTTAACAAGGATGTGTGCACGATAACTGATAAAAAGGACAAAATTGTTTTGAAAGTCAAAAGGTCTTCGGACAATTGCTATTGTTTAGAGGTTGATCCACTAACATGTAATATGGCACATGAGTGCAACAAGCTTGAATTATGGCATGAAAGATTGGGCCACATGAATTATAAAGATTTAAAGAAGCTTAAAAAATATGACATTGTTGGAGGTTTTCCTAGTCTTGGTGAGAAGCTTGATGGTGTTTGTGAACCTTGTCAATTAGGTAAACAAACAAAAGTGTCTCATAAAAAGAACACTAATTTTGCTACCAAGAATCCCTTAGAACTTGTACATATGGACCTAATGGGACCAATTCAAAACGAAAGCATAAATGGCAAGAAATACATTTTTGTATGTGTTGATGATTTTTCTCGGTTTTCTTGGGTATATTTTCTTAGAGACAAGACCGAAACTTTTGGTTACTTTAAGAAGTTTTGTAATCAAGTTCAAAATGAAAAAGGTATTGGAATCAAGAAAATATGTCTCATTAGGAGTGATCATGGGAGTGAATTTGAAAATGCTAGATTTAGTGAGTTTTGTGATGATTATGGGATTTCACATGAGTTCTCGGCTTCTAGAACTCCTCAACAAAATGGTATTGTTGAGAGGAAGAATAGTGTCTTGCAAGAGATGGCAAGGGTCATGCTCGATAGCAAGAAAGTCCCTAGAAATCTTTGGGCCGAAGCGGTCAATATCGCATGCTATGCCAGTAATAGAGTTTTTAGAAGGCCCAGCACAAAAAAACCTCCTATGAACTTTGGAAGGGCAAGAAGCCCAATGTGAGTTACTTCAACACTTTTGGGAGTAAGTGTTTTATTTAGAATGAAAGAGATCACTTAGGAAAGTTTGATGCTAAAAGTGATATTGGTCTCTTTCTTGGGTATGCTAATAATAGTCGTGCATATAGAGTGTTCAACTTGAAAACTAAGACTATTATGGAGTCTATTAATGTGAAAATAGATGATCTTAGCATGCTTGATTTGTGTGATAATCATGGTGTCAATGAACCTAAAGAACATTTGTTGAATGACACTAAAGCACCTATTGATGTGACTAGTTGTGATGAAAGTGAATCTAGTCATAATGATAATAATGGTAGCGCTGCTAGAGAAGAAAGTCAAGAGTTATAAAATGGTTTGAATGATGACCAACAAGATGTTGAAAATTCTAATTCTAGACTTAGGAACATGCATTACCAACAAGACATCATAGGTGATTTGAATGAAGGGGTTAGAACTAGAAGGCAACTAGCTAACCAAATTTCATATGCTTCCTACACTTCTCAAATTGAGCCCAAGAATATCAATGAAGCAATTATTGATGAATATTGGGTTAATGCCATGCAAGAAGAACTAAATCAATTTGAGAGGAATGAAGTGTGGTCATTAGTTCCTAGACCAAAAGATATCAATGTGATTGGTACAAAATGGTGTTTAGGAATAAGACAGATGAATGTGGCAAGATTTTGAGAAATAAAGCAAGACTACTGGCTCAAGGATACACTTAAGTTTAGGGTGTAGACTTTGATGAGACTTTTGCACCCGTTGCACGTCTTGAGTCCATTAGGTTTTTGTTGTCCATTGCATGTCTTAAGAAATTCAACTTGTTTCAAATGGATGTCAAAAGTGCTTTTCTCAATGGATACCTTCAAGAAGAAGTGTATGTTGAACAACCTAAGGGTTTTGTAGACCCACATGAAAGAATGTGTACAAGGTTATACTAAAAAACCTAGAGGGGGGGGGGGGTGAATAGGTTGTCTCTCAATTTTAACAAATCTTTCAATACTAGTGACAGAACCTTGATAAGCATACAAATTAACATTCAACATGATTGTTATGAGAAAACAATAAATTCATATATGCTCAAATCTCCACTCTTAGTCTACAAAACATACAACAAGAATCAATGTATCTTATGAACAAATATATTCAATGTAGATAACATTCCATAAGTTGTACTTAGAGTATTACAATGTGATACTTTACAACTTGAATGAAATATCACAAGATACAAAGTTATCTAACATACACAAACAATATTGTATAAGGAAGTCAACTTACATATAAAGTTCTATCCACATTATTCAAATAACAATTAGCAATATAAAAGAGATAGGGATAGAGAAAAGTTAACACAAGAAATAACGTGGAAAACCTCCGAGAGGAAACATCCACGGGCTAGCAGCCACTGGAAAAAAAAATCCACTAGTAGATAAGACAAGTACAATCTCTCAAGTGACCCCTTCACCTAGAAACTACCCTCCTATCCTACTCTAGAAGTTGTCGCCCTATACTCAACAATCTGAGGCTTCACACCTCTTGTCAAGACTTCCTTGCTCACCTTATCCGGATCCTCACAACCCAAGGTAAGACTTCTTGCTCAACTATCCGTGTCTTCCCGACTCTAGTCAAGATTTCCTTGCTCACCTATCCGAATCTTCACGACCCTAGGCAAGACTTCTTGCTTGACTATCTAAGGTCTCATACCTCTAGCCAAGACTTCCTTGCTCCACAATCCGAGGCTTCACACCTCTTGCCAAGAATTCTTGCTCAACACCATAGGTTTTACACCTATTGTCAAGATTTCCTTTTCACAAGGCATCTAGGTGATCATGAATGCAAAACGTAAACAAGCACGCAACATAGAATAAGATGATCAACAAATTCTATGGAAACTAGAATTAATCAATGAGCACACAAAGTATATTTTTCTAGTTTATAATCCAAAAGTGACACCACACAAGATGATGCATGAACATATGAAATATTATGGATTAGGTACACTCCATGAAGATCTAGACATAGACAATAAAGTTCACAAAACAAGATTGTCTAGATCTTATACATGAACAAAAATCTAGAGCATGCAAAATTTCCAAACACACACTTTAAACCTAGATTTTATTCATGTTGCTAAAGCTTGAATAAACATGTTCATGAAGTACATATTCAAGACTTTAGTACTAACATAAAAATGCTAGAAACACAAGATATGATCAATCAAATCTCTAGCAATCATTTAGAGCATATATTCACAAAAATAGTCAATTAAACTCTAATAGACTCTAAATATAAAATCAAATGTGCTAATCCTAGATCTATTCAACAAATGAGTTCTTAGCACATGATAAGACTATTAATCATGAAAATAAAATCAATCAAAGCACAAATAGTCTTAGATTCAAAGCTAGCACAATACAATCCCAAACATGTGAAAACATAGGTAAAATCAAAACCTAACTCAACATGTGAGATTTCAATTGAAACTCAATCTAGCTTTTAAATGAAGATCTATCACTCATCAACATTTTTTCATGTCAAATACATAACAATAGGAAGAAGACCCAAGGTAATTGAACATTAGAATCAAGGAATCAAAAGATAAACAACTACCTTGACAATTTCGAGTGCAGTCACGAAAATGGTGCGATCCACCAGAAAACTTGAACAAATGACTTCAAAGTTGCTTGGAGATGATAGAGGACTTCAATACGAAACTTCTCCAATTGAATCACTCAAATTGGATAAGAAATGAGAGATATATGGTGATTCAAAGTTGAGAGAAAAAACCTGGAAATTTTCTGCACTACATTTTCTTCTTCTATAGAATGAAAAGAGAAAGAGAAGAGATATATAAAGAAGAGGGAAGAGATATATGTGAAAAGACCAAAACTGCCCCTTCAAGATGCTTCCCCGAGATGGCATGTAGGCATCTTGGGGCAGCAAGGAGTTGCAGTAGAGATGGCCGTGCACCATCTCGGGCTTGCACCTCTTGTTGGCCTTTCGGCCATGGTGCAACTCCCATGCGCTTCCCTCGCGTTCTTCGACTGTTCTCTGGCCTCCGAACTCGGAATTCGAATCCGTTTGCCGATTACGAACCGTAACTATCTCACGGACATGGAAATATAAGATACTTAACTATTCTCATTTCAATTTCAAGAATGAGGGAATTGATTGCAATCTCAACTACTATACAACCCCAAATAATGAGAAGTTGATCGCAAATACAATCATACAATTATTACAAAAAATGTTTCATGCATTATTTGTGATCACACATACAAAGGCATAAGTTAATACAAAGAATCAACATACAAATCAAGAAACATGAAATAGCATCTACAAGATTCATTATATCAATCAAAGAATATGCCAACAAATATCAACTTGAAACATGCAAACATATCATAAAAGAGAATAAAGCCTAGCATACTATGCTCCCCCTTGATAAGTGCTCTAACTAAGATCAAGATAGAATAATGTTAACAACAAATCCACACAATCACACATTTAGCAATTTTAAAGAAATTCAACAAAATAAGCTCCACAAACTATGAGAGATACACCAAGATTTTCAATCTCTCTCATAATTCTTCTAAAAATAGCAGAATATCAAAATACTCTATAAGCAAAAAGTGTGTGTGTGAATTTTGCTTCAAGCATATATAAAAGAAGTGATTGTGATATCAACATGCAAACCATTTCAACACCTATCCATCTAAAGCTTTTCCAATCAAGGTCAAACCGATTGTCATCCGGATTTCAACATGTGAGCGTGTGTGTGCATGTGGCTCGTCATTCCATTTCTGTTTTTCAATCTGAGCAATCACAATTTTCAACTATACTCCATTTTAAGCCTTCCTCCATTTCTTTTTAGGCTTTTAATCAAAGATTTTTCTTTTATTGATTCTTTTTCAACACTTCTTTGATTTTGCATACATAAACATAAATTCTTCATGATGACTTTCACTCATCACAATGGTGTAGCCCTTTCCTACATTGGGCGGCTTCACAACCAAAGTGTGTAGCCCTTTCCATGAAGGTGCTCGTTGAGTTCTATATAGTTGCCGAAACAATATGGATACTAACCATAGGTCATCTATCATGTACTAGAAAATGAACTTCAAGATGCATCCATAATCTACATGCTTTCCAACTCAACTACTCAAACTTAAACATATAAGAGAAGCAAAGTGCAATTTTTGAAAATCAAGTTTTTATGGCTCAAAAGCACATGATCTAATAGCAACAAGTAAAGACTTATACAAGATCATTACTTCTCTAGCGAGTAGCTTTCAAAGAATATAAAGCTCATATTTTCAAAAAGTATGCCACTCATCATTCAAGCAAGCATTTCAAGCATCATGAGTAAGATCTTTGTGAACACATCACAAAAAGATCTTTAGAGAGAAAATGTCAATAAGGAGCATATGAATGCTATACTAGTTCTCTAATATGACATGCTATATGATGCAATGCAAGCATAGAAATGTCTTTCTCCAAAAGTCTTAACAAGATAATCATCGAATAGATTTCATAAGAGTAACTTCTCAAAAGTTAATCAATGGATTTTGACTCTGAAAACAAAGTTAAGTGAGATAGCTAAGTTCGTGTCTAGACGAGGAATATTCCAAGCTAGCTAGCTAGAATTCTCAACACGCTTGACACTTAGCCTTAAAGCTAACTCACATGTGCTACTTACACTAGAGGTAAAAGCACTCACCCTTGAACCATTTGTTCTTGGGTGAAATTTCACAAAAAAAATAAAATCATGATCATTTCTCATGGCAAAAATATATCTAGAAAATAAATCATCAACTATCTTCTCTATAAAGATATTACTCATGTAAAACACATCATTATTGCCATCAATAAAGATATCATCAAGACTATACATATGATCATGTGAATCACTCATTTTCACCTATATCTTCTCAATTATTTTCTTCACACGATTATCATTATCACACACAAGATTCAAAGAATTATCATGCAAGAAACATTCATAGAAGATTTTCACATCTCATTCGCATGCATCACATTCCCTAGTTTGCATCATTTAATATACTCACGGTAAAATAGAAAAATTAGGAAACCGGAATAAATTTTGAGATATTACTATTTAGGTGAAAGTGTACCGATGGTGAAGACTCCTTAATTTTCCTTGATTTTGCACTTGACCTTGGAAGACATGGCCTTTGAAATCCTCTTGTTCCTTAGTGACTTGCCTTCTGTTGTAGGAGACTCCACTTGCTCATCTACAATGCTTAAGTCACTTGAATCTCCATGAAGATTACCAAACTCTTTAGCCTTCATGATTGCCAACTTCTCTTCCTTGCCTTTGATCATTACCTTCAAGAAACAAAAGTAAATTATTATCAAAATCATATGTTAATATATCTACCATACGAGCCTCTTCAACCATCTTCTTTTCTAGACGTTTGATCACTTCATTCTTCACTTCAACTTCCTTTAACGCTTTATCTCTTTTCTTGTCAAGAGTTTAAACTCTTGCCATCAAGTAGAAGTTGGTGGTCTTTTACATGCAATTCTCCTCATTGAGTTGCAAAGACAAGTATTCATGTCTAGATTGATCATCTTCCGGAAAAAGCTTCTTCATCTTTGCTTTTGTCACTAACTTTCTTTTCAAGCTTATCAACAAAATTGTTAGTAGACAAATGAAATATAAAACAAGAAGAACCATTTTCACAACCAACGAAGGAGGAAAACCAAAAATAAACAATTGTAGACTAGAGGTTGATATCCATGATTAGTAAATAACCTTGTAGATCCTGAATCACACTAACTACTTTAAGTGACCCGCTCTGATACCAATTGAAAGAATGTGTACAAGGTTATACTAAACAACCTAGGGGGGTGAATAGGTTGTCTCTCAATTTTGACAAATCTTTCAATACTAGTGACAAAACCTTGATAAACATACAAATTAACATTCAACATGATTGTTATGAGAAAACAATAAATTCATATATGCTCAAATCTCCACTCTTAGTCTACAAAACATACAACAAGAATCAATGTATCTTATGAACAAATATATTCAATGTAGATAACATTCCATAAGTTGTACTTAGAGTATTACAATGTGATACTTTACAACTTGAATGAAATATCACAAGATACAAAGTTATCTAACATACACAAACAATATTGTATTAAGAAGTCAACTTACATATAAATTTCTATCCACATTATTCAAATAACAATTAGCAATATAAGAGAGATAGGGATAGAGAAAAGTTGACACAAGATATAACGTGGTAAACCTCCGAAGATGAAACATCCACGGGCTAGCAGCCACTGGCAAACAAAATCCACTATTAGATAAGACAAGTACAATCTCTCAAGTGACCACTTCACCTAGAAACTACCCTCATATCCTACTCCAGAAGTTGTCGCCATATACTCAACAATCTGAGGCTTCACACCTCTTGTCAAGACTTCCTTGTTCAGCTTATCCGGATCCTCTTGACCCAAGGCAAGACTTCTTGCTCAACTATCCGATTCTTCCCAACTCTAGTCAAGACTTCCTTGCTCACCTATTCGAATCTTCACGATCCTAGGCAAGACTTCTTGCTCGACTATCTACGGCCTCACGCCTCTAGCCAAGACTTCCTTGCTCGACAATCCGAGGCTTCACACCTCTTTCCAAGACTTCTTGCTCAACACCATAGGTTTCACGCCTATTGTCAAGACTTCCTTCTCACAAGGCATATAGGTGATCCTGAATGCAAAAAGCAAACAAGCACGCAACATAGAATAAGATGATCAACAAATTCTATGGAAACTAGAATTAATCAATGAGCACACAAAGTATATTTTTCTAGTTTATAATCCAAAAGTGACACCACACAAGATGATGCATTAACATTTGAAATGTATGGATTAGGTACACTCCATGAAGATCTAGACATATACAATAAAGTTCACAAAACAAGATTGTCTAGATCTTATACATGAACAAAAATCTAGAGCATGCCAAATTTCCAAACACACACTTTAAACCTAGATTTTATTCATGTTGTTAAAGCTTGAAATAAACTTGTTCATGAAGTACATATTCAAGACTTTAGTACTAACACAAAAATGCTAGAAACACAAGATATGATCAATCAAATATCTAGCAATCATTTAGAGCTTATATTCTTAAAAATAGTCAATTAAACTCTAATAGACTCTAAATATAAAATCAAATGTGCTAATCCTAGATCTATTCAACAAATGAGTTCTTAGCACATGATAAGACTATTAATCATGAAAATAATGTCAATCAAAGCACAAATAGTCTTAGATTCAAAGCTAGCACAATACAATCCCAAACATGTGAAAACATAGGTAAAATCAAAACCTAACTCAACATGTGAGATTTCAACTGAAACTCAATCTAGCTTTTAAATGAAGATCTATCACTCATCAACATTTTTTCAAGTCAAATACACAACAATAGGAAGAAGACCCAAGGTAATTGAACATTAGAATCAAGGAATAATAAGATAAACAACTACCTTGACAATTTCGAGTGCAGTAACGAAAATGGTGCGATCCACAAGAAAAATTTAACAAATGACTTCAAGGTTGCTTGGAGATGATAGAGGACTTCAATACGAAACTTCTCCAACTTGAATCACTCAAATCGGATAAGAAATGAGAGAGATATGGTGATTCAAAGTTGAGAGAAAAAACCTGGAAATTTTCTGCACTACATTTTCTTCTTCCATAGAATGAAAGAAGAGAGAGAAGAGATATATAAAGGAGAAGGAAGAGATATATGTGAAAAGACCAAAACTGCCCCTTCAAGATGCTTTCCCGAGATGGCGCATGGGCATCTCGGGGCAGCAAGGAGTTGCAGCCGAGATGGCCCCGCCCCATCTCGGGTTTGCACCTCATGTTGGCCTTTCGGCCATGGTGCAACCCCCATGCGCTTCCCTCTTGTTCTTCGACTATTCTCTGGCCTTCGAACTCGAAATTTGAATCCGTTTGTGGATTAAAAATCGTAACTCTCTCATGGACATGGAAATATAAGATAGTCAACCGAGAAAATAATAATTTGACTCGATATATGAAGACGAAGACAATATATGAAACATGAGTTGAAAGTGTAGTATCTTTTGATTTAGAACTTGAAATCATTAGTATGAGTAACCGAAATGACCGGAACTCAATCAAGAATGATTTAAGACTAAATCCAAGTTCAATATTCATGTTATAAAAACATATACACATACAAACACAAATCACACTAGAATGCAAACTACATAGAGATAGTTTTCAATCATGCATATTCCAAAACATGTTATTTCCAAACCAATGCATGAGCATTCATCTCCAAGTGTGTGAATGTGTTATACATGGTGCACAACGATGCAGGGACACATATGAATAAAATGTGTGTGTGTGTGCCTAAGCCTTGAAAGAGAAAAGAAAGGTCTTAATATACCTTTGTAGAATCATGAAGCATTTTTCCCTTTGAAGACTTGAACTTGCTTGAATAGTTGTCATTTCTTGTTTGAAACTTGAATCATCATGAATCCTAGACAACTAAACAATACAAAGGAAATGTTGTTTTGGTATAGAATAATGCCAACAAAACTCACGGACCTAACACCACACCCTCCTAATCATGTGTTTAAGTTGAAAAAGGCTCTTTATGGCCTTAAGCAAGCCCCTATAGCTTGGTATGATAGGTTGACTCAATATTTTATTAACAACCAATATAGGAGAGGTGGTATTGATAGAACATTATTTTTCAAGCATTATAACAATGACATTTTTGTTGCATAAATATATGTTGATGATATTGTGTTTGGGTCTACATGTAAAACCATGGTTGATGATTTTGTGAATGTTATGTCAAGAGAATTTGAAATGAGTATGGTAGGTGAACTCAATTACTTTCTAGGCAAGCAAGTGAAACAATCTAGTAATGGTATCATGTTGTCTCAATCTAAATATGCTAGAAATCTTGTTAGAAATTTAGCCTTGAAAGTGGAAAAGATTTTGAAATACCTATGAGTACAACATTAAAACTTGACAAAGATGAAAATGGAAAAAATGTTGATCAAAGTCTCTATAGGAGCATGATAGGTAGCCTTCTCTACCTAATGGCAAGTAAGCCGGATATTTGTTTTAGTGTCGGTTTGTGTGCTAGGTTTCAAGCTAATCCAAAATAATTTCACTTGAAAGCCGTTAAAAGAATCATTATGTATATAAAAGGAACACATAATCTTGGTTTGTTCTATTCCTTTGATACTAATGATATTCTTGTTGGCTATTGTGATGCGGATTGGGTAGGAAACATTGATGATCGTTAAAGTACATCAGGCGGTTGCTTTTACTTGGAGAAATAATTTGATTGCTTGGCTAAGCAAGAAACAAAATTCCGTCTCTCTTTCATCATCCGAAGCCGAGTACATTACGGCCGGAAGTGCTTGCACACAACTTCTATGGATGAAACAAATTCTCAAGGATTATGAGATAATTCAAGGTAAAATGACTCTCTATTGTGATAATATGAGTGCCATTAACATCTATATAAAATGGAGTATAGTTGAAAATTGTGATTGCTCGGTTGAAAAACAGAAATGGAATGACGAGCCACATGCACACACACGCTCATATGTTGAAATCTATTCTCTTTAAAGCAAACATCCGGATGATAATCGGTTTGACCTTGATTGGAAAAGCTTTAGATGGATCGGTGTTGAAATAGTTTGCATATTGATATCACAATAACTCCTTTTATATATGCTTGAAGCATTTTTCACACACACACATTTTTGCTCAATGTGCTTGATTCATTAGCAATGAAAGATTATTTTTGAGAGAATAATGAAAATCTATGATTCTCTTGTTAATGTTGAAAAATAATGGTTTACTATCTTTTATTGCTTGAAATGTGTGATTGTGTGAGTCCCTTGTGAACAAGTTACCTTGCTTATTAATATGTGGAGCATATGTTAAGGAGGAGCTTAGTTTGTTAAACATAGTTCTCTATACAACTTGTTTGCTCAATATCTCATGATTTCATTGTGTATCCCTTATACCTTTATAGACATTTTCAATTGGCATTTATCTCTCTAGGTTGTGTAATATGTTTTTGTCTATTCCTTGTCAAAAAGGGGGAGAAAGTGTTTCCTCACCATGTTACTTGTTTTTGATATAAAGGGGAGACAATCCTTTAAGGGAGAGAAATTTTGGCTTATGAGGGAGAAAGTAAGGGGTAGAAAATTCTTGTGTTTGCATGAGATAAGAAGTGTTAAGGGATCTTTTGTTTGGTATTTTTATATTGTTTATTTATCTCACCTATCTTCTTTGTAGAAGATTTCATTTGGTTGTTCTTGTCTCACAGGTGTTTTGAATGTGTGAAGATATTCTTGAAGACTCATGAAGACATTTTAGTCTAGGAATATCTCTTTGTAATGTGAGGATGTGAGAATGCAATCAACATTGATTATGAGAGATCATTGTATGGTGAGGTAGAGGTTTTGTCATGGAATAGGCAAAGGTGGAGATTGTTAGGTCCCAGGGGAGATTGTTAGGTCCTAGATTTGTGTTGGCTTGATTCCATAACAAAACTTCATTTCTTTGTATTGCTTAGTTGCTTAAGTGGTTCGTGATGATAAGAGCTTCAAGGAAGAAAAGAAACTTCACATGATGAAAAGTTCGTCTTCAAAAGGATTGGTACTATTCTTGGATGCTAAGGTATCGAGATCCTTCTTTCTATTGCAAGGCGTAGGCACACACACACATAATTCATTCATATGTGTCCCTACTTAGTTGTGCATCATTATATGTGCACACACACATAATTCATACATTTGTATCCCTGCATCGTAGTGCATCATTTGGTATAACACTTTCACACACTTGAAGTTGAATGCTCATGCATTAGTTTGAAAGTAACATGTTTTGGAAAATGCCTGATTGGAGACAATCTCTATGTAGTTTGCATTCTTGTGTGAAATGTGTTCGTTTGTTTATATGTTTGTATAACATGGATCTTGAACTTGAATTTAGTCTTAAATCATTCTTTATTGAGTTTCGGTCATTTCGGTTACTCATATCATTGATTTTGAGTTCTAAGTCAAAAGATACTACACTTTCAACTCATGTTGCATACATTGTCTTCATCTTCATATATCGAGTTGAATTCTTATTTTCTGGGTTGAGTATCTTATATTTCCATTTCCGTGAGGGAGTTCCGGTTCGTAATCTTCAAATGGATTTGAATTCGAAGTTTGGAGGCCAAAGAACGGTCGAAGAATGCAAGGAGAGCGCAAGGGGTGAGGTGCGATGGCTTAAGCCATCACCATGCACCAACCCGAGATGGCGCGTGGCCATCTCGGCCCCAAGAGTGTTCTGCCCCAAGATGCCCATGCGCCATCTCGGGGAGACACTAAGGAAGAATGAAAAAATGTCTTTTTGGCTTTTCACTCTTTAAAACCTCTCATTCCCTCTCATTTCATAAGATAAGAACAAGTTGAGAAATTGAAGAACAAGTGCAGAATTTTTCTCTCAACATTTTGATTTTTTGGTTTGTGATAACTTCTTCATTTCTACTCCGAATCACTTGATTCGTTGTGATCTGATCTTCAGTTCATGATTGCATCCTTGTTGGTAAAATCATCTTCTTCTTAGTTTTCTTCTTAGATCTTCTTATTGATTGATGTTATTTGATTAAGAAGCATGATTAGGATGATTTTGATATCATTTTGTTGTTTGCTGATTTTATTTTCAAGTATATCTAGATTTGTGATATATTAAATGATTTGTGCTAAACTTGATAAACATGAAATTGTTTCTAGAAATCCTTTGTTCTTATGCTTGATTGATTGTTTCTAGATCTAATTTCATTTTCTAAGACCTAGGTTTTGTTTCAATTGATGTCTATTTTTTCATATCTATTTTCTTAGTTGATAACATGCTTAATTTGTCTAGATGCATTTGTGATTGATCTTTGAAAGCATAATCTAGTCATCTAGTGCATGTCCATAGAATTTGTTGATCATCATTTTCTATGTTGAGTGCTTGTTTGCGTTTTGCATTTATGATCACTTAGATGCCTTGTAAAGAGGTAGAAAGTCTCATATCTTAGAGTGATTCTTTGATTTGAGCAATTGTAAGTCTTAGCTAGAGTCAGGAGGACTTGGATAGCTAAGCAAGTGGATGTCTCGACAAGATGTGTGAAACCTCGGATTGTTGAGCAAGGAAGTCTTGGCTAGAGGCGTGAGGCCTTGGATAGTCAAGCAAGAAGTCTTGCCTAGGGTCGGGAGGATCCAGATAGGTGAGCAAGAAATCTTCCTAGAGACAGGGGGTCTTGGATAGGAAGTCGACTTAGTAGATCACTAGGTTCAAGATAGAGTGAGAGTGAGAGCTCGTAGAGCATGTGTGATTGCTTGAGTGTGTAACTCTATTTGAAATAGGGGATTTTCTTTTTTCGGTGGTTGTGGAATCAACCCATGGATGTTTCCTCTTTGGAGGTTTTACCAGGTAAATATTGTGTGTTATTGTTAGCAATTTTCATTAAGCATTGTTTAAATTGCATTGTTTTAAAAGAAGATAAAAATTGGAGCATATACCTATTCACCCCCCCCCCCCCCCCCTCTAGGTATATTTCACTACAAAGATAAAGGGAATTTCACACATTCATGCTATGGTTTGCAATTATATCATGCTTATCAAAGTGAAAGTTTTAGCCTACTTGAATTGATGTTAAACCTCATTATCTCTAAGTGCATTCCCTAACTTGTAATGTTCTATGTATTTAAAGCAGTTGGGCTTAATGTGACCTACAATTTTACATTAGAGACAAATGGGAATAAAATATGAGATTATACCTTCCGGAGTAGAAATAGCACTAGTAGGAGTTTGTAGAGATACCTTGTCTTTTAACTTCTTATTAGCCTTAGATCTTCTCTTCATAAAGGTTTCTTGTCATTGACAACATCCGTGCTTATATGAAGTGATGCTAATATGAGCTTTTCCTCAACTACTAAGTCACTTGTACCTCTCTGAGAATTAACAACATGCTTAACCTTTGACACATTGATTAAGTCCTTAATGGCACCCTTTGCAATGTCGATTTCTTCAATATTCTTGCTCCTTCTTCTTCAAAGTAGAGATAATCTCTTCCTTTTCTTGAACTAGCATTCCAACTTCTCTAAGCCTCTTAAGAACATCATTCTTTTCTCCTATAAGACTTTGATTAACCATGACAAACTCATCTACTTGTAATTTGATCAAATCATTCTTCTTCACAACCTCACTTAAAGCCATATCTCTTTGCTTCTTATGGCTCTCTACCTAAGCCAAAAGCTCAAGAGTTGTTGAATTAGAACTATAGTTGTCTTGAAGATTTGGAGCAACTATCTCACTCAAGGATGTTTGGGAACTCTTATCTAGCAAAGTGTGAGAAACCGTTAGTGTAGGAAAAAAACGTACGACGGAAGCGGAAAATTCGATTAGTATATTTTAAAATTTTCTCCTTTAAATGAATGTAAGGATCTCGATTTTGTTATTAGCTAATTTCATGACAAACCACACCATATTTGGGATGATTGTGTAATGGGTAGCTTAGGTCCTCATTGGCAAGCTTCCAAGCAACTCCATGACTTCAAGAGCAAAAGGTATATTCACTTGATTTTGCCTCTTGAAGAGTTTAGGTGCACACACACACTTCAAGCATGATTTGATTCATCTAGCATTTGTGTTATCTACTACTTATATATGTGCATCATCTCACACATTGCACACACTCTTACATGCATTTGTATCAACATACATTTGTGCCCTATTACTTATGTGTGCATCCTTACTCACAATCACACTTGCACTTCATTATTAGTCTTAAGTGTGGTTGTTTTATGTTTACTTCTTTTTCCGTGATTTAATCGAAAAGGTCCACACTTGCTTGATAGTGTGCTTGTCCTAGCATGTTGAGTTACCATTTGAGAAGGTCTTATTCTTCTCTTGGTTAGGTTATATGAAGTAAGGTGTCTAGTTTCAAAAGAGTTGATTTCATTGATTTAAATGCTTTTCAAAACTGACCTTCGCATGGTCTTGTAACCATATCATTTTATGAAATGCTTCATAATAAGTTTTTAAAAAATCTGTACAAACTACGCACCTATATCTTTCCAACAGTATATTATTCATAATATTTCATGACCGTTTGGATTGGTTTTGAAATCTCCAAATTGACCGTAAAAATAGGGCAACTCTATTGTTGTTCGTTTCTGACCTTTGGTTACTCAAATGACCATAATTCTTTCTACAGACATCCAAATCAGTAGAAAGTAGACTTCTATACCTTTCAAACGGTATATTATATGAGAGGTTTCCATGTCGTTTGGTCTTGTTTTAGGTCACTTGAATCTTGAGCAATTGTGTTGTCGTGGCTGCGCTTGTCCACAAGCGCGCCTCAATAGTGCCTCTTAGACAGTAGGTATGCACTTGTGTCGCGCTAGTCGACTAGCACATCTCACCAGCAGATTGAGCAATTTCTGGGTATTTTCCAAAACGATGTAGTTTTGCTCTAGGGCTCATATATACATGCCATCTTCTTTTTCAACTTGTTTTCATAGCTAAGAGAACATATTTTTAGAGTGGGAGAATCTCCATTAGAGAGGGAAAGCTTCAAGCTTTGTGTTTGACTCTCCAAACCCCAAACCCATCTTTATTTTTCATTTCAAGCATCTTTTAAAGCATGGAATTTCATTGAATGGTAAGTAGAGCCTCCATTATTGTTCATTTATTGTTCTAGCTTACCAAGACGTGTCATTTATTGCTTACATTAGCAAATCTTCATATTTATTGTTTATCTATTGATGTTATTACATAATTGAGGTTTGTTTGTTGATAGCTAGCATTTATGTCATATTTGCCCTCTAGCTAATTAGGTTTTATTGATTGCATTTGATGATTGCATTTAATGACCTTGCCATGTTTAATGACAACTCTTGTTGATTGACACTTGTTTGATAACTAGATGTTAAACTTGCAAATCTATATCTAGGTAAGTCTTCATGAGCATTCATTTAGATATTAATATCTAGAATTTGTACTTATTGACATTCTTAAATTCCTAGATAAGAATTTAGTGTTTTGCCTAGCATTATTTGCATTTAGAGTATTTCACATATCCATATAGGTTTTTGAACTCATTATTGAGTTAAAGTCTTGTGGCTTCGGTTTGAAGTTGCACAAGCAAGAGAAGTCTTGCAACTAAGGGTGGGTTAGCAAGCAATTGGTCGGGTGCCACTATAAAAGGCCCAAGAGGGTAGAGTAGGAGGCGTTCACGCCAAGAGTAGTGTATCATGGGATATCACTAGGGACTGAACCAAGAGTGGTGAGTGGCAGTGTCTATAGCCTGAGGTTGTTGTGAGTGAGAGTCTGAGAATCATTTGAGGGTGTAACCTTTTATTTATATATTAGATTTCTATGATTGTGTGCGGCTAGCACAATAGCCTGTGGTTTTTCCCGTTTTTAGGGTTTCCACATAAAAATCAAGTGTTCATAATATTGCTACACTTTGCTTGATGTTGTATGTTTGTTTTGTTGGGTGAATTTTGAATATTGACTAATAAAGAAAAATTGATAATTTACTTGATTAAAGCCTATCCATCCCCTTCTAGGTTGTAGACACAGGTTTTAAGGGTATTTTCTATTGGTATTAGAGCAGGTGCCTAAACCTACTTAGGTTATCCAAGCTCTTATTTGTGTGTCTTGCATTTGTTTGCATTTTTTTGTTGCATTTCATTTGTATTCATTCATTGACTTCACCAAAACACTATGTGTGAGAGTGAAACATTTAGAAAGGGTATTGCTATTACGACCTCTGATATTGAGAGGAAGGAATATGACTCTGATGAGGAGATAACTTTCATGGTTGAGAGATTTAAGAGATTCAAGAGATTCATAAAATCTCAAAAGAAGCGTATGACCTCTAATGTGAAAAAGGAAAAGAGAATGAACTCGAAAGTGAAGAAGGTAAACAAGAAGACCTTGTTCAAGATAAGTGAAGAGTATATGCCTAACTTTATATCATTTGGGGCTTCTTATGTGGGAGGTGAAGAAGGAACAAGGCTGTAAATATTGATCCTAATGAAGAAGAAAATGTTCATGTAGCAACAAGTGAACAAGGCAAATGCCTTAATGAGGAAATTGACTCAATTGATGAGTGTCAAGTGACCCTTCTTAAAGTCTTAAAGCAAAATGAAGAGCTTTCTAAGGAGAATGAGACTTCGAGAATGTGGAAGATTTCCTCAACGGAAAAGATCCGTACCCGAAGAAAACAAGCAAAACTGTCAAATTCAACTTCATCGGTACAAAGAGATCACAGATGAGCAAATGGAAAACATCTTTATTCTTATTTCTAAATTGAAGACTATAGAGAAAGGGACCTCCTTTGATCACTCCTTGAAGAGGGACAATATTGATATGTCCAATTATGAGAAAGAGATTAAAGATTACAACCAACAGATGAAGGCAATGAAGGATGAGCTTGCCAAAAAAGAAAACGCCTTGAAAACTGTGAAGGAAAGAGAGAAGAGGTGCCTTGAAGAATTAAAGAAGGCAAATGTCAAACAACCTCAAGCTCAAGGGAAAATCAAAGCTTCATCCAAGCAACCCTTAACTCAAAGAAAGTCCACAAAAGCCTTGGAAACTCAACCAAAGGCTAGGCAATCCAAAAAGAAAGGACAAGTCCTTGAGAAGTTAATCACCTCCTCCAAGAAGCCAACTTTGAGAAAAGAAGGTGATCATAAGAAGCAATTCATGCAAGTTCAACCACCTAGATAAGCGAAACCAAAAAGGTGCCACCAGTCGGCTCTAACTATAAGGAGAAGCAAACCGGTGCACCATCAAAGACAACCTCATCAACATGGCGATGCTCGGATGAGATTATAGTGCAATGGTATAAATTCTTAATTTGTACCTACTTGTCATTTTTATGGTATGATTGGTCACTTAAGACCCAAAGTGCTTTAAATATATTGAGAGGTGTAGATTAGAGAGCATAAAAGATAAACGGTTGAAAAAGAGGGCTAACTTGCATGAACCTAGGGAACTTAGAAAAATGTCGTTGACCACTGAAAATGATAAAGTTGAACCTAGGAGGGTTAGAAAGAATGAACCTGCTTGCCATAGTACCCATGTGACACCCGTAGATGCAACTAGGTCCATTGGACTTGTTAGGTCTATAGAGCGTCATGCCTCCCATTGACTTGGTTGGTTTTGACCCCATTTTGGGAGCTCAAGCAAAGAGACCAAACTTGCTTGATTTGTTATGTGCAACAAGTTGATTAATTTTATGCTCTTTTATTAACTACATGAGATTCTTTGTTGCACATATATGCTTATATATATTTTTTAATAAGTGTGCACCTTTGCTTTGTTTGTAATCCATGTCATATTTATGTTCAAACGTGTATTTTTAGACTAGGAGAATTAATTGGGAAAGTACATTTGAATGACCTATAATTTATCTCCATGACATGTGAACTTGCTTATTATGACATACTTAAAATGATATACATGAATTGAGTTTGACTGTTTTAATGCAAATGTGTGTGAGTGCAAATGAGAAGACTAATCAATAAGGATTTTGTATCCATGCAATTAATAAGGATTTTATATCCAAATTAGTCTTCTCTCTTTTCTTAATGGTGAAACAAGACCACTATCATACGGATAATTATCCGAAAAAATCTAAGAAGGTGCAATAGTCGCTCATGTCTTGATTTGCTTTTAAGGATTGATATAGTTGCTTTGTTTTCCAATTTTTTGAAACTATATCTTTTTCGCTTATGACAAAAGGGTACAAATTGGTTTGAATTTTTATGGAAACCCTTTTGATGTTTGCTTTGCCAAATACCATTGCTTGAACTTCAATGCTACATGTCTTGTATGCAAAACAACAATTTCACATATTTTCTTTAAATAAAACTCCTTGACTCCCTCTCAATTATTTAATTTTCATAAAGTTGGTGTATATGATTATGCAATGTTTTTGTGTGAATAGCTCTCTTAGCAAAAGCAACTCAGTAGGGGGAGCTCCTTTGCCTATCCCATGATAAAAAGGGAGAGAAGTCTTGAGAAATATAGGGGAGCATTGATTATGCTTTGGGGAGAGATCATTAGAGAGAGTAACCCATTTAGGGGGAGCAGTGCACATGCATTTGTTTATATTGCTTTATTGAGTGCAATTGTTTTTTATGTTTGTTCACCTCACATACACTTATTCTTGGAAAGTGCTTTAGTGCTATTGTGTGTCATATCTACAAAGAAATTGAAGACCTTGAAGACTTAGAATATTAGGTATCTCTTTTTGTAACATAAAAGGGACTCTCATGGACAATCACTAGATTTTTTTTTTGTGTTAGGAATTATTTGTGAGTGGTTGTTTTGTCATGAAATAGCCAAAAAGGGAGATTGTAAGACCTCAATTTTATGATTGGCTTATTTCATGATAAACCACACCACATTAGGGTTGATTGTGTAATGGGTAGCTTAGGTCCTCATTGGCAAGCTTCCAAGCATCTCTATGACACCAATAGCAAAGGTATATTCAATGGACTTTGCCTTTGGAAGAGTTTAGGTGCACACACACACTTTATGCATGATTTGATTCAAATTGCATTTGTGTTGTCTATTGCATATATGTGTGTATCATCTCACACATTGCACACACTCTTACATGCATTTGTGTCCTATTGCTTATGTGTGCATCCATACTCAAAATCACACTTGCACTTCATTCTTAGTATTAAGTGTGGTTGTTTTGTGTTAAATTCATTTTCAGTTGTTTGATCGGAAATGTCCATGCTTGCACGATGGTGTGTTTGTCCTAGCGTATTGAGTTACCATTTGAGAAGGTCTCATTCTTCTCTTGGTTTTGTTATATGGAGTAAGGTTTCTAGTTTCAAAAGAGTTGATTTCAATGATTTAAATATTTTTCAAAATTGACCTTTGTATAATCTTGTGACCATATCTTTTGGTGCAATACTTCAAAATGAGTTTTAAAACTTTCTATACAAACTAGACACCTATACCTTTCCAATGGTATATTACTTATAATATTTCATGACCGTTTTGATTGGTTTTGAAATCTCCAAATTGACCATAAAAATAGGGCAACTCTGTTGTTGTCTGTTTCTGACCTTTGGTCACTCAAATGACCATAACTCTTTCTATAGACATCTAAATCATATATTGTATATTTCAGTAGAAAGTAGACTTCCATACCTTTCAAACGGTATACTATATGAAAGGTTTCCATGTCGTTTGGTCACATTTTGGGTCACTGGAATCTCGAGCTATTATGTTTTTGTGGCTACACCTGTACACAAACGCACCTCACTAGCGCCTCTTGGACAGTAGGTGTGCACTGGTGTGATGCTAGGCAACCAGCGCATCTCGCCAGCAGACTAATTAATTTCTGGGTATTTTTCAAAATGATGTAGTTATGTTGTAGGGCTAATATATACATGTCGTCTTCTTCCCCAACTCGTTTTCAGAGCTAAAAGAACATATTTTTAGACTGAGAGAATCTCCATTAGAGAGAGAAGGCTTCAAGCTTTGTGTTTGACTCTCCAAACTCCAAACCCATCTTCATATTGCATTTCAAGCATCTTTTAAAGCATGGGTTTTTTATTGATTGGTAAGTAGAACCTCAATTATTGTTCATTTATTGTTCTAGCTTACCAAGACATGTCGTTTATTGCTTAGGTAGCAAATCTTCATATTTAATGTTTATCTGTTGAAGTTATGACATGTTTGGGGTTTGGTCATTGATAGCTATCATTTAGGACATATTTGCCTTCTTGCTAATTAGGTAATATTGATTACATTTGATGACTGCATTTAATGACCTTGCCATGTTTAATGACAACTCTTGTGGATTGGCACTTGTTTGATAACTAGAAGTTAAACTTGCATATCTATATCTAGTTAAGTCTTCATGAGCATTTATTTAGACATCGATATCTTCGATTTGTACTTAGTGACATTCTTAAATTTCTAGATAAGCAGTTAGTGTTTTGTCCAGAATTATTTGCATTTAGAATATTTCTCATATTTACATAGGTTGTTGAACTCTTCATTGAGTCAAAGTCTTGTGGCTTCAGTGTGAAATTGTACATGCAGTAGAAGTCTTGCAACCAAGGGTGGGCTGGCAAGAAATTGGTCTGGTACCACTATAAAAGGCCCAAGGGGGTAGAGTAGAAGGGGTTCACGCCAAGAGTATTGTATCAGGGGATATCACTAGGGACTGAACCAAGAGTGGTAAGTGGCAGTGTCCATAGCCTGAGGTTGTCGAGAGTGAGAGTCCGAGAATCACTTGAGGGGGTAACCTTTTATTCATATAGTGGATTTATGTGATTGTGTGTGGCTAGAACAATAGCCTGTGGTTTTTCCCGTTCCACGTTAAAATCAAGTGTTCTTTATATTTCCGCACTTCACTTGATGTTGTATGTTTTTTTTATTTGGTGAATTTTGAATATTGACTAATCAAGAAAAATTTGTAATTGACTTGATTAAAAACTATTCACCCCTTAGGTTGTAGACACACATTTTAAGGGTATTTTCAAAGAATGAACCTTAATCCCTGATTAGTTAACACATAATAAAAGTATCATACCTTTTTCTTGTGACTATTGAAGTTGCACGGAATTGAATCCGTAAGATCTTTCAATCCAATCACGATGTGAATCATCTAGGAGTGTGAACTTCTTACTTTGAATTGTAGGCCTAAGGATGGAAAACATACAAAATCTTTTTCTTTTGTTAGTCACAATAATCCTTCTAGAGAAAAAACAAGAATGTTTGTACACTTGTAAATTATCAATCTATCGTTTCAAACTCGTGTGAACCCGATTCGATTTTGTACACAAAGCCTTTTGATGTAATAAAAAAAAATGATCCCTCTTTTCTCAATGCTTGGCCGAATTCTTCACACAGTGGGTTGGATGAAGTTTTTTTTTATCTATATACGCAAAATAAAAAAAAAACTTCTCTCAATTAAATAGACAAGACTTGGATGAAATCTCACTATCGATTTCTTTTGTTTGGCCGAATTCCACAAGGTCATATATATATAGGTGGCCAAATCCTCCTTTTAGTTAGGAGGATTTACTTGGTAGCCAAGAATCCTCTCTAAAAGGATTTACTTTCACCAAGACTCCTATCATTTTTTAGAATTTTTTTCCACACCAAGAATATTATTCCAACTCATTAGTGTATTTATTCAATAACTAATTATTGGTTATAAATTAAATTGTGACTTTATCGAAAACTTCCTAATTTGACCAATTGTCAATTAGGGTTTTGCAGATACAAATATTCCTAATTTGACTAGATAAATAAATTCTTTTTATTTATCTACTTATCAAATAAAGTATTTTATACTTATCATACTACCAACAATAGTATGACACTAGGAGACTTTCTCCTACTAGAAAAAAGATTTTGACTTTCAATTAAATAATTAATTTATTAACAAATTAATTAATTTTCATTTCGTTAAACATTAAAATAAACAACAATATATTAGGCCAATAAATGTTAGCCCTTGCCTCCAAAGCCATATATAGTTTTTTAATTTTATTAAATCCATTGGACTTTAATAAAAGGTTCACATGTGAACTAGATTCATTCTTACTAAAAAAGAATCAAGTCCATACACACAATTTTTCTCAGAAGATGATACTTTCTTTCATTGTGTTTCCCTTATGACTTTTTGGTTCTCTCGAATTAGCCATTGCTCCACTATTGTCACAGTAGATAGTGAACTGTTTATTCGCATCAAGAACCACTTCCATTCAATCAATAATTGGCAGAGTCGTATAGTATCCTTAGCAGCTTCGCATGCGGCATTCCATGGTGGAATCAGCAATACAAGATTGCTTTAGTACTCCTCCATATGACTGTGCCTCCTCCAAGAGTAAACACAGATCCTAATGTTGATCTACAGGAGTAAGAATCCGACTGGAAATCAGAATCTATATACCCAACAGGAATTAAGTCTCTTTTTGGCTATACAAGCATATAATCTGTAGTTCTTATGAGATAAGTGAAAATAAGCTTGACTCTCGTCCAATGATCAGGATCAGGTTTCAATTGAAACCTGCTAGCAATGCCAACAACAAAACAAATATCCTGTCTAGTGCAGAGCATTGCATACTTGAGACTTCCAGCTGCAGAGGCATATGGAATACTACTCTTTAATTGCTCTTTATGCTCATTCTTAGGAGCTTGTTATTTAGAAAGTTTGATTCCATGTCTGAAAGGTAACATACCTTTCATAGAATCGTGCATGGAAAACCTAGACAAGATTTTATCTATGTATGAGGCTTAGGATAGTGCAATCGTTCTATTCTTTCTATTCCTTATTACTTGGACACCAGAAATATAACATGCTTCCCCTAAGTCCTTTATATCAAATTATTTTGCTAATCATTCTTTTTGATGATGTCAATACACCTACATCGTTTTCGATGCGTAGTATATCATCAAAGTAAAGAACTAGGAAAACCAACTTGTCACCCTTAATCCTTTTATATATATAAGGTTCGTGAAGGTTTTGAATAAATCTAAAACTTTTCACAATTTTATTGAACCTTATGTTCCAAGATGTGGATGCTTGCTTTAATCTATATACGGATCTTTACAACTTGCATACCCTTTCCTCTTCGCCCTTTTCAAAGAATCCTTTTAGGTTGCATCATATTGATGCTTGTTATATGTAAACTTTATCAGATCTACACATCATTGACAAGGTGGATAAGATTGCCAGGTAGATATCCGAATAGGCATTTAGAAAATATCCCACAAGACATCACTAAGGATTAGTAACCCGAATAAGTATAAATGCAAGTACTGAGCAAGACCTGCTCGGGGCCAGGTGATGTCATGTTCTATTCAGGATCAGCTGACGTAATATGAAGAAATCAGAATAAAGAAGTCTAGTACACAACTCGCATACGAACCAAGAGTCATATTAAAATATACAAAGATATCCACGTCGAAGCAGAATTCCAAGAAGAATAAAATACCAAACAGGGAAAAGGTTCCAGATCAGGCAACAACTTTACTTCTTCATGAAGACTGCGCATTTGTAAGGAAATAAGTCATAAATGGACTATATCACTAGAGTCCCATTCGATCTCTATACAATCACCGAAATAGGAAATAAGATAAAGACTACTCCAACAAGTAACCGATTATAATTAAATCTTTCATTACTTGTATAAAGAGGATTAGGGTTCAATGCACATATAAATAAACCCATAATCTTGTCATAAAAGATATAGAAGAGCACACAGAGAGAAAAAAGAGAGATCGAGAGTTGTAAATCTTTATTATTCAACCACCCGTGGATGTTTCTCCGATCATCGGAGTTTTACCACATAAATTTGTGTCTAGTTCAAATTGCATTCTCCTTCTCTTTCTCTTTCTCTTTGAGGTCACAGCTAAAGTCCAATCTTGTTGACTTTCTCACAAATAGAGAAATCGACGTCAACAATTGGCACTAGAAGGAGAGGCTGAACCTCCGATTTAATTAAAAGTAATGGCTAGAAGGGGAAGCAGAAACAGTTATAGGGATGTCCAAAAATCTCCAAATAATTCTCATATTTGCGGTAGTTCACGAGATCTTCCCACGACCACCGAGAACCAACCAATATCTTTGGCGGGGATCTAACAAATCCCTCCGACCAACGAAGACCTGACACGATGCTTCCATGAGGCACTATAACAACTGTTAGTGGACACGGCAAAAAAAAGGGTTGATTTACTAGTTGCAGAGGAAACGTAACCTCTTAATCCCCCATTTACAAGGCTTTATTCGGTTAAAGTTGGGCCGGAAATAGATGCACCAGAAGCAGGTAGGAACTCTGTTCCAATCAATCAAGCTGGAGGTGTAACACGCAATCAGGATAAGGGTCGTGAAATGCCCGAAGAGGAACGACTACACCAAAGGCAGAGCCATGGTCAGATAGCCCATGATAGACACCGCAAGCAGGACCGGCACAGGGATTGGTGGTCATCATCAGAGAATAATGATCGGCACCATTGTAAGCTTCGACATAGAACCATACGTCTACAAGGATCGACCTGTGAGACTCGGCAACAAAAAGAAGAGAATCTAGAAACAGGCAAGGCGGTCACCCGATGGTTTAACCATCATGTAGAATCGATATGAGATAGATATATTATGATTCAGAGCATGACCAGAGAAGTCAAAAACAACAGGTGTCAAATGAACGTGCTGGTTAAACGATATGGGTATAATGACTTATCTGACAATGATTCCGATCGTCCGCTCACTAGGGACATCTTGCGAACCCCAATTCCAGAAAGATTCACGATGCCACATGTAGAACAATTCAAGAAGGATACAGATCTTAAAGAACACGTCAGACAGTATAAAAGTGCTATGGCTCAGTATTCCCACAAAGACCCTTTACTATATCTCAACTTTCCACAGACTCTAGGAGACACAAGCTCAAAATGGTTTGGAAGTTTTGGTGAATTAAGCAGAAGTTTCTAAAGACAATTTCTGGGCAATGTACGCAGGAAAAAATAAGTGGCTTACCTTTCTCAGCTGAAACAAGGGAAAGATGAGTCGTTAAAAAAATACATGGGGAGATTTGGTCAGGCGGTATAGGAAATCAACAGTGTAAATAATAAAGCAATAATTGTTGCATTCATAAACAACTTACAGAATGGATGGATATCTTGTAACCTAAGAAGGGCCCATCTAACCAGATATGCAGATATGATGGACATGGCTGGAGGATATGCACTAGTCGAAGAAGAGGAGTTAGCTTTGGGAGGATGCTACATGTATGGAAGGAAACCAGAACAAAAAGTTGCCGAGTCAAAGGTACAGAACCAAAAGGGAAAACAAAATGGAAACAAGGAAAGAAGTAAGGACAGAGGAAACAGGCGTAATATCGACCAAACCACGGAGAAATTCTGAGCAAAATACACAAAATACACCCCTTTCTAAAAAAAACAGGAAGAAATCCTGGCCATATTAGAAGAGAAGATTCTAGTAAAAGAGCCACATCGACAGCCTCAGTTTGGCCGACGAGATACAACAAAGTACTACAGATTCCATAAGGAAACCGGTCATGAGACTTCCAAATGTTACCAGCTTAGAGACTACATAGAGACCTGCATTCAGGAAGGACACTTACAAGATATAATCTTGAAAAGAGATGAGGTCAGAAACCAAGAAAAAGACTATGGCCATTCATAGCTCCGGTCAAAACTAAAGGGCCAACCCCGAGGCCAATGAAGTAATACAAACAATCTTTGGAGGACCATCAATTGGAAGAAGTAACCGAGAGCGAACTCAGGAAATCAGAGAAGCGGTGGAGGCAAGGCAGAACTTTGATGTCTACTCTACCGAACCAGACCCGAAAAGGGTAAAAGAAGGATGAGACCCAATAATATTCACAGAAGCTGACTTACATGGGGTTGATGTTCGACCAAATGATGCCCTGGTCATAAGTGCCCGAATTGGACACAAGGAAGTCAGGAGAATTTTAATAGACAATGGTAGTTCGACTGATATTCTCAATGTAGTTGTCTACGATCAACTCAAGTTGGATCAAAAGGATTTACAGTCTTTTCATACCACACTCAAAGGATTCGGGGGAGTTGAGGTCAGATCTCTCGGGACGGTAAAGTTGCCCGTAAAAATTGGAGTAGCACCTTGTCAGAGAACAGTATTACTCAATTTCGTAGCATTGTTAGGTTGGCCTTTCTTGAATAAAACTAAGGCCGTAACAGCTACCTACGCCCTATGACCAAATTCCCGACTGAAAGGGGGGTCGGAGTAGTCAAGGGGTCTCAGGAGATGGCTCGAATAGCAAATCTGTCAGTTTACAAAGATAGAGACAATGATGGACAAGTATGCACTATAACACAGCTAAATAAGAACAAAGAGTCACTATTATTCGAGTTTGACCCAAGGAAAGAACTGAAGGAATCAAAAAATGAACCGGTTGAAGAATTAATCTTGAAAAAAGATGAACAAAACAAAAAGATTGGAAGGAAAAGTTAAGCAAAGCCTTACTGATATACTCAAAGAATACAAGGATGTGTTCGCCTGGAGTCATAAAGACATGGTCGAGATAGATGCCCGAATAATATCACTTCATCTCGCGGTAGACTTGAATGTAAAATTAGTAATACAAAAGAGAAGATCATTCAACCTCAAAAGAAGTCAGGCAATCAACCAGGAAGTGGAGAAGTTACTCATTGTAGGGTCAATTAGAGAGATCAGTTACCGTCAATGGGTAGCCAATGTGGTCCTCGTCCAGAAGAAAAACGGTCAGTGGAGAATGTGCGTAGATTTCACAGACCTGAATAAAGCATGCCCAAAAGACAGTTTTCCACTGCCTAGGATAAACCAACTGGTTGATGCCACATCAGACCATAAATTACACAGTTTCATGGACGTCTACTTAGGGTATAACCAAATCCAGATGAATAAGGTTGATGATGAATAAACGGTGTTCACAACCGATCATGGATTACTGTGTAAGGCTTATACTGTTACACAGTAATGCCCTTTGGGCTAAAGAATGCAAGAGCAACATACCAAAGGCTGATCAACAAAATCTTTGCATGACAAATAGGAAGAAATATGGAAGTCTACATAGATGATACGTTGACCAAGAGCATCTCAGCAGATAGGCAAATCTCAGCCTACGGGAAACATTCGATATCTTGAGAAGATATAAAATGAAACTGAATCTGAACAAGTGCCTATTTGGAGTTCCTTTAGGAAGGTTCATAGGTTTCCAAGTTCACCAGAGGGGAATCAAAGTAAACCCTGAAAAGATCCAAGCCCTACAAAAAATGACCTCATTAAGGATGCTAAAAGAAGTGCAGGGCTTAATAGGATGCTTAGCTTCCTTAGGCAGATTTATTTTCAAGGCCACAGACAAATGAGCCCCCTTTTTTAAAGTAACTAAAAGAGGAAAATGACTCGAATGGAACGAAGAATGCGAGCAGGCATTCTTAAAAATCAAAGAGTACCTAGGGTAAGCTCTCATCCTTTCGAAACCAAAAATGGGAGAGATACTCCACTTGTACTTATCAATTACGAAATTAGCAGCAAGGTCAGTTCTAGTCAGAATAGAAGATGGAGTACAAAAGCCAGCATACTATACCAGTAAGGCACTTCTTCCAGCTGAAACTAGTTATTCACAGGCATAAAAAATGGCTCTAGCATTGGTTTCAGCAGCAAGGAAGCTGAGGCCATACTTTCAGGCCCATACAATCCAGGTTCTCACCGATTGCCCACTTAAATAAATATCACAGAAGCCAAAAAAATCAGAAAGACTAGCCAAATGGGCAATCGAGCTAAGTGAATTCGATATCCAGTACGTCTCTATGACATCTCTCAAAGGCCAAGCAGTAGCAGAATTCACAGAAACAAACCTGGAAGCAAAAAAGATATTGCGCAAGAGTTTCTCATGGAAATTATATATCGATGGCTCATCAAACACTCACGGCAGCGGGGCAAGGATCGTAGTATGCACCTTGGAAGGAGATGATATAGAGTGTGCCATGAGATTCGACTTTAAAGCAATGAATAATCAAGTTGAGTACGAGGCACTACTAGCTAGACTCAGAGTCTACAAAGCCCTTGGAACAGAAGAGGTCGAAATATTTAGCGACTCACAAGTAGTTGTTGTAAGGATTATGATAGATAGCAAGAGTGTAATATTGTAATTAACAATCTTTTCATATGAATAAAATGATTTCTAGTTTAACAAATCTTATAGCATTTACAGTTCAATTATTATAATTGTCAAAAGTAAATAATCATAAGGTCAAAAGACTATGAGAAAAGAATAATTGTTCATACATCTAGATATGTATGAGTTAGACACAATTCTTTAGTTAGTCTTGAATAATATTCACAACTTAAGATAGAAGCTTAGGCGCCTTCATCTTGTCAAAGTTGTAGATTCTTTTGCTAGCATTTAGGTGGGATCAAATGTGTTATGATGAGTCTAAAATCATCAAAGTGTGGTGTCTTTGGGCAAAACAATCTAGTGCATTGAATAGGATCAAAATGAAATACTTTATCTAGAACCGTCAACGAATAAAAGTTTTCATTTGAAAACAATCGAAAAGTCTATCTCAATCATGAGATAAATAATGGACTTATGGTTGCAAGTGTTATCATTTGAGCTATCAATGAGTACGATTATATAACATAGTCAATCCTCGATAGTTTGGTGGAATTCATTTGTTAATTGATAGAGGACTTCATTTATAGATATGGACATCGTGGCTCCATTTATTGAATGAGAGTATAATACCATCATATGGATGTTTTGAGGTAATGGATATTAAATCTTAACGTTAAGTTTTCAATAGTGTCCATTGAAACATGGATTCTGGACAAGTAAAAATATCCAAGTTCAAAATGTGGTCATATGAGTAAATATGGTAACTTGGAGAGCTATAGGCGGTCTATGAGCTCTTGGCGATTATTGGTATTCTTCACAAGGATACACTTTCTCCAATAAGGTTGTCTAGGGTATGAGTGAGTGACATCAACTTATTCTATCTTTATTTAAGAGTTCAATTTTAGTTCTTTAGTGGAATGAACTAAAATTAATTAGATCGGACCTAAGTGAATCATTTGTTGAGTGTGATTGGGTTGTGTCTATTGGAGCTTAAATTTAGATAGCCCGCCAAGATCCCCAATCCACACAAACTTGCATGGATCACTTGAAATATTCTACCAGACAAATTTAGGGATCCATCTAGAATTGTATTAAGGCATGAGAACTTGTTTCTTTTTGTAAGAATAGGTCTAGTTTATATGTGGACATTTTATTAAGGTCCAATGGATTTAATAAAATAAGAAAAATAATATATGGCCCATATATATGGTATAGGCGGCAAGGCTATTAAGAATAGCTTAAATATATTTTTTTTTATTTTATTATTTAATTAAATGGAAATTAATTAATTTGTTGATTAATTAATTATTCAATTTAAAGTCAAAATCTTTTTCCTAATAAGAGATAGTCTCCTAAAACTATACTATTGTTGGTAGGTATAGTTAATGTTAAAGACTATATTTGGTAAGTAGATAAATAAAAGGAATTATTTATCTAATCAAATTAGGAAGTTATTTATATGGTTACAAATATACTTTTGAGTTGGATTAGGAGACTTGGTGTTAGGATATAATTTCTTTTTGAAAAGGATTCTTAACCACCAAGTAAATCTACCTAAGGAAAGGATTCTTAACTACCGAGTAATCCCTCTTAGGAAAAGAATAAACTCTCATAATCTATATCAATGATTTTTAAAGAATTCTATGATGAAAATTTCGGCCATGCTTTGTAATTTTCAAGAGGGAATTTGGTATAGCAAGAGAGAATTTTGAGGGAGAAAAATTAGTTTTTGCTCTAGACAAAATTCAATCAACTCATAGATAAAGGGTGTGGAATTCGGCCAAGGAGAGAAGAGAAAAAGAGAACGTTCTTGTTTTCGATAGTACACTTGTATCATTTAAATCAAAAGGTATAACATCGAATCAAGGTTCACGCGAGTTTCAATAAAATTGATTGATAATCCACAAATGGCCAGACGTTCTTGATTTTTCTCTTGGAGGATATTTGTAACTAACAACGAAATAGATTTTGTTTGTTTCTATGCTCAGGTATACAATTTAATGAAAGGGAGCCCACACTCCTAGGTGATTCATGTTCGTGATTGGATTGGAAGATCTTGCGGAATCAATTCGGCGCTTATTCAATCGTCACGAGAAAAAGGTAAGACACTTATATATATATATATATATATATATATATATATATATATATCAATTAATCTAGGGTTAAGGTTCTCGTTGCATACAGGGAAAATGTTTTTATATACGCAAACCCTAATTTCGATTTTCTCACGCTTCCGTTGCGCTTTTGAACCATTCTGTTCGCTACAATTGGTATCAGAGCCTGGTTGTATCCTTGAATAATTGATGTATGTTTTCATGAATCTTTTTCTTTTTTTGTATATATGCATGTTTTAGAAAGAGATGTCACTCTAGGTATTCGCATATATATATTTACATTGGAATGTATGGATATATATATATGTTTTATATGTGGTTTGTTATTGTTCAATTTTGGTCCTAGAATTTAATTTTTTTTTTTTTTGGATTGTAACAAGAAGGGTGGTCTATCATTGCCATAATTTCCTTCTTGGTAGTTGCTAAGTTTTTATTATTTTGTTGTTGTAATAAAAAAAATGCACAATTGTAATAAAAAAAACTGCAGTATTTTTTTATTTAAATTCTTCTGTAATACATTCAAGTATCGAAAACTCGAAGGTTTAAAGAATTAGGAGCAACCGGAACAAGTTTGGGACTGTGCGAGCCGTAACAACGAACGTGTGCGAAGAGCGCGCAGCCACGTTTGTTGTGGCATGGGCTGCACACGGCAGCCCTTTGGTAGCCAAGGGATGTGCATGGCAGCCCTTTATGGGTTTGCCGCATGCACACGCCCATGGGCAAGGGCGAAGGGTGCGCATGCCCATGGGAGGTAGCCGAGGGAGTCCAAATGACGAAGGTCGCGTGAAGACTTGTTCGCCAAGAAAGGAGTTCTTGTATTCCAAGATATATGTAATTTACTTGTTTTTCTAGGATGTACCAAAATTGTAGCTATTTATATTTTTTTAAATATTGAAATGTTTGTCATTGTTTGATAACATGTCATATAGAATAGGAGTGCCACTCATATATCTCTTTTTGTATGAACATGCATTGAATGGTTTAAGTATCTAATTTGGCATCTAGATAATTTGGTAAATCATTCTTTGGAATTCGATCAAACGCCTTAAAACAATTAAGTGGGAGAAGGTGTTTTTGAACACCTACGGCCTCCAAGTTTAGTTGACCTTTATGTTTCGTGAATAACCTCCCAAGAGGTATTCATGAATGAAATTTAGCAAGATACTTCCTTACAAGGATAGACTAGACAATTAGCCCAAACGATATCTACTCCCAAAGGAGGGATATTTGTGAGGGATTATGTTGAAGGTCGATAACTTGGTAACACACTCAATGTGAGTTTATTAATATCCTCCTATAGTGCTTGTTAATAAAATCATAATGCTACAATTGGAAACGTTGGTTGTTATGTTAACAATTAGGTGGGACCTAGTCCAACTAGTAAATGGTGTGTACTCCTAAAGGAGGTGTGACATTTATAGGTGTTGGATCACCGTTGAATTTTTACGATTAAATTATTTTATTTAATTCAAGATAAATAATCAAAAGTGTTATATCATGATTGTTTACTTATATAATTTTTGTTATTAAAAAGAAATCATGACCCCATCCCTAATCAATATCCTAAAAGATAATACTTTAACTGATGATAATTATGTCACATGAAAAAGGAATATTGGGTTGTTGTTGCAAGATGAAAAGTATAAGTTCATTCTGTATACTCCTAAACCACCTACTCCTACTAATGAATCTACTCAGGAGCAAAGTGATGAGTATCAGCAGTGGGTGTCTTCAGAAGAGATGGCTAAATGTACGTTACATTATGGACACCATCTCCGACGTGTTGCAACAGCAACATGAAGAAATGGAGACTGTTGCCGATATAATGATGTCTCTAGAGGAGATGTTTGCTATAAGGTCTAGGATAACTAAGAGAGAGAGGCAGTGACTGCTTTAAGGATCTTAGGATGAAACCTAGATAGGGTGTGAAAGATCACATGATGAAAGTCATAGCACATCTCAATATTGCTGAATTGAATAGTACTGAGATAGATGGTGAGACAAAAATTGACATGATTGTCAACTCACTATCAGATTCCTTTGATCAGTTCAAGTTGGACTACATATTGAACAATAAGGAATACACCTTGCAAGGCCTGATGTAAGATGTTCAAAGTGCCAAAACGATTCTTGTGAAAGTCAAGGGTCAAGAGATTCATATGGTTGGTAAAGTTGCTACTGTTAAGACCTGTCAAAAGGTCAAGTAACATTAGAAGAAAAAAATACTTTGGCCTAACTAGAAGGGGTTTCGGGAAAGGAAAAAACTGAATGAGAATGAATTCAACTTGCATTTAGGCAATAGAGTGTTGGTGTCTACTACTGTAGTGGGAGATATTAGAATCAATTTAGATTTAATAGACGTTTATTACATACCTCAATTCAAGAGAAATTTAATTTCAGTTTCTTGTTTAAATAAATTTGGTTATTCGGTTACTTTTAATAAAACTTTTATTATCAGTAAGAATGACAAAATTTACAAAGGAACATTGGAAAACGGTTTATTCTATTTGCATGGAAATATCTCACACTTGTTAGACATGGAATAAACGGAACGTAATCATAAAAGAGTAAAATTATCAAAAGATGAAACCTACCTATGGCATTTGCGCTTAGGTCATATTAACCTTAATAGAATTAAAAGATTGGTAAGTGACGGGCCTTTAAGTGACTTAAAGGTTGATGATCTACCAACTTGTGAATCTTGTTTGGAAGGTAAAATGACCGAAAGGTCATTTACAACCAAAGGCGTAAGAGCCATTGAATGTTTAGGATTGATACACACTGATGTGTGTCGACCTATGAGCAATCAAGCTAGAGGTGGATATGAGTACTTCATCACTTTCACGGATGATCACTCAAGATTTTGCTATGTGTATCTCATGAGACATAAGTCGGATGCTTTTGATATGTTCAAAGCATTTAAAGCTGAAGTAGAAAATCAGTTTGAGAAACGCATAAAAATCTTGAGGTCCAATCGTGGTGGAGAATATCTATCTGGTGAGTTGCAGCAATATCTTATTGATAATGGAATAATTTCTCAGTTTTCTACATCAGGCACACCTCAAAAAAATGCGGTGGCAGAAAGGAGAAATATAACTCTTTTAGATATGGTTAGGTCTATGTTGAGTTATTCAACGCTACCTAGTTCTTTTTAGGGATATATTTTAAAAACTGCCATGTATATTCTAAACGATGTACCATCTAAGTCGGTTCCTAAAACACTGCATGAGTTGTGGACCGGGTGAAAGCCTAGTTTACAACACTTTAGGACATTTGGATGTCTTGCGCACGTGTTAAAAGGAAAGACAGAAAAGATGGAATCCGGTTTAGAAACATGCATATTTGTAGGGTATCCA
Organism: Dipteronia dyeriana; assembly: GCA_032871835.1. Lineage (NCBI taxonomy): Eukaryota > Viridiplantae > Streptophyta > Magnoliopsida > Sapindales > Sapindaceae > Dipteronia > Dipteronia dyeriana. The sequence goes on along the minus strand of CM065300.1, from coordinate 107,736,493 downwards.
AAAGGAAGAAAAGGATATTATTTTTATAGTCCTTCAGATCTTAAAGTATTTGTTTCGACAAATGCCAAATTTCTAGAAGAGGACTATATGAATAATTTTGTGCCTAAAAGTAGAATTGTCCTAAATGAGCTTTTAGGAGATACAATTCCACAAAAGGTTTCCCCCTACCAACACAAGATCAACAATCTACCATACCTCATCGTAGTGGGAGGGTTGTTAGACAACCCGAGAGATACATCGATCTAAGAGAATCTGTAGAGAATCTTCAGGACGATGATGATCTCTATACGTACTAGGAAGCAATGGAAGATGTTAATTGTCGCCATTGGCAAAAGATAATGCAATCCAAAATTGAATCTATGTTCAAAAACAAAGTCTTGTCTCTTGTAGACTTTCCAAAAGGGATAAAACCCGTTGGGTGCATGTGGGTATACAAGAGGAAAAGAGGAATGGATGGAAATGTGGAAACCTTTAAAGCTAGATTGGTAGCTAAAGGCTTTACATAGAAGAAAGGTATCGATTATGAAGAAACCTTCTCTTCTGTGGCAATGCTTTAATCCATTAGGATACTCTTATCCATTGCGGCATCTCTAGACCTAGAGATTTGGCAAATGGACGTCAAGACATCTTTCATCAATGGAAGTCTTGATAAAAGCATCTATATGATGCAACCAAAAGAATTCATTGAAAAGGGCCAAGAGGAAAGGGTATACAAGTTGCAAAGATCCATATATGGATTGAAGCAAGCATCCAGATCCTAGAACATAAGGTTTGATCAAGCCGTAAAAAGTTTTGGTATTATTCAAAACCGTGATGAACCTTGTGTATACAAAAAGATAAAAGGTGACAAGTTGGTTTTCCTAGTTCTTTACGTTGATGATATTCCACTCATCGGAAATGATGTAGGTGTATTGACATCAATAAAAGAATGGTTAGCAAAACAATTTGATATGAAGGACTTAGGAGAAGCAAGTTATATTCTTGGTATCCAAGTCATAAAGGATAGAAAGAATAGAACAATTGCATTATCCCAAGCTTCATACATAGATAAAATCTTGTCTAGGTTTTCCATGCAAGATTCCAAGAAAGGTATGTTACCTTTCAGACTTGGAATCAAACTTTCTAAGGAACAAGTTCCTAATAGTGAGCATGAAGAGCAATTCATGAGTAAGGTTCCATATGCATCGACAGTTGGAAGTCTCATGTATGTAATGCTCTGCACTAGACCGGATATTTGTTTTGCAGTGGCATAGTTAGCAGGTTTCAATCGAAGCCTGGTCCTGATCACTGGACAACAGTCAATAATATTTTCAAGTATCTTAGGAGAACAAGAGATTATATGATTGTATACTCTCGAGGGGATTTTATTCCCATTGGGTATACAGATTCTGATTTTCAATCAGATTCTGAGTCCATGAGATCAACATAAGGATCTGTGTTTACTATTGGAGGAGGAGCAGTCATATGGAGGAGTATCAAGAAATCTTGTATTACCGATTCCACCATGGAAGCCAAGTATGTAGCCGCATGCGAGGCTGCTAAAAAGACTATCTGGCTTCCCCAATTCCTGATTGACTTGGAAGTGGTTCCTGATACGAATAAGCGGATCACTATATATTGTGACAATAGTAGAGCAGTGGCTAATTCGAGAGAACCAAGAAGTCATAAGAGAGGGAAACACATTGAAAGAAAGTATCACCTTTTAACGAAAATTGTGCATAGGGGTGACGTGACGATTACCAAGATCACGTCAGCAGAAAATCTAGCGGATCCCTTTACAAAGGCTCTTCCTCAAAAGAGTTTTGATGGGCATCTAGAGAACATGGGGATGAGAGATATGACACATTTGCTATAGAGCAAGTGGGATATTGTTAGGATTATGCTCAATAGCAAGAGTATAATATTGTAATTAACAATCTTTTCATATGAATAAAGTGATTTATAGTTTAACAAATCTTATAACATTTATTGTTTAATTATTATAATTATTAAAAGTAAATAATCATAAAGTCAAAAGACTATGAGAAAAGAAAAATTGTTCATACATCTAGATATGTATGAGGTAGACACAATTCTTTAGTTAGTCTTGAATAATATTCACAACTTAAGATAGAAGGTTGGGCGTCTTTATCTTGTCAAAGTTGAAGATTCTTTTGCTAGCATTTGAGTGGGATCAAATGTGTTATGATGAGTCTAAAATCATCAAAGTGTGTTGTCTTTGGGCAAAAGAATATAGTGCACTGGGTGCATTGAATATGATCAAAATGAAATACTTTATCTAAAACCGTCAATGGATAAAAGTTTTCATTTGAAGAGAATCGGAGAGTGTATCTCAATCCTGAGATAAATGATGGACTTATGGTTACAAGTGTTATCATTTGAGCTATCAATGAGTACGATTATATAGCATAGTCTATCCTCGATAGTTTGGTGGTATTCATTTGTTAATCGATAGAGGACTTTATTTATAGAGATGGACATCGTGGCTCCATTTATTGAATGAGAGTATAATACCATCATATGGATGTTTTAAGGTAATAGATATTAAATCTTAACGTTAAGTTTTCAATAGTGTCTATTGAAACATGGCTTTTGGACAAGTAAAAATATCCAAGTTCAAAATGTGGTCATATGAGTAAATATGGTAACTTGGAGAGCTATAAGCAGTCTATGAGCTCTTGGCGATTATTGGTATTCTTCATGAGGATACACTTTCTCAAATAAGGTTGTCTAGGGTATGAGTGAGTGACATTAACTTATTCTATCTAAATTTAATAGTTAAACATTAGTTTTTTAGTGGAATGAACTAAAATTAAATAAATCAAACCTAAGTGAATCATTTGTTGATTGTGATTGGGTTTTGTCTATTGGAACTTAAATTTAGATAGCTTGCCAAGATCCCCAATCCACATGAACGTGCATGGATCACTTGATATATTCTACCCGACCAATTTAGGGGTCCAACTAGAATTGTATTAAGGCATGAGAACTTGTTTGTTTTTGTAAAAATAGGTCTAGTTCACATGTGGATTTTTTATTAAGATCCAATGGATTTAATAAAATAAGAAAAATAATATATGGCCCATATATATGGTATAGGCGGCAAGGCTATTAAGAATAGCTTAAATATATTATTTTATTATTTTATTATTTAATTAAATGAAAATTAATTAATTTATTGATTAATTAATTATTTAATTAAAAGTCAAATTTGTTTTCCTAATAGGAGATAGTCTCCTAAAACTATACTATTGTTAGTAGTATAGTTAATATTAAAGACTATATTTGATAAGTAGATAAAAAAAAAGGAATTATTTATCTAATCAAATTAGGAAGTCTTTAATATGGTTACAATTACACTTTTGAGTTGGATTAGGAGTCTTGGTGTTAGGATATAATTCCTTTTTGAAAAGGATTCTTAACCACCAAGTAAATCTACCTAAGGAAAGGATTCTTAACTACCAAGTAATCCTTCTTAGGAAAAGAATAAACTCTCCTAATCTATATCATTGATTTTTAAAGAATTCTATGATGAAAATTTCGGCCATGCTAGGTAATTTTCAAGAGAGAATTTGGCATAGCAAGAGAGAATTTTGAGGGAGAAAAATTAGTTTTTTCTCTAGTCCCAATTCAATTAACTCATAGTAAAGGGTGTGGAATTCGACCAAGGAGAAAAGAGAAAAAGATAACATTTTTGTTGTTGATAGTACACTAGTATCCTTTACATCAAAAGGGTTTTGTGTACAACATTGAATCAAGGTTCACGCGAGTTTCAATCAAATTGATTGATAATCCACAAGTGGCCGGACGTTCTTGATTTTTCTCTTGGAGGATATTTGTAACTAACAACGAAATAGATTTTGTTTGTTTCCATCCTCAGATATACAATTTAAAGAAAGGGAGCCCACACTCCTAGGTGATTCACGTTCGTGATTGGATTAGAAGATCTTGCAGAATCAATTCGGCGCTTGTTCAATCGTCATGAGAAAAAGGTACGACACTTTTATATATATCAATTAATCTAGGGTTAAGGTTCTCGTTGCATAAAGGGAAATTTTTTTAATATATGCAAACCCTAATTTCGATTTTCTCACGCTTCTGTTACGTTTTGAACCTGTTTATTCCCTATAGTTTTCAACCAAGTCCTGGACGAATACAAATACAGAGATGAAGGTATGATAGCTTATCGTGACATAGCAAAACTACTCCTTCAGAAATTCAAGAAATATAAGATTGCCCATATCCCAAAGAGGAGAATGAAAAGGCAGATGCCTTGTTCAAGCTAGCATTAGCAATGACCACAATCAGGATAAAAGCAATTTCGATCCCATATCTCCTCAAACCAAGCACAGTTGCGCCAAAAAACTTTGAAATCTCAGAAATCCGAACACCGTCAAACGGTTAGACTATTCAGCTAAAAGAGTTCCTGGAAGAAGGTGTGCTCCCAGAAGATCCCCTACAAGCCAAACGTATCAAGTATCGGTCAACAAGATACACATTGATCGGAGGAGAACTGTACAGAATGGGGTTTTCCTGAACACTCCAAAGTTATGTATCAAAGGAAGATGCATGTCAGATACTACAGGAAATCCACAGTGGAGTATACGGAAACCATACTAGGGGTAAAAGTTTAGCACACAAGGTACTCAGACAAGGTTATTATTGGCCTACTTTATTCTCGGATGCACAGCAATGTTCGAAAAGCTGCAATGCAAGTCAAAGGATTGCTAACGATATCTGACAACCCCCTGAACAACTTAGAAGCCTTACGTCCCCATGGCCATTTACCATATGGGGCTTGGACTTAATTGGCCCAATGCTAGCAGGGACAAGGGGTGGAGCGAAGCATGCAATAGTAGTCGTTGATTATTTCACAAAGTGGACAGAAGCTGAAGTATTAGTGCACATCACAGAAGCAAATACCATAAATTTCTTGAAGAAAAATATACTTTACAGGTTTGGAGTCCCAAGCACTATCATCACTGACAAAGGCACGCAGTTCGACAATCTGAAATTCAGACAGATGTGCAAAGAGTACCAAATTATCAATTACTATACCACACCTGCCCACCCTCAAACAAATGGGCAAGCTGAAGCAGTAAACAAAATCATCAAGCACACACTCAAAGCAAAGCTAGATTCCAAGAAAGGAAGTTGGGTTGAAAAACTTTCTGAGGTATTATGGGCATATCTGACGACAACAAGAACTTCAACAATAAAGATTCCATTCACTTTAGCGTTTAGAACAGAAGTTGTTATCCCCAAGAAACATTGTATGCGTCACCTAGGGTCAGGCTATATAATGAAGACCCAAATGTTGATATGCTGTTATAAAGTCTATATGAGCTAGAAGAGAAAAGGGAGAAATCTCGAATACGAAATATGGTATATCAACAAAGAGTGGCTTGCCACTACAATTCCCATGTTCGAATCAGGAAATTCCAACTAGGAGACCTGGTACTCAGAAAGGTGTTACTGAATACAAAAAACAAAGTTGCAGGTTCCTTGGCTGAAAAGTGGGAAGGCCCGAACAAGATTGAAGGAGTAGCTGGTCATGAAGCATATTAGATTGCACGACCAGATGGAGGATGCAACACCCAGTATTTGAAGATTTTTTATTCCCTGGCTGACAAGTGGGAAGGCCCGTACAAGATTGAAGGAGTAGCTAGTCATGGAGCATATTAGATTGCATGACCAGATGGAGAATGCACCACTTAATATTTGAAGATTTTTTATCCTTGAAATTGTTTCCCTTTTAGTTAGAACAATTTGCCATGTCAATTATTAGTTTTGAAATTTAAATCATTGTTAGTTTTGCAGTTATAAACAAAAACCAAACTCAAGATTTTTGAAATCTAAAGCATATGATAATAAGAACATATGAAAGACGAGCATGATAATAAGAACATGCAAATAGAATGCTCGGAACCATTAATTTGGCAAAATTCCTGAATGGGCGGAGAAGCTCGAAGGAGCACGCCAGCCGAGCAAGGTCAGCCGACCTTAGCAAAAAGGCAAACCCGATGCACCAGATTCTGGAAAACGGCTCTGGGTGCTATCGGGAAAAATCCCGGTGAAATGCGCAGTTGTGTTAAGCAGTTCAAAAGCTTAACGATACTGTAAGTACAGACAAAACTAAGGAGACGTCCTTAGTAACTTGTGTGAGGACTCAAACATATGATCATGGTGAGCCTTGATGTAATGTTTGGGTAGCAACCGAGTATGAAATGCGAGTATAAATCTACTCACTTGTTTCAAGATGGCTCGGTTAATAATATAAGCCAATTTAATAAGATTGTTTGGCGTTAACAAATTGTTCCGGATAACGAAACCAAGTTTAATAAGATACTCAGTAAAGGTACTCGAAAAAAATCAGCCAGTTTAATAAGATACTTGGCGCGAAGAAATAAAGTTAGCCGATAAAAAGTTTTTGGCAAAACCAAGTCAAATAAGATACTCGGTAAATTTACTCGGGCAATAAATCAAGCAGGTTGGATACAAAATATTTGGCAGAACAAAACAGTTGGCAAAAAATATGGAATTTCATTAATCAATTGTAAATTACAAAGCGCAAGAATTTTATACAAACACCAAGGCTAAAGTGAGTATTTGGAGCTTTTGCTAATACTCGGGTCAGGAACCATTTCGTATTCATGAAGGATACTCTCATTTGACGGCCAGAAGATTGTGTCAACCAAGTCATCCATCCATTCACTATAATTTGTTCCCTGGATCAGACCAACGTCAGCCTTCGACCCATCTGTACCAGCTTTCGGATTCGTATAAAAGGTTGAAAGAGAATGCTCTGACTGGATCTCCAGGTACATAGAGTGAGGCTTTTTACCTTGACTTCGGCAGTACGCCCTACACTCTTTCATTTGAGTTTAAAGATATTCTAAGGACCGGTCCACGTGGTTCTTTATCGATAACTCCCAGTTAGTTCAAACCTTATCAATTGCCCGATTCTTGACTTTGAAAAACTCTCCAGCTGAGACCAACCTGAAACTTCAGAATAAGCAAGGCTTCATAAGCCAGAGACCTTTTGAAATGGTTAACCCCTTTGACCTCGAGTTCCAGCCTAGTATCCTTTGAGGGGGACTCGACTGTCAGTGTTTGGCACTCTAGATCTTTGATTTTCTGTTTATAAGATGACCTGGCCCGATCAGCCTCTTGTTCAGACTTGAGCATCGATTCCTGGGTAGCGGAGAGTAAATTTTGGAAGGATATAGCCTTCTCTTTTGCCACAAAAGCTCTCTCCTCTGCCTCTATCTGCTTAGCCAAGCAATGATTAGTGAACTCTTGAGCAGAGCCCACTTCTCTTTGATAAGCCGCCTCAACTAGAGCACGGTTATCCTCACTTTCCTTCAGCTGAGCTTCAAGACGCCTTATTCGACCGGCTTGATGTTGTTGCATCTGAACCAACTCAGCAAACTCGGCCACCATCTATAAGGAAGTTAAATTAAAAATATGGCAGGAAAAAGACTTGAAAAAAGTTGGGAGAGTAGAACTTACATAAGATGCACCGTTGAAATTATTCTGAAGACTGCCTGTTAAATAGCCATTCCTGAAACAGCTCCAGTAGTAATCCCAAATGAAAGCCCAACCGGATGACATCGCCCTCAACATATCCTAGGGAAAAAGATAGGAAGAGCCTCCCGAGGATTCAGCCCTAACATCTTCAGCCTCAAGAGGTAAGTTGCCCATGTTCCGATCAGAAGTTTCTGCTCCTGCTGATGCTTCAACATGAACTCTTGGGAGAAACTCAGCCTCTGTATCTTCATCACTTGATTCAATAAAAGAAACTACCCAAGGGACCTTATAAGGATGAGTTGGGGATTCGATCGTTTTCTGTTTCTCAGCCCGAGTGCGATGGAAGCTGAGATCAGTCGAAGGGTTTTCTGATCAACATCTCGGAAAGATCTAAAAAAGTCAGGATCTAAATTTGCTTGCCAATCAGAGTTTTTATCTCTATCCCCGGCATTCAACCGCTCGGTAGGAACCTCAACCGGGGAGCTCGACTCACTGGGCCCCTTGCCAAGACCATCACTTTGCCTCATCTCGTCTTCAGGCAACTTCTGAGCATGGTCAGCAGGGCCACTAGGACCACTAGATTCCCCTACGGTTGACTGAATGACTTCTTCAGGGATGTACTTAGGGATCTGCTCGTCAGCCTCATCAGATTCCTCATCTGATTCAGGTAGAGCAATGCCTTGCTTTGACGAAAAGCTTCTTTTTCGCTCGCCTGAAGGATCGATTTCACCTGGCGAGTTTGAACGTCGTAGACGATGTCCAATTCATACACTTAACGATAAAAAGAACCATGTCAGAAGTAATATAGGCATGAAAAAGATTGGGAAGACCGCTTACGTCGCCTATGATAGCCTGAAATCTGGCTAAAGAAGTCGAGCTCTATCATCTTCTTCTCGCTGAAAAGATAAGACCTATTTTTTTTTTCCAAAGTACGCACTGCAGCCCGAACAAGTCTGGTCAGTTCAGCATCGGAGAGGTCAAGTTTTTTCTTTTTCCATATATCATGGGAACAAAAAAAATGGGGAACCTTTAACACTGTCTGATTCTTTCTGGCCGAGAAAGTAACTTAAAGTCCTAAGTTTCCTTCGGTAGAAAACCAACTATTCTTCCAGTGCTTGTTCAACAAAAAGGAATCCTTAGACGAAGCCTTTCTTTTTGGCATCATCAGAGGTTTCAACTCCCCGGTTCACTTTTGTCCCCCTAGGGACCCAGTAATCTGGCGAATTGGACATAAGAAAATAAGTCCTAGTCCGACTAGATTGCCTTAGTGTATAGAAGTGCCTGATTTCACTCTGGGAAGGTGATAACAGGTTCATCCGGCTCCACATATGCCACACACACATCAAGATCTTATAGTAATTCTGGGCCGGTTGGGCCGGAGCGATCCTTGCTTCAGCCAGTAACCAGGCAATGAATGGCTGGAGAGGAAGAGTGACACCGCAACAAAGTGTGGACTCATAAATCGCCACCATACCCAGGGGAGGATTCCATGCGGCTCTATCACCAACAGGAGACATTTTAGCCGAGTCATCCAAGTCGAATCGAGCATGATACTTCTCGATCTCATCTTTCTCGACCACATTCAGCTCGGCGTCATACCCACTCGGGCGATTGACAAAAAAAGGGATATGAGATGTTCTAAACTCCTCTTCAACATCCTTCTCATCAACAATTTACTCCCTGATCCGAATGCTGCCCGAGCTGTGCTTGTAGACCTCATTTTTACTTTGATGTTTTCCCATCCTGGATCGAAGAGGTACCCTGTGATCAGAAACGATAGATTCAGAACTAGATTATTCAGAACTAGAACTTACACTAGAGTCAGGATAAAGCTTGGAAACGTCGACATCTAAAAAAGAAGGTTCATCAGGAGGGATCTCCCCCAACAATCTAAGAACACAAGAAATTAAATGAAAATTTTCACGATCAAGGTCTTCGAAAGCTATAGCGAAAAAGCGTTGTCAAGAAACAGGATCTATCAAAACTAACCTTGAGAATAAAGGAACTGGCTGTAAAAACTTCAACTGAGAATAGAGGAAAATTTCTGCACAAGAAAATCTGGGTTGGAAATTTCTGGTTTGAGTGTGAGAATGAACCTGTGCAACCTCATTCAGTGGAGCTTTTAAAGGGATAATGATAGGAAACCCTAGGTTCTCAAAAGCGAGAAAAAATCGAAGACAGATTTGATGACGTAGGTGGCGCACCAGGAGTTGCTCAGGTCGTTTCTCATAAATGATATCGAGAAATGAAGCGGTGGAAGACACGTGTCAATAAAAGAACTGACCAAGGCCATCGGGATTCCAAAATGTCGTAATCATTGAGATTTCACTTAAATGGGCAAATTGAATTTACTTGGTCACCATTAAGACACTACATTATGACAAGACACTTACTCTAGCGTCAACGAGGTGTAAGAAATTAAAGGGTTGATTAAAATACTTTCACCTGGAACAAATTCCTACTCGTTAAAAATATTTTAAGGGGGTATTGTTATATGTAAATTTTATCAGATGTACACATCATTAACTAGGTGGATAAGATTGCAAGGTAGATATCCGAATAGGCATTCAGAAAATATCCCGCAAGATTTCACTAAGGAATAGGAACCCGAGGAATTATAAATGCAAGTACTGAGCAAGACCTGCTCAGAGCTAGGTGATGTCATGTTCTGCTCAGGACAAATATGAAGAAGTCTGAATAAAGAAGTCCAGTACATAACTCTCATACGAACCAAGAGTCATATTAAAATACGTAAAGATATCCATGTCGAAGCAGAATTCCAAGAAGAATAAAATACCAAACAGAGAAAAGGTTCCAGATCAGGCAACAACTTTATTTTTTTCAAGAAGATTGCGCATTTGTAAGGAAATGAGTCCTAAATGGACTATATCACTAGAGTCCCATTCGATCTCCATACAATAACCGAAATAAGAAAGAAGATAAAGACTACTCCAACAAGTAACCAATTATAATTAAATCTTTCATTACTTGTACAAAAAGGATTAATCTCGTCATAAAAGATATAGAAGAGCACACAGAGAGAAAAAAGAGAGATCGAGATTTGTAAATATTTATTTCAATAGTTGATTTTGGCTTGGTTGATTGTTCAACCACCCATGGATGTTTCTCCGATCATCAAAGTTTTAACACGTAAATTTGTGTCTAGTTTCAAATGGCATTCTCCTTTTTTTCTCTTTGAGGTCATGGCTAAAGTCCAATCTTGTTGACTTTCTCATAAATCGAGAAATCGACGTCAACAATGTTTTCATCAAGACTTCCATTAATAAATGTTGTCTTGACATCCACTTTCCAAATCTCTAGGTCTAGAGATGCCGCAATGGATAAGGGTATCCTAATAGATTTAAGGATGTCCACATGAGAGAAGGTTTTCTCATAATCGATACCTTCCTTCTGTGTTTAACATTTAGCCATCAATATAGCTTTAAAGGTATCCACATTTCCATCCATTCAGCTCTTCCTCTTGTATACCCACTTGTACCTAATGGGTTTTATCCCTTTAGGCAAGTTCACAAGAGACCAGACTTTGTATTCTGAACATAGATTCAATTTTTGATTGCATTGTCTTTTTCCAATGGCAACAATCAACGTCTTTCATAGCTTCCTTGTACGTATAGGGATCATCATCGTTCGAAAGATTCTCTACTGATTCTCTTAGACCGATGTATATCTCGGGTTGTCTACTAACCCTCCCGTTGTGATGAGGAATGGTAGGTTGTTGATCTTATATTTGTGCTTAACTTACAACTGGGCTAGGTTATGGAAGCTCTTGTTGATTTGTATCTCCTAAAAGCACATTCATGACAATTCTACTTTTAGATACAAATTATTCAAATAGTTCTTTTCTAGAAATTAAGTATTTGTCAAAAAAAAAAGTTTAAGAGCTGAAGGACTATAGAAATAATAACATGTGGTTCTTTTTGGATACTATACAAATACGCAAGTTTCTGAACGAGACTCCATCTTTTTTGTTCTTACTTTTAACATGTGTGCAGGGCATCCAAATATCCTTAAGTGTTGTAAACTTGGCTTTTGCCTAGTCCATAACTCATGCGATGTTTTAGAAACCGACTTAGATGGTACGTCATTTAGAGTGTACATAGCATTTTGTTAAGCATATCCTCAAAAAGAATTAGAAAGAGTTGAATAACTCAATATAGACCTAACCATGTCCAAAAGAGTTATACTTCTTTTTTCTACCACCCATTTTTGTTGTGGTGTACCTGGTATAGAAAATTGAGAAATTATCCCATTATCAATAAGATATTGCTGAAACTCACCAGATTGATATTCTCTACCACGACCAGACCTCAAATTTTTATGTGTTTCTCAAAATGATTTTCTACTTCATCTTTAAATACTTTGAATATGTCAAAGGCATCTGACTTATGTGTCATGAGATAAACACAGCCAAATCGTGAGTCATCATCTGTGAAAGTGATGAAGTACTCATATCCACCTCTAGCTCGAATGGTCATAGAACCACACACATCAGTGTGTATTAATCCTAAACATTTGGTGGATCTTATGCCTTTGGTCATGAACGACCTTTTGGTCATCTTACCTTCCAAAAAAGATTTATAAGTTGATGGATCATCAACCTTTTAGTCATATCTAGGTTAATACGACCTAGGCGCAAATGCGATAGGTAGGTTTCATTTTTGATAATTTTACTCTTTTACGATTAGGTTGCATTTGTTCTGTGTCTAACAAATGAGAGATATTGCTATGCAAATAGAATAAACCATTTTCCAATGTACCTTTGCAAACAAATTTATTTTTCGTACTGATAATAAAACCTTTATTAAAAGTAACCGAATGTCCAAATTTATTTCAACAAGAAACTGAAATTAATTTCCTCTTGATTTGAGGTATATAATAAACGTCTATTAGATCTAAATGCATATATGAATCTAAATTAATTTTAATATCTTCCACTGCACTGGCAGACACCAACGCTCTATCGTTTAAACGTAAATTGAATTCATTCTCATTAAGTTTATTCCTTTCCTAAAACCCCTTCTTCCTTTTTGTTCAAAGACTTTGGGCAATTTCTTTTCCAATGTCCCTTTTCACCACAAAGAAAACACTCTCCTTTGATCTTGGTTAATTTCTCGGTCTCCTTCTTGGTTAGCCCAAGTTGCTTTTTCTTTTGTTGTTTCTTGACCTTCTTACGGGTCTTAATAGTAGCAACTTTACAAACCGTATGAGACTTAACCCTTGCCTTTCACTAGGATCTTCTCAGTGCTTTGAACATCTTGCATCATGCCCTATAAGGTGTATTACTTATTATTCAAGGTGCAGTCCAACTTGAACTAATCAAAGGAATCTGATAGTGAGTTGACAATCATGTCAATTATCATCTCACAATCTATCTCCGCACCATTAAGTTCAACAATGTTGAGATGTGCTATTACTTTCGTCATGTGACTTTTCATAGACTATCTAGGCTTTATCCTAAGATTCATGAAAGCAATCACTGCCTCTCTCATAGTTGTCCTGGACTTCATAGCAAATATTTCCTCAAGAGACATCACTATTTCAGCAACAGTCTTCATTCCTTCATGTTGCTATTGTAACACGTTGAAAATGGTGTCCATAATGTAATATTTGGCCATCTCATCTGAAGTCTTCCACTGTTGATACTCATCTCTTTACAGCTTAGTAGATTCATAAGTAAGAGTTGGTGGTTTAGAGGTACACAGAACAAACTTATGCTTTTCAGCTTGCAACAACAACCCAATTTTCCTTTTCCATGTGACATAATTATCACTAGTTAAAGTATTATCTATTAGGATGTCGATTAAGAATGGGGTCATGATTTCTAATTAATACCAAAATTATTTAAGTAAACAATCATGATAAACTATTTTGAATATTTATCTGGAATTAAATAATATAATTCAATCGTAAAATTCAATGGTGATCCAACACCCATAAATTTCACACCTCCTTTAAGAGTTCGTACCATCTACTAGTTGGACTAGGTCCCACATAATTGTTAACATAACAACCATCGTTTTCAATTTTAGCCTTACGACTTTCCTGACAAGAACTCTTGGGAGGATATTAATAAAATCACATTGAGTGTGTTACACAGTTATTGACCTTCAATATATTCTGTCACGAAATTCCCTCTTTTGAAAGTAGATATTGTTCGAGTCAAGTTTCTAGTATATCCTTGTAAGGAAGTATCTTGCTAAATTCCAATCGTAGATACCCCTTGGCGGGTTATCACATGAAACATAAAGGTCAACTAAATTTGGAGGCCACAAGTGTTCCCAAACACCTTCTCCCACACAAATGTTTAAGGCGTGTGATTGAATTCCATACAATGATTTACCAAGTTATCTAGATAACAATTAGATAACTAAACCATTCAGTGCATGTTCAAACTCAAAGAGATATATGAGTGGCACTCCTATTCTACATGACTTGCTATCAAACAATAACAAACATTGCAATATTTATGGAAAAAATAAATAGCCACAATTTTGGTCCGTCATAGAAAAACGAGTAAATTACATTTGTTTAAAATACAAAACCCTAATCCTAACTTGGCAAACAAGTTATCAAGAGGTGCCATCTAAAGGTCTCATATCCTGGCACTTGCGCGTTTGAACCTTTGTACGGCTACTCTGGTTTCGTTGCTACTTTTAATGCTTCGAATTCTTCAATTCTTCGATTCTTTGAAACTTGAATATATTACAATATTTTTTTATTATAACAATAAAATAAAATAAAAAACTTAGAAGGAAATTATGACGATGATAGGCACCTTTTTGTCACAATTCCAAAAAAAAAATACATTTAAATTCTAGGACCAAAATTGAGCAATAACAAATCACATTATAAAAACATATATATATATATAGCCATACATTCAAATGTAAATATATATATGAATACCTACAGTGACATCTCTTTCTAAAACATGTATATTTACAATAAAAATAAATAGATTCACGTATATATACATCAATTAATCAAGGGTACAACCAGACTATGATACCAATTTGTAGAAACCAACGTGCGGCAGAAGTGAAATATTTGATTGGTATATTTTTTTATAAATTCCTTTAAAAGAATGAACCTTAACCCTTGAATAATTAACATATAATAAAAGTATTGTTCTTTTTTCTCGTGACGATTGAAGTTACACTAAATTGTATCCGAAAGATCTTCCAATCCAATCATGAACGTGAATCACCTAGGAGTGTGAGCTCCTTTTCTTTGAATTGTAAACCTGAGGATGGAAAAAAAAAACAAATTCTTTCTTTTGTCAGTCACAATAATCCTCCAAGAGAAAAAACAAGAACGTTTGGTCACTTGTGCATTACTAATCGATTGATTGAAACTCGCATAAACCCGATTAGATTTTGTGCACAAATCCTTTTGATGTAAAGGATACTAGTGCACTATTGAATACAAAAATGTTCCCTCTTTTCTCTATGCATGACCGAATTCTTTACACAATGGGTTGGATGAAGTTTTTCTTTTGTCTATATAAGGAAAATAAAAAAATAAACTTCTCACAAGTCTCACGAACAAACCTTGGCCGAAATCTCTCTATAGGTTTCTTTGGCTTGGCCGAATTCCACAAGGTCATACATATAGGTTGCTAAATCCTCTTTTTATGAGGATTTACTGTGTGGCTATGAATCTTCTCTCTAAAAGGATTTACTTTCACCAAGACTCCTATCAACCTTTGGAATTCTATTCCACACCAAGAACACTATTCCAACTCATTAGTGTATTTATCTAATAACTAATTATTAAATATAAATTAAATTGTGACTTTATCAAAAACTTCATAATTTGACAAACTGCTAATTAGAGTTTTAATGGATATCAAACATTTCTTAATTTGACTAGATAAATAAATTCATTTTATTTATCTACTTATCAAATAAATTATTTGATAATTATCATACTACCAATAATAGTATGACACTAGGAGATCTTCTCTTACTAGGAAAAAAGATTTTAATTTTAATTAAATAATTAATTAATTAACAAATTAATTATTTTCTGTTTAATTAAATAATAAAATAAGAAACAATATATTAGGCAAATAAATTTTAGCCCTTGCTGCCCAAGCCATATATATGGAAAATATATATATTTTTTTATTTTATTAAATCCATTGGTCTTTAAGAAAAAGTCCACATGTGAACTAGACCATTCTTACTAAAAAAGAATCAAATCCACATACCTTAAATTAATACATTAATATAAATTAATGGCCCATTTAATTAAAAATGTGCAAATTATATTCTTACTGTATTAATGGAATGCTAATCGCACCCCATTAGGGTCGCCCAAGGATTCCCACATCCTTGGCCACCCATTCCTAGTATTTTGAAGAGTTCCCGCGTATTTTGATCACACTGACATCTCAAAAACTTTTGGATTCGAAATCCAAAAACGATTCTAGAAGAACCTAGAAATTGGTCAGGTAGAATATATCAAGTGATCCTTGCAAGTTCGCATGAATTGAGGATCTTGGCGAGCTATCTAAATTTAAGCTTTATTAGACATAACCTGATCACAATCAACAAATGATTCACCTAGGTTCGATATATTAATTTTAGTTTATTCCACTAAAGAACTAAAATTGAACTCTTAAATAAAGATAAAATAAGTTAATGTTCCTCATTCGTACCCTAAACAATCTTAATTGGGATAATGTATCCTCGTTAAGAATACTAGTAATCACCAAGAGCTCATAGACCACCTATAGCTCCCCTAGTTACCATATTTACTCATATGACCACATTTTGAAATTGGATATTTTTCCTTGTCTAGAAGCCATATTTCAATAGACACTATTGAAATCTTAACGCTAAGTTTTATTATCTAATACCTCAAAATATCCATATGATGATATTCTACTCACATTTGATAAATGGAGCCACGATGTATATATCTATAAATGAAGTCCTATATCGATTAACAAATGAGTACCACCAAATCATCGAGGATAGACTATGATATATTGTCGTACTTATTGATGGCTCAAATGATAATAGTTGTAACCATAAGTCCATCATTTATCTTAGGACTAAGATAGACTTTTCGATTGTCCTCAAGTGAAAAATTTCTTACAATGACGGTTCTGGATAAAGTATTTCACTGTGATCCTATTCAATGCACCTAGTGCACTAGATTCTTTTACCCAAAGACACCACACTTTGATGATTTTAAACTTATCATAACACATATGATCCCACTTAAATGCCAATAAAAGAAACTACAACTGTAATGGTAATATCGGTTTTTAAACTTTATGTATCTCCATATCTACTTCTTTTATGTTTGTTTCCCATGTAAGACCGGGTATTTAACATTGCATTTAAGTGTTTCAGGTTATTTTCCACTCAGAGGGACTAAAGTGCAAAAGTGAAGAACTTTTAGGGCAAATATGCAAATTTCTAAAGGTTTGGATGTCGGATTTCGCTCCTTCATAGTGCAAAACGTGGTGCGAAAATCCATTCAATCATTTTTACACCTAAATTTTAGCCTCTTCGTTGAGCGAATCCTAGAGCGAAAAAGATCGTGTCCAGCTTTTCTTTTTAGAAATATTGAGCCTCGAAAATCTAGGATTTGGTGCCATATTCTCTCTCATTTTTTGTGTGGAGTCACATCACTCTCTATTTCCTCCCACCTTCATCATTCCTAGCCACACTCAACCTCCCACTAATCACCACACATGCATTTTCCTTCACCTCACCAGAATCATTTCTCTACATCTCTCGCTCACCAACTTGTATATATACATAGTACAACACATTTCACTTTCTCTGTACCACACACACTACACAATCGACCCCCATCTCTTTCTCTCCCTTCTCTTCCATCTTCTTTTCTTCATCTTCTCCATTAAATAAGTGAAAGCACCAAGCTCTCATGGAGTAGATTATAAGAAGATCACTAGGTTGGCATACGTGGCTTTTTGTGTGTTCCATGGCAATTAATGAATCCATACTTTGTGTGAATGTGATCTCTAAGGCATCGAGAGAGATTAAAGATTAATTAAGCAGACACGAGCCTATGATATACTTGCACATTTGAGAGAGTAGGTGTGTCTAGTGCTTAATCAGGAGGATTGTCACGGTTGAGTCATTTCCCTAGTGTATCCACATTTCATGCATTCTCTCCATTCCATCCTATCTTTGTACATATTATTTATTTATGTAGTTTGTTAGTTAGCTTAGCATTTACTTTCACATTCATATTGAATACATAACACATTCATATTGCCTACATATTTACGGAGTGTTGTAATAATAGCTAGAACTAGAGATGGTCGACGAATCCCACCTTCTTGTGTAACGATACCCTCGCTTCTAACTGTTTGCTAGTTTAGAGCACATTATGTAGGAACTTTTTATAAATATCTTTTTGGCATCTGTAATTCCCTAACAACAGAATCTGTGGGTATCATTTAACAAGGTAAAAGCACCCAACATTTATCTTAAGTTGTGAATATTTTTCAAGACTAACTAAAGAATTGTGTCTACCTCATACATATCAAGATGTACGAACAAGTCTTCTTTTCTCATAATTATTTACTTTTAACAATTATGATAAATAAACAATAAATGCTATAAGATTTGTTAAACTAGAAATCACTTTGTTAATATGAAAAGATTGTCCAATACATTATTACACTCTTGCTATTGAGCATAATCCAAACAATGCAAGCCAAAAAGTTGCTCACTAACTCTTCTTCACTAGCAGACTCATTATTAGAGCTTTCCTCATCGCTAAAGTCATCATCACTCCATGTAACTGCCATTGCCTTACCATTTTTGTCCTTGTTTGACTTGTCATTTGGATACTCCGAAGCATAATGGCCAAACTTCTTGCACTTAAAGCATTTCACCTTTTGATTGTTCTTAGCTTGAGTATTCTTCTCATACTTATGAGATAATGACTTCATGACTTCCTTTCTTTGAAGAACTTGCCACTTGGCCTTGCACCTCTCCTCATAAACTTCTTGAACTTTCTCACCATCAATGTCATCTCCTTATCATCATCATTTTCACTTTCATCTTTGATGACCTTGAGAGCTAATCCCTTGCTCTTAGCCTTAGATTTCAGGCCTATTTCATATGTTTGAAGAGACCTTAGCAATTCATTGACACTCATGCTATCAACATCCTTGCTCTCTTCGATAGTCGTAACCTTAGCGTTGAATCGTTTGGGTAAAGATTTAAAATCTTCCAATTTAGCCTCTTATCGGAGATAGCAACACTAAGCACTTAACATTGATTGGCTATGTTCAAAAACTTGAATTGAAAGTCATCAAACTTGTCCTTCTCACTCATTTATAACATTTCAAACTAAGATGTGAGCATTTGGAGCCGAGACTTCCACACCCCTTGTGTTCCCTCATTGGTGACTTGAAGAACATCCCAAGCCTCCTTAACAGTCTCTAAATTTTGGATATAGGAAAATTGCCTACTATCTACTCCACCAAAAATAGCGTTCATCGCTCGATGATGCCATTTAGCTAGCTCAAATTCATTTGCGCTCCATTCGCCTCTAGTTTTGGGAATTATAGAACCATATTCAAGAATTTTGTTAGAGAATGGTAACCTTCCTAAACCGACACCCATGCTTGTTCGTCTATAGACCGGATGTAAGCCTTTATCCTTAATTTCCAAAACCAGTAATTATATCCTTTGAGAAGTGACGGTCTAAAGTTTGAAGCTCTTTTGGACATGGCATCTTCTTGAAGACCTATTGCTCTAAAAACTTAACAATCAAAGGAGAGTTTACCCAGATCTCGTTAAATTCCGTCTAATGACCTGCTCTGATACCAAATGAAATTGTACAAGCATAGTTAAATTGCCTTAGGATAACCTAGAGGAGGGTGAATAGGTTTTTACACCTTTTTTCAATCCCATAAAACAAACAAATGTTTGTCCCTCTAGTTAACTTGAGTAACAATACTTAAGATAATAAAGCATATGAAATACAATCAATATGTATTATTAATCAAGCATTGTTAAGCAAGCTTACACATTACTAGAGAAGGATCAAAAATGATATAAAGAATAATTGATACTTGTATTCAAGAAATTGTTCAAAGCATACAAGTATACAATCTAATGTACTTATACACAAATGTACTTAATTACACATACAAAAGTATTTAAAAGTTAGATCAACTAAAGTGCTTGTACATCACAGATAATAACAACCTTGTTTACAAGAGCATATGAAAACAAAGCTTATGAATCAAGATACAAAGATACAAACACAAGTATTTAAGAGGGAAGGATATAGAGATTGACACACGATGTTTACAGGGTAAAAACTTCGTAGAGTAAACATCCACGGGTTGAATACAACCATGGAGTACTTTGATTATTGGAAAGTAGACAAGACATTCCTAAAAAGTGACCAACAAATGACAAACTATATAATGGACTTGGTGTCTACCCAATACCAATGGCAGATTAGAAATTCCTCAAAAGTTGTCAACAAATGACTCACTCTCTATTGGAGTCCACTATAACCAACATCATTAGGAAGTTGAAAACTCCTCAAGAGTGATCAACAAATGACACACTCTATCTATGGACTCCAAGCATTCTAATATCCCAGGTATACCAACAAAAAGCCTACTTTCTATCCAAGGCACTCAAGCCTCTAGAAAGTCTCTCCTTGCTTGATTATCTAGACCACCATCCTAACTAAGACTCCTTGCTTGACAATCCAGACAACATGTCCTATTCAAGACTTATTGCTTAGCTATTCGGACCATATGTCCTAGCTAAGACTTCATGCCTTTTACAACGGCTTCTGAAATGTTATCAATGAATGTAGAAATGCAAACAAGTACACAACATAGAATATGATGATCCACGCATCCTACGGGAACTAGACATATGCAGTCATAATCACAAAGCAAATTGTAGTCTAGGTACTTTGCATGAATGATAATCCTAGAACATGTGAAATCACTATAAACACATTTAATATCTAAAATCATTCATGAAACTAAAACTTGAATCAAAGTATGAACACTTAGCAAATATTCAAGATTTTAGTAACATACACAATAATCCTAGAGCATATCAATATTCAATTAAAGCATAAAATAGCCCTAAGAACCCAACACATGTGTTATTCCTAAATATATTCAATTAATTGAATCTAACACATAAACAGACTATTTTTATCAATATCAATCAATCAAAGATCACAAAATAGTCCAAGATGAAAAGCTAGCACAATACAATCCCAAACATGTGATAACATAGGCAAAATATAAACCTAACTCAATATGTAAGATTTCAATCACTATTGAATCTAGCTTCAAAAGAGTCTAAAACTCTAACTAAACTTTACACAATATACATACAAGTATAGAAGAAGAAAACCCAAGGTAATTAAACAAGTTTAAGAACAAAACTCAAGATGAAATTCAATACTTTAAGCAATAATGTGCAATCTCGTTTTTGTGTGAAGAGCCACCAAAAAAAGAAATCAAAACTTCTCAAACCTTCTTGGAAAAGATATAGAATTGAAGGATGAACACTCTCTAATTCAAATCAAATGAATCGGAGTTCAAACAAATAAGATGCAGTGTTTGGAAGGTGAGAAAAATTGAAAGAAAATTTTGCAAATTATTTTCCGAAATGTCTTCTTAAAATAAAATGAGAAAGGGAAGAGAAATTTAAAAGAGAGGAATAGAATATCAAAAATTACCAAATTACCCCTTTCCTATTGTCTCCCCGAGATGGCATGTGGCCATCTCGACTTCAGGGAGGCTTCCTCCCGAGATGGCCACAGGTCATCTCGGGAAGGAGAGGCATGGTGGACTTTTAGCCATCGCTCCATCCTTCGCGCACCTCTGTGTCTTTCAACTGTTCTCTGGCCTTTTGATCGGTCTATTTCTATACATATTTTAGGTCCCTATTTCCTATTATTTATGCTTTGTTCTTGGGTAAAATTAGGTATTTTATGTGTTTGTTGAGCATATGTAGGTCACATTCCATTCAAGAGGTGTTGGATGTTATTTTAGAGAAAAAGAGCAAAAGGTTGATTTTCTGCCATACAGAACAGCTACATTTCGTGGCCTATATCTCTCAGCTCAGATCAAATTGTGTGTCCTACTACCTATGTAATTAAATCCCTGAAAGTCTAGTTTTTGACGCACTTTACGGATCACAATTTCGATATTCCTGGAAGAGGTTATGCTTATTTTAGTACCCAATGGTCAGGTCAGTCATAATTCTGTGAATAATGACGGGATTTATTTTACAAGTTGTCAGAATGGGAAATATTTCCTTCTTGGAATTGTTTGGGAGTCCTGTGCAAACAAGTTGACACCTAATCCTAATCTTACTTCAATAAGTAGTCTTTTTATTGGATTAGGAAAGAAATAAAATCCCAAAAAGGTAGAGTTCTATATTGGAATTGATTTCCTTGTTGTTTAAGGACATGCCATAGCATCTATGCCTATTTAAACCCCTTGTGAACCATAATTTCGAGAAGAGAGAAGCCAAGGGAGGTCCCAAGCCAACAAGGGGGCCATCCCCCACCACTCCATCACCATACACCTTCCATTCATCTTTACACATCGAATATTCAAAGACGAAGAAGAAGAATTCATCATTGAAGACTTGAAGAACTCATTGATGGCCAAGATGGGTTTTACCTTATCTTTCTCTTCTTTTATTTTCATCATGTGTAACTAAATCATATTAGGGAATCAATGTGAACCTCTATGAATGCTCTTTATTAGAATTGATGATATTTTCATTAATTCGAGTTTTGATTTATTCAATTCATCCTATGTCCTAATTCTTTATTCTTGTTAATGCATGATCGTACGTTGGCATGAATCTAGGGTTTTGATAATTTAATGATTGAGGTTGGAGTATTGATCTATATGTAATCTTAATTAATATTCAATTGAATGCATAAAATTGATCTTAGCATTGATCTATGCAAGCAGGTTTTTGTTCATTGTTCTTGTACTTAATGGGTTCTCGGTTGTACTTTTACGCCATTGATCTATGGGTAAATTGTAATTGAGAACACTTGATTCATCCCAGGATCATACGGTAACAATCTTACTTATGATAAGAACGAACCCTTAACTTGATTAATATTTTGTTTTCAAAGTCAATTCGAAACATTGAGTAAATATAGTAGGGGAGCATTGATGACCTAGTGCTTTCTCACCTTTAATCACAACCAAATCTTTTTAATTGCTTTCTTAGTTTTAATTTAATTTATTTTTAGCTTTAAATCAACTCAACAATCTTCTTGTTACTTTAATTTAGCTTTAAATAGAATTAGTTTTAATCGATAAATCTCTAGTCCTCGTGGGAACGATCCTTACTTGCCGCTGTACGATATCTTTACGATTCGTACACTTGCGAGTATTGTTTTTATAACACGATTTACACACATCACCTTTGGAATCTGAATTCAAATCTATTTATGGATTACGAATTAGGACTCTCTCATGCACATGGATGACTATGAAACTTAGACCAAAAATTATGAATTCGACTCCATACAAGAAGACAAAGACAATGCATAAAATTTGACTGTAAAGTTTTGTAACTCTTGACTCGGAACTCGAAATCAAATGAATGAGTAACCGAAACGACCGGAACTTAATAAGGAACAATGTAATTCCAAATTCAAGTCCAAGGTCTATGTTACAAAAACATAGAAACACATAACACATAAGAATATTATCACTTAGACATAGTCCACATACTTGCAATCTATATAACTAGTCAACTTAGCACAAATGCATGAGCATTCAATATTAAGTGTGTGAATGTATTATACCATTATGAGCAAAATTTTACAAGGATACATATGGATAAATATTGTGTGTGTCTCTAAGCCTTATAAGAGAAATGAGGTCTTAAATATATCATTGTCGAACAATGAAGTGCATTTCTCTTTGAAGACTTGAACTTGCTTGAATAGTTGCCATGTCATCTTTGAAGTCTGAATCATTATCAATCTAAGACAACTCAATCAATATGAGTGAAACATTATTTTGATATGGAATCAATGGTAACATAAACCAAAATCCTAACAATGTCCCACATACCTTGGTGCAAGTGGGAGATTGTTGGTGTTTATGCCCTAAAGCTTGTAATATGTAAATGTTATAAAAATATGAATAAAAGAAGTAAGTTTTTCATTCTATAAATATTGATTTATTAAAATCTATATGCTTATGTCATATGTGTAAGGCATAAAAGATTGTAGGATGTAATCTCAAGTTGAGTATATGAATGTCATATAATGAAGAATTCAGTTTGAGATGTGCAATCTTTGGAGTCCGTAGAGAGAAAATAAAGTTAATTACTTTGTTTGTGGTTAATCTATAGCTTTGGTCCATTCTGTAATGCACAATGGTCTTATCTAAGATTGCTCATGTAGTGACGTACAAATGAAGGGTCCTAATATGATGAAATCATATAGGTCAGGGCCACGATCAATATGAATCTCTCACCAAGATCCGTTAAATGAAGCGATTCATATATATATATATATATATATATATATATATATATATATCGATAAATGATAGTTGTATATGAGTGATCTTAATCCTAAGTGTCTTACCGACTCCTTCAAGTTGGATGTGGCTTTTGACATACCATGGGTGAGATCGGAGTAATATTCCCAATCAATAGCTTTGTATCTTAGAGTCAAGTTATAGATTGTGGCTGGAAAGGTTAACAAACTTTTTACGATGATTTCTGGATTAGGTTTAATTAACCATGGACAAGAAAATAAACAAGTAGACAAGAAGCCAGATTTTATGTGGTACAACTCCAAGATGGGGAAACGCCACGGTTGCCGGTGATGGCAAAAAGAATTCACTATGAATAGGACGATTACACACTCAGATCTCTCTTGCACTCTTGTAACTATTTTGCGTTAACCTCTTCATGGGTGTTTTTAGGGTCCATTTATACATGCATAGAAAACTAATTATTGTTGTACAAGTAAGGAAAGTTCTTGTATTAGACTAGAACTCTATCTTGTTGGAGTCACTTTATTCTTCATTCATGTTTCGCCTCCTTCTTATTCTGGTTGTACAAGATCTCTTGCCTTATCTACACTTTGATAGCTGTAAGGAAATTTACTTCTAAGTTAAAGTGTGCTTTAAGATGCCTTGTTCGAGTTAGACTCTTTTTCTACGTGTTTGAGTCGTAATTATATTCAATTTGATGTTGTCCATGTGTCACGCAGCTGACAAGCTGCCAAACCTGACCAAACTTCACTCTCATTGACTAATGATTCAATCCCGACTAAAGGCTTTAACCCGACCACCTTGATCTCCCTGATTGAGTTATCTTTTCTTGGTCAATCTTATCACTATGGTTGAGTTCTTTTCACCCAATCACTGAGGTAACCCCGATAAGGTGTTGTGAGGCCATCATTGGTCAACTTAGGCTTATTTACTATGGTTGAATTTTGGTGACGTGACACCCTCGACTCTCGTCTATTGCTGACATGTCATATTCCCCAAATTATACAAATAACATTACCCCCTTAAACATATAACAAAGAGATTCCTATCTAAGCTAAAAAGGACTCGCTTGGTGAAGTGTTTTTAATCTGCTTTTATTGTTGTCTTATAGCTCATTAATGCATGTTTAATGCTTAACAGGTAAGCATTAAACTCAGGTCGCATCTGTTTGGTTCATTCGAGAGACATGACATAAATAACATAATCATTAACTGATTTTCAATTTTTGAATGGTGCATGAACTTCAGGGTTTGTGCACCAACCCTCACTCTCGCACATCCAGCCGATAATGTCTACACATTCGAGTGACATTATTCCCTCTATATATATATTTCAAAAACCTCTCATTTCCTCCTCACGATTCCATAATCTTCTGTAACCTTAAAATTCTTTTCTTCAACTCTCCTTCTAGATTTTCACTTTCTTCTAATTCTTGCACACTGAAAAATCTACATTTGACCCTTTACTTCTCTAGCATCAACATTTCATGCTTTGTACGACTTCTCAGGTATGGATCCTATTACTCGCCATTATTTTTATGAGATACTCATGTGCACTATTGAAATGGATGATAAATAAAATGTCGCCAGGTTGAATTCATACTATGGGGTCACACCCAAACTCGCATTCCTCCATCTCGACCCATTGACTTAAACGTAGACTATTCGATTGCTCATCTAGAGTTTGTACCTTCACATGCTAGTCCTCTTGTCTCTTCTTCTATTGGTGTTTGTCTAGATATATAGAAAATAACAGGTACCAGCCACATGAGCAAGGTTTCCACTAGAAACTCACCTTTATCCATGGCCGATTTATAGATTTCCTCCCAAATGTCCCTAAAAGGATTCGGGCTCACATGTTGAGATTTTCAAGTCAACAATAGTGTGCCTTCGACTACAAGGTGAAAATTATGACAGAACATAAGCTTGCAAAATATGATAGATTCTATATTCCTCGATTGGTGAGATTGATCCTGAGTGGTCAAAATACCATGTGGATCTTTGGGGTACCGTTTCTATATATGGTGCCATGCTGTCATTTAAAGTGACATTACCAATCCAACCCTTCATCACCCATTTTTTGGCAAAGGTAGGGATTGCTCTTGCACAACTGACCCATAACACTTATTAGGTGTTGATCAACTTATATCAACCATTGAAAAAGATCAAGGCTAAGCACCCTCAGACCCCTAAAGATCTGTAACTTTTACACCCTAGGCTGCTCAGATAATGGGGGCACTTTCTATTTACAATCCCTTTCGTCTAGCTATTGGATTCCTTGTAACTTTGAGTAGAAACCCACTCCCACTTCCAACAAGGATCATAAGGGCTTCATCTGGGGCTTCCCCTTATCGAATAAGTATTGGAAGAATAATTGGTTATTCGTTGAGGGTGACTAGGGCGAGACAGTCGTAGTTGACACCAATCAAAACCTTAATAGAAATAGTGTCCCAAGACACTTTGGCAACCTAGAGTTGTGGATCATGACATCAGAAGAGTTAACTCAAGCCCTAGCTCAGTTGGTGGTTACAACGGCCAAGACTTCTTGGGAGGTTAGGGATCATAATTCATTGTTTATAGAGAAGGACTTGATCTATCTTGGGCTCTTTCCTACCATCTTTAGCGGATGCATACGTCGTAAGTCATAGTCTTCTCATTATCTAATTTATATAATCCATGCCTACTCTAATCGCCTTTGTTAACTTTGATTTTTGTGTACAAAGTAGACATTGTTGCTGGCGAACAGGTAGAGAAGGCTAAGAGCCATGATAGGATTAGTAGGAGGGAGGCCACCGATCAAGTTGCTCAAAGAATTACACCCTCCGAGCATGATTTGGTGGAGCCCATCTAGGGCTTGACCCTAACACAACAATAGGCTCTGTTGCTCAAGCTTAAGGGGATAAGCATGATGCCTCTTCAAGAGATAGCAGGAGAAGGTCTTCAAGGGAGAGATCTGGTCGGGAGAAGTCCACCTAGAGGAGATCCAATAGGGAGAGGTCTACTTAGAAAGATCCAGTAGGGAGAGGTCTACTTAGGAAACGGTCAGTATAAATATGGCCAAAACTATGAAGGGGTCATCTGCCCCCGAGGTTACCCTTAGATAAAAGAAAGTCTGACTCATGTCAATTCCAGAGTTTCCCCATACGGGGGTTAATCCTGTTATCATTGAAGTTGATGATAATGATCAGGAAACTCTAACTGATCTAATCTCATAGGAACAATGGTCAAAGAGAAGGGGTGATCGAGAATCCATGACGTCTACTTCCATTTCTTCATGCCCCAACCAAGACACCTAACCAAGTCCAGATCGAAATTGGTAAAGAAGCTGCACTTTAACAGTTAACACTTCCTCTCCAATTTAAGCCATCTCAGGCCTAACCCGACCTTCCCGTTTGTCAAGTTTCAGTCGACCCTCCCATGTAGTGGTCTAGCAAGGCCTTTAAGCAGTTTTCTATCAAACGTCAGCTGGTCTTTACTGATTCTGACTATGATAATGGTAGGCCTAATCTGGAAGAGTTTCCATTGAAGAAATTGTGATCGAACTTGTTGAAGATCATGTTGATAGGTATCTCTGTGATTAGATAGGCTATCCAGGATTTTACCAAATGTTGTTATCATCTGCTTAATAGGTGATGTTAGGACAAGCAAGCTGAGAGCATCTCCACTGATGTGCCTTCTGTACGTCTTCACCATGATGAGGTTGGTAAAGTTAAAGCTCTTGAAGGGTAGTAATCTGTGGTCCCTTCGATTGGCCTTCATACTGATGAAGGTGATGGAATTTAAAAGGCACAGGATGTTGAAGACCCGACCCTTCCAACAGTACCCCCGACTATCTCTACACCTAGACATGAGGGATCCACCCCATCGGTTCCAGCGACCATCTCTACATCTAAGCTTTCTCCACCTCTCGGTTCGAACAGTTCTCCAGTAGACCCATCTGCCATGCTTCGCTCAATCAACTTGTTAGTGGTACCTTGGTGATGGGTGTTAGAAGCAGGCTAAAACTGCCAGCAGTTCTGAGCGGATCCATACAATCCTCAACAATGGTGTTTCTGCTTTTGTTTGAGCTCCCTATTATTCTTACTTTTTCTTTTTATTCCCTGAAAAGTGGTAGAATAGTTGACTCGGGTCGTGATTGGTCACGAGAGATAGGTCATAGAGGTATCTCGGCTTATACTAGAGCTTGTTGAGAAAATCAAAGCTCTTAAATCCCCCTCGACCATCGAGTCCAAAATCAAGCAATCTTATGAAGGAAGGCTAAATAAACATGATGCAACTAAGATTGCCTTGAAGAGGACAATGGCTATATTGGGATTATGCTCGAAGACAAAAGTTAAATAATGTATTTGACAATCTTTTCATGTTAGTAAAGTGAATTATAGTTTAACTGATCTTATTGCATTTATAGTTTAATTATTATAATTATCAAAAGTAAATTATCATACGGTTAAAAGACTCTGAGAAAAGAAGAATTGTTCATACATCTAGATATGTATGAGGTAGACATAATTTGTTGGTTAGTCTTGAATAATATTCATAACTAAAGATAAAGGTTGGGCGCATTTATCTTGTCAAAGTTATAGATTCTTTCGCTAGCATTTGAGTGGGATCGAATGTAATATGATGAGTCTAAAATCATCAAAGTGTGGTGTATTTGGGAAAAAGAATCTAGTGCACTAGGTGCATTGAATAGGATCACAGTGAATTACTTTATCCAAAACCGTCAATGGATAAAAGTTTTCACTAGAAGACAATCGGAGAGTTTATCGCAATCCTGAGATAAATGATGGACTTATGGTTGCAAGTGCTATCATTTGAGCTATCAATGAGTCTGATTATATATCATAGTCTATCCTCGATAGTTTGATGGTATTCATTTGTTAATCGATAGAGGACTTCATTTGTAGATATGGACATCGTGGCTCCATTTACTAAATAAGAGTAGAATATCATCATATGGATGTTTTGAGGTATTGGATATTAAATCTTAACGTTAAGTTTTCAATAGTGTCTATTGAAACATGGCTTCTGGACAAGTCAAAATATCCAAGTTCAAAATGTGGTCATATGAGTAAATATGGTAACTTGGAGAGCTATAGGCGATCTATGAGCTCTTGGCAATTACTGGTATTATTCACGAGGGTACACTTTCTCCATTAAGATTTTCTAGGGTATGTATGAGCAATATTAACGTATTCTATCTTTATTTATGAGTTCGAATGAACTAAAATTAATAGATTGGACCTAACTGAATCAATTATTGGTTGTGATTGGGTTGTGTCTATTGGAACTTAAAATTAGATAGCCCTTCAAGATCCCCAATCCACATGAACTTTCTTAGATCACTTGATATACTCTACTGGACCAATTTATGGGTCCATTTAGAATTGTATTTAGGCAAGTGGACTTGTTTTTTTTTTTTGTAAGGTCTAGTTCACATGTGGACTTTTAATTTAGGTTCAATGGATTTAATAAAATAAGAAAAAAATATATATGCCCATGTGTTGTCTTGGGCGGTAAAGCTTAATATGTTAGCCTAATATATTGTTTTTATTTTATTATTTAATTAAATGAAAATTAATTAATTTATTAATTAATTAATTGTTTAATAAAAATTCAAAATCTTTTTTCTAGTAGGAGTAGGTCTCCTATTGTCATATTATTGTTGGTAATATGATAAGTATCAAATACTATATTTGATAAGTAGATAAACAATATGAATTTATTTATCTAGTCAAATTAGAAAGTATTTGATTGCTATTAAAACTCTAATTGACAATTGGTCAAATTAGGAATTTTTAATTTAGTCACAATTTAATTATATTCAATAATTAAATCTTGAATAAATACGCTATTTGAGTTGGATAAGGAATCTTGGTGTAGAAAAGGATTCTTTTTGGAAAGGATTCTTGGTCACCTAGTAAATCCACCTAAGGATAGGATTCTTGTCCACCAAGTAAATCCTTCTTAGGAGAGGATCAGGTCTCCTAAACTAAATACATCAGGAGTCTTGGTGTGTAAAAGAAATCTTATTTTTAAGTGGATTGAATCCAGGCTTAGATAGGAATCTTGGTGAAGTAGAAATCCTCTTTCTAGGAGGATTTTCGGCCACCTATATATACTCTTATATATAATTGTAACCAAGCCTTAAGTTTTGGTGTGAGAAGTTGTTTTCTATTTATTTTTTTATTGTTATAAAAAAAACTTAGTCCAACTCATTGTGTGAAGAATTTGGCCAAGCATAGAGAAAAGTGGGAACGTTTTTGTTTTCGATAGCACACTAGTATCCTTTGCATCAAAAGGGTTTTGTGTAATACATCGTATCAAGGTTCATGCGAGTTTTAATCAAATTGATTGATAATTCACAAGTGACCAGAGGTTCTTGGTTTTTCTCTTAGAGGATTATTGTGACTAGCAAAGAAGAAATTTTTTTTTGTTTCCATCCTCATGTATACAATTTAAAGAAAAGAAGCCCACACTCCTAGGTGATTCACGTTCATGATTGGATTGGAAGATCTTGCAGATTAAATTCGACGCTAGTTCAATCGTCACGTAAAAAAAAGGTACGAAACTTTTAGTATACATCAATTAATCTAGGGTTACGGTTTTTTCTTTAAAAGGGATTTTTTTAAAAATATATCAAAACCTAATTTTATGCTTCCGTTGTGCAATTTTCCCTATAGGCTAATGTTCAAAGTAAGGTCTCTGCAGCTAGCGTGACCATTAGAGAACACATCACGAATAATGTTGAGTTGGAAGGAAGGCTTGCTAGGGCGAAACTACGAAATATCGAGCTTGATTCAAGGGTCATCCTGGCTGAAACGGAAGAAGCGAATCTATAGGAAATGGCCAAAATAGCCAGGGACACCTTTACTTCCACTAAACAGCCTATGCTCTAGTCGTAGAAAGCATCTGATGAAGCTCGCCTCCACTATGAGCAGTTGGCTTGGGCTTGGAATAACAACAATTCAACATGGAAGTGCTCTCCCATGAGCAAGACTAGCCCTCAAGGTTCAGAATGTTGATTATTATAAGAGGTCTGAGGCTGTCATGTTGTGGGAGCTCGAGCGTGGGCTAGTCACCACTTAGACATTTTTCGATGGTAAGGAGCGGTCTTCAGGGGAGACTCGCCAGAAATGGGAAAGGACATATCCGTAAGCATAAGGCGAAGTCTCTGGAGGCTATAAAAAACCAAAGGATTAGATGAAAGCCCTATTGTAAATCGATCAAGAAAGATCTTTATATCATGCATCTAGAACTCCCTTCCAAATCCTCTCTAGTGGCATTATACGTTGGAGGGGGTAGTGGCACTTTGACAAAGGTGACTGATATTGGACCCTTACCTGATATAGATTACTCTTCCTTCATGGCTGATGACTCAAAAGATGACATCAGCTAGCCAGAATTCAGGGATCTGACCAAGGGATATAAAGGCATTGATGTCTCCCCCCCCCCCCTCCCCCCCCTCCCGGTGGTTCTGGGCCTGAAGGTTTTTTTAGCACATCCAGAGATTGACTCTGTTGTACCATTCTGTATCTCTTTTGTATATGTATACTCCTTCACTTTCCTCTTGTAATTATGTACAATAGACTCATTTGTGCAAATAATACCATTCTTCTTTGTATTGTTGTTGTAATTGCATTTAGTTAAGTAATTTAGCATGACCTAAACAAATAGTTATACGGTTTGGATCACTTTATTACTTAAACTATATGTTCTTTGTACCATTGAATTGAATACTTTACCTTCAACCTATACATTGTTGGAGTCATTCATTAACTTAAACTGTATGTGTTTTGTTACACTAAGTCGAATTTAACCAAATCTTTGCATGTGATTGGGGTCATTCAAAAAATTGGGCTATTTGTTTATTAGTATTGAGTAGCATTAGTTCTGACTTGATCCGTTACCTTATAACTCTATTGCTTTTTTGGTCTTGGGCAGTTATCTTTGTTTAATTGTCCCTTTGAATCCGTTCGAATACAGATCTACCCAGTTTGGTGTCTTTGGTCAAGTAGTGTTCTTTTTGTGGACCATTTTCATGGTATATAATTTATAGACGCTTGTCTTTATATGTCAACTAAGTCACTAAGACTTCTCCAAGTAGTCTGTTGATCATGATTCGTTGCAACGAGAAGTGGCTTTTATTATACTAACTATAATTAAAAAAATGCTCAATGTTTTACTTGCAATTGATTCAAGTATAAATACATTATTCCCCATTCAACTCCTAGCGCATCCCATCAGGCCCATATGCCCTGAAGGCGCTGTAACAATGTTTCTATACACCAAGTCAGTTTAGGTGAGAGTACATTGTCTTTACGACACATGTTTTTGGCCTCTTAACCCCCCCCCCCCCCCCCCCCCCCCCCCCTGAGCGCCCCTTTGGCGATCTTAGGTGTCCCGGGATTGCTTTTGTAAACGAAAGTAAAATTAAGAACACTTTTAATTGACTTTATGGTTGAAAAGGAAGACTAGCTTGCATGAACATAAGGAACCTAGATACATGTCTATTGCTAGATTATGCTCGATAGCAAGAGTATAATATTGTATTTGACAATCTTTTCATATTAATAAAGTGATTTCTAGTTTAACAAATCTTATAGCATTTATAGTTTAATTATTATAATGTTTAAAAGTAAATAATCATAAGGTCAAAAGACTATGAGAAAAGAAGAATTATTCATACATCTAGATATGTATGAGGTAGACAATATTTGTTAGTTAGTCTTGAATAATATTAACAACTTAAGATAAAAGGTTGGGCGCCTTTATCTTGTCAAAGTTGTAGATTCGTTTGCTAACATTTGAGTGGAATCAAATGTGTTATGATGAGTCTAAAATCATCAAAGTGCTATGTCTTTAGGAAAAAGAATCTAGTGCACTGGATGCATTGAATAGGATCACAATGAAATACTTTATCTAGAACCGTCAATAGATAAAAGTTTTTCATTTGAAGACAATCAGAGAGTCTATCGAAATCCTGAGATAAATGATGGACATATGGTTGCAAGTGTTATCATTTGAGCTATCAATGAGTACGATTATATAGCATAGTATATCCTCGATAGTTTGGTGGTATTCATTTGTTATTCGATAGAGGACTTCATTTATAGATATGGACATCCTGGCTCCATTTATTGAATAAGAGTAGAATACAATCATATGGATGTTTTGAGGTATTGGATATTAAATCTTAACGTTAAGTTTTCAATAGTCTATTGAAACATGGCTTCTAGACAAGTCAAAATATCCAAGTTCAAAATGTGGTCATATGAGTAAATATGGTAACTTGGAGAGCTATAGCCGGCCTATGAGCTGTTGACGATTACTGGTATTCTTCACGAGGATACACTTTCTCCAATAAGGTTGTCTAGGGTATGAATGAGTAACATCAACTTATTCTATCTTTATTTATGAGTTCAATTTTAGTTCTTTAGTGGAACGATCTAAATTTAAATAGATTGGGCCTAAGTGAATCATTTGTTGATTGTGATTGGGTTGTGTCTATTGGAGATTAAATTTAGATAGCCCGCCGAGATCCCCAATCCACACGAACTTGCATGGATCACTTGATATATTCTATCGGACCAATTTAGGGGTCCATCTAGAATTGTATTAAGGCATGTGAACTTGTTTCTTTTTTGTAATAATGGGTCTAGTTCACATGTGGACTTTTTTATTAATGTCCAATGGATTTAATAAACTAAGAAAAATAATATGTGACCTATATACATGTGTTGGGCGGCAAGGCTATTAAGAATAGCTTAAATTATATTATTTTTATTTTATTATTTAATTAATGGGAAATTGATTAACTTTTTGATTAATTAATTATTTAATTAAAAGTTAAAATCTTTTTCCTAATAGGAGTTGGTCTCTTAAAATTATACTATTGTCGGTAGTATAATTAATATTAAAGACTATATTTGATAAGTAGATAAATAAAAGAAATTGTTTATCTAATCAAATTAGAAAGTCTTTAATATGGTTACAAATACATCATTGAACTGGATTAGGAGTTTTGGTTTATGATAGAATTCATTTAGAAAAGGACTCTTAACCACCATGTAAATCTATCTAAGGAAAGGGTTCTTAACTACCAAGTAAATCCTTCTTAGGAAAGGATTTGTGATCCTAATATATATCAAATGAAATTTCAGCCAGCCCATATAAATATATATACATATAATAGAATAGAATTCCTTTTAGATTAGGATTCTTAACTACCAAATAAATCCACATAAGGAAAGGATTCTTGTCAACCAAGTAAATCCTTCTTAGGAAAGGATTTATGATCCTATGTATATATATGTATGTTAATTTCAGCCAGCCTAAGTTTTCTATGAGAGGAATTTAGGCCATGCTAAGCAATTTTCAAGAAGAATTTGGCCTAGCAAGAGAGAATTTTGAGGGAGAAAATTTTGTTTTTTACTTTGGATAAAATTCGACCAACTCATTGATAGTGTGAAATCGGCCAATAAGAGAAAAATGGGAACGTTTTTGTTTTTGATAGTACACTAGTATCCTTTAAATCAAAAGGGTTTTGTGTACAACTTTAAATCAAGGTTCACGCGAGTTTCAATTAAATTGATTGATAATTCAAAAGTGACCGGACGTTCTTGTTTTTTCTCTTGAAAGATTATTATAAATAACAAAGAAGAAGATTTTGTTTGTTTCCATCCTCATGTATACAATTTAAAGAAAAGGAGCCCACAGTCCTAGTTTATTCACGTTCATGATTGGATTGGAAGATCTTACGGATTCAATTCGACGCTAGTTCAATCGTCACAAAAAAAGGTATGATACTTTTTATATGCATCAATTAATCTAGGGTTAAGGTTCTTGTTATTAAAAGGGAAAATTTATTTATACGCAAACCCTAATTTTTGATTTCTCACGCTTCCGTTGCGTTTTGAACCGTTTTTTCCCTACAATTGGTATCAGAGGTAGGTTGTACCCTTGATTAATTGATGTATGTGTTCGTGAATCTTTATTTTTTTTTTTTGCATAAATGCATGTTTTAGAAATAGATGGCACTCTAGGTATTCACATATATATTTACATTCGAATGTATGGATATATATATGTTTTATATGTGGTTCGTTATTGTTCAATTTTGGTATTAGAATTTCAATGTAATTTTGTTTTGGGATTGTAACAAGAAGGGTGGTCTATCATCGTCATAATTTCCTTCTTGGTAGTTGCTAATTTGTTTATTTATTTTGTTGTTCTAATAAAACAAAACTGCACTATTGTAATTAAAAAAAATGCACTATTGTAATAAAAAAAAACAGGAGTATTTTTTTATTTATAATTATTTTGTAATACATTTAAGTATTGAAGACTCGAAAGTTTGAAGAATTAGGAGCAACCAGACAAGTTTGGGACCGTGCGAGCCGTAACAACTAACGTACGTGCTAAGAGCGTGCAACCACGTTTGTTGTGGCATGGGCTGCGCACGGCAGCCCTTTGGTAGCCATGGGCTACGCATGGCAGCCCTTTATGGGTTTGTGGCATGCGCACGCCCATGGGTTGGGGCCGAGGTTACGCACGCCCATGGGAGGTAGCAGAGAGAGTCCGGGCGATGAAGGTCGTGTGAAGACTTGTTCGCCAAGAAAGGAGTTTTTGTATTCCAAGACATATGTAATTTACTTGTTTTTCTAGGATGGACCAAAATTGTAGCTATTTATATTTCGCAAATATTGCAATGTTTCTCATTGTTTTGATAACATGTCATATAGAATAGGAGTGTCACTCATATATCTCTTTTGGTATGAACATGCATTGAATGGTTTAAGTATCTAAATTTGCATCTAGATAACTTGGTAAATCATTCTTTAGAATTCGATCACACGCCTTAAACAATTAAGTGGGAGAAGGTGTTTTGAAACACCTATGGCCCCCAAGTTTAGTTGAGCTTTATGTTTCGTGAATAATCCCCCAAGGGGTATTCATGAATGGAATTTAGCAAGATACTTCCTTATAAGGATAGACTAGACAATTAGCCAAAACGATATCTACTCCCAAATGAGGGATATTCGTAAGGGATTATATTGAAGGTCGATAACTTAGTACCACACTCAATGTAATTTTATTAATATCCTCCCAAGAGTTCTTGTTAATAAAATTGCAAGGCCAAATAGAAAACGTTGGTTGTTATGTTAACAATTAGGTGGGACCTAGTCCAACTAGTAAATGGTGTGTACTCCCAAATGAGGTGTGACATTTATGGGTGTTGGATCACCGTTGAATTTTTACGATTGAGTTATTATTTTTAATTCAAGATAAATATTCAAAAGTGCTATATCATGACTATTTACTTATATAATTTTTGTTAATATAAAGAAATCATAAACCTATCCTTAATCAATATCCTAAAAGATAATACTTTACTTGATGATAATTATGTCACATGGAAAAGAATATTGGGTTGTTGTTGACAGTTGAAAAGTATAAGTTCATTCTGTATATTCCTTAACCACCAAACTAATGAATATACTTAGGAGCAAAAAGATGAGTATCAGTAGTGGAAGTCTTTAGATGTGATGGCTAAATATACGTTACATTACGGCCATCATCTCCAACGTGTTACAACAACAACATGAAGGAATGGAGACTACTGCTGATATTATGATGTCTCTAGACAGGGATTCATATAGTTGGTAAAGTTGATACTGTTAAGACTCGTTAGAAGGTCAAGAAACAACAGAGAAAAAAGAAAATTGGGCCTTCTTAGAAGGAGACCAAGAAAGTAACCATGATCAAAGATAAGTGTTTCCTTTGTGGTGAAAAGGGTTAAAGGAATAGTCTGAATAAGAATGAATTCAACCTGCATTTAGGCATTGGAGCATTGGTATCTACTAGTGTAGTGGGAGATATTAGAATCAATTTAGATTCTTATAGGCATTTAGTTTTAATAAACGTTTATTATGTGCCACAATTCAAGAGGAATTTAATTTCAGTTCCTTGTTTAAATAAATTTGGTTATTCGGTTACTTTTAATAAAGCTTTTATTATTAGTAAAAATGACAGAATTATTTGTAAAGGTACATTGGAAAACGGTTTATTCTATTTGCATGGAAATATCTCTCACTTGTTAGATATGGAATTAATGGAACCTAATCACAAAAGAGTAAAATTATCAAAAGATGAAACCTACCTATGGCATTTGCGCCTAGGTCATATTCACCTTAATAGAATTAAAAGATTGGCATGTGACGGACCTCTAAGTGACTTAAAGGTTGATGATCTACCAACTTGTGAATCTTGTTTGGAAGGTAAAATGACCAAAAGGTCGTTTAAGATCAAAGGCACAAGAGCCACTAAATGTTTAGGTTTGATACACACTGATGTGTGTGGACCTATAAGCATTCAAACTAAAGGTGGATATGAGTTCTTTATCACTTTCACGGTTGATCACTCAAGACTTGGCTATGTGTATCTCATGAGACATAAGTCAGATGCTTTATTTAAAGCTGAAGTAGAAAATCTTGAGGTCCGATCATGGTGGAGAATATCTATTTGGTGAGTTTCAACAATATCTTATTGATAATGGAATAATTTCTCAGTTTTCTGCACCAGGCACACCTCAAGAAAATGGGGTGGAAGAAAGGAGAAATAGAACTCTTTTGGATATGATTAGGTCTATGTTGAGTTATTCAACGCTCCCTAATTCTTTTTGGGGATATGCTTTACAAACTGCAATGTATATTCTAAACGATGTACCATCTAAGTCGATTCCTAAAACACTGCATGAGTTGTGGACCGGGCGAAAGCCTATTTTACAACACTTAAGGATATTTGGATATCATGCGCACGTGTTAAAAGGAAAGACAGAAAAGATGGAGTCCCATTCCGAAACATTCATATTTGTAGGGTATCCAAAAGGAACAAAATGATATTTTTTTTATAATCCTTAAGATCTTAAAGTATTTGTTTCGACAAATGCTAAATTTCTGGAAAAAGGACTGTATGAATAATTTTGTGCCTAAAAGTAGAATTGTCCAGAATGAACTTTTAGGAGATACAATTCCACAAGAGGTTTCGCATCCAAGCCCAATTGTAAGTTCTGTACCAACACAAGATCAACAATCTACCATACCTCATCGTAGTGGTAGGGGTTGTTAGATAACCCAAGAGATACATTAATCTAGGAGAATCTGTAGAGAATCTTTCAGATGATGATGATCCATAAACGTACAAGGAAGCAATGAAAGATGTTGATTGTCACCATTGGAAAAAGGAAATGTAATCCGAAATTGAATCTATGTTCAAAAACAAAGTCTGGTCTCTTGTAGACTTGTCTAAAGAGATAAAACTCATCGGGTGCAACTGGGTATACAAGAGGAAAAGAGGAATGGATTGAAAGGTGGAAACCTTTAATGCTAGATTGGTAGCTAAAGGTTATACACAGAAGGAAAGTATCGATTATGAAGAAACCTTCTCTCTTGTGGCCATGCTTAAATCCATTAGGATACTCTTATCCATTGCGGCATCTCTATACCTAGAGATTTGGCAAATGGACGTCAAGATAACTTTCCTTAATGGAAGTCTTGACGAAAGCATCTACATCATGCAACCAAAAGGATTCATTGAAAGGGCCAAGAGGAGAGGGTATGCAAGTTGCAAAGATCCATATATGGGTTGAAACAAGCATCTAGATCCTGGAACATAAGGTTCGATCAAGCCGTTAAAAGTTTTTGCTTTATTCAAAACCTTTATGAACCTTTTGTATACAAAAGGATTAAAGGCGACAAATTGGTTTTCCTAGTTCTTTACGTTGATGATATACTACTCATCGGAAACGATGTAGGTGTATTGACATCAATAAAAGAATGGTTAGCAAAACAATTTGATATGCAGGACTTAGGAGAAGCAAGTTATATTCTTGGTATCCAAGTCATAAGGGATAGAAAGAATAGAATGATTACAGTATCCCATGCTTCATACATAGATAAAATCTTTTCTAGTTTTTCCATGCAAGATTCCAAGAAAGGTATATTACCTTTCAAACATGGAATCAAACTTTCTAAGGAACAAGTTCCTAAGAATGAGCATGAAGAGCAATTCATGTGTAGGGTTCTATATGCATCGACGGTTGGAAGTCTCATGTATGCAATGCTCTATACTAGACCAGATATTTGTTTTGCTGTAGACATAATTAGAAGGTTTCAATCGAAGCCTGGTCCTAATCATTGGACGGTAGTCAAGCATATTTTCAAGTATCTAAGGAGAACGAGAGACTATATGCTTGTATACACTTGAGGGGATTTAATTCCCATCGGGTATACACATCATGATCTGTGTTTACTATTGGAGGAGTGGCAATCATATGTAGGAGTATCAAGCAATCTTGTATTGTCGATTCCACCATGGAAGCCGAGTATGTTACTGCATGCAAGACTGCTAAAGAGACTGTCTGGCTTCGCCAATTCTTGATTGACTTGGAAGTGGTTCCTGATGCGAATAAGCCGATCACTATCTATTGTGACAATAGTAGAGTAGTGGCTACTTCGAGAGAACTAAAAAGTTATAAGAGAGGGAAATACATTGAAAGAAAGTATCACCTTCTAAAATAAATTGTGCATAAGGGTGAAGCAACGATTACCAAGATCACGTCAGTAGAAAATCTAGTGGATCCCCTTACAAATGCTCTTCCATAAAAGAGTTTTGATGGGCATCTAGAGAACATGGGGATAAGAGATATGACACATTTGCCATAGAGCAAGTGGGAGATTGTTAGGATTATGCTGGATAGCAAGAGTATAATATTGTATTTGACAATCTTTTCATATTAATAAAATGATTTCTAGTTTATTAAATCTTATATCATTTATAGTTTAATTATTATAATTGTCAAAGGTAAATAATCATAAGGTCAAAAGACTATGAGAAAAGAAGAATTGTTCATACATCTAGATATGTATGAGGTAGACACAATTCTTTAGTTAGTCTTGAATATTATTCACAACTTAAGATAAAAGGTTGGGCGCCTTTATCTTGTCAAAGTTGTAGATAATTTTGCTAGCATTTAAGTGGGATCAAATGTGTTATGATGAGTCTAAAAAAATCATAGTGTGGTGTCTCTGGGCAAAAGAACTAGTGCATTGGGTGCAATGAAAAGGATCACAATGAATAGGATCACAATGAAATACTTTATCTAGAACCGTCTATAGATAAAAGTTTTTCATTTGAAGACAATCGGAGAGTCTATCTCAATCCTGAGATAAATAATGGACTTATGGTTGCAAGTGTTATCATTTGAGCTATCAGTGAGTATGATTATATAGCATAGTATATCCTCGATAGTTTGGTGGTATTCCTTTGTTAATCGATAGAGGTTTTCATTTATAGATATGGACATCTTGGCTCCATTTATTGAATGAGAGTACAATACCATCATATGAATGTTTCGAGGTATTGGATATTAAATCTTAACGTTAAGTTTTCAATAGTGTCTATTGAAACATGGTTTCTGGACAAGTCAAAATATCCAAGTTCAAAATGTAGTCATATGAGTAAATATGGTAACTTGGAGAGCTATAGGCGGTCTATGAGCTCTTGGCGATTACTGATATTCTTCACGAGGATACACTTTCTCCAATAAGGTTGTCTAGGGTATGAATGAGTAACATCAACTTATTCTCTCTTTATTTAAGAGTTCAATTTTAGTTATTTATTGGAATGAACTAAAATTAAATAGACTGGACCTAAGTGAATCATTTGTTGATTGTGATTGGGTTGTGTCTATTGCAGATTAAATTTAGATAGCCCGCCAAGATCCTCAATCCACACGAACTTGCATGGATCACTTGATATATTCTACCGGACCAATTTAGGGGTCCATCTAGAATTGTATTAATGCATGTGAACTTGTTTCTTTTTGTAAGAATGGGTCTAGTTCACATGTGGACTTTTTTTATTAAGGTCCATTGGATTTAATAAAATAAGAAAAATAATATATGGACTATATACATGTGTTGGGCGGCAAGGCTATTAAGAATAGCTTAAATTATATTATTTTTATTTTATTATTTAATTAATTGGAAATTGATTAACTTTTTGATTAATTAATTATTTAATTAAAAGTTAAAATCTTTTTCCTAATAAGAGTTGGTCTCCTAAAATTATACTATTGTCGGTAGTATAATTAATATTAAAGACTATATTTGATAAGTAGATAAATAAAAGAAATTGTTTATCTAATCAAATTAGGAAGTCTTTAATATGGTTACAAATACACCATTGAACTGGATTAGGAGTCTTGGTGTAGGATAGAATTCATTTAGAAAAGGATTCTTAACCACCATGTAAATCTACCTAAGGAAAGGATTCTTAACTACCAAGTAAATCCTTCTTAGGAAAGGATTTGTGATCCTAATATATATCAAATGAAATTTCAGCCAGCCCATATATATATATACATATAATAGAATAGAATTTCTTTTAGATTAGGATTCTTAACTACCAAATAAATCTACCTAAGGAAAGGATTCTTGCCAACAAAGTAAATCCTTCTTAGAAGAGGATTTATGATCCTATATATATACGTATGTTAATTTCGGCCAGCCTAAGCTTTCTATGAGAGGAATTTCGACCATGCTAAGCAATTTTCAAGAAGAGAATTTGGCCTAGCAAGAGAGAATTTTGAGGGAGAAAAATTTGTTTTTTACTATGGACAAAATTCGACCAACTCATAGAGATAGTGTAAAATCGGCCAAGAAGAGAAAAAGGGGAACATTTTCATTTTCTATAGTACACTTGTATCCTTTGCATCAAAATTTTTTTGTGTATAACATCGAATCAAGGTTCACGCGAGTTTCAATTAAATTGATTGATAATTCAAAAGTGACTGGACGTTCTTGGTATTTCTCTTGTAGGATTATTGTGACTAACAAAGAAGAAGATTTTGTTTATTTCTATCCTCAGGTATACAATTTAAAGAAAGGGAGCCCACACTCCTAGGTGATTCACGTTCATGATTAGATTGAAAGATCTTGCGGAATCAATTCGACGCTAGTTCAATCGTCACAAAAAAAGGGTATGATACTTTTTATGTACATCAATTAATCTAGGGTTAAGGTTCTTGTTATTAAAATGGAAAATTTATTTATACGCAAACCTTAATTTTTGATTTCTCACGCTTCCGTTGCATTTTGGACCATTTTTTCCATACATCTATAACTACTGAAAATGAAAAGGCAGATCCTAGGTGGGAAAGAAAAAATGAACCCGCTTGACATGTTGCTCATGTGACACCCATAAAGGCAACTAGATCCAATGGAGTTGGTAAGTCTATAGAGGCTCATGCCTCCCTATTGACTTTGTTGAATTGACCCCATTTGGGAAGCTCAAGCAAAAAGAGCGAACGTGCATGATTTGCTATGTGAAAAAAGTTAACTTATTTTATGATAGCTATAGTGTGCATGGTGAATAACATTGATTAATGATTGAATAATATTTTTAATAACACCTTGCTCGATTGCTTGTTATGATAATGCATGATTTCTATTATTGGTTGAGCATGCTTGTCTTTTTGAGGAATGTTCTACTTGTTAGTACATTTGATTGACCTCAAATTATTCTCCAAGTTCATGATTCCTAGACATGCATTCTTAAGCTCTCACTTGAAAAGGGCTACTGGCAATATGACATAGATCCGCCAAATGTTGGAAAAGGCTACTCATTTGAAACCGAGTGAAAGCCATGACTTCAAGATCAAGAGCTTCAAAAGGTATATCACTTGCCTTTGATTCTTGAAGAGATTTAGCTTCGCGCACACACACACACACACTTCATTCATGTTTTGTTCACCTTGCATTTGTACTCTTTGTTGCTTATATATGTGCATCAATTAAACATTACACACACTTAGATGCATTTATTCCTTATTGCTCATGTGTGCATTCCTTCACAATCACACTTGCACTTCATTTCTAGATTTAAGTTTTGTTTTTTATGGTGTAATTCTTTTCTGTTTGTGTGATAGTAAACATCGACACTTACACGATAGTGTGCATGTCTTAGCATGATGGTTGACTAGTTGACAAGGTCCAATTCTTCTCAGGGTTAAGTGTTAGCTTTGGTTTGGTTGTATGGAGTAAAGTGTCTAGTTTCAAAAGAGTGGATTTCAATGATTTAATTTTTTTTCTAAACTGACCTTTGTATGGTCTAATGACCATAATATTTAATACATATCTTCAAAATAAGTTTAAAAAAATTTATGTACAAACTAGACGCTCATACCTTTCCATCGGTATACTATTCATAATATTTCTTAACCGTTTGGATTAGTTTTGAAATTTTCAAAATGACCACCAAATAAGGCAACTTTGCTGTTGTCCGTCTCCTTGGTTACAATTTTGGTCATAACTTTGTCTATAGACATTGAAACCTTGCTTTGAAAATTGGAG
Organism: Dipteronia dyeriana; assembly: GCA_032871835.1. Taxonomy (NCBI): domain Eukaryota; kingdom Viridiplantae; phylum Streptophyta; class Magnoliopsida; order Sapindales; family Sapindaceae; genus Dipteronia; species Dipteronia dyeriana. Next base: position 107,692,997 of record CM065300.1, on the reverse strand, counting down.
TAGAAAGTAGACTTCCATACCTTTCCGACGACATACTACACGAAATATTTCAACATTGTTTGGTCAAGTTTTGGGTAGCTCGAATCTGGATCTGTTGTGTTATCATGCCTTTTTCCCGAGACCATAGCAACCTTAGGGTGATCGCAGAGTGACCTGACTTCCAAGTCACTTTTTCAAGCCCATTTTGGCACCCAAACCCAAGAACAAAGCGACCTTGAAGCGGCCTATCTTTCAGGTCGCCCTCTTTTGATGCCCATAAATCATTTTTCTTTGTAAAATGATGTAGTTTCATCTTGTTCGTCTATTTAAACTTCATCTTCTTCCCCAATGAGACCTAGGGCTCATAAATTCAGATCCTAGTGAGAGAAATCACCAATATTGCTTCTTTAAATCTCCAAACCCATAACTGATCACCATCTTACATTATTCAACATCATTTGAGCATGGGTCTTCTTGGTTTTACTAGGTAAGTAAGAACTTCATTGAATATAATTTATTGTTCTTCTTACTTCTGATTAGGTATTTATTGCTTGATTAAATACCTTGACTCATTTTATTGCATATTTTTATAAGTATAAATTGAGTGATTGGGTATGTTTGTGATAGCTTCCATGATTAGGTTGCTTTGCCTAAATAGCTAAGCCTTGATTACTCTTATGAGATTGTTTGATGACTAGGTTGATAGATTCATGATTATTTATATAGTCAATCTCCCTTGAATGTTTATGTGTGTTTAATTGACAATTAGGTTACTAGATTACTTTATATATCTAATTGAGCCCTCATGTATGTGCATATAGGCATTGTTTGATAACTAGGTTGATGATTTGCATTACAACATCTAGTTAGGCAATTTGTGTGCAGTCTTACACATTATTGCATTTTAGTATATTGTCATATATACACTTAGACTTTTAATTCTATTCCATAAGTCAAAGTCTTATGGCTTCTAGGTGAAGTTGCACAAGTAAGTGAAGTCTTAAAACCAAAGGTTGGTTGGAAAGCATTGGTTGCCAAGACACACTGTAAAAGGCCCGTGGGGTAGATTAGGAGGTGCTAATGTCAAGATTAGTGGATCAGGGTATATCACTAGAGATTGAACCAATAGTGGTAAGTGGTAGTATTCATAGCCTGAGGTTATCGGGAGTGAGAGACCGAGTATCACTCAAGGGTGCAATTTCGTTTTCAAATAGTGCATTTCTATGGCTCAAGTGGCTAGCATGGCTAGTCCCATGGTTTTTTTTTCGTTTGGAAGGTTTCCACGTAAAAATCAAGTGTTTTTTATATTTCTATACTTTACTTGATTTTTATTGTTTGCTTGCTTGGGTTAATTGTGAGCAATACTAACTACTCGAATAAGTTGGTGATCATCGATTAGCAACCCATTCAGCCCCCCTCTAGGATATTTAGACACACACATTAAGTTTATTTTTAGTAGTGTGTCATCGTGCTCTGATATCTCCTAGTATTTTTTTACGGGTCGATGTTTAGCCTTGAAGTGCTCTACATGCAGCATCCTGAACCCTGAACATATCTGAAAAATGAGTCAGCCTTACCGAATCGATAAACGGACTGCTAGAGTTACTGATCAGTAAGTTTCCCAGACTTTGCCTTCACTCCAAGGCTTCTAATCTTTTTAGAAGGACCTCCTGTTCTCCTTTTGGGTCATCATGCTCATGAATTTTTTTTTGGATGGTAAGTCCGTATGGGTCCCAGGATTCGCCTTGTGATCTGAGTGTCATAAAGGTTGTACATAACTGTAAGAGTTGGCTCTCTATGCCTCCAGGTGGAGCCTCTTCAGCGATCAAAACCAACCAAGATCTCCTCATTCAATTGCCTCGCCTACCTTCCTACTCATTATAGGTTCCCTTTTCATATACTTCTACGCCTTCTCATGAGCTGGACTCCTATGCTCCTATATTCCCTATTTTCTTAGTGATCTTATCTTCTTTATGAATGTTCTCTCTTTTCTTGCCTTAGTTCGATGGAATCTTGCCCATTTCATTAGTGCACAAGACAGGAGAGAGACTTGACTACCACCGATAAGAGACAAGACAGCTATTGTTGGACAGACGCTCGTAGGACATGATTATTGCCTTATCTCTCCTAGACTTTTGGGGTGCACCTGGAGTTATTCCTACTATCTCGAAATGTACCCTGGATCCTGGGCTACCCATGGTGTGGGCAGCTGATAGGGTGAGCTAATAATGGAAGTAGTTGTTATATCGATTCCCTGTTTAGCGGTGTCTTCGATGACTCTCCGCAGAGATTCTTAGACTTGACAAAATGCATTTGGTGAGATACTAGGAGTGATATCAGCAAAAGTTTCACATTTGGCCTGGTGGAAGTTTGGGTCCTTGATCGTAGGTCTCCTCCTGCAATATTAGCGTGTGCTAAACTGGGATTGTTGGCATCGTGTAAGGCACCGATGTTGTATGGAGATTGGCTTTCGTCTCATCTGGTAGCCATGATATTGTCTTCACAAGTCTTATTAAAAGTTTATTATCTCCCCCACCTTCTAATGCCAATTGTTTACGGTGATTTCTGGATTAGGTTAAATTAACCACGTGTCAAATAGGTAAACATGAATCGACAATCAAACTATGAACTGAGAAAAATAAACAAGCCAACAAGAAGCAAGATTTTACGTGGTAAAACCCTAAGACAAGGAAACATCCACGACTCCTAGTGACGGTAAAAAGAATTCATAAGAATAAAACGATTACACACTCAAATCTCTCTTGCACTATTGTAAAGTATTTTTCATTAACTTCATGAGTTTTTTTAGGGTCTATTTTTACATGCATAGAATCCTAATTCTTAATGTACAAGTAAAAAATTTCCCATATTTCACTAGAACTCTATCTTATTTGAGTCGTTTTATTCTTTTTTTCTGTTTCGCCTCCTTTGTATTCTGGTTGTATTAGATCTCTTGTCTAATATGCACTTTGATACTTGTAAGGAAATTTACTTGCTTGTCAAACTGTGCTTCAAGATGCTTTGTTCGAGTTAGACTCGATTTCTATGTGTTTAAGTTGTAATAACATTGAATTTGATGTTGTCTACGTGAAGCTCAACTGACCAACGGCCAACCCAAACCAGACTTCACTCTCCCTGACCAATGATTCTATCCAGACCAAAGGCTTTAACCCGACCTCTTTGATAGTTCTGATCGGGTTATCTTTACCTAGTAAATCTAATCATTTTAGTTGAGTCATTTCCAACCGATCATTTATGTGATCCCAATCAGGTGTTGTGAGGCCATCTTTGGTCCACTTAGGCTGGTTCATTTTGATTGAAATTTGGTGATGTGGCACCCCGACTCCCGTTTGTTGCTGACATGTCATATTCTTCAAATTATACCAATAACACAAACAATAAAAGAATCCACTCCTTCTTGCGAGAAGTAGAGGAGTAGTTCCCTTAAGGATTGATTCGAGGCTTGAACAATTACGAGCGTTCTCCTTCTTCTATAATGAAAGAAAGAATATAATTTTTTAATAGAGAATCAATGATACTTAAAGAAAAAAATATAATTAGAGAGGTATAACGGACTTGATGGCATGGCTCTAATTATGAACTACTTATGGAGGTTCATATGATATGTAATAGCTATATCAACGAACACTTAGATTTCAATCTGTGTAATACATCTGTAGTTTCAAGAGTGCATCCTCGCGTTTTTAGTGGAATAACTCCAAGGTTAATAATCGTGGAATATTAATTAAAGAGTTTAATTAATATTTCCAAGTATTATCGGAGCTTAAAACAGTGGGTCCATAGGTCCCCTAACTGACCCTTTATGATAATTGATAATAATGGTCACGGTTAAACTAATTGAATAGTCAAATTAATTGTGTTACAAATATGACACGAATAAATTTAAGAAACTAATTAAATAAAAAGATTATTAGATTTGTATATTAATAATTGAATTATATTAATAATTAAGAATTATTAATTATTTAATTATTAATATGAGATTACATGTTCGAACCATAACTAATACAAATGGATTAAAAGTAATAAAGCTAATTTTAATCATAGAGGTTATAAGTTCAAGTCTTAGTGGTGATCAAATTAAATTAGGATTTAGAAATCCTATTTGGACTTGGAATACTAAACCCTAGGATCCTGAAATATATATAGATACATATCAGGAAACAAAATATAAGCAATCTAAAACCTAATATAGAGAGAGGGTGCAGCCAAAAGCAAAAAGAAAAAAAAAGTTGTTCTTCTTTTGGGAGCCGACTGAACATAACTATTTTTATGCGTTTATATATAAGGATCAGTTCCGGAAATATATTTTCTAAAAGAAAAGTTTTGAAACCAAAAATATTCTACTATTCAATTTTTATCAAAACCCTAATTTTTCCCTATACATTAATGTGGTCGTACTAAATCGTATGATTAAATTCAACTGGAGGAGCATACCGAGTGCCAAACTAGGTACCATGGGGGTCGTTAATCAACAAAATTGGGCTTCAGCTAACCCTTGCCCTTGTAGGGAAATGACCATGGTGTGTTTTATCGAAGTTACCCGAGGTTGAAGGTTTCCTGTGAGGTGCCAGTATTTCTAGAATTCAAAGGTTGGGAAAATTGACAATATTTTGTCATAAGCAATTCTCAATTCTTAAAACATATTATTTCATTAATTAATTAAATGAGTAAATCTTTTATTTCTAAAATTTCTACTAAACTACAGCTATCATGCAATTTTGAAATAACTAAAGTCATCAAAAAAAGGGTTCTTATTTTATATAGCACTCTTTCCAAGGTCATTTGTGGAAAAGTCACCGTGTTAATAATTCTTATGGAAATAACACAAATTAATGTGTCCTACCAAAATTTCCCCTTTGTTTTTTACTTTTAAAATTTCTTTCCCTCTCTCTCTTTCTTTATCTCTCCTTTTTAAAGACCTCCATTAATGGATCAGTGGAGGTCGAACAAACCTCCAATGGATGTCGTCGAAACGGTCGACTCCATTAGAGGTTCATTAGCCGTCCATTAGCCGACCCTCAACCTCTATTGGAGGTTGTCGAAACGGCATTCGTTAAAAAAATAGAAATAAGTCTCGGGTAGCTGATAATAAGTCTTGGGTAGCAATAAATCTCGGGTAGTTGAAAATAAGTCTCAGGTATCTAGAAATAAGTCTCAGGTAGCTAATAAGTCTTGGGTGATCTATCCGAGAATTATTGGCGAGACTTATTTCTAGATTTGGTTTTTTTATCTTCTTCTTCATCGACCACAAATGAAGGTCAATGTCATTTCGACATACAATTGAGGTTTTTTCGACCTCCATTTGAGGTCTGTCTGACCTTCATTGATTCTTTGATAATAAAATAGATGAGAGAGAGAGAGAAGAGAGAGAGGTTTAAAAAGAAAAATGAAAAGTAAAAGAGTAAGTGAGGGTATTTTAATCTCATCACATACTTTGATGTTTAAAAACATAGAATTAATAACTTTGTGATATTTTCTTAAAACCAAACCTATTAGGTGCTATTTCCCTCTATTCCCTCTTTAAAAAAAAATGTAATCACTCACAAAACTTATTAGCTCAAATAGAAACTAGATCCCTTATGAAGTTTTCTATATCCGGACCCGGTATATTTCTCTAGCTACAGCTTAATTATTTTCTAATCTTATATTCTCTCTCACCAGCAACTTCTCTCTCTTTTCTTTTTTTTTTCTTTCTCCGTTTTTGGACTTGAGCTAGTTTAAACTGGGCCTTTGGTTTTATATTTTGGCTTGGATTATCGACTTTGATTATAAGGTTAGTAACATACACAATGAAAATTAAATTAATTGATCTACTTTAGGCAGAGGTGAAGCCAGTTCCATTGATCTCGTGTTGGGGTCTGGACAATTTGATTTATTGTTAAACTTTTTATAGAAATAACTGAAAAAGGTTGGCTAAAAATTAAATTAACTTAAAAAAGTTCTGCCGGCCTCCTCATACCATAAGATGGCTTTGCCACTGGCTTCATGGTATTCTCATGAAAAAATAAAATTACATGGTAAGTAATGTACATTTTAGAAAATTAATTAACTGGTTGGTTCATGATAATCTTAGTATACTAATATTGCATTGTAAGGAATGTACAAATCAAATATTAAATTAATTGAATTGTTTTACATTGACGTCGATTTCTGGTGCTTAATCTAGTCAACAATGACATGTATACAGATTGGCACACGGTGCATCTTGTGAGATATAACTAGATCATCTCACTGATAAGTGTGTGTGATTGAATGATGAATGAGAGACATGCAGAAATAGTAAAGACACCAAGATATTTACATGGAAAACCCTAAAGACAGAGAAATAACCATGGTGGACGTAACGACAGTAAAAAGATCTTCACTATGTAAGAACGATTATAGTTTACAAGCAATGGATTGCTTGGCTGTTCTCTATCAACCTTTGCTTGATTCATGCTCTTATATATGGGTTAAGGTTTTTCACTAGACCATGGCGTGCAATCAAAGAACATTAATTGGCGAGATCCCAAGAGGATTGTATCATGACACGATTCTTGATGAATCAAGTCTTTGTGCATTTATGGTGCGAGGATCTTCATTTCTGGTTAGAGTATTCCTTTGAATATTTGTATTTATTACTAGATTTATCAACCGTTAGATAGTATGTGATTGTCTTGCCTAATATGAGACCAAGTTTCTTAGAAGATGTGTGAAAATTCTGTTTCGTTAACGATGCTTTATATTTACTGTATGGGTCACAACTTCAAGTCAATTCGTTTGTTTTGGGCTTCTCCGGTGAACAAGTTCCTTTAGTGGGTGACTTGATCTTTGCTTGTCAACTCAACATTGCCTTGTGTGGCCCATCGGGCTGACGTGGTCTGATATCGTGGAGAATTGGTTTCCTAAATTCTAGGCTCTATATTGACGTGTGAAATTGAATAAAATTAACCCAATCAGTTCCTGATATTCAAAATAAAATGAAATTATACAGTAAATGATGTACACATCGAAAATTAAATTATTTGATCCGGTTCATGATACTCTATGGAAACTAATGTATACATTGGAAATTAAATTAAATGATTTATTTCATGCTATTCTTTTTGAGCACTAACATTACAATAAAAGTAACGTACACATCGGAAATTAAATTAATTCATCTTGTTCGTGGTATTTCTGTGTGGACGGCAGATATATGCAACTTATCCTATACTTGCATCGGAAACTAAATAAAATGATTTGCTTCACTATAATGATATTATACAAATCAACATCCTTTTTGTTGACATAATTGTACCATGTCATGAGCATATCTCATAGTCATTGCATCTTAATAAATCAAATCAAATGCTGAAATCTACACAAATATTATATTATATTATATATAAAAGGGTATTATGCATATAATTAAGTGAATAAATATTTTAAGGTGGAGAATTATGTTGTCACTATATAACTATTAAAAGACGATTATTCTTTAATTATTTTTTTTATGATTTAAAACGTAGTTATCAAATAATTTCCAAATCAATCTCGACTAAATATAAAAAAAAACTCTAGTTTACACTTCATAAGACACATTCTAAGAATCATGGAATTAAAAGAGTAGTAATTATTCTCTCTTCTTCTTTTTCTCCTTTTGTGCTTGGTAAGCTCGAACATAATTTGAGTTCGCTGAAAGTGGTTGTGCTTCGCACTTCCATTGCTGAATCGTTGTATCCTGCGAGACAATCGCTATACACATACAGTGTTATATACGACGAAATTGTCTTAAGGACACCTTGTGAAACACGGGTCTCGATTCCCTAACCTTTAATTCTTGTTTCTTATTTTCTGCAGATTCGAACCAGATTGTTTTTACGTATTACAAACAACACTTTTTTAAAGTAGTGTGTTCATATTTTAGCACTATAGCCAGATTTATAACATTTATTGTCATAGTTGGTGTTTATATTTTTTTAGATTCAATTTTGTTTGTGTTTTCTTTGCTTTATTGCTTGGAATAATATATCTTTGACAATAATTGAAAATGAAACAAAATCTCTATCATACATTAAATAGGATAATTAATATGAGGAAAAAAGATATTGCGCTGTCGTAGCTGGAGATTACATACATAGAAATTACATCAAAAAACATAATGTTAATTGATCGACTCTTCATGGTTGAAAGTTGTTCGACCAGAGAGGAGTATGGCAGGTATCTCCCAATGGCAACATCATGTCATGCCCACCAAAGCTGGCTTGTGGGCTCATCAAATTCATAAACCACGGCTGTTTCTCTATTTGATCCAAACCACCACTACTACTGGCAACTGTCTGACAACTCTCTCCACCATTCCTCATCACACCATGATCTAGTAATGGTGTTGGTGCTGGTGCTGGGGCTGGTGGTTGGGGTGGTGTAGGTGCCAATAGCTCTGTTGTTGTAGAGGATGAAGATGATCCTGCCATCATTGCCATCCTGTTGTTGGTTGATTGTTGCTTGTGAATGTCCTTCAAATACTGCTCGATCGTCCAGCCCAGATCATTCAAGTCTATCACGTCGAAAGGCTGTAGGCTCCTGCCTACCAACGTCTGGAACATGACCTCCGTCATCTCCTTTTCACTATTGTCCCTTCTCTGCTTTATCAGCTGGTCACTGGACTTCCTAATCCTCTGCTTGAGAAAACTATGTTGATCCATCATCCTCTTGCTTTGCTCCATCTCAGGCATCCTCTGGAATTGCGACACGATCCTTTGGACCCCGTGATGGGAAGGCCATACATCAGGTTGATTGTTGTAAGGGCTGTAAATAATAGCACACACATCAATCCCACAAAGTGTACTTAGTTCACGCACCTTCTTCAATAGACCCTTCTTTCTTTTCTTGAAGCAGGTTTTCCTTGTGGAATCATCGGCGATGTAGCAAAGCTTCACCTTCCTCCTAGTCATGGCTACTGCAAAGAGAAAAATAGCGGAAAACAGAAAGGAATATAGAACTTCTTGTTTCTCTTTGTTTGTGTTTTGCCCAACGCAGACCATGTTTTTTATAGGTTACATGAAGTGTGTTTTAGGGTTGCACAATCCTTATTTTGCAAATAAATTTTAGCTTATGAGTAGTAATAACTAAATATGGACACCCACCAAGCCTCCTGTTTACCCACTCTAATTAAAATATTAAATTTTAAAATTTTCATCATTATCCCCCTAAATTTTCATTGCAATCTCTCTAGTTATAAGATAATGATAATTGTACCTGAATAGTTTTGAAATTAATAATTTAAAACATCTTCTGGAAATTGTCCAAAACCCCATAATAAGTAGTTCAATCGATGTGTATTTTGTAATTTAAGAGTAATTTGATACATGCACAAAAATTAACCTATCATTCAATAAAAGTGACGTGGCAGAACGTAACCTTCATTAGCATATAAATCATGTATCGATATGTAGTGAATGACATCATAACAAAATATTAAATTACCCTATTAATGTGCGAGCATTTTAGGCAGTGAAAAAGGGTTGTCAAATCAAAGCAATTATTACATTGTTATAAATAGTGGATACGAAAAAAAAAACTTTGGGAATAGTAGTAAAAAATGGTAAGGTGATGGAGAATATTTAATTTGGTGGGTAGGTAAAAATTTTATATGGTTTGTTTGAGATGGGATTAGTTGTATTTTTATCATTTTCTATATGGCAAAATCAAGGATTGAATCACACCCGTTGAATGTAGAATTTCTTGTCTATTGCAAATTAAAAAAATGTGAGCGTCAAGCTATGTTATATGGATACGGAATACAGATACGGTATCATATGTAGATACGATAAATCTCTAAAAACTAGGATACAAATACGATAGGATACGTTAATTAAAATAATATAAATTTATATTTTATATTTAAAAAGTAAAATTCGATAATTCATTCAAAACATATTCTATATAAATATATTTATGATATAAGAATCGAACCTTAAAAAGTAGAAGGAATCAAATCATTTGTCTAAAAATGATGTTTTAATTTGTATCTAACCAATCAAATTGGGACATTTATCTACTTTTAATTATTATTTTTTTCAACTTCTTACATAAATGTAGATGCATTTCCTAATTTTATTGGATAGACACAAATTGAAACAACATTTTTGGACAAACGATTTAAGTCCAAAATAGAAAACTAACAATCATAATTATTAAGTTATTTTAATTATTTTTTTAAGTTGTCAAACAATTTAAAAATACCAAAAAACTACTTAAAATACAAAGTAAAAAAGACTTTTCACTTAATTACAAATCACTTAATTGCTTTAAATACTGTCCAAAGTCTTTTGTTTCGACACAATATTTCACTTTCATCATAATTAAATATGGTATATAAATCTTTGTTTTAATATATTGTTTATTTTAAATAGCTTTAAAACTTAAAAAATAATTATAATCACTTCTCATATTGGTGTTTATTATAATTACTTTATTATGATATTAGGGTGACATATTTATATGTTATTTTTTAGAGTGTTTTGTGTTAGTTTTCCGCTGCCTATCGTATTTTTATTAATTTTTTTTTTATTTTCTTAGTAAAAATGAAGTTTATTTGTAATCGAGAAAGAAGATCATGATCTTATGTGTTCATATATAATTAGTATGTTTTGATTGTTTTTATTTCGTATTATATATATAATTGTTTAACATGGGTATCAATATAAAATTGTCTATTTTCAGACAATTTACTTTAAAAAAATAAACGTTTTAACAATACAATCAAACGTTAGGAAAAAAATTATCATTCAAGTTCAGATTTCAATCTTTAGAAAAAATAAGAATTGTTCGGTCAGACAAAAAAACCAACGACCCTTTAGTCTGAGATTTATTTTAAACAACTATATTTTGACCATTCAGCTTTGTAAAATCGTAATTTGACCCCATATTAAACTAAAATAATTAAATTTTTGCCCAAAACCTATCATCGCAATATCCTTACCATATCCCCGCAGTATCCCCGACGTATTCTCACCGTATCACCGGTCAAACTTGAGAATAAATCAACGGATACGTCAAATGGTGTATCCCATACTTATCCGGGCTAATCCGGGACATATCCCAACAGGATATGAGCTCAATACGAGTTCCTTTCCTAATTGGAGTATCCGTACAACATAGATGTCAAGTCATATATGCTTTCTCATGACATTTATTAGGACTCTCATCATAAAACTAAGGGAAAAATTCTTTGCCATCCCTATTTTTTCAATAATTGTAAATTTAAACAATAAATGATTATATTGTGTAGTTAATTGATTATTATATTTCTTTAATTTAAATATACTTTAACAATATCATATTATCTATTTTTCAGACAAACAATTTCATCTCCTTTCACGATTGCAATTGATGTGTATTTGATCTTTTAAAAGTAATGCGACACAAGCCTAAAAAAATTAACCTAAAAATCAATGCAAATAAAGTGCCAAAGCAGTTCTTTCATTACCATATAATCATGCACTGATATAGTGAATGATATCACAGCAAAATAGTAAAGCATCTTATTATTGAGTGTGTGCGCATTCTAGGTAGTTAAAAAAGAGGTGGTCAAATCAAAGCAATAATTATATTGCTATAGAGATGTAAAAGCCCATCGGCATAGCATGGCACGATCTGTGCTCTGCCGTACCAAAGTGGCACGGCCGGAAAATGCTTGTCGGCTGGCAGGCCGGCTCCACATGCTATAAAAGGGGCCAGTCTGCATTTTTTTTATTTTCTTAAATATAATATAAATAACATTAAAAGTATGTAATATGATTAAAGGTAAAATTAAAATTAATTCATTTGATTATCATATCCCAAGTTTTAATAGCACGAGTTAATAATGTTGGTTCGAAAAACCAAAATTGGCACAACGCAACAGTAGGGTAGTGGGTCCGGTTTTAAAAAATTTCTATAACTTGTTTTGACTGAATCGTTGTGATCATATTGATTCTAATATTTAATATAAACAAAAAAAAATTCTTTACCCTTGTCGAATCTTCATGATTCCCTCGAACAATTTTTTTTCACACCGAATCTCCAACACTAAAGAACCGATGGGTGGGTGTCTAAGTATTTAAACACAATAATTACGACTCACGAATTTATGTTCTTATTATGTACTCATCACATGAAACACCCAAAAAAATATTGGGAGATTGTCTCACAAAATTCTCCAGGGTCTTAGTATTTGAAAAACTTATTTTTCCATATCTCTATCTCTCTTGTGTAAAAGAAACCAAGAACACTCGTCTTGAGAAAACAAGAACACTTCTTGTTTCTTTCTTTTTTTAGTTTTTGTGTCTATGTATAATTGTATCTGATAAAAACTTTAGTAAACGTAAAAAAACCGAGAGCAAGAGATAATGTTTCTCTTTGTCTATCTTTTATTTTGTTTTAGAATTAGAAACCTAATTGGAATATAATACTAATTAAATATTAAAATAAATAATTTATTTAAACATTTAAAATAACAATTTCAGAATTCTTATAAAAAACCGTTATAAACGTTACTTTATGACGATTTAAAACCGTAAATGTAACCAGCGTCAAGAGCAACTTTATGATGGTTTTAGTTTATGACGGTTTTTAGTGTCTTAATATATTGATGGTTTTTGACCGTCATAATTATGTGACGGTCCATATCCACCATTAAAAAACTGTCATTAAATATTAATGTTTAAAAATTTGATGGTTTTATTTAATTGTTTAATTATAAATAAATCATGTACTAGACATATCCCATAAAAATGGTGTTTTCATCCAAACAAATAAAAATTACACATTAAAATAATTATAACCTACAAAACAAAAGAATAAACCCAAAAAAGTATTATCATTAAAAATTAACTCAAATATCATAAATTGTGACATTCAAGATTACAATTGTTTTTCAACATTCTTCAACAAAAATACCTTGTATATGCACAAATACAATTACTCTTGAACAGTCTAAAACAATATTAGCATACTGTAAGAGTACATATGATCTTGAACTATCTAAATTTCAACCCAAATCTATGACATAGATAACTTGACATGCTCAAACCACTTCGAGCGTACCTCATCAATTTCATCTTGAGTATAAATTATTTTTCCATTGAACTGTCAACATTTATTAAAGAAAACTAATGGTTAAGGAACTTCATTTTATAAAATAATGCACTTCAAACAAAAAATAAATTACAAAATTATCTCACCTTTTTGGTAAGAATTGTTTGATTTTTAACAATTTCTTTCATAAATCTAAGCACATAATATCCACATTCAACATTACCGGGTTGCTTAGGTACTTATATTAATTAAAAAAAAATCAATTATTTATAAAACACAATATATTAACTTTAAAATATATATTATAATCAATATTCTTACTTTGACAACTTTCCATTCAACCTCTTTACTTATTCGCTTCACTTCAACTAGGTACTTCTCAACCACATTGTATACAATTTAGTTTAGTTAATACATTTATATAACTAGAAAACCAAAATAATATAAATATAAAGAAACATGAAAAAAAAGACTTACATAGACTCTCAACATGTTGTATCTTGTTGGAACTATGACCATGCAGATTTGTGTCAACCGATTGTGTACTCATACTTTAATATGGTGATTGTGTAAGTGCAGCAAAAGTTTCCTCTAAATATGATATACGAGATACGTAGGCTTTCCTCTCTTCAATCCATTTGTCTTGAAGGTTTATGGCATTAAAAAAAAAAAAGAGTGATAAATTCCGCCATTCCTCTGTTGGAACTCCGTTCACCGGTTACGCAGTGGAACAAGGTTTCAAAATTTTTAATACAGATCGCTTTTGTCTGAACCACTCGATCTTCCTCACTATCTCCCGGAACAGGTAACTGCGTGTGGGCGTGTTACGGTCTCAGGAACTTGAATGAAGAATGTAGAGAGAATTGAAGAAACTCTTTCTTCTATGTGTTTAAAAAACACACAAAGCATGAAACAATATATATATCTATATTTTTTCTTAAAAAACACGCCTGCTTCTTACTTTCACAAATATATATATATATATCGCCTACTCTTGTGTATTGTATATATATCGCCTACTCTTGCGTATTATATATATATTTTATAAGCCAACTCTTTTCTATATTCAATCATCTCTATACTTCCATTTATATATATATATATATATATATATATATATATATATATATATATATATTATGAGTGTATCAAGTATTTGCATCCTATGAAATTTTTTCTTCTGACTAATGTTTCATATGCACACACAAATTTGCATCCAATGCAATCTATTGCGTTAATAATTGATATATATATATATTAATTATCTTTTTAAAATATATCTAATATATTAAAAATGATAATAAGTATTTTAAATTTAAACTTAAATTCAAATACTTAGGTAAATGATTTAGTAAAAATAAAATAATTCCACTATTTTATCTTCACCTAAATCCATATATCAATTAACACTCTCCAATTAATAGTTAATTAATAATTCATAATTATCAATATAATTAAATAATCTAATTATTTAATTAATTAAACTATTAACATTAATTAATTAAATAATCTCATTATTCAATTAATTCATGAATATATACGTGTCACTTTTGTAACACAATTAATTGGACAATCCAATTAATTAACCATGACCCTTGTTACCTAAATCAATCGGGCCAGCAAGGGGACCTAATTGACCCACAGTATTTTGAGCTCCAATAATCATCGGAATCATTAATTAAACTCTTTAATTAATATTCCTTGATTATTAACTCCAGTGTTATTCCATTAAAAACGTGAAGCTGCACTCTCTCAACTGGAAATGCTTTTACACAGACCCATACAACTCAGTATCCATCGATATAGCTATTACACATGGTGTGATCCTCCACAATAGTTCATAGTTAAAACTGGGTCATAATATCCGTTATACCCCTCTAATTACATATATCCTTTAAGTACCATTGAATATCTAATAGACAATAAATCATATTTCCTCACGGAATTGGGAGAGCGCTCATATTATCCAAGCCCCGAATCAACACTTAAGGGAACTACCATCTACTTTTCACAAGAAGGAGTGGATTTCACTATTGTGTACAAACCTTCTCAGCCACAAGCCAAATCGCAATCCCAAAATAAGGAGCATATTGATCGGGAACTTTATCCGACCTCACCCAAGGTAAATCAAAGACTACGATCTAACCTGATGAAGTCGATAAGACACTCAGGATTAAGATCACCCACATATAGCTATCATTAGTTGATATATATAAAGCTCATCGATAAACAGATCTTGTTGAGAGATTCATATAGATCATGGCCCAGTCCTATATGATCAAATCATACAAGGTGCCTCCATTCTCATATCTCCATATAAATGATTCAGGATAGAATCACCGTACATTACGGAATAGACCGCGGCTATAGATTACCCACAAATAAAGTACCCAGCTTTATTTGTTATCTATGGACTCTTTATATTGCACGTCTCTTACTGTATCCATCTGTATATGACACTCATATACACAGTTCGAGATTACATTTGACAATCTTGGATGATAAATATAGGCACAAGTTGTAAAATAAACAACACAACAAGAATGAATTGAACTTTAATTTTTATTTATTTCATAAATTCATTTACAAATTAGTTCTTTAGGGCATAAACCCCAACATCCCCTAACTCGACCACCATGTTCTTTAGTATCCAGTGCAACCGTGAGAGTGTCGTTATCAACATCGAGTGATAAAGAGCTTTCATTTGATTTTTTCTTCGACTCTTCCTAAAATCATTTTGTTACTAGAAATGAAAATAAATTAGAAAAAAATATTTGATGAAAAAAAATGTAAAGTTTGAAGGGAAAAACGGGTTCAATATGCAACGGAAGCATGATAAAAACGAAATTAGGGTTTGCATATATATATAAAAAAATTCCCTTTTATGCAACGAGAACCTTAACCTTAGATTAATTGATGTATATAAAAGTATCGTACCTTTTCGCGTGATGATTGAACAAGCGCCGAATTGATTCCACAAGATCTTTCAATCCAATCACGAACGTCAATCACCTAGGAGTGTGAGCTCTCTTTCTTAAAATTATATTCCTGAGGATGGAGACAAAGCAAAAATCTTTTCTTTGTTAGTTACAAATATCCTCCAAGAGAAAAATCCAAGAATATCCGGTCACTTGTGAATTATCAATCAATTTGATTGAAACTCGCGTGAACCTTAATTCGATATTGTACACAAAACCCTTTTTATGTAAAGGATATTAATATACTGTCGAAAACAAAAAACGTTTCCCTTTTTTCTCTACTTGGCCGAATTCACACACTATTGCTTAGAGATGATTGAATTTTGTCTAGAGTAAAATCAGATTTTTATCCCACAAAATTCCTATGGTGGCCAAATTCTTCACTAAGAAATATAGAGCTTGGCCGAATTCACCTCCAAAAATCTCTTAGACATGACTGAAATTCTCTTACACACATATATATATATATATATAGGATCATAAATCCTTTCCTAAGAAGGATTCACTTGGTTGGCAAGAATCCTTTCCTTAGGTGAATTTATTTGGTAGTTAGAATCCTTATCTAAAAGAAATCTATCCTATCCCATATTGCATATGTGATAACCAAATTTCATGTCTTTGTTATAGATTAGGGGATTTCAATCTTTCCTATGAAGGATTGCTTGATGGACAAGAATCCTATCCTTAGGTAGATTAACTTGGTGGTTATGAATCCTTTTCAAATAAAAATTCTACCACTAAGTAGTTTTACTTGGTGACCAAGAATCCTTTTCCAAAAAGAATTATTTTCTACACCAAGACTCCCAATCCAACTCAATAGTGTGTTTGTAACCATATTAAAGACTTCCTAATTTGATTAGATAAATAATATCTTTTATTTATCTACTTATCAAATATAGTCTTTAACAATAACTATACTACCAACAATAGTATAATTTTAGGAGACCAACTCCTATTAGGAAAAAGATTTTGACTTTTACTTAAATAACTAATTAATCAACAAATTAATTAATTTCCATTTAATTAAATAATGTATATAAGTTATTCACCATAGCCTTTGCCGCCCATACCTAAAATAAAAGGTCATATATTATTTTTTTATTTTATTAAATCCATTGGACCTTAATAAAAAGTCCACATCTGAACTAGACCTATTCTTACAAAAAGAAACAAGTTCACATGCCTTAATACAATTCTAGATGGACCCCTAAATTGGTCCGGTAGAATATATCAAGTGATCCATGCAAGTTCGTGTAGATTGGGGATCTTGGCGGGCTATCTAAATTTAAGCTCCAATAGACACAACCCAATCACAATCAACAAATGATTCACTTAGGTCCGATCTATTTAATTTTTGTTCATTCCACTAAAGAACTAAAATTAAACTCTTAAATAAAGATAGAATAAGTTGATATTTACTCATTCATATCCTAGACAACCTTATTGGAGAAAGTGTATCCTCGTGAAGAATACCAATAATCGCCAAGAGCTCATAGACCGCCTATAGCTCTCCAAGTTACCATATTTACTCATATGATCACATTTTGAACTTGGATATTTTGACTTGTCCAGAAGCCATATTTCAATAGACACTATTGAAAACTTAACGTTGAGATTTAATATCCAATACCTCAAAACATCCATATGATGGTATTCTACTCTCATTCAATAAATGGAGCCACGATGTCCATATATATAAATGAAGTCCTCTATCGATTAAAAAATGAATACCACCAAACTATCGAGGATAGACTATGCTATATAATCGTTCTCATAGATAGCTCAAATGATAACACTTGCAACCATAAGTCCATCATTTATCTCAGGATCGAGATAGACTCTCCATTTGTCTTCAAATGAAAACTTTTATCTATTTACGGTTCTAGATAAGGTATTTCATTTTGATCATATTCAATGCACCCAGTGCACTAGATTCTTTTGCCCAAAGACACCACACTTTGATGATTTTAGACTCATCATAACATATTTGACCCACTCAAATGCTAGCAAAAGAATCTACAACTTTTGACAAGATAAAGGCGCCCAACCTTCTATCTTAAGTTGTGAATATTATTCAAGACTAACTAAAGAATTGTGTCTACTTCATACATATCTAGATGTATGAACAATTCTTCTTTTCTCATAGTCTTTTGACCTTATGATTTTTTACTTTTGACAATTATAATAATTATACTATAAATGTTATAAGATTTGTTAAACTAGAAATCACTTTATTCATATGAAAAGATTGTTAATTACAATATTACACTCTTGCTATCGAGCATAATCCTAACAAACTTACAATCTTCTTCACAATAGGTACTACATCCGAATGATATTCTTTATTTTTTCCCAAACGAGCCAAACACCAAAGTTCACTCCTATTGAATCTTACATCAGGACCATGTTGCTTCTTCGTATATAAAGAACAAACAAATAAAATTACATGCATATTAAATTTTTAAGAAAAATAAATTTTCATTGAAAACTTTAAGTATATACACTTACTAATTTTTCTTTCATGCCAACATATCCACCTCGACTTAATCGATGATTATATGTATAAGACTTTCTCCTTTCAGATTGTTGTTTCTTTGTTTCTACAAAACATAGATATAAATATTGATTACTACCATGACATTATAAGCACACTGATTAATTATAATAGAGACAAATATTAAAATCATGGAAGAATATACCTAAAATTTTTCAAATGTACGTTCATCAACAAATATGTCCCAATCACTTTTTGAAATATGCGGTAACTTTAAAGGTGGGTCTTTTAAAACTCCGGATCACTTAAGTGAAGCATAATATATTTGGTTGTTATTGTATTTCTCCAATTCTTACAATACTTCCAATTGTTTGCTTCATCATATTTTTACTTCGATGATCAACCCAATAAAATTTCTGTAAAAAAGAAACAAATGAATATATTAGATGCAAATATTAATTGTATCGATTAGAAGAAGGGTAAGTAAATCAATTGAAAGATAAATTTAAGTTTAAAAGATTTTACCTCAACATACTCCCACATGGCATTCGTGTATCGTGTAGGTACCTTTCTCCAATCTTTATAAGTAATTGGTATCATCGTAAGTACAAGCTTGCCAATATTTTTTAAAAGAGAAATATACATTGACCCATAGAGTATTCTATCTTCAGCAATTGCTACAACAATTTTACCTTATCTCAAAGTTAACCTTTTTTTCTCATTCTCAATTGATGGTGAAAATTCATCGTTCATGGGTACAAACCTGTATAAATACATTAAATATAATAATTTAAAAGCATGTAAATTTCATATATTACTATTACTTATATGTGAACTTATTAGTATAATAAACTCAAAAATAAACATGCATCAACACTATTACAGATATAAATCAATGTACCTGAGAGTTTAACTTAAGGCAGTGTAGCATCATCAATCCAAGTACCCTTATAATCATTTCTAACATAAGTAGTAGCATTATCATAATCATAATCAAATATTTCAACATTAGACAAAACTTTCACAATGGGTTCATGTTCATTACATTGTCTTATTGATTGTTAACTTCCTTGTGCTTATATTCTGTTAAGGGTATAAAAAATACGACTGACCATCTTGGATCCATTTGGTCTGAGACATAAAAAACTTGCCTACCTTGAGTAGCTAAAATGAAGCAATCTGATTTATGTCATATTCGATTAAAATCAACTAAGGTGTGCCCAATCTCATCAATTTTAAGGCCACCCCTATTTTCTACCCAATCTCATTTAAATAGTACAGTACTAAACATGTTATCATTCAAATCCCATATCTCTTTGATAACCCTTTAAAATGATAATGCTCCAAAAGTGAGGTTATTATCTTTTGCACTTGCAATTTACATTGTGTTTGTAATAACTACTACTCTGTTATTCTGAGTAACTCGGTCACAATCACGATCATATGTGTGGAAATGACAATTGTTAACTTCATAACCATGATATTTTACAACACGGTTTTGAGGTTCTTGTGCTATCCACTTCATAGAAGAAGATACTTTTCCTTGATTGTAAAGTTCACTTGTAACCTGTACAAACTAAATATGTTTAATTATTAGTTTTTATTCAAAATTAAATGAAGACATGTAAGCAATTAAAACCCTTACAAACCTTTTCTTTCAACCAATGCATAAAGGTTCTATTGTGATCATCTTACAACCACTTTGCACGTTTCGATTGACAGAGATAATGTATTTTCAATCAAGTCATATGTTCATTGTTTAATGATTAATCCACTTGATTTGAGTTTATAAAATCATAAATTAAATATATATGAAATTAAATATAATATAAAGAAATTTCAATGGAGAAGAACATACTTAATATACGGTTGAACTTCAGCTGCATTATAAAAGACATAAAGGTGTGCTTGCACCAAATCTTTATGATCAACTACAAAATGTTAAGCAACAAATAACGGTTTGCCAACTAAAATGTTTTCCTTTTTTTCACATGGATTATCAATTTTAGAAAGGTTAGAGTAATATTCTGAGCAATAATCAATTGCTTCTTCTATAATATAACATTCAGCAATGTATCCTTCTGGTCGATAACGATTTCACACATACCCTTTTAAAACTTTCATGAATCTTTGAAATAGGTACATCCACCTAAGGTACACTGGTCCATATAATCTAACCTCTCTAATAAGATGCACCGTTAGATGCACCATTATATCTTAAAATGAAGGTGGTAAGTATTTTTCCAATAGGCTTAAAGTTACCACAAGATCACTTTGGATTTGGTTCAATTTTGAAACATCCACAACTTTACTACACAAACAATTGAAGAATATGCAAAATCTAGTGATGGCATACCTTACATGTTTAGGCAAAACTAATCGTATTGCCAATGGCAATAGTTGTTGCATGAGAGCATGACAATCATGAGATTTAAGGCCTTGAAGCTTCAATTCATTCATTTTGACAAGGTTTCTAAATTCTGAACAATATCCATTGGGCACCCTTCGATTTGTCAATGTTTCACATTTTTTTTCTATTCTACTTAAAGCATAGCAAGCAGGCGGTAAACACAATCAAGGTTTGTCTCTATAAGATGCTAGTCTTTTCCTCAATCCCAAATGAACGAAATCTAACCTAGAGTTGATTCCATCTTTGGTCTTTCTTAGGATGTTTAGCAATGTCCCATAGATACTCTCACATACATTTTTTTTTCAATATGTATGACATCTTTTATGTGATGGATATGCAAATCTTTCCAATATTCAAGATCAAAAAATATTGATTTTTTTTCCAATATTTATGAGAAGGTACAATAGATTTGTTGTGCTTCCCACCTTTTCTCTTTCCCCATGAGTTGCAAATCGTATCAACCTGATCTAGGATTTCTTTTCCTTTCAATGGAGTTGGAGGATCATCAGTCACTTGCTCCCCATCAAATGATTTTTTTTTTTTTTGGTTTTCTATATAGGTGATTTTGTGGAAGATGATGTCTATGACCCACATATACATTTTTCTTACCATGGTGTAGTCTATAAGAATCAGCCTTTTCCCCACAAATAGGACAAGCAAAATAACACTTGGTTGGACAACTCGACAAATTCCCATAAGTAGGAAAATCGTTAATCATCCATAGTAAAACAACCCGCAAGTTGAACCTCTCTTGTTTGCGAGCATCATATATTTCAACACCAACTTCCCATAAAGTTTTTTAATCCTCAATTAATGAAGCTAGATAAACATCAATGTCATTACCAGGTTGATGTGGACTAGATATTAATAACAAAAGCATCATGAATTTTCTTTTCATACACAACCACAACAGTAGATTGTATTTCACCATTACCATTGGCCAACAACTATATGAGCAACTGAGATAACTATGTGGGTTTATACCATAAGCTGAAATTGCCAATCGAATGTTTCTAGTTTCAACTGAAAAATGAGGCCATGTTTGGTCAACTAGTTTCCACGATAGGGAATCAGTTGGATGGCAAAGTTTTCCATCCTTTTCTCCACTAGTAGCATGCCAAGTCAAATCCCTAGTTGTATTTGAGAATTGAAAAATTCTCTTAAATTTAGGGATAGGAGGAAAATACCATAACTCCTTGGTTGGAACTCGTTGACATTTTCTAAACTTTTTATCATTTTATTTCCACCTAGATGTTTTATAAATATGACAAGTAGATAAATCCGTATACTCTTTTCGATAAAGTATGCAATCTTAGGGACATGCATGTATTTTTTCATACTCTAAACCTAATGTAGTGATTGTCTTTTTTACCTTATACATAGATGAAGAAATTTCATTGCCATTTGGGAACATATCTTTTAGAGAATTTAGTAAGTTTGAGAAACTATTGTCTGACCAACCGTATTTTCCCTTAATATTTTATAGTCTCCTTAATGTAGATAACTTTGTATACTTCAAACAACCAAGATACAAAAGTTTTTTAGCATCTTCAAGTAGGTTTTGAAATAATTTTGGATCTTTCTTAGAAAATTCAAATGCATCTTGCACCATCTCTACCATATTGGCAACATCCTTGTACGTAGATGGTTCAACAAATGTGGCTTTTCCACTTGTAGAACCTCTAGTACAGCTCACCTCTCCATGCCAAATCCAAATATCGTACCTTTGATATATGCCTTAGCTAAATAGATGATATGTAATCTCGCTAGTTGTTTTGAATTTTAAATTTGTACATGATTGGCAAAGACATCTCATGAGTTCAGAATTAGTAGTATAAGCTAATGCAAATGCTAGAAATTGATCAACTCCATCTACATGCTCCTTAGACAATCTATCCTTTGACATCCAAGATTTACTTATTATATATATGTAGATAGTAGTCCTAGTAATACTTACGACAAAAACAATTCATAGTGTTATAAAACATAGCATTTGAATGAACTATTATTACATAAATAAAAAAGCAAAATTATAATCACTGTTGTTTAAACAATATATTTGAACTAAATATAATTTAATGGATGTGTTTATGATAGTTAAATTAAAAATCATGCTTTATGGTGATAAGAAATATAAAAGTATGAATACATTATGAAAAAGATGCTAAAATCACTATTATGGGGATAAGAAATAATGAAATACCATATCCATCAAAGATGATACAAAACATGAGTTAGTCTACTCTGTATCTAATATATTAATATTAATAAGGTATATTAAATTTAATTGTTTCCTTTTCATCCACTTTTGTAAATACTGTTGTAGTGTGTGCTTATAACAATTGTACATTCGTTAACTAAAGTATTATTACGGGATAATAGCACCTTATGTTTCGCATTCTCAGTCCATCTTTATTATTCATGTACAGGCTTGTGAAAAACTACTTCTAAAGTAATTTGCTACTACCTTTTTTATGTGTAACTCTGTTTTTGGTGGCTACTATAAACATCTGTAAATCATGGTTCTATGTTAACAATTACAATTTATTTTGGGTTTGGTAGAGGGGACACATGACTTGATCTCACAATTTAATTGTGTAGGTATAAGGGGAAAACTTCTAGGCCAACTCAACTCATCTATTATGGTTCTTTGTTCTTTTTGGGTTTCCGTCTAATTTCATTAAAATACAGTTAATTAATGAAAACATAAACCAACCTTAACTTTACTTGTATTTCATTACAAGACAAAAATCATTTTTTATAATAGTATATTTTACTAAATTAGTCTATATATATCAAAAATTTAAAAACACAGACTTACATTGTGCACAACTGTCTAGGTAAATACTTGAAATGTGACTGAATTTAAGTTGTTTCCCCTCTTTGCTAGATTACCATATTAACAATGTTTCATTCTGAAACACCAACAAAACAACTTGTCACATAGAAATACAATACATTGACTTCATTACTAGCTGATATAAGACCAATTTTGTATCCCGGGTGTCTTTAATCGATCCATAATTACTCTCAAAGACATAATGAATATCTTCTTATATATTCTACTTAAAAAAATAATATGTGAATCAAATAATAAATGTTCATATGTCATGTACTCTCATGGTTTTTAATTTTTGTATAGTAACTAATATTAAATGCACATGTTTTTTTTAGAAGAAAAAGACCTTTTCTTCCATGATTAATATAATTGAAAACAACAATGGGATGGGGATGGAAAGCATTAATAATGAACAATCATTGAAACAAATATTATGGTTTGTTTAATATTAATCGAGGGGGTGAATATATTTTAATCAATTTTTTTATCCAGTTTTCGTTAATGGCCAATTTAGACGAAAATACCCTTAACTAGTCATAATAATATCACAATTGCAAAAAGTGTGAAATAATAAACGACATTTGAGATATACGTGGAAACCCTAAAACTGGGAAAAACTACGGGCAGTTAAGTGAGCCACACTAAAGCCTCAAATCCACTAATGATAATGGTGTTACAACTTAATCCCGGTAAATAACCCACAACCACTACCTAATCCCGGTATGCTTGTGTTTGAAACAACACAAGACTTACTTCTCGACGAAGAGATAAAATGGCCTATGTGAATATTTGAAGATATTCAAAGAACAAACAAGGCTAGGGAACCTTAGATGCTTATCTAGGATGATAAGATGGAATATAAAACAATCCTAAATATCAAGAGGTAAATGACATGTTCATAAAGCTTAGCTAACATAGATCAATCAATCCTATGAAGCTATCACAATACAACACTCAATCATTTCATCATAAACAATCTATATTTGTATCTAGATTATATTCTAAGAGCATACTGTTAGGTTTTAGTTTGTGTTGGCATTAATTCCATATCAAAATGATGTTTACTTATAATGACTTAGTTGTTTAGGTTTATGATGATTAAATCTTCAAGGAAGAAGAAACAACAAGTCAAGGAAAGTTCTAAGTCTTCAAAGAGAAAGGATGCAATTTGGTTCTACAAAGGTATACTAAGACCTTATCTTTCACTTACAAGGCTTAGGCACACACACATATATCATACATTTGTGTCCCTGTATAGTTGTGCACCATTATAGGCACACACACACATATTATATATTTGTGTCCCTGCATCGTTGTGCACCATTATAGGCACACTCATAAAATTCATTCATATGTGTCCCTGCATCATTATGCACCATGTATAACACATTCACACACTTAAATTTGAATGCTCATGCATTGGTTTGGAAATAACATGTTTTGAAATATGCATGATTGGAAACTATCTCTATGTAGTTTTCATTCTAGTGTGAATTGTGTTTGTGTGTGTATATGTTTGTATAACATGGATATTGAACTTGAATTTAGTCTTAAATGATTCTTGATTGAGTTCCGGTCATTTTGGTATCTCATACTATTGATTTCAAGTTCTAAGTCAAAAGATACTACACTTTCAACTCATGTTTTATACATTGTCTTCGTCTTCGTATATCGAGTCGAATTATTATTTTCTGGGTTGAGTATCTTATATGTCCATGTCCGTGTGAGAGTTATGGTTTGTAATCCACAAACAGATTCAAATTCTGAGTTTGTAGGCCAGAGAACAGTAGAAGAACGCCAAGGAAGGTCGAAGGAGAAAGAAGCAAGCATATACTTCTTTCCCGAGATGGCGCGTGGCCATCTCGGGGCAAAAGGCTTGCTGCCCCAAGATGCCCACGTGCGATCTCGGGCAGCAAGATTGCTTGGCTTCATTTTTCCCCTCTTGGTCGTTTCACTTGTCCAAGTATCCCACTCTTTTATAAACTCTTTCCCTCTCACATTTCATTCTAAGAAGAAATTCAAATCAAGTGTGCAGAATTTTCTCTCTAAATTTTCTCACCTTCCAAACACCATAACTTCTTCATTTGAACTCCGATTTGAGTGATTCGAAGTTGAGAGTGTTCATTTATTCATACTCCATCGTTTCTCTAAAGGTTTGAGTTTATTTTTCTTCTGATTTTGGTGTCTAATCATACAGAAACAGGACTGCACCTAGATCAACTAAGGTATTGATTTTCTCTCTAAGTTTTCTTTTAAAACTTGATCAATTGCCTTGGGTTTTCTTCTTCTACATATATTTGTATATTGTGAGTGTTTTGATTTGTGTTTTGAATACTTTCAAAGCTAGATTGAATTTTAATTGATATCATACATGTTGAGTTAGGTTTTGATTTTTCCTATGTTATCACATGTTTGGGATTGTATTGTGCTAGCTTTGATTCCAGGACTATTTTATGATCTTTGATTGATTGATTTTGAGAAAAATAGTTCCTCACATGTATTAGGCTCTCTTGGCCTAAATTCTCACATAATACATGTGTTTATGTTCTTTTGAGCTATTCATGTGATTTGTTGAATCTATGATTAGGAATATGTTCTAGAACTTATGCATAGATCTATTTGACTTTGTCATATGATTTTAGCATGTTTTTGGTTTGTGTGATTTAAACTTGATCTTATGATTTGTTGATTATATATTGTGATTCAAGTTTAGTTATATGCATGAATCTAGTTTGTGATTAATGTTGAACATATTTTACATGATCTATATTGACTACTCATGCATGATTAACTAGACTATATGTGATTTGTGCATTCATTCTCATGTCTAGTATTTACCATAGGATGTGATGATCATAGCACTCCATGTTGGGTGCTTGTTTACGTTTTTCATTCATGATCACCTAGATTCCTTGTGAGAAGGAAGTCTTGACAATAGATGTGAGACCTATGGTGTTGAGCAAGAAGTCTTGGCAAGAGGTGTGAAGCCTCGGATTCTTGAGCAAGAAAGTCTTGGCTAGAGGTGTGAAGCCTTGGATAGTCGAGCAAGAAATCTTGCCTAGAGTTGGGAGAACTCGGATAGGTGAGCAAGGAAGTATTGACTAGAGTCGGGAAGACTCGGATAGTTGAGCAAGAAGTCTTGCCTTGGGTTGTGAAGATCCGGATAAGGTGAGCAAGAAAGTCTTGACAAGAGGTGTGAAGCCTCGAATTGTTGAGCATAGGGCGGCAACTTCTAGAGTAGGATAGGAGGGTAGTTTCTAGGTGAAAAGGACACTTGAGAGATTGTACTTGTCTTATCTACTAGTGGATTTTGATTGCCGGTGGTTGCTAGCCTGTGGATGTTTCCTCTTCGGAGGTTTACCATATTATATCTTGTGTCAACTTTTCTCTATCCCTATCTCTCTAATATTTGTGTTGTGGATAAAACTCTTTATGTATGTTGACTTCCTCTTTATAATATTGGTTGTGTATGTGTAACAATTACTTGTTTGTATCACACTTTACTTGTGTTTATATATTGATTAATTGTCTTTAATTAATATATATATTGTGATACAAGCAATCTAGAGGGATAAACTTTTGTTTATTTCTAAGGGAGTCGAAAAAGGTGTCTAACCTATTCACCCCTCCTCTAGGTTAGCCTTGAGCATTTAACCATGATTGTATTTTCAATTGGTATCAGATCAAGACACTAGATTGCACTTAGTGTGACTCCGGGGTGATACTTTCACAGTTTTTGCAAGGCTTTTGAAGTCATGGGTTTACAAGATGAAGTAATGGCGAAAGGAGCTTCAAATACTAGGCCACCATTACTTCGTGGCACTAACTATGGGTATTGGAAGTTGAGGATGAAAGCCTACATCCGCTCAATTGATGAAAGAGCTTGGGTGGTAGTGGAAGAAGGTTATAGTCCTCCTACCATGGTTTTAGAGGATGGAACCATGATACTCAAGCCAATGAGTGAATGGACAATGAATGAGTTTGAGGTTGCTAAATGGCACCATCGTGCTATGAATGCCATCTTTTGAGGAGTTGATGGGCATCAATTCTCCTACATTCAAAATCTTGAATCCGTAAAGGAAGCTTAGGATATTCTCCAAGTTACTAATGAAGGAACCTTAGCGGTGAAGAAATTGAGGCTTCAAATGTTGGCATCACAATTTGAAGGTTTAAGTATGGGTGAGGAAGAAAAGTTTGAGGACTTCCAATTTCGGCTTCTTAACATAGCTAACCAATGTCAAGCACTTGGAGTACCTATCTCAAAAGAGCGTTTAAATTGGAAAATCCTTAGGTCTTTTCCTAAGAGATTCAAATCAAAGGTGACGGCCATTGAGGAAAGAAAGGATGTGGATAGTATGAATATCGATGAGTTGCTTGGGTCTCTCCAAACTTATGAGATTTGCTTGAATCCAAAGATCAAGAGTAAGGGAACTGCTCTCAATGCTATTGATGAGGATAGTGATGATGAAAATGAAGAAATGACACTCTTAGTTAGAAGGTTCAAGAAGTTTCTAAAGAAGAATTCCAAACCTAAAGGCAAGTCTTCTAAGGAAAAAGGAGTCAAGAGAACATCATCTCCAAGGATTGTGAAGAATGGTCAAGCCATGAACAAAAAGGAGGTTCGATGCTATAATTGTCAAGGTTTTGGTCACTTTGCTAGTTAGTGTAACAAGAAGCCTTCTAAGAAAGACAAGAAAGGCAAAATGCTGACGGCTACTTGGAGTGATGATAATTCTAGTGATAATGAGAGCTCTAGTAGTGAGTCTTCAAATGATGAAGAGTTGGTGAGCAACTTTATAGCTCTAACGACTTCTCATTCTTCACTAGATGTTGGTAGTACAGTATCTTTGAACAAGAACCTTGATGCAAATCATGATGGAGACTCTAGTTTCATTCCTACTAATCTTAAGTTGTTGAAAAAGATAGAAAAGCTTAAAGAAGCTAGAGACAATGCTCAAAGAGAAGTAGTTGAGAAGGATGATTTGATCAAGAAGTAACTAGATGAGTTTGTGATTGTTACTCGTAGACTTCTTGGTGAAAAAGGTGATATTATGAAGAAGTTTAGAGAACTTGAAATAATTAATCTTGAGAAGGATAATGTGATATCTTCTTTGAGGAAGAGAGAACAAGAATTGATGGAAGAGATAGACACGGCTAAGGAGGCTATGACGGATTTAGTAAATGATTCAGTTAGTGTGTCTAGTGTTAGAAATATTGTTAACTCTCATAGTGGTGAAGACGACTTGGTAGTTGAAGAGGAGCTCTTGGAAGCACCACTTCCTACACACTTTTATGAAGTCGTGAATAATAAGAAACAACACAAGAATAGAAGATCAAAAGCCAAGAAAAAGTTGGCAAACAAGGTATCTTTGCAAGCTCCTAGTGAAGCTAGTTCAACTCCAAAAGGTACAATCTCATCTTTTATTCCAATTTGCCATTATTGCAACACAATAGGTCACATTAAGCCTAGGTGTTATAAATATATTGAAAAATGCAAATTAGGAAATGAATCTAGAGATAAAAAGATTAAACTTCAACTTGAACATGCTAAGGCCTTGAAAGTTGAGAAACATGATAATTTTGCTAAGCATGAGAAAACGTTATGAAGTAGAAAGAATTCTAATCTTGTTCAACTTGACAAAGCTTGTGTTGAAAATGTTAAGGAAGAGTGTGTTAATGATATTCTTGTGAATCAGGTCATCGAAGAACTTTACTATAGATTTAACATTGTTGTCAAGGATGATATTGGAAATGTTTGTATAGGTACACCCAAGAACAAGTGGTTCAAGGGTGAGTGCTCTTATCACTAAAATAATAAGTACATGTGAGATAACTTTGAGGCTATATATCAATTGTGTTGAGAATTCTTGCTTGCTAGCTTTGAATACTCCATGTTATTATATGAACTTGGTTATCTCACATCATGATTGTTGTGATGGTCAAAATTTGTTGATTAACTTTGAAGAAGTTCTTTTGTTATATGTGTTGATTAAGTTGAGATATTATGCTTT
This sequence comes from Dipteronia dyeriana, assembly GCA_032871835.1. NCBI lineage: Eukaryota > Viridiplantae > Streptophyta > Magnoliopsida > Sapindales > Sapindaceae > Dipteronia > Dipteronia dyeriana. Next base: position 107,663,221 of record CM065300.1, on the reverse strand, counting down.
TTATACTCTTGTTGTGAAACATCGTCAACTTGGTGTCATTAGGACATTCAAGGTAAGAGTGCTCATAAAAAAGGCGGAAGTATGATATTTGGTGGATATAATGTGCAAAAAGGTATCTCTATACTCTATTGCATGTTCTCTTAGATATTCATCTTTTGACTCAATTTTTGACATATGTCGTATGTAAATTTTACAAAGCATACACGTCATTGATAGGAAAGAAAAAATAGCCATGTGGACGCCCAAATATGCATTCGGGAAATATCCTATAAGGAATCATTAAAGAGAAGAAAGCCCGAGTAAGCATATATTGAATAAAACCTACTCTGGATCAGTTAACAGCACTCGAGACTGGTTAAACAACGCTTCCACTCGGGCTCAAACTGTGCTACTCGGAACCATCAGGAATTACTCTTACTCGGGAATACATACGACTCGAGTAAGAGTTTGGTGCTTATTTCATACGATTAAGTCATTAAATACACGACGATATCCATCAAGAAGGAATCCCAAATAAAATAGAGCATTAAATTAGAAGAGTCCCCAATCAGGAAATAACTTGATTTTTTTGCAAAGGCTACATTCTTATAAAGAAACAAGTCCAAATTGAACTGCATAACTAGAATCTCGCTCGATTTCCATAAGATACTCCGAAATAGGAAAGAAGACAAATCGACCTCAAGAAAGTAACCGAATCACAATTAAATACAAAGATCCTGTATTACTTGTACAAGGCAGATTAGGGTTCTATAAACATATAAATAGACCCATAATCTCGTCAAGAAAATATATAGGCAATATAGCATACAGCAATTATAGTAAATACAGAGAGAAAAAAGAGAGATGGAGAGCTTGTAAACATCTTATTCTCTTAGTGGATTTTGGCTTGGTTGATCTTTCAACCACCCGTGGATGTTTCTCCGGCCATCGGAGTTTTACCATGTAAAACTTGTCTTTGTTACTCTCTCAGCATCTCTTTCTCTTTAATTCAATAGCCGAATTCCAATTCTTGTTGGCTTTTCTGGCATAATCCAGAAATCGACGTCAACAATTGGCGCTAGAAGGAGGGGTTGAACCTCCGAACTTGTTAAAAACAATGGCAGGAAGCAGAAGTAGTTCAAGGAATGGCCAAAAATCACCAGGCGATTTCCATGTTGGCAATACGTCACAAGATCCTGCAGCAAACATAGAAAACCAGCCTGCGCACCTGGCGGTGATCCAGCAAGTTCCTCTAACCAGCAGAGATCTTACGCTGCATTTCCAAGAGGCCTTGCAGCAATTGGTGATGGATGCAGCAAGAGAAGGGATTGATCTACTGGCCGTAGGAGCACATACTCCCAATCCTCCACCCGAAAGGCTCCGTTCGATGGTGGTGGGGCCAGGAATGATTATGCCAGAAACCAGAAGGAACTCTTCCCTAATCAATCCAGCTGGACAGAAAACACTAGAAGAGGAAAATCACTAGAGGCTGGATCGCAATCAAACAATACGTGCCAGACATCGTAAATACGACCGGTGCAGATGACGGTTATCATCAGAAGACAGTGACCAACACTATCGCAAACGTCATCATGGAGTCACACGAGAGGTCCGGCATCAGAGTGAAGAGTCTGAGAAAAGAATGACAGTTACCCAACGGTTCAACCGTCAAGGAAGCCCAGTGGGGGACAGAGATGTCACAATCCAGAGCCTAACTCGAGAAATAGAGAATAACAGGCCACGGATGGAGGCACTAGTCAGACGTTATGGCTGTAACGATCTATCCGACGATGACTCCGACAGTCCATTCATTAGGGAGATTTTACAGACCCCTTTCCAAGAAAGATTCAGGATGCCGCATGTGGAGCAATTAAAAAAAGATAAAGATTCAAAGGAGCACGTTAGACGCTATAAAAGTGCCATGGCTCAATATGCCCGCAGTGACCTCCTATTGTGTCTCAACTTTCCACAAACACTGGGGGACACAGGCTCAAGATGGTTCGGAAGACTACCCCCGGCGAGCATCGGAAATTTTAGCGAGTTGAGCAAGAGCTTCTCAAGGCAATTCCTCAGCATTGTTCACAGGAAGAAGTTGGTGGCCTACCTCTCTCAAATAAAACAGGGGAAGGACAAGTCATTAAAAAGGTACTTGGGCCAGTTCGGCCAAGCAGTATCAGAAATTGGCAGCGCTAATGATGAAGCAATTATTGTTGCCTTCACCAATAACTTACAAAATGGATGACTATCCTTTGATTTGAGAAGAGCACGGCTGACTAGGTATGCCGACATGATGGATATGGCGGGAGGATACGCTCTGGCCGAGGAAGAAGAGTTAGCTACAAGAGGAAGCTATATGCATGGAGGAAAGCCCGAACAGAAGAATACCGAATCCAAGGTGCAGAATCAAAAGGAAAAATGGAAAGGGAACGGTAAGGAGAAAAACTAGGATGGGGGTAATGGGCTCAACGCCGAACGGTCCATAGAGAAATACCAAGGCAGATATACCAATTACACCCGTCTTTGGAAAAAACAAGAAGAAATTCTAGCCATCTTGGAAAAAAAGAATATGGTGCAAGAACCGCGACGACAATCACAGTTCACCCGGAGAGATACAACCAAGTATTGCAGGTTTCATAAAGAAACTGGGCATGAGACTTCAAAGTGTTTTCAGCTCAGAGATTACATAGAGAGTCTTATTCGGGAAAGGCACCTGTGGGATGTAATCTTGAAAAAAGACGAGAGACCAGAAACCAAGAAAGTCAAGGTTGATCACAACCCTGGTCAAAACCAAAGAACCAGCCCCGAGGCCAATCAAGTAATACATACAATTTTTGGAGGACCTTCTACTGGGAGAAGCAACAGAGAACGAACTCAAGAAATCAGAGAAGCAATAGAAGCAAGGAATAACTTTGACGTAAACTCGGTTGAACCAGACCCGAAGAGGGTAAAGGAAGGATGGGACCCAATGGTCTTTACAGAGATAGATTCCCATGGCGTCAATGTTAGACCTAATGACGCTTTGGTTATAAGTGCCCGGATTGGCCATAGGGAAGTCCGGAGAATTTTAATAGATAATGGGAGTTCAGCAGACATCCTAAGTGTGGCCGTATACGACCAGCTAAGACTAGACCGAAAAGATTTACAGCCTTTCCATGCTCCATTAAGAGGATTTGGTGGAATAGAGGTCAGGTCACTCAGGATGGTAAAACTACCCGTGAAGATCGGAACGGCACCATGCCAGAGGACTGTCCTGCTCAACTTCGTGGTAGTTGACTTGGATAATTGGCCGTATAATGCATTATTAGGCCGGCCATTCCTGAATGAAACAAGAGCCGTGACGACCACTTATGCATTAATGATCAAGTTCCCAACAGAACAAGGGGTTGGGATAGTCAAGGGATCCCAAGAGATTGCCCGAATAGCAAATCTGTCAGTATACAGAGACAAGCATGATGCTGAACAAGTGTGCACCATAATGCAGCCAAATCAGTGTAAAAAATCCTTGTCATTCGAACTGGATCCAAGGGAGGGCTCGAATGAATACAAAACAGAATTGGTTGAAGTGGTACTTAAAGAAGACAAACCGGACAAGAAAATCAAGATCGGGGCAAACTTGGATGGAAAAGTCAAGCAATACTTAACCAATCTGCTTAGAGAATACAAAGATGTATTCGCCTAGAGTCACGAAGATATGATCGGGATAGATGCCCGAATAATATCCCACCACTTCGCAGTAAGCCCGAATGTAAAACAAGTAATACAAAAGAGAAGATCGTTCAATCCTGAAAGAAGTCAAGCAATCAAATAAGAGGTGGAAAACTTATTAGCGACTGGATCAATCAGAGAAGTCAGCTACCCTCAGTGGGTCGCCAACGTAGTCCTCGTCCAGAAGAAAAATGGACAATGGAGGATATGCGTAGATTTCACGGATCTAACCAAGGCATGTCCAAAGGATAGCTTCCCACTTCCAAGGATAGATCAGCTGGTGGATGCCCCAACAGGTCATGAATTGCTCAGCTTCATGGACGCTTACTCGGGATATAATCAGATCCGGATGAACAAAGCTGATGAAGAAAAAATAGCGTTCACAACGGATCAGGGTTTATATTGCTACACAGTAATGCTCTTCGGTTTAAAAAATGCAGGAGCTACGTACCAAAGATTGGTTAACAAAATCTTCACACGGCAAATAGGAAGGAACATGGAAGTGTACATTGATGACATGTTGACTAAAAGCGTCTCAGCAGATGAGCATGCCCGCGACCTCCGAGAGACATTTGATGTTTTAAGAAGATACCAGATGAAATTAAACCCAAAAAAATGTTTATTCAGAGTCCATTCGGGAAGATTCTTGTGTTTTCAAGTCCATCAAAGAGGAATCGAAGTTAATCCCGAGAAGATCCAGGCTTTGCAAGAAATGACCTCACCTAAAACATTAAAAGAGGTACAACGCTTAACAGGGTGTTTAGCCTCCTTGGGAAGATTCATCTCAAGGGCTACAGACAGGTGCGCACCTTTCATCAAGATAATCAAAAAAGGGAAAGGCCTGGAGTGGAATAAAGAGTGTGAGCAGGCATTCTTAAAAATAAAAGAGTACTTGGGGCAATCTCCCATCCTCTCAAAACCGTAAAAAGGGGAAATACTTCAGCTGTATCTGTCAATAACTGAGCTTGCAGCAAGTTCAGTCTTAGTCAGAACAGAAGAATGAGTGCAGAAACCAGTGTATTATACTAGCAAGGCACTCGTACCGGCCGAGACCAGGTACTCACAGGCAGAGAAGATAGCCTTAGCATTGGTTTCAGCAGCAAAAAAGATGAGACCATATTTTCAGGCCCATACGATCCAGGTTCTCACCAATTGCCCATTAAGACAAATCTTACAAAAGCCAGAGATATCAGGAAGACTTACTAAATGGGCAATCGAGTTAAGTGAATTCGACATTCATTATGTCCCCAAAACCTCCCTCAAAGGACAAGCGGTGGCAAACTTCATAGCCGAGTTCACAGAACCAAACCTGTAAGCAAAAAGACTGTTGGATAAAAGTTTCCCATGGAAACTATATGTTGATTGTTCTTCAAACACTCATGGCAGCAGGGCAGGGATCGTAGTTCGCACCCCAGAAGGAGATGATGTTGAATGTGCCATGAGATTTGATTTCAAAGCAACCAATAATCAAGCCGAATACGAGGCATTGTTAGCTGGACTCAGAGTCTGTATAGCTCTTGGGGCAGATGAAGTTAAGATATTCAGCGATTCATAGGTAGTTGTCAACCAGGTTATGGATGAATACCAGGCCAAAGATGAAGGAATGATTGCCTACCGTGACATCGCAAAACAGCTCCTCTAAAAATTTAAAGAATACAAGATCGTTCAGATCCCCAGAGAAGAAAATGAAAAGGCAGACGCTTTATCTAAATTAGCATCAGCAACAACCTCAATCAGACCTAAGACCATTCCAATTACACACCTCTTTAAACCGAGTACAACTGAACCTAAGCATTTGGAAATTTCAGAATTCCGAACACCGTAAACCGGTTGGATGGTCCAGCTGAGAAGGTTCCTTAAAGAAGGCGTGCTCCCGAAAGATCTGGTATTAGCAAAACGCATCAGGTATTGATCGGCTAGGTATACCATGATCGGAGGAGAATTACAGAAGGGGGTTTTCCCGAGCTTTCCAGAGATGTATACCGGAAGAAGATGCACATCGAATACTTCAAGAGATCCACGGAGGAGTTTACGGGAATCATACCGGGGGTAGGAGTCTGGCGCATAAGGTACTCAGGCAAGGCTATTATTGGCCTACACTTTTCTCAGATGCATAGCAATGGTCGAAAAGTTGCAACACCTGTCAAAGAATTGCCAACGATATCCGGAAACCCCTAGAAAAGCTTAGAAATCTCACTGCCCCATGGCCATTCCCCATGTGGGGACTAGACCTGATCGGGCCAATGCCAGCTGGGACAGGGGGTGGAGCGAAGCACGCTATAGTAGCTGTCAATTATTTCACAAAATGGGCAGAAGCTGAAGCGCTGGTGCATATCACGAAAGCCAACACCATAAATTTTGTAAAGAAAAACATACTTTATAGGTTTGGAGTTCCAGACACTATAATCCCCGACAATGGCACTCAGTTTGAACCAAAAGTTCAGACAGTTGTGCGAGAAGTATCATATTGCTAACTACTATGGGACACTAGCTCATCCACAAACAAACGGGCAAGTAGAAGCAGTAAATAAAATTATTAAGCACACCATTAAATCAAAGTTAGATGAAAAAAAAGGAAGCTAGGTTGAGAATCTTCCTGAAGTATTATGGGAATATCGGACGACAGCAAGGACTTCAACAGGAGGAACTCCGTTCACCCTAGCGTTCGGATCATAAGTTATCGTCTCCGTAGAAACATCGTATGCGTCCCCCCGGGTCTGGTTATACGATGAATAACAAAATGTTGATATGCTACTACAAAGTTTGGATGAGCTAGAAGAAAAAAGGGAAAAGTCCCGAATATGAAATACAGCATATCAACAAAAAGTGGCTCCCCACTACAACACTCGTGTTCGGATCAGGAAATTTCAGTTAGGAGACCTGGTGCTCAGGAAGGTGTCATTGAACACAAAAAATAGAGTCGCATGATCCCTGGCTGACAAATGGGAAGGTCCATATAAGATCGAGGGGATAGCTGGCCATGGAGCTTATTGGATTGCTCGACCTAATGGAGGGGTGTTACCCTGACCATGCAATGCCCAATATCTGAAGATTTTCTATCCTTAATATATATATATATATATATATATTTATATTAAATATTTTATTCTTTTATTGGTAGGATAAATATTAAACTGTAATTTAAATCTGTCGATTTTTTACAGTAATAAATAAAATTACTCGGAATTTCAGAAAGGATAGCATCTAGTTCGGGATTTAAAAAAAAAAGCATATGATAATAAGAACATATGGAAGCAGACCATGATAATAAGAACATGCAAATAGAATTCTCGGGACCATCAAATCCCGAATGGGTGGAGAATCTCGTAGGAGCATGCCAACCGAGCAGGGTTAACATAACCTTCGTAAAAAGGCAAACCCAACGCACCAGACTTTGGAAAAATGTTCGGGACGCTATCGGGAGAAATTTCGGTGAAATGCGTAGCTGTGTTAAAGCAAATTTTTTTTTAAAAAAAGGAGCTCCACGATTCGGCAAACCCTTGCACATAAAAAATAGGGAGACGTCCTTGGTATTGAGTAAGGACTCGAACGTATGATCATGGTGAGCCTTGATGTAATGTTTGGGTAGCAACCGGGTATGAAACACAAGTGCAAACTTTCCTGTTTCAAGATGACTCGGTTAATAATAAAGAGCCAGTTTAATAAGATACTTGGCAATTTAAGTCATTCGGGTAGCAACCGGTTTAATAAGACACTCGGTTAAGTTACCCGAACATCGAAGAAGCCGGTTTAATAAGATACTTGGCAATTAAAGTTATTCGGGTAACAACCGGTTTAATAAGATACTCGGTTAAGTTACCCGAACATCGAAGAAGCCAGTTTAATAAGATACTTGACAATTGAAGTTATTCGGGTAACAACCGGTTTAATAAGATACTCGGTTAAGTTACCAGACCATCAGCCAGTTTAATACAACACTCGGTAATAATCAGCAAAAAATAGACCAAAACCATTCAACTCATAATAAAATTGAATTTTATTGCTCTTAATAGAATGGTCACAGTTCAAAGAATGGATCTTTACAAGTAAAAAATAAAGAATCTGAATTTTCTACAAATCTACAAAATTAAGGTTACGAGGATTTCGAGCCTTTGCCAATACTCAGATCTGGCACCATCTCGTACTCACAAAGCAGGCTCTCATTAGACGGCCAAGTAATATTGTCGACAATATCATCCCTCCTTTGGCTGTAATCTTCACCCGGGACTGGCCTGACATCCGGGACTACACCCTCAACTGACTCTTGACTTGCGTAAAAGGTTAAGAGGGTCAAGAGAGAATGCTTGGACGGAATCTCTAAATGCATAGGATGGGGCTCTTTGCCTTGACTATGACAGTAGGCTCTCCATTCTTTCATCTGAACCCGAAGAGATTCCAAGGACCGATCCACATGGTGTTTGATTGACAGCTCCCAATTAGCATGGGCTTTCTCGGTCACCCTATTCTTGACTTTGAAGAACTCGCCGGCCGAAACTAGCCAACGTTGAAATTCTCAAAGAAGTAGGGCATCGTAAGCAGGGGATCTTTTAAAACGATCTACCCCTTGGACTTCCAGTTCCAACCTGGCCTCTCGGGAAATGGATTCAACTGTTAGCACTTGGCGCTCCAGATCTTCAATTTTCTTGTCATACGCCGACTTTGTTTGCTCTGCCTCCTGCTCGGCCTTAAGCATGGATTCTTCAGCAGAAGAAAGAAGATTTTGAAGCGATGCAACCTTCTCCTCTGCCAGAGATGCCTTGTCCTCAGCTTCAACCTGCTTTGCCAGGCAGTGGTCGGCAAATATCTGTACAGAGCCGACCTCCTGCTGATAAGCCTGCTCAGCTCGAGCACGACCCTCCTTACTTGCCTTCAGCTGAGCCTCTAGATGCCTTATCCGATCGGCTTGACATTGTTGTGTCTGAACAAGCTCAGCAAATTCGGCCACCATCTGCAAAGGAATATACTTAGAAATTCGGCATAAGCAAAACAATAAAGGATTCAGAATTAACTGAGTCAGATTTAACTTACATATGATGCACAATTGAAAATGTTTTGGAGACGTTCGGTTAGTGAACCGTCTCTAAAACCGCTCCAGTGATCCTCCCCAATATAAGCCCTTCCGGAGGACATCTCCTGAAGCATATCTCGAGAAAAAGGAATAAAGGAACCCCCGAGGGTTCAGCTCCCAGATTTCCAAACTCGGAGGCAAGAGAAGCCATATTCGGCTCTAAGAATGAAGAAGAAACCCCCGAAGGTTCAGTTCCCATATCTCCAACTTCTAGGGTAGAAGAAGCCTGTCTCGGTTCTGAAGTGGCTGCATCTACTGATGCTCCAGCACCAACACTCGGGGCAATCTCATCCACAATATCTTCGTCGCTGGAGTCAATGAATAAGATTACCTGAGGAACTTTGAGAGGACGAGACAACGAACTAACTGCCTTTCGCTTCTCACCTCGAGAACGGTGGAAGTTAAGATCAGCAGCAGGATCTTCCTACGGGTTGTCCCGAAAAGACTCAAAGAATTCGGCACCAGTAGGCACTTGATCCATCGAGACGTTACCACCGTCGCCAGCTTCAAACCGTCCAACAGGCTCTTCACCTGGATCCTCATACTGCCTCTCCCTATTTTCAAGAAGTTGGGTGTCAGTCAGCTCACCTTGGCCACTTGGACCAGCAAAATCCTGAGTAGAAGGCTGAGTACCTCGATCAACGCACTCGGGAATTTGCTCAACAATATCAGTTTCCTCATCAGGCTCAGGTGGAGCAATACCCTCGTCGCCCTGATGGGAAGCTTCCTTTCTACTTGCCTGTAGAATCGCCTTCACCTGGCGAGCCTGAAGATCGCTGACAACGTCCGTATCAAACACAAAAAAAATAAAAATAAAAATAAAAAAATTATGTTAAAAAAATAATAATAATAAGCAGAGAAATTCAACAGAAAGGGCACCGGGTTACTTATATCGCCTACGATGGCCCGAAATCTTTCTGAAGAAGCCGAGCTTCATCAACTCATCCTCTTTAAAAAGATAGCTCTTGCTCCTCTTTTCCATAGTACGAACTGCTGCCCGAGTCAGCCTCTTCAATTGTTTTCTTGTTCCACACTTCGAGGGAACAAAAGAAGCGGGGAACACTCAACACCATTTGGGAATCCCCAGATCAAACAGTGATATCAAGCCCGAGAGCCCCTCCAGCAAAAAACCAACTGTTCTTCCAAAATTTGTTGGATGTAGGGAATCCCCATATGAAACCCTTTTTTTTTGGGTCATCAGAAGCATCGACCCCCTGATTCACCTTTGCTTCTTTGGGAACCCAACCGTCCGAAGAAGTAGACGCAAGAAAATAGGTCCCCGTTCTGCTAACTTGCTTCAGCGTAAAGAAATGCCTGATTTCATTCGGGGAAGGCGGTAAAAGGTTCATTCGACAGAACAGGTGCCACATACACATCAAGGCTTTGTAACTATTTGGGGCCAACTGAGCTGGGGTTATTCCTGCTTCAGCCAAAAACCAGGCAATAAAAGGCTGAAGAGGAAGTGTGACACCGCAACAAAGCATCGATCCATAAATCGTGACCATGCCCTCAAGAGGATTCCATACGGCTCTATCCCCCGCAGGAACCAAAGTGACTGAGTCGGGCAAGTCGAATCGGGAGCGATATTTTTCTATCTCAGCTGGCCCGACCACATTCGGCTCAGTATCAAAGCCACTAGAGCGAGTATCAGAAAACAAAAGATGAGACGCCCTGTACATTTCATCAACGTCACCCTTGTTAACAGTCTGTTCCCTGGTCTGAACGCTGCTCGAGCCTTGCTTGTATACCTTACTTCTACTCTGATGTTTACCCCTCATTCAAAAAGATACCCTGTTATTAGAAATATCATAATCAGAACTAGATGGAGAACTGGATACAGGGCTTAAAGCGACATCAGGATGAAGCCTAGAAACATCAACCTCTAAGAATGGAGGTTCATCTATTGGGATATGCCCCAGTAATCGTTTAATGCAAGATACTAACTGGAAATCCCCACGTTCTAATGCATCAAAAGTGATTTTAAAGAGACGATGGAGGGAAGATGGCCCCATTAAAACTAACCTTGAATTGAGATTGATGCAAGATCTTCAAACGGAGAATTGCGAACTTCTGGATAAAGAAATATGAGTTTAAAGAAATTTTTGCGGAATTTTTTAGAATAAACCAACAATGTCTCTCAGCGAAGAATTTAAAGATGAGACGGCACGAAACCTTAGGATTTCAAAGACGGAAAAATTTTATGACGAAACTCGATGACGTAGGCGGCGCTTGGGGAAACACAAAAAATCATTTTTCATAAATGATATTGAAAAACGAAGAGACGAGGGAAGCGTGTCAAAACAGAAAGTAGCCCTCAACCGTCAGAAATTCATAATGTCGCTATCATTTAAGATCTCGCGTGATAGAGCGAATCGAAATTACAGAGTCACCATTAAGATGCGCCATTATGACAAGACGACTATTCTGTCGAGAGAAATTAAGATGATTAAAATACTTTTGCCCGAAATGAAATTTTCTCGGCAAAAATATTTTAAAGGGTATTGTCGTATGTAAATTTTCCAAAGCATACACATCATTGACAGGAAAGAAAAAATAGCCATGTGGACGCCCAAATATGCATTCGGGAAATATCCTATAAGGCATCATTAAAGAGAAGAAAGCCCAAGTAAGCATATATTGAATAAAACCTACTCTCGATCAGTTAACAGCACTCGGGACTGGTTAAACAACGCTTCCACTCGGGCTCAAACTGTGCTACTCGGGACCATCAGGAATTACTCTTACTCGGGAATACATACGACTCGAGTAAGAGTTTGGTGCTTATTTCATACGGATTAAGTCATTAAATACACGACGATATCCATCAAGAAGGAATCCCAAATAAAATAGAGCATTAAATTAGAAGAATCCCCAATCAGAAATAACTTGATTTCTTTGTAAAGGCTACATTCTTATAAAGAAACAAGTCCAAATTGAACTGCACAACTAGAATCTCGCTTGATTTCCATAAGAGGCTTCGAAACAGGAAAGAAGACAAATCGACCTCAAGAAAGTAACCGAATCACAATTAAATACAAAGATCCTGTATTACTTCTACAAGGCAGATTAGGGTTCTATAAACATATAAATAGACCCATAATATCGTCAAGAAATTATATAGGCAATATAGCATACAACAATTATAGTAAATACAGAGAGAAAAAAGAGAGATCGAGAGCTTGTAAACATCTTATTCTCTTAGTGGATTTTGGCTTGGTTGATCCTTCAACCACCCGTGGATGTTTCTTCGGCCATCGGAGTTTTACCACGTAAAACTTGTCTTTGTTACTCTCTCAGCTTCTCTTTCTCTTTAATTCAATAGCCGAAATCCAATTCTTGTTGGCTTTTCTAGCATAATCCAGAAATCGACTTCAACAACATACATCTCATAGCATGTCATATTTGAGAATTTTGTATAGCATACATATGGTTCTCATTGACATTTGCTATTTTAGGATCTAATAGTGATATTGTTCACATTGATCTTAACTTTGATGATTATTTATGTATAGTATATTGAGTGGCATTATTTTTGAAAATATGAGCTTCATATTCTTTGAAAGCTACTCATTAGAGAAGTAATGATCTTGAATAAGTCTTTACTTATTGCTCTTAGATCATGTGCTTATGAGCCATAAAATATTGGTTTTCTAAAAATTGCACCTTGCTTCTCGTATATGTTTTGCTAGTAGGTTGAGTTTACTAATATGTAAACATTGGATACACCTTGAAGTTTTTGTGCTCAAGTACATTTAAAATGACCTATGGTTAGTATCCATTTTGCTTTGGCAATTACATAGAACTCAACGAGCACCTTCATGGAAAGGGCTACACACATTAGTTGTGAAAGCTACCCAATGTTGGAAAGAGCTACACCGTTGTGATGAGTGAAAGCAATCATGAAGTGAATTTTTGTTTATGTAAAAAAAATTGGAGAAAAATCAAAGAAGTAATGAAATGAAATTATAAAAAAAATCTTTGATTCAAAGCCTAAAAAGAAAAAGACGAAGGCTTAAAAAGAAGTTTAGTTGAAAATCAAATGAGCTCGGGTTGAAAAACAGAAATGGAATGACGAGCCACATGCACACACACTCTCATATGTTAAAATCTATTCTCTTAATAGCAAAAATTCAGGATGATAATCAGTTTGTCTTTTTTTGGAAAAAGCTTAAGATGAACGGTTGTTGGAAATTGTTTGTATGTTGATTATCAAACTACTTCTTGATATATATTTGAAGCATATCTCTCTCACACACACTTTGTTTATGAGTATGATGATATCTTTGTAATTGTTGAAGAATTATGAGAGAACTTGAAAAATCTTTGTTTATCTCTCTTAGCATACGAAGCTTATTTTGTTGATATTTCTTCAAATTGCTTGAATGTGTGATTGTGTGAATATCTTTGTGAACTCTATACTATCATTGATTTGAGTTATAGTATTTATCATGGAGGAGCATTGTATGCTAGACATTGTTCTCTTTTATGATATGTTCACATGCTTCATTTTGTTACATGTTGGCATATTTTGACTTAATGATACTTGTAAGATATTACTCACTATCTTTGTCTTGCACGATGATTCATTCTTAAGTCATATGTCTTTGTTTTATATATTTGTGACTAATAAGCTTGTTTTCTCTTTCACTCACTTTTGTATGTTTATAGCATCTTATTTCACAAGAACAAATGGGAAGAACTAAAGTTACCGGAAGTGGAAATCAATCAAATCCCATTGTGAAAGCCAAGTCAACCTCAAAGAGATCCAAAGCTTCAAGGTCAAAAGATTTAGGGATCTTTGCAACTAAGAAGATATTTCAAGAGAGAGGCATTGACTTAGGTAAATGTAAAGATTTTTATGTTCTTAAATGCATTAAGGATAGAAATTGGGAATCTTGGGTAAGCATGCTAGGAATAGTGAATGACACTAGTGTTAGAGAATTTTATCATGAATATAGAGAGAGTTAGGGGTGTTGTGTTTAGAGTTAACCCGGTAAACATTAACAAGTTTCTTGGGCTATCTAGTGATATCGATTCAAACTTTCTAGATGTTGATATCATTGAGAATCTTAATATCATGGGTAGAACTCTATGTGACAATGCTTCTTTTGAGTGGAAAGGTAGAGCATATATTAGTCAGAGCAAGTTCTAAGTCTTCAAAGAGAAAAGATTCAATATGGTTCTACAAAGGTATACTAAGACCTTATCTTTCTCTTACAAGGCTTTGGCACACATACACATATAACACATTTGTGTCCTTGCATCGTTGTGCACCATGTATAACACATTCACACACTTGAAGATGAATGCTCATGCATTGGATTGGAAATAACATGTTTTGGAATATGCATGATTGGAAACTATCTCTATGTAGTTTGCATTCTAGTGTGAATTGTGTTTGTGTGTGTATATGTTTTTATAACATGGATATTGAACTTGAATTTAGTATTAAATGATTCTTGATTGAGTTTCGATCATTTCGGTTACTCATACTATTGATTTCAAGTTCTAAGTCAAAATATACTACACTTTCAACTCATGTTTCATACATTGTCTTCGTCTTCGTATATCGAGTCAAATTATTATTTTTTGGGTTGAGTATCTTATTTTTCCATGTCTGTGTGAGAGTTACGTTTTGTAATCGGGAAACGGATTCAAATTCCGAGTTTGGAGGCCAGAGAACGGTCAAAGAACGCTAAGGAAGGTCAAAGGAGAAATAAGCAAGCATATACTTCTTTCCCGAGATGGCGCGTGGCCATCTCGGCGCAGAAGGGTTGCTGCCCCGAGATGCCCACGTGCCATCTCGGTCAGCAAGATTGTTTGGCTTCATTTTGCCCCTCTTGGTCATTTCACTTATCCAAGTATCTCACTCCTTTGTAAACTCTTTCCCTCTCACATTTCATTCTAAGAAGAAATTTAAATCAAGTATGCAGAATTTTCTCTCTAAATTTTCTCATCTTCCAAACGCCATAACTTCTTCATTTGAACTTCGATTTGAGTGATTTAGAGTTGATAGTGTTAATCAATTAATTCTCCATCTTTTCTTTAAAGGTTTGAGTTTATTTCGCTGCTGATTGTTTTGTCTAATCATACAAAAACGGGACTGAACCTAGATCAACTAAGGTATTGATTTTCTATCTAAGTTTTCTTTTAAAACTTGATCAATTGCCTTGGTTTTCTTCTTCTACATATATTTGTATATTTTGAGTGTTTTGATTTGTGTTTTGAATACTTTCAAAGCTAGATTGAATTTCAATTGATATCATACATGTTGAGTTAGGTTTTGATTTTGCCTATGTTATTACATGTTTGGGATTGTATTGTGCTAGCTTTGATTCCAGGACTATTTTATAATCTTTGATTGATTGATTTTGAGAAAAATAGTTCCTCACATGTATTAGGCTCTCTTGGCCTAAATTCTCACATAATACATGTGTTTATGTTCTTTTGAGCTATTCATGTGATTTGTTGAATCTATGATTAGGAATATGTTCTAGAACTTATGCATAGATCTATTTGTCTTTGTCATATGATTTTACCATGTTTTTGGTTTGTGTGATTTAAACTTGATCTTGTGATTTGTTGATCATATCTTGTGATTCAAGTTTAGATATATGCATGAATCTAGTTTGTGATTAATGTTGAACATATTTTACATGATCTAGATTGACTACTCATGCATGATTAACTAGACTATATGTGATTTGTGCATTCATGCTCATGTCTAGTATTTACCATAGGATGTGTTGATCATAGAATTCTATGTTGCGTGCTTGTTTGCGTTTTGCATTCATGATCACCTAGATGCCTTGTGAGAAGGAAGTCTTGACAATAGGTGTGAAACCTATGGTGTTGAGCAAGAAGTCTTGACAAGAGGTGTGAAGCCTCGGATTCTCGAGCAAGGAAGTCTTGGCTAGAGGTGTGAAGCCTTGGATAGTCGAGCAAGAAGTCTTGCCTGGAGTTGGGAGAACTCGGATAGGTGAGTAAGGAAGTCTTGACTAGAGTCGGGAAGAATCGGATAGTTAAGCAAGAAGTCTTGCCTTGGGTTGTGAAGATCCGGATAAGGTGAGCAAGGAAGTCTTGACAAGAGGTCTGAAGCCTCGGATTATTGAGCATAGGGCGGGAACTTCTAGAGTAGGATAGGAGGCTAGTTTTTAGATGAAGAGGTCACTTGAGAGATTGTACTTGTCTTATCTACTAGTGGGTTTTGTTTGCCGGTGGCTGCTATCCCGTGGATGTTTCTTCTTCGGAGGTTTACCACGTTATATCTTGTGTCAACTTTTCTCTATCCCTATCTCTCTAATATTTGTGTTGTGGATAGAACTCTTTATGTATGTTGACTTCCTCTTTATAATATTGATTGTGTATGTATAACAATTACTTGAATGTATCACACTTTACTTGTGTTTATATATTGATTAATTGTCTTTAATTAATATATATATTGTGATACAAGCAATCTAGAGGGAAAAACTGTTGTTTGTTTCTAAGGGAGTCGAAAAGGGTGTCTAACCTATTCACCCCCCCGCCTCTAGGTTAGCCTTGAGCATTTAACCGTGATTGTATTTTCACATACAAATCATAAAAGAGATGGCTTGGTAAGGAAAACACTTAACTTATATGAAGATAGTGAGAGACTTACCAAACAAGATGTGATGATGCTTAACCATGTATGGATGCACTCTAAATAGACTTAGAAGATGCAAGATTATGTTTTTAAGATCAAAGGAAAATATTTGAGTGTATAAAGGTGAGTTCTTGGAAGATTTTTCTCTTGAAGGATGTTTTAAGAGAAAAGAATGAAAAATGGAACTCTTGAAATGATCTGAATATGAAGAGACATATTTATATTGGTCAAAATGAAGTGTTGTCGTTTTAATAAAATCTGCCAGATTAGTGTAATGCGCAGGTTGTGCGCGGGTCTGGACCCATGCAGTGACATACCCGCACTCGTGCTATGCTGCGCAAATGCTCGCACGTTGGCCTCAATCAGAGAGATGAAAATTTCAACCAATGAAATGCGTAGGACTGCGCGGGTTCAGACATGTGCAAATGTCCACACATTGACCTTACACCGAGAGATTGAAATTCTCAATCTTCTCACTGCGCGGGTAGGGTCCTGCATAGACCCGCGCATTGCCCTGTTATGGATTTTTTTAACTTGAAAAAATTAACCACACCAAAACACACTATGAAAGTAAGGTAAGACAATGAAGCACATAAGCATACCAAGTCAAATATAACAATTCAAATGCTAGAAGATGTGTGTGTGTGTGTGTGTGTGTGTGTGTGTGTGTAAGAGCAACACATAATGCATGTTATTTCAAATGCAAAGATGTGATCAAAATCAACATGCAAGAAGAGTTATCAAATTATGAAAGCACACATTTAAACACACAACATATATTAACAAGAATTATGCATGAGATATGATTGTGTTCAACTATCTCTTCAAAGCAAGCAAGCACTTAGAATTTTACCTTTAGTGCTTCTTCTCTTGAGGTTTTGTCTTAAGAGCCTAAGCTACCCTTACATAAAAACCACAACATGTGGATTGTTCATGAAATAAGCCAATCAATAAATGAGGACTTTACAATCTCCCCCTTTGGCTATTTCGTGACAAAACCACCATTCACATTGATCCTCACAAAAGAACAAATAAAGCTCCGGGAAGATATTCTACGTTACAATGAGACATAAAAAAAACTTCAATTCTTCTCAATTTTCAATCTCTTGTAGATTTATCAAGCCTACACACAGAACAAAAACAAATACACTTTCCAATCCAAGTGTATGTGAGATGATCAAATGAAAATAAAAAACATTTGCATTTAGGAAAATAAGGACAACATCATACAATGTATGTGAACGCAATGCTCCCCCCCAAAGGGTTACTCCAAAGGGTTACTCCCCCTAAATGTAATCTCCCCAACATGACATGTACTACTCCCCATTACCAAGTTCTCCCTTAAACCATATGCTACTCCCCCTCTTTGTCATGATATAAGCAAACGAGTAGTCCCTAACCGGGTCACTCAAGGCAAAGAGAGAAATGGGCATACAAGATATTGCATAATCATATACGCCATAATTATGCAACTCAATTAATAGGAGAGAAACAAGGAGATTTTTTTTAAGAGAATGTGTGAATAAAAAATGATCTGTATACAAGACATGTTGCATTCAAGTCCAAAACAATGGTATTTGGCAAAGCATATAACAAAGGTTTCCAATAGACTTCAAACCAACTTCACCATTTGTCATGAGAGAAGCAAGGATATAGAGTTTTCATATGTGTCAAGTTTTAAGAGCACTATATCCAACTTTATAAGTAAAACATGACATGAGCGACTTTGCACCCTATTTGATTTTTCCGGGTAAGATACCCGTATGATGGTAGCCATGTTTAACTAATAAAGAAGAGAGACAATGATTAACCATTCGAGTCTCACTAGCATTTTCACACATTGTTTTTGTATTTAACAAATGCAATTATCAATTCATGCTATTTTATTTTTCATTTGCATGTCATTAAAGAATCATCATGTTGTGGAGATAACTATAGGTCATTCAACATGTACTTCCTATGTAGATCTCTTAGTCAAAAAATGCATGTTTGAACATAAATATGACATGGATTGTAATCAAAGCAAAGTTCACACTTATTGAAGAAAATATAATATAATATAATATAAGTGCAACAAAGCTACTCAAGCAATCAATAAAGAAGCATAAACATTTCCAAAATTTTGCATGCAACAAGTATACAATAGCTCTTTTGGCTTGAGTTCCCTATACGGGGTCAAAGACCAAAAATCATCACTCCATGAGACAAATCCCAATAGATCTACTAAGAGTTTTGAACTGAGTAGCATCTACGAGTTTAGTAAATAGATCCGCTAGTTGATCATTAATACCTAGATGCTCAAGTACTTTGCATTTATTCTCAACTAGTTCTCTAATGAAATGATGGCGGATGTCGATATGCTTAGTTCTAGAATGTTGAACCGGATTCTTGGAAATATTAAAGCACTCATGTTATCACAAAAGAGAGTAAGAGTACCTTGATTGAATCCATAGTCAACTAGCATTTACTTCATCCAAAGGAGTTTTGTGCATCCACTCCTAACGGCTATGTATTCGGCCTCAGCCGTAGACAAGGAAATTGAATTTTGCTTCTTGTAGAACCAAGAAACAAGGTTGTTTCTAAGGAAAAAACAACCGTCCGATGTACTTTTCCTATCATCACAATTTTCTGCCCAATCCGCATCACTAAAGCCTACAAGACTAGCATTATTGTCAAAAAAGTACCAAATCCCATAGTTGGATGTCCCACTTAATGCCTACCACATTAGTGTTCTTAGGCCTAGGAACTAGAGTCCAAACCTTATTCCTTTCAAATTGGTTAAGCTCTTTTTGCATAGTAAGAACCCAAAATTCATCATTTAAGGCTTCATCAACCTTCTTGGGTTCTATTTGAGAGGTGTAGCAAGTGTAGCAAATTAGATTAGCCGTTTGACGCCTAGTCTTAACACTTTTATCATCTTTGTCATGGAGTTTCTTAACCCATTGAACGGGTTCATTAGAGTTTAAGTGACGAACTCTATAAATAGGTTGTGTGATATCATCATCAAAATTATATTTTCCACCATTAGGAGTCTCCACAACCTTTTCCAAGAGAGAGTTTTCAACTATATCTATCTTCTCCTCATGGTCATTAGACTTGAGCCTTGTATCATCAATGACAACATTAGATGATTCCATGATGGTTCGAGTCTTCAATTTGAAAACTCTATAGGATCTACTATTCAAGGAATAGCCAATAAAAATACCCTCATCACTCTTAGCATCAAATTTGCCAAGTTAATCTCGATCATTTAAAATATAGCATTTGCTTCCAAAGGTGTGAAAGTGTAGGGAAAATCACACAACGGAAGAATAAAAAATTAGATTAGTGTTTAGTATTAATAAAAAAAATTCCCTTTTTAATAACAAGAACCTTAACCCTAGATTAATTGATGTATATAAAAAGTATCATACCTTTTTCTCATGACGATTGAACTAGCGTCGAATTAAATCCGCAAGATCTTCCATTGCAATCACGAACGTGAATCACCTAGGAGGTGGGCTTCCTTTCTTTAAATTGAATACCTGAGGATGGAAACAAACAAAATCTTTTTCTTTGTTAATCACAATAATCCTCCATGAGAAAATCCAAGAACGTCCGGTCACTTTTGAATTATCAATTTACTTGATTGAAACTGGAGTGAACCCGATTTGATTTTGTACAAAAAAACCCTTTTGATGTAAAGAATACTAGTGTACTGTCAAAAACAAAAACGTTCCCCTTTTTCTCTTCTTGACCGAATTCACACCATATATCTTAGAGTTGATTGAATTTTGTCTAGAGTAAAATACTAAATTTTTCTCTCTCAAATTTCTCCCTTGCTAAGCCGAATTCTCTCTCAGAAAATACTTAGGTTGGCCGAAATTTTCACTCTTAGAATCATAGGGATGGCCAAATTTATCAAGGCGATATATATAGGGTAACAAATCCTTTCCTAAGAAGGATTTACGTGGTTTGCAAGAATCCTTTCCTTAGGTAGATTTACTTGGTGATAAAGAATCATTTTTTCAAAGATAAATTCTACTCTACACCAAGACTCCTAATCCAACTCATTAGAGTATTTGTGACAATATTAAAGATTTCCTAATTTGACTCGATAAATAATTCCTTTTATTTATATACTTATCAAATATAATCTTTAATATTAATTGTACTACCAACAATTGTATAATATCAGGAGATCATCTCCTATTAGAAAAAAGATTTTGACTTTTAATTAAATAATTAATTAGTTATCAATTTAATAAATTTCCATTTAATTAAACAATAAAATAAAAAATAATATATTTAGGCTTTTATTTATTAGCCTTGCCGCCCATGACATTATATAGGCATATATATAATTTTTCTTACTTTATTAAATCCGTTGGACTTTTATAAAAAGTCCACATGTGAACTAGACCCATTCTTACAAAAATAAATAAGTCCACATGCCTTAATACACTTCTAGATGGACCCCTAAATTGGTCCGGTAGAATTTATCAAGTGATGTATATAAAAAGTATCATACCTTTTTCTCGTGACGGTTTAACTAGCGCCGAATTAAATCCCCAAGATCTTCCATTCCAATCACGAACGTGAATCACCTAGGAGTGTGGGCTCCTTTACTTTAAATTGAATACCTGAGGATGGAAATAAACAAAATCTTTTTCTTTGTTAGTCACAATATTCCTCCATGAGAAAATCCAAGAACGTCCGGTCACTTGTAAATTATCAATCTACTTGATTGACATTGGTGTAAACCCGATTTGATTTTGTACAAAAAACCCTTTTGATGTAAAAAATACTAGTGTATTATCAAAAACAACAACGTTCCCCATTTTTTCTCTTCTTGGCCGAATTCACACCCTATATCTTAGAGTTGATTGAATTTTGTCTAGAGTAAAATACTAAATTTCTCTCTCTCAAATTTCTCTCTTGCTATGCCAAATTCTCTCTTAGAAAATACTTAGGTTGGCCAAAATTTTCAATCTTAGAATCATAGGGTTGGCCGAATTTACCAAGGTGATATATGTAGGATCAGAAATCCTTTCCTAAGAAGGATTTACGAGGTTGTCAAGAATCCTTTTTTTAGGTGGATTTATTTGGTGATAAAGAATTATTTTTTCAAATATAAATTCTACTCTACACCAAGACTCCTAATCCAACTCATTAGAGTATTTGTGACCACATTAAAGATTTCCTAATTTGACTCGATAAATAATTCCTGTTATATATATACTTATCAAATATAATAATTAATATTAATTATAATATCAAAAATTGTATAATATTAGGAGACAATCTCTTACTAGAAAAAAGATTTGGATTTTTAATTAAATAATTAATTAATTATCAATTTCATAAATTACCACTTAATTAAACAATAAAAAAAAATTAGGCTTTAATATGTTAGCCTTGCCGCTCATGACATTATATAGGCATATATATTATTTTTCTTACTTTATTAAATCCATTGGACTTTTATAAAAACTCCACATGTGAATTAGACCTATTCTTACAAAAAGAAACAAGTCCACATGCCTTAATACAATTCTAGATGGACCCCTAAATTGGTCCGGTATAATATATCAAGTGATCCATGCAAGTTCTTGTGGATTGGAGATCTCGACGGGCTATCTAAACTTAAACTCCAATAGACACAACCCAATCACAATCAACAAATGATTCACTTAGGCCCAATCAATTTAATTTTAGTTCATTCCACTAAAGAACTAAAATTGAACTCTTAAATAAAGTTAGAATAAGTTGATGCTACTCAGTCATACCCTAGACAACCTTATTGGAGAAAGTGTATCCTCGTGAAGAATACAAGTAATCGCCAAGAGCTCATAGACCGACTATAGCTCTCCAAGTTACCATATTTACTTATATGACCGCATTTTGAACTTGGATAATTTGACTTGTCTAGAAGTCATGTTTGAATAGAAACTATTGAAAACTTAACGTTAAGATTTAATATCCAATACATCGAAACATCCATATGATGTTATTCTACTCTCATTCAATAAATGAAGCCATGATGTCCATATCTATAAATGAAGTCCACTATCGATTAACAAATGAATACCACCAAACTATCGAGGATATACTATGCTATATAATCGTACTCATTGATAGCTCAAATGATAACACTTGCAACCATAAGCCCATCATTTATCTCAGGATTGAGATAGACTCTCCGATTGTCTTCAAGTGAAAACTTTTATCCATTGACCGTTCCAGATAAAGTATTTCAATGTGATCCAATTCAATGCACTAGATTCTTTTTCCTAAAGACACCACACTTTGATGATTTTAGACTAACATAACACATTTGATCACACTCAAATGCTAGCAAAAGAATCTACAACTTTGACAAGATAAAGGTGCCCAAACTTTAACTTAAGTTGTGAATATTATTCAAGACTAACTAAAGAATTGTGTCTACCTCATACATATTTAGATTTGTGAACAATTATTTTTTTCTCATAGTCTTTTGACGTTATGATTATTTACTTTTGACATTTATAATAATTAAACTATAAATGCTATAAGATTTGTTAAACTGGAAATCACTTTATTAATATTAAAAGGTTGTCAAATACACTATTATATTCTTGCTATCGAGCATAATCCCAACAGTCTCCCACTAGCTCTATAGCAAATGTGTCATATCTCTCATCCTCATGTTCTCTAGATGTCCATCAAAACTCTTTTGTGGAAGAGCCTTTGTAAAGGGATCTGCTAGATTATCTGCTGACGCGATCTTGGTAATCGACACGTCACCCTTATGCATAATTTTCCCAGAAGCTGATACTTTTTTTCAATGTGTTTCCCTCTCTTATTACTTCTTTGTTCTCTCGAATTAGCCACTACTCCACTATTGTCACAATAGATAATGATCTACTTATTCGCAACAGGAACCACTTCCAAGTCAATCAAGAATTGGCGGAGCTAGAAAGCCTCTTTAGCAGCCTTGCATGCGGCAACATACTTGGCTTACATGGTGGAATCAGCAATACAAGATTGCTTGACACTCCTCCATTTGACTGCCCCTCCTCCAATAGTAAACACAGATCCTGATGTTTATCTCCTAGAGTTAGAATTTGTATACTCAATGGGAATTAAATCCACTCAAGAGTATACAAGCATATAATCTCTCATTCTCCTAAGATAATTGAAAATATGTTTGATTGCTATAAAGTGATCATGACCCGTTTTTGAATGAAACTTGCTAACTATGCCCACATCAAAACAAATATCTGGTATAGTACAGAGCATTGCATACATGAGACTTCCAACTGCCGATGAATATGGAACTCTACTCATGAATTGCTCTTCATGCTCATTCTTAAGAATATGTTCCTTAGATAGTTTGATTTCATGTCTGAAAGGTAACATACCTTTCTTGGAATCTTGCATGGAAAACCTATACAAGATTTTATCTATGTATAAAGCTTGGGATAATGCAATCTTTCTATTCTTTCTATCCTTTTTGACTTGGATACCAAGTATATAACTTACTTCTCCTAAGTCCATCATATCAAATTATTTTGCTAACCAATCTTTTACTAATGTTAATGCACCTACATTGTTTTCGATGAGTAGTATATCATCGACGCAAGAACTAGGAAAACCAACTTGTCACCTTTAATCCTTTTATATACACACAGTTCGTCAAGGTTTAAAATAAATCTAAAACTTTTCCTGGCTCGATCGAACCTTATGTTCCAGGATCTGGATGCTTGCCTCAATCCATATACGGATCTTTACAACTTGCATACCCTTTCCTCTTGGCCTTTTTTAATGAATCCTTCTGGTTGTATCATGTAGATGCTTTCGTCAAGACTTCCATTAAGGAAAGTTGTCTGGACATCCATTTGCCAAATCTCTAGGTCTAAAGATGCCGCAATGGATAAGAGTATCCTAATGGATTTAAGCATGGCCACAGGAGAGAAGGTTTCTTCATAATCGATACCTTCCTTCTGTGTATAACCTTTAGCTACCAATCTTGCTTTAACGGTTTCCACCTTTCCATCCATTCCTGTTTTCCTCTTGTATACCACTTGAACCCGATGGGCTTTATCACTTTAGGCAAGTTTACAAGAGACCATACTTTGGTTTTGAACATAGATTAAATTTCGGATTGCATTGCCTTTTACCAATGGTGACAATCAACATCTTCCATTGCTTCCTTGTATATATAGGGATCATCGTCGTCCATGAGATTCTCTACATATTCTCATATACCAATGTATCTCTCGGGTTGTCTACTATCCCTCCCACTATGACGAGGTCTGGTAGATTGTTGATCTTGTGTTGGTACGGAACTTAAAATTGGGCTTACAAAATTATTCACATAGTCCTCTTCTAGAAATTTAGCATTTGTCGAAACAAATACTTTAAGATCTGAAGGACTACATAAATAATATCCTTTTGTTCCTTTTGAATATCCTACAAATATGCATTTTTCTGAACGAGATTACATCTTTTGTCTTTCATTTTAGCACGTGCGCAGGACATCCAAATATCCTTAAGTGTTGTAAACTAGGCTCTCCTCCGGTCCATAACTCATGCGGTGTTTTAGGAACCGACTTAGATGGTACATCGTTTAGAATGTACATAGAAGTTTGTAAAGCATATCCCCTAAAAGAATTAGGAAGCATTGAATAAATCAACATAGACCTAACCATGTCCAAAAGAGTTCTATTTCTTCTTTCAGCCACCTCATTTTGTTGAGGTGTGCCAGGTGCAGAAAACTGAGAAGTTATCCCATTATCAATAAGAAATTGCTGAAACCCACCAGATAGATATTCTCCACCACAATCAGACCTCAAGTTTTTTATGTTCTTCACAAGCTGATTTTCTACTTCAGCTTTAAATGCTTTGAACATGTCAAAAGCATCCAACTTATGTCTCATGAGATACACATAGCCAAATCTTGAGTGATCATCCGTGAAAGTGATGAAGTACTCATATCCACCTCTATCTTGTATGCAAATAAATCCATACACATGAGTGTGT
Source organism: Dipteronia dyeriana (assembly GCA_032871835.1). Lineage (NCBI taxonomy): Eukaryota > Viridiplantae > Streptophyta > Magnoliopsida > Sapindales > Sapindaceae > Dipteronia > Dipteronia dyeriana. Next base: position 107,637,836 of record CM065300.1, on the reverse strand, counting down.
ATCAATCCTAAAAATTCGATGGCTCTTGTGCCTTTGGTCGTAAAAGACCTTTTGGTCATTTTACCTACCAAACAAGATTCAAAAGTTGATAGATCATTAACCTTTAAGTCACTTAGAGGTCCGTCTGAAATTCCCTTTATCTTTTTAGTGTGAATATACCTAGAGGGGGGGGGGGGGTGAATAGGTTTATGCTCCAATTTTTAACTTATTTTAAAACAATGCAATTCTAATAATCCTTAATGAAAATTGCAAACAATGACACACAATATTTACGTGGTAAACCTCCGAAAAGGAAACATCCACGGGTTGATACCACAACCACTGGCAAAACCAAATCCACTATTTTAAATAGAGTTACACACTCAAACAATCACACATGCTCTAAAAGCTATCACTTTCACTCTATCCTTGAGCCTAGTGATCTACTAAGCCGACTTCCTATCCAAGACCCCTGTCTCTAGGAAGATTTCTTGCTCACCTATCCGGATCCTCCCGACCCTAGGCAAGACTTCTTGCTTGACTATCCGAGTCCTCCCGACTCTAGTCAAGACTTTCTTACTCAACAATCCGAGGTCTCACACCTCTTGTCAAGACTTCCTCTTGCTTAACTATCCAAGTTCTCCAGACTCTAGTTAAGAATTACAATTGCTCAAACCAAAGAATAACTCTAAGATATGAGACTTTCTACCTCTTCACAAGGCATCTAAGTGATCATGAATGCAAAATGCAAACAAGCACTCAACATAGAAAATGATGATCAACAAATTCTATGGACATGCCAATAGATAGCTAGATTATGCTTTCAAAGAACAATCACAAATGCATCTAGACAACCTAAGCATGTTATCAAATAAGAACATAGATATGAAGATATGGACATCAATTGAAATAAAACCTAGTTCTTAGAAAATGAAATTAGATCTAGAAACAATCAATCAAGCATAAGAGCAAAAGATTTCTAGAAACAACTTAATGTTTATCAAGTTTAGCATAAATCATTCAATATATCACAAATCTAGCTAAACTTGAAAATCAAATCAACAAACCACAAAATGATACCAAAATCATCCTAGTCATGCTTCTTAATCAAATAACATCAATCAATAAGAAGATCAAAGAAGAAAACTAAGAAGAAGATGATTTTACCAACAAGGATGCAAACCACGAACTGAAGATCAGATCATAACGAAAAATGTAGAAATCCTTTGGTTCTATAACTGCTTGGGGTTTGTAGAAATCTTCAGTACACTCGAAATCGGTTTTTGAATCAAGTGATTCGGAGTAGAAATGAAGAAGTTATCACAAAAACAAAATTAAAAAATGTTGAAAGAAAATTTTCTGCACTTGTTCTTCAATTTCAATTTTCTCAACTTGTAAGGAATGAGAGGGAAGGAGAGGTTTTAAAGAGTGAAAAGCCAAAGGACCATTTTACCCTTATTTCATTAGTGTCTCCTCGAGATGGCGTGTGGGCATCTTGGGGCAGAACACTCTTGGGTCCGAGATGGCCACGCGCCATCTAGGGATGGTGCATGGTGATGGCTTGAGCCATCGCACCTCACCCATTGCGCTCCTCTCACGTTCTTCAACCGTTCTTTGGCCTCTGAACTCCGAATTCGAATCCGTTTGAATATTCTGAACCGGGACTCCCTCAAAGACATGGAAATATAAGTTACTCAACCAAGAAAATAATAATTTGACTCGATATATGAAGACAAAGATAATGTATGCAACATGAGTTGAAAGTGTAGTATCTTTTGACTTAGAACTCGAAATCAATAGTATGAGTAACCAAAATGACCGGAACTCAATTATGAACAATATAAGGCTAAAATAAAGTTCAATATCCATGTTATACAAACATATACACAAATAAACACATTTCACACAAGAATGCAAACTACATAGAGATAGTCTCCAATCATGCATTTTCCAAAACATGTTATTTCCATACCAATGCATGAGCATTCATCTTTAAGTGTGTGAATGTGTTATACCAATTGATGCACTACGATATAGGGACACAAATGTATGAATTGTGTGTGTGTGCATATATAATGATGCACAGCTAAGCAGGGACACATATGAATGAATTGTGTGTGTGTGCGCCTACGCCTTGCTAGAGGAAGAAGGATCTCGATACCTTAGCATCCAAGAATAGTACCAATCCTCTTGAAGACGAACTTTGCATCATGAGAAGTTGTTTTTCTTCCTTGAAGCTCTTATCATCATGAACCACTTAAGCAACTAAGCATTACAAAGAAATGAAGTTTTGTTATGGAATCAAGCCAACACAAATCTAGAACCTAACAATCTCCCATTTTGTCTATTCCATGACAAAACCTCTACCTCACCATACAATGATCACTCATAATCAATGTTGATTGCATTCTCACATCCTCATATTACAAAAAGATATTCCTAGACTAAAATATCATCATGAGTCTTCAAGAATATCTTTACAAATTCAAAGCACCTGTGAGACAAGAACAACCAAAAGAAATCTTCTATAAAGAAGAAAGGTGAGATAAACAAACAATATACAAACAAAAACAAAAGATCCCTTAACTCTTTAACTCTTCTTATCTCATGCAAACGGAAAATATTTCTCCCCCTTACTTTCTCCCCCTTAATGGATTGTCTCCCTTTTATATCAAAAGTAAGTAACATGGTGAGGAAAAACACTTTCTCCCCCTTTTTGGCAAGGAATAGACAAAAACATATTACACAACCTAGAGAGAGATAAATTCCAAGTGAAAATACCTACAAGGGTATAAGGGATGCATAATAAAATCAAGAGATAGTGAGCAAAAAAGTTGTATAGAGAACTAAGTTTAACAAACAAAGCTCCCCCTTAACATATGCTCCACATGTTAATAAGAAAGTAAACTTGTTCACAAGGGACTCACACAATCACACATTTCAAGCAATAAAAGATAGTAAATCATTAATTTCAAAAATTAATAAGAGAATCATAGTTTTTCATTACTCTTTCAAAAATAATATCTCATTGCTAATGAATCAAGCACTTTAAGCAAAAATGTGTGTGTGTGAAAATGCTTCTAGCATATATAAAAGGAGTGATTGTGATATCAACATGCAAACCACTTTAACACCTATCCTTCTAAAGCTTTTCCAATCAAGGTCAAACCGATTATCATCCGGATTTTTGCTTTAAAGAGAATAGATTTCAACATATGAGCGTGTGTGTACATGTGGCTCTTCATCCCATTTCTGTTTTTCAACCCGAGCAATCACAATTTTCAACTATACTCCATTTTAAGCCTTCCTCCATTTCTTTTTAAGCTTTGAATCAAAGATTTTTAACTGATTCTTTTTCAACACTTCTTTGATTTTTTTTTTCTTACATAAACATATACTCTTCATGACGGCTTTCAATCATCACAATGGTGTAGCCCATTCCTACATTGGGCGGCTTCACAACCAAGGTATGTAGCCCTTTCCATGAAGGTGCTCGTTGAGTTCTGTTTAGATGCCAAACCAAAATGGATACTAACCATAGGTCATCTATCATGTACTAGAAAATGAACTTCAAGATGCATCCATAATCCATATGCTTTCAAACTCAATTACTCAAACATAAACATATAAGAGAAGCATTTGTGCACTTTAAAAAAAAATTACAAAGGCTTAAGTGCATGATCTAGAAGCAATAAAAGCTATTTTATCAAGATTATTACTTCTCGCATGAGTAGCTCTCAAAGAAATAGATATACAATATAGTTTTGCTTATCAAGCCACTCATAACCACACACAAGCATTAATCAACACAAATCATGCCAATGGATCTTCTAAGATATACAAATCTCTCTTTGTCCAAGGGCTTTGTGAACAAGTCTGCAAGTTGATTCTTAGTAGGCATATGTTCAAGAGTTACTATTGAATGTTCAACAAGTTCTCTAATGAAATGATGCCTGATGTCTATAAGCTTTGTGCGTGAGTGTTGAACAGGATTTTTAGAGATGTTAATGGCACTCATATTATCACAATAGAGAGTCATTTTACCTTGATTTATCTCATAATCCTTGAGAATTTGTTTCATCCATAGAAGTTGTGTGCAAGCACTTCCGGCCGCAATGTACTCGGCTTCGGGTGATGAAAGAGAGATGGAATTCTATTTCTTGCTTAGCCAAGCAATCAAATTATTGCCCAAGTAAAAGCAACCGCCCGATGTGCTTTTAAGATCATCAATGTTTCCTGCCCAATCCGTATCACAATAGCCAACAAGAATATCATTAGTATCAAAGGAATAGAATAAACCAAGATTATGTGTTCCTTTTTTATACCTAATGATTCTTTTAATGACTTTCAAGTGAGATTCTTTTGGATTAGCTTGAAACCTAGCACACAAACCTACACTAAAACAAATATCCAGCCTACTAGTTGTTAGGTAGAGAAGACTACCTATCATGCTCCTATAGAGACTTTGATCAACATTTTTTCCTTTTTCATCTTTGTCAAGTTTTAAAGTTGTACTCATTGGTGTTTCAAATTCTTTTCCACTTTCAAGGCCAAATTTCTTAACAAGATTTCTATCATATTTAGATTGAGACAACATGATACCATTGCTAGATTGTTTCACTTGTATGCCTGGAAAGTAATTGAGTTCACCTACCATACTCATTTCAAATTCTCTTGACATAACATTCACAAAATCATCAACCTTGGTTTTACATGTAGACCCAAACACTATATCATCAACATATATTTGTGCAACAAAAATGTCATTGTTATAATGCTTGACAAATAATGTTCTATCAATACCACCTCTCCTATATTGGTTGTCAATAAGATATTGAGTCAACCTATAATACCAAGCTCTAGGGGCTTGCTTAAGGCCATAAAGAGCTTTTTTCAACTTAAACACATGATTAGGAGAGTGTGGGTCTACAAAACCCTTATGATGTTCAACATACACTTCTTCTTAAGGTATCCATTGAGAAAAGCACTTTTGACATCCATTTGAAACAATTTGAATTTCTTAAGACATGTAATGGACAACAAAAGCCTAATAGACTCAAGACGTGCAACGGGTGCAAAAGTCTCATCAAAGTCTACACCCTCAACTTGAGTGTATCCTTGAGCCACTAGTCTTTCTTTATTTCTCACTATCTTGCCACATTCATCAGTCTTATTCCTAAACACCCATTTTGTACCAATCACATTGATATCTTTTGGTCTAGGAACTAAGGACCAAACTTCATTTCTCTCAAATTGATTTAGTTCTTCTTGCATGGCATTAACCCAATATTCATCAATAATTGCTTCATTAATATTTTTGGGCTCAATTTGAGAAGTGTAGCAAGCATATGAAATTTGGTTAGTTCAAATCACCTATGATGTCTTGTTGGTAATGCATGTTCCTAAGTCTAGAATTAGAATTTTCAATATCTTGTTGGTTATCATTTAAACCATTTTCTAACTCTTGACTTCCTTCTCTAGCAACATTACCATTATCATCATTATGACTAGACTCACTTTCATCATAACTAGTCACATCAATAGGTGCTTTAGTGTCATTCAACAAATGTTCTTTAGATTCATTGACACCATTATTATCACACAAATCAAGCATGCTAAGATCATCTATTTTCACATTAATAGACTCCATAATAGTCTTAGTTTTCAAGTTAAACACTCTATATGCACGACTATTATTAGCATACCCAAGAAAAAGACCAATATCACTTTTAGCATCAAACTTTCCTAAGTGATATCTATCATTCAAAATAAAACACTTACTCCCAAAAGTGTGGAAGTAACTCACATTGGGCTTCTTGCCCTTCCAAAGTTCATAGGAGGTTTGTTTTGTACCGGGCCTTCTAAAAACTCTATTAGTGACATAGCATGTGGTATTGACCGCTTCGGCCCAAAGGTTTCGAGGGACTTTCTTGCTATTGAGCATGACCCTAGCCATCTCTTGCAAGACACGATTCTTCCTCTCAACAATACCATTTTGTTAAGGAGATCTAGGAGCCGAGAACTCATGTGAAATCCTAAAATCATCACAAAACTTACTAAATCTAGCATTTTCAAATTCACTCCCATGATCACTCCTAATGCGAAATATTTTCTTGATTCTGAGACCTTTTTCATTTTGAACTTGATTACAAAACTTCTTAAAGTAACCAAAAGTTTTGGTCTTATCTCTAAGAAAATATACCCAAGCAAACCGTGAAAAATCATCAACACATACAAAAATGTATTTCTTGCCATTTATGCTTTCGGTTTGAATTTGTCCCATTAGGTCTATATACACAAGTTCTAAGGGCTTCTTATTAGCAAAATTAGTGTTCTTTTTATGAGAAACTTTTTTTTGTTTACCTAATTGACATGGTTCACAAACACCATCAAGCTTTTTACCAAGACTAGGAAGACCTCTAACAATGTTATATTTTTTAATCTTTTTTAAATCTTTATAATTCATGTGGCCCAATCTTTCATGCCATAATTCAAGCTTGTGCACTCATGTGCCATATTACATGTTAGTGGATCAACCTCTTAACAATAGCAATTGTCCGAAGACCTTTTGACTTTTAAAACAATTTTGCCCTTTTTATCAATTATCGTGCACACATCCTTGGTAAAGCTAACTTCTTAATAAATTTCACACAAGTGAGTGATGCTTATTAGATTAGCTTTTAGACCATCTACATACAAGGTGTCATGAAGTTTATGCAATCCGGGGATACAAATTGTTCCCTTGCCTAGAACTTGCTTTTTGGTGCCATCACCAAATGTAACCCATCCACCAACATTCATAACAAGATTCTTAAAGAATTCCTTGTTACTGGTCATATTCCTAAAGCAACTGCTATCTAGGTACCTACAATAGGATGAATTAGCTCTTAAAGCATATTGTGTAACCAAACATTGTGTTGTGTTTTTCTTAACCCAAACTTTCTTGACAAGTTTCTCATTCCTACTTTTATTAACATGCTTTGACTTGTTTTTAGGCACATTGACTCCATTAGTCACATTTTCAAACAAATCAAACAAAGCATTATCAACTTTCTTATGCATAGTAGAACGAGACACAACACAAGATTTAACAAACAAATCATCAACACATTTATTCTCAACATGCTTTTCCAAGGTCTTCTTATGTCTAATTCTATATCCATACATGGATGATTGCCTAGGACCATTCAAAGACATATCATGCAAATCATTGGCAATTCTACATTTATGAATATATTCATAACATCTAGGTCTTATGTGTCCTACCATGTTGCAATAATGACAAATAGGTCTGAATTTGAGAGGTTTACCATTTGCTTGAGCATTCAACTCATTTTGCCTTCTCACATTTTTACCTCTTTGGCGTGCAACACTAGATGTCTTGCCTTTTGCATTTGATGATGATGTAGCTTGTCTTTGCCATTGTTGAGTCTTTTCCTTGACTTTCATTGTTGATGTTGAGGCACCTCCGGTAGCATTCGTGGCTTTACCGTTAAAGAGTGTACCTACATTTAAATTGCTACAAGCTTTGACAAAAGTAGATTTGTTAGATAAAAGAGTTGATTTTTCATTAACATATCCTAAACCTCTTTTGTCGCTTGATGGTTTTCAAACCTTAATGAGAGCTTTCACTTTGTTAGAGCTAGATAACATCTTGTTAATCATCTCTTTAGCCTCATTAAGTTTGTCATTAAGCACTTTCTCTTGATTCTCATGCTCTTTTAGTTTTGCTCTAAGCACATTTTCAATTCTCTTAGCACGATCAAGAGATTCATCTCTTTGCTCAATTTCATGCTTCAAAATACTTAATCTATCATTGCTATCAATCAAGTTTTTCTCAAGATTAAGAATTTTGTCATTAAGATCAATAACACATTTTGAGCTACAATCATGATTTTCTAACTTCTTAGTGAGAGACTTATTGATCCTAGAGATCTGTCGTTTTCTTGAATAAGATCTTTGATCTTTTGATCATCTAAGTCAATAGACTCACTTTCAACAAGAGAAGCCATAAAAGAATACATTTCTTTAATCATTATGAAACAAATGAAGATAACAAACACTACAAAGAATATCTACCTAAGTGCGTCTAGACACCGAATTTGATACCAATTGAAGTTTCCTTTATCTTTATAGTGTGAATATACCTAGAGGGGAGGGGGTGAATAGGTATATGCTCTAATTTTTTACTTATTTTAAAACAATGCAATTCTAATAATCCTTAATGAAAATTGCAAACAATGACACACAATATTTACGTGGTAAACCTCCAAAAAGGAAACATCCACGGGTTGATACCACAACCACCAGCAAAAGCAAATCCACTATTTCAAATAGAGTTACACACTCAAGCAATCACACATGCTCTACAAGCTATCACTCTCACTCTATCCTTGAACCTAGTGATCTACTAAGCCGACTTCCTATCCAAGTTTATCTGTCTCTAGAAAGATTCCTTGCTCACCTAACCGGATCTTCCCGACCCTTGGCAAGATTTGTTGCTCGACTATCCGAGTCCTCCCGAATCTAGTCAAGACTTCCTTGCTCAACAATCTGAGGTCTCACACCTCTTGTCAAGGCCTCCTCTTGCTTAGCTATGCAAGTCCTCCCGACTCTAGCTAAGACTTACAATTGCTCAAATCAAAGAATCACTATAAGATATGAGACTTTCTACCTCTTCACAAGGCATCTAAGTGATCATGAACGCAAAATGCAAACAAGCACTCAACATAGAAAATGATGATCAACAAATTCTATAGACATGCAAATAGATAGCTAGATTAAGCTTTCAAAGAACAATCACAAATGCAACTAGATAACCTAAGCATGTTATCAACTAAGAACATAGATATGAAGATATAGACATCAATTGAAATAAAACCTAGTTCTTAGAAAATGAAATTAGATCTAGAAACAATCAATCAAGCATAAGAACAAAAGATTTCTACAAACAATTTCATGTTTATCAAGTTTAGTACAAATCATTCAATATATCACAAATCTAGCTAAACTTGGAAATCAAATAAAAAAACCACAAAATGATATCAAAATCATCTTAGTCATGCTTCTTAATCAAATAACATCAATCAATAAGAAGATCAAAGAAGAAAACTAAGAAGAAGATGATTTTACCAACAAGGATGCAAACCACGAACTGAAGATCAGATCACAACGACAAATGTAGAAATTCTTTGGTTCTGGAAATGCTTTGGGTTTGTAGAACTCTTCAAGACACTCGAAATAGGTTTTTAAATCAAGTGATTCGGTGTAGAAATTAAGAATTTATCACAAAAAATAAAATAAAAAATGTAGAGAGAAAATTTGCTGCACTTGTTCTTCAATTTAAATTTTCTCAACTTGTAAGGAATGAGAGGGAATAAGAGGTTTTAAAGAGTGAAAAGCCAAAGGACCATTCTGCCCTTCTTTCATTTGTGTCTCCTCGAGATGGTGCATGGGCATCTCGGGGCAGAGCACTCTTGGGGCGGAGATGGCCACACGCCATCTCAGGATGGTGCATGGTGATGGCTTGAGCCATCGCACCTCACCCCTTGCGCTTCTCTTGCGTTCTGCGACCGTTCTTTGGCCTCTGAACTCTGAATTTGAATCCGTTTGAAGATTTCGAACCAAGAATCCCTCACGGAAATGGATATATAAGATACTCAACCTAAAAAAAAAAGAATTTGACTCGATATATTAATACGAAGACAATGTATGCAACATGAGTTGAAAGTGTAGTATCTTTTGACTTAGAACTCGAAATCAATAATATGAGTAACCCAAATGACCGGAACTCAATTACAAAAAATGTAAGGCTAAAATCAAGTTCAATATCCATGTTAAACAAACATATACATAAACAAACACATTTCACACAAGAATGCAAACTACATAGAGATAGTCTCCAATCATGTATTTTCTAAAACATGTTATTTCCATACAACTGCATGAGCATTCATCTTCAAGTGTGTGAATGTGTTATACCAAATGATGTGCTATGATGCAGGGACACAAATGTTTGAATTGTGTGTGTGTACGCATATAATGATGAACAACTAAGCAGGGACACATATGAATGAATTGTGTGTGTGTGCCTACGCCTTGCAAGAAGAAGAAGGATCTCGATACCTTAGCATCCAAGAATAGTACCAATCCTCTTGAAGACAAACTTTGCACCATGAAAATGTGCTTTTCTTCCTTGAAGCTCTTGTCATCACGAACCACTTAAGTAACTAAGCATTACAAAGAAATGAAGTTTTGTTATAGAATCAAGCCAACACAAATCTAGAACCTAACACCGTCACTAACCAATCTCTTAATCCTATTAAGGTTCTGTTGACTCCGTGTCTAACAAGTGAGAGATATTTCTATGCAAATAGAATAAACCGTTTTTCAATGTACCTTTGCAAATAATTTTGTCATTCTTACTAATAATAAAATCTTTATTATAAGTAACAAAAAAACCAAATTTATTTAAACAAGAAACTAAAATTAAATTCCACTTGAATTGAAGTACATATTAAACATCTATTAAATCTAAATGCATATAAGAAACTAAACTAATTCTAATATATCCCACTGAACTAGCAGACACCAACGCTTCATTGCCTAAACGCATGTTGAATTCGTTCTCATTGAGCCTTCTCCTTTCCTTGAACCCCTGTAAGGAAAAACAAACATGATTAGTGGCTCCGGAGTCTATGATCCAAGAATCCACAGAATCCGCAAAAAAACATGTTTCAAGATAATTAATATTACCTTTTTCCTTCTTTTCTTGACACTTTGGGAAATTTCTTTTTCAATGCCTATTTTCACCATAAAGGAAGCACTTCCTTTTGATCTTGGTTACTTTCTTTGTCTCCTTCTTAGTAGGTCCTAGTTGTTTTTCCTTCTATTGTTTCTTGACATTCTTACAAGTCATAACAACAGCAACTTTACCTACGGTAGGAATCTCTTGATGCGGTGATGCCACTGGCCTAAAGACTTATGGGTGATGCCACTGGCCTTGCAGTTGGGCTGCTACCCTAGAGACTTACTTAGGCACGTTGGAGGCCTTAGCAAATGTGGGCAACCTCTAGGCTCTCATTGATTGGATCGGGTTTTGGTGGCTTGCTAGGGCAATGAATGGCCTGGTACATATAGAGCCAAGCCACTAATCTTATAGCGGTGCTACGGCTCCTGAAGCTTGCTTAGGCATGTAGAGGGCCTTACCAAGGTGGGAAGCTTCTGGGAACACCTTGATCAGATCGGGCTTCGGTGGCTTGCTAGAGCGATGAACGGCCCGGTACACATGGAGCGAAGCCACCTATCCTAGACTGGTCTAGAAGCATTCTTAGGATCCTAGAAGTCTCCAACAACTAAGAGAAGGCGTTGGACCCTGTTGGAACAAATCAGGAGCTCAGTGGCTCACCTTAGCATTGACTTACCCGGTATACAAAGTTAGAGGCCACTAAGCCCCTACCAGTTGTACTGCCCTTACAATCACACAACTGAGTTAGCTTTCTGGATTCATGAGTTGATCTGCTATCGCTACCTATGGGCTTGTTAAGAACGGATCTGGAGGCATAAGAGGATCCGTATGAACAGGTAGGAGCCCAATGGATCTCCTGGATAGGTGATACATTGGTGGCAGAGCAAATCTGCTGTATAAGATAATGAGAGGTGCAACTCTACTGTACATGAGCTCTCTAGATATTAGAGTGATTTAGTTTTGGAGGAGCCTTCCAAGCGCTAGGCCGCGTAGTGGATCTTATGTAGAGGATATATGCCGGTACGGAGCAATCCACGGTAAAGAAACATGGGATGTGTAACTCTACTGCATTGGTGCTCTAGTGGTATCGAAACAAATCTACTATAGAGAAGCTAGACATGTGCGACTCTGCTATACTGGAGCTATAACGGTACCGGGGCAAGTCTGTTGTAGAAGAGCCATCCAGTCATGTAGCTATTATAGAGGAGCTACAGCAGTACCAAAGCAGGTCTGTTGTGGAAGAACTCTCCAGGCACAGAGCTGCTGTAGAGGAGCTCTAACGGTATCGGGGCAGATATGTTGTGGAGGATCCCTTTAGGCGCGGAGCTACTGTAGAGGGGCTCTACAAGTAGATGATCAGCATTGCTTCGTTAGAAAGGTGTAGTAGGTTGGTTCAAACAGGAATCCCACGTACCATACTCATTCCACAACAATAAAAAAACCCATCAAATGATAAAATAAGCACCACATTTGGTTGGCAGGCGATATAAACAAGTATGGAGAAAGGTCATTATAAACAACAAATTATATTCCATGAATAATGACATGTTACCTCGATTGTATAAGGATGTTAAGGTAGAGACATTAAAGCTTTCAAAAGGGGTGTGGAAAGTTTCCCACAGATGGTGCCAAAAAGTGTTAACCGAAAATTTGCTTAGGGTGAGGAATTACAGCTAACACCCTCAGAACCGCTACCACGGGGGAAGCGGCCAGGGTTGGCAACTTCGGTACCTTGGTGAGATCTTGATTATGGAGAATGAAACGGTAAAAGAGGATGATACAGCAGGTAGGAGACAAAGTATTCTGCCTGTCGGGCTTCATGCTAAAAAGAGAGATACGGGGACCTCAAGGGTTCCCTTGCTGGTATGAAAGGGTTGATCCTAGTTCTGGTCCTCTGTCGTAGTTGAATCCTGTCTTAGTACCTGGAGCTCAGATTTGGAGCCCGATTCCTTCCTTAGTTCTCCGGCCTAGATAGCAAGTAAGAAGGGGGCTTATATAGTTCCAGTGTCGGAGAGCTCAATTTCTTCCTTAGAAAGGATAAAGGAGAGCTCCTCGAATCCCTTCAAGCTGGTCTGGGTGGTTTCTCCCCCATCTTGATGTGCGAATTTAGCATATAGATGTGAGGATAAGAGCACTAGGTCCAGCTGGGTGGGAATCTAGATTGTACACATATATACATGCATAATACAGGGGACAAATAAGAGAAACACAATTCTTATATAGAGAGAGGTGGATTGACCAAGGAGGAAAAAGCATCACGAATGATCACATGCTGAAAAACCCCAAGGCAGTATGGAGAAATACCCTTCCTTATGTATGTTTTAAAGAATGCTCTGGGGAGCTTACAAGAGTGGTGGCATAGTACAATGTATATGCTCTGGAGAGCTTAAAATAGTAACATAATATCAACCAATCCCAATATATTTATGGGAGAGGTAGTACATGTAACAATGATGTAGAGAGAACTTATTTGAAGTATATCGACTTGCCTCGGGCCTGTCGATTTTGGGAGTAAGGATTTGAGGTCTGTTATCAGATGACCCCCTAATCGATGCTATTACACGTGTATTTATTCATGGTTTAACTACCATGGCGCGCAAGTCCAAGACTTTTGAATTGTTATTCTTTCCTTGTTGAACACGATTCTTCATTTAATGTAGTTGATCGGATTATAGCTAATATCTTGGAGAATATGTGTTTGTTTCCTCTTCGGACTCTTCCTTCCTTGATATGTGGGATTTTCTGTTGTAGTTGACTCCCAATAATCGGTTGTGGAGGATATCTTACGGGCAAAGGTATTTGTTTCCTCTTTGGACTCTTTTACTAATGTTGGCCATTAAAGAGTTGTATATTCTCTCATTAATGGCGTTGATCATCTCATTAATAGGGTTGACTTCTTCCATTAATATAGTTGACCTCATTAATAGAATTGACTACCTTCATTAATATGGTTTGACCTCCATTAATATGGTTTGTAAGTTCCTCTATTTTTTATTGGCTCATTTCGTTGATAACCACATTTGGGGATTAATGTGTAACGGTAGTTTAGGTCATCATTGCTCAAGTCCTAGCTCAAGCTTCAAAAGGTAAATCACTTGCTTAACCTTTTTTGAAGAGTTTTTACTGCACACACACACTTTCATGCATGTCTTTGATCATCTTGCATGAATGCTTAAATTGCCTTAATTGTGTGCTTTTTTTGTCAAAAATCTTGCTAGGGTGTTTGTTGCATTTAGTTTGCCCTTAGAAGAGGATTTTCTCCTTGACCGTGGCTGGGACCGCTCCCTGTGCATTGCCTCCGATGCGGCATGCGCAACGATGTTCTTCAGAAGTTTCACGCTGCTGCTACCGCGGCCTGTGCACTTCGCATGCACAACGGTCTCCTAAGCAGAGTTTCCCAGTGATGCACCACTTGCTCTACCGCGGTCTTGACACTGCTTGTACCACGGTCCAGACAGCAGAAATTCCTAAGCAATGCACCGCTCGCTCTACCGCGGTCTAGACACTTGCCTAGGCCGCGACACTCACAGTGATCATGATGGGAATCAGTTGCCCCTTGTCCAAAATGTCGCCATTTCGTGTAGGGCACATTATATATATATATATATATATTCTCTTTTCTTTTCTTTGGTTTGTGTGAGTCCAAGAAGCCATTTTTACTCGGCAAGCTTTCCTTTAGAGAGAGATTGACTCCAAGAGAGAGAGAGCTTCCAAGAATCCATTTTTACTCAACCAATATTCAATCCATGAGCATATAGCATCTTCTTGCATCTTCTAAGCATGGATTCCTCTTTTTTTAATTGACTAGGTAATCTCTACATGCCCTAGAACTTGTTGTTTCATTACTAGGCCATGTTTACATAGGAATAGCATTAATTGATTATTCTTTAGTCCCTAGCCAAATTTTGCTATTAACATATGTTAACGTAATTCTCATTTATATAACAGCTTATTTACCCTGTTTAATATTCCATTTAATAATCATGGCAACTTATGTCATTAATACAATATTAATAACACTAAATGTACACAAATATAAAATAAAATGTTAATCTATTTAATAATTCAGCAAAAAGATTAACAATAGTTGTCCTTAGGGCACTTTCCTTGACAATCTTCTACTTGCCCTAAAGCAATTGGGATTGTCCTTTACTCCTAGTCCTTCTAGATGGCCTTCAAAACTCCTTGCAACCAAAGTCTTTGTGAGGGGATCTGCAAGGTTGTCTTCAGATCTAATCTTCAGATCTAATCTTCAGATTAGACATGCACCAAGATGTACAATCTTCCTAATTATATGATATTTTTGCTCTATATGCTTTCCTTGTTTGTGGCTTATAGGTTTTGTCGACTTAGCAACGACTCTACTATTGTCACAATTTCATATTAGATAAATGTCCGGATCAAAGAAAAAATTTCATAGCCATACTGCTTCTTTAGATGTTTCACAGAATGCCATGCATTTAGCCTTCTTTGTTGAATCAGCAATGCAAGATTGTTTGATGCTTCTCCAAGGTATGGCTCATCCATCAATGGTAAACACTGATCCAGATGTTAAATTTTGATTGTCTTTGTCTAATTGAAAATCTGAATTAGTGTAGCCAATAGAAATCAAATCCCTACCAGAATATTCCAACATATAGTTTCTCATTCTCCTAAGCTATTTTTGGATGTGTTTAACTATTACCCAATGATCTAATCCAACAAATCAGTGCTTAGTTCTACTATATTTGTAGGAACCTACACATTACCCATGCACTGGGACAATGAAAATCCTCCTAAATGACTTTGCTGGTCTTACTGCGAACGATCGGCGCACTAGGAATTTAGCACCCCAACCTGATTTCCAAGCGGCTAAAAATAGGATAAAAAGATATCAAAAATTATTGCATAATATACCAATGGAAAGGTATGGATGTTTACTTGCTATTCATTTTTACAGAATGAGGTTTCAATTTTCATAGAAAGAATCATGGCCATTTGAGTGACAAAAGGTCATATTTAAATAACATCAAGATTACCCAAACTTAAGGTATAAGACCATGAGACCTATGACCAAACCAAGAGAACAAAGGACATTCTCAGGTGGTCAACCATTATGCTATGATATGCATACCACTGTGTATATATCGATATTTATTGTCAATCATCGGAATATGATTTACATCACACAAAACCAAACTTAGGTCTAACAAAAAAGTGTACATGTGAAATGTGTAACAGTTGCACACATAAACAATTAGAAAACAAATGTAAGATGAACAAATCGTAATAAACAAAAATACATGTTTGATAGGAAATTGGAGAAAAATAGAAAAGTTGATTTATCTTGTTGATATGTGGTGTGATGCATTGCTTATTTTTATACATCAAAATTGTTGATTGATGATGTGTCTTGAATTGAAGAAAAGATGATATGATTTTGATGTGTTTAGTGCACTTGCACATAGAAGCTTGGAAATATTTCTTCATTTCGTAACAATAGGGCTTTAATTGGTTTGACTACATTTGGAAATCCTGTTGAGTGTTGCTTTTATTGATTTTCATGCATGAGAATAATAGTGTTTTGTATTACATGCTAAGACACCTTTTTACACACATTTTTATTTATTAAATACCTTGAATCTCTCTCAATTATTTAAGTTGCATAAAATTTGTGTGTATGATTATGAAATGTATTTGTGCGAATAGCTCTCTTTGCCGAAACAACCAGTTAGGGGGGGCTCTTTTGTCTATTTCATAAAAAAGAGAGGAGAAGTCTTGAGAAATATATGGGGAACATTGTTTATGCATTGTGGGAGAAATCATAAGAGAGAGAGTAACCTTTTAGGGGGAGTATTGACCATGCATTCTTTGTATTGCTTTATTTGTATTTGCATGCAACGCTTGTTATTACTTGTTGTCGTATGTGAATTTCACCAAGCATAAACGTCATCAACAAGAGGGAGAAAGTTGCCAGATGGACGTCCAAATAAGCACTTAGGAAACATCCTACGAGACGTCATTAAGGAGAAGAAACCCGAGTAAACAAGTATCATGGCAAGACCTACTAGGGATCAGCTAAGACAATTAAACTTACTCGGGGTGAGTAAAAAGACATTTTTCACTCGGATCATGAGACATCATTCGGACCAGCATACTTAACATTATACTCGAGGTAACCATGAAAACCGAGTAAGAAGCTTAGAGAGTAGTCCACAAGTCAAGTCAAAAGGCTCCTTATTAAAGAAGGATTTTAAAGAAAGAGAATGTTAAGCATAAAGGGTTCCTCATCCGAGAACACTTTTGATTCTCCAAGAAGTCTATACTCTTATAAGAAAATAAGTCCTAATCGGACTATGCTACTAGAATCGCATTTAATCTCATTACCAGCTTCCGAAACATGAAAGAAGACCAATCTACTTCAACAAGTAACCGAAATCACAATTAAATATAAAGATCCTGTAGTACTTGTAAAAGGCAGATTAGGGTTCTATAAAACTTATAAATAGACCCATAATCTCATATAGACGATATAGCAGACACAACAGTGATACAAAAAATATTAAAAGAGAGAAAGAGAGATCGAGGGTTGTAATTACTTTCTTCATAATGGATTTTGGCTAGGTGGATCATATAACTACCCGTGGATGTTTCTCCGATCACCGGAGTTTTACCACGTAAAACTTGTGTCTTATTACCTTATTTTTCTCTCCTCTTTGATTTTTAGCTAAAATCCGGTCCTTGTTGGCTTTATCGATAAAATCCATAAACGGATGTCAACAATTGGCGCTAGAAGGAGGGGCTAAACCTCCGACCTTGTTAAAAGCGATGGCAGGAAGTAGAAGTAGTTTAGGGAATGGCCAAACACAGAAAACCAGCCTGCACTCCTGGCAGGGATCCAGCAAGTTCCTCCCACCAACAGAGATCTGATGCTGCGTTTCCAAGAGGCATTGCAGCAATTGGTGACAGACGCAGCAAGGGAAGGGGTTGATCTACTGGCTGCAGGAGCACATGCTCCCAATCCTCCACCTGTAAGGCTCCGTTCAGTGGTGGTTGGGCCAGGAATAATTATGCCGGAAACCAGAAGGAACTCTTCCCCAATCAACCCGGCTGGACAGGAAACACCTAAAGAGGAACAACCTCACAAGAGGTTGGACCACAATCAAACAGTACGGGCCAGACATCGTAAATACGATCGGTGCAGAGGTCGGTCATCATTAGAAGACAATGATCAACACCATCGCAAATGTCATCATGAAGTCACACGAGAGGTCCGGTATCAGAGTGAAGAGTCTGAGAAAAGAATGATGATAACCCAGCGGTTTAACCTTCGAGGACGTCCGATGGGAAATAGTGATGTTACAATCTAGAGCCTAACTCGAGAAGTCGAGAATAACAGGCGTCAGATGAAAGCGTTTGTCAGACGTTATGGCTATAACGATCTATCAGACAATGACTCTGACAGTCCATTCACCAGGGAAATTTTGCGGACCCCTTTCCCAAAAAGATTCAGGATGCCGCATGTGGAGCAATTCAAAAAAGATACAGATCTAAAGGAGCAAGTTAGACGCTATAAAAGTGCCATGGCTCAATATGCCCGGAGTGACCCCCTATTGTGTCTCAACTTTCCGCAAACATAAGGAGACACAGGGTCAAGATGGTTCGGAACACTACCCCAGGCGAGCATCGAAAATTTCAGCGAACTGAGTAGAAGCTTCACAAATTAATTTTTGAGTAATGATAACAGGAAAAATTCGGTGGCCTACCTCTCTTAAATAAAGCAGGGGAAGGACGAGTCCTAAAAGAAATACTTAGTTCGATTCGGCCAAGCAATTATTGCTGCTTTCATCAATAACTTGTAGAATGGATGGCTATCCTTTGATTTGAGAAGAGCACGGCTGACCAGGTATGCTGACATGATGGATATGGCAGGAGGATACGCATTGGCCGAAGAAGAACAGTTAGCTACAGGAGGGAGCTATATGCACGGAGAAAAGCCTGAACAAAAGGATGCTTAATCTAAGGGGCATAATAAAAGGGGAAAGGTAAAAAGGGAACGGTAAGGAGAAAAACAAGGATGTGGGTAATGGGCGTATTGCCGAACAGTCCATAGATAAATACTGAGGCAGATACACCAATTACACCCCTCTTCGGAAAAAACAAGAAGAAATTCTAGCCATCCTAGAAGAGAAGAATATGGTGCAAGAACCGCGGCGACAGTCTCAGTTTGCCCGGAAAGTTACAACCAAGTATTGCAGGTTTCACAAGGAAACCGGGCACGAGACTTCAAAGTGTTACTAGCTAAGAGATTACATAGAGACTCTCATTTGGGAAGGGCATTTGCTGGATATAATCTTAAAAAAAGATGAGAAATCAGAAGCTAAGAAATAAGCTAAAGTTGATCATTCTGGACGAAATCAAAAGGCCAGTCCTGAAGCCAATCAGGTAATACATACAATTTTCGGAGGACCCTTTACTGGGAGAAGCAGCCGAGAATGAACTCAGGAAATCAGAGAAGCAATAGAAGCAAGGAATAACTTCGACCTAAACTCGGTTGAGCCAGACCCGAAAAGGGTAAAGGAAGGATGGGACCCAATAGTCTTTACAGAGGCAGATTCCTATGGCGTCGATGTTCGGCCTAATGACGCTTTGGTTATAAGTCCCCGGATTGGCCATAGGGAAGTCCGAAGAATTTTAATAGATAATGGGAGTTCAGCAGACATCCTAAGCGTGGCCGTATACAACCAGCTAAGACTAGACCGAAATTTTTTTCAGCCTTTCCATACTCCATTAAGAGGGTTTGGAGGGATAGAGTTCAGGTCACTCAGGACGGTACAACTACCCATAAAGGTTGGAACGGCACCATGCCAGAGGACTGTCATGCTCGACTTCGTGGTAGTTGATTTGGACAATTGGCCGTATAATGTATTATTGGGTCGGCCATTCCTGAATAAAACAAGGGCCGTGATGGGCACTTATGCATTAATGATCAAGTTCCCAACAGAACAAGGGGTTGGGATAGTCAAAGGATTCCAAGAGATGGCCCGAAGAGCAAACCTGTCAGTATACAAAGACAAACATGATGCTGAACAAGTGTGCACCATAATGCAGCCAAATCAGTGTAAAGGGTCCTTGTCATTCAAACTGGATCTGAGAGAGGACTCGAATGAATCCAAAACATAATTGGTTAAAGAAGTAGTACTTAAAGAAGACAAACCGGAAAATAAAATCATGATCGGGGCTAACTTGGATGGAAAAGTCAAGCAAGACTTAACCAATCTGCTTAGAGAGTACAAAGGTGTGTTCGCTTGGAGTCACGAAGATATGATCGGAATAGATGCCCGAGCAATATCCCACCACCTCGCAATTAACCCGAATGAAAAACCAGAAATAAAAAAGAAAAGATCGTTCAATCCTTAAAGAAGTCAACCAATCAAACAAAAGGTGGAAAAGCTACTGGCAAGTGGATCAATAAGAGAAGTCAGCTACCCTCAGTGGGTTGCCAACGTAGTCCTCGTCCAAAAGAAAAATGGACAATGGAGGATGTGCATAGATTTCACGGATCTGAACAAGGCATGCCCAAAGGATAGCTTCCCACTTCCAAGGATAGACCAGCTGGTGGATGCCACAGCAGGTCACTAATTGCTCAGCTTCATGGACGCTTACTCGGGATATAATCATATCCGGATGAGCAAAACTGATGAAGAAAAAATAGCTTTCACTACGGATCAGGGTTTATATTGCTACACAGTAATGCCCTTCAGTTTAAAAAATGCAGGTGCTACGTATCAAAGGTTGGTCAATAAAATCTTCACTCGGTAAATAGGAAGGAACATGGAAGTATACATTGATGACATGATGACTAAAAGTGTCTTGGCAGATGTGCATACCCAGGACCTCCGAGAGACATTTGATGTCCTAATAAGATACCATATGAAATTAAACCCGAACAAATGTTTAGTCGTAGTCCCTTCAGGGAGATTTTTGGGTTTTCAAGTCCACCAAAGAGGAATCAAAGTTAATCCCGAGAAGATCCAGGCCTTGCAAAAAATGACCTCACCCAAAACATTGAAAGAAGTACAGCGCTTAACAGGGTGTTTAGCTTCCTTGGGAAGATTCATCTCGAGGGCTACAGATAGGTGCGCACCATTTTTCAAGATAATCAAAAAAGGGAAAGGACTCGAGTGGAATAAAGAGTGCAAGCAGGCATTCTTAAAAATAAAAGAGTATCTGGGTAGGCACCAGTTCTCTCAAAACTGTAAAAAGGGGAAATACTTCAGTTGTATCTGTCAATAACCGAGCTTGCAGCAAGTTCAGTCTTAGTCAGAACAGAAGATGGAATGCAGAAACCAGTGTATTATACCAGCAAGGCACTCTTACCGGCTGAGACCAGGTACTCACAGGCAAAGAAGATTGCCTTAGCATTGGTTTCAGCAACAAAAAAGCTGAGACCATACTTTCAGGCCCACACAATCCAGGTTCTCACCAATTGCCCACTAAGACAAATTTTACAAAAGCAAGAAATATCAGAAGACTTACCAAATGGGCAATCGAGCTAAGTGAATTCGATATTCATTATGTCCCCAGAACCTCCCTCAAAGGACAAGCTGTGGCAGACTTCATAGCCGAGTTTATAGAACCAAACCTGGAAGCAAAAAGACTGTTGGATAAAAGTTTCTGATGAAACTGTATGTTGATGGTTCTTCAAACACTCATGGCAGTGGGACAGGGATCGTAGTTCGTACCCCAGAAGGAGATGATGTTGAATGTGCCATGAGATTTGATTTCAAAGCAACCAATAATCAAGCCGAGTACGAGGCATTGTTAGCTGGACTCAGAGTCTGCATATCTCTCGGGGCAGATGAAGTTGAGATATTCAATGATTCACAGGTAGTTTCCAACCAGGTTATGGACGAGTACTAGGCTATAGACGAGTACCAGGCTAAAAATGAAGGTATGATAGCCTACCGTGACATCACGAAACAGCTCATCCAAAAATTTAAAGAATACAAGATTGCTTAGATCCCAGGGAAGAAAATGAAAGGGCTGACGCATTGTCTAAATTAGCATCAGCAACAGCCACAATCAGACCAAAGACCATTCCGGTTGCATACCTCCTTAAACCGAGTACAGCTGAACCTAAGCATTTGGAAATTTTTGAAGTCTGAACACCGCAAGACGGTTGGATGGTCCAGATGAGAAGGTTCCTGAAAGAAGACGTACTCTTGAAAGATCCGGTACTAGCAAAGCGCATAAGGTATCGATCGGCTAGGTATAACGAGATCGGAGGAGAATTATACAGAAAGGGGTTTTCCCGAGCTCTCTAGAGATGTGTACCGGAAGAAGATGCACATCAAAAACTTTAAGAGATCCACAGAAGAGTTTACAGAAACCATACCTGGGGTAGATGTCTAGCGCATAAGGTGCTCAGGCAAGGCTATTACTGACCTACGCTTTTCTCAGATGCACAGCAGTGGTCGAAAAGTTGCAATACTTGTCAAAGGATTGCGAACGATATCCAAAAACCCCCAAAAAAGCTCAGAAACCTCACTGCCCCATGGTCGTTCGCCATGTGGGGCCTAGACCTGATCGGCCCAATGCCAGCTGGGACAGGGGGTAAAGCAAAGCACGCCATATTAGCTGTCGATTATTTCACAAAATGGACAAAAGTTGAAGCACTGGTGCATATCACAGAAGCAAACACCACAAATTTTTTAAAGAAGAACATACTTTATAGGTTTGGAGTTCCGAACACTATAATCACAGACAATGGAACCTAGTTTGATAACCAAAAATTCAGACAGTTGTGCGAGAAACATCAGATTGCTAACTACTATGCGACACCAGCTCATCCTCAAACAAACGGGCAGGTAGAAGCAGTAAATAAAATTATCAAGCACACCATACAAGCAAAGTATGATGCCAAAAAATGAAGCTGGGTTGAAAAGCTTTCTGAAGTATTATGGGCATACCGGACGACAGTAAGGACTTTAACAAGAGAAACTCCGTTCACCTTAGCGTTTGGAACAGAAGTTGTCATTCCCGTAGAAACATCGTATGCGTCCCCCGGGGTCAGGCTATACAATGAAGAGCAGAATATTGATATGCTACTACAAAGTTTGGATGAGCTAGAAGAAAAAAGGGAGAAGTCCCGAATAAGAAATACAACATATCAATAAAGAGTTTCTCGCCACTACAATTCTCGTGTTCGAATCAGGAAATTCCTGCTTGGAGACGTAGTGCTCAGGAGGGTATCACTAAACACGAAAAATAAAGCTGCAGGTTCCCTGGCCGATAAATGGGAGGGCCCATACAAGGTCGAGGGAATAGCTGGCCATGGAGCATATTGGATTGCACGACCCAACGGAGGGGTTTTACCCCGACCATGCAACGCTTAATATCTAAAGATTTTCTATCCTTAACTTGTTTTTCCTTTTTGTTTTCTTAGACAGGGCTATTAGTTGCAATAAATGTTAGCTATGGAATTTAAATGTGTTGATTTTGCAGTGATAAATAAAAATTATTCGGGAATTCTGAAAAGAAGCATATGATAATAAGAGCATATGGAAGAGCATGATAATAAGAACATGCAAATAGAATACTCGGGACCATCAAATCCCGAATGGGAGGAGAAGCTCGAAGGAGCATGCCAGTCGAGCAAGGTCAAATCGACCTTATCAAAAAGGCAAACCCGGTGCACCAGATTCTGGAAAAATGCTCGGGACGCTATCAGAAGAAGTTCCGGTGAAATGGTTAGCTGTGTTGAGCAATCTTAAAGAAAGCTCAACGATTCGGCAAACCCTTACGTATAGAAACTGGGGAGACGTCCTTGGTATTGCGTAAGGACTCGAACATAAGATCATGGTGAGCCTTGATGTAATGTTCTGGTAACAACCAGGTATGAAACACGTGTAAACTTGCCTGTTTCAAGATATCTCGGTTAATAATAAAGAGCCAGTTTAATAAGATACTTGGCAATTAAAGACATTCGGGTAACAACCGGTTTAATAAGATACTCGGTTAAGTCACCCGAATATTGAAGAGTCAGTTTAATAAGATACTTGGCAATTAGAGACATTCGGGTAACAACCGGTTTAATAAGTTACTCGGTTAAGTCACCCGAACATTGAAGAGCTAGTTTAATAAGATACTTGTCAATTAAAGACATTCGGGTAATAACCGGTTTAATAAGATACTCGGTTAAGTCACCCGAACATTGAAGAGCCAGTTTAAAAATATACTTGGCGATTAAAGTTATTCGGGTGACAATCGATTTAATTAGATACTCGATTGAGTTACCCGGACATCAGCCTGTTTAATACAGCACTCGGCAACAATCAGTAATAAACAGATCAAGACCATTCAATTCAGAATATAATAGAATTTTATTGCTCTAAAAAAGACTGGTTACAGTTCAGAGAACTTACAAAAAAATATATATAAAGGAATCTTCTACAAATTTACAAAAGTCAAGGCTGTGAGGATTTCGAGCCTTTACAGATATTCGGGTCTGGCACCATCCCGTATTCACAGAGCAGGCTTTCGTTAGATGGCCAAACAATAGGGTCGAAGGTATCATCCATCCACTGGTTGTAATCCTCAACCGGGACCGGCCCGACATCTGGGACCACACCCTCGACTGACTCTTGACTGCCGTAAAAGGTCGAGAAAGAATGCTCGGACGGAATCTCTAAATGCATGGGATAAGGCTATTTGCCTTGACTACAGTAGTAGGCTCTCCATTTCTTCATCTAAATTCGAAGAGACTCCAAGGACCGGTCCACTTGATGTTTGATTGACAGCTCCCAATTAGCTCGAGCCTTCTCAGTCGCCTATTCTTAACTTTGAAGAATTCACCGGCCGAAACTAGCCCACGTTGGAATTCCTGAAGAAGTAGGGCATCGTAAGCAGGGGATCTTTTAAAATGATCCACCCCTTGGACTTCAAGTTCCAACTTGGCCTCTCGGGATAGGGATTCAACTGTCTACACTTGGAGCTCTAAATCTTCAATTTTTTAGTCATACACCGACCTCGACTGCTCTGCCTCCTGCTCAGCCTTAATCATGGATTCTTCAGCAGAAGATAGAAGATTTTAAAGTGATGCAACCTTCTCCTCTGCCAAAGATGCCTTCTTCTCGGCTTCAACCTGCTTCGCCAGAAAATGGTCGGTGAATATTTGTACAGAACCGACCTCCTACTGATAAGCTTTCTCAGCTCGAGCACGGCCTTCCTCACTCGCCTTCAGCTGAGCCTCTAGACGTCTTATTCGATCGGTTTGATTTTACTGCGTCTAAATTAGCTCATCAAATTCGGCCACCATTTGCAAAGGAATATATTTTGAAATCTGCCAGAAGCAAAACAATAAAGAAGTCAGATTTAACTTACATAATATGCACCGTTGAAGACGTTTTGAAGACGTTCGGACAGTGAACCATCTCTAAAGCCGCTCCAGCCGTCCTCCTAGATGAAAGCCCGACCATAGGACATCTCCTGTAGCATATCATAGAGAGAAGGATTTAAAGGTGCCCCTAAAGGTTGAGCTCCTATATTTCAAACCTCGGGGATAGAAGAAGCCATTTTCGGTTCTGAGACCACCGCATCTTCTGATGCGCCAACGCCAACACTCAGAGCAATCTCATCCGCAACATCTTCAGCGCTGGACTCGATAAATGAGATAACCCAAGGAACTTTAAGAGGACGGCTCGACGAACTAACTGCCTTTCGCTTCTCACCCCGAGAACGGTACAAGTTAAGGTTAACAGTAGGATCTTCCTGCAGATCGTCCCTAAAAGACTCAAAGAATTCGACGTCCACAGGCACTTGATCCGTAAATATGTCACCACCATCGCCAGTTTCAAACCGCCCAGCCGGATTTTCACCCGGGCCTTCATATTTCCTCTTCCTATTATCTGGCAGTTGGGTGTCAGTTGGCTCACTTTGGCCACTTGGACCAGCAGAATCCTGAGTAGAAGGCTGAGCACCCTGATGAACGTACTCGGGGATCTGTTCCTTAGCAATGTCGGTTTCCTCATTAGACTCGGGTGGAGCAATACCTTCATCCCCCTGACGGAAAGCTTCTTTTCTATTCACCTGCTGAATTGACTTCACTTGGCGAGCCTGAAGATCACTGACAACGTCTGTATCGAACACTAAAAAAAAGAAGATTCATGTTAGAAAATGAAAAGCAGAAAAATACAATAGAAAGAGCTCCGGGTCACTTACATCGACTGCGATGGCCTGAAATATGTCTGAAGAAGCCGATCTTTATCAAATCCTCCTCTTTAAAAAGGTTGCTCTTGCTCCTTTTCTCCAGAGTACGAACAGCTGCCTGAGTCAGCCTCTTTAGCTCAGAATCACTATAATCAATTATTTTTCTGTTCCACACTTCGGGGAAACAGAAAAAATAGGGAACACTCAACACCGTTCGGGAATCCCCAGATCCAACAGTGACGTTGAGCTAGAGAGCCCCTCCAGCGAAAAACCAACTGTTCTTCCAGAATTTGTTGGATGTTGGGAATCCCCATACAAAACCCTTCTTTTTTGGGTCATCAGAGGTGTCGACCTTCCAATTCACCTTTGCTTCTTTAGGGACCCAGCCGTTCGATGGAGTAGATGTAAGAAAATAGGTCCCCGTCTTGCTAACCTGCCTCAGCTTAAAGAAATGCCTGATTTCATTTGGGGAAGGCGGAAAAAGGTTCATTCTACTGAACATATGCCACATGTACATCAGAACTGAACTTTATGACTATTCGAGGCCAACTGAGCTGGGGCTATCCCTGCTTCAGCCAAAACCCAGGCAATAAATGGCTGAAAGGGAAGCGTGACACCACAACATAGCATTGATCCATAAATCGCGACCATACCTTCAGGAGGATTCCATACGGCTCTATCCTTCGCAGGAACAAGAGTGACCGAGTAGGGCAAGTTGAATCGGGAGCGGTATTTTTCTATTTCCACTCGGGTGAGTATCAGAAAATGAAAGACGAGACACCCTGGACACCTCATCAATATCATTCTCGTTAACAGTATGTTCCCTGATCTGAACATTGCTCAAGCCATGCTTATGTACCATACTTCTGCTTTTATGTTTACCCATCCTTCGAAAAGATACCCTGTGGTCAGAAATGTCAGAATTAGAACTAGATGAAGTATCAGATGAATCAGAACTGGCTATAGGATTAAAAAAGACATCAGGGTAAAGCCCAGAAACGTGGACTTCTAAAAATGAAGGTTCACCAGGAGGAGTTTCCCCCAACAATCTTCGAACACAAGAAACTAACTGATAATCCCCACGATTTAGAGCAACAAGAGCTATATTACAAAGACAAAGGTGAGATGAAGGCTCCATCGAAACTAACCTTAAAAAGAATGGAATACTGGAGCAAAAAACCATAGATGAAGAAAGAGATCTGCAGCGAAATCCGGACTGATAGGAAAATTTTGGTTTTCTTAAATAAGAATAAACTACCACAAATTCGGTGAAGATTTTAAATTGGTGATGACATGAAACCCTAGGGCCTTGAGGTGGGAAAAATTTATGATGAGGCTTGATGACGTAAGCAGCTTTGCGTAAACGCAAAAAATCATTTATCATAAATGATATCTAAAAACGAAGAGACTAGGTACACGTGTCAAAATAGAAACTAGCCCTCGACCGTAAGAACTTCAAAACGTCGCCATCATTTAAGATCTCGCGTGATGAAGCGAATCAAAATTACAGGGTCACCATTAAGACACTCCATTATGAAAAGACGGATATTCTGACGCGAGTAAAAATTGAGATAATTAAAATACTCTTGCCCGAAATGAAATTCACTTGGCAAAAATATTTTAAGGTGGTATTGTCGTATGTGAATTTCACCAAGCATACACGTCATCAACAAGAGGGAGAAAGTTGCCAGATGGACGTCCAAATAAGCACTTAGGAAACATCCTACGAGGCGTCATTAAGGAGAAGAAACCCGAGTAAACAAGTATCATGGCAAGACCTACTCGGGATCAGCTAAGACAATTAAACTTACTCGGGGTGAGTAAAAAGACATTTTTCACTCGGATCATGAGAGGTCATTCAGACCAGCATACTTAACATTATACTCGGGATAAGCACGACAACCGAGTAAGAAGCTTAGAGAGTAGTCTACAAGTCAAGTTAAAAGGCTCCTTATTAAAGAAGGATTCTAGAGAAAGAGAATGTTTAGCATAAAGGGTTCCTCCTCCGGGAACACTTTTAATTCTCTAAGAAGTCTATACTCTTATAAGGAAATAAGTCCTAATCGGACTATGCTACTAGAATCGCATTTAATCTCATTACTAGCTTCCGAAACAGGAAAGAAGACAAATCTACTTCAAGCAAGTAACCGAAATCACAATTAAATACAAAGATCCTGTATTACTTGAAAAAGGCAGATTAGGGTTCTATAAAATGTATAAATAGACCCATAACCTCATATAGACGATATAGCAGACACAACAGTGATACAAAAAATATTAAAAGAGAGAAAGAGAGATCGAGGGTTGTAATTACTTTCTTCATAGTGGATTTTGGCTAGGTGGATCATATAACCACCCGTGGATATTTCTCCGATCACCGGAGTTTTGCCACGTAAAACTTGTGTCTTATTACTTCCTTTTTCTCTCCTCTTTGATTTTTAGCTAAAATCCGGTCCTTGTTGGCTTTTCTGACAAAATCCAGAAACGAACGTCAACACTTGTTCACCTCACTTGTACTTGTTCTTGAAAAGTGCTTCTTGATATTGTGTTTAGGTACAATTATAATTCTACAAAGAGATTGAAGAAATTGAAGATTTAGATTCTAGATATCTCTTTTGTAATGTAGAATTAATCTAATGGACAATAGGTTTTAGTTTTGTTTTGTGAGAATTTATTTGTGAGTGGTATTTTGTCATGAAATAGCCAAAGGGGTGATTGTAAGAACTTCTACTTTATATGATTGACTTATTTCGTAACATACCACATTGGGGATGATTGTGTAATGGGTAGCTTAGGCCTTCTTGATGTTCAGTAAGGCATGCTTCCAAGCATCACTATGATTTCAAGATTAAGAGCATCAAAAGTGTAGGAAAAAAACGGTTTAGAAACGCAACGGAAGCGTGAGAAAAAATGAAATTAGGGTTTGCGTGTAAATAAATTTTTTTCCCTTTTATGCATCGAGATCCTTAACCCTAGATTAATTGATGTATATAAAAGCATCGTACCTTTTACGTGTGATGATTGAACAAGCGCCGAATTGATTCCGCAAGATCTTCCAATCCAATCTCGAACGTGAATCACCTAGGAGTGTGGGCTCCATTTATTTTTATTGTATTCCTAAGGATGGAGACAAAGCAAAAAATCCTTTCTTTGTTAGTTCCAAATATCCTCCAAGAGAAAAATCCAAGAACGTCTGGTCACTTGTGAATTATCAATCAATTTGATTGAAACTCACGTGAACCTAGATTTGATGTTGTACACAAAACCCTTTTGATATAAAGGATACTAGTGTATTATCGAAAACAAAAACGTTCTCTTTTTCTTTTTTCTCCTTGGCCGAATTCCACACCCTTTATCTATTAGTTGATCGAATTTTGTCTAAAGAAAAAAAAAAAATTTCTCCCTCAAAATTCTCTCTTGAAAATTACCTAGGCATGGCTGAATTTTCATTATAAAATTAATAAGGCTGGCCGAAAATCACACACACACATATATATATATATATATATATATATATATATATATATCTATAATCATAAATCCTTTCCTAAGAAGGATTTACTTGGTTGTTAAGAATCATTATCTTAAAAAAATTCTATCCTTTTGTATATATATATGGGCTGGCCGAATTTTATATGATATAGATTAGGATCACAAATCCTTTCCTAAGAAGGATTACTTGGTAGTTAAGAATCCTTTCCTTAGGTAGATTTACTTGGTGGTTAAGAATCCTTTTCAAAAAGAAATTCTATCCTAACACCAACACTCCTAATCCAACTCAAAAGTGTATTTGTAATCATATTAAAGACTTCCTAATTTGATTAGATAAATAACTCCATTTATTTATCTACTTATCAAATATAGTCTTTAACATTAACTATACTACCAATAATAGTATAGTTTTAGGAGACCATCTCCTATTAGGAAAAGATTTTGACATTTAATTAAATAATTAATTAATCAACAAATAAATTAATTTCCATTTAATTAAATAATAATAAAATAAAAATAATATATTTAAGCTATTCACCATAGCCATTGCCGCCCATACCTAGTATAAAGACCATATATTATTTTTCTTATTTTATTAAATCCATTGGACCTTAATAAAAAGTCCACATGTGAACTAGACCTATTCTTACAAAAAGAAACAAGTTCACATGCCTTATTACAATTCTAGATGGACCCATAAATTTGTCCGGTAGAATATATCAAGTGATCCATGCAAGTTCGTGTGGATTGGGGATCTTGGCGAGCTATCTAAATTTAAGCTCCAATAGACACAACCCAATTACAATCAACAAATGATTCACTTAGGTCCAATCTATTTAATTTTAGTTCATTCCACTAAAGAACTAAAATTGAACTCTTAAATAAAGATAGGATAATTTGATGTTACTCATTCATACCCTAGACAACCTTATTAGAGAAAGTGTATCCTCGTGAAGAATACCAGTAATCGCCAAGAGGTCATAGACCGCCTATAGCTCTCCAAGTTACCATATTTACTTATATGACCACATTTTGAACTTGGATATTTTTACTTATCTAGAAACAATGTTTCAATAGACACTATTGAAAACTTAACGTTAAGATTTAATATCCAATACCTCAAAACATCCATATGATGGTATTATACTCTTATTTAGTAAATGGAGCCACGATGTCCATATCTATAAATGAAGTCCTCTATCGATTGACAAATGAATACCACCAAACTATCGAGGATAGACTATGCTATATAATCGTACTCATTTATAGCTCAAATGATAACACTTGCAACCATAAGTCCATCATTTATCTCAGGATTTAGATAGACTCTCCGATTGTCTTCAAATGAAAAATTTTATCCATTGAAGGTTCTAGATAAAGTATTTCATTTTTATCCTATTCAATACATCCAGTGCACTAGATTCTTTTGCTTAAAGGCACCATACTTTGATGATTTTAGACTCATCATAACACATTTGATCCCACTCAAATGGTAGCAAAAGAATCTACAACTTTGACAAGATAAAGGCGTCCAACCTTCTATCTTAAGTTGTGAATATTATTCAAGACTAACTAAAGAATTGTGTCTACCTCATACATATCTAGATGTATGAACAATTCTTCTTTTCTCATAGTCTTTTGACCTTATGGTTATTTACTTTTGACAATTATAATAATTAAACTATAAATGCTATAAGATTTGTTAAACTAGAAATCACTTTATTCATATGAAAAGATTGTTAATTACAATATTACACTCTTGCTATCGAGCATAATCCTAACAAAATGGTATATCACTTGACTTTGATTCTTGAAGAGATTAGGTGCACAAACACACTTTCTTGCATTATCATATTACTTTGCATTTGTACTTCCATGAATGTGTGCATCTATGTCTCAACTCACACGAGCACTTCTTTGTTTGTCTTTACGTTTGGTTGTTGTTTATTTCATTTTCCATTTTTTGATCAAAATTGTCAACACTTGCATGATGGTGTGCTTATTTTAGTGCATTGAGTGACTATTTGAGAATGTCTCATTCTTCTCTTATTTGGGTTTTTGGTCATATGGTTGTTTCCATTAGTTTGGGCATTCTTATTGTTGTCCTTATCTGACCTTTGATCACTCATTTGACTATAACTACATTTCTAGTCATCCAAATCATGTTTTGTTAATTGGAGTAGAAAGTATATTTCCATACCTTTCCAACGGTATATTATTCAAAAGGTATGGATGTTGTTTGGTTATAATTTGTACCTCATGAAAATTGGGCTAGGATGCTGAATTTCCAATGCACGGGTTATGCGCTGGTCCTACCCGTGCAGTCAGCTGCGAAGTCCTCTCGGGTGTTTTTCATTGTCCTGGCATGTTTATGTAAAAGCGATAATATATTTAACAAAAGGGAGCCAACTGAACAAGAGGAGAGCTGGATGAAAATCAAGCTCTAGCCAAAGCTCAAAGAACATCAAAACCCCACAGGCTGCAAAATGCACAGGCCATACAACAAAAGAAAGACAATGAAAAGTCAACCAAAATCACTCCACACCAATCTATCTCCCTTCCACTAGACCCAATTTTAGTAAGATAATCCGCCATCGAATTATTTGTTCTCGGCACAAACTAGATCGTTAGACTCTTTCTCAAATAAAGAAATTGTCTGATATCATACACAAAATTGACCAAACTAAAATTCCCGAAATCTTCACCATTACACCAAGACATAGCTAAACTTGAATCGCTATAAATGTCAACATTATGGTTGATCAAGAGCTGACAATCAACGATTAGTTGGCAAGCTTTGTGTATAGCCAGGACTTCAGCAAGTATGGCATCTAAAACAACCATAGAAAATGAAAATAAACCAATAATCTTTCCACGACAGTCACGAAGAACACCACCTATACCAGCCTAGCCAGGGTTACCTTTCGAAGAATGATCCATAAAGAAACTGAAATTGGGATCAGGCAAAGGATTCCAAACCTTACTCTTGGATTTCTTGGCCAAACATGAGTCCACAAACATTTCCTTTATATCCAATATTGGAAGAGTTATGTCCATCTTAGAACCGGAACCATGATTCTTAAACCACAACGCCAAACAGAACTTGACTGTATCCAAAGGCTTAACCATATCCACACTAATACCATGAAAAACTGCATCATTACGACTTTCCCATATAGTCCACACAATAGCAAAAAAGAGGATACTCCAAACTCTCCTCCTAGAGCTCGATGGACACAAAGAAGGCCATCCCTTGACCCATTCATTAACTGATCTAGAGAAGCATCCATGGACATCCCACCAACCTAAACAATACTGCCACAACTTGCTAGACCATTCACAGTGAAGAAAAACATGCATCAACAGATTCAACTCCATCACTGCATAGCAGACACTAGGAAGTACCCACCAGACCTACTCCAATTTTGAGCAGCACTGCTATAACAAGAACTCTGCCTTTCAAAAGTTGCCAAACAAAAATCTCAACTTTTGGTGGGCATAAACCCCACCACAGAAACTCGACAAACTCATCATCCGCTCTAGATTTATCCTCCAAACATCTTCAGAAAGAGTTTATCGAGAAAAAACCATTCGGAGTATAGGACCACGCCAAAGTATCCTGACCACTAGGTCGAATCTATATACACTCTAATGCTAGCGTGAAGCAATTCCATTGTTCACATTCCCAATTAAATATTGGTCTTCTCAGTTGCACATCCCATGCCCAATTTGAGTGTAACCAGCTACCAAATTCTGAAATATATCACTCCTTATTCAAAGAAAATGAAAAAATTCTAGGAAAAGCGATCATAAGTGGCACCGATTCCCAACATAAATTTTGCCACAACCGAACTCTCTTCTTACTACCCACCACCACTTGAAAGCCCTTTTTAATGATATGTGCAACTTTATCATTTTCATTGAGAAGTCTACTGATGTTTCGAACAAAAGGAGAGTAATTCCTGACTTTCGAACAGTCCCACCTCAGCGGATTGGTCCCTTACCCATATTTGGCACACAAAACATGTTTCCAAAGAGAATTCTCCTCCCTCCCAAACCTCCACAGCCACTTAGCCATGAAACTCATCCCTTTATTTCTCATACAACCTACACCAAGCCCCCAAACCTCTTGTGTTTGCAAATAGTTACCCAATCCACGTAATGAATTTTATTTTTCTGCACCCCTTCGTTCCAGAAAAAATTTCGTTAAATTTTTCCAATTTTTTTGCCACCCCCACCGGCAATGAGAAGACCGACATAAAGTATGAAGGAAGACTAGATAATACAACTTTGATGAGTACCAATCAGCCACCCTTAGAGATGAGTATTCGTTTCCACGGTGCAAATCTCTACTCCACTTTCTAAAATACAGTATTCCAGAAAGACTCTCTACTTGGCACATCGCTTAGAGGGAGACCTAAATAATTAATTGGTAGCGAAGATGGAGCGCATCGAAAGGCAGTAGCCCAATCTTCTTCATCGACACTTTTTTTACCAACACGGACCAGACAATATTTATGAAAATTTATTTTTAGACCAAAAACAATTTCGAAACACCTTAAAATTCTCTTTGCATTCGTGAGATAATCCATATTAGGGTATAAAAATAAAATCGTATCGTCCGCAAACTGCAAGTGAGATTTGTGACTATTACCATTGCCGAAAACATCACCTTTTATAAGACCTAACTGTTTTGCTCGGTTAAACATTCCACTCAAAACATCACCTTTCAGTTGGGAATTATTTAGTAGGGCAACCATTCAACAATACAGACAAAGATGGGGATGAAATGCACCATCTAATCCACTCCTGCCATTTCTCCCTAAAACCCATCCTATCTAAAACCTTAATGAGAAAATAATGGTCGACCGAATCGTACGTCTTTTCGAAGTCCAATTTTATTAAAAGACCACCCCTACCATTTTTTTTTCCATAAATGAATGACCTCTTCTGTAATGACAAAGCTATCAACAATCTGACGATCATTAACAAAAACCATTTAATTCGGACCGATCACCCTATTCATAATGCGCTTGAGTCTATCGGTAAGAACCTCTGCAAACACCTTGTAAATAGAACCCACCAAACTCATTGGTCTATAGTCCTTAAGGGTAGTCAGGTTCTTTAATTTTGGAAATAAAGCAATAAAAGTAGCATTCATATCTTTAACCACTGATCCGTCAAAATGAAAATCCTTAAAAAAAATCTTGAAATTACCTTTGATCCATTCCCAGTTCTTCTTGAAAAAATTGAGATTTAGCTCATTAGGGCCCGTCGCCTTATTACCATCACAATCGCCAAAAGCCTTCCAGACTTTATCCTCTGAAAATTCAACTTCAAGATCGCTGGTTTCAACATCCAAAATATGTTTAATCTGAAGACCATCCCATCTCGGTGCCGGTGACTCCTCCTTCTTAAAATGATATTTGAAAAATGAAAATACGCCCTCTCTAATTTGTTTTGGACTCCTACACAACATCCTTTAAATAGACAACTCACCTATGAAATTAGATTTTTTCTCACATTAGACAAAATGAGGAAAACTTCTTATTTCTATCACCTTCTCTTAACCTTTTAATCCTAGAAAATTGCCTCCACTTTTGTTCTTCGAAACGGACTTGTTTCCATAGCATAGACAAACAACTAGATCTTTCTTCTCTAAGACCGTCCGACCAACCATTAGCCATAACATTGGTTTTTATACGAGCCAATTCATCCTTCAGTTTTATGATTAACTTGCCATCCGACATGCTCTCTATTTTATTTGCTTTCAAGAAAACCTTTGTATCCTTCATTTTGTTAACAATCTTTGAACCCGCATTCTCCCCACTGAAACACACCTCCCAACTTCTTCATGAACCCTCAATAAGGACTTTATCTTCTAACCACCCATTCAAAAATGTGAAAGGCTTAGGACACCAATTTTCTTTGATCTCACCAAAAAGAATCGGATTGTGGTCTGATAGACTCCTACCAAGACCTTTTGGGGACATCTTTGAAAACCAAGACAAAACGATAGGGCCACAAAAAAAAAATGATCCAATCTCGCCTAAGATTCGTTCTCTCTATTATTAGACCACGTAAACTCCAGACCTTGAAAAGGAAGATCAACCATGTTAGCATTGTCCACGAATCTTCTAAACTCCCTCATAGACCTCAAGCTTCTAGGACCACCCTTTCTCTCGCTATGATCTAATACGGTATTAAAGTCCCCCCATTAATCCATGGTCCAGGCAAAGATGATTGAGCCAGTAAAATAAAATCCCATAACTCCACCCTTTATTTCTCGTTATTGGTCGCATAAACATTGTTAACTACCACTTCTTTGTTAACATAAGATAATAGACCATGCAAAATTATGCATCTGTCACTGGAGATGCACGAAGACACTTTAAAAGAATCCTCGTTCTAAAGGATGATGATCCCGTCGGCCGATGCTTTAGCCTCTACCCTAACACCTTTTGAAAGAATAAATCCGCCCAACGACCTGATAATTGTAGAGTAAAAAAAAATTAATTTTGACTCTTGAATAAAAAGAATGCTAAGACAAACATGCTTAACCAAATTTCTAACCACCCTTCATTTTTCCAACCTCCCGAAACCCCTAACATTCCAAGAAATAATTAACATTAAAGCAAAAGAATCCCTATATCCTACTAACAAAAACCGACAGGACATTACACTGCCTGCCATCTAGCCTCGTCTTTTTTCTCCCTTCTAAACTTTTCCTTCTGGAATCCTCTCCTTATTACCATCAAAGTCAAATAGGATGGTAGCCTCAACCTCAATGACTTTTGCTACCTCATTTGAAAGACTCCAAGAACCAACCTTGAAATTACCTCCCTCTTCGGGTACTGCACCACCACCAGTAGAAACTTTGGAGCGCTTGAAGACACCGAAGTTAGATCCTTTTTCAATCACCTGAGCAATCTCGGCATCCAAATTCCATCTACCTCTGAAAGAACCTGAAACCCTGACATCTTGAGACCGACCCACCTCCCTCAAGCTAAACACACTTTGGTCCTTACAAGTTTTCATACTATGGCATTTAATAGTAACACAATTCTTAGGAGCGGCATGTATGTTATGTGTGGGTTCCTACCATCATGTTAAACCCGTGCGCTACGATGTTTTAGCCTTAAAAATTATGTTTTAAACTTTCTCAAAATGGTATAGTTTTACTTGGATCATATATATACTTCATCTTCTTCTCCATTTAGACCTAGAGCTCACAAATTCATATCCTATTGAGAGAAAGAGCTTCTCTAGTGAGAGAAATCACCAAGATTGCTTCTTTAACTCTCCAAAACCAAAACCCATGCATTTATTGTATGACTAAAGCATCATCATTCTTGACTTGGTAAGTAAGAACAAACATCTTATCTTTATTTATTGTCCTTTTACGTCCATGATTTCATTTTTAATGCATAGATTTGTAGAAATCATTTTTGAATGCATTATTCCATTGATTGATAACATGATTAGGTTTGTATTTTGATAGCTTAATTGATTGGGTCATTTTTACCTAAAGGCTAGATCAAACATTCATTTGTGATTTATTGATAACTAGGTTGATAGATTATTTTTTAATCAACTAGTTAAGCTTATTGAATGCTTATGTCTGTTTTGTGTAACAATTAGTCTGTTCAAAATTCTATATATATCTAATTGAGTTTATTTTGATAAACATTGGTCTAAGACTTGCATTCATTGTATGACCAAATGCTGTCTCAATCACATGAATATATGCTATGTATATGATGAAGTCATTATGAGCATATTTGTTGATTCGTTGTGATTGTTTGTGATAGCTAGGATTGTTGCTATTGTTAAAATATATATAAGTCTTTATACTTTGTATTTAGACAATTGACAACTTGGATTTGTTTTTACAAATTCCTAGTAAAGTAATTTATGTTGTCTATCATAATTTGGGTTGAGTATCATTATATTGATCACATATACAATTACTTCTCTTCATATAGCCAAAGTCTTGTGGCTTCTATTTGAAGTAACACAAGCAAGTGAAGTCTTGCAACCAAAGGGTGGTTGGCAGGCATTGGTTTCCAAGAGCCACTGTAAAAGATCGTGGGGTAGATTAGGAGGTGCTCACATTAGTGGATTGGGGGATATCACTAGGGATTGAACCAAGAGTGGTTAGTGGTAGTATCCATAGTCTGAGGTTATCAAGAGTGAGAGTCCGAGTATCGCTTGAGGGGTGTAATTTCCTTTTCATATAGTTGATTTCTATGGCGCAAGTGGCTAGTGTGACTAGTCCTTTGGTAAAATTCTCTAAAGTGTGTGTCTAATTACCTAGAGGGGGAGGGGTGAATAGGTTTTAATCAATTTAGTTACCACTTTTTCTTGATTAGTCAATATTAAAAATTTACCTAACAAACAAACATACAAAATCAAGCGTAAAGTACAAAATTATAAATGACACTTGATTTATACATGGAAACCCTTCGATAAGGGAAAAGCCACAGGCTAACCTCTTAGCCATTCCAATCCTCAAATCCATAATTGTAATGATGTTTACAACCTAAGTTGACCCCCTCGTCACACTTCAAGGTTACTAACCCACCACTACTACCCAAATTGCCTTTGATAGTAATTATCAATCAATGCTTGCCAACATAACCTTGGTTACAAGACTTCATTTGCTTGTGCAATTTAGTCACAAGACTTAATTCTCAAGAAAGAGATCAACAATATAGCCTAAGTGAATATATAAAAATATTCTAAATGCGATTATTGCTAGGCAAAACACTATATGCTTATATAGGAATAAAGATTTCAATTAAGTACGAATCCTAGATATCAAAGTCTATATGAATGCTCATAAAAAGTTAACTAGATATAGATATGCAAGTCTAAAATCTAGTTATCAAACAAAGTGATTTTCAGCACAAGTTGTCATACAATGGCAGGGACAACAATGCAATCACAAAATACAATCAATTACTCCTAAATAACAATATCTAAATGCAATGCATAAAGACTTAGCTAGAAGGAAAATATGACCTAAATGCTAGCTATCACAGTACAAACCCCAAACTTGTCATAACTTCAAAAGATATGCAATAAATATGAAGATTTGCTAACTTAAACAATATATGACATGTCTTGATAAGCTAGAACAATAAATGAAGACTCATGCTTTAAATGACGATAGAGATGTAAGATAAAGATGGGTTTGGGGTTTGGAGAATTAATAAAGCTTGAACAAACTTTCTCCCGTAAGACTCTATCTTTCTCTTTCTTGGTTTTTTTTAAATGTTGGAGAGGTAAGGAAGAAGCAAATAAATAAATGATTTTATAGGGAGCTAAATCAGCTACATGAAAAGACCTGAATGCCCCTAAAAATTGCACAGTGTGCAGGTAGGGACATGCACACTAACCCTCATAAAGACCTGCGAACAACAAGTAACATCGTCAAACAGCTTAGTGCGCGGGTGAGGTGCGTTAGTCGACTAGCGCTGGTTGAGTAGCATATAACCTGATCAGACTGCCTTCTTATGATACGCAGGTGAGGACTGCGCTGGTCAACCATCCTTTGATCAACGCACTAACTAAGGAAAGCAAACAAGGGCAGCCTAGTGTGCTGGTATAGCATGGGTAATGGACCCGTGTACTACCAACACACTAGAGACTCGAAAGGTCTCTCTTTACACTGATAAAAACACATAATCGTGCATGCATTGACATTTTTGATAAAACAATGAAAAAAAAAATTAAACACACAATAACCATACCTAATACCTAGAATGAAGTGCATGAACACGTGCAACAACTCAAATACATGTAAGTGTGTGTGTGTACAATAAAAAATGTATGTCAATATAAATTCATATATGAAATGTGAGAGTGTGCAACTAAATCTTTTCAATAAGAAATAAGTACAAGTAAACTACCTCTTGAAGCTCATGGATATGCTTGGAAGCTTGGCTTTGAAAGCCTAAACTACCCATTATAAAAGCATCCCCAAATGTGATTTGTCAAGAAATAAGTCAATCATAAAATTGAGGTTCTTGCACATGGTTTTTCTCGTTTGGATGTTTCCACATAAAATTCAAGTGTTTTTTATACTTTTGCACTTTAATTGTTTTTTATTGTTTGCTCGTTTGGCTTTATTGTGATTAATACCGACTTACCGAAAAAGTTGGTAATTATCAATTAACATCCCTTTCACCCCCCTTCGGGTTGCTTAGAAATGCACTTGATTCATTTCAATATGTTTGACATGAGAAACCCTCTAATTGGGAAAAACTCACTAGCTATCTTATCGTGCAAAAATTGTCATATATTTTGGCCTTTAATTCCAATTCCTTTGGCTCATTTTCGGGCTCTTTTTCGTATCTTATGGCTCTTTTGATATGTTTATAGGCAATTAGGTATATTTTGGAAGAAAGGATGGAAATCATTGAGTTGTGTAGATAACAAGTCAAAAGTGATAGTGTAAGAAGCATCAGTGCATAGGTACTACACCAGGTACCACCCACCCACTATTAGCGTAAAACCCGTGCACCTGAGCAGACCAAAGAGCAAAACATGGACATCTAGTTCT
The DNA here is from genome assembly GCA_032871835.1 of Dipteronia dyeriana. Lineage (NCBI taxonomy): Eukaryota > Viridiplantae > Streptophyta > Magnoliopsida > Sapindales > Sapindaceae > Dipteronia > Dipteronia dyeriana. The sequence goes on along the minus strand of CM065300.1, from coordinate 107,597,862 downwards.
TGCACGGGCACATACACCAGTCTCCACCAGCGCACATCCCACGTATCTCACCGACCCCTAGAGACAGAAATCAGAAGCATCTGGTCACTACGCGAGTACTATATAGGTTCCTACTGGTGCTATACCTCTGTATTTGACACGTCATGATCAACCACATCAACATTTCAGACCTATTTTTAGGACCCTATTTAAGGAATCATGTGTGAAATCAGCCACATGCCCAGACACCATTTACATAATTCATTTTCTCTTTCTAGATCTAAAACCTTCATCTCCCCTCCAACACATAAAAACACCTTTTCACCATTCTTCTATCTCACTAACCCTAACCCTAGATCTAGGAATCTATCCCACCTATCTAAACCTATCTTACATCAGCTACTACTCAAGGCTATTAGGAGATTGGATTCAAGCTTTAAAAGGGAGGAGTTCTACATGGGTCTTCTATTAGCTTTTATTTTCTATTTAGCATAAGTAGCAAAATATCCCACTTAGGGATTGATGTGAAACACTTGTGGAATTTGGGCTTTGTATTGAACCATATTGATTACATTTAATCTCTCAATCATGTTTCACTCTTTGAATTAATTGATTTCAAAATAAATGGGTATTTGATTGTACATTCCTTTTTTTGCTTGTTTGTGGAGAAATGATTTGAGTAGTTGATTAGGCATACATCTTCTTGGTCTTCTTAAGCTCTATTAAATGGAAATGTCAAACAAGAGTACATCCCCCAAGTGAGACCCGGACTTAATAATCTCAATTTCTATCAAATCTCAAATGGGTAATCAATTCTATACATCTAGGTTGGTTGGTTGTGAGAGGTTAAGCATCAATCCTATACATCTAGGTTGGTGACTTTATAAAGAGAATAGTCCCTTAATTCGATAGATGTGTATTGATGAACAATCAATTTTGGTGGAAAATACTATACATCTAGATTGGAAACTCATAAGGTATATACAACCAATTCTATACATCTAGATTCATTATAATAGATTAATGTACATCCGTGAGAGTTTGTAATTTGTCAATAATTCACTTGTTTGATACATCAATTCCTTAATTCTCACTATCATATTTTAACACACATTTCTTATTAACTTAGTTGCATGTTAGATTAATTAACATAATTGTAGTTATTAACTTTCAAAACAACTGTCTTTACCTTTACATGCTTTGTTTTAGTATAATAGTAGTTAATTAATCATAGTCATTTAATTTCCTTCCCTATTGATGATACCCTAGCTTGTCATTATACATGTTTACCCATTTTAAGGACATTGATAAGGACTTTATAAATATTTTTGACTTTCATTTTCTAACGATAAAAACTTACTCGTCAAATGGCATCGCTGCCGGGGAAAGGTGTTAATTAGTCGGCTAACCGTAGTTTTCTTGTTTAGAGTCTTAGTTATTTTAAGCCCCGTCATGCAGTTGTTTTTCAGCCCAGTTTTATTTTTATTTTTCAAAAACGATTTTGAATTTGCATTTGTTAACCGTTTTTTATTTTATTTTCAAAAAACGAAAAAAAAAATGAAAAACAAAATCAGTGTTAACAATGAAAATTTTGAAAAACACAAAATACATGTTTTATTTGTTTTTCAATTTTTTTTTTACATTTTTTTTCTTCTTTTCTGATCCTCTTCTTCTTCTTCTTTGAACCTTCTTCTTCTTTTTCTCCAAACCTTTTTCTTCTCTGGTCCTCTTTTTCATATTCTCTTATCCTCTTCTTCTCATTTTCCTTCTCCAATGCTTCTTCTTCTCTTACCATTCTCCTTCTTCGATCCTCTTCCTCATTTTCATCTTCGATCCTCTTCTTTTCTTTTTCTTCTTTACCGATCTGGTTTCCTTTCTTTTTCTTTTTTTTTATATATACTTTATTAATATTATTTATATTTATTAAAATAATACTTATTTATAAATTGAGAGTTTAGTTTTGATTAATTAATTAATTATTTTTTTAGTAATTTGAGATGTGTTACTTTTGTTTAATTTACAAAATACAATACAAAAGTTATATTGATTAATTATTTAATGAATTTGTTTATAATTGTAATAATATTAAACAAAATGCAAAAATTGATATTTCAATTTTTGATAGTGTTTAGTTAACCTAACAGACGTGTTTTTTCCGTTTTTTTTTTCAAAATACAGCTTTCAGTGTATGCTACCAGACACGTTTTCAGAATTCAAAACTAAAACAAAAAACATTGTTTTCATTGTCATTTTTATTCTAAAAAAGCAGTAACTGAAAAACGCTTACAAGATGGACCCTAAAGTTTTCTTTTGTTTATTTTACTTCTTTTGGTATTTTTGTTTTTTTTTCCAAAATGGTAGACTTTTTTGGGCAACACACTTATACATATAAGAGAGATGCAAATTGTGCACATGCTATGAAGTCTAAAATTTCAAATCAACAAATGTCGTACACTTCAAGAGGAGAGCAAGCGGTGGTTGTGGTATGCAAAATGTGTGGTGAAGTAGGGCATGACATAAAGAGTTTTCAGTTAAGAAATAGATTTCCATGACCACATTTAGAGATTCCTACAACCCATAGTTGAACTAGAAGCCAAACAACAACTCTTGTAAATAGGATTGGAGCACTCACCGAGACTCCCCAAGGACCTATAATGAGGTCAATATCCTTGAGCAACCAAAATCTTTTAAAGACGATCAAAATAGTTGTTTTGTAATAGATGATCTCAAGCAAGAGAGGTCAATAAACAGTGTACATGATTTTGTACAAACAATTGAGAAGGAGGCAAATAAGGATGAAGAGCGCCAACGAAAATAAGAGCAATTCAAGAAGATAAAGTCTATTTATATCAAGAGAAATTGGTAAAACTTCTCAAGAGAAAGAAAATATGAGAGAAGAATTTAAGAAGAAGTTACTGCTCATGAAGAAGGAATTTAAAGGCAAGAAAGCCTTGAGAAGGGTGAAAGTTGATGAGCTTGAATAAGGAAACAAGAAGCTCACATTTGAGTTTGAATCGATCAAGGTGGAGAACAGTGTCCCCCGAAAGAAGAAAGAAAACAATTTTAACATGAACAAGGAAGTAGAAAATCGAATGAAGAGCCTTGTAGCGAAAAATAGTTCACCCTTGAAAGAGTTAGAAGAGATCAGTGAGGACTTTGCCAAGAGGATACAACTAATGTAAGCAGAAATTGAAACAAGGGACTAGGCTTTAGAAATAATGAAGAAGAAGGAACTTGACCACCTTACGGAGCTTTTAAAGCTAGGTGACAAATTGAGGCAATGATGAAGGAAGCGGTTCAACATCCAAAAGAGGAAAGATTGCCATAAGTCAAGGAATTCAAAGTGCCAATACAAGAAGAGTAAGAATCATCCATTCCCACCTCCAACAAAGACCCACCAAAAAGATATAATTCCTAACCTTCTCATCGTGTGCCACCATTGCCATGATATTGGTCACATTGGACCACAAGGCTATGAACATGCAAGGCAACACTTATGAGGAGATTTTAAACATAAAGAGAATTATAAGAATGTTAGGAAGACATGGGTTAAGAAGCCTAGGAATACCTAGAGCCAAGAAAATTTAGGTAAGGAAGGACTTGGTTAACCAAGTTAGACACAAAGCTAAAGAAAAAAGGTTGTGAAAAAGAATCAATCTCCAAGCTTAGTTAAGCCTCCGTTAGTTGATAACACCCCTAGCACAAGTACATAATGTAGAAAAATTATTTTATACATTTTACTTTAATGCTTTATTTTTTTTTTCAAAAATGCACAATTTACTTTTCCTTCTTTAATCTAATATTTCTCTCTTTACGTGTGAAATTGTGATTGATAATTTAGAAGAGAGAAAGAACTAGGTTTGGGGGTAAAATTTATTAGGGGAATTGTTTAGTTTGCTTAGCTTGTTTCTTTTCAACAACATGTCTTTCCAGCTTTGGTTTGACAACTGCAAGTATCAAGAAAAATCTAGCTTTCCTGAACTTTCTGATGTATGCTCTAGTGTGGCAGATAATCTAGAGCTTTTGGAGGAAGCAAATTTTTTACAGCTTGTGTGTTTAAGTGAGGTTTTTTATCTCTTGGTAGGAAAAAACAACAACTTGCGCGTCAGGAGTGACAAGCAGACCAAGAGTACTTATAAAAAGAGCAAGAGCCTCATTTTCATAGAAGAAGTCTGGAAGGAGGCAACCCACTTTACTTTAATTTTCTTAAACTTATTTTTTAATTTATGACCTATGTTTTTGTCTTTTAGTTTTTACTTGCTTTCATGGAATAATATTGAAATGGTTTGTTAGAGAGATAGTTGAATGATATGGGTTGATTTACTTTATGTATATCTTGACTGTTGGGATTATACTCAATAGCAAGAGTGTAATAATGTATTTGACAATCTTTTCGTATTAATAAAAGTTATTTTTAGTTTAACAAATCTTATAGCATTTACAGTTTAAATATTATAATTGCCAAAATTAAATAATCATAAGGTCAAAAGACTATGAGAAAAGAATAATTGTTCGTACATCTGGATATGTATGAGGTAGACACAATTCTTTAGTTAGTCTTGAATAATATTCAAAACTTAAGACTAAGATTGCAAGCCTTTATCTTGTCCAAGTTGTAGATTCTATAGCTACTATTTGAGTGGGATCAAATGTGTTATGATGAGTCTAAAATCATCAAAGTGTGGTGTCCTTAGGTAAAAGAATATAGTGCACTAGGTGCACTGAATAAGATCACAGTGAATTACTTTATCTAGAACCGTCAATGGATAAAAGTTTTCACTAGAAGACAATCGGAGAGTCTATCTCAATCCTTAGATAAATGATAGACTTATGGTTGCAAGTGTTATCATTTGAGCTATCAATGAGTACGATTATATAGCATAGTCTATCCTCGATAGTTTGGCGGTATTCATTTGTTAATTAATAGAGGACTTCATTTATAGATATGGACAATGTGGCTCCATTTATTAAATGAGATTAGAATATCATAATATGCATGTTTTGAGGTATTGGATATTAAATCTTAACGTTAAGTTTTCAATAGTGTTTATTGAAATATGGCTTCTGGACAAGTCAAAATATCCAAGTTCAAAATGTGGTCATATGAGTAAATATGGTAACTTGGAGAGCTATAGGCAGTCTATGAGCTCTTGGCGATTACTGATATTCTTCATGAGGATACACTATCTCCATTAAGATTGTTCAGATTATGAATAAGCAACATTAACTTATTCTATCTTTATTTAAGAGTTCAAATTTAGTTCTTTAGTGGAATGAACTAAAATTAATAGATCGGACCTAAGTGAATCATTTGTTGATTGTGATTAGGTTATATCTATTGGATCTTAAATTTAGATAGCCTGCCAAGATCCCCAATCTACACAAACTTGCTTGGATCATCTGATATATTCCACCGGACCAATTTATGGGTCCATCTAGAATTGTATTAAGGCATGTGGACTTGTTTCTTTTAATAAGAATGGGTCTAGTTCATATGTTGACTTTTTATTTAAATCTAATGGATTTAATAAAATAGGAAAAACAATATTTGGCCCATATTTATATAGCTTGGGCGGCAAGGATATATATAATAGCCTTATATATTGTTTTTTTTTATTTTATTATTTAATTAATTGGAAATTAATTAATTAATTTTTTTATTAAAAGACAAAAAAAATTCCTAGTAGGAGATGGTCCCTTAGAGTCATATTATTGTTGGTAATATGATAACTATCAAATACTATATTTGATAAGTAGATAAATAATAGGAATTTATTTATCTAGTCAATTTCGGAAGTATTTGATTTCTATTAAACTCTAGTTGACAATTAGTCAAATTAGGAAGTTTTAATTTAGTTACAATTTAATTATATTCAATAATTGGTTATTGAATAAATACACTATTTGAGTCTGATTAGGAGTCTTGGTGTGAAAAAGAATTTTTCATTGAAAAGGATTCTTGTTCACCAAGTAAATCCTTTTTAAGAGAGGATTTGTATACCTATATATACACCTTTAAATTTAGGCAAAGCATATAATTTTATGTTGAAAATTTCAGCCAAGCTAGAGAATTTTGAGAGAGAAAAAACTAGTTTTTGCTCAAGACAAAATTCGGTCAACTTATAGATATCGTGTATTGAATTCAGCCAAGGAGAAGAGAAATGGGGAACGTTTTTGTTTTTGATAGTGCACTAGTATCCTTTACATCAAAAGAGTTTTGTGTACATGAATCGAATCGGGTTCATGCAAATTTCAATCAAATAGATTGATAATTCACAAGTGACTGGACGTTCTTGAGTTTTCTCTTGGAGGATTTTTGTGACTAACAAAAGAAATAGATTTTGTTTATTTCCATCCTCAGGTGTACAATTTAAAGAAAGGTATCTCAGACTCCTAGGTGATTCACGTTCGTGATTGGATTAGAAGATCTTGCGGATTCAATTCGGTGCTAGTTCAATCGTCACGAGAAAAAGGTACGATACTTTTAATGTACATCAATTAATCTAGGGTTAAGATTCTTTCTTTCAAAGGGAAATTTTTTATATATATCAAACCCAAATTTTGTGCTTCCTCCGTGTTTTAAACAGATTTTTGCCTACAATTGGTATCAGAGCCTGGTTGTACCATAGACTAATTAATGTATGTGAACGTGAATCTATTTCTTTTTTTTTTGTAAATATGCATGTTTTGGAAAGAATGACACTCTAGGTATTCAAATATTTATTTACATTGGAATGCATGGATATATATATATATATATATATATATATATATATATATATATATATATATATATATATATTCTTATGTGCATTGTTATTGCTTAATTTTAGTCATAGAATTTCAATGTATTTTTGTTTTGGGTTTGTAACAAGAAGGGTGACCTTTCATTGCCATAATTTCCTTCTTGGTAGTTGCAAAGTATTTTATTTATTTTGCTATTGTAATAAAAATATTACAGAAAAATATTGTATTTAATAACTGCACTATATTGTATTAAAAATACTGTAGTAGTTTTAATCTTTTTTTTAAAACGGTAGTATTTTATTATTCAAAATTCATCTGCAATACATTCAAGTATCGAAGACTCAAATGTTTGAATAATTGGAAGCCATCCAAACAAGTTTGGGACCGTCTGAGCCATAGCAACAAACGTTCATACGAATGAGCAAGCGACCATGATTGTTGTGGCATGGGCTGCGCAGGGCAGCTCTATGGAAGCCATGGGCTGCGCATGGCAGCCTTTTATGGGGTTATAGGGTGCGCAAGCCCATGGGAGGCAGCCAAGGGATGTGCAAACGATGGACACATGAAGAATTGTTCACCAAGAAAGGAGTTTTTTGTATTCCAAAATTTGTAATTTACTTGTTTTTCTATGATGGACCAAAATTGTAGCTATTTATATTTACGTTAATATTGCAATGTTTATCATTGCTTGATAACATGTCATATAGCATAGGAGTGTCACTCATATATCTCTTTTGGTAGGAACATGCATTGAATGGTTAAGGTATCTAATTGGCATTTAGATAACTTGGTTAATCATTCTATGGAATTCGATCACACGCCTTAAACAATTGAGTGGGAGAAGGTATTTCGGAACACCTATGGCCTCCAAGTTTAGTTGAGCTTTATGTTTCGTATAATAACCCCTCAAGGGGTATTCATGACTGAAATTTAGGAAGATACTTCCTTACAAGGATAGACTAGACAATTAACCCAAACGATATATACTCCAAAAGATTGAATATTCATGAAGGAATACATTAAAGGTCGATAACTTGGTAATGCAGTCAATATGATTTTATTAACATCCTCCCAAGAGTTCTTGTTAACAAAATCGCAAGGCTAAAATTAAAGACGTTGGTTGTTGTGTTAACAATTAGGTGGGACCTAGTCCAACTAGTAAATGGTCCGAACTTCTAACGGAGTCGTTACATTTATGGGTGTTGGATCACCGTTGAATTTTACGATTGAATTATTTTATTTAATTCGTGATAAATATTCGAAAGGTCTTTATCTTGATTTTTTACTTATATAATTTTTATTATTCTTAAGAAATCATGACCCCATCCCTAATCAACATCCTAAAAGATAATACTTTAACTGATGATATTTATGTCATATGGAAAAGGGAAATTGGATTGTTGTTGTAAGCTGAAAATCATAAGTTCGTTCCGTCTATTCCTAAACCACCAAATCCTACAAATGAATCTACTGAGGAGCAAATGGATGGGTATCGGTAGTGGAAGTCTTCAGATGAGATAGCTAAATGTTACATGATGGCCAACATCTCCGACGTGTTGCAACAACAACATGAAGGAATGGAGACTGCTGCCGATATAATGATGTCTCTGAAAGAGAAGTTTTTCTATGAAGTCTAGGAGGAATAAGAGAGAGGGAGTGACTTCTTTCATGAAATTTAGGGTGAAACCTGGAAAGACTGTGAAAGATCAAATAATGAAAGTCGTAGCACATCTCAACATTGCTTAACTCAATTGTGCTGAGATAGATGGTGAGACAAAAATTGACAAGATTGTCAACTCACTATCGGATTCATTTGATCAGTTCAAGTTGGACTACACCTTGAACAATAAAGAATACACCTTGCAAGGCGTCGAGAAAATCCTTGTAAAAGGCAATGGTCAAGAGATTCATACGGTAAGTAAAGTTGCTACTGTTAATACTCGTAAGAAGGTCAAGAAATAATAGAAGGGGTTCAGGGAAAGGAATGAACAGAATGAGAATGAATTCAAGTTGCATTTACTCAACAGAGCGTTGGTGTCTACTAGTGCAGTGGGAGATGTTAAAATTAATTTAGATTCTTAAAGGCAATTAGATTCAATAGACGTTTAATATGTACCTCAATTCAAGAGGAATTTAATTTCAGTTTCTTGTTAAATTAAATTTGGTTATTCAGTTACTTTTAATAATGCTTTTATTGCTAGTAAGAATGACAAAAATATTTGCAAAGGTACATTGGAAAACAGTTTATTCTATTTGCTTAGAAATGTCTCTCACTTGTTAGACACATAATCAATGGAACCTAATCATAATTTAGTAAAATTATCAAAAGATGAAACCTACCTATGACATTTGCACCTAGGTCATATTAACCTTGATAAGATCAAAAGATTGGTCAGTGATGGACCTTTAAGTGACTTAAAGGTTGATGATCTACCGACTTGTGAATCTTGTCTGGAAGGTAAGATGACTAAAAGGTCGTTCATGACCAAAGGCACAAAAGCCACTGAATGTTTAGGATTAGTACACACTGATGTGCGTGGTCTTATGAGCATTCAAGCTAGAGGTGGATATAAGTACTTCATCACTTTCAAGGATGGTTACTCAAGATTTGGCTGTATGTATCTCATGAGCCATATGTCAAATGCTTTTGACATGTTCAAAGCATTTAAAGCTGATGCAGAAAATCAGCTTGAGAAACACATAAACTTGAGGTTTGATCATGGTGGTGATTATCTATCAGGTGGGTTTCAACAATATCTTATTGATAATGGAATAAGAATTTTCTTAGATTTCTACACCATGTACACCTTAACAAATTAGAGTGGCAAAAAGGAAAAATAGAACTCTTTTGGACATGGTTAGATCTATGTTGAGTTATTCAACGCTCCATAATTCTTTTTGGTGATATGCTTTACAAACGGTTATGTACATTCAACATGATGTACCATCTAAGTCTGTTCCTAAAACACCACATGAGTTGTGAAGATGGAGTCCCGTTTAGAAACATGCATAATTGTAGGATATCCAAAAGGAACCAAAGGATATTATTTCTATAGTCCTTCAGATCTTAAAATATTTGTTTTGACAAATGCTTAATTTTTGGAAAAGGACTTTATGAATAATTTTATGGCTAAAAGTAGATTTTCCTTAATGAGCTTTCAGAAGATAAAATTCCACAAGAGGTTTCACAACCTAGCTGAATTGTAAGTTCCATAAAAACACAAGATCAACAAACTATCATTCCTCGTCTTAGTGGGAGGGTTAGTAGACTACCCGAGAGATAAATTTGTCTAGGAGAATCAGTGGAGAATCTCCCAGATGAAGATGATCCCTACACATACAAGGAAGCAATGGAAGATGTTGATTGTCGCCATTAGCTAAAGGCAATGCAATCCATAATTGAATCTATGTTCAAAAACAAAGTCTGGTCTCTTACAGACTTGTCTAAAGGGATAAACCCATCGGGTGCAAGTGGGTATACAAGAGGAAGAGAGGAATGGATAGAAAGGTGGAAACCTTTACTACTAGATTGCTAGCTAAAGCTTACACACAGAAGGATGGTATCGATTATGAGGAAACCTTCTCTCATGTGTCCATTCTTAAATCCATTAGGATACTCTTATCCATTACGGAATATCTGGATCTAGAGATTTGGAAAATGTACAACAAGACAGCTTTCCTCAATGGAAGTCTTAACGAAAGAATCTATATGATGGAACCAGAAGGATTTAGTGAAAAAGGCCAAGATGAAAAGGTATGCAAAATGCCAGGATACATATATGGATTGAAGCAAACATCTAGATCATCGAACATAAGGTTCGATTAAGAAGTGATTTTTATTTATTTATTTATTCAAAACCTTGACGAACCCTATGTATACAAAATGATCAATGGAGACAAATTGGTTTTCTGAGTTCTTTATGTTGATGATATACTACTCATTGGAAATGATGTAGGTGTATTGACATCAATAAAATAATGGATAGCAAAACAATTTTATATGAAAGACTTAGGAGAAGCAAGTAACATTTTTTGTATCCAAGTCATAAGGGATAGAAAGAATAGAACGATTTCCATATCCCAAGCTTCATACGTATATAAAATCTTGTCTAGGTTTTCCGTGTAAGAATCCAAGAAAGGTATGTTATCTTTCAGACATGGAATCAAACTTTCTATGGAACAAGTTCCTAAGAATCAGTATGAAGTGCAATTTGTGAGTAGGGTTCCATATGCCTCGGCAGTTGGGAGTCTCATGTAAACAATGCTCTGCGCTAGAACATTTATTTGTTTTGCTATTGGCATAGTTGGCAGGTTTCAATCGAAACCTGGTCCTGATCACTGGATGACAATCAAGCATATTTTCAAGAATCTTACTAGAACAAGAAATTATATGCTTGTATACTCTAGAAGGGATTTAATTCCCATTGGGTATACAAATTTTGATTTCAAATCGAACTCTGACTCAAGAAGATCAACCTCATGATCTGCGTTTAGACTTGGAGGAGGGGGAGTCATATGGAGGAGTATCAAGCAATCTTGTATTGTTGATTCCACCATGGAAGCTGAGTATGTGGCCACATGCGAGACTACTAAAGAGGTTGTCTAGCTCGGTCAATTCTTGATTGACATAGAAGTGGTTCTTGATGCAAATAAGTTGATCACTATCTATTATGGCAATAGTGGAGCAGTGGCTAATTCGAGAGAACCAAAAAGTCATAAGAGAGGGAAACAAATTAAAAGAAAGTACAACCTTTTAAGAGAAATTGTGCATAGGGGAGACGTTACGATAACCAAGATTGCGTCAGTAGAAAATCTAGCGGATCCCTTCACAAAAGCTCTTCCACAAAAGAGTTTTGATAGGCACCTGGAGAATATGGGGAAAAGAGATATGACACATTTGCTATTGAGCAAGTGGGAGATTGTTAGGATTATACTCGATAGCAAGAGAGTAATAATGTATTTGCCAATCTTTTCATATTAATAAAAGTGTTTTCTTGTTTAACAATTCTTATATCATTTATAGCTTAAGTATTATAATAGTCAAAAGTAAATAATCATAGGGTCAAAAGACTATGAGAAAAAAAGAATTGTTCGTACATCTGGATATGTATGAGGTAGACATAATTCTTTAGTTAGGGGGTGTTTGTTTTTTCGTCGGAAATCTGAATAGATCTGAACTTTACTGAAATCTAAAAAGTGTCTGAAATCTAAATTTTGGTAACATGTTTGTTTTTTATGTTCGAGGTCTGAATATCAATATCTGAAAACTGATATAATGACACTTATACCCTTAATGATTATTATTTTATACATTTGTATTGAAAATAAAGTTAATGAATTTATTATAAAAATAAAAATAAAATTAAGAAAGAAAAAAAATATGTGAAGCATGAATTGTAATAAGAAAATTAAGTTAAAATAAATTTGGAGACAAATCTCCAGAGTCAAACTCCTCCAATTTCACAGTAAAGCTTTTCAAAAGTATTTTTTTTAAATGGAGATTCGTCCCCAGATTAAAGTTTCAACAATTTTTTTTTTAAATTTGATCTGGGTGGAGGTTGGCGACCTCCACCTCCATATCCCTTTATAATTTTTGTTTATTTTTCTAATATTATTTTGTAATATTGTGAAGATTTTGGGGTATTTTTTCGAAAAATGGGTTAAAATTAGATATGATTTTCAGACTTTAGATCTAAGGCAGGATTTTTAACTTATTGGATTTCATACGTTTTTGGTACTATTTCAGACTTAAGATCTGAAAACAAAAACCAAACAAAATGTCTATTTTAAGTCTTTTCAGACTTAAGACAAAAAAAAAACACCCCCTTAGTCTTGAGTAATATTAACAACTTAAGATAAAGGTTTGACGCTTTTATATTGTCCAAGTTGTAGATTCTTTAGCTAGCATTTGAGTGGGATCAAACGTGTTATGATGAGTCTAAAATCATCAAAGTGTGGTGTGTTTTGGAAAAAGAATCTAGTGCACTGGGTGCATTGAATAGGATCACAGTGTAATACTTAATCTAGAACCATCAATGGATAAAAGTTTCACTTGAAGACAATCGGAGAGTCTATCTCAATCCTAAGAGAAATGATGGACTTATGGTTGCAAGTGCTATCATTTGTGCTATCAATGAGTATGATTATTTAGCATAGTCTATCCTCGATAGTTTTGTGGTATTCATTTGTTAATTGATAGATGACTTCATTTAAAGATATGGACATCATGGCTCCATTTATTAAAAGAGAGTAGAATATCATCATATGGATGTTTTGAGGTATTGTAAATTAAATCTTAAAGTTAAGTTTTCATTAGTGTTTGAAATATGACTTCTAGACAAGTCAAAATATCCAAGTTCAAAATGTGGTCATATGAGTAAATATGGTAACTTAGAGAGCTATAGGCCGTCTATGAGCTCTTGCAGATTTTTTTTTTCACGAGAATACACTTTTTCCGTTAAGGCTGTCTAGAGTATGAATGATGAATATTAACTTATTCTATCTTTATTTAAGAGTTCAATTTTAGTTCTTTAGTGGAACGACCTAAAATTAATAGATCGGACCTAAGTGAATCATTTGTTGATTGTGATTAGTTTATGTCTATTGGAGCTTAAATTTAGATAGCCCGCCAATATCCCTAATCCACACGAACTAGCATGGATCACTTGATATATTCTACCGGACCAATTTATGGGTCCATCTAGAATTGTATTAAGGCATGTGGAATTGTTTCTTTTAGTAAGAATGGGTCAAGTTCACATGTGGACTTTTTATTTAAGTCTAATGGATTTAATAAAATAAGAAAAACAATATTTGCCCATATTTATATAGCTTGGGCGGCAAGGTATATATAATAGCTTTATATTTTGTTTTTTTATTTTATTATTTAATTAAATAGAAATTATTTAATCAAAAGTCAAAATCTTTTTCCTAGTAGGGGATAGTCTGTTGGACCACGTTCACCGGTCACAAAGCGGAAGTAGGTTTTAAAATTTTTATACATATCATATCTGAATCTGGGACCAGTGAACTAATACATACAATATGTAAACACAGTAAATTGTAATCAATAAAATCAGACGAACATACCAACGTTTTGAGGCTCCTTCACTTTACGTTATGCTCCTGTCTGAACCAATCTTACCAACGTTTATAAGCTCCTTCAGTTTACGATGTGCTCTTGTCTGAACCACTTGATCTTCCTTGCTATCTCCCGAGATTGGTAACTGCGTGTAGGCGCGTCACGATCTCAGGAACTTGAATGGAGGATGTAGAGAGAATTGAAGAAACTCTTTCTTCTAAGAGATCGAAAATTAACTAGAACAATTCTAGTTATTATATTATTCTGTTTCAATGGTGTATAGTGCAAAAAAATAAAAACGTACTTTTTTTTTGCGTAAGAATCAGGTGCACCTCTAAAACAAATCAACTTTGTAACTTTTTTTATTAATAAAACACGCCTACACCTTTTTTTCTCGCAAATATATATATATATCACACGCCTAAACCCCCACTTGCGTTTTTTTATATATATTATTATATAAAACATATATATCGTATATATACATCCTTGATTGTATCCTATACAAACACTTATATATATGTGCACACACCAATTTGCATCCAATACAATCTCTTGTGTTATAATTGATATATATCTTTTAATTATCCTTTTCAAATATATCTAATATATTAAAATTGATAATAAGTATTTCAAATTTAAACTTAAATTCTAATACTTAGATAAATGATTTAGTAAATAAAATAGTCCTATTATTTTATCTTCACCTAAATCCATATATCAACTAACACCCTCCAATTAATAGTTAATTAATAATTCATAATTATCAATATAATTAAATAATCTAATTATTTAAATAATTTAACTATTAACATTCATTAATTAAATAATCCCATTATTCAATTAATTCCCAAATAAACATGTGTCACGTTCGTAACACAACTAATTGGACAGTCCAATTAATTTACCGTGACCCTTGTTACCTAAATCAATTGGGCTAGCAAGGGGACCTAATTGACCCACAGTATTTTGAGCTCCAATAATCATCGAAATCATTAATTAAACTCTTTAATTAATATTCCTTCATTATTAACTCCGGTGTTATTCCACTAAAAACCCGAAGCTGCACCCTCTCAATTGCAGATGCTTTTACACAGATCGATACAACTTGGTGTCCATCTATATAGCTATTATACATGGTGTGATCCTCCATAATAGTTTATAATTAGAGCTGGGTCATAATGTCCGTTATACCCCTCTTATTACATATATCCTTTTAGTACCATTGATTCTCTAATGGACAACAAATCCTATTTCCTCACAAAATTAGGAGAGCGCTTATATTGTCCAAGCCTCGAATCAACCCTTAAGGGAACTACCATTTACTTCTCACAAGAAGGAGTGGATTCCAATATTGTGTACAAACCTTCCCAACCACAAGCCAAACCGCAATCCTAACATACAGAGTATATTGATCAGGAAATGCATCTGACCTCACCCATGGTATATCAAAGACCACGATTTAACCTGAAGAAGTCAATAAGACACTCAGGATTAAGATCACCCATATATAGCCATCATTAATTGATATATATGAATCTCATCGGTAAACAGATCTTGGTGAGAGATTCATATAGATCATGGCCTAGTCCTGTATGATCACATCATACAAGGTGCCTCCATTCTCATATCTCCATATGAATGATTCTGGATAGAATCACCGTACATTATAGAATGGACCGCAACTATAGATTAACCACAAATAAAGTACCCAGCTTTATTTGCTATCTGTGGACTCTTTAGATTGCACGTCTCTTACTGTATCCATCCGTATATGACACTCATATACACAGTTAGAGATTACATCCGGCAATCTTGAATGTTAAATATATGCATAAGTTATAAAATAAACAACATAACAAGAATGAATTGAACTTTTCCTTTTATTTATTTAATAAATCCATTTATAAATTACATCTTTAGGGTATAAAACCCAACATGGTCTCCTAGAGTCATATTATTGTTGGAAATATTATAAGTATCAAATACTATATTTGATAAGTTGATAAATAATAGGAATTTATTTATCTAGTCAATTAACAAGTATTTGACTATTAAAACTCTAGTTGAAAATTGGTCAAATCAGGAAGTTTTAATTTAGTCACAATTTAATTATATTCAATAATTGGTTATTGAATAAATACACTATTTTAGTTTGGTTAGGAGTCTTGGTGTGGAAAAGAATTCTACTTTGAAAAGGATTCTTTGTCACCAGGTAAATCCACCTATTGAAAGGATTCTTGCCCACAAAGTCAATCCTCTCTAAGAGAGGATTTGTATACCTACATATACACCTATTAATTTTTGCCAAGCATATAATTTTATGTTGAAAATTTTGGCCAAGAGAAAAAAATAGTTTTTTCTCTATGTAAGAACCTCAATTTTATGATTGGCTTATTTCATGACAAACTACACCACATTGGGGATGATTGTGTAATGGGTAGCTTAGGACCTCATTGGCAAGCTTCCAAGCATCTCCACGACTTCAAGAGCAAAAGGTATATTCACTTGACTTTGTCTCTTGAAAAGTTTAGGTGCACACACACACCTCATGCATGCTTTGTTGCTCTTGCATTTGTGTTGATATTGTTTATATGTGTGCATCTCTCCACAATCACACTTGCACTTCATTTGTAGATTAATGTGTGGTATTGTATTGTGTTTGTGCTTGCACGATGGTGTGCTTGTTTTAGCACGTTGAGTGACCATATGAGAAGGTCTCATTCTTCTCTTGGTTTGGTTATATGGAGTAAGGTGTCTAGTTTTAAAAGAGTGTATTTCAATAATTTAAATGTTTTTCAAAACTGACCTTTGTATGGTATTGTGATCATATCCTTTTCTAAAATGATTCAAAATGAGTTTTCAAAATTTTTGTACAAACAAGACACCCATACCTTTCCAACGGTATATTATTCGTAATATTTCATGACTGTTTGAATTGGTTTTGAAATCTCCAAAGTGACCACAAAAACAGGGAATCTCTGCTGTTGTCCGTTTTTGCCTTTGGTCACTAAAATGACCATAACTTTTTATACAGACATCCAAATCATGTTTTTTAAGTTGTAGTAGAAATTATATTTCCATACCTTTCCAACGGTATATTATACAAAAGGTTTGGATGTCGTTTGGTCATGTTTTGGATATCTCGAAGCTAAAGCTGTTGTGCTGTCTGGCGTGTACCGCGGCCAAGACCGCTTTTGGTGCCATGCCTAGCCAGCGACCTAGGCAGCGGCAATGTCCAGCCATACCTTGCTGTGCATACCGCGGTATGGACACTTGCCTAGGCCGCGGATTGCACAGCGGTCATGACAAAACTTGGTTTTCTTCATCCAAAACGATGTCATTTCACTTGGGCATTAGAAATACATCCTTAACTCATCTTCTTCATAATAATGACTCTAAAAAACGAACCCTAGAGTGAGAGAGAGAGAGAGTTTCTTGAGAGAGAGAGAGCTTCATTAAAGCTTGATTAACTCTCTAAACCCAAAACCCATCTCCATCTTGCATCATTCTTCATGATATGAGCATGGGTGTTCTTGGTTTCATGACTATGTAAGTAAGAACTTCATTGAATATCTTTTATTGTTCTTCTTACTCTAGAATAGGTGTTTATTGCATGATTAAATACATAGACCATGGTTTATTGCATATATTTTTGAGTCTTGATAACATGATTGGGTTTGTTTGTTGATAGCTTGAATTCAGGACATATTTATTGCATTTAGACAATATTGATTAGGACTCATTGATTGCATTTTATGACTGCATTATAGTACTTGCCATGCTTAATGACAACTTGTGTTGATATGGCTTTTGTAATAGCTAGCATTTAGGTCTTTATTGCCTTTAGCTAATTAGGTCATATTGATTGCATTTTGATTATTGCATTTAATGACCATGCCATGCTTAATGCCAACATATGTTGAAATGGCCTTGTTTGATAACTAGGATATATTGTTGCATAACTATATGTAGTTAAGTCTTTATGAACATTCATTTAGACATTGATATCTAGGAATTGCACTTAGTGACATTCTTTAAATTTCTAGATAAGCATTTAGTGTTGTCTAACATTATTTGCTTTTAAAATATTTTTACATATTCACATAGGTTGTTAAATCTTCATTGAGGTTAAGTCTTGTTGCTTCGGTGTGAAGTTGCATAAGCAAATTAAGTCTTGTAATCAACGGTGGGTTGACAAGCAAATTGGTCTGGTGCCACTGTAAAAAGCCCAAGGGGGTAGAGTAGGAGGCAATCACGCAAAGAGTAGTGTATCAGGGGATATCACTAGGGAGTGAACCAAGAGTGGTGAGTGGCGGTGTCCATAGCCTGAGGTTGTTGAGAGTGAGAGTCCGAGAATCACTTGAGGGTGTAACCTTTTATTCATATAGTGGAAATCTGTGACCAAGTGTGGCACACTTAACAGCCTGTGGTTTTTCCCATTTGGAGGGTTTCCGCGTATACATCTTGTGTTGTTTATATTTTCGCACTTTAGACTTGATGTTGTTTGTTTGTTTTATTGGGTGAATTTTGAATATTGACTAATCAAGAAAAATTGGTAATTAACTTGATTAAAACCTATTCACCCCCCTCTAGGTATAGACACACGTTTCTAGGGAACTTTAAATTGGTATCGAAGCAAGTTCCTATACATACTTAGGTGATCCAAGCTCTTGTTTGTGTATCTTGCATTTGTTTTCATTTGTTTATTTTATTACATTTTCATTTATATAACCCAAAACACCATGAGTGATTTTGAGAGACCAGAGGGTGATTTGATCTCTGAACCACCAATGCTCAGCAAGGATAACTACTCCTCTTGGAAAGTGAGGATGGAAGTTTTTCTGTGTGACCTTGATGAGCATGTGTGGATGTGTGTGGAAGAAGTGTATTCACCTCCCACGGAGACACAAGAAAATAAGGCTTCTATGCTTAAGCCCAAGTCCAAGTGGACAGTTGACGAACTCGAGGCTGCCGAATGGAACTCAAAGGGCCTCCATACCTTATATTGTGCAGTGGGTGAGAGTCATGCAAAACTCATCCAAACAACTCAAGATGTTCGAGAAGCTTTGGAGATTATAAGAGTCATCCATGAAGGTACCGTGAAATAAGAACATAAAAAATTAGGTACCTCAAAGATCAGGCTATGGGCACATCTCCACGGATTGTGGAAACTCAAAGAGCAAGAGTCGAAGAGGCAAACCAAAGGCCTACTTTTGTAGTGAAAGTGAAGAATGATCTTTGGGTTTGGATGGATGTGAAAGGAATCACATAGCATTGTACGCTTTACATGATGACAACTTTAGAGCGGCCACAAGACACCCATCACTCAAGGTTGACATTGAAGAAGCTAGCTTAGATGATGATTACCATGAGAGCACAAGTGGTAGAAGCTTTGATGAAGAAAGTTCAAGCTCCAAGAACTTGAGTGGTGAAGGGTTTGATTATGAAGACTTCATAGAAAGTCTTGAAAGGTCTTTGAAAAAGAAAAATGAAGAAATCAAGGAGTTGAAAATGGAAAATCTTCAACTAAGGACCAAGTTAGATGACTCCTTGTAGATGGACATAGTTGATGTGTCCAAGTATGAGAAGGAGATTGATGATTGCCATCAAAGGATGAAGGCAATGAAGGATGAACTTGCCAACAAAGACAATTCCTTGAAGATCATCAAGGAGAATGAGATGAGGTGCCTTGGAAAACTGAAGAAAGCCAAGGTCATGCAACCTCAAGCTCAAGGTAAGAAAAGAGCTTTACCTCCACAACATCCTAGGAGAAAGATTGATCTTTGAGAGACATCCAAGAATGGCCAAGTGAAGGGGTCAATAAAGAATGGAGCTAAACCTCAACAATCAAGAGCTCCACCTCCAAACTTTCCTCAACCAAGGAGGCAAGCCAAGAAAGCTCAACCAAGGAAGCAATCTTCTCCAACTCAACAACAAAGGAGAAGAGAATCAATACCATGGGAAAGCACCTTTGTCCTCACAAAGGAATGGTATAACCTCTCATTTTATTCCTTCATGTCATTTTTGTGGTGTTGAAGGTCATATTAGACCAAATTGCTTCAAGTACATTAACATGTGTAGAACTAAGAGCATGATTGAAAGAAAACGGGGTAGAGCCAATATTCATGTGCCTAGGAAAGCTAGTGTTAATGATCCTAGGAGTAATATGATGATCTTGACCACTAGGAATGACAATGTGTCACCTAAGTGGATTAGAAAAGATGAACCCACATGCCATTGTGCTAAGGTTTCACCCATAGGCTCAACTAAGTCAAATGGACTTGGTAAGTCTATAGGGATTCATACCTCCTATTGACTTGGTTGGATTTGACCCCATTTGAGGAGCTCAAGCAAAGAGAGCAAACTTGCATGATCTGCTATGTGTAAAAAGTTGATTAATTTGATGCTCCTTTAATAATTGCTTGAGATTCTTGGTTGCACATATATGCTTGTATATTTTTCTTTAATAAGTGTGCAACATTGCTTTGTCTGCAATCCATATCATATTTATGTTCAAACATGCATTTTTGGACTAGGAGATTTAATTGGAAAAGTACATGTGAATGACCTATAATTTTTCTCCATGACATGTGAACTTGTTTTTAATGACATGCTTTAAAATGATATGCATGAATTGAGTTTGATTGCTTTAATGCAAATGTGTGTGAGTGCAAATGAGAGGGCTAATCAATAAGGAGCTTGTATCCATGCAATTAATAAGGATTTTATATCCAAATTAGTCTTCTCTCTTATCTTAATGGTTAAACAAGACTACTATCATATGGATAGTTATCCAGAAAAATCAAAAAGGGTGCAACAGTCACTCATGTATTGATTTTCCTTTAAGGATTGATATAGTTGCTTTATTTTCAAATTTTTAAAACTATATCTTGTTTGCTTATGACAAAAGGGTACAAATTGGTTTGAATTCTTTTGGAAACCCTTTTGATGTTTGCTTTGCCAAATACCATTTGTTTTGGATTTGAATGCAACATGTCTTGCATGCAGAGCATCCTTGTCACACATTTTTCTTTAAATAAAACTCCTTAAATCTCTCTCAATTATTTAAGTTTCATAAAGTTCGTGTATATGATTATGCAATGTTCTTGTGCGAATAGCTCTCTTTGCTAAAGCAACCCGATAGGGGGAGCTCCTTTGCCTATCTCATGACAAAAAGGGGGAGAAGTCTTGAGAAATATAGAGGGAGCATTGGTTATACTTTGGGGAGAGAGTTTGAGAGAGAGTAACCCATTTACAGGGAGCATTGCACATGCATTTGTTTATAATATTGCTTTATTGAGTGCAATTGCTTTTTATGTTTGTTCACCTCACATGCACTTGTTCTTGGAAAGTTCTTTCTTGCTTTTATGTGTAGTTATGATGATCTACAAAGAGATTGAAGACCTTCAAGACTTAGATTCTTAGGTATCTCTTTTTGTAACGTAGAATGGACTTTCATGAACACTAGATTATTTTTTGTTTTGTGAGGATTTATTTGAGTTGTTGTTTTGTCATGAAATAGCCAAAGGGGGAGATTGTAAGAACCTCAATTTTATGATTGGCTTATTTCATGACAAACTACACCACATTGGGGCTGATTGTGTAATGGGTAGCTTAGGACCTCATTGGCAAGCTTCCAAGCATCTCCATGACTTCAAGAGCAAAAGGTATATTCACTTGACTTTGTCTCTTGAAGAGTTTAGGTGCACACACACACCTCATGCATGTTTTGTTGATCTTGCATTTGTGTTGATATTGTTTATATGTGTGTATCTCTTCACAATCACACTTGCACTTCATTTGTAGATTTAAGTGTGGTATTGTATTGTGTTTGCGCTTGCACGATGGTGTGCTTGTTTTAGCGCGTTGAGTTACCATATGAGAAGGTCTTATTCTTCTCTTGGTTTGGTTATAAGGAGTAAGGTGTCTAGTTTCAAAAGAGTGTATTTCAATGATTTAAATGTTTTTCAAAACTAACCTTTGTATGGTCTTGTGATCATATCTTTTGCAAAAATGATTCAAAATGAGTTTTCAAATTTCTAAAAACTAGACACCCATACCTTTCGAACGGTATATTATTCGTAATATTTCATGACCGGTTTGGATTGGTTTTGAAATCTACAAAGTGACCACAAAAACAGGGCATCTCTGTTGTTGTCAGTTTTTGACCTTTCGTCACTAAAATAACCATAACTTTTTATACATACATCCAAATCATGTTTTGTAAGTTGGAGTAGAAAGTAGACTTCCATACCTTTCTAACGGTATATTATACGAAAGGTTTGGATGTCGTTTGGTCATGTTTTGGATCGCTCGAAGCTAGAGCTGTTGTGCTGTCTGGCGTGTACCGCGGCCTAGACCGCTTTTGGTGCCATGCCTAGCCAGCGACCTAGGCGGCGGTAATGTCCAGCCATGCCTTGCTGTGCAGACCGTGGTCTGGACACTTTCCTAGGCCGCGACATGCACAACGGTCATGACAAAACTTGGTTTTATTCATCCAAAACGATGTCATTTCACTTGGGCATTATAAATACATCCTTAACTCATCTTCTTCATAATAATGACTCACAAAAACGAACCCTAGAGTGAGAGAGAGAGTTTCTTGAGAGAGAGAGCTTCATTAAAGGTTGATTAACTCTCCAAACCCAAAACCCATCTCCATCTTGCATCATTCTTCATCATATAAGCATGGGTGTTCTTGGTTTCATGACTAGGTAAGTAAGAACTTCATTGAATATCTTTTATTGTTCTTCTTACTCTAGATTAGGTGTTTATTGCATGATTAAATACCTAGACCATAGTTTATTGCATATATTTTTGAGTCTTGATAACATGATTGGGTTTGTTTGTTGATAGCTTGAATTTAGGACATTTTTACCCTTCTTGCTAAGTCTTTATGCATTGCATTTAGACATTATTGATTAGGACTCATTGATTGCATTTTGCGATTGCATTATAGTCCTTGCCATGCTTAATGACAACTTGTGTTGATATGGCTTTTGTGATAGCTAGCATTTAGGTCATTGTTGCCTCTAGCTAATTAGGTCATATTGATTGCATTTTGATGATTGCATTTAATGACCATGCCATGCTTAATGCCAACATATTTTGAAATGGCCTTGTTTGATAACTAGGATATAATGTTGCATAACTATATCTAGTTAAGTCTTTATGAACATTCATTTAGACATTGATATTTAGGAATTGCACTTAGTGACATTCTTTAAATTCCTAGATAAGCATTTAGTGTTGCCTAGCATTATTTGCATTTAGAATATTTTTACATATTCACATTGGTTGTTAACTCTTCATTGAGGTTAAGTCTTGTGGTTTCGGTGTGAAGTTGCACAAGCAAAGGAAGTCTTGTAACAAAGGGTGGGTTGACAAGCAAATTGGTTTGGTGCCACTGTAAAAGGCCCATGGGTGTAGAGTAGGAGGCGTTCGCGCCAAGAGTAGTGTATCAGGGGATGTCACTAGGGACTGAACCAGGAGTGGTGAGTGGCGGTGTCCATAGCCTGATGTTGTCGAGAGTGAGAGTCCGAGAATCACTTGAGGGTGTAACCTTTTATTCATATAGTGGATTTCTGTGACAAAGTGTGTCGCACTTAACAACCTGTGGTTTTTCCCATTTGGAGGGTTTCCACGTATACATCTTGTGTTGTTTATATTTTCTCACTTTACACTTGATATTGTATGTTTGTTTTATTGGGTGAATTTTGAATATTGACTAATCAAGAAAAATTTGTAATTAACTTGATTAAAACCTATTCACCCCCCTCTAGGTATAGACACACGTTTCTAGGGAACTTTCACTCAAGACAAAATTCGACCAACTCAAGGATATTGTGTATTGAATTCAACTGAGGAGAAGAGAAATGTGGAACGTTTTTATCTTCGATAGTGCACTAGTATCCTTTACATAAAAAGGGTTTTGTGTACAAAAATCAAATCGAGTTCACGCGAGTTTCAAACAAATAGATTGATAATTCACAAGTGACCGAACGTCTTTTTGTTTTCCATTGTAGGATTATTGTGGCTAACAAAAGAAAGAGATTTTGTTTGTTTCCATCCTTAGGTATACAATTGAAAGAAAGGGAGCCCACTCTCTTAGGTGATTTACGTTCGTGACTAGATTGGAAGATCTTGCATATTCAATTTGGTGGTAGTTCAATCTTCACGAGAAAAGGTATGATACTTTTAATATAAGTTAATTAACCTAGGGTTAAGGTTCTTTCTTTTAAAGGGAAATTTTTTAAATATGTCAAACCCTAATTTTACGCTTCCACCGCGTTTTGAACCGATTTTTCCCTACATTGACTACATTTTTGATTTTCAAAGGATTAATCATATTTGGATGATGAGATGAGCCAAAGGCTCCATTGAATGCCTATGTGAGTGTAGTGGTTTTTAACTTTGAGTATATAGCACCATTTGGTTTGGGGGTGGTTTTGATTACTGACATTTTGTATAGGTCTTGATGCATATAGATAGATTCGGTTTGGGAATTGTTATATCCACATTCCATCATTTGGGTAAATGCGTGATGTAGTTTTCGAGAATGATTTTATGTCACTTTGAACTTAATTGCCATATTTACTTAGAATGCCTTATTTTTTATGAGCCTTTTTTGAGTCTTCTATTTTGTTGGCCATTGATTGTGCATGCTTAGTGCCTAGGTTTTTGTATTTTGAGTCGAGTCAGGTGTGCGTCGCTGAGCTGAACTCTCTTGTCTTCAACAGTGAGGACAATGTTGGGTTTGGTGCAAATGCTTTTGTCAAGTCATCTTTTGTGCTTTGAGTCATTTTTTTTTTATGTTTTCAGTCAAATTAGTTGTTTTGGGTCCAAAATTTTTAAATTGTCGCAAAGGCCAAAAATTTCAAGCTTTTGTGAACATTAGGAATCTAAGAGGAAGAAATAGAGTGAAGCCGAGTGCAAATTAGAGTTGAAGAGAATTATGCTCAAGGTGTGAGAGATAGTAATACCTTATATGAGAGTGTTGGGATTATGCTCAATAGCAAGAGTTTAATAATGTATTTGACAATCTTCACATATTAATAAAGTGATTTTGTAGTTTAACAAATCTTATAGCATTTATAGTTTAATTATTATGATTGTCAAAAGTAAATACTCATAAGGTCAAAAGACTATGAGAAAAGAAGAATTGTTCGTACATCTAGATATGTATGAGGTAGACACAATTCTTTAGTTAGTGTTGAATAATATTCATATCTTAAGATAAAGGTTGGGTGCATTTATCTTGTGAAAGTTGTAGATTCTTTGTTAGCATTTGAATGGGATCATATGTGTTACGATGAGTCTAAAATCATCAAAGTGTGACGTCTTTGGTCAAAAGAATCTAGTGCACTGGGTGTATTGAATAGTATCACAATGATATACTTTATCCAGAACCGTCAATGGATAAAAGTTTTTACTTGAAAACAATTGGAGAGTCTTTCTCAATCCTGAGATAATTGATAAAAAGTGATGGCACTCTAGGTATTTGCATATATATTTACATTTGAATGTTTGGATATATATATATATATATATATGTGTGTGTGTGTGTGTGTGTGTGTGTGTGTGTGTGTTTTATATGTGGATTGTATTTGCTCAATTTTGGTCCTATAATTTCAATGTATTTTTGTTTTGGGATTGTAACAAGAAGGGTGGTCTATCATCGCCATAATTTCCTTATTGATAGTTACTAAGTTTTTTATTTATTTTGCAATTGTAATAAAAATACTGTATTAAAAAAAATTACACTATATTGTATTACAAATGTTGCAATAGTTTTAATTAAAAAAAATTATCGTACTTTATTATTTAAAATACAGCTGTAATACATTCAAGTATCGAAGACTCAAAGGTTTGAAGAATTGGAAGAAACTGGAGCAAGCGTGTGTGCGAATGAACACGCGACCATGATTTTTGTGGCATGGGCTACACACGGAAGCCCTATGGAAGCCATGGGCTGCGCATCGCAGCCTTTTATGGGGTTGTGTAGTGTGCATGCCCATGGGATGCAGCCAAGGGGTGAACAAACAATGAACGCATGAAGACTTGCTCACCTAGAAGGAGTATTTTCATTCCTAAATTTTTGATTTATGAGTTTTTCTAGGATGGACCAAAATTATGGCTATTTATATTTTCGTAAATATTGCAATGTTAGTCATTTTTTGGTAACATGCCATATAGAATAGGAGTGCCACTCATATATCTCTTTTGGTTTGAACATGCATTGAATGGTTTAGGTATCTAGTTGGCGTCTAGATAACTCGGTAAATCATTTCATAGAATTCGATCACACACCTTAAATTATTGCGTGGGAGAAGGTGTTTTGGAACACCTGTTGTTGCAAAGTTTAGTTGAGCTTTATGTTTCCTGTAATAACCCCCAAGGGGTATTCTTGATTGAAATTTAGTAAGATACTTCCGTACAAGGATAGACTAGATAATTAACCCAAACGATATCTACTCCCAATGATGGGATATTCATGAGGGAATATATTGAACGTCGATAACTTGGTAACACATTCAATGCGATTTTTTTAATATCCTCCCAAGAGTTTTTGTTAATAAAATTTCAAGGCTAAATTTGAAAACGCTAGTTGTTATGCTAACAATTAGGTGGGACCTAATCCAACTAGTAAGTGGTGCGAACTCCCAAAGGATGCATGACATTTACGGGTTTTGGATCACCGTTGAATTTTACGATTGAATTATTTTATGTATTTCAAGATAAATATTCGAAAGTGATTTATCATGATTGCATATATAATTTTTGTTATTATAAATAAATCATGACCCTATCTCTAATCAACATCCTAAAAGATAATACTTTAACTGATGATAATTATGTCGAATGGAAAAGGAAAATTGGGTTGTTATTGTAAGCTAAAAAACATATGTTTGATTTATCTACTCCTAAACCACCAACTCCTACTATTGAAACTAATAAGAAGCAAAGAGATGAGTATCAGCAGTGGAAGTCTTCAAATGAGATGGCTAAATTTTACATTATGGCAACCTTTTCTGACCTGTTGCATTAGCAACATGAAGGAATGAAGACTACTGCCGATATAATGTTGTCTCTGGAAGAGATGTTTGCTATGAAGTCTAGGATGACGAAGAGAGTGGCAGTGACAACTTTCATGGATGTTAGGATGAAACGTAGACAGGCTATGAAAGATCACATGATGTAAGTCATAGGACATCTCAACGTTGCTGAACCCAATTGTACTGAGATAGATAATAAGACAAAAATTGACATGATTGTTGACATACTTTCAGATTCTTTTGATCAGTTCAGGTTGGAATACACCTTGAACAATAACCAATACACCTTGAATGGCCTGTTGCAAGATGTTCAAATTATCAAGAAAATCCTTATGAAAGGCAACGGTCAAGAGATTCATACGGTAGGTAAAGTTGCTATTGTTATGACCCGTAAGAAGGTCAATAAAAAATAGAAGGGGTTCCAGGAAAGGAATAGACTGAATGAGAATGATTTCAACTTTTATTTAGGCAACAGAGCATTGGTGTCTGCTAGTACAGTGGAAGATATTAGAATTAATTTCGATTCTTCTAGGCATTAAGATTTAATAGACATTTATTATGTACATAAATTCAAGAGGAATTTAATTTCAGTTTCTTGTTTAAATAAATTTGGTTATTCAGTTACTTTTAATAAAACTTTTATTATTAGTATGAATGAAAAAATTATTTACAAAGTTACATTGGAAAACAGTTTATTCTTTTTGCATAGAAATATCTCTCCCTTGTTAGACACGGAATCAATAGAACCTAATCGTAAAAAAGTAAAATTATCAAAAGATGAAACCTACCTATGGCATTTTGGCCTAGGTCATATTAACCTTGACAGGATCAAAATATTGGTTAGTGAAGAACCTTTAAGTGACTTAAATTTTGATGATCTACCAACTTGTGAATCTTGTCTGGAAGGTAAGATGACCAAAAGGTTGTTCACAACCAAAGGCACAAGAGCCACTGAATGTTTAGGATTAGTACACACTAATGTGTGTTGTTCTATGAGAATTCTAGCTAGAGGTGGATATAAGTACTTCATCACTTTCACTGATGATTTCTTGAGATTTGGTTGTGTGTATCTCATGTGAGATAAGTCAGATGCTTTTGACATGTTCAAAGCATTTAGCAGAAGTAGAAAATCAGTTTGAAAAACACATAAAAATCTTGAGGTCTGATTGTGTTAGAGAATATCTATCAGGTGAGTTTCAGTAATATCATATTGATAATGAAATATTTTCACAGTTTTCTATACCAGGTATACCTCAATAGAATAGGGTGGCATAAAGTAGAAACAAAACTCTTTTGGTCATGGTTAGGTGTATGTTGAGTTATTTAACGCTTCCTAATTCTTTTTAGGAATATGTTTTACAAACTGCTATGTACATTCTAAACGATGTACCATCTAAGTCGATTCCTAAAACACCGAATGAGTTGTGGACTGGGCGGCGAAAGCCTAGTTTACAATACTTAAGGATATTTAGATGTCCTGCGCACTTCTTAAAGGAAAGACAAAAGATGGAGTCCTGTTTAGAAATATGCATATTTGTAGGGTATCCAAAAATAACCAAATTATATTATTTCTATTGTCCTTAAGATCTTAAAGTATTTATTTTGACAAATACTAAATTTCTGGAAAATGACTATATGAATAATGTCATGCCTTAAAGTAGAATTGTCCTGAATGAGCTTTCATGAGATACAATTCCATAAGAGGTTTCACAACCTAGCCCAATTATAAGTTTTGCACCAACACAAAATAGATCAACAAATTACCATTCCTCGTCATAGTGGGAGGGTTAGTAGACAACCCGAGAGATACATCGGCCTAGGAGAATCAGTGGAGAATCTTCTGGACGACGATGATCTTTACACGTACAAGGAAAACATGGACGATGTTGATTGTTGCCATTGGCAAAAGGCAATGCAATCTGAAAATGAGTCTACATTCAAAATCAAAGTCTGGTCTCTTGTAGACTTGCCTAAAGAGATAAACCCATCAGTTGCAAGTGGGTATACAAGAGGAAGAGAGAAATGGATGGAAAGGTTAAAACCTTTAAAGCTAGACTGGTAGCTAAAGGTTACAGACAGAAGGAAGATGTCGATTATGAGGAAATCTTCTCTGCTATTATGATACTCTTATCCGTTACGGCATCTATAGACCTAGAGATTTGGCAAATGGACGTCAAGACAACATTCCTTAATGAAATTCTTGACAAAAGCATATATATATGATACAAACAGAAGGATCCAAAATGTCCAAGAGGAAAAGGTGTCCAAGTTGCCAAAATCCATATATGGATTGAAGCAAGCATCCAGATCCTGGAACATAAGGTTCAATCAAGTTGTGAAAAGTTTTGGATTTATTGAAAACCTTGATGAAAAAAAAGGTTCAAAGTCAACAAATTAGTTTTCCAAGTTCATTACGTTGATGATATACTACTCATTGGAAACGATATAGGTGTATTGACATCAGTAAAAGAATGGTTAGCACAACAATTTGACATGTAGGACTTAGGAGATGCAAGTTATATTCTTGATATCCAAGTAATAAGGGATAGAAAAAATAGAACGACCGCATTATCCCAAGCATCGTACATAGATAATAACTTATCTAGGTTTTCCATGAAAGATTCCAAGAAAGGTATGTTACCTTTCAGACATGGAATCAAACTTTATTAGGAACAAGTTCCTAAGAATGAGTATGAAAAGCAATTCATGAGTAAGGTTCCGTATGCCTCGACAGTTACGAGTCTCATGTAAGTAATGCTTTGTACTAGACCACAAATTTATTTTGTTGGTGGCATAGTTAGCAGGTTTTAATAGAAACCTGATACTGATCACTGGACAGCATACAAACATATTTTCAAGTATCTTAGAAGAACGAGAGATTATATGCTTGTATACTCTAGAGTGGATTTAATTCTTGTTGGGTATATTGACTCTATTTTTCAATCAGATTCTAATACCAGAAGATGAACATAAGGATCCATGTTTACACTTGGAGGAGGAGGAGGAGGAAGAGGGGTAGTCTTGTGGAGGAGTATCAAGCAATCTTGTATTGCTGATTCCACCATGGAATCTGGGTATGTGGTCGCATGCGAAGATGCTAAAGAGTTTGTCTGGCTCCGTCAATTCTTGGTTAGCTTAGAAGTAGTTCCTAATACGAATAAGCAGATGACTATCTATTATAACAATAGTGGAGCAGTGGCTAATTCGAGAGAATGGAAACACACTAAAAGAAAGTATCACATTTTAAGGGAAATTGTGTATATGGGAGACATGACGATAACCAAGATCGCGGTAGTAGAAAATCTAGTTGATCCCTTCATAAAGGCTTTTCCACAAAAGAGTTTTGATGGGCACTTGGAGATATGTGGATAAGAGATATAACACATTTGCTATAGACTAAGTATGAGAATGTTGGGATTATGCACGATAGCAAGAGTGTAATAATGTAATTGACAATCTTTTCATATAAATAAAGTGATTTCAAGTTTAATAAATCTTATAGCATTTATAGTTTATTATTATAATTATCAAAAGTAAATAATCATAAGGTCAAAATACCATAAGAAAAGAAGAATTGTTAGTATATCTGGATATGTATAAGGTAGACACAATTATTTAGTTAGTCTTGATTAATATTGACAACTTAAGATAAAGGTTGGGCGCCTATATCTTGTTAAAGTTGTAGATTCTGTTGCTAGCATTTGAACGGGATCAAATATGTTGTGATGAGTCTAAAATCATCACAGTGTGGTGTCTTTAGGCAAAAGAATCTAGTGCACTGGGTGCATTGAATAGGATCACAGTAGAATACTTTATCCAGAACCGTCAATGGATAAAAGTTTTCACTTGAAGACAATCAGAAATCTATCTCGATACTGAAATGGATGATGGACTTATAGTCGCAAGTGTTATCATTTGAGTTTTCAATGAGTACGATTAAATAGCATAGTCTATCCTCTATAGTTTGGTGGTATTCATTTGTTAATCGATAGAGGACTTCATTTACAGATATGGACATCGTGACTCCATTTATTGAATGAGAGTAGAATACCATCATATGGATGTTTTGAGGTACTGGATATTAAATCTTAACATTAAGTTTTCAATAGTGTCTATTGAAATATGGCTTCTGGACAAGTCAAAATATCCAAGTTCAAAATGTGGTCATATGACTAAATATGGTAACTTGGAGAGCTATATGTGGTCTATGAGCTCTTTGCGATTACTGATGTTCTTCAAGAGGATACACTATCTCCATTAAGATTGTCTAGGGTATGAATTAAGAATATTATCTTATTCTATCTTTATTTAAGAGTTCAATTTTAGTTCTTTAGTGGAATGAACTAAAACTATTAGATCAGACTTAAGTGAAGCATTTGTTGATTATGATTAGGTTATGTTTATTGGAGTTCAAATTTAGATAGCCCACCAAGATCCCCAATCCACACGAATTTGCATGGATCACTTGATATATTTTACCGGACCAGTTTGTGGGTCTATCTAGAATTTTGTTAAGGCATGTGGACTTGTTTCTTTTTTAGTAAGAATGAGTCTAGTTTACATATGGATTTTTTATTAAAGTCCAATGGATTTAACAGAAAAGAAAAAATAATATATTGGCCCATGTATAGGCTTGGGCGGCTAGGGCTTGTAAAATAGTCATATATATTGTTTTTTATTTTATTATTTATCTAAACAGAAATTAATTAATTTATTAATTAATTAGCTGTTTAATTAAAAGTCAAAATCTTTTTTCTATTACGAGATGGTCTCCTTGAGTCACATTATTGTTGGTAATATGATAAGTATCAAATACTATATTTGATAAGAAGATAAATAATAGGAATTTATTTATCTAGTCAAATTAGGAAGTATTAGATTTCTATTAGGACTCTTATTGACAATTGGTCAAATTATGAAGTGTTTTATTTAGTCAGAATTTAATAATATTCATTAATTGGTGTTAAGAGCAAAATTTGGCTAGGGGACCAAAATGAAATTTTCCACTCCCCTAAACCGGATCAAAGCCCGAGTTCACCAGTCATTGAACCCTGGGTCCTAAGGGCGAGCCATAGAACTACCCTGCAAAAGAGTGGAAGAGTCATCGAGCTTCAGCTATCAGGAATAGAGCCCGACACGAACAGGTCGAGCCTCTTATGCCAACACTAGATTTCTAGCAAAGCTCGATATAGGGGGTTTAAAGATATCAGGTTCATGCTGTAGCTACGTTCCAACTCGCTAAGGAAGACTCGAACCCACCTGGATGAGAAAAAGGAAGCTCGTGTAATGCACACTCCCCCCTAAAGAGTGCCTAAAAAGCGGTCTCAAGCTCTAAAGGACTGGGAGAGGTCAGGCTGAGCTTCTGGTACCAAAACTAAGGCAGAAGTCTACCACGCCCTACGAAACAATGAACATCTAACTCGATGACCTCCATGAAGAATCATACCATGAATACACACAAGATCAAATCTACACTCCAAACGAATATTGAAACTCTATGTACGTGTAAGGCAAGAGATTGAGTCCAAAAAGGAAACAAACTTATCTCCACCAAAGATATTTTTGAATTCGTTATTAATATAAAGTCAATGACTTTCAATTAAGAGATCCTGCCCGATAATGAGGGAACAGATTTAGAGAATCATGGCGGGAGATTCACCGGTTTGAACTACATGGACCGTGTATAAATATGCCCTGCGTAACAGAGAAAAGGAAAGAAAAGAAAGAAAGAGAGTTTTTAGAGTCTTCAGCCTAAATTCTGTAATCAGAACATGGCCTCCACTATTATCTAATATTCGAATGGCATGAGGTGGCCATCCTATAGAATCCCATAGAGATTATGAGAGTGTAAGAATCTTTTTGTATGATATTCATAGTTGATAAAAAAGCCTTTACATTTCCGTCTTCATTGCACTTATATTCATACATCCATCTTTATTCTGTCAGGTTAGGTATCTAAGGTACCAACCCCGGCCACCACCTACGTGGTAGTGGTCTCGATGGTGTTAACCAAAATTTCTCACCACGAGTTAATTCTTCGTTAACACTTTCTGGCGCCGTCTGTGGGGAACGACCAACACCATAATTTTTACACTTACAAATTTATTGTTTTGCAGTAATCATGAGGCTTTGCTCCTCTCAAGGATAGGCTGAAACCTTGGGACATCCATCTGCCTCCTCAACCCAGAAAGGGTAGAAAAAGGGAAAGAAATCCAAGCACCATAAACCAGCCTCTCATTAGCAAGGCGCAGAGCAGGCTCCAGCCCTTCTAGCGGTGAGTCAAGCTGTGATCAATCAACATGTAACAACCATTGTGGAAAATGTCTACCTCTGTCTAGCTGCATAAGGAATTGATCCTCAGCTGGCAAACCTAGGAATCGGAGGAGAGGAAAGTAGACCTGGGCCAAGGCAGCCAGCTTTCGATTGGCTGGGACCCCCCCCCACTGATCCCTGATTACCATAGAACAGAGCCTGCAACATCTATCCAAGATAGGCTAGGGCCCATGCCCCCAGTCCCGGACAGGCTGACAAGCTATCGACCTAGGTAGGTTAAATTGGCAGCCAATGTTTTGCCAAGGTTACCTCGTAGCCCTCCTCGACCGGTGACATCCAGAAGGGGAACATCAAGCTGAAGTCGATGAGAGTTTGGAAACTGTGCGAACAAAGCCCATCAATGAGGATTACAAAGTGAGAGTATCCAGCTCGTTGTGGGGATTTGACAGCAAGAGCTCCGAGGTCGACTCTAAAAAGCAAGGAAATAAGAGCCTGAGGAACTAGCTATCTAAGATGCAAAAGGAGATCCAGTAGTTGAAAAGAGGGAAGGGGGAGGATGTCAAAAAAGACCCCTTGAGCTAGATGAACACCCATTTTACTAGAAGAATCTTGGAGGCGAAGCTCCCATTAAAGTTTAAGATGCCATCAGACAAGTTCTTTGGTACGGAGGATCCTTTGAGCCACTTGGAGAGCTTCGTCCAATAGATGGAAGTCCAGAACATAATCACAGTTGCTATGTGCCAAATGTTCCCAACTACGCTGACAGAATGTGGCAAGACCTGGTTCAGAAAGCTAACCATTAGCAGTATGGACTCTTTCACAAAGCTGTCACCTGATTTCTGCTCACAATTCTATGGAATCAAATCTTGCACGAAGTATCCCATCCATTTAAAGCATGAGATCAAGGAAAAGGGGGAAACACTCAGGGTTTACATGGAGCGGTTCCATAAGAAAGTCATCCAGATGGGGATCTTCACTGAGAAAGAGACTCTTGCCAATTTAAGGAGGAACCTGTATGTGGATAAGTTTTTCCGATCCTTTCTCAAGCGACCTTCAGAGACCTACCAGGAGGCCTATGATCTGGCTCTAGAGCAAGTCGAAGTCGATGAGCAACTCAAGGTCAAAATGAAGCATGATAATATGAGAACATCAAAATGACGGAACAATGAAACTCTTAGACCTGAACTAGTTCAGAAAAATCAGAACAAACCTCCCAACAGGTCAACCTTTCATTTCCCCATTTCTCAACCAAAGTAAGAAAGGCACCCAGCAAGGTAAACCACTCCGCTGGCTTCGCCTCTTCCCAAGACAGTAGCCCTAATAACATGAGATGAGAGAGGATACGATCATTACACCCCTTTAAATACATCCTGTGAAATGATCTACCTCACCATCCAGGATAAGGGGCTACTACAGAAGCCCTCACCCGTGAAAGCCCCAATCGATAGGAGTAACCGATATAAATACTATGACTTTCTTGAAGACGTGGGTCACAATACTTTAGAGTGTTATAACCTACATAACCAGATCGAGGCTTTTATAAGGGGAGAATGCTTGATAGAGGTCTTGAAACAAGTTAGGGATAACATTTTGACTGGGAGGGAAGTACAATGTGAGATCTTTTAGCACGCTGAGAAGAAAAAAGGGGAGCAGACAGATCTGAAGCAATAAATCCAGGTGATATATACCATCAGCGGAGGACCTACATTGGCTGGAACCTCTAATAATTCTAGAAAAAACCATGCGAGGAAGGTCCCTCATGTAGATAAAAGGCGAGGTATCATCATGGTAGACCTAAGTCGAGCTGACCCCCCCTCCTAGTCTGCACAGATTATTTTTACCAAGGTGGATGTATAAAACACCATGTAGCCTCATGACGATCCGATGGTGGTCACGGTACAAATTACCAACTACATGGTCCATCGCGTGCATATTTCCATAGGCAGTAACGTCAACATCCTCTTCAAAGATACCTTAGAAAGACTAAATTTGAAACAGTGGTATTATAATAGCTGCACAACCCTGCTATATTGATTCACTGGGGACTTAATCATACCTGTGGGGTCGAAGATTTTTCCAGTAATCGTTGAAACAACCCCCTTCCATGAAATATCATTACGGACTTTAAGGTGGTGGATACCCCATCGTCCTACAATGCAATATTATAGAGACCTTTTTTGTCATCCTTGAAGGGTCTTATCCATTTACCACAACGTCTTAAAGTTTCCAGTATGAGACAAGGTGGGGGAAATACGCGGTGACCAGCAAGCAGTCAAGAAGTGCGATACAGTGTCTACCAATCCGACTGCTTTAGCGAAACAGTTTACAACGATACAGGATGGGGTAACCCCTGGAATGACCTTGGATGACATAGAACCCGCAAATCACCCAGAGGATAATCATGAGATTCCAGACAAAGAGGGGCAGTGTAGGGAATGGGCCAGCCAGCATTCAGTGGATGACCTAGAACATACCCACCCGGATGGACCACCCATAGAAGGTCGTTCAGCTGCTTAAGAACAAATTCAAGGGATTTAAGATCGAGCAGGTACCACATCAACAGAATAATCGAGCTGATGTCCTAGCCAAAATAGTTGTGAATGGTGGCCTGGCCTTACCAAAGGAAGTCCCTCTCCAAGCGATCTCCTAACCAAGCATAGTAGCAGGCAAAGAAACTTATACCTTGGATCGATAGCCTTGCTGGATGGACCCAATAGTGGTTTATCTCTAAGAAGGAAGGCTTCCCGAGAAGCCCTACCAAGCTAGAAGAATTAAGACGCTCTTAGTCCGATATTGCCAGGTAGATGGGTGCCACTACAGGAGGGGCAAGTCACTTCCCTTACTTTGATGCATGCATCCTGGTGATGCCAAATGGGCATTAAGAGAGGTTCACTTTGGGAATGCGGGAACCACTTTGGTGGGGAAGCTCTAGCATATCAAGTACTTTGCATGGAGTATTACTGGCTAACTATCCATCAAGATGCAAATAACTTTGTTCAATCCTGTGAACCATGCTGGAAGACCTCCAACTTGAGCCACCACCCACGGAGAGTCTGTCATCTCTCATCTCACCTTACCCCTTTCTATGTGGGGAGTCGACCTGATCGATCCACTTCCAACCGCTCCTAGACAAGCCAAACATGCTATTGTGGCAATCAGCTATTTTACTAGATGGGTCAAAGCCGGACCACTCTCCAAGATATCAAAAGAGAATACAACAAGGTTCATAAAAAATAATGTAGTTTACAGGTTTGGGACCCCTTTTATCATTATAGCAGACCTCAAAAAGCAGCTTGATAACGGTCGATTCAAGGACTTTTGCAAAGTATTGGGAATCGACCTTAGATTCACCTGGAATACAGATCACCTGAGGAAGTATTACCCTTAGATAGTGGACTCGTGAATAAACTACCTCTAGTTAAGTTTCAATAAAATTTCCAACATCAATGTACTCCACTTTTATCAACAAAAGCTTTATCCATCTTCAATTATATTCTACAATAATTTCTTTATATCCAACTAGGGTCTACATGGGCAACTTCTAAATAGCCATCTAAAGACCAAGGATTAGCTAGGGAAGCCCCCTCGCTATCTTTGATGCCTCGGCCGGGCACCACACCCTGCTAAGAAGGGTGTAACTGTAACTCCATAGTTGCCATTCAGATCACGAGTACAGGACATAGCTAGATAGCCCTCCTGATACCTTGGTCGGGCTACCACCCCAAGAAGGGTATGAGTGCAAGAGCATAGTTTCCATACAGATCACGAGACCAGGAAATAGCTAGATAGCCCTCCTAATGCCTTGGTGGGGCTACCACATTCAAGAACGGTCTGAGTGTAAGTATTGGGGTTATGCTCGATATTAAGAGTATAATAATGTATTCAACAATCTTGTCATATTAATAAAGTGATTTCTAGTTTAACAAATCGTATATCATTTATAGTTTAATTATTA
The DNA here is from genome assembly GCA_032871835.1 of Dipteronia dyeriana. NCBI lineage: Eukaryota > Viridiplantae > Streptophyta > Magnoliopsida > Sapindales > Sapindaceae > Dipteronia > Dipteronia dyeriana. The sequence goes on along the minus strand of CM065300.1, from coordinate 107,560,769 downwards.
TAATTGTCAAAAGTAAGTAATCAAAATGTCAAAAGACTATGAGGAAAGAAGAATTGTTCATACATCTAGATATGTATGAGGTAGACACAATTCTTTAGTTAGTCTTGAATAGTCACAACTTAAGATAAAGGTTGAGCGTTTTTATCTTGTCGAAGCTGTAGATTCTTTCGCTAGAATTTGAGTGGGATCAAATGTGTTATGATGAGTATAAAATCATCAAATTATGGTGTCTTTGGGAAAAAGAATCTAGTGCACTGGGTGCATTGAATTGGATCACAAAGAAATACTTTATCTTGAACCATCAATAGATAAAAGTTTTCACTTAAAGACAATCAGAGAGTCTATCTCAATCCTGAGATAAATGATGGACTTATGGTTGCAAGTGTTATCATTTGAGCTATCAATGAGTACGATTATATTGCATAGTCTATCCTCAATAGTTTGGTGGTATTCATTTGTTAATCGATAAAGGATATCATTTATAGATATGGACATCATGGCTCCATTTATGAAATGGGAGTAGAATATCATCATATGGATGTTTTGAGGTATTGGATATTAAATCTTAACGTTAAATTTTCAACAGTGACTATTGAAACATGGCTTCTGGACAAGTCAAAATATCCAAGTTCAAAATATGGTCATATGAGTAAATATGGCAACTTGGAGAGCTATATGTGGTCTATCAGCTCTTGACGATTGTAGATATTCTTCACGAGGATACACTTTCTCCATTAAGATTGTCTAGGGTATGAATGAGGAATAATAACTTATTCTATCTTTATTTAAGAGTTCAATTTTAGTTTTTTAGTGGAATGAACTAAAATTAATAGATTGAACGTAAGTGAATCATTTGTTTATTGTGATTGGGTTGTGTCTATTGGAGCTTAAATTTAGATAGCCCACCAAGACCCCAATCCACACAAACTTACATGGATCACTTAATATATTCTACGAGACCAATTTAGGGGTCCATCTAGAGTTGTATTGAGGCATGTGGACTTGTTTCTTTTTGTAAGAATGGGTCGAGTTCACTTGTGGACTTTTTTTTAAGGTCCAACGGATTTATTAAAATAGAAAAATAATATAATGGCCCATATGTGGTGTTGGGCGGCAAAGCTACATAGTTTAGCTTAATTATATTATTTTTATTTTACTATAATAATTAATTGGAAATTAATTAATTTGGTAATTAATTAATTATTTAATTAAAAGTTAAAATCTTTTTCCTAATAGGAGATGGTCTTCTATTATTATAATATTGTTGGTAGTATAATTAATGTAAAAGACTATATTTGATAAGTAGGTAAATAAAAAGAATTATTTATCTAGTCAAATTAGGAAATCTTTAATATGGTTACAAATACACTATTTGAGTTGGATTAAGAGTCTTGGTGCAGGAAAGAATTCTTTTTGGAAAAGGATTATTGGTCACCAAGGAAATCAACGTAAGGATATGATTCTTATCCACCAAGTAAATCATTCTTAGGAAAAGATTTGTGATCCTATATATTTATATATATATATATCTTAATTTCGGCTAGCCCAAAGGAATTACAACAAGGAATTTCGGCCAGCCCTATATAATTTCCAAGAGAGAAATTTCGGCCAGCCCTAGTCTTTTTAGAGAGAGAACTTGGCCACCATAAGAATTTTGGGAGAAAATTTTGTTTTTGCTCTAGACAAAATTCAATCAACTCTAAGAAATAGTGTGAGATTCGGCAAAGAGGAAATTGAAGAAAGAACATTTAGTTTTCGATAGTACACTATTAGCCTTTACATTAAAAAGTTTTGTCCACAACATCGAATTAAGGTTCACGCGAGGTTCAATCAAATTGATTGATAATTCACAAGTGACCTAACGCTCTTTGTTTTCTTCTGGGAGGATTATTGTGACTAACAAAGAGAGATTTTTCTTGTTTCCATCCTCAGGTATACAATTTAAGGAAAGGCAACCCACACTCCTAGGTGATTCACATTCGTGATTGGATTGGAAGATCTTGCAGATTCAATTCGGTGCTAGTTCAATCGTCATGAGAAAAAGGTACGACACTTTTTATATACATAAATTAATCTAGGGTTAAGGTTCTTGTAATTTTTAAGGGAAATTTTTTATTTATACCGAAACCCTAATTTATTTATTTTCACGTTTTCGTTTTGCGATTTTCCCTACAATTGGTATCAAAGCCTAGTTGTGCCGTTGATTAATTGATGTTTGTGAACTTGAATCTTTTTCTATTTATTGTATATATGCATTTTTTAGAAAGAGATGACACTCTAGGTATTTACATATATATAATTACATTGGAATGTATGGATATATATATATTTATATATGGTTTGTTATTTCTCAATTTTGGTCCTAGAATTTCAATGTATTTTTGTTTTGGGATTGTAACAAGAAGAGTGACCTATCAGCGTCATAATTTCCTTATTGGTGGTTGCTATGTTTTTTATTTATTTTTTCTTTGTAATAATAAAAAAAACTGCAGTTATTTTTTATTTGTAATTCTTCTGTACTACATTCATGTATCAAAGACTGGAAGTTTTGAAGAATTGGGAGCAACCGGAACAAGTTTGGGACTGTGCGAGTTATAGCAACAAACGTGCGTTAGAAGAGCATGTGGCCACGTTTGTTGTGGCATGGGCTGTGCACGGCAGCCCTATGGAAGCCATTGGCTGCGCATGGCAGCCCATTATGGGGTTGTGGCATGCACACGCCCATGGGAGGCAGCCGAGGGAGTCCAAACGACGAAGGTCGCGTGAAGATTTGTTAGTCAAGAAAGGAGTTTTTTGTATTCCAATACATGTAATTTACTTGCTTTACTAGGATGGACCAAAATTGTAGCTATTTATATTTTTGTAAATATTGTAATGTTTGTCATTGTTCGATAACATGTCATATAGAATAGAGTGCCACTCAAATATCTCTATTGGTATAAACATGCATTGAAAGATTCAGGTATCTAATTGGCATCTAGATAACTTGGTAAATCATTCTATGGAATTTGATCACAAGCCATAAATAATTGAATGGGAGAAGGTGTTTTGAAGCACCTATGGCCTCCAAGTTTAGTTGAGCTTTATGTTTCGTGTAATAACCCCCCAAGGGGTATTCATGAGTGGAATTTAGCAAGATACTTCCAGCAAGGATAGACAAGACAATTGGCCCAAACGATATCTACTCCCTAAGAAGGGATATTCGTGAGGGATTATATTGAAGGTCGATAACTTGGTAACACACTCAATGTAATTTTATTAATATCCTCCCAAGAGTTATTGTTAATAAAATTGCAAGGCTAAAATTGTAAACGTCGTTTGTTATGTTAACAATTAGGTGGGACCTAGTCCAACTAGTTAATGATGCGAACTCCTAAAGGAGGCCTGACATTTATGGGTGTGAATCACCATTGAATTTTACGATTAAATTATTTTATATATAATTCAAGATAAATTTTCGAAAGTGCTTTATCATGATTATTTACTCATATAATTTTTGTTATTGTTCAGAAATCATGACCTCATCCCTAATCAACATCCTAAAACACAATACTTTAACTGGTGACAATTATGTCACATGGAAAAGGAAAATTGGGCTTTTGTTACAATCCGAAAAGCATAAGTTTGTTCTATGAATCTACTCAGAAGCAAAGAGAAGAGTATCATCAGTGGGAGTCTTCAGATGATATGGCTAAATATTACATTATGGCCACCATCTCCGACGTGTTACAACAACAACATGAAGGAATGGAGACTGCTGCCGTATAATGATGTCTCTAGAAGAGATGTTTGCTATGAGGTCTAGGACTACTAAGAGAGAGGCAGTGACTACTTTCATGAATCTTAGGATGAAACCTGGAAATGTGTGAAAGATCACATGATGAAAGTCATAGCATATCTCAACATTGCTGAACTGAATGGTGCTGAGATAGATGGTGAGACCAAAATTGACATGATTGTCAACTCACTATCAGATTCCTTTGATCAATTCAAGTTGGACTACACCTTGAATAATAAGGAATACACATCGTAAGGCCTGATACAAGATGTTTAAAGCGCCGAGAAAATACTTGTGAAAGGCAAGGGTCAAGAGATTCATATCGTAGGTAAAGCTGCTACTGTTAAAGCCCGTAAGAAGGTCAAGAAACAACAGAAAAAAAGTAACTAGAACCTACCAAGAAGAAGACAAAGAAAGTAACCAAGATAAAAGGGAAGTATTTCCTTTGTGGTGAAAAAAGACATTGGAAAAGAAATTGCCCGAAGTCTCAAGAAAATAAGGGTGAAGGTAATATTTTTTTTTTGAAACATGTTTTTTGGCGAATTATATGGATTCTTGGATCATAGACTTCGGAGCTACTAATCATGTTTGTTTTTCCTTACTTGGGTTTAAGGAAAAGAGAAGGCTTAATCATAACGAATTCAACTAGCGTTTAGGCAATGAAGCGTTGGTGTCTGCTAGTTTAGTGAGAGATATTAAAATTAGTTTAGATTCTTATAGGCATTTCAATTTAATAGACCTTTATTATGTACATCAATTCAAGAGGAATTTAATTTCAGTTTCTTATTTAAAAAAATTTGGTTATTCGGTTACTTTTGATAAAGATTTTATTGTTAGTAAGATTGACAAAATTATTTACAAAGGTACACTGGAAAACGGTTTATTCTATTTGCATAGAAATATCTCTCACTTGTTAGACACAGAATCAACGAAACCTAATCATAAAAGTGTAAAATTATCAAAAGATGAAACCTACCTATGGCATTTGCGCCTACATCATATTAACCTTAATAGGATTAAAGATTGGTTAGTAATGGCCCATGTTTATGCTTGGGTGGCTAGGGCTTGTAAAATAGCTTAATATACTATTTTTTATTTTATTATTTAATAAAATGGAAATGAATTAATTTATTAATTAATTAATTGTTTAATTAAAAGTCAAAATAAATTCCTGATAGGAGATGGTTTCGTAGAGTCATATTATTGTTGGTAATATGATAATTATCAAATACTATATTTGATAAGTTAATAAATAATAGGAAATTATTTATCTTGTCAAATTAAGAAGTATTTGATTTGTATTAGGACTCTAATTGGCAATTTGTCAAATTAGGAAGTTTTTGATTTATTCACAATTTAATTATATTCAGTAATTGGTTATTGAATAAATACACTGTTTGAGTTGGATTAGGAGTCTAGGTGTGGAAAAGAAATCTTTCTTTGAAAAGGATTCTTTGTCACCAAGCAAATCCATATAGAGATAGGATTCATGCCCATCAATTAAATCCTCTTTTGGAAAGGAATTGAGAACCTATATATATCTCCACATAAAATTTGGCCAAGGCTAAATCCGAGACGAGAATTTCGGCCAAGGATAGATTTTATGTTAAAAATTCGGTCAAGCTAGAGAATTTTGAGAATGAAAAAATTAGGTTTTGCTATAGACAAAATTCGGGCAACTCATAGATATTGTGTATTGAATTCAGCCAAGGAGAAGAGAATATGGGAACGTTTTTGTTTTCGATAGTCCACTAGTATCCTTTACATCAAAAGTGTTTTGTGTTAAAAAATCGAATCAGGTTCACGTGAGTTTTAATCAAATAGATTGATAATTTTTAAGTGACCGAATGTTCTTGGGTTTTCTCTTGGAGGATTATTGTGACTAACCAAAGAAAGAGATTTTATTTGTTTCCATCCTCAGATATACAATTTAAAGAAGGGAGCCCACACTACTAGGTTATTCACATTCGTGATTAGATCGGAAGATCATGCAGATTCAATTCGGTACTAGTTCAATCGTCACGTGAAAAAGGTACGATACTTTTAATATACGTCAATTAATCTAGGGTTAAGGTTCTTTCTTTCAGAAGGAAAATTTTTAAAATATACCTAACTCTAATTTTACGCTTCCACTGCATTTTGAATCGATTTTTCCTTACAATTGGTATCAGAGCCAGGTTTTACTCTTGATTATTTGATGTATATATACGTGAATCTACTTCTTTATATTGTAAATATGCATGTTTTAGAAAGAGATGACACTCTAGGTATTCACATATATTTATATTTATATTAGAATGTATTGATATATATATATATATGTTTTTATAATGTGATTTGTTATTGCTCAATGTTGGTCATAGAATTTCAATGTATTTTTTTTTTAGGATTGTAACAAGAAGGGTGGCCTATCATTGCCGTAATTTCCTTCTTGGTAGTTGCTATTTTATTTTATTTTATTGTTGTAATAAAAAAAATTATAGTATTTTATTACTTAAAATATTAGTGTAATGTATTCAAGTAACGAAGATATGAAGATTTTAATAATTGGGAGCAACCAGAACAAGTTTGGCACCGTGCGTGCCATAGCAATAATCGTTCATGCAAATGGGCACGAGCCACGAATGTTGTGGTATGGGCTGCGGACGACAGCCCTATGGATGCCAAAGGTTGCGCATAGCAGCCCTATAGATCCCATGGGCTCTGCATGGTAACCATTTATGGTGCTAAGAGGTGTGCACGCCCATGAGAGGCAGCCAAGGGTGTCGAACGGACGATGGTCGCATGAGGACTTGTTCACCAAGAAAGGAGTTTTTGTATTCCAAGACATATGTAATTTACTTGCTTTTCTAGGATGGACAAAAATTGTAGCTATTTATATTCTTGTAAATATTGCAATGTTTGTCATTTTTTGATAGCGTGTCATATAGAATAGGAGTGCCATTCATATATCTCTTCTGGTATGAACATGCATTGAATGGTTTAGGTATCTAATTGGCATCTAGATAACTTGGTAAATCATTCTATGGAACTCGACCACACACCTTGAACAATTGAGTGGGAGAATGTGTTTCAGAAAGTCTACGGCGGCCAAGTTTAGTTCAGCTTTAAGTTTCGTGTAATAACCCCCCAAAGGGTATTAATAAATGGAGTTTAGCAAGATACTTTCTTACAAGGATAGACTAGAAAATTTACCCAAATGATATCTACTCCCAAATGAGGGATATTTGTGAGGGATTATATTGAAGGTCATTAACTAGGTAACACACTGAATGTGATTTTACTAATATCCTCCCAAGAGTTCTTGTTAATAAAATCGCAAGACTAAAATTGAAAATGTTGGTTGTTATTTCAACAATTTGGTGAGAACTAGTCCAACTAGTAAATGGTGCGAACTCCCAAAGGAGACACGACATTTATCGATGTTGGATCACTATTGACATTTACGATTGAATAATTTTATATAATTCAAGATAAAATTTTGAAAGTGCTTTATCACGATTATTTACTTATATAATTTTTGTTACTGTTCATAAATCATGACCCCATCCCTAATCAATATCCTAAAAGATAATTCTTTAACTGGTGATAATTATGTCACATGGAAAGGAAAATTGGGCTTTGATTACAATCAGAAAAGCATAAGTTCATTCTCTGTACTCCTAAACCACCAACTCTTACTAATGAATCTACTTAGGAGCAAAAAGATGAGTATCAGTAGTGGAAGTCTTCAAATGAGCTAGCTAAATGTTACATTTTGGCTACCATCTCCGATGTGTTACAACATCAACATGAAGGAGTGGAGACTGCTGGCGATATAATGATGCCATTGGAAAAGATGTTTGCTATGAAGTCTAGGACAACTATGAGAGAGGCAGTGACTACTTTCATCAATCTTAGGATGAAACCTGTACAGGCTATGAAAGATCATATGATGAAAGTCATAGCACATCTCAACATTATTGAAATGAATGGTGTTGAGATAGATGGTGAGATTAAAATTGACATGATTATCAACTCACTATCAGATTCCTTTTATTAGTTCAAGTTGGAATACACCTTGAATAATATGTAATATACCTTGCAAGGCCTGATGCAAGATGTTAAAGGCATCAAGAAAATCCATGTGAAAGGCAATGGATAAGAGATTCATGTCGTAGGTAAAGTTGCTACTGTTAAGACCCTGTAAGAAGGTCAAGAAACAACATAAAAAAAAAGCAACTACGACCTACTAATAAGGTGACAAAGAAAGTAACCAAGAACAAAGGAAAGTGTTTCCTTTATGGTGAAAAAGGGGCATTGGAAAAGAAATTGCCCAATGTCTCAAGACAAGAAGGAATAATGTAATATTAATTATCTTGAAACATGTTTTTTTTGGCGGATTCTATGGATTCTTGGATCATAGACTCCGGAGCCACTAATCATGTTTGTTTTTCCTTACAAGGGTTCAAGGAAAAGAGAAGGCTTAATACGAATGAATTCAACTTGCGTTTAGGCAAAGAAGTGTTGGTGTCTCCTAGTGCAGTGGGAGATATTATAATTAGTTTAGATTCTTATAGAAATTTAGATTTAGCAGATGTTTTTTATGTACCTCAATTCAAATGGAATTTAATTTCAGTGTATTGTTTAAATAAATTTGGATATTCGGTTACCTTTAATAAAGCTTTTATTATTAGTAGGAATAACAAATTTGTTTGCAAATGTACATTGGAAAATGGTTTATTCTAATCGCATAGCAATATCTCTCACTTGTAAGACAAAGAATCAATATAACCTAATCATAAAAGAGTAAAGTTAACAAAAGATGAAACCTACCTATAGCATTTGCACCAAGGTCATATTAACCTTAATAGGATCAAAATATTGGTTAGTGATGGACCTTTAAGTGACTTAAAGGTTGATGATTTAACAACTTATGAATCTTGTTTGGAAGGTAAGATGACCAAAAGGTCGTTCATGGTAAAAGGCACAAGAGCTACCGAATGTTTAGAATTCATACACACCGATGTGTATGGTTGTATGAGCATTCAAGCTAGAGGTGGATATGAGTACTTCATAACTTTCATGTATGATTACTCAAGATTTGGCTATGTGTATCTCATGAGAAATAAGTCTGATGCTTTTAACATGTTCAAAGCATTAAAAGCTGAAGTTGAGAATCAACTAGAGAAACACATAAAAATCTTAAGGTCTGATCATGGTGGAGAATATTTGTCTAGTGAGTTTCAATAATATCTTATTGATAATGTTATAATTTTTCAATTTTCTGGGCTAGGTACACATCAACAAAATAGGGTGGTAGAAAGGAGAAATAGTACTATTTTGGACTTGGTAAGATCTATGTTGAGTTATTCAACGCTCCCTAATTCTTTTTGGGGATAAGCTTTACTAACCGCTATGCACATTCTAAACGATGTACCATCTAAGTCAGTTCCTAAAACATCGCATGAGTTGTGGATTAGGTGAAAGCCTAGTTTACAACACTCAAGGATATTTGGATGTCCTGCGCACGTGTAAAAAGGGAATATAGAAAAAATGGAGTCCCTTTCAGAAACAAGAATATTTGTAGGATATCCAAAAGGAACCAAAGGATATTATTTATATAGTCCTTATGATCTTAAAGTAGTTGTTTTGATATATGCTAAATTTCTAGAAAAGGACTATTTGAATAATTTTATGCTTGAAAGTAGAATTGTCCTAAATGAGCTTTCAAAAGATACAATTCCACAAAATGTTTCACAACCTAGCCCAATTGTAAGTTCCGTACCAACACAAGATCAACACTCTACCATTGCTCGTCGTAGTGGGAGGGTTAGTAAAAGACCCAAGAGATATATCGGTCTTGAAGAATTAGTAGAGAATATTCCAGATGACGATGATCCCTACACGTACAAGAAAGCCATGGAAGATGTTGATTGTCACCGTTGGCAAAAGGCAGTGCAATCTGAATATTGAATCTTTGCTAAAAAACAAAGTCTAGTCTCTTATGGACTTGCCTAGAGGGATAAAACCCATTGGCTACAAGTGGGTATTCAAGAGGAAGAGAAGAATCGATGGAAATGTGGAAACCTTTAAAGCTAGATTGGTAGCTAAAGGTTACACACATAAGAAGTGTATCAAATGTGAGGAAACCTTCTCTCATGTAATCATGCTTAAATTCGTTAGGATACTCTTATTCATTGCGGCATCTCTAGACCTAGAGATTTGGAAAATGGATGTCAAGACTGCTTTCCTTAATGAAAGTCTTGATTAAAGCATATTTACGATGAAACTAGAAAGATTCATTGAAAAGGGCCAAGAGGAAAATGTATGCAAGTTACAAAGATCGATACATCGATTGAAGCAAGCATCCAGATCCTGGAACATATGGTTTGATCAAGCTCTGAAACGTTTTGGATTTATTCAAAACCTTGATGAACCTTGTGTGTACAAAGGGATTAAAGGAGACAAGTGTTTTCCTAGTTCTTTACGTTGATGATATACTACTCATTAGAAACGATATAGGTGTACTGACATCAGTAAAATAATGGTTAGCAAAACAATTTGATATGAAGGACTTAAGATAAGCAAGTTATATTCTTGGTATCCAGGTCGTAAGGGATAGAAAGAATAGAATGATTGCATTATCCCAAGCATCAAACATAGATAAAATCTTAAATAGGTTTTCCATGCAAGATTCCAGAAAAGGTATGTTACCTTTTAGACATGGAATAAAACTTTATAAGGAACAAGTTCCTAAAATGAGCATGAAGAGCAATTCATGACTAGGGTTCTATATGCCTCGACAGTTAGGAGTCTCATGTATGTAATGCTCTGTACTAGACTAGATATTTGTTTTGATTCTGGCATAGTTAGCAGGTTTCAATCGAAACCTAATCCTGATCACTGGACGGCTGTCAAGCATATTTTCATGTATAAAATGAAAACAAGAGATTTTATACTTGTATATTCTGGAGGGGATTTAATTCCGTTGGGTATATAGATTCTGATTTTGAATCAAATTTTGCTTGGAGGAGGGGCAGTCATATGGAGGAGTATAAAGCAATCTTGTATTGTTGATTCCACCATGGAAGCTGAGTATGTTTCCGTATGCGAGGCTGTTTGGCCTGCCAATTCTTGAATGAATTGGAAGTGGTTTCTGATATGAATAAGCAGATCACTATCTATTGTGACAATAGTGGAGAAGTGACTAATTTAAGAAATAGAAACACATTGAAAAAAAAGTATCGCCTTTTATGGGAAATTGTTCATAAGGGAGACATGACAATAATCAAGATCGCGTCAGCAAAAAATCTAGCGGATCCCTTCATAAAGGCTCTTCCACAAAAGAAATCTGATGGGCAACTAGAGAATATGAGGATAAGAGATATGACATATTTGCTGTAGACGAAGTGGGAGATTCTTGGGATTATGCTCAATAGCAAGAGTGTAATAATGTATTTAATAATCTTTTCATATTAATAAAGTGATTTATAGTTTAACAAATCTTATAGCATTTATATTTTAATTATTATAATTGTCAAAATTAAATAATCATAAGGTTAAAAGACTATGAGAAATGAAGAATTGTTCGTACATCTGGATATCTAAGAGGTAGACACAATCCCTTAGTTAGTCTTGAATAATATTCACAACTTAAGAGAAAGGTTAGGCGTCTTTATATTGCCAAAGTTGTAGATTCGTTTGCTAGCATTTGAGTGGGTTCAAATGTGTTATGATGAGTCTAAAATCATCAAAGTGTGGTGTATTTGGGCAAAAGAATCTAGTGCACTGGGTGAATTGAATAGGATCACAATGAAATACTTTATCTAGAACCGTCAATGGATAAGAGTTTTCACTTGAAGACAATCGGAGAGTCTATCTCAATCCTGAGATAAATGATTGACTTATGGTTGTAAGTGTTATCATTTGAGCTATCAATGAGTACGATTATATAGCATCGTCTATCCACGATAGTTTGGTGGTATTAATTTGTTAATCGATAGAGGATTTCATTTATAAATACGGACATCATGACTCCATTTATTAAATGAGGGTAGAATATCATCTAATGAATGTTTTTAGGTATTGGTTATTAAATCTTAACGTTAAGTTTTCAATATTGTCTATTTAAATATGGCTTCTAGACAAGTCAAAATATCCAAGTTTAAAATGTGGTCATATGAGTAAATATTGTAACTTGGAGAGCTACAGGTGGTTTTTGAGCTCTTGGAGATTACTAATATTCTTCTTAAGGATACAGTATCTCTATTAAGATTGTTTAGGGTATGAATGATGAATATTAACTTATTCTAACTTTATTTAAGAGTTCAATTTTAGTTCTTTAGTGGAATAAAATAAAATTAATAGATCGGACCTAAGTGAATCATTTGTTGATTGTGATTATGTTATGTCTATTGGAGCTTAAATTTAGATAGCCCACCAAGATCCCCAATCAACATGAACTTGCATGGATCACTTGATATATTCTACCGGATAAATTTATGGGCCCATCTAGAATTGTATTAAGGTATGTGGACTTGTTTCTTTTGTAGCGAGAATGGGTCTAGTTCACATGTGGACTTTTTACTAAGGTCCAATGGATTTAATAAAAAATAACAATATACTTGCCCATGTATAGGCATGGTCTGCTAGGGCTTGTAAAATAGGTTAATATATTGTTTTTTTTATTATTTAATTAAATAGAAATTTATTTATTTATTTATTTATTAATTTTTTAATTAAAAGTTAAAATCTTTTTCCTAGAAGGAGATGGTTTCCTAGATTTATATTATTGTTGGTAATATGATCAAATACAATATTTGATAAGTTGATAAATAATAGGAATTTATTTATCTAGTCAAATTAGGAAGTATTTGATTTTTATTAGGTCTCTATTTGACAATTGGTTAAATTAGAAAGTTTATGATTTAGTCACAATTTAATTATATTCAATAATTTGTTATTGAATAAATACACTATTTGAGTTGGATTAGGAGTCTTGGTTTGGAAAAGAAATCTTTCTTTGAAAAGGATTCTTTCTCACAAAGTAAATCCACCTAGATATAGGATTCTTGTCCACGAAGTAAATCCTCTTTAGGAAAGGATTTGAGAACTTATATATATCTCCAAATAAAATAATGCAAAGGCTAATTACAAGAAGAGAATTTCGGCCAAGGATAGATTTTATGTTGAAAATTTTGGCCAAGCTATAGAAATTTGATAGGGAAAAAATTAGGATTGCTTTAAACAAAATTCAGCCAACTCATAGATATTGTGTATTGAATTCAGCCAAAGAGAAGAGAAAAGGGGAACGTTTTTGTTTTCGATAGTGTAATAGTATCCTTTACATCGAAAGGGTTTTGTGTACAAAAATCATATTGGGTTCACGCGAGTTTCAATCAAATAGATTGATAATTCACAAGTGACCAAACGTTCTTCGGTTTTCTCTTAGAGGATTATTGTAACTGACAAAAGAAAGAGATTTTGTTTGTTTCCATCCTCAGGTATACATTTTAAAGATCGAACGGATCTAAGGTTTTTGTTTGTTTGTTCCCACACTCCTAGGTGATTCACGTTTGTGATTTGATTAGAAGATCTTACGGATTCATTTCGGTGCTAGTTCAATCGTCACGAGAAAAAAGGTACAATACTTTTAATATACATCAATTAATCTACGGTTAAGGTTCTTTCTTTTAAAGGGAACATTTTTAAAATATGCCAACTTCCACTGCATTTTGAATCAATTTTTCCCTACAAGATAATCATATCAAAAGAAAGTCAGTGTAGCCATCCAACACACTTTGCTTGACAAGATGGAAGACCAAGGAAGTTTCCTCATTGATATCTTCATCTGGGATAAAAAGAAGGAAAATGCAATGTTAGATCTTGGTGCATTAATCAATTTGATGCCACACGCAGTTTACGTAGAGATGGGGTTAGAGGGGCTCAAACCAACAAAGTTGGAGCTCATTCTAGCAGACAAGTCCGTGAGACACCTATACGGCATAGTTGAAGATGTCTTGGTACAAGTTGGGAAGTTAATCAGTGTTGCAGACTTTGTAGTGCTTGATAAGGAGGAGGATCCTTCCATTGCAAGAGAGATGCTTATGTTACTTTGGCAACCTATAATGGCCACTGCCAAGGCAATCATCGACTTCCACAATGGGAAGTTATCCAAAAAAGTGCTAGGAGAGACAGTGGAGTTTGAAGTTTTTGAATCAATGAAGCACCCTATTGGAGCTCTTGATTGTTTCAGTATTCAAGTGGAAGATGAGGATTCTGATCTTAAACTAGATTTATATGAGTATGTAGGAATGATCAATTTTCTACCGGATGAAAAGGAAACTCCCTATCTCAAGCATGAGGCACTCGACTACGAAGAGATTATTGCTTAACTTAAGGAGATGAATAAAATGGTGAGTGCAATGAATTCTGAGCTAACAAGCTAGATAAGGTAAAGAATAAGCTAATGAATAAGGTAACGAATATCTAAACCAAAGGAACTCTTCGGGGTGAAGAAAGAAGGGATGGGATACGTTGTGTTAAAACCACCTAAGGTTAGTCATGATTGTATGTGTGAGCGTTTTGACGTTTTAGTTTGAATGTGCAGGATTTGAGGCTTCAAAAGGAAGCAATGTCTGTGTTGAATCATTCTAAATTGTACATAGTATAGTGTTTTATTGTTAGTGCACCTTAAATAGTTAAAATTGCATGTTAAAAGGAGAATTACTTGCTAAAATCATTTTCAAAATGTGTGGTTAAGCAAGGGAACCAATTTTAGAATTTTAGAATGTTTTTGAGGAAATTTTCATTTGTAAGTCACTACGATCTAATCGTGGAGGTGAGTACCTTGACCAAGAGTTTGAAGACTTCATAGTCAAGTATGGGATATTTTCCCAACTCACAGATCCCGGTACACCTCAGGAAAATGGTGTAGCGGAAAGGAGAAATAGAACCCTGATGGAAATGGTGAGATCTATGATTAGTTTCTCATCATTACCAAATTCCTTCTGGATATGTGTTACAAACAACGACATACATTTTGAATATAGTGCCATCCAAATATGTTCCTAAGACTCCCCTAGAGTTATGGAGTTGTCGTAAAGCTAGTTTATGACATTTCTGTATATATGGGTGTCCAGCACACGTGCTAAAGAATAGAGGTGGAAAGCTAGACTCCAAGTCTGTGGTCTATCTATTTGTAGGATACTCTAAGGAGACCAGAGGTGAGTACTTCTATAGTCCCAAAGATAACAAAGTATTTGTATCGATAAATGCTACGTTTCTTGAGGACAATTATATTTGTGACCATAAACCTCGTTCTAAGATTGTATTGAATGAGTTGGAGCCTAGTGAGACTAGTGCTTCATCAACAAGAGTTGTTAATCCACAAATATCTTAGAGTTAGATGGTTCCTAATCAGGATACACTACCACCTAGACGTAGTGATAGGGTTGTGACACAACCTGAATGCTATTTAGGTAAAGGTGAGGGACAAGGTGTTGTCTCTGCTAATAATGTGGATGATCCATTGACATTTAAGAATGCATTCAATGATCCTGATAAAGAGGAAAGACTTAAAACTATGAATCTTAAGATGGAGTCCATGTACTCTAACTCAGTCCGAGATCTTGTAGACTTACCGGATGGGGTAAAACTCATAGGGTGTAAGTGGATGAAAATACAGACATGGTTAAATGCTCAAGGATAACCTAGAGGGGGGTGAATATGTTAGGAACCTTTTTCGACTCCCTTAGAAACAAACAAAAGTTTGTCCCTCTATATTGCTTGTATCACAATATATATATCAATTAAAGACACTTAATCAATATATAAAACAAGTAAAGTGTGATACAAACAAGTAATCATAACACATACACAATCTATATTATAGAAAGGAAGTCAACTTACATATAAAGTTCTATCCATAGTATTCCAATAACAAATACAAATATAAGAGTGATAGGGATACAGAAAAGTTGACACAATATATAACAAGGTAAACCTCCGAAGAGGAAACATCCACGAGTTAGCAACCACCGGCAAACAAAATCCACTAGTAGATAAGACAAGTACAATCTCTCAAGTGACCCCTTCACCTGGAAACTACCCTCCTATCCTACTCATGAAGATGTCACCCTCGTGTACAACAATCTGAGGCCTCACACCTCTTGTTAAGACTTCCTCGCTCATCTTTCCGGATCCTTACAACCCTATGCAAGACTTCTTGCTCAACTATCCGAGTCCTCGCGACTCTAGTCAAGACTTCCTCGCTCACCCTTCTGGATCAGAAACAAATATTATCGTGTGTAATATTAATCTAGAGGGGGGGGGGGTGAATAGATTTTAATTAACTTTTACCCAATTTTCATTAAGAGTCAATTTGACGAAAAAACCCCTATCTAGTTACAAAGATACCACAAGTGAAATAAATACGGAAATAGTAAAAACACTTGAGATATACGTGGAAACCCTCCAAATGGGAAAAACCACGCGCTGATGAGTGCGCCACGTTAGAACCTTGAATCCACTAATGATAAAGTAATTACAACCTAATCCCGGTTTAATCCTCCACCACTACCTAATCCCGGTATAAGTGAACCTAGTTCATCATGCTTTTGCTTTAAGCTACCTACTCCCGGAAGCAACACAAGTCTTACTTCTAAATGAAGAGATAAAGTGTCCTAAGTGAATATATAATGATATTCAATGAACAAACAAGGCTAGAAAACCCTATATGCTTATCTAGGATAATGAGATGCCAATTGATGCAATCCTAGATATCAAGTGCTAAATGACATGTTCAAAAAGCTTAGCTAAACATAGATCAAACAATCCTATGAAGCTATCAAAATACAATACTCAATCATGGCATCATAACAATATCTAATTTGTATCTAGAAATATTCTAAGAGAATACAATTAATTAAAGAGATGGTTTAGTAAGCAAAGCACTTAACTTGTAAGAATATAGTGAAGAACTTACCAAACTAGATGTGATAAAGCAACCCTATGCATAGGTGCAGTCTAGATGAACTTAGAAATGCAAGATGAAGATTTGATGCACATGGGAATGCTTTAATTGAATAAAAATGAGTTCTTGGAAGTGTTTTTCCTTTGAAATGTGTTCTAAGGAAGAAATGTGATATTCTGAACTCATCCACAACCTTAAGGCATTGAGTTATATAAATATATATAAGATCCAATCAAAGTGAGGTCGTTTTGGAAAAAACGTTCCAACTTCCTCTGTGTGCGATGGTCGAGTAGCGCACCACTAGCGCACAACCTAATTTTAAAACAGGCGATGGTCGAGTGGCGCATCCTAGTAGCATAACAAAAGTGCATATTCTCTGGGAAGTTTGCGTTGGTGAGGCTGTGCTAGATGAGTACCGCACACCCACATTTTTCAGCTATGCACGGATGCAGCAGCACAGATCAGTGGCGCACGACTAGCGGCGGTCCACTGTGAAAGTTGCACTGGTCGAGTAGCACACCACCAGCGCAAGGCCTATTATTCAACACTCAAATGCACAAAACAATAAGTTCAAGGGTGATGAAATTGCATCCAATTTTAATGCCTAGCATGACATACAACTTTCATAGCAAGATGCGAATAGGTCAACAAGAGTCATGAAAACTAAAATGCACACAAGAAAACACTCAACAAATAAGATCATGAGTTATGCATGAATATGTGAGTGTGTGCAATTATCTCTTCAAAGTAAGTAAGCACAAGAATTTTACCTTTGATGCTTCTCCTCTTGAGGTCTTGAGAGCCTAAGCTACCCTTATATGAACCCTAACAATGTGGTCGTTCATGAAATAAGCCAATCAACAAATGAGGACTTTTCAATCTCCCCCTTTGGCTATTTCGTGACAGAACCACCACTTACCTTGATCCTCACAAAACAAAATAGAAAAACACCGGGAAGATATTCTACATTACAAAGAGATAAACATAAAAAAAACTTCAAGTCTTCAATCTCTTGTAGAACTATCAACCTTACACACAAGGAAAGCAAAAATACTCTTTCCAAACCAAGTGCATGTGAGATGATCAAGTGAATATAAAACAAAAGCATTTGCATTTAGAAATATGAGTATGATATCATGAAATGCTTATGCAATGCTCCCCCTCGACCGGTTACTCCCCCTACATGTAATCTTCCCTCAAACAAGTACACACTCATGCAATGCAATGCTCCACCTCAAAGCCAACATAACACATCTACTCCCATAATAACTCAGTGTACTCCCTTTTTTTCTCATGATATAGGCAAATGAGAAGTTCCCAATCGGGTCACTCAAGGCAAAGAGAGAGATGAGCATACAAGATTGTTGCATAATTATATGAGGCACATTTATGCAATCTCAATTGATAGGAGAGACACAAGGAGATTTATTTGAAGAAAATGTGTGAATAAAAATTGCTTTGCATACAAGACATGTTGCATTCAAGTCCAAAAACAATGGTATTTGGCAAAACAAATGACAACAGTTTCCAATATAATTCAAACCAATTTTACCATTTGTCATGAGAGAAGCAAGGATATAGAGTTCTTATAAATATCAAGTTTTAAAGGCACCATACCCAACTTTAAAAGCTAAACAAAACATAGCAACTTTGCACCCTATTTGATTTTTCCGGGAGGATACCCGTATGATAATAGCCATGTTTAACTAATAAAGAAAGAGAGATATTGATTAAACATTTTAGTCTCACTAGTATTTTCACACAATGTGTTGCATTTAACACAATCAACAAATCATGCTTTATCATTTTTCATTAGCATGTCATTTAAGAATCATCATGTCATGGAGATAATTATGGGTCATTCAAACATGTACTTCCAATGTATATCTCCTAGTCCAAAAATGCATGTTTGAACATAAATATAACATGGATTTTAATCAAAGCAATGTTCACACTTATTTAAGAAAATACAATATACTATAAGTGCAACCAAGATACTCAAGCAATTAATAAAGAGGCATAAACATATTTTAAAGAAAAATTTGCATGCAACAAGTATACAATAGCTCTCTTTGCTTGAGTTCCCCATATGGGGTCAAAGACCAAAACACATAAACAAATCCCAATAGATCTACTAAGAGTCTTGAATCGAGTAGCATCTAAGGGTTTAGTAAATAGATCCGCTAGTTGATCATTTGTACCTACATGCTCAAGTACAATGCATTTGCTCTCAACTAGTTCTCTAATGAAATAATGATAGATGTCAATATGCTTAGTCCTAGAATGCTGAACCGGATTCTTTCAAATGTTAATTGCACTCATGTTATCACAAAAGAGAGTAAGAGTACCTTGATTGAATCCTTAGTCGACTAGCATTTGCTTCATCCAAAGAAGTTGTGTGCATCCACTCCTAGCAGCAATGTATTAGGCCTCAGCCATGGACAAGGAAATCGAATTTTGCTTCTTGCAAAACCAAGAGACGAGGTTGTTCCCAAGGAAAAAGCAACCGCCCGATGTACTTTTCCTATCATCACAATTTCCTGCCCAATCTGCATCACTAAAGCCTACAAGACTAGCATTAGTGTTAAAAGAGTACCAAATCCTATAGTTGGATGTCCTATTCACATATCGAATGATTCTCTTAACAGAAGAGAGATAGGACTCCTTAGGATCCGCTTGGTACCTAGCACACACACCCACACTAAAGGAGATGTCGGGACTAATTGTTGTCAAATAGAGCAAGATACCAAACATGCCACGATATAAAGTTTGCTCCACACTTTTACCACTAGCATCCTTGCTTAGCTTCAAAGTGGTACTCATGGGTGTATCACAATGTTTGGCACTTTCAAGGCCAAATTTCTTCACTAGGTTTTTGGCATATTTAGCTTGAGATATGAAAATCCCATCATCCATTTGCTTAATTTGTAAACCTAGAAAGTAACTCAACTCACCAACAAGACTCATCTCAAATTAATGAGACATGACATCAATAAATTGTTGGGCTTTGGTGTTATTGGTGGAGCCAAAGACTATATCATCAACATAGATTTGAGCTATACAGAGCTCATATTTGGTTTTCTTGATGAATAGAGTCTTCTCAACACTACCCCTAGTGTAGCCATTGTCTATGAGATATTGGATGAGACGCTCATACCAAGCCCTAGGTGCTTGTTTCAATCCATACAAAACTTTCTTGACGTGATAGACATGATTAGGGTGGTGAGGATCCACAAACCCTTTGGGTTGCTCAACAAACACTTCTTCTTGCAAGAAACCATTGAGGAAGGCACTATTAACATCCATTTGATATAATTTGAACTTGTGCAAACAAGAAATGGATAGAAGAAGCCTAATGGACTCAATCCTAGCAACAAGATCAAATGTCTCCTCAAAGTTAATACCCTCAATTTGAGAGTATCCTTGTGCTACAAGCCTAGCCTTGTTTCTCACAATGTTGCCATCCTCATCGGATTTGTTCCTAAATACCCACTTGGTGCCTATCACATTGGTGTTCTTAGGCCTAGGAACTAAAGTCCAAACCTCATTCCTTTCAAATTGGTTAAGCTCCTCTTGAATAGCAAGAACCCAAAATTCATCTTTTAAGGCTTCATCAATTTTCTTGGGTTCTATTTGAGAGGTGTAGCAAGTGTAGCTAATAAGAGTAGCCATTTGACACCTAGTCCTAACACCCTCACTAACTTCACCAATAGTGTCATCTTTGTCATGAAGTTTCCTAACTCATGAAGCAAGTTCTTTTGAGTCCAAGTGAGGAATCCTATCACTAAGTTGTGCTATGTCATCATCAAGATTAGCCTTTTCAACATTAGAGATATCAACCAAAGGGGAGTCATCAACTAAATTTACCTTCTCCTCATGGTCATTAGTTGTGAGCCTAGTATCATCAATGACAACATTAGATGATTCCATAACGGTCCTAGTTCTTAGATTAAAAACTATATAGGCTCTACTATTCAAGGCATAGCCAATGAAGATACCCTCATCACTTTTAGCATCAAATTTGCCAAGTTGATCACGGTCATTCAAAATGTAGCATTTGCTTCCAAAAGTGAGGAAGTAGCTAACATTTGGCTTCCTACCTTTCCATAACTCATAGGAGGTTTGCCTAGTATGGGGCCTAAGAAAAACTCTATTGCCTATGTAGCATGCCGTATTGACGGCTTCGGCCCAAAGATTCCTAGGGACATTGTTGCTAAGCAACATCACACGGGCCATTTCTTGAAGAACCCTATTCTTCCTCTCATCAACCCCATTTTGTTGAGGTGTCCTATGAGCCAAAATCTAATGAGAAATGCGTAGACTATTGCAAAAGTTTTCAAAATGAGCATTCTCAAATTCCTTCCCATGGTCACTCCTAATTCTCTTAATGCTTTTAATCTTGGAGTTCATTTCATTTTGGATTTTAGAGCAAAGCTTTTTAAACTTGTCAAAAGTTTCAGATTTTTCTCCAAGGAAGTAGGTCCATGTGTACCTAGAGAAGTCATATACACACATAAAAATATATCTCTTTCCGCCTAAACTCTCGGTTTGCATAGGACCCATAAGATCCATGTGGAGAAGCTCTAGAGGTTTTTTGGTGGTTATATACTGCCCTTTTTATGCATACTTTTGGTTTGCTTCCCTTGTTGGCAAGGTCCACAAACACCATTAACCTTTTTCCCAAGCTTGGGAAGGCCTCGCACGACATTGAACTTATTAAAGATTTTTAGATCCCTAAAGTTCATGTGACCAAGTCTTTCATGCCACAACACTATTTTTTCATCCTTGGACACATTACAAGACACACTTCTAGCCTCAAGACAATAACAATTGTCACTAGACCTCGTACCTTTTAACAAGGTTTGTCCATTAGGCAATAGAATAGAACAATCATTTTTCCTAAACAAGACGGAGAGTCCATCATCACTAAGATATGAAATGCTTATCAAATTGGCTTTTAGGCCATCAACATACAAAGCATTGGACAAGGAAGGTAATCCGGGAATTGAAATGGTTCCCTTTCCTTTGGCCTTCTTTTTGGATCCATCACCAAAGGTGACATTTCCTCCCTCATCTATCACAAAAGTCTCAAAGAAACTCTTATTTCAAGTCATGTGCCTAGAGCACCCACTATCCAAATACCAAAAATCGAAAGAACGAGCTTTCAAAGCAATTTGTACAACATGGCAAATGTGTTCATCCTTTTTAATCCACCTAGGTATAGTATTTTTCTTCCTAGTGGTCAATGGTACATGGGCTCTAAATGTCCTAGGATAATGTAAAGGTATTCCACTTTTCCTAGTGACATGCATCATGGCTCTAGGTTTCTTAGGATCATGCATCATGGCTCTAGATGTCCTAGGATCATGCTTCATGGCTCTAGCCTTTTTCTTTTCTATCATGCTTTCAATCCTACACAATTTGATATACCTAAACTAATTTCGTCTAATGTGACCATCAATACCACAAAAATGACATATAGATAAAAAGTTAGGAATTATACCATATCCTTGAGGATGCATTTGAGCCTTCCCATGTCTTTATGGTTGTCTTGCTTGTTGTTGAGGAGCTTTCTTTATTTGTTGTGAGCAAGACTTAATTACTTCCTTGGTTGAGCATGCATGATAAGTGTCTTCCCTTTGTGAGCTTTTGGTTGAGGCAAGTTAATTTGAGTAGCCTTTGTAGGATGAGCTTGAGGTGGGCTTCTTGGTGCCACCTTCACTGGAGCACTACTTGAACACTCTCCTAGATCAAGCTTCTTCCAAGGAGTTTAATGAGGATATGACCCATTGAAGTTCATGCTTCTTACAAAAATGGTCTTGCTTGGAGTGGAGGACATCATGTCATCTTCAAACCCAAGCCCTTTCTTCTCACTTGGCCTTTTTCCAACATCTAGCATGTGGTCAAGTTTCTTGGTGCTAGAGTTCATCTTGGCCAACAACTCTCTAGCATCTTCAAGCTCTTTCTTCAACCCTTCTTCACTTCTTTTAGATCTTTCCAACTCTTCATTTAGTTGGTCAACTTGAGTTGAGAGGTCTAGATTTTCTTCTTTTAATCTCGTGATCTCATTCTTGTTCTTTAATCTTGAGCTCTCAAACTTGGCCATGTAGTCCTTGAGATCCATCCTATCCACACTTCCATTTGTGGTTTGTGATGAAGATCCATAATCACTGAAGTAGTCTCCCTCTTGACTATCATTCTCTTCTTCACTAGCATATTTGCTCATAATAGAGGATGTGAATGCTATGAAGTTATCCATGAGTTCTTCATCATCCGAAGACCCATCTCCTTTATTAGAGTCATCAATTTCACTCCATGTGGCAGCCATCACTTTTCCCTTCTTCTTGTTCTTGTGATTTGCACATTCCGGGGCAAAGTGACCTATTCCACCACATTCATAGCATTTGACTCCTTTCTTCTTGGTCTTCTCTTGCCTAGGCTCAAACTTCTTGAATGGAGCCTTTTTCTTCAAGTCTTGACCGTTGGATCCAAAGCCTTTCTTCTCAAACTTGTAGAATTGCTTGAACTTCCTCATTAGCAAGGCCATCTCTTCATGCGAGTCATCGTCTTCCTCCTTCTAAACTTTGGAGGCTTTCAAATCAATATCTTTTTTCTTATTTGATGGTGTGGGGTTTGGAAATTTCCTAGATTCATATGCTAGAAGCCTCCCAATAACTTCACTTCGCTTCATGTCCTTGTAACAACTATTTTCTTCCAAAGCCGTCACCTTAGACTCAAACCTATTGGGTAGAGATCTCATAATCTTCTGCTTGATTTTCTTATCCGAATAAAAATCACCAAGTTGATGACTTTGGTTCATAATGTCCATCAACCTTATTTCAAAATCATTGAAGCACTCGTTCTCATCCATCTTGAGCAATTCGAATTGCGTTTGGAGAACTTGAAGCTTCGATTCCTTAACCACGTCGGTTCCTTATGTGAAACTTCTAGGATGTCCCATACTTCCTTAGCTATCCTAGTATTTTGAACCAACTTGTATTGGTTATCATCCATTGCACAAAGGATGGCATGCATTGCCTTTCTATTCCACTTTGAAGCCTCAAACTCTTGTGCATTCCACTGAGCCTTTGGTTTGAGTACATCATCTCCTCCATCTGCGGGAGTCATCATGGGTGGAGTGTAGCCATCTTCAACCGCCATCCATGCCCTATCATTAATTTGGCATTTGTTCGACTCCATCTTGCCTTTTCAAGAGGTATAATTCAACCCAGTGAGGAGTGGAGGTCTAGTGCTGGAAGCTCTTTCATTGCCACCGTATCCACTCCTTGTGTTTATGAATGAATGATAAGAATGAAAGTGTATAAATGGTCAACACAAACAAACTAAATGCAACACACACCAAAATGAGCAAGGACCACCTATGTATGTCTAAGAACCTGCTCTGATACCAATTGAAACAAATATTATGGTGTGTAATATTAATCTATAGGGGGGGGTGAGTAGATTTTAATTAACTTTTACCCAATTTTCATTAAGAATCAAGTTGACAAAAATGCCCCTATCTAGTTACAAAGATACCACAAGTGTAATAAATACGGAAATAGTAAAAACACTTGATATATACGTGGAAACCCTCCAAATGGGAAAAACCACGGGCAGATAAGTGCGCCACACTAGAACCTCGAATCCACTAATGATAAAGGAATTACAACCTAATCCCGGTTTAATCCTCCACCACTACCTAATCCCGGTATAAGTGAACCTAGTTCATCATGCTTGTGCTTTAAGCTACCTACTCCCGGAAGCAACACAAGTCTTACTTCTCAATGAAGAGATAAAGTGTCCTAAGTGAATATATGATGATATTCAGTGAACAAACAAGGCTAGGTAACCCTATATGCTTATCTAGGATAATGAGATGACAATTAATGCAATCCTAGATATCAAGTGCTAAATGACATGTTCAAAAAGCTTAGCTAAACGTAGATCAAACAATCCTATGAAGCTATCATAATACAACACTCAATCATGGCATCACAACAATCTCTAATTTGTATCTAGAAAAATTCTAAGAATATACAATTAATTAAAGAGATGGTTTAGTAAGCAAAACACTTAACTTTTAAGAAGATAGTGAAGAACTTAACAAACAAGATGTGACGAAGCAACCCTATCCATAGATGAACTCTAGATGAACTTAGAAGATGCAAGATGAAGATTTGATGCACATGGGAATGCTTTGAGTGAATAAAAATGAGTTCTTGGAAGTGTTTTTCCTTTGAAATGTGTTCGAAGGAAGAAATGTGATATTCTGAACTCATCCATGACCTTAAGGCATTGAGTTATATATATATAAGATCCAATCAAAGTGAGGTCGTTTTGGAAAAAACGTTCCAACTTCCTCTGTGTTCACTGGTCGAGTAGCGCACCACCAACGCACACCTATTTTTAAAACAGGCGATGGTCGAGTGGCGCATCCCAGTAGCATAACACAAGTACAGATTCTCTAGGAAGTTTGCATTGGTAAGGCTGTGCTAGATGAGTAGCGCACTACCAGCGCACGCCCACATTTTTCAGCTACGCGCGGGTGCAGCAGCATAGATCAGTGGCGTACGACTAGTGGCGGTCCACTGTAAAAGTTGCACTGGTCGAGTAGCGCACCACCAGCGAAAGGCCTATTATTCAACACTCAAATGCATAAAACAATAAGTTCAAGAGTGATGAAATTGCATCCTATTTTAATGCCTAGCATGACATACAACTTTTATAGCAAGATGCAAATAGGTCAACAAGAGTCATGAAAACTAAAATGCTCACAAGAAAACACTAAACAAATAAGATTAGGAGTTATGCATGAATATGTGAGTGTGTGCAATTATCTCTTCAAAGTAAGTAAGCACAAGAATTTTACCTTTGATGCTTCTCCTCTTGAGGTCTTGAGAGCCTAAGCTACCCTTACATGAACCCCAACAATGTGGTTGTTCACGAAATAAGCCAATCAACAAATGAGGACTTTTCAGGAAACTCACGACCCTAGGCAAGACTTCTTGCTCAACTATCCGAGTCCTCCTGACTTAGTCAAGACTTCCTCCCTTGACAATCCGAGGTCTCCCACCTCTTGCCAAGACTTCCTTGGCCAACAACATAGGTCTCACACCTATTGTCAAGACTTCCTTCTCATAAGGCATCTAGGTAGAATGTTATGATCAGCACATCCTATGGAAAATACTAAACATGAGCATGAATGTACAAAAAAAATGTAGTCTAGTCAATCATGCATGTTTAATCCATCTAGATCACGTAAGATATGTTCAACATTAATTACAACCTAGTACATGCATATATCTAAAAACTTCAATCACAAGTTATGTTCAATTAACACATAATCAACTTTAAATCTCATATACCAAAAATATGCTAAAATCATGTGACAAACTCATTTAGATTAAAGCAATGAGGTCTAGAGCATATTTCCTATTCATAGATTTAACAAAGCACAGGAATAGCTCAAAAGAATGCAAGCACATGTATTATAGTGAGATTTTGGCCAAAGACACCCTAATACATGTGAGGAAATATTTTTCACAAAATCAATCAATAAAATATCATCAAATAGTCCTAGAATCAAAGCTAGCACAATACAATCCCAAACATGTGAAAACATAGGCAAAATCAAAACCTAACTCAACATGTGAGATTTCAATTGAAACTCAATCTAGCTTTAAATGAGTTCAAAAATCAAATCAAAACAATCACAAGACACATATATATGTTGAATAAGAAAACCCAAGGCAATTGACCAAGTTTTAAAAGAAAACTTTGAGAGAAAATCAATACCTTAGTCGATTTGGTGCAGTCCCGTTTTTGTGAGACTAGACTCCAAAAACAGCAATAAAACTAACTCAAACCTTCAGAGAAAAGATGGAGGATGAATAGAAAAACACTCTCAACTTTGAATCACTCAAATCGGAGTTCAAATGAAGAAGTTATGGTGTTTGGAAAGTGAGAAAATTTGGGAGCAAATTCTGCACTCAAATTTTAAATCTCTTCTTTTAAATGAAATGTGAGAGGGAAGGGATATATAAAGAAAAGAGAAAAATTGACATATGAAATGATCAAAAGGGACAAGAAGCAGCCAAGCTTTCTTGCTGCCCAAGATGGCACGTGGGCATCTCGGCATCTCGAGGCAGCAAGCGTTCTGCCCTGAGATGGCAAAGCGCCATCTCGGGAAAGAAGAGCTTTGCTGTCTTCTTTTTCCCTCGACCTCCCTTCGCGTTCTTCAACCGTTCTCTAGCCTTCTAACTCAGAATTTGAATCCGTTTATGGATTACAAACCATAACTCTCTCATGGACATGGAAATACAAGATATTTAACCCAAAAAATAATAATTCGACTCGATATACGAAGACGGAGACAATGTATGCAACATGAGTTGAAAGTGTAGTATCTTTTGACTTTGAACTTGAAATCAATAGTATGAGCAACCAAAATGACCGGAACTAAATCAAGAATGATTTAGGACTAAAATCAAGTTCAATATCCATGTTATACAACATATACACATACAAACACAATTCACACTAGAATGCAAACTACATAGAGATAGTCTCCAATCATGCATGTTCCAAAACATGTTATTTTCATACCAATACATGAGCATTCATCTTAAAGTGTGTGAATGTGTTATACATGGTGCATAATGATGCAAGGACACATATGAATGAATTGTATATGTGTGCCTATACTGGTGCACAACGATGTATGAATTGTGTGTGTATGCCTAAGCCTTGTAAGAGAAAGATAAGGTCTTAGTATACCTTTATAGAACCATATGGCATCCTTTCTCTTTGAAGAATTTGAACTTGCTTTGACTAGTTGTTACTTCTTCTTTGAAGCTTGAATCATCATGAATCTAAACAACTAAATCATTACAAGTAAACATCATTTTGAAATGGAATTAATGCCAACACAATCTAAAATCTAACAGTGGATCTACAAGAGAATGAGAGAAATAGACGGGAAGGTAGAGACCTTCAAAGCAAGGCTATTGGCTAAGGGTTATACCTAAAAATAGAGGGTCGATAATGAAGAGACCTTCTCGCCAGTGGCCAGGTTTAAGTCTATTCGAATTCTCTTACCCATTGCTGCCTATTTCGATTATGAAATTTGGCAAATGTTTGTCAAGACTGCATTCTTGAACGACAATCTTGACAAGAGAATCTATATGATGCAACTAGAGGGATTCGTGTCTCTAGATCAAAAGCAAAAGGTTTGCAAGCTGCAAAGGTCCATATATGGACTTAAGCAGGCATCTAGATCTTAGAACATTAGGTTTGATGATGTGATCAAAACCTATGGCTTCGAGCAAAACATCGATGAGCCTTGTGTCTTCAAGCAAATCATTGATAAGAAAGTAGTTTTCTTGGTCCTATACATAGATGATATCCTACTACTCATTAGGAATGATGTGGGAGTGTTGTCTGATGCAAAGGGGTGGCTGGCTAGCTGGCTGGCTAGCCAATTCCAAATGAAAGATTTAGGAGAGGTGAGCAGTGTTCTTGGGATCCAACTTATAAGGGATCGTAAGAACAAACTCGTAGCACTATCTCAGGCATCATATATCGATAAGATTCTTATACGGGTTTCAATGCAAAACTCTAAGAAAGATAATTTACCTTCCATACATGGAGTTTACTGGTCTAAGAGCAGTGTCCTAAGACACCTCAAAAAGTTAAGGATATGAGACGTGTACCCTATGCATCGACAGTAGGTAGTCTCATGTATGCTATACTATGCACGAGAACGGACATCTGCTATGTAGTGGGAGTAGTCAGTAGGTACCGATCTAACCCAAGATTGGATCATTGGGTTGCTCTCAAGACAATTCTCAAGTATCTTCGAAGAACGAGAGACTATATGCTAGTGTATTCCAGAAAAAAATTGATCTCGTTAGGATACATGGATTCTGATTTTTAGTCAGACAAGGATTTTAGGAAATCCACATCTGGGTCATTATTCACCCTAGGTGGTGGAGCCATTGGGTGGAGAAGTATCAAGTAATCTTGCATTGCTGACTCCACCATAGAAGCCGAATATGTAGTCGAATATTTAGCCGCTTGTGAAGCTACTAAATAGGTTGTTTGGATCCATAATTTCTTGCGTGATCTCGAAGTTGTTTCAAATCTGAATAAGCCCATCACACTTTATTGTGATAACAATGGTGTTGTGGCTAATTCCAAAGAACCAATAAGCCACAAGAGATTGAAGCGTATAGAGATAAAGTATCTTCTCATTAGAGTGATAGTGCAAAGAGAAGATGTGATTGTCACCCAGATAACCTCAGAAGACAATCAAGCTGATCCATTTACGAAGACCTTACCGGCTAAAGTGTTTTTGGGTAACCTAGATGGTCTAGGGTTACGAAACATGTCTCACATGTTTTATTGCAAGTGGGAGATTGTTGGAGTTTATGCCCCAAAGATGTAATTTGTAAATGGATTTATGAAATAAATAAAAGGAAAAGTTCAATTCATTTTTGTTGTGTTGTTTATTTTATAACTTGTGCATATACATCCAAGATTGATGGATGTAATCTCGAACTGTGTATATGAGTGTCATGTACAGATAGATAAAGTAAGAGATGTGCAATCTAAGGTTGGGTACTTTATTTGTGGTAAATCTATAGATGCAGTCCCTTCCGTAATGTACGGCGATTCTATCTTGAATCATTCATATGAGATATGGGAATTGAGGCACCTTGTATGATGTGATCATATAGGACTGGTGTCAGGATTATGCTCGATAGCAAGAGTGTAATATTGTAATTAACAATCTTTTCATATGAATAAAGTGATTTCTAGTTTAACAAATCTTATAGCATTTATAGTTTAATTATTATAATTGTCAAAAGTAAATAATCATAAGGTCAAAAGACTATGAGAAAAGAAGAATTATTCATACATCTAGATATGTATGAGGTAAACACAATTCTTTAGTTAGTCTTGAATAATATTCACAACTTAAGATAGACGGTTGGGCGCCTTTATCTTGTCAAAGATGTAGATTCTTTTGCTAACATTTGAGTGGGAACAAATGTGTTATGATGAGTCTAAAATCATCAAAGTGTGGTGTCTTTGGGCAAAAGAATCTAGTGCACTGGGTGCATTGAATAGATGATGGACTTATGGTTGCAAATGTTATCATTTGAGCAATCAATGAGTACGATTATATAGCATAGTCTATCCTCGATAGTTTGGTGGTATTCATTTGTTAATCGATAGAGGACTTCATATATATATATGGACATCGTGGCTCCATTTTTTGAATGAGAGTAGAATACAATCATATGGATGTTTTGAGGTATTGGATATAAAATCTTAACGTTAAGCTTTCAATAGTGTCTATTGAAACATGGTTTCTAGACAAGTCAAAATATCCAAGTTCAAAATGTGGTCATATGAGTAAATATGGTAACTTGGAGAGCTATAGGCGGTCTATGAGCTCTTGGTGATTACTGGTATTCTTCACGAGGATACACTTTCTCCAATAAGGTTGTCTAGGGTACGAATGAGTAACATCAACTTATTCTATCTTTATTTAAGAGTTCAATTTTAGTTCTTTAGTGGAATGAACTAAAATTAAATAAATTGGACCTAAGTGAATCATTTGTGGAGTGTGATTAGGTTGTGTCTATTGGAGCTTTAATTTAGATAGCCCGCCAAGATCCCCAATCCACACGAACTTGCATAGATCACTTGATATATTCTACCCGACCAATTTAGGGGTCCATCTAGAATTGTAATAAGGCATGTGAACTTGTTTCTTTTTGTAAGAATAGGTCTAGATCACATGTGGACTTTTTATTAAGGTCCAATGGATTTAATAAAATAAGAAAAATAATATATGGCTTTTATACTATGTATGTGCGGCAATGGCTATGGTGAATAGCTTAAATATATTATTTTTATTTTTATTTTTTTATTATTTAATTAAATGGAAATTAATTAATTTTTGATTAATTAATTTTTTAATAAAAAGTCAAAATCTTTTCCTATTAGGAGATGGTCTCTTAAAACTATACTATTGTTGGTAGTATAGTTAATGTTAAAGACTATATTTGATAAGTAGATAAATAAAAGGAGTTATTTATCTAATCAAATTAGGAAGTCTTTAATATGGTTACAAATACACTTTTGAGTTGGATTAGGAGTCTTGGTGTAAGGATATAATTCTTTTTTGAAAAGGATTCTTAACCACCAAGTAAATCTACCTAAGGAAAGGATTCTTAACTACCAAGTAATCCTTCTTAGGAAAGGATTTGTGATCCTAATCTATATCATATAAAATTTGGCCAGCCCATATATATATAAAAAAGGGTAGAATTTCTTTGAGATAAGGATTCTTAACTACTAAATAAATCCACCTAAGGAAAGGATTCTTGCCAACCAAGTAAATCTTTCTTAGGAAAGGATTTATGATCCTATATATATGTGTGTGATTTTCGGCCAGCCCTATGAATTTTATGATGAAAATTTCGGTCGTGCCTAGTTAATTTTCAAGAGAGAATTTGGCATTGCAAGAGATAATTTTGAGGGAGAAAAATTAGTTTTTGCTCTAGACAAAGTTCGATCAACTCATAGATAAAGGGTGTGTGAATTCAGCCTAGAAGAGAAAAAAGGGGAACGCTTTTGTTTTCAATAGTATACTAGTATCCTTTACACCAAAAGGGTTTTGTGTACAACATTGAATCAAGGTTCACGCGAGTTTCAATCAAGTTGATTGATAATTCACAAGTGACCAGACGTTCTTGGATTTTTCTCTTGGAGGATATTTGTAACTAACAAATAAATTTTTTTTGCTTTGTCTCCATCCTCAGGATTACAATTCAAAGAAAGGGAGCCTACACTCCTAGGTGATTCACGTTCGTGATTGGATTGGAAGATCTTGCGGAATTAATTCGGTGCTTGTTCAATCGTCACGCGATAAAGGTACGATACTTTTATATACATAAATTAATCTAGGGTTAAGGTTCTCGTTGCATAAAAGGGAATTTTTTTATTTATACGCAAACCCTAATTTCTTTTTTTTTTCTCACACTTCCGTTGCGTTTCTAAACCGTTTTTTCCCTACAATTGGGCCATGATCTATATGAATCTCTCACCAAGATCCGTTTATCGATGAGATTCATATATATCAACTAATGATAGCTATATGTAGGTGATCTTAATCCTGAGTGTCTTATCGACTCATTCAGGTTAGATCATGATCTTTGATATACAATGGGTGAGGTCAGATGCATTTCCTAATCAATATACTCCGTATGTTGGGATTGGGGTTTGGCTTGTGGCTGGGAAGGTTTGTACACAATAGTGGAATCCACTCCTTCTTGTGAGAAGTAAATGGCAGTTCCCTTAAAGGTTGATTCGGGGCTTGGAAAGTCTGAACGCTCTCCTAATTTCGTGAAATAGGATTTATTGTCCATTAGAGAATCAATGGTACTTAAAGGATATATGTAATTAGAGGGATATAAGGGACATTGTGGCCCAACTTTAATTATGAACTACTTTTGAGGATCACACCATGTGTAATAGCTATATCGATGGACACCGAGTTGTATCGGTCTGTGTAAAAGCGTCTGCAGTTGAGAGAGTGCAACTATGGGTTTTTAGTGGAATAACACCGAAGTTAATAATCAAATAATATTAATTAATGAGTTTAATTAATGATTCCAAGGATTGTTGGAGCTCAAAATACTGTGGGTCCATTAGGTCCCATTGCTAGCCCGATTGATTTAGGTAACAAGGGTCATGGTTAATTAGATGGATTGTCCAATTGATTGTGTTACGAAAGTGACACGTATTTATTCGGGAATTAATTGAATAATGAGATCATTTAATTAATGATTATGTAAATTAAATAATTAGTTTATTTAATTGTTTAATTAATCACTAGTTGGAGGATGTTGATTGATATTTAATTTTTTAAAGATAAAATAATTTGATTATTTAATTTTTATTCAATCAAATATTTTTTATTTATTTAAAGAGTTTAAATTCAAAACAAATGAATTAATATCTTTAAATATGTGAGATATTTAAAAAGATTTAAATTGATTAGTTTTATCAAAATATAAATCATATTATATAAATATTTAAATATATAAATGATTTATATTCTTTATATTTACTGGGAAGATAAAACTAATGCACAAATAGGTTTGTTTGTATATGATGCAAACACTAATTTTATGCATGAATCAATTAATAAGATAAACACAACCTTACTTCCACTGCGAGACTAATTTTATACTTCCGCTGAGACCGTGACGAGTCCACACGTAGTTACCAGTTCCAGGAGATAGCGAGGAAGATCGAGTGGTTCAGACAAGAGCACATCGTAAAGTGAAGGAGCCTCTAAACTTTGGTAAGATTTTCTTTATCTTCTTTATATCGATTACAATCTCGTGTGTTTACATATTGTATGTACTAGTTCAAAAAATAATTATGATCCGAAGTTCAGTGGGCCTATAGACAGATTATGATCTGTATAAAAACAATTATAACCTTACTTCCATTGCGAGACTGGTGAACGGGGTTCCAAAACACATATCTTCATATGAATGATTCAGGATAGAATCATTGTACATTACGGAATGGACAACAACTATAGATTAAACGCAAATAAAGTTCCCAACTTTATTTGCTATCTATGGACTCTTTATATTGCACGTCTGTTATTGTATCCCTCTGTATATGACACTCATACACACAGTTCAAGATTACATCCAGTAATCTAGGATGTTAATATGTACTAGTTATAAAATAAACAACACAACAAGAATGAATTGAAAATTTCTTTTGTTTATTTCATAAGTACACTTACAAATTACATCTTTAGGGCATAAACCCCAACAGACATATGGTCTAGATAGCTAAGCAAGAAGTCTTGACTAGGACATGTGGTCTGGATAGTCAAGCAAGTAGTCTTTGTTAGACGATGTCCAGGTAATCAAGCAATGAGAGACTTTCTAGTGGAATGGGTGCCTTAGAAAAAAAGTAGGCTTTTTATTGGTAGACATGCGATATTTAGATGCATGGAGTCCGTAGATTGAGTGTGTCATTTGTTGATCGCTTGTGTAGAATTTTCAACTTTCTAAAGTTGTTAGTTGAAGTAGACTCCAATATAGAGTGAGTCATTTGTTGACCACTTTTGAGGAATTTCCAATCTACCAATAGAGATTGGGTAGATGTCGAGTCCAATATAGAGTGAGTCATTTGTTGGTCACATTTCGGGAATGTCTTGTCTAATTTCCAATATTCAAAGTACTTGATGGTTGTATTCAACCCATGGATGTTTCCTCTACAAAGGTTTTACCGTGTAAACATCATGTGTCAATCTCTTTATCCTTCTCTCTTATATACTTGTAATTGTATGTTTGTATCTTGTTTCATAAGCTTCATATTCATATTCTCTTCTAAACAAGATTGTTGTAATATGTGATGTACAAGCACTTTAATTTGACAAGCTTCATATTCATATTCTCTTGCAAACAAGATTGTTTTAATATGTGATGTACAAGAACTTTAATTGATCAAAGTTGTAAATACCTTTGTATCTGTAATTAAGTACATTTGTGTAAAAGTACATTAGATTGTATACTTGTATGCTTTGAACAATATCCTAAATACAAGTGTCAATTATTCTTTGTTTCACATTTTATCCTTCTCTAGTAATGTGTACGCTTGAATAACAATGCTTGATTGATTATACAATTTGACAGTGTTTCATATGCTTTATTGTCTTAAGTATTGTTATTCAAGCTAACTATGAAAAAAATGAAGTTTTTTTTAAGGGATTAAGAAAAGGTGTAAACACCTATTAAACCTCCCCCCCCCCCCTCCCTCCCTCCCTCCCTCCCTCTAGGTTAGCCTAAGGCAATTTAACCTTTTATGTACAGCTTCACATGTACCTAATTGCCTACAAAAATATGAAAAGAGCCATAAGATACATAAAAATGTATGAAACAAGACAAAGAAAATGGAATTGAGGACCAAAATATTTGAAAATTTTGGCATGATCATGATCAATATATTTTTATTCATGTCTTATTTTCATGTTGTTTAAGGTTTTCTCATGGACGAGCAAAAGTTTAGTTTGGGGGTATTTGATCGTACCAAAATTGTCATATATTTTGGTCTTTAGTTCCATTAATTATTGCTCATTTTCGGGCTATTTTACCTATCTTATGGCTCTATTGATATGTTTGCAGGCAATTAGGTATATTTTGAAAGTAAGGGTTGAAAGAGTGGAGTTATACAAAAAATAAGCAAAAGAGAATGAAGTAAAAAGCATCAGTGTGATGGTACTGCATGAGTCTTTACTTGTGTAATACCCGCACCCCAAGAGGTGGATTTTAAAAAATTGCAGTTGTGCAGGTACTACCCGCGCATCGTTAGTGTACAACCCACACGTCTAAGCATACCAGAGAGCAGAACATGACCATCAGGTCCATGCATGGGTCTCCACTAGAGCACAACCCATGCATCACACGAACCTCGAGAGACAGAAGTCAGAAGCATTAGGTCACTACATTAGTACTGCGTGGATTCCTACCGGCGCTATACCCACGCATTTGGCGCATCAAGATTGGCCACATCAACATTTCAGACCTATATTGTGGAAGCTTTTTTAAGGAAACATTTGTAAAAATAGCCACATTCCCACACACCATTTACATCACTCATTTTCTCTCTATAGATCTAGGATTTTCTTCTCTCTTCCAACACATAAAAACATCTTTTCACACTTCTTCTATCAGACTAACACTAACCCTAGAACTAGGAATCTCTCCCACCGATCTAAAACTATCTTATATTATCTACTGCAAAAGGCTACTAGGAGGTTGGATTCAAGCTTCAAGTTGGAGGATATCTTCATTGGTCTTCTCTTAGCTTTTGTTTTCTATTTAGCATGAAATATTCCACTAAGGGATTGATGTGAAACACTAGTGTTATTTGGGCTTTGTATTGAACCCTATTCATTACATTTAATCTATTAATTTTGTTTCACTATTTGCTTTAATTGATTTACAAACAAATGAGTATATGATTGTACATTCCTCTCTTTGCTTGTTTATGGAGAAATAATTTGAATAGTTGATTAGGTATACATCTACTTGGTCTTCTTAAGCTGTATTGAATGCAAGGGTCAAACAAGAGTACATCCCTTAAGTGAGAGACCCAGACTTTATAATTTCAATTTCTATCTAATCTCAAATGGGTAATCGAATCTTTAAATCTAGGTTGGTTTCTTGTGAGAGGTTAAGCATCAATACTATAGATCTAGGTTGGTAACTTTATAAAGAGATTAGTCCCTTAATTTGATAGATGTACATTCATGAACAATCACTTTTGGTGTCCAATATTTTACATCTAGATTTGACACTCATATGGGATATACAAACAATTCTACAGATCTAGATTGCTTATATTATAATATTGTACATTCATAAGAGTTTGTAAATTTCCCATAATTCCCTTGTTGGATCCGTTAATTCCTTAGTTCTTGTCATCTTATTTGAACACACATTTCTTATTAACTTAGTTGCATGTTAGATTAATTAACATAATCATAGGTTGCATTGTAGTTATTAACTTTCAAAACAACCATCTTTACCTTTACATGCTTTGTTTTAGTTTAATAGTAGTTAAGTAGTTTTAGTCATTTAATTTCCCTTTGCCTGTGGATGACTTGTCACTATACATGTTTACCCATTTTAAGAATATAACTAAGGACTTTATAAAAACTTTTGACCTACATTTTCTAACAACAACAAAATGTAGTCATCACTATCCCTTTAGCCACATACGGTCCTCAAAATCCACTATTTGAAAGAAAGTTTATAACCTAAGTTGACCTCAAGTCACGCCATTGTTTGTCACTAACCCTTTCACTCCACCCAACGTGCCTTTAATAGTGATCCTAGATCTACTACCTTGTGCACTAATCCATTGTGTCATAAAACTTAATGATCAATGAAGAGGTTAAACAACTTATGTGAAAATGTAGAAATATTCTAAAATGCAATTAATGTTAGGCTACACTAAGTGTTTATCTAGGAATATCAAGATGAAAACAAAAAATCAATCCTAGATATCAATATGTAAGTGTAAAAAGAAATAGATTTAGCTTGGGGGCAAAATGGTCATAAATGCTAGCTATCAATCAACAAGCAAACTAAACCAACATGCAAAACAAAAAACATAATCTAAACATGCTTAATCAATTGGACATGCAATTAATAAACAAAATAATTGTTAACCCTAGGCAAAGATGAATAAACAAAAAATATATGAGCTGTAGGACATTTTCAACTTGCCAAGATATGAAAGCTTGAAGACCCATGAGAAGATGATGCATGAAGGATGCTAGATGCATATAAGGTTTGTGTTTTGTTGAGTGAAAATCATGTCTTGGAGCTCTCTCTCTAGGTGTAAATTTCTCTCACTAAAAATATGATTTTTAGAGCTCTTAGAGAAATTGGAATAGAAGAAGATGCATTTACAAAGGAAAAAATGACTTGTTGGTGAAAAGATAAAATTGCCCTTAGTTGGGCGTTCGGCGGTTAGGAAGATCATTGTTCTAACCACCATTTGAACACAGCAAATTAGGTGTGATTCAGTTGTTAGGCTGATTGCCAATGCAATCACGGAATGAGAACAGAATCACCAGGTGTGATTCGATAGCCAGAACGGTGGTTAGCCATACCACCTATTCAACCGTAAAATGAAGACAAAGTATGTCTTCAAAAACGGTCCCATTCGACGGTTAGGATGACCGTCGATTAAGCCACCGATTACCTTTAGAGGGAATCCTCACCAGTTGATCAACGTTATAAAACAAAGCACTCCATCTTGCAAGCACATACATTTTCAATCAACAAACAAAAAATGAAATTCATAGAACACAACCACACTTAGAACTAACACCAAGGTGCATGTGTTAGAAGTGAAAAGAAAAACACACATATAAAAGATTGAAACACAAATGCAAGATAAGGCAGGCAAGAGTGTATGTGTGGGTGTGTGTGTGTGTGTGTGTGTGCAACTAGTCTCTTTAAAGAAGGCTAAGCAAGTGATATACCTTTGAAGTGCTCTTGAGCATAGAGATGCCATCGAAGATTGATCACGAACAGTGAGTCCTAATATACCCTTACAAGCAAATCCCCAATGTAGTTTGTCAACGAAATGTGCCAATCTAAATATGAGTAACTTACAATCTCCCCCTTGGCTATTTCGTGACAAAATCACCACTCACAATTTATCCTCACAAAACAATCAAAAACTAAAGGCCAATAAAGATAATTCTACATTACAAACCGATAAATAGATATTAGATCTTTAATTCCTTAAACATTTGTAGAACGATCCTTACAAAACATTGAAACTGCATTTTCCATGGCAAGTGTATGTGAGGTAATCAGAAGAGATAAAAATTAATCAATTTGCATAAAATAAAAAAAATAAGCAGCATGCAACAAGCAATGCAAATGCTCCCCCTAAATGGGTTAATCCCCCTCAACAAGTTAATCACCCCTAATATGCAACTCCCCTAATATGTAACTCTCCCACATAATATGCACTTTCAATAAACTTTAGACTACTCCCTCTTTTTGCCATGAGATGGGCAAAGGAGTATTCACCAGTCGGGTAACTTTAGCAGAAAAGGTTATTAGCATCAAAGATATGTGCATAATCATATACAACAACTTTATGCAACATAATAAATTGATAAAAAAGCAAGGAGATTTGAATTGAAAGAAATGTACGAGGTTATTGCTTTGGATGCAAGACATGGAACATCAAAGTTCAAGCAATGCTATTTGACAAAGCAAACATCAAAAGAGTTTTCAAAAAAATTCAAATCAATTTGCACCCTTTTGTCATAGGTAAACAAGATAGAGCTTTGAAAACTTTTAAGACACACAAGCAACTTTATCAATCCTTAATAGACAATCAAGACATGGATATAAAATCCTTGTTCATTGAATGGATATGAAATCCAAATTGATTGTTGTCTTGTTCAATAATTAAGAAGATAAACAAGGCTAAATTGGATAGGACATCCTTATTTATTGAATGGACATAAGGTCCTTACTAAGTTTTGTCTTGACAATTGTATTCACACACATTTGCACACAAATAACTCATGCATAATATTTAATCATGTCAAAATCAAGTTCACATGTCAATGAGATAAATTATAGGTCCATTAAGTGTACTACCCAATCAATTCTCTTAGTCCAAAAATGCATTTTAGAACATAAAAGTGTCATGGATTACAAACAAAGCAAAGACACACTTATTGGATAAAAAGGCATCAAATTATATATGTGTAACCAAGATTCTCTAGCAATTAATTAAGGAGATAAAGTTGATCAATTTTTTGCTAAATTAAATGATGCAATGTTGCTCTCTTTGCTTGAGTTCCCCTTATAGGATCAATCACCAAAGTGCATCAAGGCATATGACAAATCCCAACAGACCAAATAAGTGATTTGAACCTAGTTGAGTTTAAGGGCTTGGTGAATAAATCCACTAGTTGATCATTTGTGCCAACATGTTCAAGTGCAATGCATTTGTTTTCAACTAGCTCCATAATAAAGTGATGTCTAATATCTATATGATTAGTTCTAAAGTGTTGAACCGGATTCTTTGAAATATTAATGGCACTCAAGTTATCACAATAAAGGGCTTGAGTACCATGATCAAAGTCGTAATCTACAAGTAATTACTTCATCTAAAGGAGTTGTGTACAACCATTTGTTGGGATTATGCTCGACAGCAAGAGTATAATATTGTGTTTGACAACCTTTTCAGATTAATAAAGTGATTTCTAGTTTAACAAACCTTATAGCATTTGTAGCTTAATTATTATAATTGTCAAAAGTAAATAACTATAAGGTCAAAAGACTACGAGAAAAGAAGGATTGTTCATACATCTAGATATGTATGAAGTAGACACAATTCTTTAGTTAGTCTTGAATAATATTCACAACTTAAGATAAAGGTTGGGCGCCTTTATCTTGTCAAAGTTGTAGATTCTTTTGCTAGCATTTGAGTGGGATCAATTGTGTTATGATGAGTCCAAAATCATCAAAGTGTGGTGTCTCTAGGTAAAAGAATCTAGTGCACTCAGTGCATTGAATAGGATCACAAAGAATTACTTTATCTAGAACCGTCAATGGATAAAAGTTTTCACTAGAAGACAATCGGAGAGTCTATCTCAATCCTTAGATAAATGATAGACTTATTATTGAAAGTGTTATCATTTGAGCTATCAATGAGTACGATTATATAGCATAGTCTAGCCTCCATAGTTTGGTGGTATTCATTTGTTAATCGATAGAGGAATTCATTTATAGATATGGACATCGTGGCTCCATTTGTTAAATGAGAGTAGAATATCATCATACGGATGTTTTGAGGTATTGAATATAAAATATTAACATTAAGTTTTCAATAGTGTCTATTAAAACATGGCTTCTGGACAAGTCAAAGTATCAAAGTTCAAAATATGGTCATATGAGTAAATATGATAACTTGGAGAGCTATAGGAGGTATATGAGCTCTTGGCGATTACTGGTATTCTTCACGAGGATACATTTTCTCCATTAAGATTGTTTAGGGTATGAATGAGAAATATTAACTTATTCTATCATTATTTAAGAGTTCAATTTTAGTTATTTAGTGAATGAACTAAAATTAATAGATCGGACCTAAGTGAATCATTTGTTGATTATGATTGGGTCGTGTCTATTGGAGCTTATATTTAGATAGTCCGCCAAGATCCCTAATCCACACGAACTTGTATGGATCATTTGATATATTCTACCAGACCAATTTAGGGGTCCATCCAGAATTGTATTGAGGCATGTGGACTTGTTTCTTTTTGTAAGAATGGGTCTTATTCATATGTGGACATTTTATTAAGGTCCAATGGATTTAATAAAATAGAAAAAATAATATAATGGTCCATATAATAGAATGGGTCTTGTTCACATGGGTATTGTTTAGCTTAATTATATTACTTTTAATTTATTATTTAATTAAATGAAAATTAATTAATTTGGCAATTAATTAATTACTTAATTAAATGTCAAAATCTTTTTTTCTAGTAGGAGATGGTCTCCTAATATTATATTATTGTTGCTAGTATAATTAATATTAAAGATTTTATTTGATAAGTAGATAAATAGATAAATAGAAAGAATTATTTATTTAGTCAAAATTGGAAAACTTTAATATAGTTACAAATATACTATTTGAGTTGGATTAGGAGTCTTGGTGTAGGAAATAATTCTTTTTGGAAAAGGATTCTTGGTCACCAAGTAAATCCACCTAAGGATAGGATTCTTGCCCATCATGTAAATCCTTCTTAGGAAAGGATTAAGTCTCCTAAATTTAATATAAAGAGAATTCGACCAACCCTATATATTTTAGGGCAAGGAATTCGGCCATGATATATATATATATATTTGGCTTACATAATTTTGACCAAGTGGTGAGAATTTTTTAAAGAGAATTCGGCTGCCATAGAATTTTGGGAGAAAATTTATTTTTGCTATACAACAAAATTCGATCAACTTATAGAAACAGGGTGAGATTCGACAAAGAAAAAAAGGAAGAAAGAACGTTTAGTTTTCGATAGTACACTAGTAGCCTTTACATTCAAAGGTTTTTTGTACAACATCGAATCAAGGGTTCACGCGAGTTTCAATCAAATTGATTGATAATTCACAAGTGACCTAACGTTCTTTGTTTTCTTCTTGGAGGATTATGATGACTAACAAAGAAGAAGATTTTGTTTGTTTCCATCCTCAGGTATACAATTAAAGAAAGAGAGCCTACACTCCTAGGTGATTCACGTTCGTGATTGGATTGGAAGATCTTGCGGATTCAATTCGGTGCTTGTTCAATCATCACGAGAAAAAGGTACGACACTTTTAATATGCATCAATATATCTAGGGTTAAGGTTCTTGTTATTTAAAAGGGAAAAAATTTATTTATACTTAATTTATAAATTTTCACGCTTCTGTTGTGTGATTTTTCCTACAATTGGTATCAAAGCCAGGTTGTACCATTGATTAATTGATATATGTGTACATGAATCCCTAATTTATTGATTTTTCACGCTTCCGTTGCGCGATTTTCCCTACAGCATTGTGGTAGGTACATTTATGTACCTATTTCAGGCTCGTTCCTAACTTTTATTCTTGGTTTCAAGCATTTTTGTGTATATAATCTGTGTTTGAGCCTTGTGTAGGTTTATTTCCCTAAAGTTAGGTGTTTGAGCTTAAAGTGAAACTTTGATGTAAAGGAGGGGGAAAAAGCTGAATTTGAGATGGCTTATAATGAATATCTTACTTGCAAATGCCATATCTCCCTCTTAAATTGAACTAGGTGTCTAACCAGATGTTTTCGGAAAGTCCTATGAGTCTAGTTTTCATGAAACTTTATAGATAAGGATTCCAAAATTTCTAGTAGAAGTTACGCCAATTTCAGTGACTAGTGCAAGAAGCAAAAAAAATCTACTATATGGAACTGTCATTTCTAACTCATAGATTGAAGTAGCAGATCCATTCCAGAGCCTACTACGAGTTGGAACCACGAGTTAGACCTAGCATATTGATGTCCCATCCTACTATGAGTTGGAACTACGAGATTGAAGTCACAGAGGTCACTCACAAATGTTTTCTAGAGCCTACTACGAGTTTAAACTGTGAGTTAGACCTAACAGTATGTAGTAGCACTCTCAACTTCGAATCACTCAAATCAAAGTTCAAATGAAAAATTTATGGTGTTTGGAAGGTGAAAAAATATAGAGAGAATTTCTGCACACTTGTTTGAATTTCTTCTTAGAATGAAATGTGAGAAGGAAAGAGTTTATAAAGGAGAGAGAAAGAAAGAAGCAAATGGAAAAAAATGCCCCTCTTTTTTATTGCTTCCCTGAGATGGCACATGGGCATCTTGGGGCAACAAGGTCGTGAGGCCGAGATGGCCACACGCCATCTCAGGCTTGCACACCTCCATGGCCTTTGGCCATGGTGCAATCCCCTCGAGCTTCCCCTGCGTTCTTCGACCGTTCTCTGGCCTTCAAACTTGGAATTCGAATCCATTTACGTATTATAAACTATAACTCTCACACGGACATGGAAATATAATATACTCATCCCAAAAAATAATAATTCAACTCGATATATGAATACGAAGACAATGTATGTAACATGAGTTGAAAATGTAGTATATTTTGACTTAGAACTTGAAATCAATAGTATGAGTAACCGAAATGACCGGAACTCAATCAAGAATGATTTAAGACTAAATTCAAGTTCAATATCCATGTTATACAAATATATACACACACAAACACAATTAACACTAGAATGCAAACTACATAGAGATAGTTTCCAATCATGCATATTCCAAAACATGTTATTTCCAAACCAATGCATGAGCATTCATCTTCAAAGTGTCTGAATGTGTTATACATGGTGCACAACGATGCAGGGACACATATGAATGAATTGTATGTGTGTGCCTATAATGGTGCACAACGATGTAGGGACACAAATGTATGAATTGTGTGTGTG
The DNA here is from genome assembly GCA_032871835.1 of Dipteronia dyeriana. Taxonomy (NCBI): domain Eukaryota; kingdom Viridiplantae; phylum Streptophyta; class Magnoliopsida; order Sapindales; family Sapindaceae; genus Dipteronia; species Dipteronia dyeriana. Next base: position 107,517,423 of record CM065300.1, on the reverse strand, counting down.
TGCCTAAGCCTTGTAAGAGAAAGATAAGGTCTTAGAATACCTTTGTAGAACCAAATTTCATCCATTCTCTTTGAAGACTTAAAACTTGCTTTGACTTTTTGTTCATCATTCTTTGAAGCTTGAATCTTTTTGAACCTAAAAAACTAAGTCATTACAAGTAAACATCATTTTGGTATGGAATTAATGCCAACACAAACTAAAACCTAACAATCTCCCCCTTTGGCAAATTCCATGTCAAAATACCTATACTTTTACTACAAATATAAAAATGAAGATAGGTCACAAAATCACTCCCTCACAATACAATAAGTAAGATTCCTATAACTAATCTTCACCAACTCTTGAACTTCATCTTGATCTTCTCTTTAAGCAACCTACAAATCATCTCAAAGCACAATGCATATACAAGAGAAAAACAACAAATGGCAACATATAATATGGATAAGAATATACAATTAAGTCCATAAATACATATATCTCCCCCTCAATACATGCCAAAATTTAAGTATTCTTAACCAAATCTTAAGATTAAATATTACAAGCCATTGAAAGTTCAAAAGTTCACCAAAACAACATAAAAAGGAAACTAAGTAACTAGGAACTCTAGCAACTCTTTCTCCCCCTTTTTGACATGAAATGATGCCAAAAGGTAAGAAACATACCATGAGACTCAAATACTAGCTACTAGATCCACCAAAGAAAGATGTGTGTGTAGTTGACCTAACATAATACTTGAGAGGTTGTCTTGAACTTGAGGCAATACGCTCCTTCAACTCTTTTATTCTAGCATCTTGTTTTTTAACTATAACACTAAGCACATCAACCTTCTTCTTCAAATGTAAAGCCCAATCCGAAAGAATATTTATGCTAGTCTCTTGACAATCAACTTGTTAACTACTAAATAGTCCAAAAGTATCACATGTCTTACCCTTAACTTTATATGACATGTATGACACACGTTTATCATAATATTTTTCAAGGGTTGTACCAACACATCATCTCCTATACTCTTAACACCATGAGCTAAACACAAAGAAGTTATAAACCCTGGTAATGCAAGCTTCTTATCTTCTCTAGTTGAGAAAGTCGCATTATCTAAATAAAACATAAGTAAACCCCAAGGTTTATAGGTTGATTAGTCACCAAGGCATATACTATTTTGATATTGTCTTTATTTAACTCGGTTTAATTCGAACATCCAATAATATTAGTGCAAATGAATAGATGCCAAAATGCACTTGCCTTAGTTAACTCATGTTGACTTATATATGCTCTACCTTTCCACTCAAAAAAAGCATTGTCACATAGAGTTCTATCTATGATATTAAGATTCTCAATGACATCAACATCTAGAAAGTTTGAATCTATATCATTAGATAACCCAAGAAACTTGTTAATTTTTTTCGGGTTAACTCTAAACACAACACCCCTAATCTCCATCAAAGCATCCAATAAGGTGGCACTCTCTCTTTATTCATGATAAAACTCTCTAACAAGAGTATCATTTACTATTCCTTACATGCTCACCCAAGATTCCCAATTCCTATCCTTAATGCATTTAAGAACATAAGAATCTTTACATTTACCTAAGTCAATGCCACTCTCTTGAAATATCTTCTTAGTTGCAAACATTTCTAAATCCTTTGACCTTGAAGCTTTGGATCTCTTTGAGCTAGACTTGGCTTTCACAATGGGATTCGATTGATTTCCACTCCCGGTAACCTTAGTTATTCCAATTTGTTCTTGTGATAAAAGATGCTGTTAGGATTATGCTCGATAGCAAGAGTGTAACAGTGTAATTAACAATCTTTTTCATATGAATAAAGTGATTTCTAGTTTAACAAATCTTATAGCATTTATAGTTTCATTTTTATAATTGTCAAAAGTAAATAATCATAAGGTCAAAAGACTATGAGAAAAGAAGAATTGTTAATATATCTTGATATGTATGAGGTAGACACAATTCTTTAGTTAGTCTTGAATAATATTCATAACTTAAGATAGAAGGTTGGGCGCCTTTATCTTGTCAAAGTTGTAGATTCTTTTGCTAGCATTTGAGTGGGATAAAATGTGTTATGATGAGTCTAAAATCATCAAAGTGTGGTGTGTTTGGGCTAAAGAATCTAGTCTACTAGGTGCATTGAATATGATCAACATGAAATACTTTATCTAGAACCGTCAATGGATAAGGGTTTTCATTTGAAGACAATCGGAGAGTCTATCTTAATCCTGAGATAAATGATGGACTTATGGTTGCAAGTGTTGTCATTTGAGCTATCAATAAGTACGAATATATAGCATAATCTATCCTCGATAGTTTGGTGGTATTCATTTGTTAATCGATAGAGGACTTCATTTATAGTTATGGACATCATGGCTCCATTTATTGAATGAGAGTAGAATACCATCATATGGATGTTTTGAGGTATTGGATATTAAATCTTAACGTTAAGCTTTCAATAGTGTCTTTTGAAACATGGCTTCTGGAAAAGTCAAAATATCCAAGTTCAAAATGTGGTCATATGAGTAAATATGGTAATTTGGAGAGCTATATGCGGTCTATGAGTTCTTGGCGATTACTGGTATTCTTTACGAGGATACACTTTCTCCAATAAGATTGTCTAGGGTATGAATGAGTAACATCAACTTATTCTATCTTTATTTAAGAGTTCAATTTTAGTTCTTTAGTGGAATGAACTTAAATTAAATAGATTGGACCTAAGTGAATCATTTGTTGATTGTGATTGGGTTGTGTCTATTGGAGCTTCAATTTAGATGGCTCGCCAAAATCCCCAATCCATACGAACTTGTATGGATCACTTGATATATTCTACCGGACCAATATGGGTCCATCTAGAATTGTAATAAGGCATGTGACGTTGTTTCTTTTTGTAAGAATAGGTCTAGTTCACATGTGGACTATTTATTTAGGTCCAATGGTTTTTATAAAATGAGAAAAATAATATATGGCCTTTATACTAGGTATGGGCGGCAATGGCTATGGATAATAGCTTTAATATATTATTTTTATTTTATTATTATTTAATTAAATGGAAATTAATTAATTTGTTGATTAATTAATTATATAATTAAAAGTCAAAATCTTTTCCTATTAGGAGATGGTCTCCTAAAACTATACTTTTGTTGGTAGTATAGTTAATGTTAAAGACTATATTTGATAAGTAGATAAATAACTATCTAATCTAATTAGGAAGTCTTTAATATGGTTACAAACACACTATTGAGTAGGATTAGGAGTCTTGGTGTAGGAAAGAATTCTTTTTGGAAAAGGATTCTTGGTCACCAAGTAAAACTACTTAGTGGTAGAATTCTTATTTGAAAAGGATTCATAACCACCAAGTTAATCTAACTAAGGATAGGATTCTTGTCCATCAAGTAATCTTTATTAGGAGAGATTAAACACTCCTAATCTACTTCAAACAAGGGAATTTCTTTCATCACATGTATAAGATAGGTTAGGATAGATTTCCTTCTAGATAAGGATTCTAACTACAAAATAAATCCACCTAAGGAAAGGATTATTGCCAACCAAGTGAATCCTTCTTAGGAAAGGATTTATGAACCTATATATATGTGGATGATAAATTCAACCAGCCCTAAGGCACTTAGAGGTAATATCGGCCAAGCTTTATTTGAGAAAGAAAAAGTTTCGGCCATCACAAGAATTTTGAGGGATAAAAATCTGATTTTACTCTAGACAAAATTCGATCATCTCTCATCAATAGTGTGTGAATTCAGCCAAGTAGAGAAAAAAGGGGAACATTTTTGTATTCGATAGTATACTAATATCCTTTACATCAAAAGGGTTTTGTGTACAAGATCGAATCAAGGTTCACGCGATTTACAATCAAATTGATTGATAATTCACAAGTGACCGAACGTTCTTGGAATTTTCTCTTGGAGGATATTGTAACTAACGAAGAAAAGATATTTGCTTTGTCTTCATCCTCAGGAATACAATTTAAAGAAAGGGAGCCCACACTCCTAGGTGATTCATGTTCGTGATTGGATTGGAAGATCTTGCGGAATCAATTCGGTGCTTATTCAATCGTCATGCGAAAAAGGTACGATACTTTTATATACATCAATTAATCTATGGTTAAGGTTCTCGTTGCAAAAAAGGGAATTTTTTAATACGTAAACCCTAATCTCATTTTTTCTCACGCTTCCGCTGTGTTTCTGTTTTTTCCCTACAGATGCTATATACATACAACAAAAGTGAGTGAAAGACAAAACAAGCATATTAGTCACAAATATATAAACAAAGACATATGACTTAAGAATGAATCATCATGCAAGACATAGATAGTGAGTAATATCTTACAAGTATCATCAAGTAAAAATATGGCAACATGTAACAAAATAAAGCATGTGAACATATCATAAAGGAGAACAATGTCTAGCATACAATGCTCCCCCTTGATAAATGCTATAACTAAAATCAATGATAGCATAAAGTTCACAAAGATGTTTACACAATCACACATTCAAGAAATTTGAAGAAATATCAACAAAATAAGCTTCATATGCTAAGAGAGATACACAAAGATTTTTCAAGTTCTCTCATAATTCTTCAACAATTGCTAAAATATCATCGTACTCATAAACAAAGTGTGTGTGTGAGAGATATGCTTCAAATATATGTCAAGAAGTAGTTTGATAATCAACATGCAAACAATTTCCAACAACTATTAATCTTCAACTTTTTCCATAAAAAGTCAAACCGATTATCATCCGAATTTTTTTGCTTTTAAGAGAATATATTTCAACATATGAGCGTGTGTGTACATGTGGCTCGTCATCCCATTTTTGTTTTTCAACCTGAGCTCATTTGATTTTCAACCAAACTTCTTTTTAAGCCTTCCTCATTTTCTTTTTAGGCTTTGAATCAAAGATTTTTTTTATATGATTTCATTTCAAAACTTCTTTGATTTTTCCATTTTGTTTACATAAACAAAAATCACTTCATGACGACTTTCACTCATTACAATGGTGTAGCTCTTTCCAACATTGGGTAGCTTTAACAACCAATGTGTGTAGCCCTTTTCATGAAAGTGCTCGTTGAGTTCTATGTAATTGCCGAAGCAAAATGGATATCCAATGTTTACATATTAGTAAACTCAACCTACTAGCAAAACATATAAGAGAAGCAAGATGCAATTTTTTGAAACCAAAATTTTATGGCTCATTAGCACATGATCTAAGAGCAATAAGTAGAGACTTATTCAAGATCATTACTTCTCTAATGAGTAGCTTTCAAAGAATATGAAGCTCATATTTTCAAAAGTAATGCCACTCAATATACCATACACAAACAATCATCAAAGTTAAGATCAATGTGAACAATATCACTATTAGATCCTAAAATAGCAAATATCAATGAGAACCATATGTATGCTATACAAAATTCTCTAATATGACATGCTATGAGATGTGTATCAAAAATTGAGTCAAAAGATGAATATCTAACAGAACATGCATTAGAGTATAGAGATACCTTTTTGCACATTATATTCACCAAATATCATACTTCCGCTCTTTTTATGAGCACTCTTGCCTTGAATGTCCTGATGACACCAAGTTTACGATGTTTCACAACAAGAGTATAAAAAGCATAATATCTCAACTCAATTAACACATATAACAAAAGAACTTCTCTAAAGTTAATCAACAAATTTTGACCATCATAACAAACATGATGTGAGATAACCAAGTTCATATCAATACATGGAGTATTTGAAGCTAGCAAGCAAGAATTCTCAACACAATTGATATATAGCCTCAAAGCTATCTCACATGTGCTTCTTATTTTGATTATAAGAGCACTCACCCTTGAACCACTTGTTCTTGGGTATACCTACACAAACATTTCCAATATCATCCTGACAACAATGTTAAATCTAGAGTAAAGTCCTTTAATGACTTGATAAACAAGAATATCATTAACAAGAATATCATTAACACACTCTTCGTTAACATTTTCAACACAAGCTTTGTCAAGTTGAACAAGATTAATATTCTTTCTACTCCATAACTTCTTCTCATGCTTAGCAAACTTATCATGTTTTTCAACTTTTAAATCCTCAGCATGTTCAAGTTGAAGTTTAATCTCATTATCCCTAGATTCGTTTCCTAATTTTCATTTTTCAATATCTATAACACCTAGGCTTAATGTGACCTATTGTGTTGCAATAATGGCAAATTGGAATAAAAGATGAGATTGTACCTTTTGGAGTTGAACTAGCTTCACTAGGAGTTTGCAAAGATACCTTGTTCGCCAACTTCTTCTTAGCTTTTGATATTCTCTTCTTGTATGGTTTCTTATTAATCAAGACTTCATCAAAGTGTGTAAAAAGTGGTGCTTCCAAGAGATCCTCTTCAACTACCAAGTCGTCTTCACCACTATGAGAGTTAACAAGATTCCAAACACTAGACACACTAACCGAATCATTTACTATGTCCTTGATAGCCTCTTTAGCCGTGTCTATCTCTTCCATCAATTCTTGTTCTCTCATCTTCAAAAAAGATATCACATTATCCTTCTCAAGGTTTATCTTTTCAAGTTCACTAAACTTCTTTATAATATCACCATTTTCTCCAAGAAGTCTACGAGTAACAACCACAAACTTATCTAGTTGCTTATTGATCAAATCATCCTTCTCAACTACTTCTCTTTGAGCATTATCTCTAGCTTCTTCAAGCTTTTCTATCTTTTTTAACAACTCAAGATTAGTTGGAATGAAACTAGAGCTTCCATGATGATTTGCATTAAAGTTCTTGTTCAAAGATATTGTACCATCAACATCTAGTGGAGAATGAGAAGCCGTTAGAGTTATAAAGTTGCTCACCAACTCTTCATCACTTGAAGACTCACTACTAGAGCTCTCATTGTCACTAGAATTGTCATCACTCCAAGTAGCCGCCAATACATTGCCTTTCCTGTCTTTCTTAGATGGATTCTTGGTGCACTCACTAGCAAAGTGACCAAAACCATGACAATTATAGCATTGAACCTCTTTCTAGTTCATGGCTTGACTATTCTTCTCAATCATTGGAGATAATGTTCTCTTTACTCCCTTTTCCTTAGAAGACTTGCTTCTAGGCTCGGCATTCTTATTTAGAAACTTCTTGAACCTTCTAACCAAAAGAGCCATCTCTTTATTTTAATCATCTCTCTCCTTCTCAATATCATTGAGAGCGATTCCCTTAGTTTTAATCTTTGGCTTCAAGCACATCTCATAAGTTTGGAGAGACCCAAGCAACTCATCGATGTTCATACTATCCACATCCTTGCTTTCCTCAATGGTCGTCACCTTTGATTTGAATCTCTTAGGAAGAGACGTAAGGATTTTTCAATTTAAACGCTCTTTTGAGATAGGTACTCCAAGTGCTTGACATTGGTTAGCTATGTTAAGAAGCCGGAATTGGAAGTCTTCAAACTTTTCTTATTCACTCATAATTAAACCTTTAAATTGTGATGCCAACATTTGAAGCCTCGATTTCTTCACTGCTAAGGTTCCTTCATTAGTAACTTGAAGAGTATCCCAAGCTTCCTTTACAGATTCAAGATTTTGAATATAAGAGAATTGATGCCCATCAACTTCTCCAAAGATGGCATTCATAGCACGATGGTGCCATTTAGCAACCTTAAACTCATTTGTTGTCCATTCATTCATTGGCTTGAGTATCATGGTTCCATCCTCTTGAACCTTGGTAGGAGGACTATAACCTTCTTCAGCTACCATCTAAGCCCTTTCATCAATAAAGTGGATGTAGGCTTTCATCCTCAATAGAGTGGATAGTGGCCTACTATTTGAGGCTCTCTCCGACATTACATCATCTTGTAAACCCATGACTTCAAACGCCTTGCAAAAACCGTGAATTGTATCACCCCGAACTAAGACTAAGTGCCATCTAGTGTCCTGTTCTGATACACATTGAAAATACAAACAAGGTTAAATGATCAAGGCTAACCTAAAGGGATGGTGAATAGGTTAGACACCTTTTTCGGCTCCTTTAGAAACAAACAAAAGTTTGTCCCTATAGATTGCTTGTATCACAATATATATATAAATTAAAGACAGTTAATCAATATATAAAACAAGTAATTGTAACACATACACAATCTATATTATAGAAAGGAAGTCAACATACATAAAGAGTTCTATACATAATACAAATACTAGAGAGATAGGGATAGAGAAAAGTTGACACAAGATATAACGTGGTAAACCTCCAAAGAGGAAACATCCACGGGCTAGTAGCCACCGGCAAACAAAATCCACTAGTAGATAAAACAAGTACAATCTCTCAAGTGACCTCTTCACCTAGAAACTACCCTCTTATCCTATTTTAGAAGTTGTCGCCCTATGCTCAACGATCTGAGGCCTCACACCTTATGTCAAGACTTCCTTGCTCACCTTATCTGGATCCTCACGACCCGAGGCAAGACTTCTTTCTCAACTAAGTCCTCACGACACTAGTCAAGACTTTCTCACTCACCTATCTGAGTCCTCGGAACTCTATGCAAGACTTCTTACTCTACTATCTGAGTCCTCTCGACTCTAGCCAAGACATCCTTACTTGAAAATCCAAGACCTGTCGCCTCTTGCCAAGACTTCTTGCTCAACACCATAGGTCTCGCACCTATTGTCAAGACTTCCTTCTCACAAGGCATCTAGGTGATCAAGAATGCAAAACAAAAACAAGCACGCAATATAGAATGCTATGATCAACACATCCTATGGTAAAATACTAGACATGAGCATGAATGCATAAATCACATATAGTCTAGTTAATCATGCATGCATAATCAATCTAGATCAAGTAATATATGTTCAATAATAATCACAACCTAGATACATGCATAGATTCAAACTTGAATCACAAGATATGTTAAAAAAATCACAAGATCAAGTTTAAATCACACAAACCAAAAACATGCTAAAATCATATGACAAAGTCAATTAGATTTAAGCTAAAGTTCTAGAGCGTATTCCTAATCATAGATTCAACAAAACACATGAATAGCTTAAAAGAATATAAGCACAAGTATTATGTGAGAATTTCGGCCAAGAGAGCCTAATACATGTGAGGAACTATTTTTTCATAAAATCAATCAATCAAAGATCATCAAATAGTCCTAGAATCAAAGCTAGCAAAATACAATCCCAAACATGTGAAACATAGGCAAAATCAAAACCTAACTCAACATGAATGATTTCAATTGAAACTCAATCTAGCTTTGTAAGAGTTCAAAACTCAAATAAAAATGCTTACAATATACAAATATATGTTGAAGAAGAAAACCAGAGGCAATTGACCAAGTTTTAAATGAAAACTTTGACAGAAAATCAATACCTTAGTTGATTTAGGTGCAGTCCCATTTTTGTGTGTTTAGACTCCAAAAACAGTAAGAAAACTCACTCAAACCTTCAGAGAAAAGATGGAGGATGAATAGACAAACACTCTCAACTTTGAATCACTCATATCGGAGTTCAAATGAAGAAGTTATGGTGTTTGGAAGGTGAGAAAATGTAGAGAGAAAATTTCTGCACACTTGTTTGAATTTCTTCTTAGAATGAAATGTGAGAAGGAAAGAGTTTATAAAGGAGAGGGAAAGAAAGAAGCAAATGAAAGAAAATTCCCCTCTTTGTTATTGCTTCCCGAGATGGTGCATGGGCATCTCGGGGCAGCAAGGTTGTGCGGCCGAGATGGCCACGTGCCATCTCGGGCTTGCACACCTCCATGGCCTTTGGCCATGGTGCAATCCCCTCGCACTTCCCTCGCGTTCTTTGACCGTTCTCCGGCCTCGAACTCAGAATTCAAATCCGTTTGTGGATTACACACCGTAACTCTCACATGGAGATGGACATATAAGATACTCAATCCAAAAATTAATAATTTGACTCGATATATGAATACGAAGACAATGTATGTAACATGAGTTGAAAGTGTAGTATCTTTTGACTTAGAACTTGAAATCAATAGTATGAGTAACCAAAATGACCGGAACTCAAGTTCAATATCCATGTTAAACAAACATATACACACACAAACACAATTCACACTAGAATGCAAACTATATAGAAATAGTTTCCAATCATGCATATTCCAAAACATGTTATTTCCAAACCAATGCATGAACATTCATCTTCAAAGTGTGTGAATGTGTTATACATGGTGCACAACGATGCAGGGACACATATGAATGAATTGTATGTGTGTGCCTATAATAGTGCACAACGATCCAGGGACACAAATGTATGAATTGTGTGTGTGTGCCTAAGCCTTGTAAGAGAAAGATAAGGTCTTAGTATACCTTTGTAGAACCAAATTACATCCTTTCTCTTTGAAGACTTAGAACTTGCTTTGACTTGTTGTTCATCCTTCTTTGAAGCTTGAATCATCATGAACCTGAACAACTAAGTCATTACAAGTAAACATCATTTTGTAATGGAATTAATGCTAACAATAACTAAAACCTAACAAACTTGGAGAGCTATAGATGGTCTATGAGTTCTTTTGTGGAATGAACTAAAATTAAATAGATCGGATCTAAGTGAATCATTTGTTGATTATGATTGGGTTGTGTCTATTGGAGCTTGAATTCAGATAGTCCGCCAAGATCCCCAATCCACACAAACTTGTATGGATCACTTGATATTCTCTACCGGACCAATTTAGGGTGCCATCTAGAATTGTATTGAGGTATGTGGACTTGTATCTTTTTGTAAGAATGAGTCTAGTTCACATATGGACTTTTTATAAAGGTCAAATGGATTTAATAAAATAAGAAAATAATATATTGGCCTATTTATATATGTTGGGCGGCAAGGCTATTTGGAATAGCTTAATTATATTATATTATTTTATTATTTACTTAAATGGAAATTAATTAATTTTTTAATTTAAAGTCAAACTCTTTTTCTATTAGGAGATGGTCTTCTAATATTATACTGTTGTTGGTAGTATAATTGATATTAAAGACTATATTTCATAAGTAGATAAATAAAAGAAATTATTTATCTAATCAAATTAGGAAGTCTTTAATATGGTTACAAATACACTATTGAGTTGGATTATGAGTCTTGGTGTATGATAGAATTCTTTTTAGAAAACGATTCTTAACAACCAAGTAAATCCTTCTTAGGAGAGGATTTGGTCTCCTATATATACTACTTGTAAATTTCGACCAAGCATGATTTTTTGGTGTGAGAAGTTGTTTTTTATTTGTTTTTTTATTGTTATAAAAAAAACTTTGTCCAACTCGTTGTGTGAAGAATTCGGCCAAGCATAGAGAATAGAGGGAAAGTTTTTGTTTTCGATAGTACACTAGTATCCTTTGCATCAAAAGGGTTTTGTGTACAACATCGAATCAAGGTTCACGTGAGTTTCAATCAAATTGATTGCTAATTCAAAAGTGATCGTATGTTCTTGGTTTTTCTCTGGGAGGATTATTGTGACTAACAAAGAAGAAGACTTTATTTGTTTCTATCCTCAGGTATACAATTTAAAGAAAGGGAGCCCACACTCATAGGTGATTCATGTTCGTGATTGGATTGGAAGATCTTGCAGATTAAATTCGACGCTAGTTCAATCGTCACAAAAAATAGAGGTACGATACTTCTTATATACATCAATTTATCTAGGGTTAAGGTTCTTGTTATTTAAAGGGAAATTTTTTTATATATGCAAACCCTAATTTTCTAATTTTCTCACGCTTTCGTTGCGTTTTGAACCGTTTTTTCCCTACAATTGGTATCAGAGTCTAGTTGTACCCTTGATTAATTGATGTATGTGTACGTGAATCTTTTTCTTTTTATTGTATATATGCATGTTTTAGAAAGAGATGACACTCTAGGTATTCGCATATATATTTACATTGGAATGTATGGATATATATATATATATTTATATGTTTTATATATGGTTTGTTATTGCTCAATTTTGGTCATAGAATTTCAATGTATTTTGTTTTGGGATTGTAACAAGAAGGGTGGTCTATCATCGCCATAATTTCCTTCTTGGTAGTTGCTAAGGTTTTTTTTTTTTTGTTGTTGTAATAAAAAAAAGCTGCACTATTGTAATAAAAAAAAATTGCAGTATTTTTTTTATTCATAATTCTTCTTTAATACATTCAAGTATCGAAGACTCAAAAGTTTGAAGAATTGGAAGCAACCGGAACAAGTTTGGGACTATATGAGCCGTAGCAACAAACGTGCGTGCGAAGAGCACAAAACCACGTTTGTTGTGGCATGGGCTGCGCACGGCAGCCCTATGGAAGCCATGGGCTGCGCATGAGTTTGTGGTATGTGCACACCCATGGGTAAGGGCCAAGTGTGCATGCGTCCATGGGAGGCAGCCGAGAGAGTCTGGACAATGAAGGTCGCTTGAAGACTTGTTCGCCGAGAAAGGAGTTTTTGTATTCCAAGACATATGTAATTTACTTGTTTTTCCATGATGGACCAAAATTGTAGCTATTTATATTTTTGTAAATATTGCAATGTTTGTCATTGTTTGATAACATGTCATATAGAATAGGAGTACCACTCATATATCTCTTTTGGTATACACATGCATTGAATGGTTTAATTATCTAAATTAGCATCTGATAACTTGGTAAATCATTCTTTGGAATTCGATCACACGCCTTAAACAATTGAGTGGGAGAAGGTGTTTCGGAACACCTATGGCCACCAAGTTTAGTTGAGCTTTATGTTTCATGAATAACCTCCCAAGAGGTATTCATGAATGGAATTTAGCAGGATACTTATTTACAATGATAGACTAGACAATTAGCCCAAACGATATCTACTCCCAAAGGAGGGATATTCGTGAGGGATTATATTAAAGGTCGATAACTTGGTAACACACTCAATGTAATTTTATTAATGTCCTCCTAAGAGTTATTGTTAATAAAATTGCAAGGCTAAATAGAAAACGTTGGTTGTTATGTTAACAATTAGGTGGGACCTAGTCTAACTAATAAATGGTGCTTACTCCCAAAGGAGGCGTGACATTTATGGGTGTTGGATCACCGTTGAATTTTTACGATTGAATTATTTTATTTAATTCAAGATAAATATTCAAACTTGCTATATCATGATTGTTTTTTTATAAAATTTTTGTTATTAAAAAAAAATCATGACCCCATCCCTAATCAATATCCTAAAATATACTTTAACTGATGATAAGTATTATGTCACATGAAAAAGGAATATTGGGTTTTTTTTGCAAGTTGAAAAGTATAAGTTCATTCTGTATATTCTTTAACCACCAAACTAATGAATCTACTCAGGAGCAAAGAGATGAGTATCAGTAGTGGAAGTCTTTAGATGAGATGGCTAAATGTACGTTACATTATGGCCATCATCTCCAACGTGTTGCAACAGCAACATGAATGAATGGAGACTGCTGCCGATATTATGTTGTCTCTAGACAGGGATTCATATGGTTTGTAAAGTTGCTACAGTTAAGACCTGTTAGAAAGGTAAGAAACAATAGAGGAAAAAGCAACTTGGTCCTTCTTAGAAGAAGACCAAGAAAGTAACCAAGATCAAAGGGAAGTGTTTCCTTTGTGGTGAAAAGGGTTAAAGGAATAGACTGAATAAGAATGAATAAGAATGAATTCAACTTGCATTTTGGCAAATGAGCGTTGGTGTCTACTAGTGTAGTGGGAGATATTAGAATTAATTTAGATTCTAGTAGGCATTTAGATTTAATAAACGTTTATTATGTACCTCAATTCAAGAGGAATTTAATTTCAGTTTTTTATTTAAATAAATTTGGTTATTCGGCTACTTTTAATAAAGTTTAATTATTAGTAAGAATGAAAAAATTATTTGCAAATGTACATTGGAAAATGGTTTATTCTATTTGCATGGAAATATCTCTCACTTGTTAGACACTGAATCAATGGAACCTAATCATAAAAGAGTAAAATTATCAAAAGATGAAACCTGCCTATGGCATTTGCGCTTAGGTCATATTAACCTTAGTAGGATTAAAAGATTGGTAAGTGATGCACCTCTAAGTGACTTAAAGGTTGATGATCTACCAACTTGTGAATCTTGTTTGGAAGGTAAAATGGCCAAAAGGTCGTTTACGACCAAAGGCCCCAAGAGCCATCGAATGTTTAGGATTGATACACACTGATGTGTGTGGACCTATGAGCATTCAAGCTAGAGGTGGATAAGAGTACTTCATCACTTTCATGGAAGATCACTCAAGATTTGGCTATGTGTATCTCATGAGACATAAGTCGGATGTTTTTGATATGTTCAAAGCATTTAAAGATGAAGTAGAAAATCATATTGATAAAAATCTTGAGGTCTGATCGTGGTGGAGAATATCTATCTTGTGAGTTTCAGCAATATCTTATTGATAATGGGATAATTTCTCAGTTTTCTGCACCAGACGCACCTCAACAAAATGGGGTGGCAGAAAGGAGAAATATAACTCTTTTGGATATGGTCAAGTCTATGTTGGGTTATTCAACGCTTCCTAATTCTTTGTGGGGATATGCTTTACAAACCATACTACATATTATAAATGATGTACCATCTAAGTCGGTTCCTAAAACACCGCATGAGTTGTGGACCGAGCGAAAGACTAGTTTACAACACTTAAGGATATTTGGATGTCTTGTGAACGTGTTAAAAGAAATGATAGAAATTATAGAGTCTGGTTCATAAACATGCATATTTGTAGGGTATCCAAAAGGAACAAAAGGATATTATTTTTATAGTCCTTCAGATCTTAAAGTATTTGTTTCGAAAAATGCTAAATATTTGGAAAAGAACTATATGAATAATTTTTTGCCTAAAAGTATAATTGTCCTAAATGAGCTTTTAGGAGATACAATTCCACAAGAGGTTTCGCAACCAAGCCCAATTTTAAATTCCGTACCAACACAAGATCAACAATCTACCATACCTCATCGTAGTGGGAGGGTTGTTAGACAACCCGAGAGATACATCGGTATAGGAGATTCTGTAGAGAATCTTTCAGACGACAATGATCTCTATGCGTACAAGGAAGCAATGGAAGATGTTGATTGTCGCCATTTGCAAAAGGCAATGTAATCCGAAAAAGAATCTATGTTAAAAAACAAAATTTGGTCTCTTGTAGACTTGCCTAAAGGGATAAAACTCATCGGGTGCAAGTGGGTATACAAAAGGAAAAAAGGAATGGATGGAAAGGTGGAAACCTTTTGAAACAAATATTATGGTGTGTTTAATATTAATCTAGAGGGGGGGGGGGGGGTGAATAGATTTTAATCAAATTTTACCCAATTTTGGTTAACGGTCAATTAGACAAAAATACCCCTAACTAGTCACAACAATATCACAAGTGTAATAAGTGCGGAAATAATAAAGACACTTGAGATATACATGGAAACCCTCCAAATGGAAAAAATCAACGGGTTGTTAAGTGCGCCACACTTGAACAATGAATCCACTGATGATAGAGGCGTTACAACCTACTCCCAGTATATAACCACTACCACTACCTAATCCCGGTATTAAGTGGACATAGTCCAATTTGCTTACGCTTGAACCAACCTACTCCCGGATGCAACACAAGACTTACTTCTCTTCAATGAAGAGATAAACACCCTATGTGAATATATGATGATATTCAAATAACAAACAAGGTTAGGGTACCTTATATGCTTATCTAGGATTATGAGATGGCAATAAATGCAATCCTAGATATCAAGAGCTAAATGACATGTTATAAAGCTTAGCTAAACATAGAACAAGCAATCCTATGAAGATATAATAAAAGCCAAATCAACACATGTTGTCATTAAGCATGGCAAGGACTATAATGCAATCACTAAATGCAATTAATGAGTCCTAATCAACAATGTCTAAATGAAATGCATAGAGACTTAGCAAGAAGGGCAAAAATGTCCTAAATTCAAGCTATCAACAAACAAACTCAATCATGCAAAGGAACTCATAAATAGATGCAATGAATGAAGTCCTAGCATTTAATCAACTAATAAATGCAATAAAAACATCATCTTGGAAAGCATGAACAAATGACAAAAATGAGATTTTTGTTAAACTTACCAAATCAATCAAAGATGAATACACATGCCTAAAGATTCCAAATAATGCATGAAGGATGTTGGGTTTTGAGTTTAAAGAGTTAAAGAGTAACTCTTGGAGCTTCTCTCTGAAAGAAAATACTTTCTCACAGTAAAAAATGGTTTGGAAGCTCTAAAAAACGAGTTAGGAAGAAGATGGCATATAAATATGAGCCCTAGAACAAAACTACATCGTTTTGAAAAATGCCCAAAATTTACTCAGTTCGCTGGTCGACAGATGCCATACCAGTGCACACCTACTATCCAAGAGGCGTTGGTGAGGGCGCTTGTGGACTGGCGTAGCAGCTCGAGATTCGAGCGACCCAAAACATTACCAAACGACATCTAAACCTTTCGTATAATATACCATTGGAAAGGTATGGAGTCTACCTTCTACTCCAATTTTAAAAACATGATTTAGATGTCTGTAAAAATAGTTATGGTCATTTATGTGACAAAAGGTCAGAAATGGACAACAACAGAGATGCCCTATTTTTGTGGTCACTTTGGAGATTTCAAAACCAATCCAAACGGTCATGAAATATTACGAATAATATACATGTTGGAAAGGTATGGGTGTCTAGTTTGTACATAATTTTTCAAAACATATTTTGAAGTATTTTATAAAAAGTTACGGTCACAAAGGTCAGTTTTGAAAAACATTTAAATCTTTGAAATCTATATTTTGAAACCTAGACACCTTACTCCACATAACCAAACCAAGAGAAGAATACGACCTTTTTAAATGGTCACTCAATGCGCTTAGACATGCACACCATCGTGCAAGCTCGAACAACACACAAAATCACACTATTGATACACATAGACAATAATGAAGCACACATGCATAACAAATCAAATGCAAGTAAGTGTGTGTGTGAGCAACACATAATGCATGTCAATACAAATGCAAAGATGTGATCAATATAAACATGCAAGAAGAGTTATCAAAACATGAATGCACACTCATATAAACACAAAACATATATGAATAAGAAATATGCATGATTTGTGAGTGCGTGCAACTATATCTCTTCAAAGCAAGTAAGCAGAAGAAATATACCTCTGGTGCTTCTTCTCTTGAGGTCTTGAGAGCCTAAGCTACCCGTACATAAAACCCCAATATGTGGTTTGTTCACGAAATAAGCCAATTAATAAATGAGGGCTTTATAATCTCCCCTTTTGGCTATTTCGTGACAAAACCACCACTCACATTGATCCTCACAGAATAAAATAAAGCACCGGGAAGATATTCTACATTACAAAGAGATATATAAAAATAAACTTCAAATCTTCAATCTCCAATCTCTTGTAGATCTATTAACCCTACACACAAAACAAAAACAAATACACTTTCCAAACCAAGTGTATGTGAGATGATCAAGTGAATATAAAACAAAAGCATTTGCATTTAAGAATATGAGTACAACATCATGCAATGTATGTGAATGCAATACTCCCCCTCAAAGGGTTACTCCCTCTAAATGTAATCTCCCCAACATGTACTACTCCCCCTTACCAAGTTCCCCCTTAAACCATATGCTACTCCACCTTTTTGTCATGATATAGGCAAAGGAGTAGTCCCCAACCGGGTCACTCAAGGCAAAGAGAGAAAAGAGCATACAAGATATTTGCATAATCATATAAGCCACATTTATGCTACTCAATTAATAGGAGAGAAACAAGGAGATTTACTTCAAGAAAATGTGTGAATCAAAAATGATATGCATACAAGACATGTTGCATTCAAGTCCAAAAACAATGGTATTTTGCAAAGCAAATGACAAAGGTTTCCAGTAGAATTCAAGCCAATTTCACCATTCGTCATGAGAGAAGCAAGGGTATAGAGTTTTCATAGAAGTAAAATTTTAAGATCACTATATCCAACTTTATAAGCGAAACATGGCATGAGAAAATTTTCACTCTATTTGATTTTTCCGGGTAAGATACCCATATGATAGTAGCCATGTTCAACTTAATAAAGAAAGAGAGACAATGATTAACCATTTGAGTCTCACTGGCATATTCACACATTGTTTTGCATTTAACAATTGCAATCATCAATTTATGCTTTATCATTTTTCATTAGCATGTCATTAAAGAATCATCACGTCATGGATATAAATATAGGTCGTTCAATATGTACTTCCTATGTAGATCTCCTAGTCCAAAAATGCATGTTTGAACATAAATATGACATGGATTGTAATTAAAGCAAAGTTCACACTTATTGAAGAAAATACAATATAATATAATATAAGTGCAACCAAGCTACTCAAGCAATCAATAAAGGAGCATAAACATTTCAAAAAAATTTGCATGCAACAAGTATACAATAGTTCTCTTTGCTTGAGTTCCCCATATGGGGTCAAAGACAAAAACTCATCACTCCATTTGACAAATCTCAATAGATCTACTAAATCCATTGGACCTAGTTGAGCTTATGGGTGAAAACTTAGCACAATGACAAGCGGGTTCATCTTTTTTAATCCACTTAGGTGAAACATTTTCTTTCTTATTGTTCAATGGTACATGGGCTCTATATGTCCTAGGAACAAGCAAATGTGGTTCATTTTTCCTATAGACATGCACCTTGGCTTTAGCCTTTTTCTTCTCTGCCATGCTTTCAATTTTACACCTCTTAATGTACTTAAACCAATTGGTCTTAAGTGACCAATCATACCATAAAATTGACAAGTAGGTACAAAATGAGAATTTTTACCTTTGCATTGTGATCTCATCGATGCATCGCCGTATCGATAAGGTTGTCATTGGTGATGCACCGGTTGGCTTTTTCTTAGAGCTTGAGCCAATTGGTGGCACCTTTGTGGTCTAGCTAGTTGAGATGGATGAGCCGGTTGAACATGCCTTCTTGGTTGATGAAGGCTTGGAAGTGGAGCTCTTGATTGTTGAGGTTTAGCTCCATTCTTTATTGGCCCTTTCACTTGGCCATTCTTGGATGTCTCTTCAAGATCAATCTTCCTCCTAGGATATTGTAGAGGTAAAGCTCTTTTCTTGCCTTGAGCTTGAGGTTGCATGACCTTGGCTTTCTTCAATTCTCCAAGGCACCTCATCTCATTCTCCTTGATGATCTTCAAGGAATTGTCTATGTTGGCAAGTTCATCCTTCATTTCCTTCATCCTTTGATGGCAATCATCGATATCCTTGTTATACTTGGATACATCAACTATGTCCATCTTCAAGGAGTCATCTAACTTGGTCCCTAGTTGAAGATTTTCTTCCTTCAACTTCTTGATTTCTTCATTTTTCTTCTTCAAAGACCTTTGAAGACTTTTAATTAAGTCATCGAAGCTTCTACCACTTGTACTCTCATGGCAATCATTATCTAAACTAGCTTCTTTAATGTCTACCTTGAGTGATGGGTGTATTATGGCCGCTTTAGAGTTGTCATCTTGTAAAGCGTACACGGCTATGTGATTCCTTTCCCATCCCTTGGAACCCGAAGAACATTTTTCACTTGTACTAGAAGAGTAGGCCTTTGATTTGCCTCTTTGACTTTAGCTCTTTGAATTTCCACAATCCGTGGAAATATGCCAATAGCTGCCATAATCAAAACATTGAAGCTTGTTCTTTGAGGTACCCAAATTCTTGTCTTTTTCTTTCGTGGTACCTTCGTTGGTGATTCGTAGAATCTCCCAAGCTTCTCGAACATCTCGAGTGGATTGGATGAGATTTGCTTCGTTCTAATCCACAACATGATATAAGGCACGAAGGCCCTTTGAATTCTATTCGGCAGCCTCGAGTTCATCATTAGTCCACTTGGACTTGGGTTTAGGCATAGAAGCCTCATTCTCTTGTGTCTCTTTGGGAGGTGAGTATCCTTCTTCCACATCCATCCACACATGCTCATCAATGTCACATAAAAAGAACTCCATCCTCACTTTCCAAGAGGGGTAGTTATCCTTGGTGAGAGTTGGTGGTTTTGAGATCAACGCACCCTCAAGTCTCTCAAAATCACACGTAGTGTTTTGGGTAAACTGAGTGCAAATGAATGCAAATGTATGAATGATAAAAATCACACAAAATGCAAAACACACCAAAAATGAGCAAGGATCACCTATGTATGTCTAGAGACCTCCTCTGATACCAATTGAAAAAAATATTAAGGTGTGTTTAATATTAATCTAGAGGGGGGTGAATAGATTTTAATCAAAATTTACCAAATTTTCGTTAATGGTCAATTAGACAAAAATACCCCTAACTAGTAACAATAATATCACAAGTGTAATAAGTGCGGAAATAATAAAGACACTTGAGATATACGTGGAAACTCTCCAAATGGGAAAAACCACGGGTTGTTATATGCACCACACTTGAACAACAAATCCACTGATGATAGAGGCGTTACAACCTACTCTCGGTATATAACCCACTACCACTACCTAAACGTGGTATTAAGTAGACCAAGTCCAATTTGCTTACGCTTGAAGCAACCTACTCCCGAATGCAACACAAGACTTACTTCTCTTCAATGAACAGATAAACACCCTATGTGAATATATGATGATATTCAAATAAAAAAAAAAGGCTAAGGTACCTTATATGCTTATCTAGGATTATGAGATGGCAGTAAATGCAATCCTAGATATCAAGAGCTAAATGACATGTTATAAAGCTTAGCTAAACATAGAACAAACAATCCTATGTAGCTATCATAAAAGCCAAATCAACACATGTTGTCTTTAAGCATGGCAAGAACTATAATGCAATCATTAAATGCAATTAATGAGTCCTAATCAATAATGTCCAAATGCAATGCATAGAGACTTAGCAAGAATGGCAAAAATGTCCTAAATTCAAGCTATCAACAAACAAAGTCAATCAGGCGAAGGAATTCATAAATAGATGCAATGAATGAAGTCCTAGCATTTAATCAGCTAATAAATGCAATAAGAACATCATCTTGGAAAACATGAACAAATGGAAAAGATGAGATTTTTGTTCAACTTACCAAGTCAATCAAAGATGAAGACCCATGCCTAAAGATGCTCAATAATGCATGAAGGATGTTGGTTCTGAGTTTGGAGAGTTAAAGAATAACTCTTGGAGCTTCTCTCTCAAAGAAAATACTTTCTCACTGTAAAAAATGGTTTGAAAGCACTAAAAAACGAGTGAGGAAGAAGATGGCATATAAATATAAGCCCTAGAACAAAACTACTGAAGGGAAAAGAACGGTTCAAAACACTATAGAAGCGTGAGAAAATTAGAAAATTAGGGTTTGCGTATAAATAAAAAATTTCCCTTTATGCAACGGGAACCTTAACCCTAGATTAATTTAAATATATATAAAAGCATCGTACCTTTTCCTCGTGATGATTGAACAAGTGCCAAATTGATTACACGAGATCTTCCAATCCAATCACGAACGTGAATCACCTTGGAGTGTGGGCTCCCTTTCCTTAAATTGTATACCTGAGGATGGAGACAAAGCAAAATCTTTTCGTTGTTAGTTACAAATATCCTCCAAGAGAAAAATCCAAGAACGTCCGGTCACTTGTGAATTATCAATCAATTTGATTGAAACTTGCGTGAACCTTGATTCGATGTTGTACACAAAACCTTTTTGATGTAAAGGATACTAGTGTACTATTGAAAACAAAAACGTTCTCTTTTTCTCTTTTCTCCTTGGCCTAATTCCACATCCTTTTTTTTTTGAATTGATTGAATTTTATCTAGAGCAAAAAACTAAATTTTCTTCCTCAAAATTCTCTCTTGCTATGCCAAATTCTCTCTTGAAAATTACTTAGCATGGCCGAAATTTTCATCCTAAAATTCTTAGGGCTGTCAAAAAATCACACACACATATATATATAGGATCATAAATCCTTTCCTAAGAAGGATTTACTTGGTTGGAAAGAATCATTTCCTGAGGCGGATTTATTTGGTAGTTAAGAATCCTTATCTAAAAGGAAATCTAACTTCTCCTATACCATATGGGCTGGCCAAATTTCTAATTGATATAGATTAGGAGAGTTTATTCTTTTCCTAAGAAGGATTACTTGGTAGTTAAGAATCCTTTCCTTAGGTAGATTTACTTGGTGGTTAAGATTCCTTTTAAAAAAAAAAAGAATTCTATCCTAACACCAAGACTCCTAATCCAACTCAATAGTGTATTTTTAACCATAATAAAGACTTCCTAATTTGATTAGATAAATAATTCCTTTTATTTATCTACTTATAAAATATAGTCTTTAACATTAACTATACTACCAACAATAGTATAGTTTTAGAAGGCCATCTCTTATTAGGAAAAAGATTTTGACTTTTAATTAAATAATTAATTAATCAAAATTAATTTCCATATAATTAAATAATAAAATAAAATATATATTTAAGCTATTTCTTAACAGCCTTTGCCGCCCATACCATATATAAGGGCCATATATTATTTTTCTTGTTTTATTAAATCCATTGGACCTTAATAAAAAGTCTACATGTGAACTAGACTTATTCTTACAAAAAGAAACAAGTTCTCGTGCCTTATTACAATTCTAGATGGACTCCTAAATTGGTCCGGTATGATATATCAAGTGATCCATGCAAGGTCGTGTGTAATGGGGATCTTGGGGGGTAATCTAAATTTAAGCTCCAATAGACACAACCCAATCACAATCTATAAATTATTCACTTAGGTCCAATCTATTTAATTTTAGTTCATTCCACTAAAGAACTAAAACTGAACTCTTAAATAAACATAGAATAAGTTGATGTTACTCATTCATACCCTAGACAACCTTATTGGAGAAAGTGTATCCTCGTGAAGAATACCAGTAATCGCCAAAATCCCATAGACCGCCTATAGCTCTCCAAGTTACCATATTAACTCATATGACTACCATTTGAACTTGGATATTTTGACTTGTCCAGAAGCCATGTTTCAATAGACACTATTGAAAACTTAACGTTAAGATTTAATATCCAATACCTCAAAACATCCATATGATGGTATTCTAATCTCATTCAATAAATGGAGCCACTATCTATAAATGAAGTCCTCTATTAATTAACAAATGAATACCACCAAACTATCGAGGATAGATTATGCTATATAATTGTACTCATTGATAGCTCAAACGATAACACTTGCAACCATAAGTCCATCATTTATCTCAGGATTGAGATAGACTCTCCGATTGTCTTCAAATTAAAACTTTTATCCATTGACGGTTCTAGATAAAGTATTTCATTTTGATCCTATTCAATGCACCCAGTGCACTAGATTCTTTTGCCCAAAGACACCACACTTTGATGATTTTAGACTCATCATAACACATTTGATCCCACTCAAATGCTAGCAAAAGAATCTACAACTTTGACAAGATAAAGGCGCCCAACCTTCTATCTTAAGTTGTGAATATTATCCAAGACTAACTAAAGAATTGTGTCTACCTCATACATATCCAAATGTATGAACAATTCTTCTTTTCTCATAGTCTTTCGACCTTATGATTATTTACTTTTGACACTTATATTAATTAAACTATAAATGCTATAAGATTTGTTAAACTAGAAATCACTTTATTCATATGAAAAGATTGTTAATTACAATATTACACTCTTGCTATCGAGCATAATCCTAACAACTACATCGTTTTGAAAAATGCCTAAAATTTACTCAGTGGGCTAGTGAGTTGCGCTGGTCAACAGGCGCCACACCAGCGCATGTCTACTGTCCAAGAGGCGCTGGTGAGGGCGCTTGTGGACTGGCGCAGCCACAACAACGCAACAGCCCGAGATTCGAGCGACCCAAAACATGACCAAACTATATCCAAACCTTTCGTATAATATACCGTTGGAAAGGTATGGAAGTATACCTTCTAATAAAATTTAAAAAACATGATTTAGATGTTTGTAAGAATATATATGGTCGTTTAAGTGACCAAAGGTCAAACGGACAACAACAGAGATGCCCTGTTTTTTTAGTCACTTTGGAGATTTCAAAGCAAATTCAAAGGGTCATGAAATATTACGAATAGTACTATGTTGAAAAGGTATGGGTGTCTAGTTTGTACAGAAGTTTTTAAAACATATTTTGAAGCATTTTATAAAACGTTATGGTCACAAGACCATGCAAGAGTCAGTTTGAAAAACATTAAAATTTTTGAAATCCATATTTTTAAACTAGACACCTTACTCCACATAACCAAACCAAGAGAAGAATACGACCTTCTCAAATGGTCACTCAACGCATTAAGACAAGCACATCATCGTGCAAACAAGAACAACACACAAATCCACACTATGAATGCACATAGACAACAATGAAGCACACATGCATAACAAATCAAATGCAAGTAAGTGTGTGTGTGAGCAACGCATAATGCAAGTCAATACAAATGCAAAGATATGACCAATATAAACATGCAAGAAGAGTTATCAAAACATGAATGCACACTCATATAAACACAAAACATATACGAATAAGAAATATGCATGAGTTGTGAGTGTGCAACTATATCTCTTCAAAGAAAGTAATCATAAGAAATATACCTTTAGTGCTTCTTCTCTTGAGGTCTTGAGAGCCTAAGCTACCCTTACGTAAAACCCCAATATGTGGTTTGTTCACAAAATAATCCAATCAATAAATGAGGACTTTACACCTTTAAAGCTAGATAGGTAGCTAAAGGTTATACACAGAAGGGAGGTATCGATTATGAAGAAACCTTCTCTTCTGTGGCCATGCTTAAAGCCATTAGGATACTCTTATCCATTGCGACATCTCTAGACCTATAGATTTGGAAAATGAACGTCAAGACAGATTTCTTTAATGGAAGTCTTGACAAAAGCATCTATATGATGCAACCAGAAGGATTCATTGAATAGGGCCAAGAGGAAAGGGTATGCAGATTGCAAAGATCCATATATGGATTGAAGCAAGCATTCAGATCCTGGAACATAAGGTTCGATCAAGCTGTAAAAAGTTTTGGATTTATTTAAAAAATTGATGAACCTTGTGTATACAAAAGGATTAAAGGTGATAAGTTGGTTTTCCTAATTCTTTACGTTGATGATATACTACTCATCGGAAACCATGTAGGTGTATTGACATCAATAATAGAAAGGTTAGCAAAACAATTTGATATGAAGGACTTAGGAGAAGCAAGTTATATTCTTGGTATCCAAGTCATAAGGGATAGAAAGAATAGAACGATTGCATTATCCCAAGCTTCATACAAACATAAAATCTTGTCTAGGTTTTCCATGCAAGATTCCAAGAATGGTATGTTACCTTTCAGACATGGAATCAAATTTTCTAAGGAACAAGTTCAAAAGAATGAGCATGAAGAGCAATTCAGGAGTAGGGTTCCATATGCATCGGCAGTTGGAAGTCTCATGTATGCATTGCTCTATACTAGACTAGATATTTGTTTTATTGTAGGCATAGTTAGCTAGTTTCTATCGAAGCCTGATCCTGATCACTGGACAACAGTCATGCATATTTTCAAGTATCTGAGGAGAACGAGAGATTATATGCTTGTATACTCCGGAGGGGATGTAATTCCCGTTGGGTATACTGATTCTGATTTTTAGTCAGATTCTGGCTCCAGGAGATCAACATCAGGATCTGTGTTTACTATTAGAAGAGGGGCTGTCATATGGAAGAGTATCAATCAATATTGTATTGCTGATTCCACCATGGAAGCCGAGTATTGGAGGAGAGCCTATCTGGCTCCGCCAATTCTTGATTGACTTGGAAGTGGTTTCTGATGCGAATAAGCAGATCACTATCTGTTGTGACAATAGTTGAGCAGCGGCTAATTGGAGAGAACCAAGAAGTCATACTAAAGGGAAACACATTGAAAGAAAGTATCCCCTTCTAAGGGAAATTGTGCATAAGGGTGACGCGACGATTACCAAGATCGTGTCAGCAGAAAATCAAGCGGATCCTATTACAAAGGCTCTTTCATAAAAGAGTTTTGATGGGCATCTAGAGAACATAGGGATGAGACATATGACACATTTGCTATAGAGCAAGTGGGAG
The DNA here is from genome assembly GCA_032871835.1 of Dipteronia dyeriana. Classification (NCBI taxonomy): domain Eukaryota; kingdom Viridiplantae; phylum Streptophyta; class Magnoliopsida; order Sapindales; family Sapindaceae; genus Dipteronia; species Dipteronia dyeriana. The sequence continues at coordinate 107,491,300 of CM065300.1, read as the reverse complement.
ATTGTTAGGATTATGCTCGATAGCAAGAGTATAAAATTGTATTTGACAATCTTTTCATATTAATAAATTGATTTCTAGTTTAATAAATCTTATATCATTTATAGTTTAATTATTATAGTTATCAAAAGTAAATAATCATAAGGTCAAAAGACTATGAGAAAAGAAGAATTGTTCATACATCTAGATAGGTATGAGGTAGATACAATTCTTTAGTTAGTATTGAATAATATTCACAACTTAAGATAAAAGGTTGGGCGCTTTTATCTTGTCAAAGTTGTAGATTCTTTTGCTAACATTTGAGTGAGATCAAATATGTTATGATGAGTCTAAAATCATCAAAGTGTGGTGTCTTTAGGCAAAAGAATCTAGTGCACTGGGTGCATTGAATAGGATCACAATGAAATACTTTATCTAGAACCGTCAATAGATAAAAAAAAATCATTTGAAGACAACCGGAGAGTCAATCTCAATCCTTAGATAAATGATGGACTTATGGTTGCAAGTGTTATCATTTGAGCTATCAATGAGTACGATTATATATCATAGTCTATCCTCGATAGTTTGGTGGTATTCATTTGTTAATCGATAGAGGATTTCATTTATAGATATGGAAATCATTGCTCCATTTATTAAATAAGAGTAGAATATCATCATATGGATGTTTTGAGGTATTGGATGTTAAATCTTAACGTTAAGTTTTCAATAGTGTCTATTGAAACATGTTTTCTGGACAAGTCAAAATATCCAAATTCAAAATGTGGTCATATGAGTAAATATGGTAACTTGGAGAGCTATAGATGGTCTATGAGCTCTTGGCGATTACTGGTATTCTTCATGAGGATACACTTTTTCCAATAAGGTTGTCTTGAGTACGAATGAGTCACATCAACTTATTCTATCTTTATTTAAGAGTTCAATTTTAGTTCTTTAGCCGAATGAACTAAAATTAAATAGATCAGACCTAAGTGAATCTTTTGTTGATTGTGATTGGGTTGTGTCTATTGGAGTATAAATTTAGATAGCTAGCCAAGATCCCCAATCCACACGAACTTGTATGGATCACTTGATATATGCTACCGGACCAATTTAGGGGTCCATCTAGAATTGTATTGAGGTATATGGACTTGTTTCTTTTAGTAAAAATGAGTCTAGTTCACATATGGACTTTTTATAAAGGTCAAATGGATTTAATTAAATAAGAAAACAATATATTGGGCCATATATATGTGTTGGGCAGCAAGACTATTTAGAATAGCTTAATCATATTATTTTATTTTATTTTTTAATTAAATGGAAATTAATTAATTTGGTGATTAATTAATTATTTAATTAAAAGTCAAAACCTTTTCTATTAGTTGATGGTCTCCTAATATTATACTATTGTTGGTAGTATAATTAATATTAAAGACTATATTTTATAAGTAGATCAATAAAAGGAATTTTTTATTTAATAAAATTTGGAAGTCTTTAATATGGTTACAAATACACTATTGAGTTGGATTAGGAGTCCTGGTGTAGGATAGAATTCTTTTTAGAAAAGGATTCTTAACCAACAAGTAAATCTACCTAAAGAAAGGATTCTTAACCACTAAGTAAATCCTTCTTAAGAGAAGATTTGGTCTCCAATATATACTACTTGTAAATTTCGACCAAGCATGAATTTTTGGTGTGAGAAGTTGTTTTTTATTTGTTTTTTTATTGTTATAAAAAAACAAAAAACTTCATGCAACTCATTGTGTGAAGAATTCAGCCAAGCATAGAGAAAAGAGAGAACGTTTTTGTTTTCGATATTACATTAGTATCCTTTGCATCAAAAGGGTTTTGTGTACAACATCGAATCAAGGTTCACGCGAGTTTCAATCAAATTGATTGATAATTTAAAAGTTACCGGACGTTCTTGGTTTTTCTCTTGGAGGATTATTGTGACTAACAAAGAAGAAGATTTTGTTTGCTTCCATCATCAGGTATACAATTTAAAGAAAGAGAGCCCACACTCTTAGGTGATTCACTTTCACATTTTGATTGGAAGATCTTACGGATTCAATTTGACGCTAATTCAATCGTCACGAAAAAAAAGGTACGATACTTTTTATATACATCAATTAATCTAGGTTAAGGTTCTTGTTATTAAAATGGATTTTTTTTTATATTAGGAAACCCTAATTTTCAAATTTTCTCACGCTTCCATCGCGTTTTGAACCATTTTTTCCCAACATCGAGGGACTTTTGGAAGAGGTCGAATGAGACAATCAACTGTCTTTCTCTTCTCAACCGGAGTATGGTAGAAGCCGAGGTCAGTTACATGATCTACTTGATCCTCCATGATATCTTCAAAAGATTCAAAAAGATTAGGGATAGGGCCAACCTATTCAGTGTAGGGGTTTCTACATCCGCCTATCGAACTAGGATCGTCAGATGTTACACCACCATCATGCCTTCTCTGTCTGTCTTTATTCTCACAAACCCTTTGGTCACTACCAAGTCCCATAAGGCCACTCAGACCGCTCAACTTCCTCGCGGTCGGCTGAATGACATCTTCAGGAATATACTCAAGAACTTGATCACCTGCCTCATTGGAATCTTTATCCGACTCATCATTAGGTGAGGCAAGCCCTTCCTTATTCTGGAGATAAGCTTCCTTACAACTCGCTTGAATAATCGATTTCACTTGGCAAGCTTTGACGTCGCAGATGATGCCCATGTCATACACTGAATACAAATGAGTTAGAAAAGAAACAGAACAAAATGGGGAAAATGAAAATGAGAAGAAATTCAACTTATGACGTATGTGATAATCCGAAATCTGAGTAAAGAAGCAGAGAGCTATCATTTTCTTCTCATAAAAAAGATAAGACCTGCTTCTTTTCTCTAGAGTACACGCGGCTGCTTATGCAAGGTTAGTCAACTCTGTATCAGTGAAAGTAAGCTGCGACTTGTTCCAGCAAACAAGAGAGCAAAAGAAACGAGGAACCTTTAACACATCCTGATTTTCCCTAACTGAGAGCTTGATTTCGTGTCCCCAGTTTCCTCCAGTAAAAAACCAATTGTTTTTCCAGTACTTGTTTGAGGTGGAAAAACCCCATACAAAACCTTTCTTCTTGACGTCCGAGGAAATATCGACTCCCCGGTTCACCCTCGTCCCCTCAAGAATCCAACTATCTGGCTGGCTAGATAGAAGAAAGTAAGTCCTAGTTTGGCCAGATTACCTTAAAGTACAAAAATGTCTAATTTCGCAAGAAGAAGGCGGTGACAAATTCATCCGGCTCTACATATGCCACATGTATATCAAGATCCTATACGCACTTGGAAAATCAAGAGAAAATAGAATTCGAGATGCACTGTGCTCTTCTTGAACATAATTCTCATCAATTACTTACCTTCCAATCTGAATATCACTTGAATCATGTTCGTGAACCGTATGATTACTCTGATGCTTCCCCATCCTAGATCGTAGAGGAACCTTGTGATGATCAGAAATGAAAGACTCGGAAGTTGAATAAGATTTAGAGCTAGAACTGAAATGAATATCGGGTTAAAGCCCAGAAACATCAACATTTAGAAAATAAGGCTCATTAGGAGGTGTTCCCCCAACAATCTATGAACACATTAAAACCAATTGAAAATCTCCACGCTCAAGTGCCTCAAAAGCTATAACAAAGAAGCGATGCCGTGAAATATGATCCATCTGAACTAACCTTAAAAGCAGATGCTAAGAAACCGGGAAAAGCCTCAGTGAAGAGCCAAGATGCCTTGTTTTTTTATGCTTATGCGAAAATGAACAACGAAAACTGTCCCCTTCAGTTTAAATAAACCACTCAATGGTTGAAGAAACGAAACCCTACGGTTTCGAGGAGCAGGAAAAATCAAAAGAAAATAAGAAACACTTGGTGATGTAGACGGTGTATCTAATAGTCCATGAGCCGCGTCTCATAAATGCTATCTGAGAAACCAAATGATTAAAGGACACATGTCGTAGAAAGAACTAGCCAAGCCGTCATAATTTCAAAACGTCACAATCATTGGGATTTCACGTGAAAGGAGAAATTGCACATACATGGTAGCCATTGAGATACATCATTAATGCGAAGCGTTATTTAAGGATTGTTATTCCTATATTAATGAGGCATTCAAGAAGGGAAAGATAAAAAGCCTGGTCAGAAGATCGATTAAAATACTTTTGCCAAAACAAAATTTTACTCGGCAAAAGTATTTTAAGGGGTACTGTTATATATATATATATATTATTGAATGCACACGTCACTATCAGGTAAAACAGTCCCTTAAAAAGATTGCCATAAGGGCATCCGAGCTGGCAACTAGAAGACACCATGCAAGACATCACTAAGGAATAAGAGCTCGAGTAAGTCTGAACACGGGTACTCGACACATTATATTCTACTTGGGAAAGCACAAGAAACCCGAGTAAAGAAGTTCAACATATGATTCACATATGTGAGTAAGCCCAAGAATCATATTCCAATACGCAAAACATCCGTGTCAAAAAGAGTTTCTAGAAGGATAAAACACCAAACAGGAAACAAATCCCAAATCAGGAAACAACTCTACTATTTTAGAAGACTACATGCCAATAAGGAAATAAGTTCTAAATGGACTATACCAGCAGAATCCCATTAAGATTCAAACTCGATCTTCACAAGGTCTCCAAAACAGGAAAGAAGATAAATACGACTTCAACAAGCAACCAGTCTTAATTAAAATACAATTCCTTTTTCTTACTTGTGCAACAAGGATTAGGGTTCTCTGCACATATAAATAGGCCCATAATCTTATTGTAAAATAGAGAGAACGACATAAAGAGATAGACTCAAAAGAGTAATCAATGTAAGAGAGAGGCAAGAGAGATCGAGTGGTGTAATTAATCATTCAATAGTGGATTTGGCTTGGTTGTGCATTCAACCACCCATGGATGTTTCTCCGATCATCGGAGTTTTACTATGTAAATTTGTGTCATTGTAATTTCAATTGCATTCTCTTTCTCTTTCTCTTTCTCTTTTGACAGGTCATAACCAAATCCAACGTTGTTGACTTTCTCATCCATTGAGAAATTAACGTCAACAATACCTAAACATATTATCAACTAAGAATTAGATATGAGAAAAAGAAAATTCAATCAAATATGACATAGCTCTTTGAACATGAAGCAAAATCTAGAAATTGACAATCAATCATAAGAACAAAAAGATATTTCAAGAATTAAATTATGCTTACCAAGTTAAGCTAAAAAGTCATTCAATTGAACACAACACAAGCTAAACTCGAAAATCAAATTAAACAAACCACAAAATGGAATCAAAATCATTAAAGCTATTTTTCTTAATCTAATAAGATCATTCAAGATGAAGATCATAGAAGAAAACAAAGAAGAAGATAATTTACCTACAAATGATGAAATCTCGAGTAGTAATTTGGACACTATGAGAAATCTAGACATTATTTTGGTTCTAAAATTGCTTGGGGTTTGTATCTCTCATCAAGATACTTGATTCTGGTTTTTAAAACAACTAATCATAGTTGATTTTAAAGGGATATCATAAAAGCAAAAAATCAAACAATAGAAGATAAATTTTCTACACTTGTATTTTCCTATCTTCTAAACTTTTTAAGTTGTGAACTTATGAGAGAAAGGGAGGGAAAAGCAATATAAAGGAAAGGAAGCCTCCATCCATCCCTGAGATGGTGTGTGGGCATCTTGGGGGTATAAGGATGGCCTACCTGAGATGGCCACGCACCATCTCGGGGAGGTGAGGCTTGATGGCCTTCGACCATTATCTCTTCTCTTCCCGCTCTCTCGCGTTCTTCGACCATTCTTTGGCCTCCGAACTCTATTACAAACCGGGACTCTTTCACGCACATTGATGATTATGAAACATATACTAGAAATTATGAATTCGACTCAATACACGAAGACGAAGACAATGCATGTAAAGTGATTGGAACATTTCGTAACTCTTGGTTGTAAACTCGAAATCAAATGTATGGGTAACTGAAATGACCGAAACTTAACCAAATTCAAGTCCAAGGTCCATATAACAAAAACAAACAAACACAAAACACATAAGAATGCTATTTTCTTGATATAGTCCAAATACATGCAATTTACAAAACTAGGCAGCCTAACACTAATGCATGAGCATTTAATATCAAGTGTGTGTCAATGTGATATACTTATTAAGCACAATGATGTAGGGACAAAAATGTATGCAATGTGTGTGTGCACTTATGCCTTGCAAGAGGAATAAGAATTTTGATACCTTAGCATCCAAGTAAGCATCAATCCTCTTGAAGACGAACTTTGTATGAAAAATTGCTTTTCTTCTTTGAAGCTCATATAGATCACGAACAACCTAAACAGCTAGACCTTACGAAGAAAGAGATTTTTGATATGGAATTAAGCCAACCCAAATCTAAAACCTAACAATCTTCCCTTTTGGCTATTCCTCATTATACAATGATAACTCAAACTAACTCGTATTTTATTGCATTCTCACATTACAAAAAGATCCATAGACTAGAATGTCTTCATATCTTCATGAGTATTCAAGAATCCCTTCTTAAAACATTAAGTCACTAATGAGACAAGTACAACCAAATAAGCAACAAAATGTTCTAGAAAGATGATACTAGGTAAGATTAACATACACAAAAAAATACACAAGAAACACAACTCCCCTATCTCATATGAACAAGAATTCATTTTCTCCGCCTTAAGACAAACATTCATAAGAACATGGTGAGAGAGAACACATTTTCTCCCCCTTTTATCAAGGAATAGACAAGGGGTGCATGATAGTAATATGAGATATTAAGCGAACAAGTCGTATAGAGAACAAAGTTAAGCAAACTAAGTTCCCCCTTAACGTATACTGCACATATTAATCAACTAATAGACTTTTTCAAAAGGGAATCACACAGTCACACATATCAAGCAATAAGAGAAGTTACATACTTATTTTTTAAAGTCAAAAAGAGAATCATAATGAATCATGCTCATTAAGCAAAATATTTGTGTGTGTGGAATGCTTCTAGCATATATAAAATGAGTAATTGTGATATCAACATGGAAACCGTTTCATCACCTATCCATCTAAAGCATTTCCAATCAAAGTCAAACCAATTATCATCCCAATTTTTTTGCTTTAAAGATAGTAGATTTCAACATATGATTATGTGTATGAATGTGGTTCATTTTCCCATTTCTATTTGTCAACCCGAGCAATCACAATTTTCAACTATACTCCATTTTAAGCCTTCCTCCATTTCTTTTTTAGGATTTGAATCAATATTTTCTTTTATTGATTCCTTTTCAACACTTCATTGATATTACATACATGAACATAAATACTTTGTGATGGCTTTCGCACAGTGGTGTATCCCATTCCTACATTGGGCGGCTTCGCAACCAAGGTGTGTAGCCCTTTTCATGAAGGTACTTGTCGAGTTCTATATAGACGCCGAAGCAAAAAGGATACTAACCATAGGTCATCTAAGCAATAAAATTTAAGAAGCATCCATGATCTACATATTTTCAAACTCAACTACTCAAACTTAAACATATAAGAGAAGCATTTGTGCACTTTTAAAAACAAAAATTTTAAGGCTCAAGTGCATGAACTAGAAACAATAAATGCTATTTTCTCAAGATCATTTCTTCTCACATGAGTAGCTCTCAAAGAAATTAATATTCAATAAAGTTTTGCTAATCAAGCTACTCACAAGCACACATTAACATTAATCAACACAAATCTTGCCAATGGATCTTTTGAAATATTTAAATCTTTTTTTGTCCAAAGGGTTAGTAACACATCTACAAGTTGATTTTTAGTAGGCATATGCTCAAGAGTAACAATAGATTGTTCAACAAGTTCTCTAATAAAATGTTGCCTAATATCTATGTGCTTTGTGCATGAATGTTGAACCGGATTTTTAGAGATGTTAATGACACTCATTTTGTCACAATAGAGAATCATTTTACCTAGTTCAATCTCATAATCCTTGAGGATTTACTTCATCAAAAGAAGTTGTGTGAATGCACTTCTGGTCGCAATGTACTCTGCTTTGGAAAAAGATAGAGAGATGAAATTTTGCTTCTTACTTTGCCAAGAGACCAAGTTATTCCCCGAGTAAAAGTAACTTCCCGATGTGCTTTTACGGTCATCAATATTTCCTGCCCAATCCACATCATGATAGCCAACAAGAATATCATTAATATCAAAAGAATAAAATAAACCAAGATTTTATGTTCCTTTTATTTACCTAATGATTCTTTTAAAGGCTTTCAAGTGTGATTCCTTAGAATTAGCTTGAAACCTTGCACACAAACCAACACTAAAACAAATATCTAGCATACTAGCCATTAGGTAGAAGGTAGAGAAGACTACATATCATACTCTTATAGAGACTTTGATCAACACACTTTCCTTTTTCATCTTTGTCAAGTTTTAGAGTAGTACTCATAAGTCTGTCAAAATCTTTTCCACTTTCAAGCCCAAACCTCCTAACAAGATTTCTTTTTCCTGAATCTTTTTTCATTTTGGAAGATCCAGGAGCCAAACAGTCAACCTATTGATATTGGAAAACCCAAAGATTTTCCAATGTATCATTTCTAGACCCAGTGGAATTCATAGCTATAGGAAGAAGCCTGTCAAATAGAGATTTTTTCTTGCGACCATATTCTGATTGTTAATATGATATATAAGGATCGCTAGTGCAAATAGTACTACACCCTTGATCGTGAAATATCGGTTGCTTGTTGAACCCTATGAATTACTACCATTGATAGATTGTTTCACTTGCATACCATAAAAGTAATTAAGCTCACCCACCATACTCATTTCAAATTCACCTGACATGACATTAACAAACTCATTAACCTTGGTTTTACTTGTAGATCCAAAAACAATGACATCAACATATATTGTGCAACAAAAATATCACTATCATGATGCTTGACAAACAAAGTTCTATCAGTACCACCTCTCATATAGTTGTTCTCAATAAGATATTGAGCCAACCAATCATACCAAGCTCTAGAGGCTTGCTTAAGGCCATAAAGAGCAATTTAAACACATGATTAGAAGAGTGTGGGTCTACAAAACTCTTAGGTTGTTCAACATACACTCATTTTATAGGGAAAAATCAAATCAAAAGCTGAGAAAGCGGAAAAAGGGGTTTGATTATATATAATTTTTTTGCATTTAAAGAAAGAACCTTAACCCTTGATTAATTAATGTATATTAAAAGTATCGTACATTTTTCTTGTGAAGATTGAAGTTGTGCCGAATTGAATCCGTAAGATCTACATTGAAATTCTATGACCAAAATTGAGCAATAACAAACTACATATAAAACATATGTATATATATATCCATACATTCCAATGTAAATATATATGTGACTGCCTAGAGTGTCATCTCTTTTTAAATCATGCATATATACAATAAAAAGAAAAAACATACATTAATTAATCAAGGGTACAACCAGGCTCTGATACCAATTGTAGGGAAAATCGCACAACTGAAGCGTAAAATTAGGGTTTGATATATTTAAAAAAATTCCCTTTAATAAAAAAAACCTTCAACCTATATTAATTGATGTATAATAAAGTATCATACCTTTTTCTCTTGACGATTGAACTAGGGCCGAATTGAATCAGTAAGATCTTAAAATCCAATCATGAACGTGAATCACCTAGGAGTGTAGACTCCCTTTCTTTGAATTGTATACCTGAGGAAGGAAACAAGCAAAATCTTTTTTCTTTTGTTAATCACAATAATCCACCAAGAGAAAAACTAAGAACGTTTGGTCACTTGTGAATTATCAATTTATTTGATTGAAACTTGCGTGAACTCAATTCGATTTTTGTACACAAAATCCTTTTGATGTAAAGGATACTAGTGCATTATCGAACATAAAAACGTTCCCTCTTTTCTCTATGCTTCGCAGAATTATACACACTATTTCTATAAGTTTGCCGAATTTTATCTAGAGCAAATACTAAATTTTTCTCTTTCAAAATTCTATGTTGGCCAAAATTTCTCTTAGAATTATATATTATATTAGCCAAATCTACATAGGAATATATATATGTGTCCAAATCCTCTCCTAAGAGGATTTTACTTGGTTGCCAATAATCCTCACTCAAAGAAGATTTCTTTTCCATACGAAGACTCCTAATCCAACTAAAAAGTGTATTTATTCAATAACCAATTATTGAATATAAATTAAAGGGTCTGTGATATCTATGTAGGGAAAAAATGGTTCAAAATGCAACAGAAGCGTGAGAAAAACAAAAATTAGGGTTTGCGTATAACAAAAATAATATTAATTGATGTATATAAAAAGTATCGTACCTTTTTTTTCGTGACGATTGAACTAACGTCGAATTGAATCCGCAAGATCTTCCAATCAGTTCATGAAAGTGAAAAACCTAAGAGTGTGGGCTCTCTTTCTTTAAATTGTATACTTGAGGATGGAAACAAACAAAATCTTCTTTTTTGTTAGTTATAATAATCCTCCAAGAGAAAAACCAAGAACGTCTGGTCACTTTTGAATTATCAATCAATTTGATTGAAAATTACGTGAACCTTGATTCGATGTTGTACACTAAACCCTTTTGATGCAAAGGATACTAGTATACTATTGAAAACAAAAACGTTCCCTCTTTTCTCTATGCTTGGCCGAATTCTTCACACAATGAGTTGGACGAAGTTTTTTTTTTATAACATAAAAAAAAAAACAACTTTTCACACCAAAAACTCATACTTGGTCAAAATTTACAAGTTTATATATAGGAGACCAAATCCTCTCCTAATAAAGATTTACTTGGTGGTTAAGAATCCTATCCATAGGTGGATTTATTTGGTGGTTAAGAATCTCTTTCAAAAAGGAATTTTTTCCTACACCAAGAGTCTTAACCCAACTCAATAGTGTATATGTAACCATATTAAAGACTTCCTAATTTGATTAGATAAATTATTCTTTTATTTATCTACTTATCAAATATAATCTTTAATATTAATTATACTACCAACAATAGTCAAATATTTGGGAGACTATCTCCTAATAGAAAAAGATTTTAACTTTTAATTAAATAATTAATTAACCAAGAAATTAATTAATTTCCATTAAAATAAATAATAAAATAAAAATAATATAATTAAGCTATATTAAATAGCCTTGGCCGCCCAACACATATATATGGGCCATATATTATTTTTCTTATTTTATTAAATCCATTGGACCTTAATAAAAAGTCTACATGTGAACTAGACCTATATTTACAAAAAGAAACAAGTTCACATGCCTTAATACAATTCTAAATTGACCCCTAATTTTGTCTAGTAGAATATATCAAGTGATCCATACAAGTTTGTGTGGAATAGGGACCTTGGCGGGCTATCTAAATTTAAGCTCCAATAGACACAACCCAATCACAATCAACAAATGATTCACTTAGGTCCAATTTATTTAATTTTTGTTCATTCCACTAAAGAAATAAAATTGAACTCTTAAATAAAGATAGAATAAGTTGATGTTACTCATTCATACCCTAGACAACCTTATTGGAGAAAGTGTATCCTCATGAAGAATACCAGTAATCGCCAAGAGCTCATAGACCGCCTTTAGCTCTCCAAGTTACCATATTTAGTCATATGACCACATTTTGAACTTGGATATTTTGACTTGTCCAGAATCCATGTTTCAATAGACACTATTGAAAACTTAATGTTAAGATTTAATATCCAGTACCTCAAAACATCCATATGATGGTATTCTACTCTCATTCAATAAATGGAGTCACGATGTCCATATATATAAATGAAGTCCTCTATCGATTAACAAAAAAATACCACCAAACTATCGAGGATAGACTATGCTATATAATCGTACTCATTGATAGCTCAAATGATAACACTTGTAACCATAAGTCCATCATTTATCTTAGGATTGAGATAGACTCTCCGATTGTCTTCAAATGAAAACTTTTATCCATTGACGGTTCTAGATAAAGTTTTTCATTTTGATCCTATTCATTGCACCCATTGCACTAGAATCTTTTGCCCAAAGACACCACACTTTGATGATTTTAGACTCATCTTAACACATTTGATCCAACTCAAATGATAGCAAAAGAATCTACAACTTTGACAAGATAAAGACGCCCAACCTTTTATCTTAAGTTGTAAATGTTATTCAAGACTAACTAAAGAATTGTGTCTACCTCATACATATCTAGATGTATGAACAATTCTTCGTTTCTCATAGTCTTTTGACCTTATAATTATTTACTTTAGACAATTACAATTATTAAAATTTAAATGCTTTGTTAAACTAGAAATCACTTTATTGATATTAAAAGATTGTTGATTACAATATTAAACTCTTGCTATCGAGCATAATCCTAACAATCTAAAGCCGCTGATTTGGTGAGAAAGTCCTTAAATGGCCATCAATTTTTTTAAATGACTCAAATTAGCCATTTCATGGAAACAGTGTATCAATTGTTGCCACTTTGCCTATTATTTGTTTGAAGTTAGTTTGCTTATGTTATAACCTATTAGAATATGGGTCGAAACTTAGTAAAAAATATTTTGTACCGGTTTTTTAACTGATTTATACCAGGTTTTAAACTTTTTTTTTTACCTGTATTTCGATTTTTTTTTATCATGATTACTTTATAAAACAAGAAATATTGCCTTTAAAATTCTTATAATGAAATAGAAGAGGTCGTCCTATAACCCAACCCATCTTCATCGCAAGAAAGAAGATACAGAACGTTTTCGTCGTGCGATGATGTAGATGGGTATATCCTCTTTAGTAAGGCATGCTTAGAGTATGCACCAGTCCTTATCTTCCCAACCATGCAAGGAAAGGCTTCATTCCCTACCAATGATGTATCATTACTATATATATATAATTAAATAATAAATAAATCATGAAGTAAATTTGATGCTACCCCAAATTAATCTGGGAATAATAATAAGTTTAATATCACCCAAAAACGGTAAATATTACCCATAAAAAAATAAATTAATCAAAACATTAATTTTTATGTATAATCAAATAAACAAAATACATATTATATTGCCCATAATTTTTTTTTACGGGTGCCAAGTCAAAGATAACGGTAGCTTTCTATTAGATTTTAACTGAATTTAGCTTTCGATGAATTTTTTTTATAAAAATGTTGATTTTGGAACAATGTTTTGTCAAAATGATGATTGTAGAACAATTTAAACAGTCAATAGCCTTTTTGGGACTCCACCTACCAATTAATGGTGTCTAGTGCTATTTTCTCTAAATTAAATTGTGACTATTGAAAGTTCCCTAATAAACGCGTGTGTCTAGTAAACCTAGAGGGGGGTGGGGGGTGAATAGTTTTTAATCAAGATAATTTCCAGCTTTTCGATTAATCAATATTCCAAATATTGCCTCAGATCATAAAGCATTCAAGAAAAACAAATTATGCATAAAACAATAAAAACACACGATATTTACGTGGAAACCCTTCAACAAGGGAAAAACCACGGGCAATCCTTTTAGCCACATCTGATCCTCAAATCCACTATTGTAATGATGTTTACAACCTAAGTTGACCACCTAATCACACTTTAAGGTTACTAACCCACCACTACTACCCAACGAGCCTTAATAGTGATTCTTGATAGTGCTTGCCAACCTAACCTTGGTTGCAAGACTTCACTTGCTTGAGCATTACACACCGTAGTCACAAGACTTAACCTCAATGAAGAGTCATGACAACCTAAGTGAATATATGAAAATATTCTAGATGCACAAATGCTAGGTTAAGGCATTTAATGCTTATCTAAGGATTAAATATGGCAATGAATTCAAATCCTAGATATCACTTATCTAAATGCAAGTGCAAGTAGATTTAGCTAGAAGGGTAAAATCGTCCTAAATGCTAGATATCATGAAAACAAACATTTCAACCAACAAACAACAACTCAAGCATGTTATAAATGTAATATAACATAAAAGCATACATTCAATGAGTATTTAATGCTTTTTCTAGGTAAACATAGCCTAGTTAAGTAATAATAAATTCTAGGTCATGTAGAGATTACCTAGTCAATGAGAACAAGAGAAATAAATGCTTGGCAGATGCAAGAAGATGCTAGATGCTTATGGATTTGAGTTTGGTTGAGTCAAGACGAGTTCTTGGGATCTCTTTCTCTTGGAGTAAATTTCTCTCTCAAATAAAAGATTGAACAATAAGAAATGGCTTCTTGGACTGACCAGGCTAAAGAGAAGAGAAGAGAACATATATATATATTGTACCCTACACAAAATTAAATAATTTTGGATGAAGGGCAACTAATTCCCGTCATGACCGTTGTAAGTGTAACGGCCTAGGCAAGTGTCCAGACCGCGGTAGAACGAGCGGTGCATTGCCTAAGAATCTCCGGTGTCTTGACCAAGGTACAGACAGTGTCCAGACCGCGGTAAAGCGAGCGGTGCATTGCTTGGGAACCTCTGCTTGAGATACCGTTGTGCATCGCCTAGAGAGCACCACTGTGCATACCGCGGCGAAGGCAATGCACAGGGAATGGTCCCAAACACGGTCAAGAAGAAAATCCTCTTCTAAGGGCAAACTAAATCCATCAAACACCCAAGCAAGAGTTATGGCAAAAAGACACATAAATTGACATATAAGAAAGCATGCATGAGAGTGTGTGTGCACTAAAAACTCTTCAAACAAGGTTAAGCAACTAATTTACCTTTTGAAGCTTAAGCTAGGTCTTGAGCAATGATGGTTTAAACTACCCTTACACATTAATCCGTAAATATGGTTGTCAACGAAATGCGCCAATCAAAAACTGAGGAACTTACAATCTCCCTCTTTGGCTATTTCGTGACAAAACAACCACTCACAATTCATCCTCACAAATAAACAAAACAAAAGACAGGGGTCAATAAAGTTTTTCTACATTACAAAGATATGCCTAATAAACTAGATCTTCAAGTCATCCATCTCTTGTAAAATCAACATCCCTAACAAACAAAATAACTACACTTTCCAAGACAAGTGTATATGAGGTGATCAAAGAAATAAAAACAAGTGCAGTTTGCATATAATAGAAACAAGCAACATGCATCAACAATACAAATGCAAACGCTCCCCATAAATAGGTTAACTCCCCCTAAATAGGTTAACTCCCCCTTAAATAGGTTAACTCCCTCTTAAGTCATGGCACTCTCAACTCCCATTAAATCCACACTACTCTCCCTTTTTGTCATGAGATAGACAAAAGAGTATACCCTTAAGAAAGCATTAGCAAAGAGAGTTTATGGCACAAGACATATGCATAATCATATAAACAAACTTCTGAAACTCAATTAAAAAGAGAGAATCAAGGAGTTTTATTACATAAAAGAATGTGTGAACGAATGCTTTGCATACAAGACAGGTTGTATTCAAAATCAAGACATGGTATTTGGCAAAGCAAAATAACAGTGGTTTCCAAGAGAATTCAAACCAATTTCACCCCTTTTTCATGGAATAAGAAAGATATAGATTGTAAAATAAATTCATTTTAAGAACAACTATATCAAACTTTACAAGAAAAACAAGACATGAGAGACTATGCACCCTTTTTTTCCGGGTGGAATGCCCATATGATAGTATCCTTGTTCAACAAGTAACGAGAGAGAGACTTTTTGGATTGTAAAATCCTTGAATTGGATACAAGATTCTTATTGATTGAAGTCTCATAATTGTTTTCACACATAAATTTTTGCATTCATTTTAGAGCATTCAAAAATTCTCATCATGCTTATCAATTTAAAGCATGTCTTACAAATAATCAACATGTCATGGAGATCAATTCTAGGTAATTTAAAATGTACTTCCCAATCAATTCTCCTAGTCCAAAATGCATGTTTGGTCATAAATAAGACATGGATTGCATGTTAAGCAAAGTTGCACACTTATTAAAAAAATATGTACAACCGATCATCTCTAGTAATTAATAAAGGAGCATAAATATTATTATAAGCACAATGCAATTCCGATTTTCTCTCTTTGCTTGAACTACCCATATGGGGTCAATCAAAACAAGCCAAAAGGTGATATGAATCCTTATAGACTTACCAAGTCTATTGGACCTAGTTGAGCCTATGGGTGAACCCTTAGCACAATGGCATATGCGTTCATCTTTTCTAATCCACTTAGGTGACACATTGTCATTCCTAATGGTCAAGGTCATCATATTACTCCTAGGATCATTGACACTAGATTTCCTAGACACATGTTAATGTACTTGAAGCAATTTTGTCTAATATGACCATCAAAACCATAAAAATGACATGTAGGAATAAAATGAGGGGTCATACCATTCCTTTGTGAGGACAAAGATGTTTTCCCATGTCTTTGAGCTTTCTTTTTGTGTGGTGTTGGTTCTCTTCTCCCTTGTTGTTGAGTTGAAAAAGATTGCTTCCTCGGTTGAACATGCAGGAAATGCTTCATGGCTTGATGGCTTATAGGTTGAGGGATGGGTGCTTGATGTGCTCTCATTGGTTGAGTTTGAGCTTCACTCCTTAGTGCCATCTTGACATGGACATTCTTAGACTACTCTCCTAGTTCAATTTTCTTCCTAGGATGAAGAAGAGGAAGGGGCTCTTTGAAGTCCATGCTCTTGACAAGTACCGTCTTGCTAGGAGTTTAGGTCTCCTTGTAATCTTCAAACCCTAGACCTCTTTTGTCACTTGGTTAACTCCCAACATATGGTCAAGCTTCTCCGTACTCAAAGTTATCTTAGCAATCAAATCTCTAGCTTCTCTAAGCTCCTCATTCAAGCTTTCTTCCATCTTTCTTCCATTCTTCACTTTCTCACTTAAATGAGACACTTCAGTTGATAGCTTGAGGTTCTCTTTCTTTAGCTTTCTAACCTCTTTATTCATATTCAACCTTAAGCTTTGAAAATGCTCAATGAACCCTTCAAGGTTCACACTCTTTACATTTCTATTTGTAGAGTGAGATGAGAAACTCTCATCACTAGAGTCATCACTAGTGTCTTTTGTTGTCACATTTACAAGATTTCCATACGTAGCTTCATCAACCACACTTCTAGATACTTTATCTTTAATTTCTCCCACAGAGTCACAAATTAAGGCCTTGTTGCCTTTTTCAATATCTTCTACAAGGGAGCCTCCAAAAGCCGTGTAGTTAAGAATAACCTCTTCATCACTTGAGGAATCTTCTTCACTTCCTCTCTCACTTGATGAGCAAGCCACGACCTTTCCTTTCTTCTTCTTCTTCTTCTTCGAATTAGCACACTAGGTGGCTATATGACCAAACCCACTACACTCATAGCATTGAAGGCCTTTTCTTATAGGCTTCTCTTACCTTGGCTCAATCTTCTTCCTTTAGTCATTCTTGTGAAGTTTTATAAACTTTTTGAATCTCTTCACCATAAGAGCCATCTCCTCATCTGAGTCATCCTCCTCTATCTCTACTTCGGATGTCTTCAAAACTATGTTCTTTTGATTCTTAAGAGATGTAGGTGTAGAAGTCCACCTAGACTCATAGGCTAAAAGACTTCCAATCACTTCACTCAGCTTTAGAGTCTTATAGTTGCTCTTCTGTTCCAGTGCCGTCACTTGGACTCAAATCTCTTGAGGAGTGACCTCATGATCTTTTGCTTGATCTTTCTATCCGAATATGGATCACCTAGTTAATGGCTTTGATTTACGATGTCCATCAACTTCACTGGATGGACATTAAAGCACTCGTCATCTTCCATCCGAATTGTCTCAAATTGCATTTGAAGGACTTGAAGTTTGGAGTTCTTGACCTCTTCGGTTCCTCTATGAGCCGTTTGTAGAAGCCTCCTTTGCATACCTAGTATTTTGAACCGACTTGTATTGATTGTCATCCATGGCACACAAGATTGCATGCATTGCCTTGTTGTTCCACTTGGAAGCTTCAAAATCTCGTGTGCTCCATTGAGACTTAGGCTTGAGAACTTCATCTCCATCATCATTCGTCATCTTCAGAAGAGTGTACCCATCTTCAATAGCCATCCATGCACGGTCATCTATTTGGAAAATATAAGACTCCATCTTGCCTTTCCATGAGGCATAATTATCACCTTTAAGCAATCGTGGTCTTATACTTGATGCTCCCTCTTTGGTCATCCCAAGCTCACTCATAGTGTTTGGGTTATAAATGAATGAGATGCAAATGTAATGCACCACATAAGATACAAACAACAAAAATGTACAAGCAAGACACACAGAGCACGAATCACCTAAGTATATCTAGACACCAACTCTGATACCAATTGAAAGTTCCCTAATAAGCGCTTGTGTCTAGTAAACCTAGAGGGGGGGGGGTGAATAGTTTTTAATCAAGATAATTTCCAGCTTTTCGATTAATCAATATTCAAAATATTTCCTCAGATCATAAAGCATTCAAGAAAAACAAATTATGCATAAAACAATAAAAACACACGATATTTACGTGGAAACCCTTCAATAAGGGAAAAACCATGGGCTATCCTTCTAGCCACATCCGATCCTCAAATCCACTATTGTAATGATGTTTACAACCTAAGTTGACCACCAAGTCACACTTCAAGGTTACTAACCCACCACAACTACCCAACGGGCCTTAATAGTGATTCTTGATAATGTTTGCCAACCTAACCTTGGTTGCAAGATTTCATTTGCTTGAGCACTACACACCATAGTCACAAGACTTAACCTCAATGAAGAGTCCAGACAATCTAAGTGAATATATGAAAATATTCTAGACGCATATATGCTAGGTTAAGACATTTAATGCTTATCTAAGGATTAAAGATGGCAGTGAATGTAAATCCTAGATATCACGTATCTAAATGCAAGTGCAAGTAGATTTAGCTAGAAGGGTAAATTCGTCCTAAAAGCTAGCTATCATGAAAATAAACATCTCAACCAACAAACAACAACTCAAGCATGTTATAAATGTAATATAACATAAAAGCATACATTCAATGAGTAATTAATGTTTTTTCTAGGTAAACATAGCCTCGTTAAGTAATAATAAATTCTATGTCATGTAGAGATTACCTAGTCAATGAGAACAAGAGAAATCCATGCTTGGAAGATGCAAGAAGATGCTAGGTGCTCATGGATTGGAGTTTGGTTGAGTCAAGATGAGTTGTTAGTATCTCTCTCTCTTGGAGTCAATTTCTCTCTCAAAGAAAAGCTTGAACAAAAGAAAATGGCTTATTGGACTCACCAAGCCAAAGAGAAGATAAGAGAACATATATATACTATACCCTACACGTAACTACATCGTTTTGGATGAAGGGAAACTAACTCCTTTCATGACCGTTATGCGTACCGCGGCCTAGGCAAGTATCCAGACTACGGTAGGGCGAGCGGTGCATCGCCTGGGAATCTCCGCAGTACAGACAGTGTCCAGACCGTGGTAGAGCGAGCGGTGCATCACCTGGGAACCTCCGCTTGAGACACCGTTGTGCATACAACAAGCACAAGCTGCGAGAGCAGCAGCACCATGCAACGTCTGGAGAGCACCGCATTGCATACCGTGGCAGAGGAAATGCATTGGGAGCGGTCCCAACCGCCGTCAAGAGGAAAATCCTCTTCTAAGGGCAAACTAAATGCATCAAACATCCATGCAAGAGTTATGGCAAAAAAGACACACAAATTGATATATAAGCAAGCATGCAAGATGATCAAAAGCATGCATGAGAGTGTGTGTGTACACTAAAAACTGTTCAAACAAGGTTAAGCAAGTGATTTATCTTTTGAAGTTTGAGCTAGGTCTTGAGCAATGATGGCTTAAACTTCCCTTACACATTAATCCCAAAATGTGGTTGTCAACGAAATGAGCCAATCAAAAACTGAGGGACTTACAACTATATAAAAACTTTCTAATTTAACCAATTGTCAATTAGAGTTTTGATAGAAATCAAACACTTCATAATTTGACTAGATAAATAAATTCCATTTATTTATCTACTTATCAAATACAGTATTTGATATTTATCATAAAACCAAAAATAGTATGACACTAGGAGACCTTCTCCTACTAGAAAAAATATTTTGACTTTTAATTAAATAATTAATTAATGTCCATTTAATTAAAAAATAAAATAAAAACAATATAATAGGCTATTATATTTAGCCATTCCGCCCAAGTCCGTACATTGGCATATAATTGTTTTTTCCTATTTTATCAAATCCATTGAACCTTAATAAAAGGTTCACATGTGAACTAGATCCATTCTTACTAAGAGAAACAAGTCCACATAACTTATCCATAGTGTATTTATTCACTAACCAATTAATGAATCTAAATTATATTGTGACTATATCAGAACTTTCTAATTTGACCAATTTTCAATTAACTATTTCAAAATTTGACTAGATAAATAAATTCCTTTTGCTTTAAAAGAGAATAGTGGTTATAAGGATATAAAGCCAAGTGAAGTGATTGGGAGGCTTCTAGCTTATGAATCTAGGAAATGTCCTAACCCCACACCATCGAAAAAGCAAAAGGACATTGCTTTGAAAGCCTAAAAAGTTAAGAAGGGGGAAAGTGATGACTCGGATCAACTATTTCAAAATCACAAGTGTAAAGATTGCGGAAATATTAAAGACACTTGAGATATACGTGGAAACCCTCCAAATGGGAAAAACCACGGGCTGATGAGTGCGCCACACTAGAACCTCGCATCCACTAATGGCAAGAGAATTACAACCTAATCCCGGTTTAAATTCACCACCACTACCTAATCCCGGTATAAGTGAACATAGTCCATCTTTCTTGCGATTTAAGCTACCTACTCTCGGAAGCAACACAAGTCTTACTTCTCAATGAAGAGATAAAATGTCCTATGTGAATATATGATGATATTCAATGAACAAACAAGGCTAGGAAACCCTATATGCTTATCTAGGATAATGAGACAACAATTAATGCAATCCTAAATATCATGAGCTAAATGACATGTTCAAAAAGCTTAGCTAACATAGATCAAACAATTCTATGAAGCTATCACAATACAATAATCAATCATGTCATCACAACAATCTCTAATTTGTATCTAAAATATGTTCTAAGAGCATACAAATAATTAAATGGGCTGGCTTAGCAAGAAAAACACTTAACTTGTAAGAAGATATTGAAGAACTTACCAAACAAGATGTGATAAAGCAACCCTATCCATAGATGCACTCTAAGTGGCTTTAGAAGATGCAATATGAAGTTTTTATGCACATGGGAATGCTTTGAGTGTTTAAAGATGAGTTCTTTGAAGAGTTTTTTCTTTGAAATGTGTTCTAAGGAAAATATGTGATGTTCTAAACTCTTACACGACCTTAAGCCGAAGATTTATATATATATATATATATATATGAGATCCAAACAAAGTGAGGTCGTTTTGGAAAAAACGTTCCAACTTCCTCTATGTTCGCTAGTCGATTACCGCACCACAAGTGTACAGCCTAATATTTTCAATAGGCGCTGGTCGACTGGCGTAGCTCAGTGGTGCAACACATGTGACGATCCACTGGAATGTTGCGCTGGTGAGGCTACGCTAGTCGAGTAGCACACTGCCCATTTTTGCATCTTTGCACTGGTGCAGCAGCGCAACTCAGTGGCTCAACACATGCCACAATCCACTGGAATGTTGCACTGGTGAGGTGCGCTGGTCGAGTAGTGCACCAACAGTGCAATGCCTATTTTCAACCCTCAAACACACAAAATCAATAAGTTCAAGAGTGATGAAAAATGCATCCTATTCTAATGCCAAACATGACAAAAAACATTTAATTACAAGATGCAGATAAATCAACAGGAGTCATTTAAACCAAAATGCACACAACAATAAACACACAACACATATGCATAATAGTTATGCATGAATTTGTGAGTGTGTGCAACTATCTCTTCAAAGCAAATAACCATAAGAATTTTACCTTCGGTTATTCTCCTCATGAGGTCTTGAGAGCCTAAGCTACCCTTACATAACACCCCATAAATGTGGTTTGTTCACGAAATAAGCCAATCAACAACTGAGGACTTTACAGATTTAATATCCAATACCTCAAAATATCCATATGATGATATTCTACTCAGATTTAATAAATAGTGCCACGATGTCCATATCTATTAATGAAGTCCTTTATCAATTAACAAATGAATACCATCAAATTATCGAGGATAAACTATGCTATATAATCGTTCTCATTGATAGCTAAAATGATAACACTTGTAACCATAAGTTCATCATTTATCTCAGGATTGAGATAAACTCTTTAATTGTTTGAAGTTAAAACTTTTATCCATTCACGGTTATAGATAAAGTATTTCATTGTGATCCAATTCAAAACACCTAGTACACTATATTGTTTTGCCCAAAGACACCACACTTTGATGATTTTAGACTCATCATAACTCATTTGATCCCACTCAAATGCTAGTAAAAGAATCTATAACTTCAACAAGGTAAAGGCGCTTAACCTTTACATTAAGTTGTGAATATTGTTCAAAACTAACTAAGGAATTGTGTCTACCTCATACATATCTAGATGTATGAACAATTTTTCATTTCTCATAGTCTTTTGACCTTATGATTATTTACTTTTGACAGTTTTAATAATTAAACTATAAATGCTATAAGATTTCTTTATTAATATGAAACGATTGTCAAATACATTATTTCACTCTTGCTACTGAGCATAATCCTAACACCTTCTTGATTATCCATTTAGGAATGCACTTTTAACATCCATTTGTAGCAATTTAAATAATTGACTCAATATGTGTAAGGGGTGCGAATTCATTATCAAAATCTACACCCTCAACCTATGTATACCCTTGAGCAACTAATCTATCTTTATTCTTCACAAATTTTCCACTCGCATCGGTCTTATTCCTAAAAACCCATTTTGTTCCAATTATAATTATGTCATTACGTCTAGGAACCAATGACCACACTTCTTTCCTCTCAAATTGATTAATTTCATCTTGCATAGTCCTAACCTAATATTCATCAACTATTGCCTCATTAATGTTTTTGGGTTCAATTTAATAAGCATAGCAAGCATATGAGACTTGGTTAGCTAGTTGCCTTCTAGTTCTAACCCCTTCATTCAAATCACATATGATGACTTTTTGATAGTGCAAGTTTCTAAGTCTAGAGTTAGAATTCTAAACATCTTGATTATTTTGTTGATTATCATTGTTATATGTATATTTTATTGAATGTACACGTCACTGACAGGTAAGACAATCCCTTAAAAAGATTGCCAGATGGGCATCCGAGCTGGCAACTAGAAGACACTATCCAAGACATCACTAAGGAATAAGAACCCGAGTAAGTCTGAACACGAGTACTCTGCACATTATGTTCTACTCGGAACATCACAAGAAACCTAAGTAAAGAAGTTCAACATACGCTCACATATGTGAGTAAGCCCAAGAATCATATTCCAATACGCAAAACATCCGTGTCAAAAAGAGTTTCTAGAAGGATAAAACACCAAACAAGAAACAAATCTTAAATCAGGCAATAACTCTACTATTCGAGAAGACTACACACCAAAAAGGAAATAAGTCCTAAACGAACTATGCCACCAGAATCCCATTAAGATTCAAACTCTATCTTCACAAGGTCTCTGAAATAGGAAAGAAGATAAAGATTACTTCAACAAGCAACCAGTCTTAATTACAATACAATTCCTTTTGCTTACTTGTACAACAAGGATTAGGGTCTTACGCACATATAAATTGGTCCATAGAGAGAACGACATAGAGAGACAGACTCAAAAGAGTAATCACTGTAAGAGAGAGGTAAGAGAGATCGAGTGGTGTAATTAAACCACCCGTGGACGTTTCTCCGATCATCAGAGTTTTACCATGTAAACTTGTGTCATTATAACTTTAATTGCATTCTCTTTCTCTTTCTCTTTTGATAGGTCATAACCAAATCCAACATTGTTGACTTTCTCATCCGTCGAGAAATTAACTTCAACAATTGGTGCTAGAAGAAGAGGATGTGAACCTTCGATATGTTTAAGCAGTGGCTAGTAGCGGAAGCAAAGATAGTTTCCAGGGACATCCAGAAATCTCCAGATAATGGTCATATATGCGGGACCACTCAGGATCCCACCACAATCACCAGAAACCAATCGATATCCATTGCTGGCATCCTACAAGTCCCTCAAACCAGTGAGGATATGGCGCATCATTTTAGTAATGCATCGCAATAGTTGCTAACGAATGTGGCGTAAGAAGGAATAGATCTATTGGCTATAAGAGAGGCACATCTGCCAAATTCTCCATCACCTTCTAGTCTCCGATCGATTGTAGTTGGGTCCCAACTAAATGCACCAGTAGTCGTTAAGAACTCAGGTCCAATCAACCAGATTGGGGTTACGACACATAACCAGGACAAGGATCATGAAACACCAGCAGAAGAAAGGCCCCACTAAAGATAAAACCACGATCAAGCGGGTCATGACAGGCACGGTAAATATGACTGATGAAGAGATCGGTCATCATCATTAGAAGAATCAGAAGACAGTGACTGACATCATATGCGTACATGGGTTAGCCCTTGAGACTCGGAGGCAAGATGAAGAGGAGATGACTGATATGGCAGTTACACAACTGGTCTATCATCGGGGACAGTCGGTGGGTCATAGAGATGTCGTGATTCAAAGCCTGACCCGAGAAGTCGAGAACAACATGCATCAAATGGACATGTTGATTAGGCGTACGGATATAATGAGTTATCTGACCATGATTCTAATAGCCCTTTTACTAGAGACATCCTGCGGATACCATTCCCAGAGAGATTCAAGATGCCACACGTGGAACAGTTTAAAAATGATACAGATCCTAAAGAGCATGTTAGACAATATAAGAGTGTTATGGCCTAGTATGCCCATGGTGATCCTTTGCTATGTCTTAACTTCCCACAAACCCTCGAGGATACAGGTTCAATAATCACTGCATTCATAAATAACTTACAAAACGGGCGGTTGTCTTTTTACCTAAGAAGGGCTTGTCTAACTAGATACGTAGATATGATGAATATGGCAAGCGGATACGCTCTGTTAAAAGAAGAAGAGTTGGCAATAGGAGGTAGTTACATGCATGGGGGAAGACCCGAACAAAAGGATGCTGATTCAAAATCACAAAACCATAAAGGAAATAAAAAGGAAATATACGAACTACAACCCGCTTCGAAAAAGACAGAAGAGATCCTAGCAATACTAGAAGAGAAGAATATGGTGAAGGAGCCATGTCGGCAGTCCAAATTCGATCGGCGAGACACAACAAAGTATATAGAGACCATCATTTGGGAAGGACATCTGTAAGATATAATCCTGTAGAAAGATGAGAAGTCAGAAATTCAGAAAAAGAATAAGATGAGAGATCATAGTTTTGGTTGGAATAAAAGGGCTAGTCTCGAAGCGAATGGAGTGATATAGACCATCTTCAGAGGACCATTAACTTGAGAAGTAACCGAGAGCAGACTCTAGAAATTTGAGAAGTGGTGGAAGCAAGACAAAATCTTGACTTTAACTCCATCGAGCCCGATTCGAAGAGAATAAAGAAAATATGGGACCCGATAATATTCACTGAAGTTGACTCATATGGGGTCGATGTCTGATTGAATGACGCTCGTTATTAGTGTCTGAATTGGCCATAGAGAAGTCAGGAGAATTTTAATGGACAACGATAGCTCGACAGACATCCTCAATGTGGTTGTCTATGATCAGCTCATATTAGATCAAAAGAACTTGCAACCTTTCCATACTCCACTCAGAGGATTCAAGGGAGTCGAGGTTAGGCCTCTCGGAATAGTGAAAATGATCATGAAGATCAGAGTAGATCCTTGCTAGAAAACAGTGTTACTCGACTTTGTGGTGGTAAATCTGGACAACTGGCCTTATAATGCGCTACTAGGTCGACCTTTCTTGAATAAAACAAAGTGAACACCAAGTATGCACCTTAACTCAACCAGATCAGATCAAGTAAGAAGAATCACTATTTTTCAAGTTTGATCCAAGGGAAAAAACCGGAGATATCAAAGAATAAACTAATAGAGAAGGTGGTCTTAAAGGAAGATAAATCGGATAGGAAGGTCAAAATTGGGGCCAACTTAGAAGGAAAGGTTAAGCTAGATCTTATGGATTTTCTTAGAGAATACAAAGATGTGTTCGCATGGATTCATGAAGGCATGGTGGGGATAGATGCATGAGTAATATCACATCATTTGGATATGGATCCAAATGCGAAACCTGTTATACAAAAGAGAAAATCTTTCAACATCAAGAGAAGTCGGGCAATAACGCACGAAGTGGAGAAGTTACTCGTTGTGGGATCGATCAGAGAAATCAACTACCCTCAGTGGGTAGCAAATGTGGTTTTAGTCCAAAAGAAGAATGGCCAATAAAGAATGTGCGTGGTCGTCACGGATCTGAACAAAGCTTACCCAAAAGATAGTTTCCCACAACCGAGAATAGACCAACTGGTCGACTCTACATCAGGTCATAAATTACTCAGTTTGATGGATGCTTAGTCGGGATACAATAAGATCTGGATGAGTAAAGATGATGAAGAAAAAATAGCATTCACGATCGATCAGGGCTTGTTCTGTTATACAGTAATGCCCTTTGGGCTAAAAAATGCTAGGGCAACAAATCAAAGATTGGTCAATAGAATCTTCACTCATACAATAGGAAGAGACATGGAAGTTTACATATACGACATGTCAACCAAAAGTATCTCGGCAAAGGAACATGCTTTGGACTTGCGCAAAATATTCGATGTCTTAAGAAGGTATCATATGATGTTAAATTCGATTAAGTGCCTATTTAGGGTTCCTTCAAGAAGGTTCCTTGGTTTCCAAGTTCACCAGAGGGGGATCGAAGTGAATCCCGAGAAGATCCCAGTCCGTCGAAAAAATAACTTCACCAAGGACGTTAAAAGATGTACAACACCTGACAGAATGATTAGCTTCCCTAGGCAGATTTATCTGGAAGGACATAGATAGATGTGCTTCTTTTATCAAAGTGATCAAAAAGAGGAAGGGACTTGAATGGAATTAAGTGTGTGAACCGGCTCTCATCCTTTCAAAACCTAAAATGGGAGAAATATTCCACCTGTACTTATCCCTTACAGAGTTAGCAGTAAGCTCGATTCTTATCAGAAAAGTAGATTGTAGGGAAAAAATGGGTTCAAAACGCAACGGAAGCGTGAGAAAACGAAAATAGGGTTTGCGTATAAATAAAAAAAAATCCCTTTGCGCAACGAGAAACTTAACCCTAGATTAATTGACGTATATAAAAGTATCATACCTTTTCCTCGTGACGATTAACAAGTGCCGAATTGATTCCGCAAGATCTTCCAATCCAATCATGAACGTGAATCACCTTAAAGTGTGGGCTCCCTTTCTTTAAATTGTATACCTGAGGATGGAGACAAAGAAAAATCTTTTCTTTGTTAGTTATAAATATCCTCCAAGAGAAAAATCCAAGAACACCCGGTCACTTGTGAATTATCAATCAATTTGATTGAAACTCGCGTGAACCTTGATTCGATGTTGTACACAAACCCTTTTGATGTAAAGGATACTAGTGTACTATCGAAAACAAAAACATTCTCTTTTTCTCTTTTCTCCTTGGCCGAATTCCACACCCTTTTTCTATGAGTTGATTGAATTTTATCTCGAGCAAAAACTAATTTTTCTCCCTCAAAATTCTCTCTTGCTATGCTAAATTCTCTCTTTGAAAATTACTTAGCCTGGCCAAAATTTTCATCATAGAATTCTTAGGGCTGGCCAAAAATCACACAAATATATATAGAATTGTAAATCCTTTCCTAAGAAGGATTTACTTAGTTGGCAAGAATTATTTCCTTACGTGGATTTATTTGGTAGTTATGAATCCTTATCTAAAAGGAAATCTAACTTCTCCTATCTCTATATGGGCTGGCCGAATTTCTCATTGATATAGATTAGGAGAGTTTATTCTTTTCCTAAGAAGGATTACTTGGTAGTTAAGAATCCTTTCCTTAAGTAGATTCACTTGGTGGTTAAGAATCCTTTTCAAAAAAGAATTCTATCCTAACACCAAGACTCCTAATCCAACTCAATAGTGTATTTGTAACCATATTAAAGACTTCCTAATTTGATTAGATAAATAATTCCTTTTATTTATCTATTTATCAAATATAGTCTTTAACATTAACTATACTACCAACAATAGTATAGTTTTAGGAGACGATCTCCTACTAGAAAAAAGATTTTGACTTTTAATTAAATAATTAATTAGTTTCTATTTAATTAAATAATATATATATATATATATATATATATATATATATTTAAGCTATTTTTAATATCCTTTGCCGCCCATACCAAATATATGGACCATATATTATTTTTATTATTTTATTAAATCCATTGGACCTTAATAAAAAAGTTCACATGTGAACTAGACCTATTCTTACAAAAAGAAACAAGTTCTCATGCCTTATACAATTCTAGATGGACCCCTAAATTGGACCTGTAGAATATATCAAATGATCCATGCAAGTTCGTGTGAATTAGGGATATTGGCGGGCAATCTAAATTTAAGATTCAATAGACACAACCCAATCACAATCAACAAATGATTCACTTAGGTCCGATCTATTTAATTTTAGTTCATTCCACTAAAGAACTAAAATTGAACTCTGAAATAAAGATAGAATAAGTTGATGTCACTCACTCATACCATGGACAACCTTATTGGAGATAATGTATCCTCGTGAAGAATACCAGTAATCGCCAAGAGCTCATAGACCGCCTATAGCTCTCTAAGTTACCATATTTCCTCATATGACCACATTTTGAATCTGGATATTTTGACTTGTCCAGAATCCATGTTTCAATAGACACTATTGAAAACTTAACGTTAAGATTTAATATCCAATACCTCAAAACATCCATATGATAGTATTCTACTCTCATTCAATAAATGGAGCCACGATGTCCATATCTATAAATGAAGTCCTCTATCGATTAACAAATGAATACCACCAAACTATCGAGGATAGACTATGCTATATAATCGTACTCATTGATAGCTCAAATGATAACACTTGCAACCATAAGTCCATCACTTATCTCAGGATTGAGATAGATTCTCCGATTGTCTTCAATTTAAAACTTTTATCCATTGACGGTTCTAGATAAAGTAGTTCATTTTGATTCTATTCAATGCTCCCAGTGCTCTAGATTCTTTTTCCCAAAGAAACCACACTTTTATGATTTTAGACTCATCATAACACATTTGATCCCACTCAAATGCTAGAAGAGAATTTCGGCCAAAGAGGAATTTTGAGTGTAGAGAATTTGGTTCTTGCTCTAGATAAATTCTTCCAACTCTAGAGATTGGTGTGTGAAAATTCGGCAAAGAGAAAAAGGAAGAAAGAACGTTCTGTATTCGATAGTGCACTAGAAGCCTTTACATTAAAAGGTTTTGTGTTCAACATAGAATCTAGGTCCACACGAGTTTCAATGAAATTGAATGATAATTCACAATTGACCTAACATTCTTTGTTTTTCTTCTTGGAGGATTATTGTGACTAACAAAGAAAGAGATTCTGTTTGTTTCCATCCTCAGGTACACAATTTAAAGAAAGAGAGCCCACACTCATAGGTGATCACATTCATGATTGGATTGGACGATCTTGTGGATTCAATTCGATGCTAGTTCAATCGTCATGAGAAAAAGGTATGATACTTTTAATATACATCAATTAATCTAGGGTTAAGGTTCTTTCTATTAGAAGGAATTTTTTTTTAAATATATCAAACTCTAATTTCACGCTTCCGTTGTGCAATTTTCCCTATATTAGCAACTACCAAGAAGGAAATTATGGCGATGATAGTCAACCCTTCTTGTTACAATCCCAAAACAAAAATACATTGAAATTATATGACCAAAATTGAGCAGTAACAAAACACATAAATATATATATCCATATATTCCAATGTAAATATATATGCCAATACCTAGAGTGTCATCTCTTTCTAAAACATGCATAGATACAATAAAAATAAAAAGATTCACATACACATACATCAATTAATCAAGGGTACAACCAGCCTTTGACACCCATTGTAGGGAAAAATTGGTTAAAAAATACGGTGGAAGCGTGAAATTAGGGTTTTAAAATTTTCCCTTTATTTGAAAGAACCTTAACCCTATATTAATTGATGTATATTAAAAGTATCGTACATTTTTCTCGTAACGATTGAACTAGCATTGAATTGAATCCGAAAGATCTTCCAATCCAATCAAAAACGTGAATCACCTAGAAGTGTGGGCTCCCTTTCTTTAAATTGTATACATGAGGATGTAAACAAACAAAATCTTTTTCTTTGCTAGTCACAATAATCCTCCAAGATGAAAAACGAAGAACGTTAGGTGACTTGTGAATTATCAATCGATTTGATTGAAATCTCGCGTGAACCTTGATTCGATGTTGTACAAAAAACCTTTTAATGTAAAGGCTACTGGTGCACTATCGAAAACTAAACGTTATTTCTTCCTTTTCTTCTTTGGCGAATTTCATACTTATTTTATGAGTTGGCCAAATTTTGTCTCGGGCAAAAAACAAATTTTCCTCTATCAAAATTATTATGGTGATCGAAATCTCTCAGAAGAATTTCTTCTTGTAAAATGTCGTTGGCCGAATTTCTCTCTTGTTTTTGACTACGGTGGGCAGAAATTCAACAAGAGATATATATAGGATTAAAAATCCTTTTCTAAAGAGGATTTACTTGGTGGGCAAGAATCCTATCCTTAAGTGGATTTACTTAGTGACCAAGAATCATTTTCCAAAAGGAATTCTTTCCTACAACAATACTCCTAATCTAACTCAAATAGTGTATTTGTGACCATATTAAAGACTTCCTAATTTGACTTGATAAATAATTCCTTTTATTTATCTACTTTTCAAGTATAGTCTTTAATAATAATTATACTACCAACAATAGTATAATATCAGGAGACCATCTCCTATTAAGAAAAATATTTTAACATTTAATTAACAAATTAATTAATTTCCATTTGATTAAATAATAAAATAAAAAACAATATAATTAAGCTAAAATATTTAGCCTTGCCACCCAAGACCGCATATGGGCATATATATATATATATATATATATATATATATATTATTTTATTAAATCCATTGGACCTTAATAAAATGTCAACAAGTGAACTAAACGCATTCCTATAAAAAGAAACAAGTCCACATGCCTCAATACAATTCTAAACGGATCCATAAATTGGTCTGGTAGAATATATCAAGTGATCCATGCAAGTTCGTGTGAATTGGTTATCTTGGCGGGCTATCTAAATTTAAGCTTCAATAGACACAACCCAATCACAATCAAGAAATGATTTACTTATATCCGATCTATTAATTTTAGTTCATTCCACTAAAGAACTAAAATTGAACTCTTAAATAAAGATAGATTAAGTTAATATTGCTTACTCATACCCTAGACTATCTTAATGGAGAAAGTGTATCCTCGTGAAGAATATCAGTAATTGCCAAGTGCACATAGACCGCCTATAGCTCTCTTAGTTACCATATTTACTCATATGACCACATTTTGAACTTGGATATTTTGACCTGTCCATAAGCCATATTTCAATAACGTTAAAATTTAATATTCAATATCTCAAAACAGCCATATGATGATATTCTACTCTCATTTAATAAATGGAGCCACGATGTCCATATCTATAAATTAAGTCCTCTATCGATTAACAAATGATTACCACCAAACTATAGAGGATAGACTTTGCTATATAATCGTACTCATTGATAGCCGAAATGATAACATTTACAACCATAAGTCAATCATTTATCTTAGGATTGAGATAGACTCTCCGATTGTCTTCAAATTAAAACTTTTATCCACTGACGGTTATGGATAAATTAATTCATTGTCATCCTATTTAATGCACCTAGTGCACTAGATTCTTTTGTCCAAATACACCACACTTTGATGATTTTAGACTCATCATAACAGATTTGATCCCACTCAAATTCTAGCAAAAGAATCTATAACTTTAACAAGATAAAGAGGTCCAACCTTTATCTTAAGTTATGAATATTAAGCAAGACTAACTAAAGAATTGTGTCTACCTCATACATATTAAGATGCATGAACAATTCTTCTTTTTTCATATCTTTTGACCTTATGATTATTTACTTTTGACAATTATAATAATTAAACTATAAATGCTCAAAGATTTGTTAAACTAGAAATCACTTTTATTAATATGAAACGATTGTCAAAAATATTATTACACTCTTGCTAATGAGCATAATCCTAACAATTTCCCAATTGGTTTCCAGTGCCATGATTATTAGTCCAAGAAAAGTTTGAATGATTTCTCCACCCTGGATTGAAAGTATTAAAGAAAGGATCATTTTGTGGTGTTTGATTGAAATTGTTCATAGCTTGCGCTACTTAAATATCATTAGGTCCCTAACCTCCTTTTTGAAAATCTTCCATACCATACCCTGGTTGTTCACCTTGCATGCTTATCACTTTACTCATTTGATTACTAGTAGGACTCTAATTGACAATTGGTCAAATTAGGGAGTTTTTGATTTAGTCACAATTTAATTTATACTTAATATTAGGCTATTAAATAAATACACTATTTGAGTTGGATTAGGAGTCTTGGTGTAGAAATAATTATTTTTTTAAAAGGATTCTTGGTCTCCAAGTAAATCAACCTGAGGAAAGTATTCTTTCCCACCAAGTAAATCCTTCTTAAGAGAGGATTTGGTCTCCTATATAAACTACCCATAAATTTCGACCAAGGCTTAATTCTAAGTAAATTTTCGGCAAAGCTAGGGTTTTATAAGGGAGAATTTGGCCTAGTGAGAGACTTTGAGAGAGGAAAAAATTAGTTTTTGTCTAGATAAAATTAGTTTTTGTCTAGATAAAATTCGGTCAACTCATAGATATTGTGTATTGAATTCGGCCAAGAAGAAAAGAAAAGGGGAACGTTTTTGTTTTCAATAGTGCACTAGTATCATTTACATAAAAAGGGTTTGTGTACAAAAATCGAATCGGGTTCACGCGAGTTTCAATCAAATAGATTGATAATTCAGAAGTGACCGAACATTCTTGGGTTTTCTCTTGGAGGATTATTGTGACTAACAAAGGAAAGAGATTTTGTTTGTTTCCATCCTCAGGTATATAATTTAAAGGAAGGGAGCTCACACTCCTAGATGATTCACATTTGTGATTAGATTAGAAGATCTTGTAGATTCAATTTGGCGCTAGTTCAATCGTCACGAGAAAAGGGTACGATACTTTTAATATACGTCAATTAATCGAGGGTTAAGGTTCTTTCTATTAAAGGGGAAATTTTTAAATATTAATTTTATGCTTCCGTTGTGTGAATTTCCCTACATGTATGATTTAATTTGTAAACAAAATTCTATCAAATCTAGGGTTCATTCTTTATCATTAATATGGATATTACTATACTATCGCGTAAGGAGTCACATATTCCTAACCACTAATCACCCTTTGATCTATGGTTTGAACAATAATCAGAAAACCATTAAGCTCAAGAATAAAGATCCAAAATCTAAACTGAAATTCTCTAAAACGTGTCTAAACAACCTAGGGGGGAGGAAGGGGGTGAATTGGTTGTTAATCGATTATTACAACCTTTTTCAATCAATAAATATAAATGATATAACCCAATAAAAACAAACATACAAAATCATGTAAAGTGCAAAAATATAAAGATTACTTGATTTTTATGTGGAAACCCTCTAAATGGTAAAAACCACAGGACTAGCCACACTAGCCACTTGAGCCATAGAAATCCACTATACAAAAAGGAACTTACACCCTCAAGTGATACTCAGGCTCTCACTCTTGATAACCTCAGGCTATGAACACTACCACTCACCACTCTTGGTTTAATCCTTAGTGATATCCCCTGATTTACTACTCTTGGCATGAAGACCACCTAATCTACCCCACAGGCCTTTTATAGTGACTCCATGTTACAATGCTTGCCAACCACACCCTTGGTTGCAAGGTTTCTCTTACTTATGCAACTTCACCAAGAAGCCATAAGACTTTTACTCTATGAATAGAATTAAAAGTCTTAAGTATGGATATGATAATATACCCAAATGCAGTAATGTGCAAGACCACACACAAGATGCTTAACTAGATGTTATAATGCAATTCAACAACCTAGATATCAAACAAACCTACATGAACACACATAAGGCCTCAATTGGATGTGGAGAAACTCTAACAACCTAATTGTCAATTAAAACTCACATAAATTTTCAAGAACTTGACTAGATACAAAAAGTCAACCTAATCATCAATTAAGCATACATGAACTTTTAAGGATTAGCTTTTTATGCAAATATGACCTAATGATACAGGCTATCACAAACAAACCCAATCATATTATCAAGACTTATAAATATATGCAATAAAGTAGAGTTTAGGAATTTAATCTAGCAATAAATACCTAGTCATGAAACCATGAAGACCCATGATCAAATGATGATGAATTATGCAAGATGGGTTTAGAGAGTTAATAAAGCTTGAAGAAGTTTTCTCTCACAAGGCTCTCTCTTTCTCTCACTATGGCTTCTTTAAATTTAGAGGAGTAAGTTACGAAGGAGAGATAAAGGGGTATATATAGTGGGGGACACGAGCTAATGAGAAAAGATGTTTTTTCCTAAAAATACGCGCAATGCATAGGTAGGACCTGTGCACTGCCCGCGGTTGTACCCACATAGTGCCTTAAACCCAAGACTTTAAAAAACCCACCCAAACCAGTACGCGAGTAAGTACGCGGAAGGCTACCCACGCAATAACCTGCGCACATCAGCACACAGGTTGCGTAAAACACTAGGTTCACACCACCATGTCATTTTCCGTGGGTATGGACCCGTGCACCAGAGACATGAAATGCCTCTCATCACGCTAAAAAGAGCAGACCATCATACATGCACGGACATTTTTTTGTCATACTTTGGAGAACGAATTAACACCATATAAAACCTCACTTAAAGCTAAGAATGAAATGCAAGTGTTATAGTTAGTAAGGATGAACACACAAGCAATAAGATACAAATGCATGTTGATACAAATACAGAGTGTGTGCAATGTGTAAATGATACACACATAAAAGCAACTGACAACACAAATGCAAGATGAAACAAATCATGCATGAAGTGTGTGTGTGTGTGCGCGCCTAAACTCTTCAATAGGAAAAGTCAGGTGAATATACCTTTTGCTTTTGTAGTCATGAAGATGCTTGGAAGCTTGCTAATGAGGACATAAGCTACCCATTAGACAATCATCTCCGATATGGTTTGGTTTGTCATTAAATAAGCCAATCATAAAATCAAGGTTCTTACATAAACATTGCTTTGTGCTATGCTAAAGATAAATTTTATTTTTTCAAGTGAACATTAATCAGGATTAGGTTTTTATCTACATAATAACTCTAATTCTAAGATAGTCATAACTCCAAAATCATACCATTCACCCTTTGATTTATGGTGTGAACAAAAATAAAAAATAATGAGAGTCAACTAATTACGCACAATGAATAAATCAATAATTGTATTATAAAGAATATTTAATCCATGCACGAGCATTCAAAAAAGGTTTACATTGATTCCCAAGTTATGGATAAGTTACATATATTTGAAATAACAAAAAAGAAAAAAATGAAGATAGAACCCATTTTAGCCTTCAAATTCTTCAAATATTCAATAAGTCACCTTCTTCGTCTTGCAATTCTTCTATGTGTAAAGATGATGAGAGAAAGTCGTGTAAGGTATTTGTGTAAGAGAGAATAATAAATGAAAACTGTAGGCTTCATATGTAAAAAAAGTACAAGATTTATTTATAGGTCCTCCACAGATTAGGGTTTCAGATTTCCCAAGAAAATAAGGAATACGCACAATAGTGTACCAGGGAACGGACACATGCATAGGTCGGAGTACTCACAACGATGTCCTCTCTAGACTTTTGCACGATGTGGAACACGGTTGAAACTAATACTTGGCCACGATATGAACCTCGGTTGGAAAGAACATTTCTTCTAGAATTCACCGATGGTTATACTACGGTTGATCCTCTGCATGGCAAAAGACCTACGCAGCGGTTGATGATAGTTTTTGTCTTTTTCTTCTCGTTAAACTTCTTATTCTTGAAAGAATCTATGAACATCTTATCTTAAGGAAAATGACCTACACATGCTCAATAAACACATTAAATAACCTAAAATGCTCGAGAGACGAGCTTACTACATAGGGAATTGGGAAGAAAAACATATAATGAAATAGATCGATCAGTATCACAATCTGTTATGCATATACAAGCATACATAGACCATTAAAAGACATATTCAATCTACCAAAGTCAATATAGTCTATGATGTGCAAGTGAAGAGATTTCACTAAAATCTAACTCATTAAGCACTTGTACTCATATATATATATATATATATATATATATATGTGTGTGTGTGTGTGTGTGTGTGTGTGTGTGTGTATGTGTGTGTGTGAATATCAAGAACAAACAAGTGCTAAGCAAGGCTTTATTATTAACAAATAAATCAACTTATATGAATAAATGAAGTATGCTAATACCATCAAGTAACTAATTGTATCTCACAAATAGACAAAGATCTATTATAAAGATATCAAACAATAAGGTTCCAGACAAGATATTAACGAAACACAGAAACAAAAATCAAAGAGATAAGGTAAGAGATATTTGACAAAAGATTCTTATGTGGAAAAACCTTCTAAAAGGAAACATCCACGGGTTGATACCACAACCACCGGTAAAACCATCTTTAACTAGTTGGATAAAAGTACACCCTCAAAAGTTACCAATCCACATGAAACACTTCCAAATGGATTTCCCTCATATCCTACCC
Organism: Dipteronia dyeriana; assembly: GCA_032871835.1. Classification (NCBI taxonomy): domain Eukaryota; kingdom Viridiplantae; phylum Streptophyta; class Magnoliopsida; order Sapindales; family Sapindaceae; genus Dipteronia; species Dipteronia dyeriana. The sequence continues at coordinate 107,454,265 of CM065300.1, read as the reverse complement.
ACAAGCCTTTTACTAATGAAAGACTTGCCAAATTGCTTGTTTTTCGTATCACCACGATCCTAGTCAAGACTCCTTACTTAGCTTTCTGGATCCTCTTGGTTCTAGCCAAGCCTCCTTGCTTAACTTTCTAGACTGATCCTTGCTAAGACTCAACGTCTTAAATTGAAGTTTGACACTCCAATAAAAGACTCTACCTTTTGCATGGAAACTGATTTAAGTGTAATGGAAAAGATGCAATCACACATAACTTAGAATATATGATCAAAATATCATATGAAATCTAGAAATGAACAATGAGCACCAAAGTATGATTTTCTAGTTTACAATCCTAATAACATTGTCATCAAACAAATGATGCATGTACGTAAGAAATGTATGGCTTAAGTGCACTTCATGAAAAACTAGACATAGTCATCAAAATGCACAAAACAAGTTTGTCTAGATCTTGAAATGTGAACAAAAGTCTAGAGCATGTTAAATACCTAAGACACATCAAAACCTAGATTTTATTCATGTAACTAAATCTTGGAAACACATCACATTAATGAAGTACATATCCAAGATTTTAGAACAAAATTCAAAAATGCTAGAATCATATATTATGTTCAATAGAAATCTCTAGCAATCATTTAGAGCACATATTCACAAAATAGTCAATTAAATCCTAATAGGCTCTAAATATACAACTGAATGTGTTAGGTTTTGGCTTGCGTTAGAATTAATTCCATATCAAAATAATGTTTCACTTGTATTGATTAGTTGTTTTAGATTGATGATGATTCAAGCTTCAAAGAAGATTTGGCAACTTATCAAGTAAGATCAAGCCTTCAAAGAGAGTGCACTTCACTATTCGACAAAGGTATATTTAAGACCTCATTTCCCTTACATGGCTTAGACACACACATTGCATCCATATGTGTCCCTGCATCATTGTACACATTTTTATATAACACATTCACACACTTGATATTGAATGCTCATGCAGTAGTTTTAAATTGACTAGTTTTGTAAATTACATGTACTAGGACTATGTCTAGGTAAAAACATTCTAGTGTGTTATGTGTTTATGTATTTATGTTTCATGGAATTTGGACTTGAATTTGGTAAATTATTGTTCCTTATTGAGTTCTAACATTTTGATTACTCATTCATTTAACTTCAAGTTCCAAACAAAAAGTTACGAAACTTTTTGGTCACTTATCATGCATTGTCTTGTCTTCATCTATCCGGTCAAATTCATATTTTGTGGTCTAAGCTTCATAGTCATCCATGTGCATGAGAGATTCCCGGTTAATAATCCGTAAACAGATTCAAATTTGGAGTTCGAATGCAGGAGAATGGTCAAAGAACGCGAAGGTGCGTGAAGGAGAAAGCGAGTGGCCAAAGGCCATTAAGCCATCCTACCCTGAGATGGTGCATGGCTATCTCGGGAAGGAATACCTTCTACCCCCAAGATCCCCACGTGCTATCTTTGAGGGGAAAATCAGTTCAGAATGCAACGTAAGCGTGAGAAATAGAAATTTTTTGTTTACGTATAAATAAATAAATTTCCCTTTTAAATAACAAGATCCTTAACCCTAGATTAATTGATGTATATAAAAAGTGTCATACCTTTTTCTAGTGATGATTGAACAAGCATTGAATTGATTCCGTAAGATCTTCTAGTCCAATCACGAACGTGAATCACCTAGAAGTGTGGGCCCACTCTTCTTTTAATTGTATACTTGAGGATGAAAACAAACAAAATCCTTTTTTTTGTTAGTTACAATAATCCTCCGAGAAGAAAACAAAGAACGTTAGGTCACTTGTGAATTATCATTCAATTTGATTGAAACTCGCATGAATCTTGATTTGATGTTGTACACAAAACCTTTTGATGTAAAGGCTACTAGTGTATTATCGAAAACTAAACGTTCTTTCTCACTTTTCTTCTTACCCGAATCACACACTACTTCTTGGAGTTGGTTGAATTTTGTCCAGAGCAGAAACTAAATTTTTCTCCCACAAAATTCTATGGTGGCCGAATTCTTCTCTTGAAAAAACTAAGGCGGGCAAAAAATCACTCTTGCAATTTCTTAAGGGCTGGCCGAATTTCAAAACATATATATATATATATATATATATATATATATAGGTAAATCCTCTCCTAAAATGATTTACTTGGTTGGCAAAAATCCTATCCTTAGGTGGATTTATTTGGTAGTTAAGAATCCTTTTCTAAAAGGAATAATATCCTTATATATATATCTGGTCAAATTCTTTATAGAATTCAATTAGGAGACTTAATATTTTCCTAAGAAGGATTTACTTGGTAGTTAAGAATCCTTTCCTTAGGTGGATTTACTTGGTGGTTAAGAATCCTTTTCAAAAAGAAATTCTACCCTACATCAAGACTCCTAATTGAACTCAATAGTGTATTTGTAACCATATTAAAGACTTCCTAATTTGATTTGATAAATAATTCCTTTTATTTATCTACTTATCAAATATAGTCTTTAATATTAATAATAGTACCAACATTAGTATAATTTTAGGAGACCATCTTCTACTAGGAAAAAGATTTTGACTTTTAATTAAATAATTAATTAATCACCATATTAATTAATTTCCATTTAATTAAATAATAAAATAATATAATATAATTAAGCTATTCTAAATAGCCTTGTTGCCCAACACATATATATGGGCCAATATATTATTTTCTTATTTTATTAAATCTATTTGACTTTTATAAAAAGTCGACATGTGAACTAGATCCATTTTTAAAAAAAGAAACAATATCACATGCCTCAATACAATTATAGATGGACCCTTATGCAACGAGAACCTTAACCCTAGTTTAATTAACATATATAAAAGTATCGTACCTTTTATTCGTGACGATTGAACAAGTGCCGAATTTATTCCGTAAGATCTTCCAATCCAATCACGAACGTGAATCACTTTGGAGTGTGGGCTCCCTTTCTTTAAATTGTATTTCTAAGGATGGAGAAAAAGTAAAAATCTTTTCTTTGTTAGTTACAAATATCCTCTAAGAGAAAAATCCAAGAACGTCCGGTCACTTGTGAATTATCAAACAATTTGATTGAAACTTACGTGAACCTTGATTCGATTTTGTACACAAAACCCTTTTGATGTAATGGATATTAGTATTCTATCAAATACAAAAACGTTCCCCTTTTTTCTCTACTTGGCCGAATTCCCACACTAATGCTTAGAGATGATCGAATTTTGTCTAGAGTAAAGTCAGATTTTTCTCCCTCAAAATTTCTATGATGACCAAATTCTTCTCTTAGAAAAATTAGCTTGGCCGAAATTCACCTCTAGTTGCCTTAGTCATGACCAAAATTCTCTTGCACATATATATAGGATGATAAATCCTTTCCTAAGAAGGATTTGCTTGGTTGTCAAGAATCCTTTCCTTAGGTGGATTTATTTGGTAGTTAAGAGTCCTTATTTAAAAGGAAATCTAACTTCTCCTATAACCATATGTTGTTGGCCGAATTTTACTCTTTGATTTAGATTTGGAGAGTTTATTCTTTCCTAAGAAGGATTACTTGATGGACAAGAATCCTATCCTTAGGTAGATTAACTTGGTGGTTATGAATCCTTTTCAATGAAGAATTCTACCACTAAATAGTTTTACTTGGTGACTAAGAATCATTTTCCAATAAGAAATCTTTCCTACACCATGACTCCTAATCCAACTCAATCATGTATTTGTAACCATATTAAAGACTTTCTAATTTGATTAGATAAATAATTCTTTTTATTTATCTACTTATCAAATATAGTCTTTAACATATCTATACTACCAATAATAGTATAGTTTTAAGAGACCATCTTCTACTTGGAAAAAGATTTTGACTTTTAATTAAATAAATAAATAATTAACAAATTAATTAAATAATTAATTAATTAACAAATTAATTAAATCATTAATTAATTAACAAATTAATCAATATCCATTTAATAAAATAATAAAATAAAAATAATATACTTATGCTATTCTTAATAGCCTTTGCCGCCCATACCATATATGTAAGGGCCATATATTATTTTTCTTATTTTATTAAATCCATTGGACCTTAATAAAAAGTCCGCATGTGAACTAGACTTATTCTTACAAAAAGAAACAAGTTCACATGCCTTATTACAATTCTAGATGGACCTCTATTGCTCCGGTAGAATATATCAATTGATCCATGCAAGTTCGTGTGGATTGGGGATCTTGGCGGGCTATCTAAATTTAAGCTCCAATAGACACAACCCAATCAAAATCAACAAATGATTCACTTAGGTCCGATCTATTTAATTTTAGTTCATTCCACTAAAGAACTAAAATTGAACTCTTAAATAAAGATAGAATAAGTTGATGTTACTCATTCGTACCCTAGACAACCTTATTGCAGAAAGTGTATCCTCATGAAGAATACCAGTAATCGCCAACAGCCCATAAGACCGCCTATAGCACTCCAAGTTACCGTAATTACTCATATGACTACATTTTGAACTTGGATATTTTTGACTTGTCTAGAAGCCATGTTTCAATAGACACTATTGAAAACTTAACATTAAGATTTAATATCCAATACCTCAAAACATCCATATGATGGTATTCTAATCTCATTCAATAAATGGAACCACAATGTCCATATCTATAAATGAAGTCCTATATCGATTAAGAAATGAATACCACCAAACTATCCAGGATAGACTATACTATATAATCGTACTCATTGATAGCTCAAATGATAGCACTTGTAACCATAAGTCCATCATTTATCTCAGAATTAAGATAGACTCTCTGATTGTCTTCAAATGAAAACTTTTATCCATTAACGGTTCTAGATAAAGTATTTTATTTTGATCCTATGCAATGCACCCAGTGCACTAGATTCTTTTGCCCAAAGACACCATACTTTGATGATTTTAGACTTATCATAACACATTTGATCCCACTCAAATGCTAGCAAAAGAATATACAACTTTGACAAGATAAATGCGCCCAACCTTCTATCTTAAGTAGTGAATATTTTTCAAGACTAACTAAAGAGGTGTGTCTACCTCATACATATCTAGATGTATGAACAATTCTTCTTTTCTCATAGTCTTTTGACCTTATGATTATTTACTTTTGACAATTATAATAATTAAACTATAAATGCTATAAGATTTGTTAAACTATAAATCACTTTATTCATATGAAAAGATTGTTAATTACAGTATTACACTCTTGCATTCGAGCAAAATCCTAACAATCTCCCACTTGCTTTATAGCAAATGTGTCATATCTCTCATCCCCATGTTCTCTAGATGCCTATCAAAACTCTTTTGAGGAAGAGCCTTTGTAAAGGGATCTGCTAGATTTTCTACTGACGCGATCTTGGTAATCGTCACGTCACCCCTATGCACAATTTCCCTTCGAAGGTGATACTTTCTTTCAATGTGTTTCCCTCTCTTATGACTTCTTGGTTCTCTCGAATTAACCACTGCTCCACTAATGTCACAATAGATAGTGATCTGCTTATTCACTTCGGGAACCTCTTCCAAGTCAATCAAGAATTGGCGGAGCCAGACAACCTCTTTTGTAGCCTTGCATGCGGCAACATACTCGGCTTCCATGGTGGAATCAGCAATACAAGGTTGCTTGATACTCCTCCATATGACTGCCCCTCATCCAATAGTAAACATAGATCCTGATATCGATCTCCTAGAGTCAGAATCTGACTGAAAATCAGAATCTGTATACCCAATGGGAATTAAATCCCCTTCAGAGTATACAAGCATATTATCTCTCATTCTCCTAAGATACTTGAAAATATGCTTGACTGCCGTCCAGGGATCAGGGCCAGGCTTCGATTGAAACCTGGTAACTTTTCCTACAACAAAACAAATATCTTGTCAAGTACAGAGCATTACATACATGAGACTTCCAACTATCGATGCATACGGAATCCTTCTAATGAATTGCTCTTCATGCTCATTCTTAGGAACATGTTCCTTAAAAAGTTTGAATCCATGCCTGAAAGGTAACATATCATTCTTGGAAACTTACATGGAAAACCTAGACAAGATTTTATCTATGTATGAAGCTTGGGATAATGCAATCGTTCTATTCTTTCTATCCCTTATGACTTGGATACCAAGAATATAACTTGCTTCTCCTAAGTCCTTCATATCAAATTGTTTTGCTAACCATTCTTTTATTAATGTCAATACACCAACATCGTTTCCAATGAGTAGTATATCATCAACGAGGAACTAGGAAAACCAACTTGTCACCTTTAATCCTTTTGTATACACAAGGTTAATCAAGGTTTTGAATAAATCCAAAACTTTTTACAGCTTGATCGAACCTTATGTTTTTGGATCTAGATGCTTGCTTCAATCCATATATAGATCTTTGCAACTTGCATACCCTTTCCTCTTGGCCCTTTTTAATGAATCCTTCTAGTTGCATCATATAGATACTTTCATCAAGACTTACATTAAGGAAAGTTGTCTTGACATCCATTTGCCAAATCTCTAGGTCTAAAGATGCTGCAATGGATAAGAGTATCCTAATGGATTTAAGTATGGCAAAAGGAGAGAAGGTTTCTTCAAAATCGATACCTTCCTTCTATGTAAAACCTTTAGCTACCAATCTAGCCTTAAAGGTTTCCACCTTTCCATCCATTCCTCTTTTCCTCTTTTCCTCTTGTATACCCACTTGTACCCAATGGGTTTTATCCATTTAGAAAAGTCTACAAGATAACAGACTTTGTTTTTGAACATAGATTCAATTTCGGATTGCATTCCCTTTTCCCAATGACGACAATCAACATCTTCCATTGCTTCCTTGTACGTATAGGGATCATCGTTGTCTGGAAGATTCTCTATAGAGTCTCCTAGACTGATGTATCATTTGGATTTGTTTAACAACCCTCCCACTACGATGAGGTTTGGTAGATTGTTGATCTTGTGTTGGTACAGAATTTACAATTGGGCTTGGTTGCGAAACCTCTTATGGAATTGTATCTCCTAAAAGCTCATTTAGGACAATTCTACTTTTAGGAACAAAATTATTCATATAGTCCTCTTCTAGAAATTTGGCATTTGTCGAAACAAATACTTTAAGATCTGTAGGACTATAAAATAAATATCCTTTTGTTCCTTTTGGATACCCTACAAATAAGCATGTTTCTGAATGGGCTCCAACTTATCTGTCTTTCCTTTAAACACGTGCGCATGACATCCAAATATCCTTAAGTGTTATAAACTAGGCTTTCGTTCAGTCCACAACTCTTACGGTGTTTTAGGAACCGACTTAGATGGTACATCGTTTAGAATATACATGGCAGTTTGTAAAGCATATCCCCAAAAAGAACTAGGGAGCGTTTAATAACTCAATATAGACCTAACCATATCTAAAAGAGTTCTGTTTCTCCTTTCTACCATCCCATTTTGTTAAGGTGTGTCTGGTGCAGAAAACTGAGAAATTATTCCATTATCAATAAGATATTGCTGAAATTCACCAGATAGATATTCTCCACCACGATCAGACCTCAAGATTTTTATGCGTTTCTCAAGCTAATTTTCTACTTCAGCTTTAAATGCTTTGAACATATCAAAAGCATCTGACTTATGTCTCATGAGATACACATAGCCAAATCTTGAGTGATCATCCATGAAAGTGATGAAGTACTCATATCCACCTCTAGCTTGAATGCTCATAGGTCCACACACATCAGTGTGTACCAATCCTAAACATTCGAGGGCTCTTGCGTCTTTGGTCGTAAATGACCTTTTGGTCATTTTACCTTCCAAACAAGATTCACAAGTTGGTAGATCATCAACCTTTAAGTCACTTAGAGCTCTGTCACATACCAATCTTTTAATCCTATTAAGGTTGATATGACCAAAGCGCAAATGCCATAGGTAAGTTTCATCTTTTGATAATTTTACTCCTTTATGATTAGGTTCCGTTGATTCTGTGTCTAACAAGTGAGAGATACTTCTATGCAAATAGAATAAACCCTTTTCCAATGTACCTTTGCAAATAATTTTGTCATTCTTACTAATAATAAAAGCTTTGTTAAAAGTAGCCGAATAACCAAATTTATTTAAACAAGAAACTGAAATTAAATTCCTCTTGAATTCAGGTACATAAACGTTTATTAAATCTAAATGCCTACTAGAATTTAAGTTAATTCTAATCTCTCCCACTACACTAGTAGACACCAACGTTCCGTTTCCTAAACACAAGTTAAATTCATTATTATTCAGTCTATTCCTTTGACCCTTTTCACCACAAAAGAAACATTTCCCTTTGATCTTGGTTACTTTCTTGGTCTCCTTGTAAGAAAGCCCAAGTTGCTTTTTCCTCTGTTGTTTCTTAACCTTCTAACGGGTCTTAACAGTAACAACTTTACCAACCTTATGAATCCCTGTCTAGAGACATCATAATATCGGCAGCAGTCTCCATTCCTTCATGTTCCTGTTGCAACACATTGGAGATGATTGCCAAAATGTAACGTACATTTAGTCATCTCATCTAAAGACTTCCACTATTGATACTTATCTCTTTGCACCTGAGTAGATTCATTAGTTTGGTGGTTAAGGAATATACATAATAAACTTATACTTTTCATTTTGCAACAACAACCCAATATTCCTTTTCCATGTGATAAAATTATCATCAGTTAAAGTATTATCTTTTAGGATATTGATTAGGGATAGGGTCATGATTCCTTTTTAATAACAAAAAATATATAAGTAAACGATCATGATATAGCACTTTTGAATATTTATCTTGAATTAAATGAAATAATTCAATCGTAAAAATTCAACGGTGATCCAACACCCATAAATGTCACACCTCCTTTGGGAGTAGGCACCATTTACTAGTTGGACTAGGTCTCGCCTAATTGTTAACATAACAACCAACGTTTTCAATTTTAGCCTTGCAATTTTATTAACAAGAACTCTTGGGAGGATACTAATCAAAGTACATTGAGTGTGTTACCAAGTTATCGACCTTCAATATAATTCCTCATGAATATCCCTCCTTTGGGAGTAGATATCGTTTGGGCTAATTGTCTAGTCTATCCTTATGAGGAAGTATGTTGCTAAATTCCATTCATGAATAACTCTTGGGAGGTTATTCATGAAACATAAAGCTCAACTAAACTTGGAGGCCATAGGTGTTCTAAAACACCTTCTCCCACTCAATTGTTTAAGGCATGTGATCGAATTCCAAATAATGATTTACCAAGTTATCTAGATGCCAATTTAGATACCTAAATCATTCAATGCATGTTCATACCAAAAGAGATATATGAGTGGAACTCCTATTCTATATGACATGTTATCAAACAATGACAAACATTGCAACATTTACAAAAAAATTATAAATAACTACAATTTTGGTCCATCCTAGAAAAAATATAAATAGCTACATATATCTTGGAATACAAGAACTCCTTTCTTGGCGAACAAGTCTTCATGCGACCTTCGTCGTTCGGACTCCCTCGGCTACCTCCCATGGGTGTGCGCACCCTTCACCCTTGCCCATGGGTGTGTACATGCCGCAAACCCAAAAAGGGTTGCCATGCCCAGCCCATGGCTACCAAAAGGGCTGCCGTGCGCATCCCATGCCACAACAAACGTGGCTGCATTCTCTTCGCACGCACGTTTGTTGTTACGGCTCACACGGTCCTAAACTTGTTCTGGTTGCTCCTAATTCTTCAAACCTTCTAGTCTTCAAAACTTGAATGTATTACGAAAGAATTTAAATAATAAATTACTGCAGTTTTTTTAATTTTTTAATTTTTACAACAACAAAATAAAAAAAACTTAGCAACTACCAAGAAGGAAATTATGGCAATAATAGACCACCCTTCTTGTTACAATCCCAAAACAAAATACATTGAAATTCTAGGACCAAAATTGAGCAATAACAAACCACATGTAAAAAATATATATATCCATACATTCCAATGTAAATATATATGTGAATACCTAGAGTGCCATCTCTTTCTAAAACATGCATATATACAATAAAAGAAAAAGATTCACGAACACATACATCAATTAATCAAGGGTACAACCTGGCTATGATACCAATTGAAGGGAAAAACGGGTTTAAAAGGCAACGGAAGCATGATAAAAACGAAATTAAAGTTTGCATATATATAAAAAAAATCTCTTTATGCAACGAGAACCCTAACTCTAGATTATTTGACATATATAAAGTATCATACCTTTTATTCGTGACGATTGAACAAGTGCCGAATTTATTCCGCAAGATCTTCCAATCCAATCACGAACATGAATCGCCTTGGAGTGTGGGATCCCTTTCTTTAAATTGTATTCCTAAGGATGGAAACAAAGCAACAATCTTTTCTTTGTTAGTTACAAATATCCTCCAAGAGAAAAATCAAAGAACGTCTGGTCACTTGTGAATTATCAATCAATTTGATTAAAACTCACGGGAACCTTGATTCGATGTTGTACACAAAACCCTTTTGATGTAAATGATATTAGTATTCTATCGAATACAAAAACGTTCCCTTTTTTCTCTACTTGACCAAATTCCCACACTAATGCTTAGAGATGATCGAATTTTGTTTAGAGTAAAATCATATTTTTCTCCCTCAAAATTCCTATGATGACCAAATTATTCTCTTAGAAAAATTATCTTGGCCGAAATTCACCTCTAGTTGCCTTAGTCATGATCGAAATTCTCTTGCACATATATATAGGATGATAAATCCTATCCTAAGAAGAATTTGCTTGGTTGTCAAGAATCTTTTCCTTAGGTGGATTTATTTGGTAGTTAAAAGTCTTTATCTAAAAGGAAATCTAACTTCTCCTATAACCATAGGTTGTTGGCCAAATTTTACTCTTTGATTAGATTAGGAGAGTTTATTCTTTCTTAAGAAGGATTACTTGATGGACAAGAATCTTATCCTTAGGTAGATTAACATGGTGGTTATGAATCCTTTTCAAAGAAGAATTCTACCATTAAGTAGTTTTACTTGGTGACCAAGAATCCTTTTTCAATAAGAATTCTTTCCTACACCAAAACTCCTAATCCAACTTAATCATGTATTTGTAACCATATTAAAGACTTCCTAATTTTATTAGATAAATAATTCTTTTTATTTATCTACTTATCAAATACAGTCTTTAACATTAACTATACTACAAACAATAGTATAGTTATAAGAGACCATCTCATACTAGGAAAAAGATTTTGACTTTTAATTAAATAATTAATTAATTAATAAATTAATATATTTCCATTAAATTAAATAATAAAATAAAAATAATATATTTATGCTATTCTTAGTAGCCTTTGCCGCCCATACCATATATGTAAGGGCCATATATTATTTTTCTTATTTTTTTAAATTCATTGGGCCTTAATAAAAAGTCCACATGTGAACTAGACCTATTCTTACAAAAAGAAACAAGTTTACATGCCTTATTAGAATTCTAGATGGACCCCTATTGCTCTGGTAGAATATATCAAGCGATCCATGCAAGTTCGTGTGGATTGGGGATCTTAGCGGGCTATCTAAATTTAAGCTCCAATAGACACAACCCAATCACAATCAACTAATGATTCACTTAGTTCCGATCTATTTAATTTTAGTTCATTCCACTAAATATCTAAAATTGAACTCTTAAAATAAAGATAGAATAAGTTGATGTTACTCATTCGTACCCTAGACAACCTTATTGGAGAAAGTGTATCCTCATGAAGGATACCAGTAATCGCCAAGAGCTCATAGACCGCCTATAGCTCTCCAAGTTACCATATTTACTCATATGACCACATTTCGAACTTGGATATTTTGACTTGTCCAGAAGCCATGTTTTAATATACACTTTTGAAAATTTAACGTTAAGATTTAATATCCAATACCTCAAAACATCCATATGATGGTATTCTACTCTCATTCAATAAATCGAGCCATGATGTCCATATCTATAAATGAAGTCCTCTATCGATTAACAAATGAATACCACTAAACTATCAAGGATAGACAATGCTATATAATCGTACTCATTGATATCTCAAATGATAACACTTGTAACCATAAGTCCATCATTTATCTCAGGATTAAGATAGATTCTCCGATTGTTTTTAACTGAAACTTTTATCCATTGATGGTTCTAGATAAAGTATTTCATTTTGATCCTATTCAATGCACCCAGTGCACTAGATTCTTTTGCCCAAAGACACCATACTTTGATGATTTTAGACTCATCATAACACATTTGATCCCACTCAAATGCTAGCAAAAGAATATACAACTTTGACAAGATAAATGCGCCCAACCTTCTATCTTAAGTAGTGAATGTTATTCAAGACTAACTAAATAATTGTGTCTACCTCATACATATCTAGATTTATGAACAATTCTTCTTTTCTCATAGCTTTTTGACCTTATGATTATATACTTTTGACAATTATAGTAATTAAACTATAAATGTTGTAAGATTTGATAAACTAAAAATCACTTTATTAATATGAAAAGATTGTCAAATACATTATTACACTCTAGCTATCGAGCATAATCTCCCACATTCTCTATTGAAAATGTGCCATATCTCTCATCCCCATGTCCTCTAGATGCCCATCAAAACTATTTTGTGGAAGAGCCTTTGTATAGGGATCCGCTAGATTATCTGCTGACGCGATCTTGGTAATCGTCACGTCACCCCTTTGCATAATTTCTCTCAGAAGATGATACTTTCTTTCAATGTGTTTCCCTCTCTTATGACTTCTTGGTTTTCTCGAATTAGTCACTGCTCCACTATTGTCACAATAGATAGTGATCTGCTTATTCACATTAGGAACCACTTCCAAGCCAGACAAGAATTGGTGAAGCCAAACAACCTCTTTAGCCACCTCGCATACTGCAACGTACTCGGCGTCCATGGTGGAATCAGTAATACAAGATTGCTTGATACTCTTCCAATCGATTGCCCCTCATTCAATAGTCTACACAGATCCTGATGCTGATCTCTTGGAGTCAGAATCTGCATATCCAATGGGAATTAAATCCTTTCCAGAATATACAAGCATATAATCTCTCGTTCTGTTGAGATACTTAAAAATATGCTTGACTGTCGTCCAGTGATCAGGATTAGGTTTTGATTGAAACATGCTAACTATGGCTACAACAAAGCAAATATTTGGTCTAGTACAGAGCATTGCATACATGAGACTTCCAACTGTCTATGCATATGGAACCCTACTCATGAGCTCTTCATGCTCATTCTTAGGAACCTGTTACTTAGAAAGTTTGATTCCATGTCTGAAAGGTAACATACCTTTCTTGGAATCTTGCATGGAAAACGTGGAAAATATTTTATCCATGTATGAAGCTTGGGATAATGCAATCGTTCTATTCTTTCTATCCTTTATAACTTGGATGCCAAGAATATAACTTGCTTCTCTTAAGTCCTTCATATCAAATTATTTTGCTAACCATTCTTTTAATGATGTCAATACACCTATATCGTTTCCAATCAGTAGTATATCATCAACGTAAAGAACTAGGAAAACTAACTTGTCGCCTTTAATCCTTTTGTATACACATTGTTTATCAAGGTTTTAAATAAATCCAAAACATTTCACGGCTTGATCGAACATTACGCTCCAGGATCTAGATGCTTGCTTCAATCCATATATGGATCTTTGCAACTTGCATACCCTTACCTTTTGGCCTTTTTCAATGAATCCTTCTGGTTGCATCATGTAGATGCTTTTGTCAAGACTTCCATTAAAGAAAGTTGTCTTGATGTCCAATTGCCAAATCTCTTGGTCTAGAAATGTCGCATTGGATAAGAGTATCGTAATGGATTTAATCATGGCCACAAGAGAGAAGGTTTCTTTATAATCGATACCTTTCTTCTGTGTATAACCTTTAGCTACCAATCAAGCTTTAAAGGTTCCCATATTTTCATCCATTCCTCTTTTCCTCATGTATACCCACTTGCACTTAATACGTATTATCCCTTTAGGCAAGTCTACAAGAGACCAGACTTTGTTTTTGAACATAGATTCAATTTCGGATTGCATTGCCTTTTACAAAAGGTGACAATCAACATCTTTCATTGCTTCATTGTATGTATAAGGATCATCGTCGTCTGGTAGATTCTCTACAGATTCTCCTAGACCGATGTATCTCTCGGGTGGGTCTGTTAACCCTCCCACTACGATGAGGTATGGTAGATTGTTGATCTTGTATTGGTACAAAACTTACAATTGGGCTTGGTTATGAAACCTCTTGTTGAATTGTATCTCCTAAAAGCTCATTCAGAACAATTCTACTTTTAGGCATAAAATTAATCATATAGTCCTTTTCCAGAAATTTTGCATTTGTCGAAACAAATACTATAAGATCTGAAGGACTATAGAAATAATATCCTTTTGTTCCTTTTGGATACCCTACAAATATGCATATTTCTGAACGGGACTCCATGTTTTCTATCTTTCCTTTTAACACGTGCGCAGATCATCTTAATGTTAGTGTTGCAAACTAGGCTTTCTTTGGGACCACAACTCATGCGGTGTTTTAGGAACCGACTTAGATGTTACATCGTTTAGAATGTACACACGGTTTGTAAAGCATATCCTAAAAAAGAATTAGGGAGCGTTGAATAACTTAACATAGACCTAACCATGTCCAAAAGAGTTTTATTGCTCTTTTCTGCCACCCCATTTTGTTGAGGTGTGCCTGGTGCAAAAAACTGAGAAATTATCCCATTATCAATAAGCTATTGCTACCAGATAGATATTCTCCAGCACGATCAGACCTCAAGATTTCTATGAGTTTCTCAAGCTGATTTTCTACTTCAGCTTTAAATGCTTTGAACATGTCAAAAGCATCCGACTTATGTTTTTTGAGACACACATAGTCAAATCTTGAGTGATCATCCGTGAAAGTGATAAAGTACTCATATCCACCTCTAGTTTGAATGCTTATAGGTCCACACACATCAGAGTGTATCAATCCTATACATTCAATGGCTCTTGTGCCTTTGGTCGTAAACTACCTTTTGGTCATTTTACCTTCCAAACAGGATTCACAAGTTTGTAGATCATCAACCTTTAAGTTAATTAGAGGTCCGTCACTTACCAATCTTTTAATCCTATTAATGTTAATATGTCCTAAGCGCAAATGTCATAGGTAGGTTGTTAGGTTTTAGATTATGTTGGCATTAATTCCATATCAAAATGATGTTTACTTGTAATGATTTAGTTGTTTAGATTCATGATGATTCAAGCTTCAAAGAAGAAGGAACAACTAGTCAAGGTAAGTTCAAAGTCTACAAAGAGAAAGGATGTCATATGGTTCTACAAAGGTATACTAATACCTTATCTTTCTCTTATAAGGCTTAGGCACACACATAAAATTCATTCATATGTGTCCCTGCATCACTGTGCACCATGTATAACACATTCACACACTTGAAGATGAATGCTCATGCATTGGTATGAAAATAACATGTTTTGGAAAATGCATGATTGGAGACTATCTCTATGTTGATTGAAATCTATTGTGAATTGTGTTTGTATGTGAAAGTTCCCTAAAAATGTGTGTGTCTATAACCTAGAGGGGGGGTGTGTGAATAGGTTTTAATCAAGTCAATTACCATTTTTTCTTGGTTTGTCAATATTCAAAATTCACCCAATAAAACAAACATACAACATCAAGTGTAAGGTACGGAAATATAAATAACACAAGATGTATATGTGGAAACCCTCCAAATCGGAAAAACCACAGGCTAGTAAGTGCGCCACACTCAGTCACAGAAATCCACTATGTGAATAAAAGGTTACACCCTCAAGTGATACTCGGACTCTCACTCTCGACAACCTCAGGCTCTTGACACCGCCACTCACCACTCTTGGTTCAATCCCTAGTGATATCCTCTGATCTACTACTCTTGGCGTGAGCACCTCCTACTCTACCCCTTGGGCCTTTTACAGTGGATACCCGACCAATTGTTTGCTAGCCTACTCTTGGTTGCAAGGCTTCTATTACTTGTGCAACTTGACACCGAAGCCACAAGACTTAACCTCAATGAAGAGTTAACAACCTATGTGAATATGTAAAACATATTCTAAATGCAAATAATGCTAGGCAACATTAAATGCTTATCTAGGAATTTAAGAATGTCACTAAGTACAATTCCTAGATATCAATGTCTAAATGAATGTTCATAAAGACTTAACTAGATATAGTTATGAAACAATATATCCTAGTTATCAAACAAAGCCATTTCAACATATGTTGTCATTAAGCATGGCATGGTCATAAAATGCAATCAATATCACCTAATTAGCTAGAGGCAACAATGACCTAAATGCTAGCTATCAAAAAAGTCATATGAACACAAGTTGTCATTAAGCATGGCATGGACTACAATGCAATCACAAAATGCAACCAATGAGTCCTAAACAATATATAAATGCAAAGTATAAAGATTTAGCTATAAGGGCAAAATGGTAACAAACCCTAGTTATCACAAACAAACCCAATTATGATATCAAGACTCTTAAATATATGCAATAAATAGAATCTTGGTGTTTAATCATGCAATAAACACCTAATCTAGAGTAATAAGAACAATAAAAGATCTTCAATGCAGTTCTTGCTTACCTAGTCATGAAACCAAGAACACCCATGCTTATATGATGAAAAATGATGCAAGGTGGAGATGGGTTTTGGGTTTTGAGAGTCAAAGAAGCAAGCTTGGTGCTTTCTCTCACTAAGAGAGGTTCTCTTTCTAACAAATGTTTTCTTTGAGGTCTCTAGAAGAAAGGAAGAAGAAGAAAACATATATAAAGAAGCCCTACATTAAACGGTATCGTTTTGAACAAAGGCAACTGATTCCCATCATGACCGTTGTGCATACAGTGGCCTAGGCAAGTGTCTAGACCATGGTAGCGAGAGCGGTGCATTGCCTATGAATCTCCGCTATCTGGACCGTGATACAGGCAATTTCCAGACCGCGGTAGAGACAGTGGTGCATCACTGGGAAACTCTGATTGGGAGACCAACGTGCACAGACCGCGGTAGCAGCAGCGAGCAATGTCTGGAGAACACCGCTGTGCATACCGCAACGAAGGAAATGTACAGGAAGCGGTCGAGGCCGAGGTCAAGAGGAAAAAACTCTTCTAAGGTCAAACTAAATGCAACAAACACCCAAGCAAGATTTATGGTAAAGAGGCACACACTTAAGGCAATTAAGCATTCATGCAAGATAAACAAAGACATGCATGAGAGTGTGTGTGTGAACTAAAAACTCTTCAGAAAAGGTTAAGCCAGTGATTTACCTTCTGATGCTTGAGCTGGGTCTTGAGCAATGATGGCCTAAACTACCCTTACACATTAATCCCCAAATATGGTTGTCAACGAAATGAGCCAATCAAAAACTGAGAAACTTACAGTATGTGTATATGTTTGTATAACATGGATATTGAAATTGACTTTAAGTCTTAAATTAGTCTTCATTGAGCTTCAGTCATTTCAGTTACTCATACTATTGATTTCAAGTTCTAAGTCAAAAGATACTATACTTTCAACTCATGTTGCATACATTGTCTTTGTCTTCGTTAAACGAGTTGAATTATTATTTTCTGGGTTGAGTATCTTATATGTCTATGTCCGTGAGAGAGTTACAGTTTGTAATCCGTAAACAGATTTGAATTCCGAGTTTGAAGTTCAGAGAACGGTCAAACAATGGGAGGGAAACACGGAAGGAAAAGAAGTGCAACCAATCACTCTTTCCCGAGATGGCGCGTGGCCATCTAGGGACAGAATGCTTACTGCCCCGAGATTCCCACACTTCAACTCAGGCAGCAAGCATTCTTGGTACACTTAAGGTTATTTTCTACCATTTGCTTCTATTATTTCCCTCTCCTTTATATATCCCTTCCCTCTCACATTTCATTATAATAAGAGATTCAAAATTTGAGTGCAGAATTTTCTCCCAAATTTTCTCATCTTCCAAACACCATAACTTCATCATTTGAACTCCAATTTGAGTGATTTAAAGTTGAGAGTGTTTGTCTATACATCTTCCATCTTTCTTTTGAAGGTTTGAGTTAGTTTTATTATTGTTTTTTGAGTCTAATCTAACAAAAACGGGACTGCACCAAATGAACTAAGGTATTGATTTTCTCTCAAAGTTTTCTTTTAAAACTTTTCAATTGCCTTGCGTTTTCTTTTTCAACATATATATATATATATATGTCTTGTGATTGTTTTGATTTGAGTTTTGAACTCATTTAAAGCTAGATTGAGTTTCAATTGAAATCTCACATGTTGAGTTAGGTTTTGATTTTGCCTATGTTTTCACATGTTTGAGATTGTATTGTGCTAGCTTTGATTCTAGGACTATTTGATGATCTTAGATTGATTGATTTTGTGAAAATTAGTTCCTCACATGTATTAGGCTCTCTTTGACCCAAATCTCACTATAATACATGTGCTTGTGTTCTTTTGAGCTATTCATGTGCTTTGTTGAATCTATGAATAGGAAATATGCTCCAGAACTCTTGCTTTAATCTAAATGACTGTCACATGATTTTATCATGTTTTTGATATATGAGATTTTAACTTGATTATGTGTTAATTGAACATATCTTGTGACTCAAGTTTTAGATCTATGCATGTATCTAGGTTGTAATTAATGTTGAACATATCTTACATGATCTAGACGGATTAAACATGTATGATTGACTAGACTACATTTTTTTTGTGCATTCATGCTCGTGTCTAGTATTTTCCATAGGATGAGTTGATCATAACATTCTATGTTTCATGCTTGTTTGCATTTTGCATTCATGATCACCTAGATGCCTTGTGAGAAGGAAGTCTTAACAATAGGTGTGAGACCTATGTTGTTGAGCAAGGAAGTCTTGGCAATAGGTTAGAGACCTCGGATTGTCAAGCAAAGAAGTCTTGCCTAGGGTCGTGAGGATCCGAAAGGGTGAGCGAGGAAGCCTTGAATAAAGTCGGGAGGACTCGGATAGTTGAGCAAGAAGTCTTGCCTAGGGTCGTGAGGATCCAGAAGGGTAAGCGAGAAAGTCTTGACAAGAGGTGTGAGGCCTCAGATTGTTGAGCAAGAGGGCGACATCTTCATGAGTCGGATAGGAGAGTAGTTTCTAGATGAAGGGGTCACTTGAGAGATTGTACTTGTCTTATCTACTAGTGGATTTTGTTTGCTGGTGGTTGCTAGTCCATGGATGTTTCCTCTTTGGAGGTTTACCACGTTATATCTTGTGTCAATTTTTCTCTATCCCTATCTCTCTTATATTTGTATTTGTTATTTGAATACTATGGATAGAACTTTATTTTTAAGTTGACTTCCTTTCTATAATATAGAAATTGTGTATATGTTATGATTACTTGTTTGTATCACACTTTGCTTGTTTTATATATTGATAAAGTGTCTTTAATTGATATATATTATGATACAAGCAATCTAGAGGGACAAACTTTTGTTTATTTCTAAGGGAGTCGAAAAAGGTGCCTAACCTATCCCCCCCCCCTTTCTAGGTTAGCCTTAAGCATTTAACCGTGTTTGTCTTTTTAATTGGTATCAGAGCAGGACACTAGATTGTACTTAGTGAGAGTCCAAGTGATACATTCACGGTTTGTGCAAAGCTTTTGAAGTCATGGGTTTACCGGATGATGTAATGGCAGAAGCAGCCTCAAATACTAGGCCACTATTACTTCGAGGCACTAACTATGGGTATTGGAAGTTGAGGATGAAAGCCTACATCCGCTCTATTAATGAAAGGGCTTGGATGGTAGTGGAAGAGGGTTATAGTCCTCCTACCAAGGTTCAAGATAATGGAACCATGATACTCAAGTCAATGAGTGAATGGACAATGAATGAGTTTGAGGTTGCTAAATGGCACGATCATGCTATGAATGCCATCTTTGGAGGAGTTGAAAATCTAGAATCCGTATAGGAGATTTGGGATACTCTCCAAGTTACTAATGAAGGAAAATTAGCGGTGAAGAAATCAAAGCTTCAAATGTTGGCATCACAATTTGAAGGTTTAAGTATGGGTGAAGAAGAAAAGTTCAAAGACTTCCAATTCCAGCTTCTTTGCTAACCAATGTCAAGCACTTGGAGTACCTATCTCAAAAGAGCGTTTAAATTGGAAAATCCTTAGGTCTCTTCCTAAGAGATTTAAATCCAAGGTGATGACTACTGAGGAAATCAAGGATGTGGATAGCATGAACATTGATGAGTTGCTTGGGTCTCTCCAAACTTATGAGATGTGCTTGAAGCCAAAGATTAAGAGTAAGGGAATCACTCTCAATGCTATTGAGGAGGAGAGTGATGATGAAAATGAAGAGATGGCTCTTTTGGTTAGAAAGTTTAAGAAGTTTTTAAAGAAGAATACCAAGCCTAAAGGCAAGTCTTCTAATGAAAAGGGAGTTAAGAAAACATCATCACCAAGGAATGAGAAGAATAGTCAAGCCATGAACAAGAAAGGTGTTCAATGCTACAATTATCATGGTTTCGGTCACTTTGCTAGTGAGTGCACCAAGAAGCCATCTAAGAAAGACAAGAAAAGCAAAGTGTTGGCGGCTACTTGGAGTGATGATAACTCTAGTGATAATGAGAACTCTAGTAGTGAGTCTTTTAAGTGATAAAGAGTTGGTGAGCAATTTTATAGCTCTAACGGCTTCTCATTCTCCACTAGATGTTGATGGTAAAATATCTTTGAACAAAAACTTTGATACAAATCATCATGAAAGCTCTAGTTCCATTCCTACTAATCTTGAGTTGTTGTCCAAGATAGAGAAGCTTGAAAAAGATAGAGATAATGCTCTAAGAGAGGTTGTTCAGAATGATTATTTGATCAAGAAATAACTAGATGAGTTTGTGATTGTCACTCGTGGACTTCTTGGTGAGAATGGTGATATTATGAAGAATTTTAGAGAACTTGAAAAGATAAACCTTGAGAAGGATAACGAAGAAGAGAGAACGAGAATTAATGGAAGAGATAAACACGGCTAAGGAGGCCATCAAGGACTTAGTGAATGATTCGGTAAGTGTGTCTGGTGTTAGGAATCTTATTAACTCTCATAGTGGTGAAGATGACTTGGTAGTTGAAGAGGAGCTCTTGGAAGTACCACTTCCAACTCACCTGGATAAAGTCGTGATTGATAAGAAACCATACAAGAAGAGAAGATCGAAAGCAAAGAAGAAGTTGGTGAACAAGGTATCTTTGTAAACTCCTAGTGAAGCTAGTTCAACTCCAAAAGGTACAATCTCATCTTTTATTCCAATTTGCCACTATTGCAACACAATAGGTTACATTAAGCCTAGGTGTTATAAATATATTGAAAAATGCAAATTACGAAATGAATCTAGAGATAAGGAGATTAAACTTCAACTTGAACATGCTAAGGTTTTGAAAGTCGAGAAATATGATAATAGTGCTAAGCATGAGAAGATGTTTAGGAGTAGAAAGAAAACTAATCTTGTTCTACTTGACAAAGCTTGTGTTGAAAATGTTAAGGAAGAGTGTATTATTAATATTCTTGTTAATCAGGTCATTAAAGGACTTTACTCTAGATTTAACATTATTGTCAAATATGATATTGGAAATGTTTGTGTAGGTACACCCAGGAACAAGTGGTTCATGGGTGAGTGCTCTTATCACTAATATAAGAAGCACATGTGAGGTAGCTTTGAGGCAATATATCAATTGTGTTGAGAATTCATGCTTTCTAGCTTTGAATTCTCCATGTATTGATATGAACTTGGTTATCTCACATCATGTTTGTTATGATGGTCAAAATTTGTTGGTTAACTTTAGAGAAGTTCTTTTGATATATGTGTTGATTGAGTTGAGATATTATGCTTTTTCTACTCTTGTTGTGAAACATCATCAACTTGGTGTCATGGGGACCTTCAAGGCAAGAATGCTCATGAAAAGGGCGGAAGTATGATAGTTGGTGAATATAATGTGCAAAAGGTATCTCTATACTCTAATGCATATTCTCTTAGATATTCATCTTTTGACTCAATTTTTGATATACATCTCATAGCATGTCATAGTAGAGAATTTTGTATAGCATACATATGGTTCTCATTGACATTTGCTATTTTAGGATCTAATAGTGATATTTTTCACATTGATCTTAAATTTGATGATTGTTTGTGTATAGTATATTGAGTGGCATTACTTTTGAAAAACATGAGCTTCATACTCTTTGAAAGCTACTCATTAGAGAAGTAATGATCTTGAATATGTCTCTACTTATTGCTTTTAGATCATGTGCTTATGAACCATAAAATCTTGGTTTTCTAAAATTGCACCTTGCTTCTCTTATATGTTATGCTAGTAGGTTGAGTTTACTAATATGTAAACTTTGGATACACCTTGAAGTTTTTATGCTTAAGTACATTTAAAATGACCTATTACTTCGGCAAATACATAGAGCTCAACGAGCACCTTCATGGAAACGGCTACACATATTGGTTGTGAAAGCTACCCAATGTTGGAAAGAGCTACACTATTGTGATGAGTGAAAGCCGCCATGAAGTGAATTTTGCTTATGTTTAAAAAAAAGGGAAAAATCAAATAAGTGTTGAAATGAAATCATAAAAAGAAAAAAATCTTTGATTCAAAGCCTAAAAAGAAAAGGAGGAAGGCTTAAAAAAGAGTATAGTTGAAAATCAAATGAGCTCGGGTTGACAAAAAAGAAATGGGATGACGAGCCACATGCACTCATACGCTCATATGTTGAAATCTATTGTCTTAAAAGCAAAAATTCCAGATGATAATCGGTTTGACTTTTTATGGAAAAAGCTTAAGATGAATAGTTACTGGAATTTGTTTGCATGTCGATTATCAAACTACTTCTTGATATATATTTGAAGCATATCTCTCTCACACACACTTTGTTTATGAGTATGATGATATTTTAGCAATTGTTGAAGAATTATGAGAGAACTTGAAAAATCTTTGTGTATCTCTCTTAGCATATGAAGCTAATTGTTTTTTATATTTCTTCAAATTGCTTTAATGTGTGATTGTGTGAACATCTTTATGAACTTTATGCTATCATTGATTTTAGTTATAGCATTTATCAAGGGGGAGCATTGTTTGCTGGACATTGTTCTCTTTTATGATATGCTCACATGCTTCATTTTGTTACATGTTAGCATATTTTGACCTAATGATACTTGTAAGATATTACTCACTATCTTTGTCTTGCATGTTGATTCATTCTTAAGTCATATGTCTTTGTTCTATATCTTTGTGACTAATATGCTTGTTTTGTCTTTCACTCACTTTTGTTGTATATATATAGCTTCTTATAACACAAGAAAAAATGGAAAGAACTAAGATTACCGGAAGTGGAAATCAATTGAATCTCGTTGTGAAAGCCAAGTCTACCTCAAAAGGATCCAAAGTTTCAAGGGCAAAAGATTTAGGGATCTTAGGAACAAAGAAGATATTTCAAGAGAGAGGCACTGACTTTGGTAAGTGTAAAGATTCTTATGTTCTTAAGTGCTTAAAGGATAGAAAATAGGAATCTTGGGAGAGCATGTTAGGAGTTGTAAATGATACTCTTGTTAGAGAGTTTTATCTTGAATATAGGGAAAGTGCCACCTTGTTAGATGCTTTGATGGAAATTAGGGGTGTTGTGTTTAGAGTTAACCCGAAAAACATTAACAAGTTTCTTGGGCTATCTAATGATATAGATTCTATTTTTCTAGATGTGGATGTCATTGAGAATCTAAATATCATGGGTAGAACTCTTTGTGACAATGCTTCTTTTGAGTGGAAAAGTAGAGCATATATTAGTCAACATGAGTTCACTAAGGCTAGTGCATTTTGGCATCTCTTCATTTGCACTAACATTATTGGATCTTCGAATTAAAACAAGTTGAATAAGGAAAAGATCAAAATAGTGTATGCCTTGGTAACTAATCAACCTATAAATCTTGGAGATCTTCCCATGTATTACATTGATAGTGCGGCCTTCTCTACTAGAGGTGATAAAAAGCTTGCATTACCGGGGTTTATTACTTCATTGTGTTTAGCTCGTAGAATTAAGAGTAGAGAAGATGATGTGTTAGTTCAACCCTTGGAAATGTATTGTGATAAACACGTGCCATACATGTCTTATAAGAACAAGGGTAAGACTTGTGATACTTTTGGACTATTTAGTAGTTCTCAAGTTAATAATCATGTGACTAGCACAAATATTTTTTCGGATTGGGCTATACAATTGAAGGAGAAGGTTGATAAACTTAGTTCTATAGTTGTTCAACAAGATGCTAGGATAAATAAGTTGGAGAAGTGCATTGCTTCAAGTTCAAAACCACCTCTCAAGCATTATGTTAGATCAACTATTTGCACGACTTTCTTTGTGAAACAAGTAGCTAGTATTTGAGTCTTGAGGTATATTTCTTAACTTTTGGCATCATTTCATGTCAAAAAGGGGAAGAAAGATATGCTAGTTGCTCAGTTTCTTTTTATGTTGTTTTTGTGAACTTTTGAACTTTCAATGGTATGTAATAATTAGTCTTAATATTTGGTTATGAATTCTTGTGTTTTGGCATGTATTGAGGGGGAGATACATGTATTTGTGGACTTAATTGTATATTCTTATCCATATTATATGTTGCCATTTGTTATTTTTCTTTTGTATATGCATTGTGCTTTGAGATGATTTGCAGGTTGCTTCAAGAGAAAATCAAGATGAAGTTCAAGAGTTGATGCAGATTAGTTATGGGAATCTTACTTATTGTAATGTGAGGGAGTGATTTTGTGACCTATCTTCATTTTTATATTTGTAGTAAATGTATAAGAGTTTTGAGATGGAATTTTCCAAGAGGGGAGATTGTTAGGTTTTAGATTGTGTTGGCATTAATTCCATATCAAAATGAGGTTTACTTATAATGATTTAGTTGTTTAGATTCATGATGATTCAAGCTTCAAAGAAGATGGAACAACTAGTCAAAGCAAGTTCAAAGTCTTCAAAGAGAAAGGATGCCATATGATTCTACAAAGGTATACTAAGACCTTATCTTTCTCTTACAAGGCTTAGGCACACACATACAATTCATTCATGTGTCCTTACATCGTTGTGCACCATGAATAACATATTCACACACTTGAAGAAGA
Source organism: Dipteronia dyeriana (assembly GCA_032871835.1). Lineage (NCBI taxonomy): Eukaryota > Viridiplantae > Streptophyta > Magnoliopsida > Sapindales > Sapindaceae > Dipteronia > Dipteronia dyeriana. Next base: position 107,429,085 of record CM065300.1, on the reverse strand, counting down.
ATGCTCATGCATTGGTATGAAAATAACATGTTTTGAAAATTGCATGATTGGACACTATCTCTATGTAGTTTGCATTCTAGTGTGAATTGTGTTTGTATGTGAATATGTTTGTATAAAATAGATATTAAACTTTATTTTTGTCTTAAATCATTCTTGATTGAGTTTCGGTCATTTCGGTTACTCATACTATTGATTTCAAGTTCTAAGTCAAAAGATACTACACTTTTAACTCATGTTGCATACGTTGTCTATGTCTTTGTATATCGAGTCGAATTATTATTTTCTGGGTTGACTATCTTATATTTCCATGTCCATGAGAGAGTTATGGTTTGTAATCAACAAATGGATTCAAATTCCGAGTTTGGAGTCTGGAGAACTGTAGAAGAACGCCGGGGGAACGCGCGAGGAAAAGAAGTGCAACCGTGCACTCTTTCCCGAGATGGCGCGTGGCCATCTCGGGAAAGAATGCTTGCTGCCCCGAGATGCCCACATGCCATCTCGGGCAGCAAGCTTGCTTGGTGCACTTAAGGTCATTTTGGTCCTTTTGCTTCTATTCTTTCCCTCTCCATTATATGTCCCTTCCCTCTCACATTTCATTCTAAGAAGAGATTCAAATTTTGAGTGCAGATTTTTCTCTCAAATTTTCTCACCTTTCAAACACCATAACTTCTTCATTTGAAGACTGATTTGAGTGATTCAAAGTTGAGAGAGTTTGTCTATACATCCTCCCTCTTTTCTCTAAAGGTTTGAGTTAGATTTATTGCTGTTTTTAGAGTCTAATCTCACAAACACAGGACTGCACCAAATGAACTAAGGTATTGATTTTCTCTCAAAGTTTTCTTTTAAAACTTGGTCAATTGCCTTGGGTTTTCGGCTTCAACATATATATGTGTCTTATGATTGTTTTGATTTGAGTTTTAAACTCATTTAAAGCTAGATTGAGTTTTAATTGAAATCTCACATGTTGAGTTAGGTTTTGATTTTGCCTATGTTTTCACATGTTTGGGATTGTATTGTGCTGGTTTTGATTCTAGGACTATTTAATGATTTTTGATTGATTGATTTTGTGAAAAATTGTTCCTCACTTGTATTAGGCTCTCTTTGGCCGAAATCTCACTATAATACATGTGCTTGTGTTTTATTTAGCTATTCATGTGCTTTGTTGAATCTTTGAATATGAAAAATGCTCTAGAACTCTTGCTTTAATCTAAATGCCTTTGTCACATGATTTTAGCATGTTTTTGATATATGAGATTTAAACTTGATTTTATGTTAATTGAACATATCTTGTGACTCAAGTTTTAGATCTATGCATGTATCTAGGTTGTAATTAATGTTGAACATATCTTACATGATCTAGATGGATTAAACATGTATGATTGACTAGACTACATTTGTTATGTGCATTCTTGCTCATGTCTAGTATTTTCCATAGGATGAGTTGATCATAACATTCTATGTTTCATGCTTGTTTGCGTTTTGCATTCATGATCACCTAGATGCCTTGTGAGAAGGAAGTCTTAACAATAGGTGTGAGACCTATGTTGTTGAGCAAGAAGTCTTGGCAATAGGTTAGAGACCTCGGATTGTCAAGCAAAGAAGTCTTGCCTAGGGTCGTGAGGATCCGGAAGGGTGAGCGAGGAAGCCTTGAATAAAGTCGGGAAGACTCGGATAGTTGAGCAAGAAGTCTTTGATATATGAGATTTTATCTTGATTATATGTTAATTGAACATATCTTATGACTCAAGTTTTAGATCTATGCATGTATCTAGGTTGTAATTAATGTTGAACATATCTTACATGATCTAGATGTATTAAACATGTTTGATTGACTAGACTACATTTGTTATGTGCATTCATGCTCATGTCTAGTATTTTCCATAGCATGTGTTGATCATAACATTCTATGTTGCGCGCTTGTTTGCGGTTTGCATTCATGATCAGCTAGATACCTTGTGAGAAGGAAGTCTTAACAATAGGTGTAAGACTTATGTTGTTGAGCAAGGAAGTATTGGCAATAGGTGGGAGACCTCGGATTGTCAAGCAAGGAAGTCTTGCCTAGGGTCGTGAGGATCGGAAGGGTGAGTGACAAAGTCTTGATAAGAGGTGTGAGGCCTCGGATTGTTGAGCAACAAGGCGACATCTTCATGAGTAGGATAGGAGGGTAGTTTCTAGGTGAAGGGGTCACTTGAGAGATTGTACTTGTCTTATCTACTAGTGGATTTTGTTTACCGGTGGTTGCTAACCCATGGATGTTTCCTCTTTAGAGGTTTACCACATTATATGTTGTGTCAATTTTTCTCTATCCCTATCTCTCTTATATTTATATTTGTTATTTGAATACTATGGATAGAACTTTATTTGTAAGTTGACTTCCTTTCTATAATATAAATTGTGTATGTGTTATGATTACTTTTTTGTATCACACTTTTCTTGTTTTATATATTGATTAAGTGTCTTTAATTAATATATATATTGTGATACAAGCAATCTAGAGGGACAAACTTTTGTTTGTTTCTAAGGGAGTCGAAAAAGGTGCCTAACCTATTCACCCCCCCCCCCCCTATAGGTTAGTCTTGAGCATTTAAACGTGTTTGTATTTTTATAGGTTTCATCTTTTGATAATTCTACTCTTTTATGATTAGGTTACGTTGATTTCGTGTCCAACAAGTGCGAGATATCTCCATGCAAATAGAGTAAACCGTTTTCCAATGTACCTTTGGAAATTATTTTGTCGTTCTTACTAATATTAAAAGCTTTATTAAAAGTAACCTAATAACCAAATTTTTTTAAACAAGAAACTGAAATTAAATTCCTCTTTAATTTAGGAACATAATAAACATATATTAAATCTAAATGCCTATAAGAATCTACACTAATTCTAATATCTTCCACAGAACTAGCAGACACCAGCGCTCCATTGCCTAAACGCAAGTTGAATTCGTTCTCATTAAGCCTTCTCCTTTCCTTGAACCCCTGTAAGGAAAAAAAAACATGATTAGTGGCTCCGGAGTCTATTATCCAAGAATCCATTGAATCCGCAAAAGACATGTTTCAAGATAATTAATATTTCCTTCTTCCTTCACCACAAAGGAAATACTTCCCTTTGATCTTGGTTACTTTCTTTGTCTCCATCTTAGTAGGTCCTAGTTGCTTTTTCTTCTGTTGTTTCTTGACCTTCTTACGGGTCTTAACAGTAGAAACTTTACCTACGGTATGAATCTCTTGACCCTTGACTGTCACAATGATTTTTCCACGCTTTGAACATCTTGCATCAGGCCTTGCAAGGTGTGTTCCTTATTATTCAAGGTGTAGTCCAACTTGAATTGATCAAAGGAATCTGACAGTGAGTTGACAATCTTGTTAATCTTTGTCTCACCATCTATCTCAGCACCATTCATTTTAGCAATGTTAAGATGTGCTATGACTTTCATCATGTGATCTTTCACACCCTGTCCAGGTTTCACCCTATTATTCGTAAAAGCAGCACTACATCTCTTCTAGAGACATTATTATATCGACATCAGTCTCCATTCCTTCATGTTGTTGTTGCAACACATCGGAGATAGTTGCCATAATGTAACATTTAGCCATCTCATCAGAAGACTCCCATTGCTGATACTCATCTTTTTTCTCCTGGGTAGATTCATTAGTAGGTGTAGTTGGTTTAGGAGTGTACATAATTAACTTATGCTTTTCGGATTGCAACAAAAGCCCAATTTTCTTTTCCGTGTGACATAATTATCACCAGTTAAAGTATTGTCTTTTAGGATGTTTGAAACAAATATTATGGTGTGTTTAATAACAATCTAGAGGGGGGCTGAATAGATTTTTATCAATATTGTGTTTAATAACAATCTAGAGGGGGGTGAATAGATTTTTATCAATATTACCCAATTTTCATTAATGGTCAAGTTGATGAAAATATCCTAACTAGTTACAATAATATTACAAGTGTAATATGTGCGGAAATAATAAAGACACTTGAGATATACATGGACCCTCCAAATGGGAAAAACCATGGGCTGTTAAGTGCGCCACACTCGAACCTCGAATCCACTAATGGCAAAGGAGTTACAACCTAATCTCAATTTATAATCCACTACCATTACCTAATCCCCGTATACGTGAACCTAGTCCATCTTGCTTGCGATTTAAGCTATCTAATCTCGGAAGCAACACAAGTCTTACTTCTCATTTAAGAGATAAAATTGCCTATGTGAATATATGATGATATTCAAAGAACAAACAAGGCTGGGGAACCTTATATGCTTATCTAGGATGATGAGATTGCAATTAATGCAATCCTAGATATCAAGAGCTAAATGACATGTTCATGAAGCTTAGTTAAACATAGATCAAACAATCCTATGATGCTATCAAAATACAACACTCAATTATTTCATCACAACAATCTCTATTTTGTATCTATAATATATTCTAAGAGCATACATATGATAAAAGTGATGGCTTAGCCAGAAAAACACTTAACTTATATAAGGTAGTGAGAAACTTACCAAACAAGATGTGATGATGCAAAACAATCCATTGATGCACTCTAAATGACCTTAGATGATGCAAGATGATGTATTTATGCACAAGGAGATGCTTCGAGTGCCTTGAGTGTATAAAGGTGAGTTCTTGCAAGATTTTTCCTTTGAAATGCGTTTTAAGGAAAAGAAATGATATTTTGAACTCATAGATGACCTGAATACAAAGAGACATATATATATATATATATATATATATATATATATATATATAGTTTCAACCAAAGTGAGGTCATTTTGAAAAAAACGATCAAGCTCCCGCTATATGCTCTAGTGAGTGGCGTTGGTCGAGTAGCGCACCACCAGCGCACAACCTAATTTTTCAATAGACGCTGGTGGAGTGGCGCAGCTCAGTGGCGCATGACAAGCGATGACCCACTAATATGTTGCACTGGTGAGGCTGCGCTAGTCGAGTAGCGCACCACCAGTGCATAACCTGCTTTCTCAAAATTGCACGGGTGAAGTGGCGCAACTCAGTGGCGCATGGCAAACGACGATCCACTGTTACGCTGGTGAGGCCACGCTAGTCGAGTAGCGCACCACTAGCGCACAACCTACTTTCTCCTCACTGAAACACACATTTTCCACAAGTAATAGAGTGATGAAGATTCATCATATACTAATGCCTTAACATGACATGGTATTTTAATCACAAGATGCAAATAAATTAGGAAGAGTTATTTAAAACATGAATGCACACAAATATAAACACACAACATATATAGATAAGAGTTATGCATGAATTTGTGAGTGTGTGTAACTATCTCTTCAAAGCAAGTAAACACAAGAATTTTAACTTTGGTGCATCTTCTCTTGAGGTCTTGAGCCTAAGCTACCCTTACATGAAATCCCAATAAGTGGTTTGTTCATGAAATAAGCCAATCAATAAATGAGGACTTTACAATCTCCCCCTTTGGCTATTTCGTGACAAAACCACCACTCACATTGATCCTCACTAGACAAAATAAAACACCGGGAAGATATTCTACATTACCAAGAGATATATAAGAAATAAACTTCAAAATCTTCAATCTCTTGTAGATCTATCAACCCTACACACAAAACAAGAACAAATACACTTTCCAAACCAAGTGTATGTGAGATGATCAAGTGAATATAAAACAAAAGCATTTGCATTTATGAATATGAGTATAACATCATACAAGTAAGCACAACATGCAATGCTCCCCTTCAAAGGGTTACTCCCCCTAAATTTAATCTCCCCTCACTCTAAATGTAATATCCCCAACAAGTACTACTCCCCCTTACCAAGTTCCCCCTTAAACCACACATGCTACTCCCCCTTTTTGTCATGATATAGGCAAAGGAGTAGTCTCCAACTGGGTCATTCCAGACAAAGAGAGAAAGGAGCATACAAGATATTTGCATAATCATATAAGCCACATTTATGCAACTCAATTAATAGGAAACAAACAAGGAGATTTATTTTAAGAAAATGTGTGAATAAAAAATGCTTTGCATACAAGACATGTTACATTCAAGTCCAAAAAACAATGGTATTTGGCAAAGCAAATGACAAAGGTTTCCAATAGAATTCAAACCAATTTCACCATTTGTCATGAGAGAGCCTAGGATATAGAGTTTCCATAGATATCAAGTTTGAAGAGTACTATAACCAACTTTATAGGTGAAACATGGCATGAGTGACTTTACACCCTATTTGATTTTTTCGAGTAAGATACCCATATGATAGTAGCCATGTTCAACTAATAAAGAATGAGAGACATTGATTAAACATTTTAGTCTCACTAGCATTTTCACACAATGTTTTTGCATTCAACAATTGCAATCATTAATTCATGCTATTTAAATTTACATTTGCATGTCTTTTAAAGAATCATCATGTCATGGAGATAACTATAGGTCATTCAACATGTACTTCCTATGTAGATCTCATAGTCCAAAAATGCATGTTTGAACATAAATATGCCATGGATTGTAATGAAAGCATAGTTCACGCTTATTGAGGAAAACATAATCGAATATGATATAAGTGCAACCAAGCTACTCAAGCAATTAATAAAGGAGCATAAATATTTCCAAATTTTTGCATACAACAAGTATAGAATAGCTCTCTTTGCTTGAGTTCTCTTATGGGGTCAAATATAAAAACTCATCACTCCATAAGACAAAGCCCAATGGATCTACTAAGAGTTTTGAATAGAGTAGCATCTAAGGGTTTAGTAAATAGATCTGCTAGTTGATCATTAGTACTTACATGCTCAAGTACTATGCATTTATTCTCAACTACTTCTCTAATGAAATGATGGCGAATGTCAATATGCTTAGTTCTAGAATGTTGAACCGGATTCTTGGAAATATTAATTGCACTCATGTTATCACAAAAGAGAGTAAGAGTACCTTGATTGAATCCATAGTCGACTAGCATTTGCTTCATCCAAAGGAGTTATGTGCATCCACTCCTAGCAGCTATGTATTTGGCCTCAGGCGTAGACAAAAAATTGAATTTTGCTTCTTGCAAAACCAAGAGACAAGGTTGTTCCTAAATAAAAAGCAACCGCCCGATGTACTTTTCCTATCATCACATTTTCCTGCCCAATCTGCATCACTAAAGCCTCCAAGACTAGCATTAGTGTCAAAAGAGTACCAAATCTCATAGTTTATGTCCCATTCACATAGCGAATGATTCTTTTAATGGAAAAGAGATAAGACTCCTTAGGATCTGATTGGTACCTAGCACACACACACATACCCACACCGAAAGAGATATCAGGCCTACTTACGGTCAAATAGAGCAAGCTACCAATCATGCCAAGATACAAGGTTTGGTCCACACTTTTACCACTAGCATCCTTGCTTAGCTTCAAAGTGGTACTCATGGGTGTATCACAATGTTTGGCATTTTCAAGGTCAAATTTCTTCACTAGGTTTTTGGCATATTTAGCTTGGGATATGAAAATCCCATCATCCATTTGCTTAATTTGTAAACCTAGAAAGTAACTTAGCTCACCAACAAGACTCATTTCAAACTCATGAGATATGACATCAACAAATTATTGGACTTTGGTGTTATTGGTAGAGCCAAAAACTATATCAACAACATAGATTTGAGCTATAAAGATCTCACATTTGTCTTTCTTGATGAATAGAGACTTGTTAATTCTACCCCTTGTGTAGCTATTGTCAATAGGAAACTGAGTGAGGAGTTCATACCAAGCCCTTGGTGCTTGTGTCAACCCATATAAGGCCTTCTTGAGGCGACAGACATAATTAGGGTCGTGAGGATCCACAAACCCCTTAGGTTACTCAACAAACACTTCCTTTTGTAAGAAGCCATTATGGAAGGCACTCTTAACATCCATTTGATGCAACTTGAACTTGTGAAAACAAGAGATGGATAAAAGAAGCCTAATGGACTTTATCCTAACAACGGGAGCAAATGTCTCCTCAAAGTCAATACCCTCAATTTGAGAGTACCCTTGTGCTACAAGCCTAGCATTGTTTCGCACAATGTTTCCATTCTCATCGGATTTGCTTTTATAGACCCACATGGTGCCTATCACATTAGTGTTCTTAGGCCTAGGAACTAGAGTCCAAACCTCAATCCTTTCGAAATGGTTAAGCTCTTCTTGCATGGCAATAACCCAAAATTCATCCTTTAAGGCTTCATCAACCTTCTTGGGTTCTAGTTGAGAGTCGTAGCAAGTGTAACTAACTAGATTATCCATTTGACACCTAATCTTAACACCCTCATTAACCTCTTCAATGATGTAATCTTTATCATGGACTTTTCTAACGCATGAAGCAGGTTCTTTTGAGTTCAAGATAGGAATTCTATCAATAGGTTGTGTGATATTATCACCAAGATTAGTCTTTTCAACATTAGGAGTATCCACAACCTTTTCCAAGGGAGAGTCATCAACTATAGCTACCTCCTTCTCATGGTCATTAGATTTGAGCCTTGTATCATCAATGACAACATTGGATGATTCCATGACGGTTCTAGTTTTGAAATTGAAAACTCTATAGGCTCTAATATTCAAGACATAGCCAATAAAGATAGCCTCATCACTCTTAGCATGAAATTTGTCAAGTTGATCACAGTCATTCAAAATGTAGCATTTGCTTCCAAAAGTGTGAAAATAACTAACATTTGGCTTTCTACCTTTCCATAAATCATAGGAGGTTTGCCTAGTGTAGTGCCTTAGAAAGACTCTATTTCTTATATAGCATGTCGTATTGATGGCTTCGGCCCATAGGTTCCAAGGGACATTAATGCTAAGCAACATCACACGAGCCATCATTTGAAGAACCCTATTACAACTCCATTTTGTTGAAGTGTCCTAGGAGCCGAAAACTCATGAGAAATGCCTAGACTATTGCAGTAGTTTTCAAAATACGCATTCTCAAACTCCTTCCCATGGTCACTCCTAATCCGTTTAATGCTTTTAATCTTAGAGTTCATTTCATTTTGAATTTTGGTACAAAGCATCTTAAACTTGTCAAAAGTTTCAGATTTTTCTCTAAGAAAACAAGTCCAAGTATACCTAGAGAAGTCATCTACACACACAAAAATGTATTTCTTTCCACCTAAGCTCTCGTTTTGCATTGGACCCATAAGATCCATATGGAAAAGCTCTAGAGCCTCCTTGGTGGAGAGATACTTGCCCTTTTGTCCATGCTTTTGGTTTGCTTCCCTTGTTGGCAATGTCCACAAACACCATTTGCCTTTTTCCCAAGCTTGGGACGACCTCGCACAACATTAAACTTATCTAAGATTCGTAAATCCTGATAGTTTATGTGGCCAAGTCTTTTGTGCCACAACTCAATTTGCTCATCCTTGACACATTGCAAGAGACAACTCTAGCTTCAAGACAATAGCAATTGTCGCTAGATCTCATACCTTTAAACAAGGTTTATCCATTTGGCAATAAAATAGAGCAATAATTTTTCCTAAACAAGACAAAATCCTTCATCAATAAGATGTGAAATGCTTATCAAATTTACTTTTAGGCCATCAACATACAAAGTATTGGATAAGGAGGGTAGTCCGGGAATGGAAATAGTTCCCTTTCCTTTAACTTTATTCTTAGATCCATCACCACAGGTGACATTTCCTCCCTTCTCCAAGACAAGAGTCTCAAAGAAACTCACATCACCTGTCATGTGCCTAGAACACCCACAATCCAAATACCAAAAATTAGAAGAATTAACTTTCATGGCAATTTGTGTAACATGGCAAAAGTGTTCATCTCATCTAATCCACCTAGGTGAAACATTTTCCTTCCTAGTGGTCAATGGTACATGGGCTCTAAATGTCCTAGGATCATGCAAAAGTGTTCCATTTTTCCTAGTGACATGCATCTTGACTTTAGCCTTTTTATTCTCTATCATGCTTTCAATTCTACACAAATTAGTATATCTAAAGCAATTTGGTCTAATATGACCATCAATAAAACAAAAATGACATGTAGGAATAAAGTTAGGAATCATACCATAACCTTATGGATGCACTGGAGCCTTCCCATATCTTTGTGGTTATCTCGATTGTTGTTGAGTAACTTTCCTTCTTTGTTGTTTAACAAGACTTGATTGCTTCCTTGGTTGAGCTTGCATGATAGGTTTCTTCCCTTTATTAGCGTTCGGTTTAGGGAAGTTAGCTTGAGGAGTCCTTATAGGATGAGCTTGAGGTAGGTTTATTGGTGTCACCTTCACTAGAGCACTACTTGAACATTCTCCTAGGTCAAGTTTCTTCTTAGGCGATTGATGAGAAGAGGACCCATTGAGATTCATGCTTCTTACAAAAATGGTCTTGCTTGGAGTGGAGGACATATTGTAATCTTCAAACCCAAGCCTCTTCTTGTCACTCTGCCTCTTTCCAACATCTAACATATGGTCAAGTTTTTTAGTGCTAGAGTTCATCTTGGCCATCAACTCTCTAGCATCTTCAGGGTTTTTCTTCAACCCTTCTTCACTCCTCTTAGATAAGTCTAATTCCTTTCTTAGCTTATCTTCACTATTTATGGTTCTCACCAACTCTTCATTTAGTTGGTTCACTTAAGTTGAGAGCTCTAGGTTTCTTCTTTTAATCTCTTAATTTCATTCTTGTTCTTTAACCTTGAACTCTCAAACCTATCCATATAGTCCTTAAGATCCATCATATCCTCATTTCCATTTATGGATTGTGATGAAGATCCATCATCACTTGAGTAGTTTTCCTCGTGACTCTTATTTTCTTCTTCACTAGCATCTTTGCTCCTATAAGAGGACGTAAAGGCTATGAAGTTAGACATGAGTTCTTCATCATCCAAAGTCTCATCTCCTTTATTAGAGTTATCACTTTCACTCCATGTGGCGGCCATTAGTTTTCCCATTTTCTTGACTTTGTGATTCGCACATTCAGGAGCAAAGTGACCTACCCCACCACATTCATAGCATCAGACTCCTTTCTTTTCGGTATTTTCTTGTTTAGGCTCAACCTTTTTGAAGGGAGCCTTTTTCTTCAAGTCTTGACCCTTGGATCCAAAACCTTTCCTCTCGGACTTGTAGAATTTCTTGAACTTCCTCATAAGTAAAGTCATTTCCTCATCCGAGTCATCACTTTCCTCCTTCTCAACTTTGGAGGCTTTCAAAGCAATATCCTTTTGCTTTTTTGATGGTGTGGGGTTAGGACATTTCCTAGATTCATAAGCTAGAAGCCTCCAAATCACTTCACTCGACTTCATATCCTTGTAAGCATTGTTCTCTTCTAAGTAGTTACTTTGGACTCAAATCTATCGGGTATAGACCTCATAATCTTCTGCTTGATCTTCCTATCCGAATAAGGATCACCAAGTTGATGACTTTGGTTCACAATGTCCATCAACCTCACCTCAAAGTCATTGAAGCACTCGTTATCATCCATCTTGAGCAATTCAAATTTTGTTTGGAGAACTTGAAGCTTTGATTCCTTAACCACATTGGTTCCCTCATGTGCAACTTCTAGGATATCCTATGCCTCATTAGATATCCTAGTGTTTTGAACCAACTTGTATTGATTCTCATCCATTGCACATAGGATGGAATGCATTGCCTTCCTATTCCACTTTGATTCCTCAGACACTTATGTGTTCCACTGTGAGTTTGGCTTAAGTACATCATCTCCTCCATCCGTAGAAGTCATCATGGGTGGAGTGTGTAGGAAAAATAAAACCCCGTGCAGCGGAAGCGTGAGAAAATTTAATAAAAATTAGGGTTTGCTTGTAAATAAAAATTTTCCCTTTTAAATAAAAAGAACCTTAACCTTAGATTAATTGATGTATATAAAAGTGTCGTACCTTTTTCTTGAGACGATTGAACAAGTGCCGAATTGAATACGCAAGATCTTCCAATCCAATCACGAACGTGAATCACCTAGAAGTGTGGGCTCTCTTTCTTCAAATTGTATACCTGAGGATGGAAACAAACAAAATCTATTTCTTTGTTAGTTACAAATATCCTCCAATAGAAAAATCAAGAACGTCCGGCCACTTGTGAATTATCAATCAATTTGATTGAAACATGCGCGAACCTTGATTCGATGTTCGTGTGGATTGGGGTATTACGGGAAGCAATCGGGGCTCTAGAACAAGGCTCTTGGTATCAGGACAGGCTCTGACCCTGACCGAGGAATAAGGTCAAGGATCACCCCCTTCGCACCAGCAAGGGACCCTCGAGCTCCCCAGATCTACTTCATAAGCACGAAGCCTGATGGGAGGGATGACTTGTCTCCTACCTACTATTTCATCCTCCTTCATATTTATAAAAGATCACCAAGATACCAAAGGCATCAACCCCGGCCACCACCTCCATGGTAGTGGTCTCGAGGGTGTTAATCAAGATTTTCTACCTAGTGCGAATTTTTTGTTAACACTTTCTAGCGCCGTCTGTGGGAAGTTTCCACACCCCTTTTGAAAGCCTCTATGTCTCTACATGGGTATCATTATACTATCGAGGTAACAGATTCATTATTAATGGAATATCATTTACTATATACGATGTCCTTTCTCCATACTCGTCTATATCGCCTATGCATCGCATGTGGTGCTCATTTTATCATTTAACGAGTTTCGTTCATTGTGGAGCAAATATGGTACGTGGGATTTCTGGTTGAACCAGTTCATTATGCTACTCCTATGAAGTGAACTTGATCAGATAATCGTGGAGCTCCAATACAGTAACTCCCCGCTTGAAGATATCCTATATAGGTGAACCATTCTGATATATCGAGAGCTCTTATACAGTAGAATGGTACCTCTCTTGCTTCTTTACATAAGATTTGCTCTGCTACCGGTAAACCTCTTATCCAGTAGATCCGTGGGACTTGGACCTGGTCATACGGGACCCTTCATGTTACCGTATCCACTCTTCAGAAGCTCTTCGGTAGCGATAGCATGTCGACTCATGAATCTAAGAAGCCAACTCAGCTGTGTAGCTTCTAAAGCAGCACGACCAGTAGAAGATTAGTGGTTCCACCCCTCGTGCACCGGGCAAGTCAATACCCAAGTGAGCCACTGAACTCTCGGTTCACTCCAGGAGGGTCCAGAGCTTTCTCTCAGTTGCTGGGGACTTTAGGATCCCAATCATGCTTCTGGACCAGTACCAGTCCGGTGGCTTCACTCCATGTGTACGGGGCCATTCACCATCCCTGTGAGCCACCGAAGCCCGATCCGATCGAGGAGTTCTTAGAAGCTTCCCACAATTGGTAAGGCCTCCTACATGCCTAAGCAAGCTTCTAGAGCAGTAGCACCACTACAAGACCAATGGCTTTGCTCTATATGTACTGGGTCATTCATCGCTCTAGCAAGCCATCGAAGCCCGATCTGATCGAGGAGATCCCAAAGGTTTCCCACTCTTGGTAAGGCCTCCTACATTCCTAAGCAAACCTTTGGAGTAGCAGCCTCACTGTAAGGCCAAGTGGCTCCTCACTTTTTATTGAGGGTCAGTCAACGCCCAAGTGAGCCACTAAACTCTCGTTTCGTCCCAGCATAGTCCAGAGACTCATTTCAATTGCAGGGGACACCAAAGATCCCAAGCATGCTTCTGGACCAGTACCAGACCGGTGGATTCGCTCCATGTTTACCAGGCCATTCACCGCCCTAGCAAGCCACCCAACCCGGATATGATCGAGGAGAGCCCAGAGGTTTCTCACTCTTGGTAAGGCCTCCTATATGCCTAAGCAAACCTCTGGAGTAGAAGCCTTACTGTAAGGCCAAGTGGCTCCTCACTTTTTATACAGGGCCGGTCAATGCCCAAGTGATTGACTAAACTCTCGTTTTGTTCCAGCATGGTCCAGAGCCTCTTTTCAGTTACAGGGGACTCCAAAGATACCAAGCATGCTTCTAAACAAGTATCAGACCGGTGGCTTTGCTCCATGTTTACCGGGTCATTCACCGACCTAGTAAGCCACTGAAGCCCGATCTGATCGAGGAGACCCCAGGGGTTTCCCAATCTTGGTAAGGCCTCCTACATACCTAAGAAAACCTCTGGAGTAGCAGCCTCACTGTAAGGCCAAGTAACTCCTCACTTTTTATACAGGCTCGGTCAATGCCCAAGTGAGCCACTAAACTCTCGTTTCGTTCCAGCTTGGTCCAGAGCCTTATTTTAATTACAGAGGACTCCAAAGATCCCAAGCATGCTTCTGAACCAGTACCAGACTGGTGGCTTCTCTCCATGTTCACCGCCCTAGCAAGCCACCGAAGCCCGATCTGATCGAGGAGATCCCAGAGGTTTCCCACTCTTGGTAAGGCCTCCCACATGCCTAAGCAAACCACTAGAGTAGCAGCCTCACTGTAAGGCCAAGTTGCTCCCCACTTTTTATACAGGCTCGGTCAACACCCAAGTGAGCCACTAAACTCTCGTTTCGTTCCAGCATGGTTTAGAGCCTCATTTCAATTGCAGGGGACTCCAAAGATCCCAAGCATGCTTATGGACTAGTACCAGACCGGTGGCTTCGCTCCATGTTTATCGAGCCATTCACCGCCCTAGCAAGCCACCTAAGCCAGATCTGATCAAGAAGTTCTCAGAAGCTTCCCACATTTGGTAAGGCCACCTACGTGCCTAAGCAAGCTTCTAGAGCAGTAGGACCGCTACAAGACCGGTGGCTTTGCTCTATATGTACCGGGTCATTCATCGTCCTAGCAAGCCACCGAAGCCCGATCTGATTGAGAAGAGCCTATAGGATTCCCACTCTTTGTAAGACCTCCTAAATGCCTAAGCAAACCTCTGGAGTAGCAGCCTCACTATAAGGCCTAGTGGCTCCTCACTTCTTACACCGGGCCGGTCAATGCCCAAGTGAGCCACTAAATTCTTGGTTCATTCCAGGAGGGTCCAAAGCTTTCGCTCAGTTGCTGGGGACTTCTAGGATCCCAAGCATGCTTCTGGACTAGTACCAGACCGATGGCTTTGCTCCATGTGTACCGGGCCATTCACCGTCCTAGCAAGCCACCAAAGCCCGATCAAATCAATGACAGGCTAGAGGCTTCCCACATTTTACGAGGTCCAGAGCCTTCACTCAGTTGCTAGGGGCTCCTTGGATCCCAAGTATGCCTCTGGACCGGTACCAGACCGGTTGCCCCTCTCCATTCATATTGGGTCTTCAAAAGCCTTCTCTCAGTCGTGGGAAACTCCTAGGATCTCAAGCATGTCTCTGGACAGTTACTAGGTCAGTGCCTCATCTCCACTTGTATGGGGCCATTCATTGCCCTAGCGAGATACTTTGGTCCTGATCTCCCTCTCTGGTTAGTCTCCTCAACAGTAGCAGCTCTTTCCTCCTTAGTCTCATTGCTTGGTTGATAGACGGGTCATCATCCCTTAACACTGCTACTTTGAAGCCAGCTTCCATTACCTTGGTTGGATCAACTTCATTCAGCCTTGACCTTCATCTCCTCAGTTGGACCAATCGAGATCTCTCTTACCTCTCTTACCTCTCCTACCTCTCTTACCTCTCCTACCATAGGGACTCTGAGATAGTTTCTACCCTAGTATGGCCAGGCATGAATGTGAAAATGGATAACATATCCTCATCATCATCAGTGCACCTTGTGTGAGAGATGGACCGGCTTCAGTGAGAGTGGACCCAATAAACTCTCAACTCTCTCCATGATCTCTTTCAGAGCGGTCCTTACACGGCACGGAGCATGAATTCGAGTCTCTCTGCACACTGCATCTGCTCTCTGTCTACCAGTATCTTAGTTGTGATTACCTCATCTTTGGTCATGGCTTTGCTCAAGACAAGCGCTCCCATCATTATCTTGATCATCTCTTCATTGGTCTGCTCTAGCTCGACTTTAGCAGAAATAACCTGCTCCTAACTAGCATTATATCAGTGGCTTTGCTCCATTCATACCGGGCCATTCAACGCCCTAGCAAGCCATCGAAATCCTTGTTCATTCGAGATAAGCCCAGAGGCTTCCCATATTCAGTAAGGCCTCCTACGTGCTTGAGTATGCCTCTGGAGCAATAGCAGCACCACTGTAAGTTTTGGAGCCTCCTTGTATCTAGTACCAGACCGGTAGCTCCACTCCATTTGTACCGGGCCATTCATTGCCCTAGCGAGCTACTGTGGTCCCAATCCATATCCCAAGTTAGTTTCATCGACGGTGGCAGCTTCTTCCTCTCTGGTCCTGCTACTTGGGTAGAGGTAGAACCATCATCCTCTAGCACTACTACCTTGGAGCTAGCTCCACCACCTGGGTCGTGTCAACCTGAATCAGCTCGATCCATTTTCTCTTCAGCTGGATTGATCGAGACCTCTTCCATCACTATGGCTTCAATATGGACCTCCCTTTCCTGGGTAAGGGCAATCTAGATCCTTACCTCCTTGACAGATTCAGACAAACAGATACATAGGTTTGATGCTTCACCTACATCTATAACCTCTGTAGCAACCCACATCTGCCAGATCAGTTAAGACCATATTTCCCTGGAAAGATCAAACTGGACCTTTACTTTGGATAATTCTGATGGAGAGGTAGACGGGCTTGGAGCCCCCCATGCATCTACAGCAGCAGAGGACTTCAAGGTAGTTCCTACCCCAACACAAGTAGACATGAAAGTAGAAATAGGAACCAAGTCCTCCTCATCATCATCTGCGTATCGATCATTTTAATAAGGTCCGGCTTCAGTCAGAGCGGACCCAGATTACTCTCAGCTTTCTCTATGATCTACTTAAGGTATCCATCCTCCAATGATGATCAAGTCAGAGGGAAGAAGAGCTCGAGATATCTAGCAAGCAACACAAAAGCGTCCTTCAGCAAATGAAGCACCCACATTGGCTTCCAAGGTAGCCACGCTACCATGCAAAGTTTAAACCACTCACTCAAGAGTTTACCTCCTCCTTCAGAGCAATCCTTGCATGGCACGATGCATGGACTCGAGTCTCTCCACATCATATGCATGTTGGATCCACTCTCAGGTTACCTACATATTAGCCATGGTTGCCTCAATTCTGGTCATGTCTTTATTCAGAACAATAGTGCCCCTCACTACCGTGGTCAGCTCCTTCTCCTTTTGGTTTGACGTCACCTAAGAAAGTAGTTTTCTCTATTCAAAACATCTGCTTCTAGATCAACTGGGGCTCACTTACCATATAAACAACCACCTCAGTTGTGGTTTTTATTTAAGGGAGAAGCTCCCTCTTTGGATTGATCATCTACTGCATCATGGGATTTCGAGCCCGGGTCTGCTTCAGCAACCCAAGACTTGCAAGCTAGGATGGGAACATGCACAAACATCTCAACAGATTTCTTCTTAATCCCCTCCCTTTTTCGTCCATCAGTGACTCTTAAGTCAACGGGGGGAAGTAGAACCAGCTCTACCTGGAAGGTTGTGAAGAAGTAACCATCCTCATTGGCTTGCACGATCTCAACCTTAGCAAACACCAGCTTGATCTCGAAGATTATCATACCGATGGCTCCTTTCTATTTGTACTGAGCCATTCAATGCCCTAGTCAGCCATCTAGGTCTCGATCCGTTCAGGGAGTATTCAAAGGTCCTGATTCCTTTACAGTGAGGTCTCGAGCTCCATTACGATTGTTGAAAACTCTCATCTACCCCAAGAGGACTTCCAAACCAGTTACATCACTTGGGGACTAGAAGCTCAATATTTTCTCAGCTCTCCAGTGAGAGGGGTGATGACCCCAGCGTGAGACCATTTTCCCTAGTTCATAATAAAAAACATCTTTTACGGAGAACCATTCTACTATCTACACTCATAATGTAGATCATCTCAAGAGATTCTACTTGTGAAAAAACTCCTAGAGCGAGACTTGTTATCAACCGATACCACTATGCATTGATACAACTTCGTATCGGCTCTCCATGGGTTTGCATCTCCTTTGATTTTGATATCCGTAATAGATCTCATGTGATCACTATCACAAGGAGAGCTACACTGCACTCCTGATGCTCTAGACCAAATCAAATCCTTTCGAGAGGATAACCATTACCAGGAGAGCTACACAACACTTCTAATCCCCTGGACCGGATCGAATCCCTCTAGGAGGATCACCTTGACTAGGAAAGCTAGATAGCGCTCTGAATACCCTGGACTGGATTAATCTCTCTAGGAGGATCGCTATAGTATTTCGACAATGATCTCCTCAAGACTAGAGACTATTCGGGGAAGCCCTCTCACTACCTCTGATGCCTCACCCAGGAACCACCCCCAGATCTCAAGACCAAGGATTGATCAGGGAAGCCCCCTCATCACCACTGATGCCTTGGTCGGGTGACCTCCCCCAAGAAGGATCCCAGTGTAAGAGCATAGTTGTCATACGGATAAAAATACCAGGATATAGCTAGATAGCGCTCCTAATGCCTTGGTCGGGCTACGACCCCCAAAAATGGTCTGAGTGTAAGAGCATAGTTGCCATCTAGATCAAAATACTAGGATATAGCTAGATAGCGCTCCTGATGCCTTGGTCGGGCTACGACCCCCAAGAAGGGTCTAAGTGTAAGAGCATTGTTGCCATCCGGATCAAAATATCCAGATATAGCTAGATACCCTTCCTAATGCCCTGGATCAGATTATTCCCTCCAGAAGGAATGCCATGGTATTTTGACATTGATCGCCTCGAGACTAGGAAATAGCTAGATAGCACTCATGATGCTTTTGTTAGGCTACCTCCCCCAAGAAGGATCTGAGCATAAGAGCATAGTTGCATACTAGATCACGAGACCAGAACAACTAAAAGGTCATCCTGCTGCCATGGCCCGGCCAACCCTACCAGGAAATGTCTGGGTGGCATAGTTGCTTACCAATTCCAGGAACAGTAATTTCAGGCTCTCAGATTAGCCACTAGAGCTTAATCCGACGTGATCGAGCAATACAGTTTGTGACCTTTCTCACTTACCTAAATTTTACACTGACTTGAGCGTCGAAAATTCCACAAAGGGAATATCCCTTCTGTGGTCCGTCATCGCTCATTTATTTTACAGGTACGCCGAATGCACCTATGTTTCTCCTATGTGTAAAGACCCGGTGAGAAAGTGGCCATAGTTACCTAACAGGATCTTCTTCGCCAAATGTACCAAGACTCCTAAAACGGGAATGACTAGTACCCCAATTCGCTAAGCCAAGCACTATGAGCGATTCTGGTTACCAAAAAGAAGCGATAAGCAAAATTCTTCATGTAGTACAAGATTCTGACTCCAACCCTAACTACTTACCAGTGTTCAAGTCAGAATGGACTTTTGTTAATAGCCAAATTTGGCTAGGGACCAAAGAAAAATTTTCCACCTTCCAGCCTTCAAGCAGGGGTCCAAATCCGGGTCTACCTAGCAAGGTATCGAGGTCCTCTAGGTCAAAGTACCTTCTGACCCCACAGAAGTAGGGTGAGGTAATCAACACCTTCTCTAACACCTTGCATGCATTCAGGCTCTCCAATTAAAGCCCGTTACCCCGCTAGGAAGCCTGCATAATTAGGTCGAGCTCCATGATAAAGCTCGACGTAGCTAAACCAAGCTCCCAGCTACAAGGTTGGAACCCTTTTGGATATTTCACCTCTAAAATGGTTAGCACAAGCTCCATGGGAAGACCAGTATGCTCGATCTAGCTCCATGAGAATCGAGAGGTCCCCGGCGGACTCTGCCAGTGTATTAGATCCTAGGGTACCTCGCCCTCAAGGAATATCAAATGTCACCTCAGGTAACCTCCATGAAGTACCTCTCCAAAGTGACATGCAGAACTAGAGCTCTCCTCTCGGCAACGTAGGAAGAGAGGGTTGACTTTCATGACATTTAAAGTACCATTAATGAGGTCAACCGTATTAATGGAGGTATTCAACCCTATTAATGAGGTCAAACAATATTAAAGGAGGTATTCAACCCTCTTAATGAGGTCAAACCATATTTATTGAGGTAGTCAACCGTATTAATGGAGATAGACACCCTATTAATGAGGTCAACTATATTAATGGAGGAAGTCAACCCTATTAATTACATATTCAACTCTTTAATGGCCACCATTAGTAAAAGAGTCCAAAGAGGAAACAAATACCTTTGCCTCCAAGATATCCTCCACAACCAATTATTAGGGTTCAACTACAACAGAAAATCCCGCCTATCAAGGAAGGAAGAGTCCAAAAGAGAAGCAAACACATCTTCTCCAAGATATTAGCTACAAGTCGATCAACTACATTAAATGAAGAATCATATTCAATATGGAAAAGAAGACTAATTGAAGAGTCCTGGACTTGCCCGCCAAGGTAGTCACCATGAATAAATATGCTTGTAAAAGGCATATTGAGGGGTCTCTGATCGATGAGAGAAGACACATGCTTTGTTTAAAGTTCTCTATAGATCATCATTGTATGTGTACCCCGACCAGAAAAATATCAGTATCGGTAAACACTCATTATTGTAAGCTCCCCGGAGCAAATATGTTGTACTACTTCGACATCTTTGTAACCTCCTCAAAGCATCGTATGATATATATATATATATATATATATATATATATATATATATATATATATTTATTTATACAAGAAAGGGTATTCCTCCTTCCTCTGGATACTGCCTAGGGATTTTTCAGCATGTGATCACTCGTGATGCTTTTTCCCCACTTGGTCAGTCCACCTCTATCTACAGAAGACTTGTGTTTTTGCTATTATCTGCTGTATTACGCATGTGTGTATGCAGGCTAGGTACCAACCCCATTGGCTCTAGCTCTCTAATCTTTCTTACATGAGATCGGGAAACAACAACGAAGACCTAAGAAACTGAATCTAGATTCCTACCTCACTGGGCCTAACGCTCTTATCCTCTCATCTACATGCCAAAGTCGCATATCAAGATGAAGAGAAACCACCCAGACCAATTCGAAAGAAGTCGAGGAGCTCTCCCGTATCCTCTATATGGAAGAAATCGAGCTCTCCGATAATGGAGCTAGATAAGCCCCCCTTCTTACTTGCTATCGAGGTTGGGGTATTATAGGAAGCAATCAGGCTCTAGAACCAGGCTCTGGGGATCAGGACAGGCTCCGACCCTGACCTAGGAACAAGGTCCAGGATCACCCCCTTCGCAACAGCAAGGGAACCTCGAGCTCCCTAAATCTATTTCATAAGCACGATGCCCGACGAGCAGGATGGCTTGTCTTCTACCTACTTTTTGATCCTCCTTTATATTCATACAAGATCACCAAGGTACCAAAGGTACCAACCCCGACCACCACCTCTGTGGAAGTGGTCTCGGGGTGTTAATCGAGATTTTTCACCTAGTGAAAAATTTTGGTTAACGGGATTAAAATATTGGTAAGAGACGGACCTCTAAGTGACATAAAGGTTGATGATCTACCAATTTGTGAATCTTGTTTGGAAGGTAAAATGACCAAAAGGTCGTTTATGACCAAAGATGTAAAATCCATCGAATGTTTAGGATTGATACACACTGATGTGTGTGGACATATGAGCATTCAAGCTAGAGGTGGATATGAGTACTTCGTCACTTTCTTGGATGATCACTAAAGATTTGGCTATGTGTATCTCATAAGTCACAAGTCGGATGCTTTTGACATGTTTAAAGCATTTAAAGCTAAAGTGAAAAAATTGATTGAGAAACGTATAAAAAATCTTGAGGTCTGATCATGGTGTAGAATTTCTATCTGGTGAGTTTTAGCAATATCTTATTGATAATGGGATAATTTCTCAGTTTTCTCCACCAGGCACACCCCAACAAAATGGGGTGGCAGAAAAGAGAAAGGGAACTCTTTTGGACATGGTTAGGTCCATGTTGAGTTATTACACACTCCCTAATTCTTTTTAGGGATATGATTTACAATCTGCAATGTACATTCTAAACGATGTACCATCTAAGTCAGTTCCTAAAACACCGCATAAGTTGTAGACTAGGCGAAAGCCTAGTTTACAACACTTAAGGATATTTGGATGTCCTGCGCACGTGTTAAAAGGAAAGAAAAAGATGGAGTCTCGTTATTTGGATATTTGTTACTTTCTTGGTCTTCTTTTATGAAGGCCCAAGTTGCTTTTTCTTCTGTTGTTTCTTGACCTTCTTGCGGGTCTTTAACAGTAGCAACTTTACCAACCATATAAATCTCTTGACCCTTACTTTTCATATGGATATTCTCAATGCTTTGATCATCTTAAATCAGGCAATACAAGATGTTTTCCTTATTGTTCAAGGTTTTTTCCAACTTGAACTGATCAAAGGAATCTGAAAGTGAGTTGACAATCATGTCAATTTTTGTCTCACCATCTATCTCAGCACCATTCAGTTCACCAATGTTGAGATGTGCTATGACTTTCATCATGTGATCTTTCACAGCCTATCCAGGTTTCATCCTAATATTCATGAAAGCAGACACTGACTCTCCTCTTAGTCATCCTAGACCTAATATCTCCTATATAGATATCATTATATCAGTAGCAGTCTCAATTCCTTCATGTTGTTGTTGCAACACGTCGGAGTTGATGACCATAATGTAACGTACATTTAGTCATCTTATCTGAAGACTTCCACTACTGATACTCATCTCTTTGCTCCTGAGTAGATTCATTAGTTTTTCAACTTACAACAACCCAATTTTCCTTTTTCCATATGACATAATTATCATTAGTTAAAGTATTATCTTTTAGGAATTTGATTAGGGATGGGGTCATGCTTTCTTTATATTAACAAAAATTATATAAGTAAATAATCATGATATAGCACTTTTGAATATTTATCTTGAATTATAAATAAAATAATCCAATCGTAAAATTCAATGGTGATCCAACACCCATAAATGTCACGCCTCATTTGAGAGTTTGCACCATTTACTAGTTGGACTAGGTCCCACCTAATTGTTAACATAACAACCAACGTTTTCAATTTAGCCTTGTGATTTTATTTACAAGAACTCTTGGGAGGATATTAATAAACTCACATTGAGTTTGTTACCAAGTTATCTACCTTTAATAAAATACCTCACGAATATCCCTCCTTTTGTTAGGATTTTGCTCGATAGCAAGAGTGTAATATTGTAATTAACAATCTTTTTCATATGAATAAAGTGATTTCTAGTTTAACAAATCTTATAGCATTTATAGTTTAATTATTATAATTGTCAAAAGTAAATAATCATAAGGTCAAAAGACTATGAGAAAAGAAGAATTGTTCATACATCTAGATATGTATGAGGTAGACACAATTCTTTAGTTAGTCTTGAATAATATTCACAACTTAAAATAGAAGGTTAGACGCCTTTATCTTGTCAAAGTTGTAGACTCTTTTGCTAGCATTTGAGTGGGATCAAATGTATTATGATGAGTCTAAAATCATCAAAGTGTGGTGTCTTTGGGCAAAAGAATCTAGTACACTGGGTGCATTGAATAGGATCAAAATGAAATACTTTATCTAGAATCGTGAATGGAAAAAAGTTTTCATTTGAAGACAATCGGAGAGTCTATCTCAATCCTGAGATAAATGATGGACTTATGGTTGCAAGTGTTATCATTTGAGCTATCAATGAGTACGATTATATAGCATAGTCTATCCTCGATAGTTTGGTGGTATTCATTTGTTAATCGATAGAGGACTTCATTTATAGATATGGACATTGTGGCTCCATTTATTGAATGAGAGTAGAATACCATCATTTTAATGTTTTGAGGTATTGGATATTAAATCTTAACGTTAAGTTTTCAATAGTGTCTATTGAAACATGGATTCTGGACAAGTCAAAATATCCAAGTTAAAAATGTGGTCATATGAGTAAATATGGTAACTTAGAGAGCTATAGGCGGTCTATGAGCTCTTGACAATTACTGGTATTCTTCACGAGGATACACTCTCTCCAATAAGGTTGTTTAGCGTATGAGTGAGTAACATCAACTTATTCTATCTTTAATTAAGAGTTCAATTTTAGTTCTTTAGTGGAATGAACTAAAGTTAAATAGATCGGACCTAAGTGAATCATTTGTTGATTGTGATTGGGTTATGACTATTGGAGCTTAAATTTAGATAGCCCGCCAAGATCCCCAATCCACACGAACATGCATGGTTCACTTGATATATTCTACTGGACTAGTTTAGGGGTCCATCTAGAATTCTATTAAGGCATGAGAACTTGTTTCTTTTTGTAAGAATAGGTCTAGTTCACATGTGGACTTTTTATTAAGGTCCAATGGATTTAATAAAATAAGAAAAATAATATATGGCTCATATATATGGTATAGGTAGCAAGGCTATTAAGAATAGCTTAAATTTATTGTTTTTATTTTATTATTTAATTAAATAGAAATTAATTAATTTGTTGATTAATTAATTATTTAATTAAAAGTCAAAATCTTTTTTCTAGTAGGAGATGATCTCCTAAAACTATACTATTGTTGGAAGTATAGTTAATGTTAAAGACTATATTTGATAAGTAGATCAATAAAATGAATTAAATTAGGAAGTATTTAATATAGTTACAAACACACTATTGAGTTGAATTAGGAGTCTTGGTGTGGGATAGAATTCCTTTTTGAAAAGGATTCTTAACCACCAAGTAATTCTACCTAAGGAAAGGATTCTTAAATCCTTCTTAGTAAAAGAACTAAGTCTCCTAATTATATTAAGTGAAATTTCGGCCAGTTATGTATATATATAAGGAGGATAGAATTTCTTTTAAAAAAGGACTCTTAACTACCAAATAAATCCACCTAAGGAAAGGATTCTTGCCAACCAAGTAAATCCTTCTTAGGAGAGGACTTATGACCATATATATATATATATATATGTTTGGAAATTTCTGCCAGCTCTAAGGTTTTTTATGAGAGGAATTTCGGCCATGCTAAGCAATTTACAAGAAGAGAATTTGGCATAGCAAGAGAGAATTTTGAGGGAGAAAAATTTGTTTTTTACTCTGGACAAAATTCGACCAACTCATAGAGATAGTGTGAATTCGGCCAAGAAGAGAGAAAAAGAGAATGTTTTTATTTTCAATAGTACACTAGTATCCTTTACATCAAAAGGGTTTTGTGTACAACATTGAATTAAGATTCACGCGAGTTTCAATCAAATTGATTGATAATTCAAAAGTGACCGGACGTTCTTGGTTTTTCTCTTGGAGGATTATTGTGACTAACAAAGAAGAAGATTTTGTTTGTTTCCATCCTCAGGTATACAATTTAAAGATAGGGAGCCCACACTCCTAGGTGATTTACGTTCGTGATTGGATTGGAAGATCTTGTGGATCCAATTCGATGCTAGTTCAATCGTCACGAAAAAAAAAGGTACGATACTTTTTATATACATCAATTAATCTAGGGTTAAGGTTCTTGTTATTAAAAGGGATTTTTTTTTTATATACGCAAACCCTAAATTTCTAATTTTCACGCTTCCGTTGCATTTTGAACCTGTTTATCCCTACAATTGGTATCAGAGCCTAGTTGTACCCTTGATTAATTTATTTATGTACGTGATTCTTTTTCTTTTTTTTTTGTATATATACATGTTTTAGAAAAAAATGACACTCTAGGTATTCGCATATATATATATATATATATATATATATATATATATATATATTTACATTGGAATGTATGGATATATATATGTTTTATGTGTGGTTTGTTATTGCTCAATTTTGGTCCTAGAATTTCAATGTATTTTGTTTTGGGATTGTAACAAGAAGGGTGGTCTATCATTGCCATAATTTCCTTCTTGGTAGTTGCTAAGTTTTTTTTTATTTTTTTGTTGTAATAAAAAAAAACAAAAAAACTGCACATTTGTAATAAATAAAAAAACTGCAGTATTTTTTTATTTATAATTCTACTATAATACATTCAAGTATCGAAGACTTGAAAGAATTAGAAGCAGCCGGAAGAAGTTTGGGACCGTGTGAGCCGTAGCAACAAACATGCGTGCGAAGAGCGCGCAGCCACTTTTGTTGTTGCATTGGCTGCGCACGGCAGCCCATTGGTAGCCATGGGCTGTGCATGGCAGCCCTTTATGGGTTTGTGGCATGCGCACCCCCATGGGTAAGGGCAAAGGTTGCACACGCCCATGGAAGGTAGCCGAGGGAGTCCAAACGACGAGGTCGCATGAAGACTTGTTCGCCTAGAAAGGAGTTCTTGTATTCCAAGATGTATGTAATTTACTTGTTTTCAAGGATGGACCAAAATTGTAGCTATTTATATTTTTGTAAATATTGCAATGTTTGTCATTGTTTGATAACTTGTCATATAGAATAGGAGTGCAACTCATATATCTCTTTTGGTATGAACATGCACTGAATGGTTTAAGTATCTAAATTGGCATCTCGATAATTTGGTAAATCATTCTTTGGAATTCGATAAGACACCTTAAACAATTGAGTGGGAGAAGGTGTTTTGGAACACCTACGACCTCCAAGTTTAGTTGAGCTTTATGTTTCGTGAATAACCTCCTAAGAGGTATTCATGAATGGAATTTAGCAAGATACTTCCGTACAAGTATAGACTAGACAATTAGCCCAAACGATATCTACTCCCAAAGGAGGGATATTCGTGAGGGATTATATTGAAGGTGGATAACTTGGTAACACACTTAATGTAATTTTATTAATATCCTCCCAAGAGTTCTTGTTAATAAAATTGTAAGGCTAAAATAGAAAATGTTGGTTGTTATGTTAACAATTAGGTGGGACCTAGTCCAACAAGTAAATGGTGTGTACTCCCAAAGAAGGCGTGACATTTATGGGTGTTGGATCACCGTTGAATTTTTACGATTGAATTATTTTATTTAATTCAAGATAAATATTCAAAAGTGCAATATCATGATTTTTTACTTATATAATTTTTGTTATTATAAAGAAATCATGACCCCATCCCTAATCAAATTCCTAAAAGATAATACTTTAACTGATGATAATTATGTCATATGGAAAAAGGAATATTTGGTTGTTGTTGCAAGCTGAAAAGTATAAGTTTATTCTGTATATTCGTTAACCACCAAGCTAATGAATCTAACTCAGGAAGCAAAGAGATGAGTTTCAGTAGTGGAAGTCTTCAGATGAGATGGCTAAATGTACGTTACAATATGGCCATCATCTCCGACGTGTTACAACCGCAACATGAAGGAATGGAGACTACTACCGATATAATGATGTCTCTAGAGGAGATGTTTTCTATGAGGTATAGG
The DNA here is from genome assembly GCA_032871835.1 of Dipteronia dyeriana. Lineage (NCBI taxonomy): Eukaryota > Viridiplantae > Streptophyta > Magnoliopsida > Sapindales > Sapindaceae > Dipteronia > Dipteronia dyeriana. The sequence goes on along the minus strand of CM065300.1, from coordinate 107,401,930 downwards.
ATGACTAAGAGAGAGAGGCAGTGATTGCTTTTATGAATCTTAGGACGAAACCTGGACAGGGTGTATGATAAAAGTCATAGCACTTCTCAACATTGCTAAACTGAATGGTGCTAAGATAGATGGTGAGACCAAAATTGACATGATTTTCAACTCACTATTGAATTCCTTTGATTAATTCAAGTTGGACCACACCTTGAATAATAAGGAATACACCTTGCAAGACCTGATGCAAGATGTTCAAAGCGCAGAAAAAATCCTTGTGAAAAGCAAGGGTCAAGAGATTCATATGCTTGGTAAGTTGCTACTGTTAAAGACCCGTGGGTCAAGAGACAACAGAAGAAAAAGCAACTTGAAACTTCTTAGAAGGAGACCAAGAAAGTAACCAAGATCAAAGGAAAGGGTTTCTTTTGTGGTGAAAAGGGTCAATGTAATAGACTGAATAAGAATGAATTTAACTTGCATTTAGGCAATGGAGCGTTGGTGTCTACTAATGTAATGGGAGATATTAGATTCAATTTTGATTCTTATAGGCATTTAGTTTTAATAAATGTTTAGTATGTACCACAATTCAAGAGGAATTTAATTTCGGTCTCTTGTCTAAATAAATTTGGATATTCGGTTACTTTTAGTAAAAGTTTTATTATTAGTAAGAATAACAAATTTGTTTGTAAAGGTACATTGGAAAATGGTTTATTCTATTTGTATGGAAATATCTCTCATTTGTTAGACACGGAATCAACAGAACCTAATCATAAAAGAGTAAAATTGTCAAAAGATGAAACCTACCTATGTCATTTGCGCTTAGGTCATATTAACCTTAATAGGATTAAAAGATTGGTAAGTGAAGGACCTCTAAGTGACTTGAAGGTTGATGATCTACGAACTTGTGAATCTTGTTTGGAAGGTAAAATGACCAAAAGGTCGTTTACGACCAAAGGCGCAAGAGCTATCGAATGTTTAGGATTGATACACACTGATGTGTGTGGACCTATGAGCATTCAAGCTAGAGGTGGATATGAGTACTTCATCACTTTCAGATGATCACTCAAGATTTGCCTATGTGTATCTCATGAGACATAAATCGGATGCTTTGATATGTTCAAAGCATTTAAAGCTGAAGTGGAAAATCAGCTTGAGAAATGCATAAAAATCTTGAGGTCTGATCGTGGTAGAGAATATCTATCTGGTGAGTTTCAGCAATATCTTATTGATAATTGGATAATTTCTCAGTTTTCTACACCAGGCACACAACAACAAAATGGGGTAGCATAAAGGAGAAATATAACTCTTTTGGATATGGTTAGGTATATGTTGAGTTATTCAACACTCTCTAATTCTTTTTGGGGATATGCTTGACAAACTGCAATGTACATTCTAAACGATGTACCATCTAAGTCGGTTCCTAAAACACCGCATGAGTTGTGAACCTGGCGAAAACCTAGTTTACAACACTTAAGGATATTTGGATGTCCTACGCAAGTGTTAAAAGGAAAGACAGAAAAGATGGAGTTCCGTTCAGCAACATGCATATTTGTAGGGTATCCAAAAAAAACAAAAGGATATTTTTTTTATAGTCCTTGAGATCTTAAAGTATTTGTTTCGACAAATGCTAAATTTCTAGAAAAGGACTATATGAATAATTTTGTGCCTAAAAGTAGAATTGTCCTGAATGAACTTTTAGGAGATACAATTCCACAAGAGGTTTCGCAACCAAGCCCAATTGTAAATTCCGTACCAACACAAGATCAATAATCTACCATACCTCATCGTAGTGGGAGGGTTGTTAGACAACCCGAGATATACATTAGTCTAGGAGAATCTACAGTGAATCTTCCAGACGACGATGATCCCTATACGTACAAGGAAGCAATGAAAGATGTTGATTGTCGCCATTGGCAAAAGGCAATGCAATCCAAAATTGAATCTATGTTCAAAAACAAAGTCTGGTCTCTTGTAGACTTGCCTAAAAGGATAAAACCCATCGGGTGCAAGTGGGTATACTAGAGGAAAAGAGGAATGGATGGTAAGGTGGAAACCTTTAAAGCTAGATTGGTAGCTAAAGGTTATACACAGAAGGAAGGTATCGATTATAAAGAAACCTTCTCTCTTGTGGCCAAGCTTAAATCCATTAGGATACTCTTATCCATTACGACATCTCTAGACCTAGAGATTTGGCAAATGGACGTCAAGACAACTTTCCTTAATGGAAGTCTTGATGAAAGCATCTACATGATGCAACCAGAAAGATTCATTGAAAAGGGCCAAGAGGAAAGGGTATGCAAGTTGCAAAGATCCGTATATGGATCGAAGCAAGCATCCAGATCCTGGAACATAAGGTTCGATCAAGCCGTGGAAAGTTTTGGATTTATTCAAAACCTTGATGAACCTTGTGTATACAAAAGGATTAAAGGCGACAAGTTGGTTATCCTAGTTCTTTACGTTGATGATATACTACTCATCGGAAACGATATAGGTGTATTAACATCAATAAAAGAATGGTTAGCAAAACAATTTGATATGAAGGACATAGGAGAAACAAGTTATATTCTTGGCATCCAAGTCATAAGGGATAGAAAGAATAGAACGATTGCATTATCCCAAGCTTCATACATAGATATAATCTTGTCTAGGTTTTCCATACAAGATTCCAAGAAAGGTATGTTACCTTTCACACATGGAATCAAACTTTTCATGGAACAAGTTCCTAAGAATGAGCATGATGAGCAAATTATGAGTAGGGTTCCATATACATCGGCCGTTGAAAGTCTCATGTATGCAGTGCTCTGTACTAGACCAGATATTTGTTTTGTTGTGGGCATAGTTAGCAGGTTTCAACTGAAGCCTGGTCCTGATCACTGGATGGTAGTCAAGCATTTTTTCAAGTATCTTAGGAGAACGAGAGATTATATACTTGTATACTCTGGAGGGGATTTAATTCCCGTTGGGTATACAGATTCTGATTTTCAGTCAGATTCTGACTCCTAAAGATCAACATCAGGATCTCTATTTACTATTAGAGGTGGAGCAGTCATATGGAAGAGTATCAACCAATCTTGTATTACTGATTCCACCATGGAAGACGAGTATGTAGCCGCATACAAGGCTGCTAAAGAGGCTGTCTGGCTCTGCCAATTCCTGATTGACTTGGAAGTGGTTCCTGATGCGAATAAGCAGATCACTATCTATTGTGACAATAGTGGAGCAGTGGCTAATTCAAGAGAACCAAGAAGTCATAAGAGAGGGAAACACATTGAAAGAAAGTACCATCTTCTAAGGGAAATTGTGCATAGGGGTGACATGATGATTACCAAAATCGCTTCAGCAGAAAATCTAGCAGATTCTTTTACAAAGGCTTTTCCTCAAAGGAGTTTTAATGGGCATCTAGAGAACATGGGGATGAGAGATATGACATATTTGCTATAGAGCAAGTGGGAGATTGTTAGGATTATGCTCGATAGCAAGAGTGTAATATTGTAATTAACAATCTTTTCATATGAATAAAGTGATTTCTAGTTTAACAAATCTTATAGCATTTATAGTTTAAATATTATAATTGTCAAAAGTAAATAATCATAAGGTCAAAAGACTATGAGAAAAGAAGAATTGTTCATACATCTAGATATTTATGAGGTAGACACAATTCTTTAGTTAGTCTTGAATAATATTCACAACTTAAGATAGAAGGTTGGGCGCCTTTATCTTGTCCAAGTTGTAGATTCTTTTGCTAGCATTTGAGTGGGATCAAATGTGTTATGATGAGTCTAAAATCATCAAAGTGTGGTGTCTTTGGGCAAAAGAATCTAGTGCACTGGGTGCATTGAATATGATCAAAAAGAAATACTTTATCTAGAACCGTCAATGGATAAAAGTTTTCATTTGAAGACAATCGGAGAGTCTATCTCAATCCTGAGATAAATGATGGACTTATGGTTGCAAGTGTTATCATTTGAGCTATCAATGAGTACGATTATATAGCATAGTTTATCATTGATAGTTTGGTGGTATTCATTTGTTAATCGATAGATGACTTCATTTATAGATATGGACATCATGGCTCCATTTATTGAATGAGAGTAGAATACCATCATATAGATGTTTTGAGGTATTTGATATCAAATTTTAACGTTAAGTTTTCAATAGTATCTATTTAAACATGGCTTCTGGACAAATCAAAATATCCAAGTTCAAAATGTGGTAATATGAGTAAATATGGTAACTTGGAGAGCTATAGGTGGTCTATGATCTCTTGGCAATTACCGGTATTCTTCACGAGGATACACTATCTCCAAAAAGGTTGTCTAGGGTATGAGTGAGTAACATCAACTTATTCTATTTTTATTTAAGAGTTCGATTTTAGTTCTTTAGTGGAAGGAACTAAAATTAAATAGATCGAACCTAAGTGAATCATTTGTTGATTGTGATTGGGTTGTGTCTATTGGAGCTTAAATTTAGATAGCACACCAAGATCCCCAATACACACGAACATGCATGGATCACTTGATATATTCTACCGGACCAATTTAGGGGCCCATCTAGAATTCTATTAAGGCATGAGAACTTGTTTCTTTTTGTAAAAATAGGTCTAGTTCACATGTGGACTTTATATTAAGGTCCAATAGATTTAATAAAATAAGAAAAATAATTTATGGCCCATATATATGGTATAGGCGGCAAGGCTATTAAGAATAGCTTAAATACTTTTTTTTTATTTATTATTATTTAATTAAATGGAAATTAATTAATTTGTTGATTAATTAATTATTTAATTAAAAGTCAAAATCTTTTCCTAGTAGGAGATAGTCTCCTAAAACTATACTATTGTTGGTAGTATAGTTAATGTTAAAGACTATATTTGATAAGTAGATAAATAAAAGGAATTATTTATGTAATTAAACTCTCCTAATCTATATCAAAGTGATGAATTTCGACCAACACATATGGTTATAGGAGAAGTTAGATTTCCTTTTAGATAAGGATTCTTAACTACCAAATAAATCCACCTAAGGAAAGGATTCCTGCCAACCAAGTAAATCTTTCTTAGGAGAGGACTTATGACCCTATATATATATATATATATATATATATATATATATATATACATGTTTGGATATTTCGGCCATCTCTAAGGTTATTTATGAGAGGAATTTTGGCCATGCTAAGAAATTTTCAAGAAGAGAATTTGGCCTAGCAAGAGAGAATTTTGAAAGAGATAATTTTGTTTTTTACTCTGGACAAAATTCGACCAATTCATAGAGATAGTGTGAATTCGTCTAAGAAGAGAGAAAAATAAAACGTTTTTGTTTTCGATAGTACACTAGTATCCTTTACATCGAAAGGGTTTTGTGTATAAAATTGAATCAAGGTTCACGTGAGTTTCAATCAAATTGATTGATAATTCATAATTGACCGGACGTTCTTGGTTTTTCTCTTGGAGGATTATTGTAACTAACAAAGAAGAAGATTTTGTTTGTTTCCATCCTCAAGTATACAATCTGAAGATAGAGAGCCCACAGTCCTAGATGATTCACGTTCGTGATTGGATTGGAAGATCTTGTGGATTCAATTCGACGCTAGTTCAATCGTCACGAAAAAATAAAAGGTACAATACTTTTTAAATACATCAATTAATCTAGGTTTAAGGTTCTTGTTATTAAAAGGGAATTTGTTTTATATATGCAAACCCTATACTTCTAATTTTCTCACGCTTCCGTTGCGTTTTGAACCCGTTTTTCCCTACACCTTTGGGAGTAGATATCGTTTGGGCTAATTGTCTAGTCTATCCTTGTAAGGAAGTATCTTGCTAAATTCCATTCATGAATACCTTTTGGGAGGTTATTACACGAAACATAAAGCTCAACTAAACTTGGAGGCCGTAGGTGTTCCAAAACACATTCTCCCACTCAATTATTTAAGGCGTGTGATCGAATTCCAAAGAATGATTTACCAAGTTATCTTGATGCCAATTTAGATACCTAAACCATTCTATGCATGTTTATACCAAAAGAGATATATGAGTGGCACTCCTATTCTATATGACATGTTATCAAACAATGACAAACATTGCAATATTTATAAAAAATATAAATAGCTGGTAGTTCCCTTAAGGGTTGATCTGGGGCTTGGATAATATGAGCGCTCTCCTAATTCCGTGAAGAAGTTGGATTTATTGTCCATTAGAGAATAAATGGTACTTAAAAGATATATGTAATTAGAGGGGTATAACGGACATTATGACCCAGCTCTAATTATGAACTATTGTGGAGGATCACACCATATGTAATAAATATATCGATAGACACCGAGTTGTATCGATCTATGTAAAAACGTTTGCAGTTGAGAGAGTGCAGCTTCGGGTTTTTAGTGGAATAACACCGGAGTTAATAATCAAGGAATATTAATTAAAGAGTTTAATTAATGATTCTGAGGATTATTGAAGCTCAAAATACTGTTGGTCCATTAGATCCCCTTGCTAGCCCGATCGATTTAGGTAACAAGGGTCACGATTAATTAATTGGATTGTCCAGTTAATTATGTTACGAAAGTGACACGTATTTATTCGGAAATTAATTGAATAATGAGATTATTTAATTAATGGATAATGGTGATTAAATAACTTAATTATGTTATTAATCACTAAATAGAGGGTGTATGTTGATATTTATTTTTGAATAAAATAAGATAATGTGATTATTTTATTTTATTAAATTAAATATTTAATTTTTGAATTTAAATAGTTTGAATTCAAAATTAAAATCAAATAAAGATATGAGATATTTTTTATTTGAAAGTTTTTAAAAATCAAATTAGATTTGATTAGATTTTTTAAAAAATAAATTTATATATGAGATATATATTGTTTTGAAAAAAAAAAGATTAATAATTGGTGCTGTACGTTTTCACGCACAGCTTATAAACATATATATATATATATATATATATATATATATATATATATATATATATATTACATTGGCAAAACATGGTGAAATAAAAAAAAACATACAAGTCAAAAAAAAGTGTTTTGTTTTTTATGTGATTTTTGAAAACAGTAACGTGAGATATAAAAAACCATATACTTGATATATGCAATAGCTTTGATATATTCAAGTAAATGTGTGTGAGTTATTGTGTGCAAGTGTGTGCATGAAATACACCAAAAAGAGAGAAAAGTATGCAAGTGTTGTATACTTATATCAAAAGAAAGAGTTTATATTTCTTCTCTTTTTGACATCCTCCATTCTAGTTCCTGAGTTCGTGACGCGCCCACACGCAGTTACCAGTCCCGGGATATAGCGAGGAAGATCTGTGGTATAGACCATGAGCAAATCGAAAAGTGAAGGAGCCTCCAAACGTTGGTATGGTTCTATCTTTTAATCTTCCTTTTTATTATTGATTACAATTTCCTGTATTTACATATATATTTTATTAATTTAAAAATTAGAATATGTATTTATTCTGAAAATAAATACGATGAAAAGTTCACCGGTCCCAGATACAGATTACGATCTGTATAAAAAAATTTAAAACCCGTTTCCGCTGCACGACCAGTGAACGGGGTTCCAACACAAACCACATAAAAAAAACATATATATATATATATATATATATATATATCAATTCATTCCAATGTAAATATATATGTGAATACCTAGAGTATCATCTCTATCTACAATATGCATATATACGATAAATAGAAAAAGATTCACGAACATATACATCAATTAATCAAGGGTACAACCAGGCTTTGTAGGGAAAATAAAACCCGGCGCAGTGGAAGCCTGAGAAAATTTAATATAAATTAGGGTTTTCTTATAAATAAAAATTTCCCTTTTAAATAACAAGAACCTTAACCCTAGATTAATTGATGTATATAAAAGGTCGTTCCTTTTTCTCGTGGCGATTGAACAAGCGCCAAATTGATTCTGCAAGATCTTCCAATCCAATCACGAATGTGAATCACCTAGGAGTGTGGGCTCCCTTTCTTCAAATTGTATACATGAGGATGTAAACAAATAAAATCTATTTCTTTGTTAGTTACAAATATCATCCAAGAGAAAAATCAAGAACGTACAGTTACTTGTGAATTATCAATCAATTTGATTGAAACTCGCGTGAACCTTGATTCGATGTTGTAAACAAAACCCTTTTGATGTAAAGGATACTAGAGTACTATCGAAAACAAAACGTTCTCCTTTTCTCTTTTCTCCTTGGCTGAATTCCACACTCTATATCTTAGAGTCGATTGAATTTTGTCTAGAGTAAAATACTAAATTTTTCTCTCTAAAAATTCTCTCTTGCCAAGCAAAATTCTCTCTTATAAAAAACTTAGGTTGGCCGAAATTTTCACAAGGATATATATATATGATCACAAATCCTTTCCTGAGAAGGATTTACTTGGTTGGCAAGAATCCTTTCCTTAGGTGGATTTATTTAGTAGTTAAGAATCCTTTTCTAAAAGGAATTCTATCCTCTTATATATTTATGAGCTGGCCGAAATTCAATAGAATATAATTACGAGACATAATTCTTTTCCTAAGAAGGATTACTTGGTAGTTAAGAATCTTTTCCTTAGGTAGATTTACTTGGTGTTTAAGATTCCTTTTCAAAAAGGAATTTTATTCTACACCAAGACTCCTAATCCAACTCAATAGTGTATTTGTAACAATATGAAAGACTTCCTAATTTGACTAGATAAATAATTCCTATTATTTATATACTTATCAAATATAGTCTTTAATATTAATTATACTGCCAACAATAACAAAATTTTAGGAGACCATCTCCTATTAGGAAAAAGATTTTGACTTTTAATTAAATAATTGATTAATCAACAAATTAATTAATTTCCAATTAATTAAATAATAAAATAAAAATAATATAATTTAAGCTATTCTTAATAGCCTTGACGCACAACACATGTATATGGGCCATCTATTATTTTTCTTATTTTATTAAATCCATTGGTCCTTAATAAAAAGTCCACATGTGAAGTAGGCCTATTCTTACAAAAAGAAACAAGTTCACATGCCTTAATACAATTCTAGATGGACCCCTAAATTGGTTCGGTAGAATATATCAAGTGATCCATGTAAGTTCGTGTGGATTGGGGATCTTGGCGGGCTGTCTAAATTTAAGCTCCAATAGACACAACCCAATCACAATCAACAAATGATTCACTTATGCCCGATCTATTTAATTTCAGTTCATTCCACTAAAGAACTAAAATTGAACTCTTAAATAAAGATAGAATAAATTGATGTTAATCATTCTTACCCTAGACAACCTTATTGGAGAAAGTGTATCCTCGTGAAGAATACCAGTAATCGCCAAGAGCTCATAGACCGCCTATAGCTCTCCAAGTTACCATATTTACTCATATGATTACATTTTGAACTTAGATATTTTGACTTGTCCAGAAGCCATGTTTCAGTAGACACTATTGAAAAATTATTGTTAAGATTTAATATCCAATACCATAAAACATCCATATGATGATATTCCACTCTCATTTAATAAATGAATACCACGATATCCATATCTATAAATGAAGTCCTCTATGATGATACCTAAAAACTTAACGTTAAGATTTAATATCCAATACCTCTATCAAGGATAGACTATGCTATATAATCGTATTCATTGATAGCTCAAATGATAACACTTGCAACCATAAGTCCATCATTTATCTCAGGATTGAGATAGACTCTCCGATTATCTTCAAAATGAAAACTTGTATCCATTGATGGTTTTAGATAAATTATTTAATTTGATCCTATTCAATGCACCCAGTGCACTAGATTATTTTGCCCAAAGACACCACTCTTTGATGATCTTAGACTCATCATAACATATTTGATCCCACTCAAATGCTAGCAAAAGAATCTACAACTTTAACAAGATAAATGTGCCGAACCTTTTATCTTAAGTTGTGAATATTATTCAATACTAACTAAAGAATTGTGTCTACCTCATACATATCTAGATGTATAAAAAATTCTTCTTTTCTTATAGTCTTTTGACCTTATGATTATTTACGTTTGACAACTATAATAATTAAACTATAAATGCTATAAGATTTGTTAAACTAGAATTCACTTTATTAATATGAAAAGATTGTCAAATACATTATTACACTATTGCTATCGAGCATAATCCCAACAGAGTGTAACCGTCTTCAACTGCCATCCATGCCCTATCATGAATTTGACAAATATACGACTCCATCTTGCCTTTCTAAGAGGCAAAATTTAACCTGGTGAGAAGTGGAGGTCTAGTGCTAGAAGTGCCCTCGTTGCCACAATTTCCACTCATTGTGTTTATGAATGAATGATATAAATGCAAGTGTATGAATGATCAACACAAACACATCAAATGCAACACACCCAAAAATGAGCAAGGATCACCTATTAATGTCTAGGAACCTGCTCTGATACCAATTGAAACAAATATTATGGTGTGTTTAATAACAATCTATAGGGGGGTGATTAGATTTTTATCAATATTACCCAATTTTTGTTAATGGTCATGTTAAAAAAAAATACCCCTAACTAGTTACAATAATATCACAAGTGTATTAAGTGAGGAAATAATAAAGACACTTGAGATATACGTGAAAACTCTCCAAATGGGAAAAACTACGGGCTGTTAAGTGCGCGACACTTGAACCTCGAATCCACTAATGGCAAAAGAGTTACAACCTAATCCCGGATTATAATCTACTACCACTACCTAATCCTAGTATAAGTGAACCTAGTCTATCTTGTTTGCGATTTAAGCTACCTAATCCTAGACGCAACACAAGTCTTACTTCTCAATGAAGAGATAAAATCACCTACGTGAATATATGATGATATTCAAAGAACAAACGAGGCTAGGGAACCTTATATATTTATCTAGGATGATTAGATGACAATTAATGCAATCCTAGATATCAATAGCTAAATGACATGTTCATGAAGCTTAGCTAAACATAGATCAAACAATCATATGAAGCTATCACAATACAACAATCAATCATGTCATCACAACAATCTCTATTTTGTATCTATAATATATTCTAAGAGCATACAAATGATAAAAGAGATGGCTTAGCAAGAAAAACACTTAACTTATATGAAGATAGAGAAACTAAGCAAACAATATATGATGATGAAAAACTATCCATTGATGCACTTTAAATGACCATAGATGATGCCGAAGGGAAAAACGGTTCAAAAATGCAAAGGAAGCGTGATAAAAACAAAAATTAGGGTTTTGGTATAAATAAAAATTTCCCTTTATAACAACGAGAACTTTAACCCTAGATTAATTGATGTATATAAAAAGCGTCGTACCTTTTTCTCGTGATGATTGAATAAGCGCTGAATTGATTTAGCAAGATCTTCCAATCCAATCACGAACGTGAATCACCAAGAAGTGTGAGCTCCCTTTCTTTAAATTGTATACCCGATGATGGGGACAAATAAAATATTTTCTTTGTTAGTTACAAATATCCTCCAAGAGAAAAATCCAAGAACGTCGAGTCACTTGTGAATTATCAATCTAATAGATTGAAACTCACGTGAACCTGATTTGATTTTGTACACAAAACCCTTTTGATGTAAAGGATACTAGTATATTATAGAAAACAAAAACGTTCTCTTTTTTCTCTTTTCTCCTTGGCCGAATTCCACACCCTATATCTTAGAGTTGATTGAATTTCGTCTAGAGTAAAATACTAAATTTTCTCTCTCAAAATACTATCTTGCCAAGAAAAATTCTCTCTTAAAAAATACTTAGGTTGGCCGAAATTTTCACTCTAAAAATCATTGGGCTGGCTGAAATTCACAAGGGTATATATATAGGATCACAAATCATTTCCTAAGAAGGAATTACTTGGTTGGTAAGAATCATTTCCTTAGGAGGATTTAATTGGTAGTTAAGAATCATTTTCTTAAAGGAATTCTATCCTCTTATATATATATATGATCTGGCCAAAATTCACAAGAATATATATTAGGATCACAAACCCTTTCCTAAGAAGGATTTACTTGGTTGTTAAGAATCATTTCCTTTGGTGGATTTACTTGCTGGTTAAGAATCTTTTTTCTAAATGAATTCTATCTCACGCCAAGACTCCTAATCCAACTCAATAGTGTATTTGTAACCATATTAAAGACTTCCTAATTTGACTAAATAATTCTTTTTATTTATCTACTTATCAAATATAGTCTTTAATATTAATTATACTACCAACAATAGTAAAATTTTAGGAGACCATCTCCTACTAGGAAAAAGATTTTGACTTTTAATTAAAAAATTGATTAATCAACAAATTAATTAATTTCCATTTAATTAAATAATAAAATTAAAATAATATATTTAAGCTATTCTAAATAGCCTTGCCGCCGGTACCATATATATTTTTTTATTTTATTAAATCCATTAGACCTTAATAAAAAGTCCACACGTGAAAATAGACATATTCTTACAAAAAGAAACAAGTTCACATGCCTTAATACAATTCTAGATGGACCCATAAATTGGTCCGGTAGAATATATCAAGTGATCCATGCAAGTTCCTGTGGATTGTGGATCTTGGCGGGCTATCTAAATTTAAGCTCCAACCGACACAACCCAATCACAATCAACAAATGATTCACTTAGGTCCGCCGTATTTTATTTTAGTTCATTCCACTAAAGAACTAAATTTTAACTCTTAAATAAAGATAGAATAAGTTAATGTTACTCATTCATACCCTAGAAAACCTTATTGGAGAAAGTGTATCCTTGTGAAGAATACCAGTAATCGCCAAGAGCTCATAGACCGCCTATAACTCTCCAGGTTACCATATTTACTCATATGACCACATTTTGAACATAGATATTTTGACTTGTCCAGAAGCCATGTTTCAATAGGCACTATTGAAAACTTAACGTTAAGATTTAATATCCAATATCTCAAAACATCCATATGATGATATTCTACTCTCATTTAATAAATGGAGCCACGATGTCCATATCTATAAATGAAGTCCTTTATCGATTAACAAATGAATACCACCAAACTATCGATGGAATATGCTATATAATCGTACTCATTGATAGCTGAAATGATAACACTTGCAACCATAAGTCCATCATTTATCTCAGGCTTGAGTTAGACTCTCCGATTGTCTTCAAATGAAAAACTTTTATCTTTTGACGGTTCTAGATAAAGTATTTCACTGTGATCCAATTCAATGCACCTAGTTCACTAGATTCTTTTGCCCAAAGACACCGCACTTTGATGATTTTAGACTCATCATAACACATTTGATCCCATTCAAATGCTAGGAAAAGAATCTACAACTTTGACAATATAATGGTGCCCAACCTTTTATCTTAAGTTGTTAATATTATTCAAGACTAACTAAAGAGTTGTGTCTACCTCATACATATCAAGATGCATGATCAATTCTTCTTTTCTCATAGTCTTTTGACCTTATGATTATTTACTTTTTGACAATTATAATAATTAAACTATAAAATTTATATGATTTGCTAAACTAGAAACCACTTTATTAATAAGAAAATATTTTCAAATACATTATTATACTTTTGCTATCGAGCATAATCCCAACAGATGCAAGATGATGTTTTTATGCACAAGTAGATGCTTTGAGTGCTTTGAGTGTATAAAGGTGAGTTCTTGCAAGATTTTTCCTTTGAAATATTTTCTATTGAAAAGATATGATATTTTGAACTCATACACGTCCTAAATACAAAGAAAAAAAATGAGTTTCAACCAAAGTGAGGTCATTTTGAAAAAAAATGCTCCAGCTCCAGCTATGTGCGCTGGTGAGTGGCGCTGGTCGACTAGCGCACCACCAGCGTACAACCTAATTTTTCAATAGGCGCTGGTAGAGTGACACAACTCAGTGGCGCATGACAAGCGACGACCCACTGATATGTTACGCTGGTGAGGCTGCGCTAGTCGAGTGGCGCACCACCAACACATAACCTATTTTCTCCTCACTCAAACACACATTTTCTACAAGTAATAAAGTGATGAAGATGCATCCTATACTAATGCCTTAACATGACATGGTATTTTAATCACAAGATGCAAATAAATCAAGAAGAGTTATACAAAACATGAATGCACACAAATATAAACACAAAACATATATAGATAAGAGTTATGCATGAATTTGTGAGTGTGTGCAACTATCTCTTCAAATCAAGTAAGCACAAGAATTTTACATTTGGTGTTTCTTCTCTTGAGGTCTTGAGAGCCTAAGCTACCCTTACATGAAACCCCAATATGTGGTTTGTTCACGAAAAAAACCAATCAATAAATGAGGACTTTACAATGTTGATTAGGGATGGGGTCATGATTTCTGAACAATAACAAAAATTATATAAGTAAATAATCACGATAAAGCACTTTCAAATATTTATCATGAACTAAATAAAATAATTCAACGGTGATCCAACACCCATAAATGTCACGCCTCATTTGGGAGTTCGCAAAATTTACTGGTTGGACTAGGTCCCACCTAATCGTTAACATAACAACCAACGTTTTCAATTTTAGCCTTGCAATTTTATTAACAAGAACTCTTTGGAGGATATTAACAAAATTACATTGAGTGTGTTACCAAGTTATCGACCTTCATTTTAATCTCTCACGAATATCCCTCATTTGGGAGTAGATATCGTTTGGGCTAATTGCCTAGTCTATCCTTGTAAGGAAGTATCTTGCTAAATTCCATTCACAAATACCTATTGGGAGGTTATTACACGAAAAATAAAGCTCAACTAAACTTGGAGGCCGTAGGTTTTCCAAAACACCTTCTCCCACTCAATTATTTAATGTGTGTGATCGAATTCCATAGAATGATTTACCAAGTTATCTAGATGCCAATTTCGATACCTGAACCATTCTATGCATGTTCATACCAAAAGAGATATATGGGTGACACTCTTATTCTTTATGACATGTTATCAAACAATGACAAACATTGCAATACTTTAAAAAATATAAATAGCTACAATTTTGGTACATCCTAGAAAAGCAAGTAAATTACATGTCTTGGAATACAAAAAACTTCTTTCTTGGCGAACAAGTCTTCATGCGACCTTCGTTGTTTGGACTCTTTCGGCTGCCTCCCATGGACGTGCTCATGCCACAACCTCAAAAAGGGGTTTCATGTGCAGCCCATGCCATAACAAACGTGGCCGCGTGCTTTTCGCACACACGTTTGTTGCTACGGCTCGTACGATCCCAAACTTGTTCCGATTGCTTCCAATTCTTCAAACCTTCAAGTCTTCAATACTTGAGTGTAGTACAGAAGAATTATAAATAAAAATACTGCAGTTTTTTATTTTTTAATACAACAACAAATTTCTTGTTACAATTTCAAAACAAAAATGCATTAAAATTCTAAGACCAAAATTGGGCAATAACAAACAATATATAAAACATACATACACACACACACACACACACACACACACACACACACACACACATATATATATATATATCCATACATTCCAATGTAAATATATATATATATATATATATATGTGTGTGAATACCTAGAGTGTCATCTCTTTCTAAAACATGCGTATATACAATAAAAAGAAAAAGATTCACGAACACATACATCAATTAATCAAGGGTACAACCAGGCTCTGATACCAATTGTAGGGAAAATCGGTTCAAAATGCAACAGAAGCGTGAGAAATCAAAAAATTAGGGTTTGCGTATAAATAAATAAAAAACCCTTTTAAATAACAAGAACCTTAACCCTAGATTAATTGATGTATATAAAAAGTGTCGTACCTTTTTTCTCGTGACGATTGAACAAGCACCGAATTGATTCCACAAGATCTTCTAATCTAATCACGAACGTGAATCACTTAGGAGTGTGGGCTCCCTATTCTTTTAATTGTATACCTGAGGATAGAAACAAACAAAATCTTTCTTTTTGTTAGTTACAATAATCCTCCAAGAAGAAAACAAAGAACGTTAGGTCACTTATGAATAGGGATGCACGTTTGGGGAATGGGGATGGATATAGGTCCCCCCATCCCCATCCCCATCCCCATCCCCATCCCCATCCTCACTTCCTAGACCCTTCCCTCATCCCCCCCCCCCCCATTTCTCCATTTGGGAAAAATGGGGATGGGGATGTTTGGGGGGAGGTCCCCCTATCCCCATCCCCGATTCCCCAATTTCCCCGTTTTTTTTCTGTTTTCTCGTATCTCCCGTTCCCCCATTTTCTCATTTCGCTATTTAACTAAAAGTTATAAATTAAATTTAAAAAAAAAAACAAACCTTTCATTACAAATAAAAAATATCAATGCATTACAAATTCAACATAAAATGTTTCAAATAATTTAAATATATATTATAATTATATTTATATATTTTGGCGGGAAATGGGGAAATGGAGATCTCTATCCCCATCCCCATTTCAATTTAATTGTGGGGGAAATTGGGAAATGGGGAGGGGGAGGGGTCTCCCCATCCCTATCCCCATTTTAATTTAGGGATAAAAATCATCCTCATCCCCCCCATTTCCCCATTTCCCCATTTCCCCCAAAAAAAATCCCCAAATGGGGATGGGGGTGTGGGGATTTGGGGCCCCGGGGATAAATGTGCATCCTTACTTGTGAATTATCTTTCAATTTGATTGAAACTCAGGTGAACATTGATTCGATGTTGTACACAAAACCTTTTGATGTAAAGGCTACTAGTGTACTATCGAAAACTAAACGTTTTTTCTTCCTTTTCTTCTTACCCGAATCACATACTATTTCCTTGAGTTGGTTGGATTTTGTCCAGGGCAAAAACAAAATTTTTCTCCCTCAAATTCTGTTGTGGCCGAATTCTTCTCTTGGAAAAACTAAGGCTGGCCGAAAATCACTCTTGCAATTTTTTAATGGCTGGCCAAATTTCCAAACATATATATATATATATATATATATATATATATATAGGATTATAAATCATCTCCTAATAAGGATTTACTTGGTTGATAAGAATCATTTCCTTATGTGGATTTATTTGGTGGTTAAGAATCCTTTTCTAAAAGGAATTTTATCCTCTTATATATATATATATATATATATATATATATATATATATATATATAGCTGGCTGAATTCTTCATAGAATTCAATTAGTAGACTTAAACTTTTCCTATGAAGGATTTACTTGGTAGTTAAGAATCCTTTCCTTAGGTGGATTTACTTGGTGGTTAAGAATCCTTTTCAAAAAGGAATTCTATCCTACACCAAGACTCCTAATCCAACTCAATAGTGTATTTGTAACCATATTAAAGACTTCCTAATTAGATTAGATAAATAATTCTTTTTATCTCTACTTATCAAATATAGTCTTTAATATTAATTATACTAATAACAATAGTATAATTTTAGGAGACCATCTCCAACTAGAAAAAAAAAATTTGACTTTTAAGTAAATAATTAATTAATCACCAAATTAATTAATTTCCATTTAATTAAATAATAAAACAAAATAATATACTTAAGCTATTCTAAATAGCCTTCCCACCCAACACATATATATGGGCAAATATATTATTTTCTTATTTTATTAAATCCATTTGACCTTTAAAAAAAAGTCCACATGCGAACTATACCCATTCTTACAAAAAGAAACAAGTCCACATTCCTCAATACAATTCTATATGGACCCCTAAATTGGTCCGGTATAATTTATCAAGTGATCAATGCAAGTTCGTATGGAATGAGGATCTTGACAGGCTATCTAGATTTAAGCCCCAATAGACACAACCTAATTACAATCAACAAATGATTCACTCACATCCGATCTAATTGATTTTAGTTCATTCCACTAAAGAACCAAAACTGAACTCTTAAATAAAGATAGAATAAGTTGATGTTACTCATTCATACCCTAGACAACCTTATTGGAGAAAGTATATCCTTATGAAGAATACCACTAATCGCCAAAAGCTCATAGATCGCCTATAGCTCTCCAAGTTACCTTATTTGCTCATATGACGACATTTTGATCTTGGATATTTTAACTTGTCTGGAAGCCATGTTTCAATAGACACTATTGAAAACTTAACGGTAAGATTTAATATCCAATACCTCAAAACATCCATATGATTGTATTATACTCTCATTTAATAAATGGAGCCACGATGTCCATATCTATAAATGAGGTCCTCTATCGATTAACAAATTAATACCATAAAACTATCGAGGATAGACTATGTTATATAATCGTACTCATTGATAGCTCAAATGATAACACTTGCAACAATTAGTCCATCATTTATCTCATGATTGAGAAAGACTCTCCGATTGTCTTCAAATAAAAACTTTTATCCATTGACGGTTCTAGATAATGTATTTCATTGTGATGCTATTCAATGCACCCGGTGCACTAGATTCTTTTGCTCAAAGACACCACACTTTGATCATTTTAGACTCATCATTACACATTTGATCCCACTCAAATGCTAGCAAGAGAATCTACAACTTTGTCAAGATAAAGGTGTCTAACCTTTTATCTTAAGTTGTGAATGTTATTCAAGACTAACTAAAGAATTGTGTCTACCTCATACATATCTAGATGTATGAGTAATTCTTATTTTCTCATAGCATTTTAACCTTATGATTATTTACTTTTGACAATTATAATAATTAAACTATAAATGCTATAAGATTTGTTAAACTAGAAATCACTTTATTAATATGAAAAGATTTTCAAATACATTATTACACTCTTGCTATTGAGTATAATCCCAACAGTCTTAGGGATGGAAGATGGCTTGTGGCCAATCTCTCGCTTTCCCTCTAATTTAAATATTCTCTTCCCTTTCTCATTTCATTCTAAGAAGAAAATTTGAAGAACTTTTACTAAAATTTGAAAAACTTTTACAAAAATATTTCTCTCAACTTTCTCATTTCCCAAAGACAATAACTTTCTCATTTGAACTCTGATTCAATTGATTCAAGTTGGAGATTGTTCCTTTATTAATCTTCTATCAAATCTAAGAAGGTTTGATATCATTTATTTAAGTTTTCTGGTGGCTCTCCATCAAAGGGGACTGCACATTTTCTTCTAAGGTATTGAAAATTTCATATGTTTTGATCTTCAAAATTTTCAATTACCTTGGGTTTTCTTCTTTTATATTTGTATGTTTAATATGTATACTTTGATTAGAGTCTTAAGCTCTATTAATTCTAGAATGAACATGATTAGATTGTCACATGTTAAGTTAGATGTTTCTAGAATCTATGTTTTCACATATTTGGGATTTGTCCCGTGCTAGCTTTTGATTTAGTACTATTTGTGTTTCATTTGAATGATGTTTTTTTTATATATATTCTCTACATGTGTTAGGTTCTTTTAATTGAAAAAATATTGGATTAACACATTTGATTGAGTATTTAGAGCTATTTTTACTTTGTTTGAATATTGTGAGAAAAATATGCTATAGGTTTTTTGCTAGAACTTTGATTGATATCATTTCATTATTCTAGCATGTTTTGTTTTTGTTACTAAAACCTTGAACACATGCTTAGTGTATATGTTTTGATTCAAGTTTTAGTCACTTGAATGATTTTAGGAATTAAATGTGTTTTTGGTGTTTCACATTGAAACAAATAATATGGTGTGTAATATTAATCTAGAGGGGGGGGGGGGGGGGGGGGGGGTGAATAGATTTTAATTAACTTTTACCCAATTTTAGTTAAGAGTCAAGTTGATAAAAATACCCCTATCTAGTTACAAAGATACTACAAGTGTAATAAATGCAGAAATAGTAAAAACACTTGAGATATACGTGGAAACCCTCCAAATGGGAAAAACCACAGGATGATAAGTGTGCAACACTAGAACCTCAAATCCACTAATGATAAAGAAATTACAACCTAATCCTAGTTTAATCCTCCACCACTACCTAATCCCGGTATAAGTGAACCTAGTTCATCATTCTTGTGCTTTAGGCTACCTACTCCCGGAAGCAACACAACTCTTACTTCTCAATGAAGAGATAACATGTCCTAAGTGAATATATGATGATATTCAATGAACAAACAAGGCTAGGAAACCCTATATGATTATCTAGGATAATGAGATGACAATCAATGCAATCCTAGATCTCAAGTGCTAAATGACATGTTCAAATAGCTTAGCTAAACATAGATTAATCAATCCTATGAAGCTATCACAATACAACACTCAATCATGTCATCACAACAATCTCTAATTTGTATCTAGAAATATTCTAAGAGAATACAATTAATTAAAAAGATGGTTTAGTAAGCAAAACAGTTAACTTGTAAGAAGATAGTGAAGAACTTACCAAACAAGATGTGATGAAGCAACCCTATCCATAGATGCACTCTAGATGAACTTAGATGATGCAAGATGAAGATTTAATGCTCATGGGAATGCTTTGAGTGATTAAAAATGATTTCTTGGAAGTGTTTTTCCTTTGAAATGTGTTCTAAGGAAGAAATGTGATATTCTGAACTCATACATGACCTTAAGGTATTGAGTTATATATATATATAAGATCAAATCAAAGTGAGGTTGTTTTGAAAAAAACGTTCCAGCTTCCTCTACATGCGCTGGTGACTTGCGCTAGTCGAGCAGCGCACCACCAGCGCATAACCTATTTTAAAAACAGGAGCTGGTCGAGAGGCGCATCCCAGTAGCGCAACACAAGCACAGATTCTCTAGGAAGTTTGCGCTGGTGAGGTGCACTGGACGAGTAACGCACCACCAGTGCGCGCCTACATTTTTCAACTACATGTGGTTGCAGCAGCATAGCTCAGTGGCGCAACACTAGCGACAGTCCACTGTGAAAGTTGCGCTGGTCAAGTATCGCACCACCAGCGCAATGCCTATTTTTCCAACACTCAAATGCACAAAAAAATAAGTTCAAGAGTGATGAAATTGCATCATATTTTAATGCCTAGCATGACATACAACTTTCATAGCAAGAAGCAAATAGGTCAACAAGAGTCATATAAACTAAAATGCACACAAGAAAATACTCAACAAATAAGATCAAGAGTTATGCATGAATATGTGAGTGTGTGCAATTATCTCTTCAAAGTAAGTAAGCACAAGAATTTTACCTTTGGTGCTTCTCCTCTTGAGGTCTTGAGAGCCTAAGCTACCCTTACATGAACCCCAACAATGTGGTTGTTCACGAAATAAGCCAATCAATAAATGAGGACTTTTCACACATGATTCTAGAATATTATTCTTGATTAGTAACTAAAGAAATAATATGCAAGTAATCTATATAAATGGCACTAGTGTTAGGTTTACATATTTCCCTATTAAGGATACACATCAAATAAAGAAAATAAAAGAGAAGAGTAAATAGAAGAAACCCAATGTGTCAATCTCGGATCTCTAAGCTCGGAGTGTGGCCCAATTGTCATCTCGGATCTCCAAGATCCATTGAAGCTCCTCCTCTTCACAAACAAGGTAGGGTTCTCGTTCCTCTTAAATCTCCTCCAAATATGGGTGGTCGAAAGTAAAGAGTGATGGTAGAGAGGCATCCATGGAGGTCCCGCCATGGAGGAAAACCTCCATGGATGCCTTTCGCAGCTTTTCTCTCTCTTGATTAGGTGAAGGAGATGAAGTACGAAATGAATAGATTAACTGAATGATGGATTCTTTTTTTTATCTTGTGGCAAAGTAATGTAATTATTGGTTTGACAAGCAAGGACATTAAATAGGCATGTAAGGATGACTTTGCCCTTCTTAAAATGGCTAAAAACGAGACTTTTGCCCAGTTGGAACACATAATGTGTGGGTAGTGTGCGGGTAAGGGACCCTCGTATGGACATAATGCCCATGTTTTACCTCTCTGGTATGTTAAACTGCACTGGTTGTGCCCGGGTATGGACCTACATAGTTGCCATTCTTCATTCTCTAGCTTTCAGTGCACGGGTAAGGACCAGCGTAGTACCAGTGCACTGACGCTTCTTCCATTCATCGATTTGACTTGTTTTTCATTTGAAAGTCTTGGTTTTTACCTCCAGCACCTGAAATACATTGAATGCCTACAATCACTACAAAATGAGCCATTAGACACCAAAATATGCTCAAAAATAAGCTAAAGAATATGGAATTGAGGGCCATAATATATGATAATTTTTGCACGATCACGGGGACAGAAGGACTTCATCCCCAAGATGGCCACATGCCTCTTCGAAGAAGGTGGCAAATGGCATTTGGCAAGTACTCCTCTAACATTCTTCGACTGTTTTCTGGCCCCCAAACTCTGCATTTTAATCTATTTTTAAATTACGAACCGTAACTCTCTCATCACATGGAAGTCAACAAAAATTTCATAAAAAATATGAAAATCAACTTGATATATAAGGACGAAACCTATGTACGATAAATGTATGAAAAGTTTCATAACCTCCAACTCCAAACTTGAAAACTAATGAACGAGTTACAAAGATTACTAGAACTCAGTAAGGAATAATATGAGAATATATTCAAGTTGGATACCATGAAAACTTAAATAAACAAAAACATGAACACACAAGTACGCCATTTCCTAGATATAGTCCTATAACATGCAATTTATAAAATTTATCAATTTAAATCTAAGTGCATACAATAATTTTGTGTGTATGTATTATACCAATTTAGCACGATGATGTAGGGACACATATGAATGCATGTGCGTGTGCTTTAATGCCTTATAAGAGGAAAAAGGTCTACATTTCCATTGATGTGCAACAAAGCTCGCTCCTCTTGAAGACTTCACATTGAATGATGAGTTGCCAATTCTTCTTTGAAACTTGAATCATAATGAATGTAGACAACTAATCAATACAAAGAAAATATCACTTTGATATAGAATTATGCCAACACAACTCATAACCTAACAAAGCTTCAATGATTTCCCCAAAACCTCAAGCTTAAGAACTCTTTAAAGTATATCATTTGTCCTTGATACATTTAAAGAGAACTAGTTGCACACACACACACACACACAATTCATATATTTTCATATCACTTGCTTTTGTGTTCTATTTATTATGTAACATCATGTCTACTATGGTGTGTACCACTGTGTATCGATGTGTGACATACAGAGGTAGGCACAACAGTTTTCTCATATGAGAGTTATTAAATGTATCAGGTCTAACCACTATCGATGTCGATATGCCACCGTTGTGGCACTGTCATGTGTACCGTTGTGTAACACAGCGATTTGCATAGCTATTTGTGTCATTTTTTTTCAAAACACTATCGTTTCAAATCCGACCTCATATATATATATATATATATATATATGTTCTCTTCTCTCTATTTCATTTTAAGAACTTTAAAATATAAAATCCGAGAGTGAGAAATAAGTTTTCTTTGGAGAGAAGTTCCAAGATAGCTCTTTTATCTATCTAATTTAAAACCTATCTTCTTCTTACATCGTTGAGCATCTCTTAGGTCTGGGTCTTCTTCATTATCTAACTTGGTAAGTTGACTAAACACTCCATCTTCGTTAATTGTTCTAACTTTCCAAGATTATCTTTTAATTGCATATTTTAGTTGATAAAATGTTAGGACTCTATTTATTGCATCTATTCATGATTTCTATTGTATGATTATGTTTTGTTTGTGATAGCTTGCATCATTAAGTTGATTTTGCCAAAATTACTAGTACACAGATATTCATGTGTGCTTAGTTGATTGTTAGGTTGGCTTTGTTCATCTAGTCAAATTCATGAATGTTTATATGGATGTTATTCGACAATTATATTGCTAAAATCATTCTTCATCTAACTGAGACCTCATGTATGCATATGTATGCTTGTTTGATAATTAGGTTGTTATATTTGGATCTTAACATCTAATTGAACATATAGTGTCTTGTCTTGCACTATATAGCATTTAGAATATTCATATATTCACTTTGACCATTATATCTCTTAATCGAGTAAATCTTGTGACTAAGAGTGTTAGTCCACAAGCAATTGGTATAGAATCACTATAAAGGTCTGTGGGTAGTAGTGGTGTGTTATGTTAAGAATGGTGTGACTAGAGGTCAACCTAGGTTGTAAATATTGAAGCGGCTAGATGGCTAGCCCGTGAGTTTTACCCAGTTGGAGGGTTTCTCACGTACATCAATTCAGCGTGTTTCTATTGTCTTCCACACCTTTATATCATTGATTGCTGGCTTGTTATAATTGGGTGATTACACACTTTACATATTTTCAAACTAATTATACCAAACTCCCTTAAGGTTTGCTCTTTTATACACAGAAACAACTTTACTGATAATTGACACTCACTTCCCTTGTCGTTAGACAAAGTTGGTCAAATTAAATCGTAGACCAATTCTGACTATCAAAACTAAGGATAGTTTAGTCATTTGAAGCATTTTAAATATATATATATATATATATATATATATATATATATATATATATATATGATTGAATAAATATTATAAAATGAAGAGTTTTTTAAGGTATTTTAAAATGAAGACCAAGTAAACAAAAAAACCAATTTTAAGGTTAAGATTTTTTTTAATAAGAAAAATAAGATTAATTGAAAATAAAGATTTTTTAAAAAGAATAAATTTTTTCATTAAGAAAAGAATTAAAAAATATATCATAATGCTTTTAACAGTCCAATCTAATTTAAATGAAATTCAATTTAAAAATAATTAAAAAAAAATCTTATTGCCTTCAACAGTTCGTCAATTTCACTAACAACACAAATCACAGTCTCTTCTAAATTTGTTCGATCTCCTCTATGAGAGATTGAGTCTGTTTTCTTCTTTGAATAGAGCCGATTAGCCAATTCCACCAACAACAAAAATCACAATCCCTTCTTAATTTGATGCAATTTGTTAAAAAAAAAATGCAACAAATGCTCAAAATCAATTTAAAAATAAGAAAAAAAATTCCAAAGAAAAAGAATTACAAATTTTAAGATTTTTAATAAACTGGAAAAAAAAATTAAAAACAAATTAGGAAGGAATTGTGTTTGTGTTGTTGGTGGAACTGACGGACTGACTCAATTTGACTCAATCTCTTATGGGAGAGATCGAACAAATTAGGAACGGATTGTGATTTGTGTTGTTAGAGCATCTCCAATGCTATACCAAAATTTTGTGCCAATGCAAAAATTTAGCATTTAATGTAAAAATCTTCCTCCAATGCAGTACTAAATACAATGTCAAATTTGGCATATGCTAAACTTTGTGCAAATTTTGGCATTTGTGTCAATTTTGGTACACATTATAGCATATATCAAATTTGACACAACAATAAATGTCATTTATTAAATTACAAAAATGTCATTATTTATATATTTTATATATTTTAAATTATTTAAATTTAATACACATTAATGTTATTTCAATCCAATTTATTTCATCAGCAACAAATTTTAAGAAATTCAATTGTCATCCAATAATGCATTAATGTTATTAATTAACTTTTATAAGTTTAATCAACAAAATATCGTATTTTAGTTTAACTTTTAGTATTGTGCGTTGGAGCACAATGCTAATTTGTTGTGCCAAATATAGTATTTACCTCTTTTTTATGCCTAATTTGGCATTGTGAATAACATCAGAATTGAATATTGTCTTAGTGAAATTGGCGAACGAACTATTAAAGGTAAAGATTTTAAAAAATAAATTGAATTTCTTTAAATTAGATTGGACTGTCTTTTTTTTAATTAAATTTCCACTTTTTTTATTCTTAATTTTCAATTAATTATATTTTTCTTTCCAAAAAAAAAAAAAGAAAACCTCATGAGAGTTTTGAGATTAGTTTTTTTAGCATTTTAGGTAATCGTAAGTATTTTTATCTTTTATCTTTTTTTTCATAACAGTTAAACAGTAACTATAGAGAAGATAAGTATCAATTAATGGTAAAATTATTTTTACAAGTAAAGAGAAAACACCAAAAGAGTTTGGTATAATTTATTCTTTTCGATATTAGCATATGAAAGTGGGTTTCCATGTCCCTTCATTTTTTACAACCGTCCACAACAATCAAACACCAGTATAAGTCAAACACAAAAAGTCACACAAATAAAGTTAGTTAAACATATAAATAATTAATATTATTTATTATTTATATATAAAACCAGTTAGTTTCTGAATTATCAACACATACCATGTTTGAAAATTATTTTTCCTTGTATCTTTCTCTTTTCTATCTCCCTCATGATCATAAAGGCTCTTCAACATTTTACCTCTGATATAACTTATTTATTCTAGAAATGGTTTTGTTATTACGAGTTTTTAAATATGATCTCACTCTAAATAGTTGAAATTATTAGAATTAGAATTAGAATTAGAATTTTAATCCAATTCGCTCAAAACAGCAAAACTTATTTGATTTTTAACACCACTTTGAATTGGTCAGGTCACCCAAAAGCAGCTTTCTAGACAAGTGCTTAAACCACTCATATACTAGTCAAACACAACAAAACACAACTACCCCTTAACCATGTATTGAAAAGAGATTGGCATCTTCCTCTTTTACTTTGAATTGATAGATATTCTAGAGTTTGTATACTGTATATATAACTTGACAAAGGCACTTTACTCAATGAGTGCAATATTTGAGAGAACATTATGGCATGTCTCAACAATTTTTCTTTCTTTTACATGGTTGTTTTCATTACTGTCACTGCGGCTGCCGCCGGCAGTGTCATGGTGTCGCCTCGGGCCGTCAAGGCCGCTTATTGGCCTTCATGGGCTGAGAATTTTCCACCATCAGCCATAAATACATCGTTTTTTACACATATTTACTATGCTTTTCTCATGCCAAATGACGTTACGTATAAATTCAATCTCGAGAATTCGACCGCTATACTTCTCTCCAACTTCACCACCACCATCCGCCACAAAAATCCACCAGTGAAGACGCTTTTCTCCATTGGTGGTGGTGGTTCTGACTCCACAATCTTCACTCGCTTGGCCTCAGAAGCTGGGACACGTAAAGTTTTCATAGACTCATCTCTTGAGGTGGCACGGAAATTTGGATTTGATGGGGTGGATCTTGATTGGGAGTTCCCTGAAAGCTCAAAAGAGATGCAAGACTTGGGCTGCTTGTTTGATGAATGGCGGCTTGCAATTGACAACGAAGCTAATTCCACGGGCCAAGCCCCTCTACTTTTGACGGCCGCCGTGTATTTTTCCGTTGACTTTTTCATCTCTGAAGTCTACCGGAAATACCCAGTGGATTCAATAACTCGAAATTTGGATTGGATCAGTGCAATGAGTTTCGATTATCACGGGTCATGGGATACATCGTTGACTGGAGCCCATGCAGCCTTATATGACCCGAAAGGTAACATAAGCACAAGCTATGGGCTAAAGTCGTGGCTTTTCGCTGGAGTACCGAGTTGCAAACTGGTTATGGGCTTACCCCTTTATGGAAGGAGTTGGACACTCAAAGACCCAAATTTGCATCGGATCGGGTCCCCCGGTGTGGGCGTTGGCCCAGGTGACAAGGGTTTTATTACTTTGTCCGAGGTAGATGAGTTCAACCGGGAAAATGCCGTAACGGTAACATTTGACATTGAAACAGTATCCACATATTCATTTGCGGGCACAACATGGATTGGGTATGATGATGCCTTCACAACAACAACAAAGATCGGATTTGCTCAGGCTCATGGACTTCGCGGCTACTTCTTTTGGGCATTAAGTTATGAAAGAGAATGGAAAATTACAAGACAAGGTAACATTACCATGCATCAAAATTCAAAGCTATTCTAAATCCAATTTAATTTGTTTAAATCATTCAAAAACTTGTCGATTTTAATGATTTTAATCTATAAGCAATGAAAATAACATATTAGTCCAGTTGGTTGACCAATTTTGATGCCTTGATTTGCAATGTCTGAATACAATTATTTACGTTGGATTATATGTGCAGCTTCTCGGGCATGGATTCTCAATGATTGAAATGGAGTATTCAAGTTAATTGTGAGATTTCTAATGTCAATTTAAGTCTATGTGTTGATGTAATTGACGATGTCCCATACTTTGTTATGCATTTCAAAATTTACGCCAACAAAATTAGTGATTATTAATAAAGAAAATCATCATGCCAATTAACACCTAATTAAGTCTTTTGAGATGTTAATTAATGACACTAATTGGTGTATATATTTTGTCAACTTTATGAGATCGGTACAACTCTTTTGCCTAGCTAAAGAATCCATGTGGAACTAGTTTATATTAATTTAAGGTTTTTTTCAATCTATTTTTTCATTGAATAGTTGGACTCCTAATTTTTTTTAAAAAAATTTCTTTGAAGCTCTATTTTTTTTTTTTTTTTTAAAATATGACACATTTGGGTATGGCGGCCGAACTTGGATCATTACTAACTAAATGAACGTTTTTTACATTCAAACCAAATCAGCATGTGGTTTGGAAACTATACTTATGTGTCAATATTTCTCTTTCCTACTCCATAACATGTGTGATCAGACAATTATTAAATTTTAAATAATTTAAGAATCGATATATTAAATTTAATTATTCGACATTCGCAGGCAAATACTTTTGCCATAGAAATAGTGTGGTATATGGTTATATCTTTTAATTATTTTTTTTTTTAATTATTACATTAATTTGGATTTTTATGGAAGGAGACAAACTCGAACCCATAATCTCATGGTGTAAATAATGTTTAAAACCGTAGTTCATAAAACAATACTCATAAGTGTACGAATCGTGAAGATAAGTACATCGGCAAGTAAGGATCGTTCCCACAAGGAAAAGTGATTTACCGATAAAAACTAATTCAGATTAAAGCGAAATTAAAGTAATCATAAATTGTTAATGATTGAATTAAACTAACAAAATTAAATAAATTAATCTAAGAAAGCAATTGAGAATTTATGGTTTGTGACCAATGTAAAGAAAGCACTAGGTCATCAATGATATCCAATTATAAACACTCAATGTATTAAATCAATTTGTAAACAAAATTCAATCAATTCAAGGGTTCACTCTTTATTTTTAATATGACTATTACCATATGATCACGGGATGAGTCACGTATTCCCAATTATTATTAACCGTTGGTCTATGGTGTGAACAACGATTGGAAACCTGTTAAGTGCAAACATATAAGTGTGTATGTGCATTTGGCTTGTCATCCCATTTCTATTTTTCAACCCGAGTAATCACAATTTTCAACTATATTCCTTTAGCCTTTTATTTTCTTAGGCTTTGAATCAAAGATTTTTTTTTAGACTTTTTTTCAAACTTCTTTGATTTTTCTAACATAAATATATACACATCATGACGCTTTCACTTATCATAATGGTGTTGCCATTTCCTACATTGGGTGGCTGCACAACTAAAATGTGTAGTTCTTTTCATGAAGGTGCTCGTTGAGTTCTATGTAGATGCCGAAGCAAAATGGATACTAACCATAGGTCATCTTTA
The DNA here is from genome assembly GCA_032871835.1 of Dipteronia dyeriana. Taxonomy (NCBI): domain Eukaryota; kingdom Viridiplantae; phylum Streptophyta; class Magnoliopsida; order Sapindales; family Sapindaceae; genus Dipteronia; species Dipteronia dyeriana. Next base: position 107,372,486 of record CM065300.1, on the reverse strand, counting down.
ATGTACTAGTCAAAAGACTTCAAGGTGCATCTAAAACTTACATATTTTCAAACTCAACTTACTCAAACTAAACATATAGGAGAAGCAAAGTGTGCACTTTCGAAAACCAAGTTATGAGGCTTAAAAATGCATGATCTAAAATCAATACAAATCGACTTACTTAAGATCATTATTTATCAATAGAGTAGCTTTAATTGAATATGAAGCTCATATTTTCAAAAATATGCGAGTCATCAATCAAACAAGCATTTCACGCATCATGTACAAGATCATTGTTGACAAATTACTAAATGATCTTTAGAGAGCAAATGTCACCAAGAACCATATGAATGCTATACTAGTTCTCTAAAATGACATGTTACATGATGTAATGCAATGAGTCGAAAGATGAAAAGCTAGAAAGCAAGCATTAGAATATTGAAATGCCTTAGCAAGTTTTTTCATCAAATGAAGAGCCTTCACTTTTTTTATAAGCTCTCTTGACTTGTTTGTCCTCATGACAACAAGTTGTTGGTGTGTCTTCCCAAGAGAATAGAGACTAAACATTTCAATTCAAACAACTATATAGAACGACTTTCACCAAAAGTCTTAACAAAATTCATCACCATGTAGATTTCAAAAATGGACTTCTCTAAAGTCAATCAACAAATTTTGACTATCAAATTGAAAGTATGAGAATATTAAGTTCGTGTATTGACCTAGCATATTATAAATATCTTAGTCGAACATAAAACTTAAAACTCTTATCAAACAATAACAAAAAAAATATTCTCTTATGTGCTACTCATTCAGGTGTGAGAGCACTAACCTTTGACCATATTGGTCTTAGGTAAACCAACACAAACATCATGATCATTACACATGGAAATATGAAATTTAGAAGGTAAATCATCAACTATTTACTTCATGAAAATATCACTCATATTAAACTCATCATTGTTGCCATACACAAATGTTTCATAAAGACTCTTCAAATGATCATGCTTAACACTCTTATTTACCAACCTCTTCTCAGCATTTTTCTTAACATGATTATTATTAACGTGCACATCATTCTTTTCAACCCAATTCTTCTTAGTAGGTTTCTTCAAATGAATATGATCAATATGCACATTTCTCAAAGCATCAAAACTATTATCATGTTTAAAACTTTCAAAAAAGACTTATCCATTTCAAGAGTAGTCATATTATTCTTCTTAACCCAAGCTTTCCTTAATGATTTCTTTTTATTTACATATTCATCATGCATAGTCTTTAATGCCCTAAAATGTTTGGAAACAAACAAAGGAAGTTTTTTCGTCTCACTAGCATGCATCTCATTCCCTAGTTTGCAACCCCTAATGTAATCATAACACCTAGGCCTAATATGACCAACCACATTACAATATTAACAAACCAGAATAAATATAGAAAAAATACCTTCTGGGCATGCATGCTTTGGTTGAGAAGTTCTATAGCTCTTCTTGTTTTTGTCTTTGATTTTGGAAGAAATAATAGTTGTGTCTTTTCTAATCCATATTTTCCTAACAACATGCTTCTTATTACTACTAAAAACATGCTTTGACTTATTCTTTGGTTTACTAACATGAAAATTGACTTTATTAGTCACATTTTCAAACAAGTCTGACTAAGCATTATGAGCCTTTTTATCCGTAGTAATACGAGGCAAAACATGTGTTTTCACAAGCAAGTTATCAACAATATTTTTCTCAACATGCTTTTCCACGGTCTTCCTAGGTCTAGTTCTAGATCCATACATGGATGATTGCCAAGGGCCATTCATCAAAGACATATCATATAAATCATTCTCGTATTTGCATTTACAAATATATCTATAGCATTTATGTTTTATATGTCCTACCATGTTACAAAAGTGACAAATAGGTACAAAATTGAAAGGGTTACCTTTAGCTTGAGCAGTTGAAGTATTATACCTTCTCACATTGTTACCTATTTGATGTCCATTCCTTGATGCTTTATCTTTTGCATGATTAAATGATGATAGTTGTCTTTGACCTCGGTAAGATTTTCCTTGTTGCTCTTTGTTGATGTTGAGGCTCCTCCGGTTGCATCCATAACTTCACCATTAGAGAGAGTACCTACATTCACTTTACCACTTGCTTTGACAAAAGTAGAATTGTAAGATGAAGTTGTAACAGATCGTGCCAAAATTTCATACATTTTGGCCCTTAATTCCAAAAAATTAGCTTATTTTTTAGCATATTTTGGTGTGAGTGATTGTAGGCATTTAATGAATTTCAAGTGCTGGAGACAGAAACCGGGATTTTCGGGTAAAAAATAGGCCAAACGATGATGGAAAGAAGCATTAGTACGAGGGTACTGCTCTGGTCCTTACCCGAGCAATGAGAGACGAAATTCAAAGATTGGCAACTGCGCGTGTTCTTACTCGCGCCTGCGTGTTCTAGTTGGGCAAAATGCTCGTTTTTAGCCATTTTAAGAACAGTAAAGTCATTCTTTCACTCCTATTTCATGACCTAGCCTCTCAAACCTATAAATACATCACTCTGCCACATGACCTAGGGATCTAATAATTCATCCAAGAATCCTAAAACCCACACCATCTTCTCTACCTATTAAAGAGAGAGATGAGCTTCCAAAGGCATCCATAGTGGTTTTCCTCCTTAGATACCTCCCCACCATCATTCTCTACTTGAAACAACCTATCTTTGGAGGAGATTCATAGAAAATAGTCATCATACCTTGTCTATGAGGAGAAGGATCTTTAATGGAGCTTGGAGATTTGAGATGATAGTTGGGCCTCTTTCCGAACTTAGAGATCCGAGATCAACATCTTGGGTTTCTTCTTTTACTTTTCTCTTGTATTTTCTTTATTTGATGTGTATCCCCATTTGGGAAATATGTAAACCATAATACTAGTTAAATTGTTTTGATTAAATTGCATTTGATTTCTTCTTATAATGTTCCATTCATTGTGCTTAATTGTGTTGAATCATCTCTTGAATTAAGTAGGCACTCCAACTTTTGATTCTTGCTGATCGATGGAACTTATTTGAGTAATTGTGCTTTAATTGTAATCTTTAATTGTAATCTGTGTGAAGTGGGTAGGCCTTTCAATTCCCATATCACTTAGTGGTTGATTTTGGTCTTTAAATTCAATACTCACATTGGTTTGGGTAGGCACTCCAACTCTCTCTTCACTATAGATGTTGAATTGTTGTGTCTCTATAAGCGAAGTAGGCACTCCAACTCTCTGTTTACAATAGGTATCAATATATATATTTTAACCATACACATATTAGGTGTCTAATCAAGCTCACTTGAATCGGTGGGATATGTTGTGAGCACTCCAATCCTTTATATCCCAAATAGGTAAAAGGGGTGGATTGTGAGCACTCCAATCCAAGCCATCCCAGCTACCTTACATCTATTCAAAATAAAAGTGATAGGGGTGGATTATGAGCTCTCTAATCCAAGCCATCCTGAAAACTCTAGCCTAGGAAGATTAACCCAATCTGTAGGAGTGTCTTTGCGGTCAGTTATTATTTGTAGTGTAAATGTAGTGATCATGAGTACCATATGTATCCATTCTCTTGCATCTCTCATAACCACCTATTTTACATTTATCATTTAATCACCATTTTCACCCATCTATGTTCTCTTATGATTTCTTTATTTGTTTTATTTCATTGCTTTTGTTTTCACATACACACAAACTCAATGATTACACTTCACACAAACCACTCTCGCCATTGCCATGTTCTTATTTACATTGCTTTCAATAAATACTAAAACTTTAGATGATTGACAGATGACACCTCCTTGTGGATGATAACCTCGCTTGCCGCTTTACTAAGTTTTCAAACCTTTAGAGCACATTATGTAGGAACGACTTTATAAATATCTTTTGAATTCATAATTTCTTAACAACAGAAGAAGTGCATTCAAAATTGCGTTGGTGCCGGGGAGGTGGCCTATTCATTAATAGTTTCTAGTTTTAGCAAATAATTTAGTAATGTAAATAATTCATTAGCTTGCTATTTGTTTGTTTTCATTATTTGTATTTTACTTTTGTATAAAGCATATGCATGTAATTTTTTTTAGTTGTGTTTGTGCAAGGAAGGACAAATTTTCAAGTTGACGAGCTATCAATCAAAGTTTTAGAAGAGACCAACAATCAAGGATGCCAAAACTAACAACTTAAAAGAACAATGAGTGCGTATGGCACTCCAACAACTTCACCAGGCTAAACTACAACGCCATGATGACCCAAGTGGTTAATGCAACTAAGGACGTGAGTAAGGCCACGAAGAGCATAAAGTGTAACGAGGTCAGAGCGCAGCAATAAGTGGCATCTCTATAAGCTTTTTCCTAAAATTTGGATTTTCAAGATTGACTCCTCTCATTGTTTCTATCTTTTTAAGATTACCCTACTTATGAGGGCATAGCTTAAATGTTATGGGTAATATGCATATTGTCGAAGCATGTGTGAGTGAGTTGATTGGGTACACAGATGCATGTGCTTAAATGCTTTGGGAAGGGTTTGATGTTATCAATTGTGTTTGTGTGTATGGTTGTTAAGATAGAAGCTTAAACCGCCTATGTGCTTCAAGATAAAATTGTTATTCTTGCTTTAATTTTTATTTAATTTTAAGTGTTTTACGATTGCACAACTTATTTTCTCTTGTTAACTAGGTTCTTATCCCTCAAACTGTTATTAAGTGCAAGTATGTATGGGAAAAACTAGGGTTAGAACTAGGGTTAGGGGAGGGGGTGGAATCTCTTGTGGAGTTGTTTAGTTGTGTGAATTTGCTTTTCTTTAATAAGTGGTATTTCGAGCTCTCGTTGGCAACTGCATGTATTGTGTGAATCTTAGCTGCATGAACTTTCTAATGGATTTTATGAGTGTGCAGATTGTCTATAGCTTCTCTAGGAAGAAATTTTTTGAAGCTTGGGCACTAAAGCAAGGGTTCTCTATCCCTTGGGAAGAAACACCGACAACTTGCGAGTCTTGGAGGTGAAAGCAAGCCAAGAGTGCTCATATAAAGATCAAGAACCTCATCTCATGAAGGAAAGCTACAATTTAGAGTTCAAGAGCCGATGCGCCATAACAACGTCTTGCCTGGACGATGAAGTTATTGCATGACGTTGTTCATATCAAAAACTTAAGTTGGTTGCATTGCTAATTTTCTTTTTCTCATTTTTGTTTTATTCGCTTTATTGAATAATTGGTGGACATTTTTCTATGGATATTGTGTGCAATTGCATTTTTGATAGATCGCATGCAAATGATGATATTTGATTTATGGATATAATTGATCTATTATTTTGTTGTTGAATGACCTGAAGGCTCTTATGGATGATTACATACGAGTGTACCGATTTAATTGCCATATATTGCCAGACTCGATTTGAGGGTTTGGATTGCATGCATGTTTGTATAGGTCTTGATGCCTATAGTTAGATTCGGTTTGGGGGTTGTTTTGCTCTCATTTCTTCATTTTTTGTCAATGCATGATGTAGGTTTTGATCATGAGTTTATGTGCCTTTGTTCTTAATTGTTAATTGCATTGATTCCATTGTTTTATATGTTGAGCCATTGACGAAGTGATTTTTTGTCTTTAGAAAACGCTTGTCAAATAAAATTTATAAACCTCAACTGTGCACCTATAATGTATGAAACAAGTATATGTGTCAAGCTAGGGTATCGTTCGTAGAGATCGATACAAACTATGATTAAATTGAAACTCTAGTGCTAAAAACACAATAAAACTAAAATGCAATAAGAGTAAAATGATATGGTTGTTGGTTTGAGATAAATTAAATGCAAACTAAATCAAAATAAACTAAAATGATATCATATGTGGACTAGGGAGTTGATGGATTCAATAGGTAAATAATGGGGAAAGATGAACTCAATCGTTAATGAACATAAAACTAATGTAACCAACCTAAATTTATAGTATTGGTTGTATATCTCTCATGGGTTTTCAATCTAGATGTATAGTATTAGCCACCCACAATTGATTGTTCATGAATGTACATCTATCAAATTAGGGGCAAATATTTTTATAAAATCACCGATCTAGATATATAGAATAGATTACCCATTGATATTAGATAAGAATTAAGATTATTACACCGGGTTTCACATGAGGATGTACTCTTGCTTAACCCTTTCATTCAATTGAGATAGAGGAGATTAAGTAGATGTATACCCAATCACCACTCAAATAGTTTCTCAAATAATTTTACAAAGAGAGGAATGTACAATCTTAAACAAATCATCTTTGAAATCGAATTAAAACAATGAATGAAACACATTTGATAGATTGATATATAATAAAGAGTTCATTACAAAGCCCACTAGAATCACATCAATCCCTTAGTGGGGTGACTAGCTGCTCATAACAATCACAAGAAAATAACAAATAAGAGAGGAATAGAAAGGAACCATGTGTGACCTTCCTCTTCCTAAATCTTCAATCTCCTCTCTAATGTCTTTTTTTAACAACAATTGATGGAAATGATTAGTGGGTTTGGTTGGTTTTGGGAGAAATTTAATTCCTAGATCTAGAAAGAGAAAATGTTCTTTGAATTTGTGTGTGTGATATCACTCATGAATCCTTAAATATGATTCTAAAATTAGGTCTGTTAAGCTGATGTGGACAGATAGATTGCATGAGTATTGTGCAGGTATAGCCCCGCGCAGTCCCCTGGAACATAATTCTTTATCTCCGGTGCCTGGGCACATGCACGACCATAGCACTGGTGTTACTAGGGCATTGACCCCGATGCTAGATTATTCAGCTTCTGTGTGTGGGTAAATGTGTAACCATAGCGCGGGTCCTACCCATGCATTCTCCATCCTTCAATTTCTTCTTCATGTGCACGGGTAATGTGCGGGTAAGGACCCGCACACTGAGCTCTTCCCCTCATTGGTTTTTGGTCCCTTTTTCATGCATTTCCGTGCTTTTCCATCCTTTCTTTCAATATGTATCAGATTGCCCGCAAACATATAAAACAAGCCATAAGATAACCAAAAATGCATGAAAACATGACAAAGGAATTGGATTCGATGGCCAAAATGTATGGCATTTTTGGCTCAATAAAATACTCCCAAACCAAACCTTTGCTCGTCCTTGAGCAAACCTTAAAATAAAACCAACAAGACAAGGACAAAAACATGACTCAATCTAAAAATTTTCTAGACCCAACAAATTTGCTGAAACACCACTAATTGAGAGATAAACAATAAAGAGTGGGAGTAAGAAATAAGCTAATGCAAAATGATCTAAATAACTCCAAGGCACCAATGGGGAAACTTGTACAACATGAATCCAACAGTTCAAGCACCCTCACCTTGGAAACTACTCACCCTCACACCTCGAGCATAATTCGCTTTAATTATAGGTTCTCACTTGTGATCTCTCTTCTTTTTCCTCTCAGAACCTAGGTTCACACTCATGTAATATGTATACAAAATGAAGATATGTAATGGAATCGAATTAGCTGTATACATTTAATATAAAATAAAAGCTTTTTAAGTGAATAAGTCTCATGAAATAATCAAATATTGTGAACGTGGAAACAGTATTCATCGACTAGTATTTCTAATCTAGATATCCCCTAAGATCAAATAGGTCTTAATCATTAGGTTGTAATGGGGTCATGGTGTTTGGTGAATAGAAAGAATAGGAAATTAGGCTTAAAACACTAATCAACCAAGTCAAGGCATTACATTATACACATAAGCAATTGATTCCTCATGCAACACTATTTTAACATACATTATAGCGTCCAAGCATAAAATTCAATCTCAAGTGCAATATCCAGCTACCCTTGTTACATTTTTGAGTAGCATTCACTATTTAAGTAGAGTAATGGAAGCACTTCTATATATTTTCCTTTTTCCTTTTTTCTGTTCTTTTGCTTATTTTATTTTCTTTTCTTTTTTTCTTTTCATTCTTTTCTTGCCTTTTTACAATACACACCATTTATCGAATTTAAGAACATTTTACATTTAATAGCCTCAACAAGATTGATTAAGTGAGTGTTGGCTTAGTGTTTAGGTTGTTTTGGTAATGGATAATGTGGGAGCACACACATAACGGGAATGGGAAGTGTTTATGGCATTTCGAGTGGCTAAAACACACATTTCCTAAAATCACTTCAAAGGATCCATCTATCAAGGGATTACAAGTTTCAAAAAAACAGTCAACTATATGATGCTTGTTCTATGACAAATGATGGTTCCTGATGTAATGAGACCATGCATGGTGTTTGTATGGTGTTTGAGATTTGAAAAATATTTCCCTCTAATGTATAGGCATTTGGCTTGTGTTTGTGAACATACAAGGGGAGCCTATACTATTAGAACAATGCGCTTGGGCACCGAGTCCCCTCAACTTAGACAGAAAAGATGGGACTAACACATGATGTGCAAGTGAAACCGTTACAGTGACAAGAAGCTATGAACAAGCTCACTAAGCATGCACAAATTTGCCACAAACACTATGCTCAATGTATCTCACCAAGCTAATTAAGATCAGAAACTTTTGCAAAACAGAAAATTTTGAAACATTTGATTTGAAAAATGACTCAAGATGCAAAAAAAAAAAGATGACTCACAAAGGCGTCTACACCCCCAAACAAAAAGCCAACATTATCCCCAATGTTGGAAACAAGAGAGGCCGGCCTAACAGCACACACCTAACAAGACACAAAACAAACAACTAAGGCATTAATAATGCAAAATCATTGCCCAAAAAAAAAAAAATCAAAATAAGCTCATCATTAAAAAGGCAATTCGATACAATATCTCAATGAAGCACATGCATCAAAATAGGAAATGCCAACCACAATAAGCATTATTATTCCAAATTATTGGCATGGAGGTGAAAAAACTCCCAAACCATTTTTTTACAATATGCTCAAAATCTATACATTGTATATGCATGATTCTAAAACTACCCCCAAACCATATTGAGCTATATCAAAAGAAAATCCTCTTAATCATTTGCATATCCTCAAGAGTCTTCAGCTCATCCAATCAAAATTGAAATAATCATTGAATTCAAATTTGGGGAAACCAAAATTGTATCATTATTCAAAAGAGTTTTCGTTCACCACTGTTCACATAAACATCCAAAAAATTATATTCAATGATATTCACAGCCATTAACATTAATATTTGCATAAACAAGAGATATATAGCGATAAAGTGCAAAGGTTTTAGATAGAAAGATTAAACCAATGTGAATGCTTCAATGTTTAAACCTTTGAGTAGGTTCCCACCCTTTTTATTAGGAATATTGGCTTGCTTGTCCCTCCAAGACTTGTAAGTGGTCGGTGTGTCGAATCCAAGAGATAAAGAACCTAACCTTGAAGTACAATAATCAGTCACAAAGGTTAACAATCACAACACATATCTCAACTCAAATATACTCTCAAACGAATAATATCCAAAACATCCAACAATATCAATCACATTATCATATTGGCAAGACGTTGTAGAATGGTTCAAGCATCACTTATGGTTAAAGATCCAACTCCCTCTAAAACATCCTCAACCCCTCTGTATGGTTTCAATCGATGCATGTTTATATTAAACTTCCTATCATCTTTGAAGCTCTAGATTTCCACCACTCCATTAGGCAGATAATCAATTACTCGATATGGCCCCGACCATTGTGATCTTTGTTTTTCTAGGAAGAGTCTTAACCGAGAGACATGAAGTGGTACAAGCATTCCCAGATGAAACTCTTCCTAACCAAGTTTCTTTCATGGATGATCTTGGTCCTCTCCTTGTAAATTCTTGTGTTCTCATAAGCTTGCAAACCGAATTCTTCCAATTCGTTCAACTAAAGACTCATCTCTTCTCATTCCTTGTCATATTCCCAATTCAACTTCTTGATAGCCCACCAAGCATGGTATTTCAGTTCCACGGGAAGATGGTAGGTCTTCCCAAATACAAATCTATATGGACCCATTCTGATGGAAGTTTTGTATGTTGTCCTATATGCCCAAAGTGCATCATTCAATTTTGTCGCCCAATCTTTTCTATAGGAGTTGACTGTTTTTTCCAGAATTTGCTTGATATGCAAGTTGCTGACTTCGACTTGACCTGAAGTTTGTGGGTGGTATGGTGTGGCTACCTTGTGTCGGACTCCATATTTCTTTATTCGGTTGCCAAAAATTCTATTACAAAAATGGTTGCCTCTGTCACTAATCATAACTCGTGGAGTCCTAAACCGAGATAAAATATTCTCTTTAATGAACTTAACCACCACATGACTGTCATTTATCCTTGTTGCAACTACTTCCATCCACTTTGATAAATAATAAACCCCTATTAAGATATAGTTGTTTCCTTTTGATAGTGGAAATGGCCCTATAAAGTCAAGCCCCATGTATCAAATATTTCCATTACAAATATCCTTATCTGAGGCGTTTCATTTCACTTCCTAATCTTATGTGCTTGCATCTATCACATGTTGCACAAAATTGATAGGCATCCCTGAAAAGTGATTCCCAAAAGAATCCTGATTGAAGCACTTTTAAGGCAGTTTTTCTTCCACTATAGTGCTTGCCACATTGCAATTCATGGCAAAATCTAAAGATGTCCCTTTGCTTAGACTCTTGTACACCTCTAAATCACCTAGTCAGGACCCTGTTTCAACAAATACGGCTCATCCCGAAAGAACTGCCTAGCCTTTGCTATAAACCGTCTCATTCCTTGTGAATCTAACTCTAGTGGGAAATCTCCATGAGACAAGTAGTTGACCAGATTGGCGTACCAAGGCTTCTCACTGTGTACTACCCACAGTTGCTCATCCAAAAAATTCCCTCTTAATGGAATCTCTTCTTCTCCTAACGTACCTTAAAGAACCAAACTGCTAAGGTGGCATGCAACCACATTCTTACACCCCTTTTTTTCTTTGATCTCCATATCAAATTCCTGTAGCAGCTTGACCCATCTAATAAACCTGAGTTTAGCATCCTTATTTTTTAACAAATATCTAAGAGTTGCATGATCTGAATACACTATCACCTTTGAACCAACTATATACTACCTGAACTTCTCCTATTTCATTTATTTCCTCCTCCATGTCAATAACTACATAATCCGTCAGGATTATTAGTTTCTCAAATCAAGACATCTTCCACTGTACCCTTCGAACTTCTTGAGTAAGAATCTACCAGCACAAGTGACATTGAAGTAGGCTTAAGATCTATGAGTCCCATCTTATGGTTGACAGAAAATGGCAAGAGATTAATACTTACCCTAGAATCTAGAATTGCTCTCTCATGTTTAATTCTCCTTATAGTGATATTGATTATGAAACTCCCTGGATCCTTCGTTTTCTGAGGTAGAGTCTTCTGAATTACTGTACTAATGTTTTTACTCAACCGTTCATGTTGCTTAAGCCTAAACCTCTCTTTGTCCTTGCTTAGTTCTTTGAAGAATTTTTCATAAGCCGACATTCTTTGAATAACGTCTAACAAAGGCAAATAAGCATTCAATTGGGATAGAGTGTCATAGATGTCTTGAAAAGATTTCTCCATCTTGAAATTCTTCAATCTCCCGAGAAAAGGTACAAGTGGTATGTACGGATTAGGTGATATGTGAAGTGTTGGTCCTAGTTCCGGTTAAATCACATCATCTTTCATTCTATTACTTACCCTATTTTTACCCTTGTCTTCTTATTGTGTACCTTTTTCTTTCTTAAACTATGCTTTCCTTGTTTCCATCACCCAATTTACGTCCGTTTCTAAGATTGTTCGGGTTGGCTTCGAAACTTGTCCTTTTATTTTTCTTTCATAATCTTTGTAGATTACTCTATATATCCTTCAATCCTTCTAATGGAGGCATCTATCTCATTCACTTTCCTTTCATTCTTCATGATATACTTGTCCAACTTCCCTTGTGTTCTTCTCTCCTACTCCCAAAATTCTCGTGATGTTTGTTCGGTTAGTTATGCAAAACTTCTAATTTGTTATTCCAGATAATTAATATCTATCTGTTCGGCATTGCCATACTTTTGGTAGTGAAAACACTCTTCATGTGGTTGTTGTGGTGCTTTCCATGTCTGTTTGATGCCTTTACTAGATGCCAAAAGCTCTTCACTAATTCGATAGTTGAATTCCACAAAGTTCTTCACCATGTTTTCCAATTAGATGGCTCTGATCCCGTAATTGTTTCGTTGATATCCGGTCCATTCCCCCACTCTTGATTGTATGAATAATCATTCACCTCATAATCTGGCCTCGAATCTTGCTAATAGTAATCCATGGGTCCTGTACACAAGAAACTCAAACACCAAAAGAAGTAAAAAGTAACGAGAGAAATCTATGCACTAATGAAAATGAAAGAAACAATAGATAAAAGAAAACTAGAAACTAAAACAACTAACTAAAGTAAAAATCTAATCACAACTACATACGCTGATCCCTAGCAGCGATGCCATTTTGTTTAAGCGAGATTTTATCATTAGAAAACGATTGTTAAACAAAATTTATAAACCTCAACTATGCACCTATAATGTATGAAACAAGTAAATATTGTAAGCTAGGGTATCATCCATAGAGATTGACATAGGCTATAATTAAATTGAAAATCTAGTGATTAAAAGGAAATAAAACTAAAATACGATAAGAGTAAAATGATACGGTTGCTGATTTGAGATAAAATAAATGCAAACTAAATCTAAATAAACTAAAATGTAACTAAGAAATGATAGGTGTGTGAATATATGATATGTGGACAAGGGAGTTGATGGATTCAATAGGTAAATAATGGGGAAAGATGAACTCAATCATTAATGAACATTAAAGTAATGTAACCAACCTAGATGTATAGTGTTGGTTGTATATCTCTCATGGGTCTCCAATCTAGACGTATATTATTGGCCACCCACAATTGATTGTTCATGAATGTACATCCATTAAATTAGGGGCAAATCTTTTTATAACATCTCTAATCTATATGTCTGGAATTGATGCTTATTCTTTCACAAGCAATCAACCTAGATGTATAGAATTGATTACCCTTTAAGATTAGATAAGAATTAAGATTATTAAACCTAGGTTTCACTTGAGGATGAACTTTTTCTTAACCCTTTCATTGAATTGAGCTAGAGGAGATTAAGTTGATGTATACCCAATCACCACTCCAATAGTTTCTCAAATAATTTAGCAAAGAGAGGGATGTACAATCTTAACCAAATCATCTTTAAAATAGAATTAAAACAATGAACGAAACATATTTGATAGATTAATATATAATAAAGAGTTCATTACAAAGCTATTATGATTTTGAGTTATGTTGGTATTATTCTACATCAAAACGATATTTACTATGTATTGTTTAGTTGTCTAGGATTCATGGTTTATCAAGCTTCAAGGAAGTTGGACAACTATTCAAGCAAAGTGCAACCTTTAAGAGGAGATAGCGTTATTACCTACAAAGGTATTTTAAGACCTCTATCCTCTTGCAAGGCTTTAAGGCACACATGCACAATTCATCCACATGTGTCCCTGCATCATTGTGCTCATTTTGTATAAATCATTCACACACTTAATATTGAATGCTCATGTGTTAGTGCTAAATTTACTAGTTGTGTAGATTGCATGTTTGTGGACTTTGTCCAAGTGATAGCATTCTTGTATGTTATGTGTTTTTATGTTTTTGTAACATGGAAATTGGACATGAATTTGGTATTACATTATTCTTTATTGAGTTTTGGTCATTTAGTTACTCATTCATTTGATTTTGAGTTTCGAGTCAAGAGTTATGAAACTTTTCAGTCACGTTGCATACATTTTCTTCGTCTTCATGTATCGAGTCGAATTCATAATTTCTGGTCAAATTTTCAAAGACTTCTATGTGTGTGAGAGAGTCAGTTTTTAATCTATAAATTAATTCGAATTAAAAGTTTGGAGGTCGGAGAACGATCGACGAACTCAAAGGTGCGCGAGGGAGAAAGCTAGTAGCCGAAGGCCACCAAGTCACTCCTCTCCGAGATGGCGCATGCCCATCTCGGGAAGGACCTCTTTCTTCCTCTGAGATGCCCACATGCCATCTCAAGGATGGGAGGTGGATTGGGGTAACTTGGACTTTCAACATTTCTCTTTTGATTTCCTATAAATACCTCTTTCACTTTCATTTTCGTTTTTGAAGAAGATTGAGTGCAGAAAATTTCCAGATTTTTCTCTCAAATTTGAATCACCATATCTCTCTCATTTCTTTTCAAATTTGAGTGATTCAAGTCGGAAAGGTTTAATCTTGAGGTCCTCTCTCATCTACAAGCAACCTTGAAGTCTTTTGATCAAGTATTTTGGTGGTTCTACACCAGTTTCTTGACTGTACACAAATTAATAAGTTAGTTGATTATCATTTGTGATTTGCACTTTTAAATGATCAATTACCTTGGGCCTCCTTCCTACTTTGTGTCTGTGACTTAAACATATGTTGATGAGTGATAGAGATTCAATTAGAAGCTAGTTGTGCTTAATTAGAAACTTGAATGTGGGTTAGGTCTTGTTAAAACCTATGTTTTCCCATGATTGTGAGTTGTATTGTGCTAGCTTTTTATCTAGGGTTATTTGTTCTTTGATTGATTTTACTTTCATGATTAATAGTCTTATCATACGCTAAAAATCACTTGTTGAATATATCTAGAATTAGCACATTTGATTTCATATTTAGAGCTAATTATGTTTTAATTGATTTATTTACAAATACATGCTCTGAATAATTGCTAGAATATTCATTGATCATATCTTGTGTTTCTAGCATGTTTTTATTCTAAAGTCTTGGATATGTACTTCAGGATCATGTTTATTTCAAACTTTAGTAACATAAATAAAATCTAGGCTTAAAGTGTGTTTTTAGAAATTGGCCTGCTCTATGTTTTTCTTCATGTATAAGATCTAAACAATCTTGATTTGTTAACTTTGTTGTCCATGTTTGCATCTTCATGAAGTGTATCTAATCCATACATTTCATATCTGAAAATACAAATACGGTTAAATACTCAAGGCTAACCTAGGGGGGGGTGAATAGGTTAGACACCTTTTTCGACTCCCCTAGAAACAAACAAAAGTTTGTCCCTCTAGATTACTTGTATCACAATATATATATAAATTAAAGACACTTAATCAGTATATAAACAAGTAAAGATTGATACAAACAAGTATTGGTAACACATACACAATCTATATCATAGAAAGGAAGTCAACTTACATAAAGAGTTCTATCCTTAGTATTCAAATAACAAATACAAATACAAGAGAGATAGGGATAGAGAAAAGTTGACACAAGATATAACGTGGTAAACCTTCGAAGAGGAAACATCCACGGGTTGGCAATCACCGGCAAACAAAATCCACTAGTAGATAAGACAAGTACAATCTCTCAAGTGATCCTTTCACCTAGAAACTACCCTCCTATCCTACTCATGAAGATGTCGCCCTCATGCTCAACAATAAGAGGCCTCACATCTCTTGTCAAGACTTCCTTGCTTACCTTACCGAATCCTCACGACCCAAGGCAAGACTTCTTGCTCAACTATCCGAGTCCTCCCGACTCTAGTCAAGACTTCTTCGCTCACCCTTTTCGGATCCTCATGACCCTAGGCTAGACTTCTTGCTTGACTATCCGAGTCCTCTTGACTCTAGCCAAGACTTCCTTTCTTGATAATCCAAGGTCTCACACCTCTTGCCAAGACTTACTTGCTCAACAACATAGGTCTCACACCTATTGTCAAGACTTCCTTCTTACAAGGCATCTAGGTGATCATGAATCCAAAACGCAAATAAGCACGCAACATAGAATGTTATGATCAACACATCCTATGAAAACTACTAGATATGAGCATGAATGCACAAAACAAATGTAGCCTAGTCAATCATGCATGTTCAAATCATCTAGATCATGTAAGATATGTTTGACATTAATTACAACCTAGATACATGTATAGATCTAAAATTTGAATCACATGATATGTTAAACTAACACATAATCAATTTAAAATCACATAAACCACAAACATGCTAAAATCATATGACAAAGTCATTTAGATTAAAGTTAAAGTTCTAGAGTATATTCCTATACATAGATTCAACAAAACACTTGAATAGCTCAAAAGAAGATAAGCACATGTATTAATGTGAGAATTCGGCCAAGAGTGCCTAATACATGTTAGGAACTATTTTTTCCAAAATCAATCAACCAAAGATCATCAAATAGTCCTAGAATTAAAGCTAGCACAATACAATCCCAAACATGTGAAAACAAAGGCAAAATAAAAACCTAACTCAACATGTAAGATTTCAATTGAAACTCAACCTATCTTTAAAAGAGTTCAAAATTCAAATTAAAACACTCACAAATCACATATATATGTTGAATAAGAAAACCCAAGGTAATTGACCAAGTTTTAAGAGAAAACTTTGAGAGAAAATCAATACCTTAGTTGATTTAGGTGCAGTCCCATTTTTGTGCATTTAGACTCCAAAAACAGCAATAAAACTCACTCAAACCTTCAGAGAAAAGATGGAGGATGAATAGGCAAACACTCTCAACTTTGAATCACTCAAATCGGAGTTCAAATGAAGAATTTATGGTGTTTGGAAGGTGAGAAAATGTAGAAAGAAAACTTTTCCACTCAATTTAAAATTTGTTCTTAGAATGAAATGTGGGAGGGAAGGAGAATATAAAGAAGAGGGAAAGAATAAAGAAAAATACCAAAAATGCCCTCCTTTGTTATTACTTCCCCAAGATGGCACGTGGGTGTCGAGGGGCAGCAAGGAGTTGCAGCCGAGATGGCCACACGCCATCTCGTGCTTGCACCAATGCATGGCCCTTTGCCATGGTGCAACTCCCTTGCACTCCTCACGCGTTATTCGACTGTTCTCCTGCCTTCGAATTTGGAATTTGAATCCATTTACAGACTACAAACCGTAACTCTCTCACAAACATGGAAATATAAGATACTCAACCCAGAAAATAATAATTTGACTCAATATACGAAGACGAAGACAATGTGTGCAACATGAGTTGAAAGTGTAGTATATTTTGACTTAGAACTTGAAATCAATAGTATGAGTAACCAAAATGACCGGAACTCAATCAAGAATGTTTTAAGACTAAAATCAAGTTCAATACCCATGTTATACAAACATATATACAAACAAACACAATTCACACTAGAATGCAAACTACATAGAGATAGTCTCCAATCATGCATTTTCCAAAACACATGTTATTTCCATACCAATGCATGAGCATTCATCTTCAAGTGTGTGAATGTGTTATACAAGGTGCACAATGATGCAGGGATACATATGAATGAATTGTATGTGTGTGCTTATAATGGTGCATAATGATGCAGGGACACAAATGTATGAATTGTGTGTGTGTGTGCCTAAGCCTTGTAAGAGAATGATAAGATCTTAGTATACCTTTGTAGAACCATATTGCATCCTTTCTCTTTGAAGAATTTCAACTTGTTTGACTTGTTGTTCATTCTTCTTTGAAGCTTGAATCATCATGAATCTAAACAACTAAATCATTACAAGTAAACATCATTTTGATATGGAATTAGCACAAATATGAACATTTAAGTTCGGCCTCGCAAGGGCGCAAGTCACAAAGACTAGCACAACGACAAGCAAGGGATCGTTCCACAAAGAGGTGGGATTCACCGATCGTCTCTAGTTCTAGCTATTATTACAACACTGCAAGCGGACTCGTGTGTTGCATGTGCATAAAAGTGAATAAGAATATAACTAAATAACTTATATAAATGATATATACAATGATAGATGGAAAAGAGATATGCATGAAATGTGGTTACATTAGAGAAACAACTCAACCGTGACAATCCTCCAAATTACGTTCTAGACTCATCTAATCCTCAAATGTGCAAGTATACATAGGCTCGTATCCCCTTAATTAATCTCTAATCTCTCTCGATGTCTTAGAGATAGTATCTATATATACCCGAAATCTCTCTCGAGCAATCCGGACAATATATATGAACCCATTAAGCACGTGGAATACAAATCGAACCCTATACGCTAGCCTAGTGGTTCTAGCACTTTCTAGTCAGGCATAGTGAATGTTTATCTAAGCATTGTCAAATGTGTCTCCTCTCGGTACATATCATCTAACCATGGATCAATTAAAAAGTGATCAATTAAGCAAAGGCTTTAAGCACTCAAAACATCTGTATAACAACACAAGCACAAGAAAAATGTCGGTGGTCTTTACTTCTATGTCAAGGATTCGGTTTAGTCAACTCCCTAGGATGGCTAAACATGGGAAACAAGTTTATCTAACAACTATATGCAACAATGTGATTGTTATATGATTAAGAACATTCAACTTAGGTTAAAGGTTCATCCTCTTGATTAGGCAATTTTCCCATAATAAATTCATCACCCAATCCTGTCACATGGATGGATAATCGTGTCTTAATACAAAGACCCATTAAGAACAAGGATATGAACCAAGGTCAATTTAGCAACTAAAAGCCTAAACTGAAACCTTTTCTACTCTTTGGGGCTAAAATCCATATTAGTCAAATTACTTAATACATGGAATTTCAAGTCATCCATCAATCAATCAACAATCATGGGTGTCTAATTTCTACTCTAAATTACAACTACTCCTAAACCCAATCATGGACACATATTGATTTCTAACAATTCATACACATACATATCATATTAAGAGCATAAAAACACATATATCAAAGAGCAAAACAAAACCCAAATAAATTTAAGAAAAATCAATACATTTATTACACAAGTGTAGGTTTACAATATCCCCAAATTGGTGGAATACATCAAAGAATACAAGAAATACAAAGAAATGAGTAAATAAGAGCAAAACCTTTAAGACAAGTCCTACAAAGATGCTCCTAGCCTTCCTAGCTCGGTTTTGGCTTCTAATTCCTTTGTAATCTACTCTAAGATGGATGGAGGAAATGTATAGTGGTGAGGTGGAGGTGTATGGTGAGCTTCCATGGAGGAAAAACATCAATGGGAGAAAGAGATGAAAGAAGATGAAGAAAATGGAAGAGAGAAGAGAAGAGAAGAGGTGTGAGAGGGGAAAAGAGGGGAAGAGAGGTCTCAAGAATGAGGAGAAAAGTGGGTATTTATAGTGTGGGAGGTTAGGGCAAGACTTTTGGTTGAAAAGACAAGAATACCCTTTTAAAAATGGCTGAAAAATGCATTTCTGTCAAGATATGCAGTACGATGTGCTATACGCATCAACACCGCGAACCGCACATCACTTTTTGGAGGTTACCGCCCTTCTACGCGGTACAAAACGCAGTTTGCAAATTGGTCTCATACGGTTGCGTACAACACCTCTGCTCACCATTACGAAAATGGTCATAACTTTCTCTACAAACCTCGGAATCGCAATCTGTAAAGCGCGTTGGAAAGAGGACCTCTGGAGCGTTCCGAAAGGTGGTTATAGGTGACGTAGTTCGATTGGAGAGGAGAGATATGACCTTCCAAAGCAGGGTGTCTGCATAAGCTATTCCAAATTCTGCCCTTTAACCTCCAAAACACTTCAATTAAGCTTAAAATACCTTCCATAGGGAACATGTACCTACACAAGGCTCATAAACACATTAAATACAAAAATATACTAGAAAACAAGAACAAAAGTGAGGTAATGGGGACCTCAAATAGTTATATAAATAATTCTGATCATATATCCCCAAGGTTTATAGGTGGATTAGTCACTAAGGCATACACTATTTTGATCTTGTCTTTATTTAACTAGGTTGAATTCGAAGATCCAATAATGTTAGTGCAAATGAATAGATGCCAAAATGCACTAGCCTTAGTTTACTCATGTTGACTAATATATGCTCTACCTTTCCACTCAAAAGAAGCATCGTTACAAAGAGTTCTACCCATCATATTAAGATTCTCAATGACATCTACATTTAGAAAATTCAAATCTGTATCATTAGATAGAACAAGAAACTTGTTAATGTTTTCCAGGTTAACTCTAAACAGAACACCCCTAATCTCCATCAAACCATCCAATAAGGTGGCACTTTCTCTATATTCAAGATAAAACTCTCTAACAAGAGTATCATTCACAATTCCTAACATGCTCACCCAAGATTCCCAAATTCTATCCTTAATGCACTTAAGAATATAAAATTCTTTACACTTACCTAAGTTAATGCCTCTCCCTTGAAATATCTTCTTAGTTTCAAAGATCCCTAAATCTTTTATCGTTGAAGCTTTGGATCCTTTTGAGGTAGACTTGGCTTTCACAACGAGATTCAATTGAATTCCATTCCAGTAACCTTAGTTCTTCCCATTTGTTCTTGTGTTATAAGATGCTATATACATACAACAAAAGTGAGTGAAAGACAAAACAAGCATATTAGTCACAAATATATAAAAACAAAGACATATGACTTAAGAATGAATCATCATGCAAGACAAGGATAATGAGTAATGTCTTACAAGTACCATTAAGTCAAAATATGCCAACATTTAACAAAATGAAGCATGTGAACATATTATAAAAGAGAACAATGTCTAGCATACAATGCTCCCCATTGATAAATGCTATAACTAAAATCAATGATAGCATAAAGTTCACAAAGATGTTCACACAATCACACATTCAAGCAATTTGATGAAATATCAACAAAATAAGCTTCATATGCTAAGAGAGATACACAAAGATTTTTCAAGTTCTCCCATAATTCTTCAACAAGTGCTAAAATATCATCATACTCATAAACAAAGTGTGTGTGTGAGAGATATGCTTCAAATATATATCAAGAAGTAGTTTGATAATCAACATGCAAACAATTTCTAACAACTATTCATCTTAAGCTTTTTCCATAAAAAGTTAAACCGATTATCATCCGAAATTTTTGCTTTTAAGAGAATAGATTTCAACATATGAGCGTGTGTGTGCATGTGGCTCGTCATCCCATTTCTGTTTTTTTAACCCGAGCTCATTTGATTTTCAACTATACTCCTTTTTAAGCCTTTCTCATTTTCTTTTATGGCATTGAATCAAAGATTTTTTTTTTTATAATTCCATTTGAACACTTCTTTGATTTTTTCCTTTTTTTTTACATAAACAAAAATTCACTTCATGACGGCTTTCAATCATCACAATGGTGTAGCTCTTTCCAACATTGGATAGCTTTCACAACCAATGTGTGTAGCCTTTTTCATGAAGGTGCTCGTTGAGTTCTATGTATTTGCCGAAGCAAAATGGATACTAACCATAGGCCATTTTAAATGTACTTAAGCACAAAAACTTCAAGGTGTATCCAATGTTTACATATTAGTAAACTCAATCTACTAGCAAAGCATATAAGAGAATCAAGGTGCAATTTTAGAAAACTAAGATTTTATGGCTCATAAGCACATGATCTAAAAGCAATAAGTAAAGACTTATTCAAGATCATTACTCTCTAATGAGTAGCTTTCAAAGAATATGAAGCTCATATTTTCAAAAGTAATGCCACTCAATATACTAGACACAAACAATCATCAAAGTTAAGATCAATGTGAACAATATAACTATTAGATCCTAAAATAGCAAATGTCAATGAGAACCTTATGTATGCTATACAAAATTCTCTAATATGACATGCTATGAGATGTATATCAAAAATTGAGTCAAAAGATGAATATCTAAGAGAACATGCATTAGAGTATAGAAATACCTTTTTGCACATTATATTCACCAAATATCATACTTCTGCCCTTTTTATGAGCACTCTTGCCTTGAATGTCCTCATGACACCAAGTTGACGATGTTTCACAACAAGAGTATAAAAAGCATAATATCTCAACTCAATCAACACATATATCAAAAGAACTTCTCTAAAGTTAATCAACAAATTTTGACCATCATAACAAACATGATGTGAGATAACCAAGTTCATATAAATACATAGAGTATTCAAAGCTATCAAGCAAGAATTCTCAACACAATTGATATATTGCCTTAAAGCTATCAAACATGTGCTTATTATATTAGTGATAAGAGAACTCACCCTTGAATCACTTGTTCTAAGGTGTACCTACACAAACATTTTCAATATCATCCTTGAGAACAATGTTAAATCTAGAGTAAAGTCCTTCAATGACTTGATTAACAAGAATATCATTAACACACTCTTCCTTAACATTTTCAGCACAATCTTTGTCAAGTTGAACAAGATTAGAATTCTTTCTACTCCATAACTTCTTCTTATGCTTAGAAATATTATCATGTTTCTCAACTTTCAAGACCTTAGCATGTTCAAGTTGAAGTTTAATCTCCTTATCTCTAGATTCATTTCCTAATTTGCATTTTTCTATATATTTATAACACCTATGCTTAATGTGACCTATTGTGTTGCAATAATGGCAAATTGGAATAAAAGATGAGATTGTACCTTTTGGAGTTGAACTAGCTTCACTAGGAGTTTGCAAAGATACCTTGTTCACTAACTTCTTCTTAGCTTTTGATCTTCTCTTCTTGTGTGGTTTCTTATCAATCACGACTTCATCCAAGTGAGTAGGAAGTGGTGCTTTCAAGGGCTCCTCTTCAACTACCAAGTCATTTTCACCACTATGTGAGTTAACAAGATTCCTAAGACTAGACACACTTACCGAATCATTCACTAAGTCCTTGATGGCCTCCTTAGCCGTGTCTATCTCTTCTACTAATTCTTGTTCTCTCTTTTTCAAAGAAGATATCACATTATCCTTCTCAAGGTTTATCTTTTCAAGTTAAACTTCTTCATAATATCACCTTTCGCACCAAGAAGTCTACGAGTGACAATCACA
This sequence comes from Dipteronia dyeriana, assembly GCA_032871835.1. Lineage (NCBI taxonomy): Eukaryota > Viridiplantae > Streptophyta > Magnoliopsida > Sapindales > Sapindaceae > Dipteronia > Dipteronia dyeriana. Next base: position 107,349,665 of record CM065300.1, on the reverse strand, counting down.
AACTCATCTAGTTGTTTCTTGATCAAATCATCCTTCTCAACTACCTCTCTTTAAGCATTATCTCTAGCTTCTTCAAGCTTTTCTATCTTTTCCAATAACTCAAGATTAGTAGGAATGAAACTAGAGCTTCCATGATGATTTGCATCAAAGTTCTTTTTCAAAGATATTGTACCATCAACATCTAGTGGAGAATGAGAAGCCGTTAGAGCTACAAAGTTGCTCACCAACTCTTCATCACTTGAAGACTCACTACTAGAGCTCTCATTATCACTAGAATTATCATCACTCCAAGTAGCCGCTAACACTTTGCCTTTCTTGTCTTTCTTAGATGGCTTCTTGGTGCACTCACTAGCAAAGTGACAGAAACTATGACAATTATAGCATTGAACATCTTTCTTGTTCATGGCTTGACTATTCTTCTTATTCCTTGGAGATGATGTTCTCTTAACTCCCTTTTCCTTAGAAGATTTGCCTTTAGGCTTGGAATTCTTCTTTAGAAACTTCATGAACCTTCTAACCAAAAGAGCCATATCTTCATTTTCATAATCACTCTCTTCCTCTATAGCATTAAGAGCGATTCCCTTAATCTTAATCTTTGGCTTCAAGTGCATCTCATAAGTTTGGAGAGACCCAAGCAACTCATCAATGTTCATATTATCAACATCATTGCTTTCCTCAATGGCCATCACCTTTGATTTGAATCTTTTAGGAAGAGACCTAAAAGTTTTCCAATTTAAACGCTCTTTTAAGTTAGGTACTCCAAGTGCTTGACATTGGTTAGCAATGTTAAGAAGCCGAAATTGGAAGTCTTTAAACTTTTCTTCTTCACGCATACTTAAACCTTCAAATTGTGATGCCAACATTTGAAGTCTCGATTTCTTCACCACTAAGGTTCCTTCATTAGTAACTTGGAGAGTATCACAAGCTTCCTTTACGGATTCAAGATTTTGAATGTAGGAGAATTCATGCCCATCAACTCCTCTAAAGATGGCATTCATAGCACGATGGTGCCATTTGGCAACCTCAAACTCATTCGTTGTCCATTCACTCATTGGCCTGAGTATCATGGTTCCATCCTCTTAAACCTTGGTAAGAGGACTATAACCTTCTTCCACTACCATCCAAGCCCTTTCATCAATTGAGTAGATGTAGGCTTTCATCCTCAACTTCCAATACCCATAGTTTGTGCCTCGTAGAAATGGTGGCATAGTATTTGAGGCTCCTTCCGCCATTACATCATCTTGTAAACCCTTTACTTCAAAATCTTTGCAAAAACCGTGAATGTATCACCTGGACTCTCACTAAGTACAATCTAGTGTCCTGCTCTGATACCAATTGAAAATACAAACACGGTTAAATGCTCAAGGCTAACCTAGAGGGGGGGGGGGGGGGGTGAATAGGTGAGACACCTTTTTCGACTCCCTTAGAAACAAGAAAAAGTTTGTCCCTCTAGATTGCTTGTATCTTAATATATATATCAATAAAAGACACTTAATCAATATATAAACCAGTAAAGTGTGATACAAACAAGTAATGGTAACACATACACAATCTATTGTAGGGAAAAACGGGTTCAAAATGCAACGGAAGCGTGATAAAAACGATAATTAGGGTTTGCGTATAAATAAAAAAGTTTCCCATTTATGCAACGAGAACCTTAACCCTAGATTAATTGACTTATATAAAAAGTGTCGTACCTTTTTCTCATGATGATTGAACAAGCATTGAATTGATTTCGCAAGATCTTCCAATCCAATCACGAAAGTGAATCACCTAGAAGTGTGGGCTCCCTTTCTTTAAATTGTATACCTAAGGATGGAAACAAACAAAATCTATTTAGTTATTAGTTATAAATATCCTCCAAGAGAAAAATCAAGAACGTTCGGCCACTTGTGAATTATCAATCAATTTGATTAAAACTCGTGTGAACCTTGAATCGATGTTGTACACAAAACCCTTTTGCTGTAAAGGATACTTGTGTACTATCGAAAACAAAAATGTTCACTTTTTCTCTTTTCTCCTTGGGTGAATTTCACACCCTTTTTCTATGAATTGATAGAATTTTGTCTAGAGCAAAAACAAAATTTTCTCCCTCAAAATTTTCTCTTGAAAATTACCTAGGCATGGCTGAAATTTTCATCATAGAATTCTTAGGGCTGACCGAAAATCACACACACATATATATAGGATCATAAATCCTTTCCTAAGAAGGATTTACTTGGTTGGCAAGAATCCTTTCCTTAGGTGGATTTATTTGGTAGTTAAGAATCCTTATCTAAAAGGAAATCTAACTTCTCCTATATCCATATGGGCTGGCCGAATTTATCATTGATATAGATTAGGAGAGTTTATTCTTTTCCTAAGAAGGATTACTTGGTAGTTAAGAATCATTTCCTTAGATAGATTTACTCGGTGGTTAAGAATCCTTTTCAAAAACAAATTCTATCCTAACACCAAGACTCCTAATCCAACTCAAAAGTGTATTTGTAACCATATTAAAGACCTCCTAATTTGATTAGATAAAAAATTCCTTTTATTTATCTACTTGTCAAATATAGTCTTTAACATTAACTATACTACTTACAATAGTATAGTAGGAGACCATCTCCTATTAGGAAAAAGATTTTGACTTTTAATTAAATAATTAATTAATCAATAAATTAATTAATTTAAATTTAATTAAATAATAAAATAAAAATAATATATTTAAGCTATTCACAATAGCCTTTGCCGCCCATACCAAATATAAGGGTCATATATTATGTTTCTCTTTTTATTAAATCCATTCGATCATAATAAAAAGTCCACATGTGAACTAGACCTATTCTTACAAAAAGAAACAAGTTCTCATGCCTTAATACAATTCTAGATGGACCCCTAAATAGGTCCGGTATAATATATCAAGTAATCAATGCAAGTTCATGTGGATTGGGGATCTTGGCGGGCTATCTAAATTTAAGCTCCAATAGACACAACCCAATCACAATCAATAAATGATTCGCTTAGGTCTGATCTATTTAATTTTAGTTCATTCCACTAAAGAAATAAAATTGAACTCTTAAATAAAGATAGAACAAGTTGATGTTTACTCATTCATACCCTAAACAACCTTATTGGAGAAAATGTATCCTCGTGAAAAATACCAATAATCGCCAAGAGCTCATAGACCGCCTATAGCTCTCAAACTTACCATATTTACTCATATGACAATATTTTGAACATGGATATTTTGACTTGTTTAGAAGCCATATTTCAGTAGACACTATTGAAAACTTAATGTTAAGATTTAATATCCAATACCTCAAAACATCCATATGATGGCATTCTACTCTCATTCAATAAATGAAGCCACGATGTCCATATCTATAAATGAAGTCCTCTATCGATTAACAAATGAATACCTCCAAACTATCGAGGATAGACTATGCTATATAATCATACTCATTGATAGCTCAAATGATAACACTTGCAACCGTAAGTCCATCATTTATCTCAGGATTGAGATAGACTCTCCGATTGTCTTCAAATGAAAACTTTTATCCATTGACGGTTCCAGATAAAGTATTTCTTTTTGATCCTATTCAATGCACCCGGTTTACTAGATTCTTTTTCCCAAAGACACCACACTTTGATGATTTTAGACTTATCAAAACACATTTGATCCCACTCAAATGCTAGCAAAAGAATCTACAACTTTGACAAGATAAAGACGTCCAACCTTCTATCTTAAGTTTTGAATATTATTCAAGACTAACTAAAGAATTGTGTCTACCTCATACATATCTAGATGTATGAACAATTCTTTTTTCTCATAGTCTTTTGACTTTATGATTATTTACTTTTGACAATTATAATAATTAAGCAATAAATGTTATAAGATTTGTTAAACTAGAAATCACTTTATTCATATGAAAAGATTGTTAATTACAATATTACACTCTTGCTATCGAGCATAATCCTAACAATCTCCCACTTGCTCTATAGCAAATGTGTCATATCTCTCATCCCCATGTTCTCTAGATGCCCATTAAAACTCCTTTGAGGAAAAGCCTTTGTAAAAGGATCTGCTAGATTTTCTGCTGAAGCGATTTTGGTAATCATCATGTCACCCCTATGCACAATTTCCCTTAGAAGATGGTACTTTCTTTCAATGTGTTTCCCTCTCTTATGACTTCTTGGTTCTCTTGAATTAGCCACTGCTCCACTATTGTCACAATAGATAGTGATCTGCTCATTCGCATCAGGAACCACTTCCAAGTCAATCAGGAATTGGCAGAGCCAGACAGCCTCTTTAGCATCCTCGTATGCGGCTACATACTCGGCTTCCATGGTGGAATCAATAATACAAGATTGGTTGATACTCTTCCATATGACTGCCCCTCCTCCAATAGTAAATAGAGATCCTGATGTTGATCTTTAGGAGTCAGAATCTGACTGAAAATCAGAATCTGTATACCCAACGGGAATTAAATCCCCTCCAAAGTATACAAGTATATAATCTCTCGTTCTCCTAAGATACTTGAAAAAATGCTTGACTGCCATCCAGTGATCAGGACCAGGCTTCGATTGAAACCTGCTAACTATGCCCACAACAAAACAAATATCTGGTCTAGTGCAGAGCATTGCATACATGATACTTTCAACTGCCGATGCATATGGAACCTTACTCATGAATTGCTCTTCATGCTCACTCTTAGGAACTTGTTCCTTAGAAAGTTTGATTACATGTCTGAAAGTCAACATACCTTTCTTGGAATCTTGCATGGAAAACCTATACAATATATTATCTATGTATGAAGCTTGGGATAATGCAATCGTTCTATTCTTTCTATCCCTTATGACTTGGATACCAAGAATATAACTTGCTTCTCCTAAGTCCATCATATCAAATTGTTTTGCTAACAATTCTTTTATTGATGTCAATACACCTACATCGTTTCTGATGAGTAGTATATCATCAACGTAAAGAACTAGGAAAACCAACTTGTCGCCTTTAATCCTTTTGTATACACAAGGTTAATCCAGGTTTTGAATACATCCAAAACCTTTTACGTCTTGATCGAACCTTATGTTCTAGGATCTGGATGCTTGCTTCAATCCATATATGGATCTTTGCAACTTGCATACCCTTTCTTCTTGGCCCTTTTCAATTAATCCTTCTGGTTGCATCATATAGATGTTTTCGTCAAGACTTCCATTAAGGAAAGCTGTCTTGACGTCCATTTGCCAAATCTCTAGGTCTAGAGGTGCCGCAATGGATAAGAGTATCCGAATGGATTTAAGCATGGCCATAGGAGAGAAGGTTTCTTCATAATCGATACCTTCCTTCTGTGAATAACCCTTAGCTACCAATCTAGCTTTAAAGGTTTCCACCTTACAATCCATTCCTCTTTTCTTCTTGTATACCCACTTGCACTCGATGAGTTTTATCCCTTCAGGCAAGTCTACAAGAGACCAGACTTTGTTTTTGAACATAGATTCAATTTCGGATTGCATTGCTATTTGCCAATGGTGACAACCAATATCTTCCATTGCTTCCTTATACGTATAGGGATCATCATCGTCCGGAAGATTCTCTACAGATTCTTCTAGACCGATGTATCTCTCGGGTTGTCTAACAACCCTCCCACTACGATGAGGTATGGTAGATTGTTGATCTTGTATTGGTACAGAACTTACAATTGGGCTTGGTTACGAAACCTTTTGTGGAATTGTATCTCCTAAAAGCTCATTTAGGACAATTCTACTTTTAGGCACAAAATTATTCATATAGTCATCTTCTAGAAATTTGCATTTGCCGAAACAAATACTTTAAGATCTGAAGGGCTATAAAAATAATATCCTTTTGTTCCTTTTGGATACCCTACAAATATGCATGTTTCTGAACGGAACTCCATCTTTTCTGTCTTTCCTTTTAACATGTGCGCAGGACATCCAAATATCCTAAACTGTTGTAAACTAGGCTTTTGCCTGGTCCACAACTAATGCGGTGTTTTAGGAACCGACTTAGATGGTACATCGTTTAGAATATACATGGCAGTTTGTAAAGCATATCCCCAAAAAGAACTAGGGAGCATTGAATAACTCAACATAGACCTAACCATATCCAAAAGAGTTATATTTCTCCTTTCTGCCACCCCATTTTGTTGAGGTGTACCTGGTGCAGAAAACTAAGAAATTATTCCATTATCAGTAAGATATTGTTGAAACTCACCAGATAGATATTCTCCACCACGATCGGACCTCAAGATTTTTATGCGTTTCTCAAGCTGATTTTCTACTTCAGCTTTAAATGCTTTGAACATATCAAAAGAATTTGACATATGTCTAATGAGATACACATAGCCAAATCTTGAGTGATCATCCATGAAAGTGATGAAGTACTCATATCCACCTCTAGCTTGAATGCTCATAGGTCTACACACATCAGTGTGTATCAATCCTAAACATTCAATGGCTCTTACGCCTTTGGTCGTAAACGACTAAATGACCTTTTGGCCATTTTACCTTTCAAACAAGATTCACAAGTTGGTAGATCATCAACCTTTAAGTCACTTAATGGTCAATCTTTTAATCCTATTAAGGTTGATACAACCTTAGCGCAAATGCCATAGGTAAGTTTCATCTTTTGATAATTTTACTCTTTTATGATTAGGTTCTGTTGATTCCGTGTCTAACAAGTGAGAGATATTTCCATGCAAATAGAATAAACCGTTTTCCAATGTACCTTTGCAAATAATTTTGTCATTCTTACTAATAATAAAAGTTTTATTAAAAGTAACCGAATAACCAAATTTTTTTAAACAAGAAACTGAAATTAAATTCCTCGTGAATTGAGGTACATAGTAAACATCTATTAAATCTAAATGCCTATAAGAATCTAAACTAATTCTAATATCTCCCACTAAATTAGCAGACACCAACGCTCCATTGCCTAAACGCAAGTTGAATTCGTTCTTATTAAGCCTTATCCTTTCCTTGAACCCTGTAAGGAAAAACAAACATGATTAGTGGCTCCGGAGTCTATGATCCAAGAATCTATAAAATCTGCCAAAAAACATGTTTCAAGATAATTAATATTACCTTTTTCCTTTTTGTCTTGAGACTTTGGGAAATTTCTTTTCCAATGTCCCTTTTCACCAAGGAAACACTTTCCTTTGATCTTGGTTACTTTCTTTGTCTCCTTCTTTGTAGGTCCTAGTTGCTTTTTCTTCTGTTATTTCTTGACCTTCTTACGGGTCTTAACAACAGCAACTTTACCTACGGTATGAATCTCTTGAACCTTGCCTTTCACAAGGATCTTTTCCGCGCTTTGAACATCCTGCATTAGGCATTGCAAGGTGTATTCCTTATTATTCAAGGTATAATCCAACTTGAATTGATCAAAGGAATCTGACAGTGAGTTGACAATCATGTCAATTTTGGTATCACCATCTATCTTAGCATCATTCAGTTCAGCAATGTTGAGATGTGCTATGACTTTGATGATGTGATCTTTCACACCCTGTCCAGGTTTCATCCTAAGATTCATAAAAGAAATCTTCGTCTCTCTCTCTTAGTCATCCTAGACCTCATAGCAAACATCTCTTCTAGAGATATCATTATATCGGTAGCAGTCTCCATTCCTAAATGTTGCTGTTGCAACACATCGGAGATGATTGCCATAATGTAACGTACATTTAGCCATCTCATCTGAAGACTTCCACTACTGATACTCATCGCTTTGCTTCCTGAGTTAGATTCATTAGTTTGGTGGTTAAGGAATATACAGAATTAACTTATACTTATCAGTTTGCAACAACAACCCAATATTCCTTTTTCCATGTGACATAATTATCATTATTTAAAGTATTATCTTTTAAGAATTTGATTTGGGATGGGGTCATGATTTCTTTATATTAACAAAAAATATATAAGTAAATAATCATGATAAATCACTTTTGAATATTTATCTTGAATTAAATAAAATAATTCAATCGTAAAAATTCAACGGTGATCCAACACCCATAAATGTCACGCCTCATTTAGGAGTACGCACCATATACTAGTTGGACTAGGTCCAATCTAATTGTTAACATAACAACCAACGTTTACTATTTTAGCCTTGCAATTTTATTAACAAGAACTCTCGAGAGGATATTAATAAAATTACATTAAGTGTGTTACCAAGTTATCGACCTTCAATATAATCCCTCACGAATATCCCTCCTTTGGAAGTAGATATCGTTTGGGCTAATTGTCTAGTCTATCCTTGTAAGGAAGTATCTTGCTAAATTCCATTCATGAATACCTCTTGGGAGGTTATTCATGAAACATAAAGCTCAACTAAACTTGGAGGCCGTAGGTGTTCCAAAACACCTTCTCCCACTCAATTGTTTAAGGCGTGTGATCGAATTCCAAAGAATGATTTACCAAGTTATCTAGATGACAATTTAGATACTTAAGCCATTCAATGCATGTTCATACCAAAAGAGATATGTGAGTGGCACTCATATTCTATATGACATGTTATCAAACAATGACCAACATTGCAATATTTACAAAAATATAAATAGCTACAATTTTCGTACATCCTAGAAAAACAAGTAAATTACATATATCTTGGAATACAAGAACTCCTTTCTTGGCGAACAAGTATTCACACGACCTACGTCGTTCGAACTCCCTCAGCTACCTCCCATGAGCGTGCGCACCCCTTGCCCTTACCCATGGGCATGCACATGCCACAAACCCATAAAGGGCTACCATGCGCAGCCTATGGCTACTAAAGGGATGCCGTGCGCAGCCCATGCCACAACAAACGTGGATGCGCACTCTTCGCACGCACGTTAGTTGTTACCGCTCGTACGGTCCCAAACTTGTTTCGGTTCTCCTAATTCTTCAAACCTTCGAGTCTTCGAAACATGAATGTATTACAGAAGAATTTACATAACAAAATACTGCAGGTTTTTTTTTACTACAACAACAAAAAAAAAATTATCAACTACCAAGAAGGAAATTATGGCGATAATAGACCACCCTTCTTGTTACAATTCCAAAACAAAATTATACTGAAATTCTAGGACCAAAATTGAGCAATAACAAACCACATATATATATATATATATATATATCCATACATTCAAATGTAAATATATATGCGAATACATAGAGTGCCATCTCTTTCTAAAACATGCATATAAACAATAAAAATAAAAAGATTCATGAACACATTCATCAATTAATCAAGGGTACAACCTGGCTCTGATACCAATTGTAGGGAAAAACGGGTTCAAAACGCAACGGAAGCGTGATAAAAACGAAAATTAGGGTTTGCATATATAAAAAAAAATCCCTTTTATGCAACGAGAACCTTAACCCTAGATTAATTGATGTATATAAAAAGTGTTGTACCTTTTGCTCGGGACGATTGAACAAGCGTTGAATTGATTCCACAAGATCTTCCAATCCAATCTCGAAAGTGAATCACCTAGGAGTGTGGGCTCCCTTTCTTTAAATTTTATACCTGATGATGGAAACAAACAAAATTTATTTCGTTGTTAGTTACAAATATCCTCCAAGAGAAAAATCAAGAACGTTCGGCCACTTGTGAATTATCAATCAATTTGATTGAAACTCGCGTGGACCTTGATTCGATGTTGCACACAAAACCTTTTTGATGTAAAGGATACTAGTGTACTATCGAAAACAAAAACGTTCTCTTTTTCTCATTTCTCCTTGGCCAAATTCCACACCCATTTTCTATGAGTTGATTGAATTTTGTCTAGAGCAAAAACTAATTTTTCTTCCTCAAAATTCTCGCTTGCTATGCCAAATTCTCTCTTGAAAAATACCTAGGAATGGCCGAAATTTTCATCATAGAATTCTTAGGCCTGGCCAAAAATCACACACACATATATATAGGATCATAAATCCTTTTCTAAGAAGGATTTACTTGGTTGGCAAGAATCCTTTTCTTATGTGGATTTATTTGGTAGTAAAGAATCCTTATCTAAAAGGAAATCTAACTTCTCCCATATCCATATGGGCTGGCCGAATTTATCATTGATATAGATTAGGAGAGTTTATTCTTTTCCTAAGAAGGATTACTTTGTAGTTAAGAATCTTTTCCTTAGGTAGATTTACTTGGTGGTTAAGAATCTTTTTCAAAAAGGAATTCTATCTTAACACGAAGTCTCCTAATCCAACTCAAAAGTGTATTTGTAACCTTATTAAAGACTTCCTAATTTGATTAGATAAATAATTTCTTTTATTTATCTACTTATCAAATATAGTCTTTAACATTAACTATACTACCAACAATAGTATAGTTTTAGGAGACTATCTCCAATTAGGAAAAAGATTTTGACTTTTAATTAAATAATTAAATAATCAAAAAATTAATTAATTTCCATTTAATTAAATAATAAAATAAAAATAATATATTTAAGCTATTCACAATAGCCTTTGCCGCCCATACCAAAAATAAGGGCCATATATTATTTTTCTTATTTTATTAAACCCATTGGACCTTAATAAAAAGTCCACATGTGAACTAGACCGATTCTTACAAAAAGAAACAAGTTCTCATGCCTTAATACAATTCTAGATGGACCCCTAAATTGGTCCGGTAGAATATATCAAGTGATCCATGCAAGTTCATGTGGATTGGGGATCTTGGAGGGCTATCTAAATTTAAGCTTCAATAGACACAACCCAATCACAATCAATTGATGATTCACTTAGGTCTGATCTATTTAATTTTAGTTCATTCCACTAAAGAAATAAAATTGAACTCTTAAATAAAGATAGAATAAGTGATGTTTACTCACTCATACCCTAGGCAACCTTATTGGAGAAAATGTATCCTCGTGAAGAATACCAGTAATCGCCAAGAGCTTATTGACGTCATATAGCTCTCCAAGTTACCATATTTACTCATGTGACCACATTTTGAACTTGGATATTTTGACTTGTCCAGAAGCCATGTTTCAATAGACACTGTTGAAAACTTAACGTTAAGATTTAATATCCAATACCTCAAAACATCCATATGATGGCATTCTGCTCTCATTCAAAAAATGGAGCCACAATGTCCATATCTATAAATGAAGTCCTCTATCGATTAACAAATGAATACCACCAAGCTATCGAGGATAGACTATGCTATATAATCGTACTCATTGATAGCTCAAATGATAACACTTGCAACCATAAGTCCATCATTTATCTCAGGATTGAGATAGACTCTCCGATTGTCTTCAAATGAAAACTTTTATCCATTGACGGTTCTAGATAAAGTATTTCTTCTTGATCCTATTCAATGCACCCAGTGCAGTAGATTCTTTTTACCAAAGACACCACACTTTGATGATTTTAAACTCATCATAAAACATTTGATCCCACTCAAATGCTAGCAAAAGAATCTACAACTTTGATAGAACAAAGGCGCCCAACCTTCTATCTTAAGTTGTGAATATTATTCAAGACTAGCTAAATAATTGTGTCTACTTCATATATATCTAGATGTATGAACAATTTTTCTTTTCTCATAGTCTTTTGACCTTATGATTATTTACATTTGACAATTATAATAATTAAACTATAAATGTTATAAGATTTGTTAAACTAGAAATCACTTTATTCATATGAAAAGATTGTAACTACAATATTACACTCTTGCTATCGAGCATAATCCTAACATCTATATCATAGAAAGGAAGTCAACTTACATAAAGAGTTCTATCCTTAGTATTCAAATAACAAATACAAATACAAGAGAGATAGGGATAGAGAAAAGTTGACACAAGATATAACGTGATAAACCTCCGAAGAGGAAACATCCACGGGTTAGCAACTGCCGGCAAACAAAATTCACTAGTAGATAAGACACGTACAATCTCTCAAGTGACCCCTTCACCTAGAAACTACCCTCCTATCCTACTCATGAAGATGTCGCCCTCATGCTCAACAATCCAAGGTCTCACACCTCTTGTCAAGACTTCCTCGCTCACCTTACCGGATACTCACGACCCAAGGCAAGACTTCTTGCTAAACTGTCCGAGTCCTCCCGACTCTAGTCAAGACTTCCTCGCTCACCCTTTTCAGATCCTCACGACCCTAGGCAAGACTTCTTGCTCTACTATTCGAGTCCTCCCGACTCTAGCCAATACTTCCTTGCTTGATAATCCAAGGTCTCACACCTCTTGCCAAGACTTACTTGCTCAACAATATAGGTCTCACACCTATTGTCAAGACTTCCTTCTCACAAGGCATCTAGGTGATCATGAATGCAAAAATCAAACAAGCACGCAACAAAGAATGTTATGATCAACACATCCTATGAAAAATACTAGACATGAGCATGAATGCACAAAACAAATGTAGCCTAGTCAATCACGCATGTTCAAATCATCTAGATCATGTAAGATATGTTCGACATTAATTACAACCTAGATACATGCATAGATCTAAAACTTGAATCACAAGATATGTTCAACTAACACATAATCAAGTTTAAATCACATAAACCAAAAACATGCTAAAATCATATGACAAAGTCATTTAGATTAAAGCTAAAGTTCTAGAGCATATTCCTATACATAGATTCAACAAAACCCATGAATTGCTCAAAAGAACATAAGCACATGTATTAATGTGAGAATTCGGCCAAGAGAGCCTAATACATGTGAGGAACTATTTTTTACGAAATCAATCAATCAAAGATCATCAAATAGTCCTGGAATCAAAGCTAGCACAATACAATCCCAAACATGTGAAACATAGGTAAAATCAAAACCTAACTCAACATGTAAGATTTCAATTGAAACTTAAGCCAGCTTTAAAAGAGTTCAAAACTCAAATCAAAACACTCACAATACATATATATATGTTGAAGAATAAAACCCAAGGCAATTGACCAAGTTTTAAAAGAAAACTTTGAGAGAAAATCAATACCTTAGTTGATTTAGGTGAAGTCCCATTTTTGTGTGTTTAGACTCCAAAAAAAGCAATACAACTCACTCAAACCTTCAGAGAAAAGATAGAGGATGAATAGACAAACACTCTCAACTTTGAATCACTCAAATCGGAGTTCAAATTAAGAAGTTATGGTTTTTGGAAGGTGAGAAAATGTAGAGAGAAAATTTCTGCACTCAATTTTAAATTTCTTCTTAGAATGAAATGTGAGAGGGAAGGAGAATATAAAGGAGAGGGAAAGAATGAAGCAAAATACCAAAAATGCCCTCCTTTGTTATTGCTTCCCCAAGATGGCACGTGGGCATCTTGGGGTAGCAAGGAGTTGCAGCCGAGATGGCCATGCGCCATCTCGGGCTTGCACCAATGCATGGCCTTTGGCCATGGTGCAACTCCCTTGCACTCCTCACGCATTATTCGACCGTTCTCCGGCCTCTGAACTCGGAATTCAAATCTGTTTACGGATTAAAAAATGTAACTCTCTCACGGGCATGGGCATATAAGATACTCAACCCAGAAAATAATAATTCGACTAGATATTCGATGACAAACATAATGTATGCAACATGAGTTGAAAGTGTAGTATCTTTTGACTTAAAACTTGAAATCAATAGTATTAGTAACCGAAATGACCGAAACTCAATCAAGAATGATTTAAGAATAAGATCAGGTTCAATATCCATGTTATACAAACATATATACAAATAAACATAATTCACACTAGAATGCAAACTACATAGAGATAGTCTCCAATCATGCATTTTTCAAAACATGTTATTTCCATACCAATGCATGATCATTCATCTTCAAGTGTGTGAATGTGTTAAACAAGGGGCACAATGATGTAGGGACACATATGAATGAATTGTATGTGTGTGCCTATAATGGTGCACAACGACACAGGGACACAAATGTATGAATTTTGTGTGTGTGCCTAAGCCTTGTAAGAGAAAGATAAGGTCTTAGTATACCTTTGTAGAATTATATTGCATCCTTTCTCTTTGACGACTTTGAACTTGCTTTGACTTGTTGTTCATTCTTCTTTGAAGCTTGAATCATCATAAATCTAAACAACTAAATCATTACAAGTAAACATCATTTTGATATGGAATTAATACCAACACAAACTAAAACCTAACAATATCCTCATTCATCATCATGTATGGTGTCATTTTGGATTATAAACTAAAAAAATATACTTTGTGTGTTCATTGATTATTTCTAGATTTCATAGAATGTATTGATCATATATTCTATGATGCAAGTGTTTTCTTTATTTGCATTACACTTAGATCATTTTCCTTGTAAAAGGTAGAAGTCTTGGCTAAGAGTGTGAGGCTTTGGATAGTCAAGCAAGGAGTCTTGATTAGGACATGTGGTCCGGATAATCAAGCATGGGAGACATTCTAGAGGCATGGGTGCCTTGGATAGAAAGTAGACTATTTATTAGCAGACCCAAGATCTTAAGATGCGATGGAGTCCATACATAGAGTATTTCATTTGTTGATCACTCTTGGGCAATTTCCAACTTCTTAATTATATTGGTTAGAGTGGACACCAATAGAGAGTGAGCCATTTGTTGATCACTTTTTAAGGAATTTCCACTCTACCAATAGGGATTGGGTAGATGTCGAGTCCAATATAGAGTGTATCATTTGTTGAGCACTTTTGAGGAAAGTCTTGTCCACTTGCCAATAATAAAAGTACCCGATGGTTGTATTCAACTCGTGGGTTTTTTCTCTACAAAGGTTTTACCATATAAAAACATCATGTATCAATTCTTCTTATCCCTCTCATATATTTTATATGTAAGTTAGTATCCCGTATTATAATCTTCATTTCTAGATATTATTGAAAAACAAGATCGTGGTTATGTGTGAAATGCAAGCACTTCATATCAAAGTTGTAAATATCATTTTATTTGTACATAGATTTATTTGTATATAATCATCTTTGATTATGTACTTGTGCATATTAAACAATATTGTAAATACAAGTATTCCTTGTTTTAGTACATTTATCTGTTGTATCTTTGTAAGTGTTTGAACTTTGTGTCTTGTGATATTCCATTTCAAGTTGTAAAGTTTCACATTGTAATATTCTAAGTACAACTTATGAAATTTGCTTTGCGTTGAATATATTTGTTTATAAGATACATTGTTTATTGTTAATTATTTTGTAGACTAATGGTGGTGAATTGAGTATTCATGTGTTAATTGTTTTATCATAACAATCATGTTAAATATTAATTTGTATGCTCACCAAGGCTTTGTCAAAAGTCTCGAAAGAGTTTTATAAATTAGAGTGACAACCTATTCACCCCCTCTAGGTTATTTAGTATAACCTTGTAGGTATTTTCAATTGGTATCAAAGTAGGTCACCTAAAGCAATTAGTGTGATTTGGGATATAAACGGCTATTAACTAACGATGGATAACAACATTTAGTCTATAATTGTTGTAATGGTTGTCTACCTTTGTTGATTAGAAAATTTGTGAAAAAGGTTCTTCTTGTTTTACATTTCATTTGTCTACTAAAATTTTTGTTGATAAGCTTGAAAAGAATGTTTTTGACAAAAGCAAAGAAGATAAATTTTTCCTGGAGGATGATCGATCTAGTCATGATCATTTGTCTTTACAACTCAGTGAGAAGATTGCAAGTCAAAGATCACTAACTTCAACTTGATAGCAAGAGTTCAAACTCTTAACAAGGAAGGAGATAAAGCATTAAATGAAGTTGAAGTAAAGAATAAAGTGATCAAATGTACAGAAATGAAGATGGTTAAAGATGCGCTTGTGTTAGATAGTTTATTGAGTGATTTTGCTTTTAATTTGTTTTTATTTCTTAACGGAAACCATCAAAGGCAAGGATGAGAAGCTGGTAATCATGAAGGCCAAAGAGTTTGGTAATCTTTTTTGAGATTCAAGTGACTTAAAGTTTCGAAGATGAGCAAGTGGAGTCTTCAACAACTGAAGGCAAGTCACTAAGCAGCAAAAGGATTTCAAATGCCAAGTCATCCAAGGTCAAGTGCAAAATCAAGAAAAGTAAGGAGTCTTCACCATCGATACACTCTCACCTAAGTACTAACATCTCGAAATTTATTGTGGTTTGCTACTTTTGCTATGCTGCCATAATCATATTAGACAAAGCAAACTAGGGAATGTGATGCATGCTTGTGAGATGAGAAAATCTTCTATGGACATTTCTTTCTTGATAACAATTTGAATTTTGTTTGTGATAAAGATAATCATGTGAAGAAAATTGTCGCGAAGATTTTGGTGAAAATGAGTGTTTCAATTGATCATATGCATAGTCTTTATAATATATTTGTTTATGGCAATAATGATGTGCTTAACATGAGAAATATCTTTATAGAGAAGATATTTGATAATTTATCTTCTAGATATAGTATTGTCATAAGAAATGATCGTGATGGTTTATGTGTTTGTGCACCCAAGACCTAATGGGTCAAGGATAAGTGCTCTTACCTTTAGTGTAAGTTGTACATGTGAGTTAGATTTAAGAATAGTGTCAAGTTGTTTAGTAACTTAGCTAGCTAGTTTGATTTCTCTATAACATGACATGAGCTTAGTTATCACACTTACTATGATAGTCAAAATTCATTGATTAACTTTTGAGAAGTTGAATTCTTGAAATCTATATGGTGAAGAATTTTGTTAAGACTTCTAGAGAAAGTCATTTTTATATATGGTTGAGTTTAAGTGTTTAGTCTTTATTCTCTTGGGATGACACACCAATAACTTGTTGTCATGAGGACAAACAAGCCAAGAGAGCTCATAAAAAGAGCAAAGGATTTTTATTTGTTCCAAAAGCTGCTAAGATTTTTTTATATCCTAATGCTTGCTTTCTAGCTTTCCATCTTTCAACTCTATGTTTGCATTGCATCATGTAGCATGTCATATTAGAGATGACATTTGATCTCTAAAGATCTTTTAGTGATGTGTTCACAGTGATCTTATTCATGATGCTTGAAATGCTTGTTTGAATGATAAGTGGCATGCTTTAAAAAAAATGAGCTTCATTTTCTTTGAAAGCTACTCTCTTGAGAAGTAATGATCTTAAGTAAGTCTCTTTGTATTGCTTTTAGATCATGCACTTTTAAGCCTTAAAACTTGGTTTTCAAAAGTGCACACTTTGCTTCTTTTATATGTTTAAGTTTGAGTAGTTGAGTTTGAAAATGTGTAAATTATGGATACATCTTAAAGTTTATTGCTTAGTACACGATAGATGACATATGATCAATATCCATTTTGCTTCGGCATATACATAGAACTCAATAAGCAACTTCATGAAAAAGGCTACACACCTTGGTTGTTAAGCCGCCCAATGTAGGAAAGGGTTACACCATTGTGATGAGTGAAAGCCATCATGCATTTATGTTTATGTATGTAAAATCAAATAAGCATTGAAAAAGAATCAATAAAGGAAAATCGATGATTCAAAGCCTAAAAAAAAATGGAAAAAGTCTTAAAATGAGTATAGTTGAAAATTGTGATTACTCTTGTTGACAAATAGAAATGGAAAAACGAGCCACATGCACACACACACTCACACTTATGTGTTAAAATCTATTCTTTTTAAATCAAAATTTTCCAGATGATAATCGGTTTGACCTTGATTGAATATGCTTTGGATGAATAGGTGTTGATGTGGTTTACATGTTGATATCATAATTGCTCCTTTTATATATGCTTGAAGCAAAATTCACACACAAACACACTCTCGCTTATAGAGTATTTGATATTCTAGCAATTTTAGAAGAATTATGAGGGAGATTTAAAATCTTGGTGTATCTCTCATTGTTTGTGGAGCTTATTTTGTTGGATTTCTTTAAAATTGCTTGAATGTGCGTTTGTATGGATTTTTTTGTGAACACTATTCTATCTTGATCTTAAATAGAGCACTTATCACGGGGGAGCATAGTATGCTAGACTTAGTTCTCTTTTTTGATATGTTCACATATATCAAGTTTATATTTGTTGGCATATTCTTTGGTTGACATAATGAATCTCGTAGAAGCCATTTCTATTCCTTAATTTGCATGATGATTCTGTTAACCAAAAATTCACTCGGGGTGAGGGATTTTGGTTAGCACCCTCGAGACCACTACCACGGAGGTGGCGGTCAGGGTTGGTACATTCGATACCTGGTTCGTATATTTGATAGTGAAAATGATGATGAATGACAACACAAAATACTAAGACAAGCAAGGGAAAATGACACTAATTTCTTATTGAATCATATGGTGTATACAAAAGTCGTTCAAACGCTCTTAGTCATTATTGGGTACAATGGGTGTGGTGGCTTCATGCCTGTCGACTAGCAGATAGCAACGGTGGCCATGTTTTGTTAACATAATTTAGGCTGAGGTAAAAAAAAATTTATATGTCTCTGGTTCTATTTGTTGTTGAACTCCCTTTTACTCGTGCATAGTCGAGCGTATTTATAAATAGTACAACTAGGTTAAATTTGTGACTCTCCTACCATTATTTTCTGAATCAAATCCTTCCATATCGGGCGAGATATGCCTTTTAAATGTCATTGACTTTGGCTTAATAACAGATTCAAGAATATCTTAGATTGAGATAAGTTTGTTTCCTCTTTGGACTCTATCAGTTGCCCTACATGTTTGTAGTGTTTCAATGTAATTTGGAGAGTGAAGGTGGTCATGTATATTACATTGGTGAGATACGTCATGGAGGTCACCGAATATGGCGTTCACTATTTCGAAAGGCGAGATAGATTCATGCTCTTGTCTTGATATAGGAGCTCGATCCGACCTTTCCAGATCCCTTTTGGAGCTTGAAATGACAATGTTAGCGATAACAGAGCTTCTTTGATCTTCCTCCTACATGCCGTGTTAGATTTGCTTCCTCCCTCGACGAGATGGAGCGATACTGTAGTACGACTTGATGCCTTATAGGTGTCTCTCTATGTCTGGAAAGGATGGCGGGATTCTGGGGAGTTTGTGAGGTAATTTTGACCTTGGGGAGCATGGGTCATTCTATATCGGTCTTGCCTTGGGTCCTTATTTCGATATAAGGAGATCGATTTGATCATATCGGGCTTCACCCAGGGTGTTCCTAGGGTGTGATGACTTTTCCTCGCTTCTATGGGAACCTTGGTACCATGCTAGGTAATTTCAAATTTGGATCCTGGCTAGAGAGTGGAAAATTTTCCTTCGGTCACTAGCCCAATTTGGCTATAAACAGTAGTCCCCTTTGACTTGAACACCAGTGATTGAGTTGGGGTTGGAGTAAGACTTCCCGTTTGAATTGGGAAATTTTTTCCTTCATTGTTATTACCAGAATCTTGGTGGAAATCTTCTCATTAAATGTACGAGAGAGGTAATGAGTAGAGACCAGTGCGTTTCTCAAAACAATAAGGCTGAATTACGCCACCCCCGATATTCGAGGCAATCTTCACTGAAGATTTTGCTTTCACATCACCGATGTCATAGGTTACTGCTCCATTCACCTCTATTCAAACTCGGTTGTTTCGTTGTCTTTTCCACATTTTCTTCTTTTCAAATTTCAAAATTTTTAAGGAAAAAGTCTCTCTCGTTATCTTCTTGAGAAACACTTACATCTCTTCTTTCGTCTAACTCAAAACCTTTCTCCACTGTGTTGAAAGCCAACCATGATTCTATCAACTCCATAGTAGATGGCGAGGAGATCACTAGTCTCGCTTATGGGAAATGAATGTGAAAGAGCTTTGACAACGATGACTTTTCTCCTAACCCGTAACGTCACCGGTCGATTAGAAACGTGGCTACTGGGAGTGGGTTCTCTAATAGGCCTGATGACCCTTTGAACATGGTCGATAAAGATTCTGATAGGGAACTTGGGAAAACTATGGCTGGAAAGGATCAAGTTGTGGTTGATGGTCCTCTTCTAGAGAGACTTCCTCCCTACGACTTCAGGGTCATTCTGGATTCCACAACTGACCTGAAGTCGATTAATCGTCTGAAGGCCAAGTATGGCATCCCCGACAGCGTTTCCATCTCTGCTCCCCCCAAGAATTATGATGTCTTCAACCCTTCTAAAGGCATGCTTCCAATTCAAGTCGCGATTCTTGAGAATGGGGCCAGGCTTCCCCTTCACCCTACCCTATGATGAGCTCTCAATGCCTTATAAGTAGCTCCTCTCCAGTTCACACATGGCTTCTGGAGACATCTAATCGGCTTCCTCATATTGTGGAGGAAATAGTACGAGCAGAGCAAGGTTATTAGAAAGCCTAGAGTGGAGGAGTTGGCCTATCTCTTCTAGATTGGCAGCCTATCCGGTGGCCCCAGAAGTCAATTCTACACGAAAGCCAATAAAAAAACTCAACTTTATCGTTCCTGGTGCTTCTAAGAAGAACTCTATCTGGAAGGAGGAATGGATTCTGGTGATGGATGTTAGGGAAGCTCGATCTTTGTTGGCGGACATGAGTTCAAGGTCCAGACCACTTTCAATGAAAAGCTTTTATGGGGCAGGGAGCCTCTGTACGCTGAATCTGAGGCTATCTTGAGGGCTATTATCTCTCGAAACTACTTGAACCCGAAGTTTCCTACAGCTAATTCTTTTAATCCCCGTATGGTGAATCAGCACCTGCATATCTCCGTTGTTACTCTTCGTAAGTAAAATCAGACTGAACCTCATTACTTCCTTTCATTAGCTAGCTTGGTTCTGATATCCTCATTTTTTTTAACAGTTTATGTTGGTGCTCCAACTTCCTGCGAAAGCCCAGCAAGCTTGTACCCCTCCCTCTCCCACCAGATTGACCAAGGCAGTCTCTTTGGCTACCTCGGAGAAAAGAAGGTCAACAATTCCAGCTGGGATTTTACCTACTCCTGCTCTGGCCCTATCCCAGCTTAGGTCCAAAATGGCGTTCCTCGCATCGCAGACTACCAAGGTGCAGAGCAAAGGTACCTCTGCTTCTCATGCTGTTGGTGTAATTATTTTGCTCCTTCTTTGGTTGCCCTATCTCCTGCTATCACTAGTTTTGCTGCCCCCAAGATTAACTTACCCGATGATTCTGCCCCTCCATCTACATTCCTAACTCCTTTAGCTTCGAAGTACCTCGAGGCATGTGTTGATGAGGTTACTCCTGTTCGCCGTTAACATCAACCGAGCTCTATTATGCATGACGAGGTCTTGGGCAGTTTGTTATATCCTAGCCAGGTGGTAGCCTTTCCCTGATGGCTTCAATTCCCGTAGATATCCTGATTACCAAGGCGCCTGCCCTTTTGGTCGAGGTAGCCATCATCTCTTATCTTTTCTTGTGACGGCTAGCTTGATCATTTCTAACTTAAACTTTTTCAATATGTAGGCTTTCAAATTCAAAGTGGCCATTGGTCATCAGGTGGCCTATCTTTGCGATTGTGCGGCTAAAGTTAAGGCTGAAGCTGAAAGGTCCATGAGGTTGCTTGCACGAGCTCAATCTCTTGTGCAGGAGTTGACATCCAGCCAGAGGGGATAGAGGAAGAGCTGGCCGAGCTTCACTATGACTATGAAAGGCTAAAACGATCCATTGATTAAGAAACCCTTCACTCTAAATGCTTGGCTAAGCAAAGGGATACTTGGAAAGCTGAGGCTAAGATGCTAGATATCGAGAACCAGACCCTGCATGCTCAGGTGGCCAAACTGCAAGCAGAGGTGGATGTCTCCTTTAGTGATGCATATTTTTATGCCTCATTCCAGGTCACTGAAGCCCTTCCTTTTCCCTTTGATCTGTTAGTCATTGCCAACCGGGACAGAGAAAAGATTATGACTAAGGTCGCGAAGATGTCTCGCCCTGTTGGCGATAGAGCGGAACCTTCAAACATGGTTGAAACCGGGAACTAACTTGTCAATGCAGATCTCCCCCTTCCTCCTCCAGTTCTCACAGTCTTCAGTCACAGGGAATCTTTAAGTGGGGTTCAACCTTCGCAACCCGAGGGAGGTCAACCAAAAAACTGGAGTCAGAGGTTGAACAGAGTGGAACGGAGGCAATGTCTACCCTTTTAGATGCGGTCATATCCCCTGAGGTTATTGCTATGGTTAATGAGGTATTAGAGGAGGACCAAGTTAAACATCAAGCAATTGAGAAACCTTCGGAGGAAGGGTTAGTAGGAGAGAACATCCAAGACATGCAACCACAGAAAGGAGGAACAATGGGTGAATATCAGCAAGGGTGAGGAGTAGTAGAAGGGAACTAGAAGGATGCTGGAGCTTGATATAATCAATTCATGACCTGTCTTGACGCCCAGAAAGGGGGGGGTGGGCACCCCGCTTTACTCATGACCAGCTTAATTAATTCTTTTTCTTTATTTTTTTTTATGTAGCTCGGAACCAGGGGTTAGGCTTCCTATTCGATGAATGTAGCCTTTGTGAGGGGATAAGCTCTCTTACTGTCAATGAAAATCGGTTTTCATTTCTTTACTTTGATTAATCCTGATCATGAACTTCAAACTTGGGTGGCAATTCCTTAATTAATTATTGACCTCAACCTGAATGCGACCTTCAGAATAATCCTGACTGAATTAAATTTGGTAAAGAAAAACTCTAAATCAGTTATATGCAAGCATACTAGTTGGATAGAAATCTAGCTCCAATTCTCAACACTTTGTAGGAATTCATGTCTTTAGGAGGATTCTCTTGCATTGTGTCTCGCATCTTTGATGATTCCTTGAACTAAATTTAATCTAAATACCTTTTATCCAACATTAGGAAAGGTACCTAGTTAAGGCGATCTCAATCCAAACAGGTGATTCTGTATTTACGCCTGGATCTTTCTTAGGGGTGTTAATCTGATCAGGACACCAGGAATGTTGTCTAGCGACTCTAGTCTAGGGATCTGGATAGCAACTATGCTCTCACACTCAGACCCCTCATGGGGGTAGTAGTCCAGTCAAGGCATCAGGAAGGCTATCTAGCTTTCCTAGTCTCGAGATCTGGATGGCAACTGTGCTCTTAAACTCAGACCCTTCTCGGCAGAGGGTGGTGCTCGACCAAGGCAACAGAAAGGCTATCTAGTTATCTTGGTCTCAAGATCTGGATGGAAACTATACTCTTACACTCAAATCCTTCTTGGTGGGGGTGGTGCCTAGCCAAGGCATCGGGGATAGTGAGGGGGCTTTCCCGATTGATCTCTTGTCTCGAGGCGATTATGGTGAATTTACTTATGGAGAACTTAACTGGATATGGAAGAATTAACAGCTCATGGAGAATACAATCGTAGATGGATAAATTATTAGCAGACTTTATTGATGATCAAAACGGAGTACATTATTGTTCCTAAATGGAGGTAGCTTTCTCAAGAGTCCCTGCCTAGGGATAGAACTTCCTTAAATGCTCAGCATTCTAGGTGTGGTCAATGGATCGACCCTCCATGTCTTCGAGCTTATATGCCCCATTACGGACCACTATTTTTACCAAATATAGCTCTTCCTAGTTAGGTCCTAGGACTCCATTTGATCTTTTTCGGGTGTTCAGGGTCACTTTCCTGAGAACAAATCCCTCTCCTCGAAGTTCTTGACTTTGACCTTTCTGTTTTAATACCTAGCGATCATGCTCTGGTACACCACCACCCTCTCAGCTACCCTCTCTTGTTTCTCTTCTCTAAGGTCTAGAATGACTCAGAGCTTGACCTTGTTGCTTTCTAGTTCAAAGTACCATACCCTGAACGACGTTAGTTTATGCTGGATGGGGAGGACTTCTTCGACCCCGAAGGTCAGAGAGTAAGGTGTTTCACCCGTGGCCGTTCTCTTTGTGGTCCGATGTGCCCAGAGAATCTCAGGAAGCTCCTTGACCCAATTGCCTTTCTTCTGTTGCAAAACTGTCTTCAATAGCTTCTTGAAAGTCTTGTTGGTGGATTCTGTAGGGAAAATTACACAACGGAAGCGTGAAAAATAAAAAATTAGGGTTTTGATATAAATAATATTTTTCCCTTTTTAATTACAAGAACCTTAACCCTAGATTAATTGATGTATATAAAAAGTATTGTACTTTTTTTTGTGACAATTGAACTAGTGTCGAATTGAATCTGCAAGATCTTCCAATCCAATCACGAACGTGAATCGCCTAGGAGTGTGGGCTATCTTTCTTTAAATTGTATGCCTGAGGTTGGAAACAAACAAAATCTTGTTCTAAGTTAGTCACAATAATCCTCCAAGAGAAAAACCAAGAACGTCCGGTCACATGTGAATTACCAATCAATTTGATTGAAACTCGCTTGAACCTTGATTCGATGTTGTACACAAAACCCTCTTGATGCGAAGGATACTAGTGCACTATCGAAAACAAAAACGTTCCCTCTTTTCTCTATGCTTGGCCGAATTCTTCACACAATGAGTTGGATAAAGTTTTTTTTATGAAAATAAAAAAAAAACAACTTTTCACACAAAAAACAAAGGCTTGGTCAGAATTTACAACCTATATTTATATGTTCACAAACCCTCTCATAAAGATGATTTACTTGGTAGGCAAGAATCCTATTATGAGGTAGATTTACTTAGTGACCAAGAATCCTTTTCCAAAAAGAATTCTTTCCTACACCAAGACTCCTAATCCAACTCTTTAGTGTATTTGTGACAATATTAAAGACTTCTTAAGTTAACTAGATAAATAATTCTTTTATTATTATTATCTACTTATCAAATATAATCTTTAATATTAATTATACTACCAACAATACTATAATATTAGGAGACCTTCTCCTACTAGAAAAAACATTTTGACTTTAGTTAAAATATTAATTAATTACCAAATTAATTACTTAATTACCATATTAATTAATTAATTACCAAATTAATTAATTCCCATTTAATTAAATAATAAAATAAAATAAAAATATTAAGCTATTTTATATAGCCTTGCCGGCCAACACATATACATGGGCCAATATATTATTTTTCTTATTTTATTAAATCCATTGGACCTTAACAAAAAGTCCACATGTGAACTAGACCCATTCTTAGAAAAAGAAACAAATCCACATGTCTCAATAAAATTCTAGATAGACCCCTAAATTTGTCCGGTACAATATATCAAGTGATCCATACAAGTTCGTGTGGATTGGGGATCTTGACGGGCTATCTAAATTTAAGCTCTAATAGACACAACTAAATCACAATCAACAAATGATTCACATAGGTCCGATCTATTAATTTTAGTTCATTCCACTAAAGAACTAAAATTGAACTCATAAATAAAGATAGAATAAGTTAATATTCCTAATTCATACCTTAGACAATCTTAATGGAGAAACTGTATCCTCCTGAAGAATACCAGTAATCGCCAAGAGCTCATAGACCGCCTATAGCTCTTTAAGTTACCATATTTACTCATATGACCACATTTTGAACTTGGATATTTTGACTTGTCCAGAAGCCATGTTTCAATAGACACTATTGAAAACTTAATGTTAAGATTTAATATTCAATACCTCAAAACATCCATATGATGATATTCTAATCTCATTTCATAAATGGAGCCATGATGTCCATATCTATAAATGAAGTCCACTATCATTAACAAATGAATACCACCAAACTATCGATGATAGACTATGCTATATAATCGTACTCATTGATAGCTTAAATGATAACACTTGCAACCATAAGTCCATCATTTATCTCAGAATTGAGATAGACTCTCCGATTGTCTTCAAGTGAAAACCTTTATCCATTCACGGTTCTAGATAAAGTATTTAATTGTGATCCACTTCAATGCACCCAATATACTAGATTCTTTTTCTCAAAGACATCACACTTTGATGACTTTTGACTCATCATAACACATTTGATCCTATTCAAGTGATAGCAAAAGAATCTATAACTTTGACAAGATAAAGGCACCCAACCTTTGTTTTAAGTTATGAATATTATTCAAGACTAGCTAGAAAATTGTGTCTATCTCATACATTTTCTAGATGTATGAACAATTCTTATTTTCTCATAGTCTTTTGACCTTATGATTATTTAATTTTGACAATTTTAATAATTAAACTATAAATTCTATAAGATTTGTTAAACAAGAAATCACTTTATTAATATGAAAAGATTTTCAAATACATTATTATACTCTTGCTATCGATCATAATCCTAGCAGATTCGACCAGCCCATTAGTCTAAGGGTGGGCTACTGAAGCAACCTGAGGTCGATTCCCAAACCTTCACAGAAGTCTCTTAATCGGGCATTGTCAAATTGTTTGCCTAGGTCGGCCACAATGATGAGTGGAGTCCCGAACCTGCAAACCATGTTAGTTTTGATAAACCTCGTCGTATTCTCTTCTGTAATTTAGGAGAGAGGTCATGCCTCGACCCATCTTGTAAAATAGTCGATTGCCACTATAGCGTGTTTAGCTTGCCTATGAGCAGTTATAAGCGGTCTGATCAGGTCGACCTCCCATAAGGTAAAGGGGTAGGGTGAACTGAGATATTACATCCGCTTCAGTGGTTGGTGATTTAAGTTCAATGTCCTCTTACACGGTTCACAGGATTGTACAAAACTCTTCGCGTCTTGGTGAATAGTTGGCCAGAATACACCATATGAAGCACTTGATATGCTAAAGCCTCCCAACCAATGTGATTTCCGCAGTCCTCATAATGGACCTCTCTTAATGCCCAACTGGCATCGTCCGGTTGAAGACATCAAAGTAGAGGAAGGGACTTGCCCATCCAATAGAGGTATCTATCTATCAAGCAATACCGAACTGAAAATCTTTTGACCTTTCAGGCTTTGTCGGGGTTCTCGAAAGCTTTCCTTCCTGGAGGTAGACA
The DNA here is from genome assembly GCA_032871835.1 of Dipteronia dyeriana. Classification (NCBI taxonomy): domain Eukaryota; kingdom Viridiplantae; phylum Streptophyta; class Magnoliopsida; order Sapindales; family Sapindaceae; genus Dipteronia; species Dipteronia dyeriana. The sequence goes on along the minus strand of CM065300.1, from coordinate 107,322,947 downwards.
GTTATCGGGTCCTATTCAACAGAGCAGTCGATCCATAGGGAAAATTCCTTTGCCTACTGTTATGCTAGACTTCAAGATCACCTGGAGGGGGTACTCCTTTACCTCCATTCGTAGCTGTTTTTGCTAAGACGTCGGCCCAGTGGTTTTGTTATCGAGGTATTTGCTCGATCCAGAATCCCTTGAACCTTTCCCTTAGTTGTTGGGTTAGGTTCAGGTAGGCAGCCATGTTGTCGCCCTTGGCTTGGTAAAGTCCTATAACCTGGTTGACAATAAGCAGTGAGTCACTCTTGACGTGCAATTAATCAGCCGCAAGCTTGATGGCGACCTTTATCTTGGCTACGAGAGCTTCGTACCCTACTTTATTATTGATTGCTTTAAATTCAAGCCTAAAACAGTGGAAACATTCCATTTTTCAGGATCGATCAGGACTATGCCAACACCTCCCCCTGCCTGCCTACCTAGATGCCCCATCAATGTAAAGGATCCATGCTTTACAGTCATCTGGGAAATTCTTACCCTTTTGAAGTTTCTCATTATATGGACCTAGTGGTGCATATGTCTCTTTGCTCGATAGGGTTGAGAACTCAACTACAAAGTCTGCTAGGGCCTGAGCTTTGATTGACATTCGAGATTTGTACTTTAGGTCAAACTGTATGAGCTCAAAAGCCCACAAGACTAGCCAACCAGATATATCCGGCCTCTATAAAAAATGGCGGAGAGGATGGTTCGTTACCACTGCCACTGTATGGGATTGAAAATAAGGATGGAGCTTCCTAGCCAAGGTAACAAGGGCAAGTACGATCTTCTCAAGAAGCAGGCAGTTATTCTCGGGTTTGGATAACGTGTGGCTGACATAGTAGATAGGTTGCTGAATCCCATCCCGCACTCATTGACCAAAGGCCCACTTACTGCCATTTTTAACACTACCAGGTACATCTACAATTCTTCCCCTGGTATCGGTTTAACTAACAGCGGTAGGCTGGCGAGGTACTGCTTTAAGTCTTGGAAAGCTCGCTACTATTATCCATTTCAAGTTCCTCCCTTGTTTGATGGCTTTCAAGAAGGGAAGACATTTATCCTCGAAAAGCAAAATGAAACTTTTAAGTGTTGCTATACGCCCTATCAACATTGGGACTTGTTTAAGAGTGGTTGGAGAATCTAGGCTCAGGATAACTTGGATCTTTTTCGGGTTTGCCTCAATTCCCCTCTTATTCACCATAAAACCTAGAAACTTTCCCGCTGTTACCACAAAAGCACACTTGGCGGGATTAAGCTACATTCGGTTCTCATTCACTATCTAGAATGTCCTACGAAGATGTTCGTGGTGTTCTTCTGCTTCCTGGGATTTGGTGATCATATCATCTATGTACAAATCCATTGTATTTCCTATATCTAGCTTGAATAGCCGGTTAACCAATCCCTGGTAAGTAGCACCTACGTTCTTGAGGCCGAAAGGTATCACCTTATAGCAATACAAACCCTGCCCCGTCATGAAGCTAATCTTGTCTTGATCAGCTATATGCATCATAATCTGGTTGTACCCCAAAAACGTGTCCATGAAACTGAGAAGCTTGTTTCTAGTCATGGAATCTACCAGTTGGTCAATTTTTTATAGAGGAAAGCTGTCTTTTGGACACGCCCAGTTGATATCAGTGTAATCGACACACATACACCACTTCCCATTCGCCGTGGTGACCATGACCATGTTGGCAATCCATTCGAGGTAACGTGCTTCTCTGATGAAGTCTGTTCTGATCTACTTATTCACTTCCTCTTGAGCCGCAGTATTCCTTTCGGTGTTAAAATGATGCATTTTCTGCTTGACAGGCTTAAAGGTTGGATCCACTGCTAATCGGTGAGCAACCAAAGATATCGGGATCTCAGGCATTTTGTCATGACTCCAAGAAAAGATGTCGTAGAATTCTTATAAAATCTCGATCAAACCTTCCTTCACTCTTGGCTCGAGGGTAGCTCTGACCTTGACAACCTTGGTGGGATCGTCACTTCTGATGGGTATCTCCTCTAGCTTTTCCATAGGGTGCCCACTGGACCATTCTCTTCTCTGTTCTTCTCCATCAAGTATCATGGATCATTGTCTCTGGTTAATCAGTGGGCTCTTCATCTTCCAGGGTCATCACTGGTTCTTCATTATCTCGGATCGTCACTACTTGAGCGAACTGTTTCACCAAAGCTGTGGAATCGGTAGATACTGCATAGCATTTTCTGGTCGCTTGCTAGTCCCCACGTACCTTTCCTACCTTGTTCCCCACTGGGAATTTTAAAACATTATGGTAGATAGATAGGACTCCTTTTAAGTAGGATAAGAATGGTGTTTCTAATATCGCGTTGTAGGCCAACGGGGTGTCAACCATAACAAAGTCTGTCATAATATTTTATTGCAGAGGTAAGATTTTGATGATTACTGAGAGGATCTTTGACCCTACTGGTATGATCGAATCCCTAGTGAATCCATACAACAGGGTTTGTGCAGCTATTGTAACATCACTTCTTCAAATTCAATTTCTCCATGTTGTCTTTAAAGAGGATGTCTACACTTTTGCCTGTATCAATGAGCACGTGGTGAACAACGCAATTGGAAATATATACTTTGATCACCATGGGATCATATAGGGATGTACGGTGTTGTACACACTGCCAATGTGAATAAAATCTGTGCTGATTGGGATGGGCCAGCCGGGCTTTGGTCGAACTTGAATATACCTCGACCCATATAGACAATGTGAATTTTCCTTGCATGGTTTTTCATGGAATTATTGGAGGTACCTGCTTGGGTGGGCCCCCCACTGATGGTATATATCACCTAGATTGGTTACATCAAATCCTTTTATTCCACCTTGCTTTTCTCAATGGCCACAGATCTCTGCTTGTACCTCCCTTTCAAGTATGAATGTTGCCTCTGACCTGCTGTAAGAATTCTATCAAACATCCTCCCATTACCATAGCCTAAATTAGGTTACGTATGTTATAGCACTCTAAAGTGCTATGCTCTACATCTTAATAAAAGTCACAGTACTTGTACCTATTCCTTCTGACTGCCAGGGCTTTCATAGGCGCAGGCTTCTAGAGTAGCCCCTTGTCTCGATTGGCGAGGTAGATTGTTTCTCGGGATGCATTTAAAGGGGTGTAGTGATCGTACCCTATTTTACCTCGTGTTACGGTGTCTACAACCTTTAGAGGAGGCAAAGCTCACGGAGGGGTTCGTCTCACTGGATACCTCTTCTACCGAGGTTTGGAAGCGGATGAATGGTATGCAGACCTGTTGGAGGTTTGTTCTAGTTTTTCTGAGATGGCTCAGGTCTGAAAGCTTCCTTCTTCTAATGCTTCACCATTCTCATGTTGTCATGGTCCATTTTGACCTTGAGTTGTTCGTCAATCTCGACCTGCTCAAGAGCTTGATCATAGGCATATTGGAAGGTTTCTGGACGTCGCTTGGCAAAGGATCGAAAAAAGCTTGTCCACCCACAGGTTCTGTCGCAAGTTGGTGAGGGTCTCCTTCTCGGTGAAGACTCCCATCTGGATGACTTCCATGTGAAAATGTTCCACATATGACCAAATTGCTTCACCTTGCTCCTGAACCACATATTGAAGGTGTATGGGATCGTTAGGACGTGGCTTTGTGAAAGAATCCACGATACCGATGAGATTCATATATATCAACTAATGATGGCTATATACGGTTGATCTTAATCCTGAGTGTTTTATCGACACCTTCAGGTTAGATCGTGGTCTTTGATATATAGGGAAAAAACAGGTACAAAACGCAACGGAAGAGTGAGAAAATTAGAAAATTAGAAAATTAGGGTTTGCGTATATTAAAAAAAATTCCCTTTTAATAACCAAAACCTTAACCCTAGATTAATTGATGTATATAAAAAGTATCGTACCTTTTTTTTCAAAACGATTAAACTAGCATCGAATTGAATCCGCAAGATCTTTCAATCCAACCACAAATGTGAATCACCTAGGAGTGTGGGCTCTCTTTCTTTAAAGTGTATACATACGGATGGAAACAAACAAAATCTTCTTCTTTGTTAGTCACAATAATCCTCCAAGAGAATAACCAAGAACGTCCGGTCACGTTTGAATTATCAATCAATTTGATTGAAACTCGTGCGAACCTTGATTCGATGTTATACACAAAACCCTTTTGATGAAATGGATACTAGTGTACTATCGAAAACAAAAACGTTCCCTCTTTTCTCTATGCTTGGCCGAATTCTTCACACAATGATTCGGACGAAGTTTTTTTTTTATAACAATAAAAATCAAATAAAAAACAACTTCTCACACCAAAAACTAAGGCTTGGTCGAAATTTACAAGTAGTACATATAGGAGACAAAATCCTCTCCTAAGAAGGATTTACTTGGTGCTTAAGAATCCTTTCCTTAGGTAGATTTACTTGGTGGTTAAGAATCCTTTTCTAAAAAGAATTCTATCCTACACCAAGACTCCTAATCCAACTCAATAGTGTATTTGTAACCATATTAAAAACTTTCTAATTTGATTAGATAAAAAATTCCTTTTATCTAACTACTTATCAAATATAGTCTTTAATATTAATTATACTACCAACAATAGTATAATATTAGAAGACCATCTCCTAATAGAAAAAGATTTTGACTTTTAATTAAATAATTAATTAATCACCAAATTAATGAATTTCTATTTAATTAAATAATAAAGTAAAATAATATAATTAAGCTATTCTAAATAGTCTTGCCGCCCAACACATATTGGGCCAATATATTATTTTCTTATTTAATTAAATCCATTTGACCTTTATAAAAAGTCCATATATGAACTAGACCCATTCTTACAAAAAGAAACAAGTCCACATACCTCAATACAAATCTAGATGGACCCCTTAATTGGTCCGGTAGAATATAACAAGTGATCCATACAAGTTCGTGTGGATTGGGGATCTTGGCGGGCTATATAAATTTAAGCTCCAATAGACACAACCAAATCACAATCAACAAATGATTCACTTAGGTCCGATCTATTTAATTTTAGCTCATTCCACTAAAGAACTAAGATTGAACTCTTAAATAAAGATAGAATAAGTTGATGTTACTCATTCGTACCCTAAAAAACCTTATTGGAGAAAGTGTATCCTCGTGAAGAATACTAGTAAATGCCAAGAGCTCATAGACCATCTATAGCTCTCCAAGTTACCATATTTACTCATATAACCACATTTTGAACTTGGATATTTTGACTTGTCCTGAAGCCATGTTTCAATAGACACTATTGAAAACTTAACGTTAAGATTTAATATCCAATACCTCAAAACATCCATATGATGATATTCTACTCTCATTTAATAAATGAATCCACAATGTCCATATCTATAAATGAAGTCCTCTATCGATTAACAATTGAATACCATCAAACTAACGAGGATAGACTATGCTATATAATCATACTCATTGATAGCTTAAATGATAACACTTGCAACCATAAGTCCATCATTTATCTCAAGATTGAGATAAACTCTTCGATTGTCTTCAAATGAATTTTTTTTATTTATTGACGGTTCTAGATAAAGTATTTCATTGTGATCCTATTCAAATCACCCATTGCACTAGATTCTTTTGCCCAAAGACACCATACTTTGATGATTTTAGACTGATCATAACACATTTGATCCCACTCAAATGCAGGCAAAAGAATCTACAACTTTGACAAGATAAATGCGCCCAACCATTTACCTTAAGTTGTGAATATTATTCAAAACTAACTAAAGAATTGTGTCGACCTCATACATATCTAGATGTATGAACAATTCTTCATTTCTCATAGTCTTTTGACCTTATGATAATTTACTTTTGATAATTATAATAATTAAACTATAAATGCTATAAGATTTGTTAAACTAGAAGTCATTTTATTAATATGAAAAAAATTTCAAATACAATATTATACTCATGCTATCGAGCATAATCCTAACAATCTCCCACTTGCTATATAACAAATGTGTCATATCTCTCATCCCTATTTTCTCTAGATGTCTATAAAAACTTTTTTATGGAAGAACCTTTGTTAGGGGATCCACTTGATTTTCTGCAGACGCGACCTTGGTAATCGTCACATCACCCTAATGCACAATTTCCCTTAGAAGGTGATACTTTCTTTCAATGTGTTTCCCTCTCTTATGACTTCTTGGTTCTCTCGAATAAGCCACTGTTCCACTATTGTCACAATAGATAGTGGTATGGTTATTTGCATCAGGAACTACTTCCAAGTGAATCAAGAATTGGTTGAGCCAGACAGCCTCTTTAGCAGCCTCACATGCGGCTACATACTCAGCTTCCATATTGGAATCAACAATACAAGATTGCTTGATACTCTTTCATATGACTGCCCATCCTCTAATAGTAAACACAGATCCTGAAATTGATCTCTTGGAGTCAGAATTTGACTGAAAATCAGAATCAGTATACCAAACGGAAATTGAATCCCCTCCAGAGTATACAAGCATATAATCTCTCGTTCTCCAAAGATAATTGAAAATATGCTTGACTGCCATCCAGTGATCATGACCAGGCTTCAATTGAAACCTGCTAACTATGCCCATAACAAAACAAATATCTGGTCTAGTACAGAGCATTTGCATACATGAGACTTCCAACTGTCGACGCATATGGAACCATACTTATGAATTTCTCTTCATGCTCATTCTTAGGAACTTGTTCCTTAGAAAGTTTGATTCCATGTCTGAAAGGTAACATACCTTTCTTGGAATCTTGCATGGAAAACCTAGACAAGATTTTATCTATGTATGAAGCTTGGGATAATGCAATCATTCTATTCTTTCTATCCCTTATGACTTAGATACCAAGAATATAACTTGCTTCTCCTAAGTCCTTCATATAAAATTGTTTTGCTAACCATTCTTTTATTGATGTCAAGACACCTACATCGTTCGATGAGTAGTATATCATCAAGGAAAAAAACTAGGAAAACCAACTTGCCACCTTTAATCCTTTTGTAAACATAAGGTTCATCAAGGTTTTGAATAAATCCAAAACTTTTTACGGCTTGATCGAACTTTATGTTCCAGTATCTGGATGCTTGCTTCAATCCATATATGGATCTTTGCAACTTGCATACCCTTTCCTCTTGGCTCTTTTCAATGAATCCTTTTGGTTGCATCACATAGATGCTTTCGTAAAGACTTCCATTAAGGAAAGCTGTCTTGACTTCTATTTGCCAAATCTCTAGGTCTAGAGATGCCGCAATGGACAAGAGTATCCTAATGGATTTAAGCATGACCACAAGAAAGAAGGTTTCTTCATAATTGATACTTTCCTTTTGTGTATAACCTTTAGCTACCAAACTAGCTTTAAAGAATTCCACCTTTCCATCCATTCCTCTTTTCCTCTTGCATACCCACATGCACCCAATGGGTTTTATCACTTTAGGGAAGTCTACAAGAGACCATACTTTGGTTTTGAACATAGATTCAATTTCAGATTGCATTGCCTTTTGCCAATGGCGATAATCAATATCTTCCATTGCTTCCTTGTACGTATAGGGGTCATCGTCATCTGAAAGATTCTTTATAGATTATCCTAGATCGATGTATCTCTCAGGTTGTTTAACAACCCTCCAACTATTATAAGGTATGGTAGATTGTTGATCTTGTGTTGGTACGGAACTTACAATTTGGCTTTGTTGCAAAACCTTTTGTGGAATAGTATCTCCTAAAAGCTCATTCAGGACAATTCTACTTTTAGGCACAAAATTATTCATATATTCCTTTTCCAGAAATTTAGCATTTATCAAAACAAATACTTTAAGATCTGAAGGACTATAAAAAAAATATCCTTTTGTTCCTTTTGGATACACTACAAATATGCATGTTTCTGAACGAGAATCCATCTTTTCTTTCTTTCCTTTTAACACGTACGTAGGACATCCAAATATCCTTAATTATTGTAAACTAGGCTTTCGCTCGGTCCATAACTCATGCGATGTTTCAGGAACCGACTTAGATGGTACATTGTTTAGAATGTACATTGCAGTTTGTAAAGCATATCCCCAAAAAGAATTTGGGAGCGTTGAATAACTCAACATAGACCTAACCATGTCCAAAAGAGTTCAATTTCTATTTTGTTGAGGTGTGTCTGGTGCAGAAAACTGAGAAATTATCCCATTATCAATAAGATATTGTTGAAATTCAACAGATAGATATTCTCCACCATGATCAGACCTCAAGATTCTTATGCGTTTCTCAAGCTGATTTTCAACTTCATCTTTAAATGTTTTGAACATGTCAAAAACATCCGACTTATCTCTCATGAGATAGCTAATTCTTCAGTGATCATCCATGAAAGTGATGAAGTACTCATATCCACCTCTGGCTTGAATGCTCATAGGTTCACACATATCAATGTGTATCAAACCTAAACATTCAATGGCTTTTATGCCTTTAGTAGTAAATGACCTTTTGGTCATTTTACCTTCTAAATAAGATTCACAAGTTGGTAGATCATCAATATTTAAGTCATTTAGAGGTCCGTCACATATCAATATTTTAATCCTATTAAGGTTAATATGACCTAGGCGCAAATGCCATAGGTATGTTTCATCTTTTGATAATCTTACTCTTTTATGGTTAGGTTCCGTTGATTCCATGTCTAACAATTGAGAGATATTTCCATACAAATCGAATAAACCGTTTTTCCAGTGTACCCTTACAAACAAATTTGTTATTCTTACTAATAATTAAACTTTTATTAAAAGTAACTGAATATCCAAATTTATTTAGACAAGAGACCGAAATTAAGTTCCTCTTGAATTGTGGTTCATAATAAACGTTTATTAAAACTAAATGCTTATAAGAATCAAAATTGATTCTAATATCTCTCACTACACTAGTAGACACCAATGCTTCATTGCCTAAATGCAAGTTGAATTCCTTCTTATTCAGTCTATTCCTTTGACCCTTTTCAACACAAAAGAATCACATTTCTTTGATCTTGGTTACTTTCTTGGTCTCTTCTAAGAAGGCTCAAGTTGCTTTTTCTTCTGTTGTCTCTTGACCTTCTTACGGGTCTTTAACAGTAGCAACTTACCAAGCATATGAATCTCTTTACCCTTACCTTTCACAAGGATTATCTTGGTGCTTTGAATATCTTGCATCAGGCCTTGCAAGGTGTATTCCTTATTATTCAAGTTGTAGTCCAACTTGAATTGATCAAAGGAATCCGATAGTGAGTTGACAATCATGTCAATTTTGGTCTCACCATCTATCTTAGCACCATTCAGTTCAGCAATGTTGAGATGTGCTATGACTTTTATCATGTGATCTTTCACACCCTGTCCAGGTTTCGTCCTAAGATTCATAAAAGAAATTACTGCCTCTCTCTCTTAGTCATCCTAGACCTTATAGCAAACATCTCCTCTAGAGATATTATTATATCGGCAACAGTCTCCATTCCTTTATGTTGATGTTGCAACACGTCGGAGATGATGGCCATAATGTAACGGATATTTAGCCATCTCATCTGAAGACTTCCACTACTGATACTCATCTCTTTGCTTCCTGAGTTAGATTCATTAGTTTGGTGGTTAAGGAATATACAGAATGAACTTATACTTTTTAACTTGCAACAATAACCCAATATTCCTTTTCCATGTGACATAATTATCATCAGTTAAAGTATTATCTTTTAGAATATTATTAGGGAAAGGGTCATGATTTCTTTTTAATAACAAAATTATATAAGTAAACAATCATGATATGGCACTTTTGAATATTTATCTTGAATTAAATAAAATAATTCAATCGTAAAAATTCAACGGTGATCCAACACCCATAAATGTCACGCATTCTTTGGGTGTACACACCATTTACTAGTTGGACTAGGTCTCACCTAATTGTTAACATAACAACCAACGTTTTCTATTTTAGCCTTGCAATTTTATTAACAAGAACTCTTGGGAGGATATTAATAAAATTACATTAAGTGTGTTACCAAGTTATCGACTTTCAATATAATCCCTCATGAATATCCCTCATTTGAGTGTAGATATCGTTTGGGCTAATTGTCTACTCTATCCTTGTAAGAAAGTATCTTTCTAAATTCCATTCATGAATACCTCTTGGCAGGTTATTCACGAAACATAAAACTCAACTAAACTTGGAGGTCGTAGGTGTTCCAAAACATCTTCTCCCACTCAATTGTTTAAGGCGTGTGATCGAATTCCAAAGAATGATATACCAAGTTATCTAGATGCCAATTTGGATACTTAAACCATTCAATGCATGTTCATACCAAAAGAGATATATGAGTGGCACTTCTATTCTATATGACATGTTATCAAACAATGACAAACATTGCAATATTTACAAAAATATAAATAGGTACAATTTTGGTCCATCCTAGAAAAACAAGTAAATTACATATATCTTGGAATACAAGAACTCCTTTCTTGGCAAACAAGTCTTCACGCGACCTTCGTCGTTCGGACTCCCTCGGCTACCTTCCATGGGCGTGCGCACCCTTCGCCCTTACCCATGGGCGTGCGCATGCCACAAACTCATAAAGGGCTGCCATGCACAACCCTTGGCTACCAAAGGGCTGCCGTGCGCAGGCCATGCCACAACAAACGTTGTTGCACGCTCTTCGCACATACGTTCGTTGCTACGGCTCACACGGTCCCAAACTTGTTCCGGTTGCTTCCAATTCTTCAAACCTTTGAGTCTTTGATACTTGAATGTATTACAAAAGAATTATAAATAAAAAAATACTGTAGTTTTTTATTTATTATTATTACAATAGTGCAGTTTTTTTTATTACAACAACAAATTAAAAAAAAAATTAGCAACTACAAAGAAGGAAATTATGGCGATGATAGACCACCCTTCTTGTTACAATCCCAAAACAAATGCATTGAAATTCTAGGACCAAAATTGAGCAATAACAAACCACATATAAAACATATATATATATATATATATATATATATATATATATATATATATATCCATCATTAAATTGTAAATATATATATATGCGAATACCTAGAGTGTCATGTCATTCTAAAACATGCAAATATACAAAAAAAATAAAAATATTCACGAACACATACATCAATTAATCAAGGGTATAATCTGGCTCTGATACCAATTGTAGGGAAAAAACGGGTTCAAAACACAACGGAAGCGTGATAAAATTAGAAAATTAGGGTTTGCATATATTAAAAAAATTTCTTTTTTAATAACAAGAACCTTAACCCTAGATTAATTGATGTATATAAAAATTATCGTACCTTTTTTTTTCATGACGATTGAACTAGCGTCAAATTGAATCCGCAAGATCTTCCAATCCAATAACGAACGTGAATCACCTAAGAGTGTGAGCTCCCTTTCATTAAATTGTATACGTGAGGATGGAAACAAACAAAATCTTCTTCTTTGTTAGTCACAATAATCCTCCAAGAGAAAAACCAAGAAAGTCGGGTCACTTTTGAATTATCAATCAGAAAACGTTTTTGATGCAAAGGATACTAGTGTACTATCGAAAACAAAAACGTTCCCTCTTTTCTCTATGCTTGGCCGAATTCTTAACACAATGGGTTGGACGATTTGTTTTTTTATAACAATAAAAAAACAAACAAAAAACAAATTCTCACACCAAAAACTAAGGCTTGGTCGAAGGCTTGGTCGAAATTTACAAGTAGTATATAGAAGACCAAATCCTCTCCTAAGAAGAATTTACTTGGTGGTTAAGAATCCTTTCCTTAGGTAGATTAACTTGGTGGTTAAGAATCCTTTTCTAAAAAGAATTCTATCCTACACCAAAACTCTTAATCCAACTCAATAGTGTATTTGTAACCATATTAAAGACTTTCTAATTTGCTTAGACAAAAAAATTCCTTTTATTTATCTACTTATCAAATATAGTATTTAATATTAATTGTACTACCAACAATAGTATAATATTAGGAGACCATCTCCTAATAGAAAAAGATTTTGACTTTTAATTCAATAATTAATTATTCACCAAATTATTTAATTTCTATTTAATTAAATAATAAAATAATATAATATAATTAAGCTATTCTAAATAGCCTTGCTGCCCAACACATATTGGGCCAATATATTATTTTCTTATTTTATTAAATCCATTTGAACTTTATAAAAAGTCCATATATGAACTAGACCCATTCTTAAAAATAAAAACAAGTCCACATACCTCAATACAATTTTAGATAGACCCCTAAATTGGTCCGATATAATATATCAAGTGATCCATACAAGTTCGTGTGGATTAGGGATCTTGGCGGGTTATCTAAATTTAAGCTCCAATAGACACAACCCAATCACAATAAACAAATGATTCACTTAGGTCCGATCTATTTAATTTTAGTTCATTCCACTAAAGAACTAAAATTGAACTCTTAAATAAAGATAGAATAAGTTGATGTTACTCATTCGTACCCTAAACAACCTTATTGGAGATAGTGTATCCTCGTGAAGAATACCAGGAATCTCCATGAGCTCATAGACCGTCTATAGCTCTCCAAGTTACCATATTTACTCATATGACCACATTTTGAACTTGGATATTTTGACTTGTTCAGAAGCCATGTTTCAATAGATACTATTGAAAACTTAACGTTAAGATTTAATATCCAATACCTCAAAACATCCATATAATGATATTCTACTCTCATTTAATAAATGGAGTCACGATGTCCATATCTATAAATGAAGTCCTCTATCGATTAACAAATGAATACCACCAAACTATCGAGGATAGACTATGCTATATAATCGTACTCATTGATAGCTTAAATGATAATACTTGCAACCATAAGTCCATCATTTATCTTAGGATTGAGATAGACTCTCCGATTGTCTTCAAATGATTTTTTTTTTATCTATTGACGGTTCTAGATAAAGTATTTCATTGTGATCCTATTCAATGCACCCAGTGCACTACATTCTTTTGCCCAAAGACTCCACCCTTTGATGATTTTAGACTCATCATAACACATTTGATCCCACTCAAATGCTGGCAAAAGAATCTACAACTTTGACAAGATAAAGGCACCCAACCTTTTATCTAAAGTTGTTAATATTATTCAAGACTAAATAAAGAATTGTGTCTACCTCATACATATCTAGATGTATGAACAATTCTTCATTTCTCATAGTCTTTTGACCTTATGATTATTTACTTTTGACAATTATAATAATTAAACTATAAATGCTATAAGATTTATTAAACTAGAAATAACTTTATTAATATGAAAAGATTATTAAATAAAATATTATACTCTTGCTATCGAGCATAATCCTAACATGATATACCATGGGTGAGGTCGAATGCAGTTCCCGTTCAATATGCTCTATATGTTGGGATTGCCATTTCGCTTGTGGTTGGGAAGGTTTGTATACAATAGTGGAATCCACTCATTGTGACAAGTATTTGGTAATTCCTTTAAGAGTTGGTTTAGGGCTTGGACAATATGAGCGCTCTCCTAATTCCTTGAGGAAATAGAATTTATTGTCCATTAGTGAATCAACGGTACTTAAAGGATATATGTAATTAGAGAGGTATAACGGATATTATGACCCAACTCTAATTATGAACTACCATGGAGGATCACACCATATGTAATAGCTATATGGATGGACACCGAGTTGTATCGGTCTGTGTAAAAGCGTATGCAGTTGAGAGAGTGCAGCTTTGGGTTTTTAGTGGAATAACACCGGAGTTAATAATCAAGGAATATTAATTAAAGAGTTTAATTAATGATTCGGAGGATTATAGGAGTACAAATTACTGTGGGTCTATTAGGTCCCCTTACTAGCCCAATCGATTTAGGTAACAATGGTCACGATTAATTAATTAGATTGTCCAATTAATTGTGTAATGATAGTGACACGTAATTATTTGGGAAATTAATTGAATAATGAGATCATTTTATTAATGAGTAATAGTGATTAAATAAATTAAATAATGAGATTATTTAATTATGTTATTAATCATTAAATGGAGGATGTTTGTTTATATTTGTTTTGAATAAAATAAGATAATATGATTATTTTATTATTAGTTTTTGAATTTAAATAGTTTAAATTCAAAATAGATGGTATCTTTTAATAAAAATTAAATAAAGATTTTGTTTTAAATAAAAAGATACCATACGGTTTTTAAAAGAGGTCATATATATTTGATATATATTATTTGAAAACCGACCAAAACAATATATCAGTTAAAAAGTATATATATATATTCTTTCAAAGAAAAAGACAAATGGGGAAAACAAGGATTTGTGTATGATACAAGTTGGTGCACATAAAAAAAAATAGTTTTGTTTTTTACTTTGAAAAGTGTGCGTGAGATATATATAAACAAATTTTTTTTTGCTCAATGGATATCTGGTCTCTTGCCTTTTTTTTGAAGTTTTGTGCATGAGTTTCGTGCAGTGTGAATCAAATAATATATATATATATATATAACTAGAATTGTTCTAGTTGGTTTTGACTTTGAAGAAAGAGTTTCTTCATTCAGTTTTCTCCACATCCTCCGTTTAAGTTTCTAAGTACCGGGAAGTCCCCACACGCAGTTACCAATCTCGAGAGATAGTGAAGAAGATCGAGTGGTACAGACAGGAGCATATCGTAAAGTGAAGGAGCATCCAAACGTTGGTATGGCTTTATTTTCTTCTTCTTTATTATTGATTTCAATTTTCTGTATTTACATATTCATATTATTAGTGCAATAATTTTATATGTATAAGTTCCGAAAAATAATTACGATCCCAAGTTTACTGGTCCCAGATCGTTTACGATCTGTATAAAAATTTTAAAACCTACTTCTGTTGTGTGACCGGTGAACAGGGTTCCAAAACTCGCTGCTCCCGTGGAAGGGCATCTGCTGCTGATTTGACTTGCCTAGGTTGATAACACGATGGCCTACCAGGCACTAGAGGCATGAGCCCTAGCCTATCCCGGGTTGAGGGTTGTGGCCCTACCTTATCGATGTTGGTTATGGCGGGTAAGGTCCCAATCTGTTGAAGGCGGGTTACCTAGTTTCGACCCTGTTTAGCTCTCTTAGGGTGTGGGGATTTGCCAGATGGGTTGGGATGGCCTCAGCGAGCAAGCGACGTCTGACGTTTTCTATAAAAACCGCTGCTTGTTTGTCGAGCATGGTCAGGCTTATCATAGGAGGGCCAGGATCCCATGCAGCAAAAGGTTGTCCTGAAGTCTATGGTTATCCCTGTGATGAGTGGAGCCTTATAATTCTTGTAAAATAACAAACACGTAAACTTTTCATATATTGGGTATGGGTGTTCCGACAGACGGTGCCATAAAGTGTTAACCAAAAATTCACTCACAGTGAGGAATTTTGGTTCGCACCCTCGAGACCACTACCAAGGAGGTGGCGACCGGGGTTGGTACCTTCAATACCTAGTTCGTATATTTGATAGTGAAAATGATGATGAATGATAGCACGAAATACTAAGACACGTAAGGGAAAATGACAGTAATTTATTATCGAAGCATATTGTGTATACAAAAGTCTTTCAAATGCTCCTAGTCATTCTTGGGTACAAAAGGTGTGGTGGCTTCGTGCTTGTTGAGAAGTAGATAACAATGGTGGCCATGTTCTATTAACATAATTTAGGCCGAGGTAAAATTCTTTTCTATATGTCTCTGGTTCTATGAGTTGTTGAACTCCCTTTTACTCGTGCATGCTCGGGCGTATTTATACACAGTCTAACTCGGTTAAACTCGTGACTCTCCCGCCATTATTTTCTGAATCAAATCCTTCTTTACCAGAGGATATGCCTTTTAAATGTCATTGACATTGGCTTAATAACGGATTCGAGAATATCTTAGATGGAGATAAATTTGTTTCCTCTTTGGACTCAATCACTTGCCCTACAGGTACGTAGTGTTTCAATGTAGTTTGGAGAGTGAAGGTGATCATGTATATTACCCTGGTGAGACACGTCATAGAGTTCACCGAATATGGCGTTCACTATTTCGAAAGGCGAGATAGATCTATGCTCTTATCTTGATACTAGGAGCTCAATCCAACCTTTCTAAGTCCCTTTTGGAGCTTGAAATGACCATGTTAATGATGATGAAGCTTCTGTGAGCTTCCTCCTGCCTATCTAGATAGATTTACTTCCTCCCTTTACGTGATGGATCGATACTTTAGTACAAGCTTGATGCCTTACAGGTCTCTCTTTGTGCCAGGAAAGGTTGGCGGGCTTCTGGGGAGGTTGTGAGGTAATTTCGACCTCAGGGA
The DNA here is from genome assembly GCA_032871835.1 of Dipteronia dyeriana. Lineage (NCBI taxonomy): Eukaryota > Viridiplantae > Streptophyta > Magnoliopsida > Sapindales > Sapindaceae > Dipteronia > Dipteronia dyeriana. Next base: position 107,306,645 of record CM065300.1, on the reverse strand, counting down.
TCCTAGGTCATGCTGTATCGATCTTGCCTTGGGTCTTTATTTCAATGTAAAGAGCTCAATTTGATCCTGTCAAGCTTCACCTGGGGTGTTCCAAGGTGAGATGACCTTTCCTCGATTCTACGGGGTTGCCCAAAAGCCCGACCCCGGGAACCTTAGTACCATGCTAGGTAATCTTGAATTTGTACCTTGGCTAAGAGAGTGGAAAATTTTCCTTTGGTCCCTAGCCCGATTTGGCTATTAACAGATTCTTTGTATTACAAAATACCTTTGTATTTTGATCACAAATAATGCATGAAACATTTTGTAATAATTGTTTGATTGTGTTTGCAGTCAACTTCTTCTTGTTTGGGGTTGTATTGTAGTTGAGATGACAATCAATTCCTATATTCTTGAGGTAGATTCGAGTAAAGTTGCAATGAGTTCATCTTTGTTTAGGGGTTGATAGTAATTGTGATTGTAATTAATAAAGTTAATTGTAGTTGCAATGAGTACCTCTTTGTTTGGGGGTTGATAGTAATTGTGGTTGTAATCATTCTAATTGATTGTAGCTGTAAAAACTTTCTCCTTGCTTAGGGTAATAGTAATTGTGGTTTTGATCAATTTAATTGATTGTAGTTGCAAAAAATTCCTCCTTGCTTAGAATGATAGTAGTTGTGGTTATATAAAATCTGTTCATGTTTTAGGTCGATATGATTGTTGTTGATACCAATTTCTTCATATTTGGGGTTGATATGATTGTTAGTGCAATTGTTGAACTTGGTAGAAATGACCTATGTGCTTAAGAGTATAATTTATGCGTTTGTGATTCATTATACCTTGATGAGTTTATTATGTTGTACATATTTGAATAATCTTTGCTAGGTTAACACGAAAGAGCAAACTAGAATCAAGGGAGAAGATATCTGAGCTAGATGCTTAAAAGAAACCAATTCTTCAAGTAAGGCATCCATCTCCAAACATTATGTGAGATCAACAAGTTGTTTCACAAATTGATCTCAAGTTATCATTTTTCTTTTACCTTTTGCATCATTTTATGTCAAAAAGAGGGAGAAATATGATATTGTTTTACCATATCTTCTTTGTGTATTTGTCAAGTATTGAACTTCATATGGTATGTAATATCTTGGATGAGATATAATTGATGGATATGCATGTATTTAGGGGGAGCTTTGATAGTGCCAAAATTGTCATATATTTTGGTCCTCATCTCCTTAACCTTTGTCTCATTTTTGGGTGTTTTGCGTCTCGTATGGCTCTTTATTTAAGTTTTCAAGTGATTGGGTACATTCTTGTTAATTAGACAAAAGGTGCGGATTTGTACGGAAAAAGGCAAAAGAATTGTTGATGAGTAAAAGGATCTTTACGGGGGTCTTGCATGGGTCCTAACCAGCGTGCAACCTACGTACTAAGAAGGAAGTATAAGCCAGGCCATTACGCAGGTCTACACCCGTGCACCATCGCGCAAATGTTCGTGTATTCCTCTGAATCCGGGAGTTAGAGTAGCAACATAAGGTCAATGCGCAAGTCCTGCGCGCGTCTTAACCCGTGCAAGTGTTCGTGCATTTCACTTAAGTCAGAGATGAAAATCAGAGCATAAGGTAATTGCACGAGTCTTGCGCGCATCTAGACCCGTGCACAACCTGCGCATTTGGTGCATCAGACAACCACATCAGCAGTTTTCAGACCTAATCTTGGGACCTTAAAAATATATTTTGTTTTTATTATGATGGAGAGAATTCTGAATCTAAGAATCATTGTTTCTTCACTTCTCCAAACACATCATCTCTAACCACTAACCTAGATTTAGGAACCCTACCAATTTAACCATCCTCCATCGTCATCTACTTAAGGACATTTATCAAAGTTTTAAGAAATGAGGAGTTTCTCTTCATGGGTCTTTTTTATCTCTTTTCTCCTTGTTATTTTATTATAATTATCATGAGTAGCTAAACATCCGACTAAGGGACTGATGTGAAACACTTGTGGATATTGGCTTTGTAATGAACTCTATTTTATTCCAATTAAATCTATCAATTATGTTTCATTCATTGTTTTAACTGTTTCTCTTGATTGGTTTGTCTTTGATTGTACATTCCTCTCCTAGCTAATCGATTGAGGGAATTAATTGAGTAGTTGACTTGGTATACATCTAATTGGTCTTCTTAAACTCATGTGCTTGTGTGGGTGATTGGGTATACATCTACTAAATCTCCTTAAGCTAAGTTGAATGGAAGGGTCAAACAAGAGTACATCTTCAAGTGAGACCCGGACATCCTCAAGTGAGACCCGGACTTAATAATCTCAAATTTTAATCTAATCTTGAATGGGTAATCAATTCTGTACATCTAGGTTGGTTTCTTGTGATAGGTTAAGCATCAACACTATACAGCTAGGTTAGTGAATTTACAAAGAGATTAGTCCCTTAATTCGATAGATGTGCATTCATGAACAATCACTCGTAAGTGGCCAATACTATACATCTAGATTGGAAACTCACAAGAGGATACAACCAATACTATACATCTAGATTCGTTGCAATAGATTTATGTGCATTCATTTCATGAGAGTTCGTACATTCCCATAATTCACTTGTAGGATCCATCAATTCCTTAGTCTTAACCATCATTTTTAACACTAATTGCATTTTAGATTAATTAGCTTAATTATAGTTTGCACCTTTATTATTGACCTTTCAATACCAAAACCATTTCCCTTTATTTTTCATACTTAGCTTAGTTTCACAGTAGTTAATTAGTTTTAGCCATCCGATTTCCCTTTATCTGTGGACGACACCCGACTTGACATTGTACTTGTTTTGTAAACATTTTAGTCACTGTTGAGGTTTTATAAATATAGTTTGACGAGCATTTTATAACAAAAATAGCTCATCCAAGCATACATGTATCCATTTTGGTCTTAATTGTCATATTCCATACTGAATTTATGTTCCATATTCTTGTCAAGTATATTGCCATATATTCTATTGTATATGCTGTGTGCTTTAAGTAGATTTTAGGTGGCTACAAGAAAAGATCAAGAAGAAGTTCAAGATTTGTTGAAGATTAGCCTAAGAGTGTGTAGTTCGTTGTAACTCATAGTGACTAATCTTCATGTTGTATGTTTCAGTATCTTGTATAGGTGTTTTAACATAGAATTTGCCAAAAGAGGAGATTGTTAGGATTTTGAGTTGTGTTGGCATTATTCTATATCAAAACGATATTTCCTTTGTATTGTTTAGTTGTCAAGGATTCACAGTTTATCAAGTTTCAAGGAAGTTGGACAACTCTTCAAGCAAAGTGAAGCCTTAAAGATGAGAAAGCGTTATTGCCAACAAAGGTATTTTAAGACCTTTAATCTCTTACAAGGCCTTAACACACACACATGCACACACACACACACACACACACACAAATCATCCACATGTGTTCCTATATCATTGTGCTCATTTTTTATAACACATTTACACACTTAATATTGAATGCTCATGAATTAGTGCTAAATTGACTAGTTGTGTAGAATGCATGTTTGTGGACTTTGTCCATGTGATAGCATTCTTGTATGTTATTTGTTTGTATGCTTTTGTAACATGGACCATAGACTTGAATTTTGTATTACATTGTTCCTTATTGAGTTCCGGTCATTTCGGTAACTCATTCAATAGATTTTGAGTTTCCAATCAAGAATTACTAAACTTTCCAGTCTCGTTGCATGCATTGTCTTCGTATTCTTGTATCAAGTCAAATTCAAGATTTATGGTCAATTTTTTATATTCATCCATGTGCATTAGAGAGTCTAGGTTCTTAATTCATAAATGGATTCAAATTCGGAGTTCGGAGGCTGAAGAACGGTCGAAGACCGAAGGCCACCAGTAACTACTCCCCTGAAAATACAAACACGGTTAAAGGCTCAAGGCTAACCTAGAGGGGGGGGGGGGGTGAATAGGTTAGACACCTTTTCGACTCCCATAGAAACAAACAAAAGTTTGTCCTATAGATTGCTTGTATCACAATATATATATATATATATCAATTAAAGACACTTAATCAATATATAAAACGAGCAAAGTGTGATACAAACAAGTAATCATAACACATACACAATTTCTATATTATAGAAAGGAAGTCAACTTACATATAGAGTTCAATCCACAGTATTCAAACAACAAATACAAATATAAGAGAGATAGGGCTAGAGAAAAGTTGACACAAGATATAACGTGGTAAACCTTCGAAGAGGAAACATCCACGGGTTAGCAACCATCGGCAAACAAAATCCACTAGTAGATAAAACAAGTACAATCTCTCAAGTGACCCCTTCACCTAGAAACTACCATCCTATCCTACTCATGAAGATGTCACCCTCTTGCTCAACAATCCGAGGCCACACACCTCTTATCAAGACTTCCTCGCTCACATTTCCGGATCCTCACGATCCTAGGCAAGACTTCTTGCTCAACTATCCGAGTCCTCCTTACTCTAGTCAAGACTTCCTCGCTCACCCTTTCGGATACTTACAACCCTAGGCAAGACTTCTTGCTCAACTATCCGATTCCTCTCGACTCTAGTCAAGACTTCCTTGCTTGACAATCCAAGATCTCCCACCTCTTGCCAAGACTTTCTTGATCAACAACATAGGTATCACAACTATTGTCAAGACTTCCTTCTCATAAGGCATCTAGGTTATCATGAATGCAAAACGCAAACAAGGACGCAACATAGAATGTTATGATCAACACATCCTATGAAAAATACTAGACATGAGCATGAATGCACAAAACAAATGTAGTCTAGTCAATCTTGTATGTTTAATCCATCTAGATCATGTAAGATATGTTCAATATTAATTACAACCTAGATACATGCATAGATCTAAAACTTGAATCACAAGATATGATCAATTAACACATAATCAAGTTTAAATATCATAAACCAAAAACATGCTAAAATCATGTGACAAAGTCATTTAGATTAAAGCTAAAGTTCTAGAGCATATTCTTATTCTTAGATTCAACAAAGCACATGAATAGCTCAAAAGAACACAAGCACATGTATCATTGTGAGATTTTGGCGAAAGAGAGCCTAATACTTGTGAGAAACTATTTTTCACAAAATCAATCAATCAAAGATCATCAAATAGTCCTAGAATCAAAGCTAGCACAATGCAATCCTAAACATGTGAAAACATATGCAAAATCAAAACCTAACTCAACATGTGAGATTTCAATTGAAACTGAATCTAGCTTTAAATGAGTTCAAAACTCAAATCAAAACAATTGCAAGACACATATATATGTTGAAGAAGAAAACCCAAGGCAATTGACCAAGTTTTATAAGAAAACTTTGAGAGAAAACCAATACCTTAGTTGATTTTGGTGCAGTCCCGTTTTTGTGTGATTAGACTCCAACAACAGCAATAAAAATAACTCAAACCTTCAGAGAAAAGATGGAGGATGAATGTAAAAATACTCTCAACTTTGAATCACTCAAATCGGAGTTCAAATGATGAAGTTATGGTGTTTGGAAGGTGTGAAAATGTAGAGAGAAAATTCTGCACTCAAGTTTTAAATTTCTTCTTAAAATGAAATATGAGAGGGAGGGAAATATAAGGAGAGGGAAAGAATATAAGCAAAAGGACCAAAATGCCCTCCTTTGAGAATGCTTCCCCGAGATGGTGCATGGGCATCTTGGGGCAGCAAGGAGTTGTGACCGAGATGGCCACGTGCCATCTCGGGCTTGTAGCAATTGACTGCCTTTGGCCGTGGTGCAAATTCCTTGCACTCCTCTCGCGTTCTTCAACTGTTCTTTGGCCTCCGAACTCAGAATTTGAATCTGTTTGTGGATTAGAAATCATGATTCTCTCACGGACATGGACATATAAGATACTCAACCCAGAAAATAATAATTCGACTCGATATATGAAGACGAAGACAATGTATGCAACATGAGTTGAAAGTGTAGTATCTTTTGACTTAGAACTTGAAATCAATAGTATGAGTAACCGAAATGACCGGAACTCAATCAAGAATGATTTATGACTAAAATCTAGTTAAATATCCATGTTATACAAACATACACAGATACAAACACAATTCACACTAGAATGCAAACTACAATGAGATAGTCTCCAATCATGCATTTGCCAAAACATGTTATTTCCATACCAATGCATGAGCATTCATCTTCAAGTGTGTGAATGTGTTATACAAGGTGCGCAACGATGCAGGGACACAAATGTATGAATTGTGTGTGTGTGCCTAAGCCTTGTAAGAGAAAAATAAGGTCTTAGTATACCTTTGTAGAACCGTATTGCATCCTTTCTCTTTGAAGACTTTGAACTTGCTTTGACTAGTTGTTCCTTCTTTTTTGAAGCTTGAATCATCATGAATCTAAACAACTAAATCATTACAAGTAAACATCATTTTGATATGGAATTAATGCCAATACAATCTAAAACCTAACAATCTCCCCCTTCGGCAAATTCCATGTCAAAACACCTATACATTTACTACAAATATAAAAACGAAGATAGGTCACAAAATCACTCCCTCACATTACAATGAGTAACATTCCTATAACTAATCTTCATCAACTCTTGAACTTCATCTTGATCTTCTCTTGAAGCAACCTACAAATCATCTCAAAGCATAATGCATATACAAGAGAAAAACAACAAATGGCAACATATAATATGGATAAGAATATACAATTAAGTCCATAAATACATGTATCTCCCCCTCAATACATGCCAAAACACAAGAATTCTTAACAAAATCTTAAGACTAATTATTACATGTCATTGAAAGTTCAAAAGTTAGGACATGAACTGATGCCAAAAGTTAAGAAATAAACCTCAAGACTCAAATACTAGCTACTTGTTCCACCAAAGAAATTTGTGCTAGCAGTTGATCTAACATAATGCTTGTGAGGCGGTCGTGAACTTGAAGCAATGCACTCCTCCAACTCTTTTATCCTAGCATCTTGTTGAACAACTATAGCACTAAGTTCATCAACCTTCTCCTTCAAATAGCCTAATCCGAAAGAATGTTTGTGCTAATCACATGACTATCAACTTGAGAACTACTAAATGGTCCAAAAGTATCACAAGTCTTACCCTTATTCTTATATGACATGTATGACACATGTTTGTCACAATAATTTTCCAAGGGTTGAACTAACACATCATCTTCTCTACTCTTAACCCCACGAGCTAAACACATTGAAGTTATAAACCTCGGTAATGCAAGCTTTTTATCACCTCTGGTAGAGAAAGCCGCACTATCAATATAATACCTGAGAAGATCTCCAAGGTTTATAGATTGATTAGTCATCAAGGAATACACTATTTTGATCTTGTCCTTATTCAACTCGGTTGAATTCAAAGATCTAATAATGTTAGTGCAAATGAATAGATGCCAAAATGCACTAGCCTTAGTTAACTCATGTTGACTAATATATGCTCTACCTTTCCACTCAAAAGAAGTGTTGTCACAAAGAGTTCTATCCATGATATTAAGATTCTCAATGACATCCACATCTAGAAAATTAGAATCTATATCATTAGATAGCCCAAGAAACTTGTTAATGTTTTTCGGGTTAACTCTAAACACAACACCTAATTTCCATCAAAGCATCCAATAAGGTGGCACTTTCCCTATATTCAAGATAAAACTCTTTAACAAGAGTATCATTTACAACTCCTAACATGCTCACTCAAGATTCTCAATTTCTATCCTTTATGCACTTAAGAACATAAGAGTCTTTACACTTACCAAAGTCAATGCCTCTCTCTTGAAATATCTTCTTAGTTTCAAAGATCCCTAAATCTATTGTCCTTGAAGCTTTGGATCCTTTTGAGTTAGACTTGGCTTTCACAATGGGATTTAATTGATTTCCACTTTCGGTAATCTTAGTTCTTCCTATTTGTTCTTGTGTTATAAGATGCTATACACATACAACAAAAGTGAGTGAAAGACAAAACAACATATTAGTCACAAAGATATAAAAACAAAGACATATGACTTAAGAATGAATCATCATGCAAGACAAGAATAGTGAGTAATATCTTACAAGTATCATCAAGTCAAAATATGCCAACATGTAACAAAATGAAGCATGTGAACATATCATAAAAGAGAACAATGTCTAGTATACAATGCTCCCCCTTGATAAATGCTATAACTAAAACCAATGATAGCATAAAGTTCACAAAGATGTTCACACAATCACAAATTCAAGCAATTTGAAGAAATGTCAACAAAATAAACTTCATATGCTAGGAGAGATACACAAAGATTTTTCAAGTTCTCTCATAATTCTTCAACAATTGCTAAAATATCATCATACTCATAAACAAAGTGTGTGTATGAGATATATGCTTCAAATATATATCAAGAAGTAGTTTGATAATAAACATGATGTGAGATAACCAAGTTCATATCAACACATGGAGTATTCAAAGCTAGCAAGCAATAATTCTCAACACAATTGATATATTGCCCTAAAGCTATCTAACATGTGCTTCTTATATTAGTGATAAGAGCACTCACCCTTGAACCACTTGTTCTTGGGTGTACCTACACAAACATTTCCAATATCATCCTTGACAACAATGTTAAATCTAGAGTAAAGTCCTTCAATGACTTGATTAACAAGAATATCATTAACACACTCTTCCTTAACATTTTCAACATAAGCTTTGTCAAGTTGAACAAGAATAGTATTCTTTCTACTTCACAACTTCTTCTCATGCTTAGAAATAATATCATGTTTTTCAAGTTTCAAATCCTTAGCACGTTCAAGTTGAAGTTTAATCTCTTTATCTCTAGATTCATGTCCTAATTTGCATATTTTAATATATTTATAACACCTAGGCTTAATGTGACCTATTGTATTGCTATAGTGGCAAATTGGAATAAAAAATGAGATTGTACCTTTTAGAGTTGAACTAGCTTCACTAGGAGTTTGCAAAGATACCTTGTTTGCCAACTTCTTCTTGGCTTTTGATCTTCTCTTCTTGTGTGGTTTCCTATCAATCACGACTTCATCCAAGTTAGTAGGAAGTGGTTCTTCCAAGGGCTCCTCTTCAACTACCAAGTCGTCTTCACCACTATGAGAGTTAACAAGATTCCTAACACTAGACACACTTACTGAATAATTCACTAAGTCTTAATAGCCACCTTAGCCGTGTCTATCTCTTCCATTAATTCTTGTTCTCTCTTTTTCAAAGAAGATATCACATTATCCTTCTCAAGGTTTATCTTTTCAAGTTCTCTAAACTTATTCATAATATCACCTTTCTCACCAAGAAGTCTACGAGTGACAATCCCAAACTCATCTAGTTATTTCTTGATCAAATCATCCTTTTCAACTACCTCTCTTAGAGCATTATTTCTATCTTCTTCAAGCTTCTCTATCTTGGCCAACAACTCAAGATTAGTAGGAATGGAACTAGAGCTTCCATGATGATTTGTATCAAAGTTCTTGTTCAAGGATATTGTATCATCAACATCTAGTGGAGAATGAGAAGCCGTTAGAGCTATAAAGTTGTTCACCAACTCTTCATCACTTGAAGACTCACTACTAGAGCTCTCATTATCACTAGAGTTATCATCACTCCAAGTAGCCGCCAACACTTTGCATTTCTTATCTTTCTTAGATGGCTTATTGGTGCACTCACTAGCAAAGTGACCAAAACCATGACAATTGTAGCATTGAACATCTTTCTTGTTCATGGCTTGACTATTCTTCTCATTCCTTGTAGATGCTGTTTTCTTAACTCCCTTTTCCTTAGAAGACTTGCCTCTAGGCTTGGCATTCTTTAAGTTCCTCGGTTTTTGATTGGCTCATTTCGTTGACAACCATATTTTTGGGATCAATATGTAAGGGTAGCTTAGGTCATCATTGCTCAAGTCCTCTATCACGCATCAAAGGTCAAATCACTTGCTTAACTTCATTGAAGAGATTTAGTGCACACACTCACACTCATGCATTTTATTTAAATTATCTTGCTTGCATGCTTCATTGCCATTTTGAGTTCCTTGTGTGTCTTATTTTTTATTTGAGTGTTGAATGTATGTTTATGCCTTAAAAAGAGGATTTTTTCCTCTTTACTGCGGTCTAGATCGCTCTCTGTGCAGTGCCCCTACCGCGGCCTACATATCGGTGTTTGGCAGAGGAAACATGCTGTGTCTACCGCAGTCTGTGCTTGTTGCCTACGCCACGGTCTCTCAAGCTGAGTTTCACAGAGGATGCATGCTGTCTGTGCACACTGCATGCACAACAACCTACAGAGCGGCATTGTCAAGGCGACACACCGCTCTCTGTGCCGCGGTCTAGACACTTGCCTAGACCGTGGTACAGCTAGTGGTCCTGACAAGTTTTGGTTGCCTTGCGCCCAAAACGACGCAGTTTCACTATAGGCTTCATAAAAATGTTCCATCTTCTTCCCAACTCGTTTTTTAAAGCTTCCTAACCTTTTTTTGAGAGAGACATAAGGTTCTTTAGAGAGAGAAGCTCTAAGAAGCCATTTTTACTCAACCATCCTTAAAATCCAAATCACCAAGCATCTTTCAAGCATCGGTTTCTTATGTGTTCATAACTAGGTATTCTCTACATGCTCTTATCTTTATGGTTTCATTACTTAGACATGTATACCTAGGGTTTTAGCTTTTATTGCACATTAATTGCTTGCTTGTATGTTTAATTGCTTTTATGACATGTTTGTGTATTGATTGTTGGTTGAGATGCATTAATTTGTGATAGCTAGCATTTAGAACAATTTTACCCTTCTACCTAATTCTTCTTGCCTTTGCATTTAGAACATTGATATCTAGGATTTGCTTTAATTGTCATTATTAATCCTAGATAAGCATGAATGTCTTGACCTAGCATTTTTGCATATTGAATATTCTTGCATATTCACTTTGGTTGCCATTATCTCTTCATTGTTGATTTAGCTTGTGGCTAAGTGGTTAGTGCACAAGGCTAGTGATCCAAAATAACTATTAAGGTCCATTGGGTAGAGTGAAAGGGATAGTAACTAAAGGGTTAGATGAGAGGTCAACCTAGGTTGTAAACTTTTACTCAATAGTGGATTTTGAGGATCAAGGGTGGCGCTCTAAACAGCTTGTGGTTTTTTCCATTTGGAGGGTTTCCACGTATATATTGCATGTTGTTATTTTTTTATGTTTGTTGTCTTTTATTTGAACATTGGGGTAGAATTGTTAATATTGATTAATTCGCAAAATTGGTAATCTATCGAATTAAAACCTATTCACCCCCCTCCCCCCTCTAAGTTATAGGCACACGCTTTCTAGGGAATTTCAATTGGTATCAGAGCCGGTGCCTAGATATACTTAGGTGATTCGTGCATTGTGTGTGTCTTACCTTGAGCATTTTGGTTGTTTGCATTTTATGTGTTGCATTAGATTTTCATCTTCATATCATTCATTACCCTCAAACACTATGAGTGGAAACGGAAATAGTCATGAGGGAGCCTCAAGCACAAGACCTTATTTGCTCAATGGGGTGAATTATGCTACTTGGAAGGGCAAGATGGAAGCCTTTCTTTGCCAAATAGATGACCGTACTTGGATGGCTATTGAAGACGGTTATACTCCTCTAACAATGACCACTAACGATGGTGTAGAAACTCCTAAGCCCAAGTCTAGTTGGAGTGCTCAAGAGTTTGAAGCATCCAAGTGGAACAACAAGGCTATGCATGCCATCCTTTATGCAATGGGCGATAATCAGTACAAGCTGATCCAAAACACTAGGATTGCAATGAAGGCTTGGGACATTCTTCAAATGGCACATGAGGGAACCGAGGTAGTCAAGGACTCAAAGCTCCAAGTCCTACAAATGCAATTCGAGGTGATTATGATGGAGGAGCATGAATACTTCAATGACTTTCAAGTGAAGTTGATGGACATTGTCAACCAAAGCCATCAACTTGGTGACCCCTATTCGGATAGGAGAGTCAAGCAAAAAATTATGAGGTCACTTCCGTCAAGGTTCGAATCAAAGGTGATGGCACTTCAAGAGAATAGTAAGTACAAGAGTATGAAACCAAGTGAAGTCATTGGAAGACTTCTAGTTTATGAGTCAAGATGAAACACCTCACCCACCCCTCCAAAAAAGGAAAAAGAGCATTACCTTGAAGACCACTAAGGTTGAAGAAGAGGAGGATGACTTAGATGAACAAATGGCCCTCATGGTTAAAAGATTCAAGAAATTCATGAAGTTTGAGAGGAAACGTTTCGGGTCAAAGGGAAAGGAAGTGAAAAAGAAAACTCCTTTCAAGAAGATTGAAAAGTTTCAAGAAAGTGACTCCAAGAAAGGCAGTCAATGCTATGAATGCAGTGGCTCTGGTCATATTGCTTCAGAATGTGCAAATTTGAAGAAAAAGAAAAATTGGAAGGCAATGAAGGCTACTTAGAGTGATAGTGAAGACTTAGAAGAGGAAGAAAAGTCTTTAGATGATGAAGATAGAGTTGCAAACTTTATTGCCTTCACAACATCTTATAATGGCAAGGAAGTTGTGAGTGACAAGGAAGAAGTAGATGACTCTAGTGATGAGAGTACCTTTTCTTACTATAGGTTTGATATTGATGAGGAAATGGACTATGTAGACTTTATGAAGTATTTTGAAAAGTCTAGATTGAAAAAGAAGAAGGAGGTTCAAGAGTTGAAAAAGAAAAATCTAGAGTTAGCTTTCAAGATTTCCAACTTGAGTGAGAAGGTAAAGAGTGGAAAGAGTTAGAAGAAAGTTTAAAGTTGGAGCTTGTGATCACTAAGAAGAGTGAAGAAAACTTGAAGATTGAGCTTAGAGAAGTTAAAGAATTGGTAGCCAAGATGACATCCGAAACCGAGAGACTTGACAAGATGTTATCATTTGGGAAAAGTTCTAATGATAAAACGGGCCTATGATATGTGGAAGGCAAGGATGCCACTTCCTTAAAGAAGACCATCTTTGTCAAGAGTCAAGGGGACAAAGAAGTTCAAGAGTCACACCAACAAATCAGATCAAATGAGGTTGGTGAATCATCAAAGCAAGCTCAAACAAAGTCTCAAGCTAAAAAACATTTGCCAAAAGCTAGAGCTTATCAAACAAGACCTTAACCTCCAAGGAGCTCTCAAAGTAAACAAAGAGGTTTTAATCCACAACCAAGAAGAGAAGCTAATTTGGCTCAATCATAAAGGGTGTTTCAAAGAAGAGATTCGGCTCAACACCAAAGGACAACTCAAAAGAGAGGGAAGTCTTCCATGCTTGCACAAGGATATGGTATGAATTCTTACTTTACTCCCATTTGTCATTTTTGTGGTGTTGAAGGTCACATAAGGCCGAATTGTTTTAAATTTATTAATTTGTGTCATTTTGAAAGCATGATTGAGAAGAATATGCTTAGAAGAGCCAAAATGCATACACCTAGGAATTTTAGAGCCAATAAACCCAAGGCTCCTAGAAATAACAATGTTGCTACTAGGTGGACTAGAACAAATGAGTATGTTTGCCATGTGGCCCAAGTGGCATTGAAGGTGAAAGCCGCTAACACTTGGTACCTTGATAGTGGTTCTTCTAGGCATATGGCCGGAAACAAGAGTTTCTTTGAAACTCTTGTGATGGAGGATAGTGGATTTGTCACTTTTGTTGATGGTTCACGTAAGAATGTTCTAAGAAAAGAAAACATTTCCATCCCCGGTTTGCTCTCCTTGCCTACTGCTCTCTATGTAGATGGCTTGCAAGCCAATCTCATTAGCATATCACATTTAAGTGATGAAGAACTTTCGGTTTTGTTTGGAAAAGTTGATTGCTCTATTTTAAGAAAAGATGGACATGTTCTATTGAAAGGCAAGAGATCAAGTGACAATTGTTATTGTCTTGATTCTAATGGCATCTCTTGCAATTTGTCTAGTTGTGATCAAGTTGAATTATGGCATCAAAGGTTAGGTCATATGAATTTCAAAGACTTGAAAGTTCTTGAGAGGTTAAAAGTTATGAGAGGCCTTTCTAAGTTTGGAAATAGGAGTGAGGGAGTTTGTGGACCTTGTCAACAAGGAAAGCAAACTAAGAGTGTGCATAAGAAGGGTAAGTACCTTGCCACTAAGGAGCTATTAGAGCTTCTTCATATGGACCTTATGGGTCCTATGCAAACCGCGAGTCTCGGTGGCAAGAGGAACATTTTTGTGTGTGTGGATGATTTTTTTAGATTTACTTGGACTTACTTTCATAAAGAAAAATCTGAAACGTTTGAAACTTTTAAAATGCTTTGCACTAAAATTCAAAATGAGAAGGATTCTCACATAAAATGCATTAAGAGAATTAGGAGTGATCATGTGAGAGAATTTGAAAATGTTAGCTTTGAAAACTTTTGTGATAGTCTTGGCATTTCCCATGAGTTCTCAGCTCCTCGAACTCCTCAACAAAATGTGGTAGTAGAGAGGAAAAATAGAGTCCTCCATGAGATGGCCCGTGTGATGTTGCATAGCAACAATATGCCTAGGAACCTTTGGGCTGAAGCTGTCAATACGGCTTATTATATAGGCAATAGGGTGTTTCTTAGGCCTGGGACTAGGCAAATCTCCTATGAATTGTGGAAAGGTGGGAAGCCAAATGTTAGCTACTTCCACTCGTTTGGAAGCAAGTGCTAAATTTTAAATGACGGTGATCAAGTTAGGAAGTTTGATGCTAAGAGTGATGAGGGGATTTTCATTGGCTATGCCTTAAATAGTAAGGCCCATAAAGTTTTCAATTTGAAGACACAAAGTGTTATGGAATCATCTAATGTGGTCATAGATGATTGTAGGCCTAAGGTTAGTAACCATGATGAGGAGATTAGTGTCGTTGATGATACTCTCTTGGTGAAGATTGATGAGATTTCTAGTGATGAGAAATCAAAGCTTGAAAAAGAGGTAACTCAATTTCTTGATAGAGATCCTACTTTGGACTCTAAGGACCCCGCTCCTTAGGTTAGGCATCTCCACAACAAGAGTGACATTCTTGGAAATGTGAATGAGGGTGTGAGGACTAGACATCAATTAGCAAGTCAAATTAGTTGCACACTCTACACCTCTCAAATTGAACCCAAAAAGGTAGATAAAGCTTTAAGTGATGAGTTTTGGGTTCTTGCTATGCAAGAAGAGCTAAACCAATTTGAAAGAAATGAGGTTTGGAATCTAGTTCCTAGGCCTAAGAACACTAATGTAATAGGTACCAAATGGGTCTATAGGAACAAATCTGATAAGGATGGCAACATTGTGCGGAACAAAGCTAGACTTGTTGCACAAGGATACTCTCAAATTGAAGGTATCGACTTTGAAGAGACTTTTGCTCCTTTTGCTCGTTTAGAGTCCATTAGGCTTCCCTTATCCATATCGTGTGTTCACAAATTTAAATTGTATCAAATGGATGTTAAGAGTGCCTTCCTCAATGGCTTCTTGCAAGAGCTAGTGTTTGTTGAGCAACCTAAGGGGTTTGTGGATCCACACCACCCCAATCATGTTTATCGCCTCAAGAAGGTGCTATATGGGTTTAAACAAGCACTAAGGGCTTGGTATGAGCACCTCACTCTTTATCTTGTTGACAATGGCTATTCTAGAGGTAGTGTTGACAAGACTTTGTTCATCAAGTGCACTAAAGTTGAGCTATTCATAGCTCAAATTTATGTTGATGACATCGTTTTTGGTTCCACCAACAACTTGAAAGTTCAACAATTTGTTGATGTCATGACTCATGAGTTTGAAATGAGCATGGTTGGTGAACTCAATTACTTTCTAGGCTTGCAAATCAAGCAAATGCATGATGGGATCTTCATATCCTAAGCTAAGTATGCCAAGAACCTAGTAAAGAAGTTTGGCCTTGAAAATGCCAAGCATTGTGACACACCATTGAGCACCACTTTGAAACTTAGCAAGGATGCTAGTGGAAAAAGTATGGATCAAAGTCTATATCGTGGCATGATAGAGAGCTTGCTATACTTGACTGCTAGTAGGCCCGATATAGCTTTTAGTGTTGGTGTGTGTGCTAGGTACCAAGCAAATCCTAAGGAATCCCATCTCTTCTCTTTGAAGAGAATCATTCGATATATGAATGGGACATCCAACTATGGGATATGGTACTCTTTTGACACTAATGCTAGTTTAGTTGGCTTTAGTGATACAAATTGGGTAGGTAATTGTGATAATAGGAAGAGTACATCGGGGCGTTTGTTTCTTCCTAGGGAACAATCTTTTGTCTTGGTTTTGCAAGAAGCAAAATTCCATCTCATTATCCATAATTGAGGCAGAGTATATAGCTGCTAGGAGTGCTTGCACACAACTCCTTTGGATGAAGCAAATGCTTGTGGATTATGGCTTTGAGCAAGGTACTCTAATCCTTTATCGTGATGACATGAGTGCCATTGTTATTTCAAAAAATCCTGTCCAACATTCTAGAACCAAGCATATTGACATTAGACATCATTTCATTAGGGAGCTAGTTGAGAGCAAATGCATTGCACCTGAGCATGTGGGCACAAATGATCAACTAGCGGATTTGTTTACTAAACCATTAGATTCAACTAAGTTTAACTCTCTTAGTAGGTATATTGGGATTTGTAATATGCATTGATGGGTTTTGGTGGTTTACCCCACATGGAGAGCTCAAGCAAGGAGAGCGAACTTGCATCTTAATAAGTAAATAATTGTTCAATTTTATGCTCTTTAATTAATTGCTTGAGTATCTCGGATGCACATATTATTATATGCCTTTTTATTTAATAAGTGTGTTTTTTGCCTTATTTGAAATGCATGTCTCATTTGTGTTCAAACATGCATTTTTGGATTAGGAAATTTGATTGGGAAGTAAATTTGATTGACCCAAAGTTTATCTCCATTGTTTGAGAAAACTTGATCTTGACATACTTAAAGTGATATGCATGATGAATTTATTGAAAGCTTACAAAATGATTGCAAATATGTGTGCAAGTGACTTTTGAGACTTCATTCAATAAGGATATTGTATCCATTTCAAGGATTTCACAATCCAATAGTCTTTTTCTTTACTTATTGAACAAGGCAACTATCATAAGGGCATCTTGCCCGGAAAAATCTAATAGGACACAATAGTCACTCATGTCTTGTTCAACTTGTAAAGTTTGATAGTTGCTCTTATGTTTTTGGTTGAACTATATCTTGTTTTCCATTGTCAATTTGGTGCAAATTGGTTTGACTTCTCTTGGAACCTCATGTGTTATTTTCCTTTGCCAAATACCATGCTTTTGGAAGTTGATGTTGCATGTTTTTCATTCAAGGCAACCTTTCGCACATATTCCAATCAATAAAACTTCCATGAATTTCTCTCTCTTAATTAACCTGCATAAAGTTGTTGTATATGATTATGCATTTACGTTGCAAATATCTTTCTTTGCTGAAACGTCCCGGTTGGAGAATACTCATTTGCCTATCTTGTGACAAAAAGGGGGAGTAGTATTGGATTTAGGGGACTTGATATATTGGCATGATTTAAGGGGAGTTTGACCTAGTGGATCTATTTAGAGGGAGCATTTGCTATGTGCATTGTTGATTGTATGTTACTTGTTTCTAATTCATACAAATTGCATTTGTTTTTATTTATCTTGATCCGTCTTATACACTAGTCTTGGAAAGTGTAGTTCTTTGTTTTGTAGGGATGATCATTCTACAAGAGATGAAAGATTTAAAGATTTAGTTTTAGGTATCTCTTGTAATATAGAATGTTTTGTTGTTGACCTCTTGTTGTTTCTTGTTGTTTTTTGTGAGGATACTTTGTGAGTGAGTAGTTTTGTCACGAAATAGACAAAGGGGGAGATTGTAAGTTCCTCGGTTTTTGATTGACACATTTCGTTGACAATCACATTTTTGGGATCAATATGTAAGAGTAGCTTAGGTCAACGTTGCTCATGTCCTCTATCAAGCATCAAAGGTAAAATCACTTGCTTAACTTCATTGAAGAGATTTAGTGCACACACTCACACTCATGCATTTTATTTTAATTATCTTGCTTGCATGCTTATTTGCCATTTTGAGTGCCTTGTCTATCTTATTTTTTATTTGAGTGTTGAATGTATGTTTGTGCCTTAAAAAGAGGATTTTTTCCTCTTTACCTCGGTCTAGACCGCTCTCTTTGCAGTGCCCCCGACGTTGCCTACACAACGGTGTTTGGCAGAGGATGCACGTTGTGTCAACTGCGGTTTATGCTTGTTACCTACGCCTGCGATGTCCCAAACGGAGTTTCATAGAGGATGGATGTTGTCCAGACCGCGGTCTGTACACACTGCATGTACAGCGACCTACAGAGCGGCGTTGTCCAGGCGACACACCGCTCTTTTGGTTGCCTTGTGCACAAAACGATGCAGTTTCACTCTAGGCTTCATATAAATGTTCCATCTTCTTCCAACTCATTTTTTAGAGCTTCCTAACCTATTTTTGAGAGAGAGATAAGGTTCTTTAGAGAGAGAAGCTCCAAGAAGCCATTTTTACTTAACCATCCTTAAAATCCAAATTATCGTATATGAATTTTACCAAGCATACACATCATTGAGAGGAAGGAGAAAATAGCCAGGTGGACGCCCAAATGGGCACTCAGGAATATCCTACGAGGCATCATGAAAGAAAAGAAAGCCCGAGTAAGCATATATTGAATGAAACCTACTCGGGATCAGTTAACAACACTCGGGACTGGTTAAACAATGCTTCCACTCGGGGCTCAAACGGTGCTACTCGGGACCATCAGGTATTGCTCTTACTCGGGAATAAATACGACTAGACTAAGAACTTTGTGCTTATTTCACACGGATTAAGTTAGAAGAGTCCCCAATCAGAAAGTAACCTGATTTCTATACGAAGACAACATTATTATAAGGAAACAAGTCCAAATTGAACTGCACTACTAGAATGCCACTCGATTTCCATAAGAGACTCCGAAACAGGAAAGAAGACAAATCAACCTCAAACAAATAACTGAATCACAATTAAATACAAAGATCTCGTCTTACTTGTACAAAGCAGATTAGGGTTCTATAAGCATATAAATAGACCTATAATCTGGTTCCAAAAGATATAGGCAAAATAGCATACAGCAATCATAGCAAATACAGAGAGAAAAAAGAGAGATCGAGAGCTTGTAAACATATTGTTTTCATAGTGGATTTTTGCTTGGTTGATCTTTCAACCACCCGTGGACGTTTCTCCTGTCATCGGAGTTTTACCACGTAAAACTTGTTTTCATTACACTCTCTGAATCTCTTTCTCTTTGAATGAGTAGCCGAAATCCAATCCTTGTTGGTTTTTCTGACATAATCCAAAAATCGTCGTCAACAATTGGCGCTAGAATGAGGGGTCGAACCTCCGAACTTGTTAAAAGCGATGGCAGGAAGCAGAAGTAGTTCAGGGAATGACCAAAAATCACCAGGCGATTTCCATGTTGGAAACACGTCACAAGATCCTGCAGCAAACACAGAAAACCAGCCTGCGCACCTGGCAGGGATCCAGCAAGTTCCTCCAACCAGTAGAGATCTTAAGCTGCATTTCCAAGAGGCCTTGCAGCAATTGGTGACAGAAGCAGCAAGGGAAGGGATTGATCTACTGGCTACAGGAGCACATACTCCCGATCCTCCACCGTCAAGGCTCCGTTCGGTGGTGGTTGGGCCAGGAATAACTATGCCAGAAACTAGAAGGAACTCGTTCCCAATCAACCAAGCTGGACAGAAAACACTTGAAGAGGAACAACATCACCAGAGGTTGGACCACAATCAAACAGTACGTGCCAGACATCGTAAATACGACCGGCGTAGAGGTCGGTCATCATCAGAAGACAGTGATCAAAACCATCGTAAACGTCATCATGGAGTCACAATAGAAGACCGACATCAGAGTGAAGAGTTTGAGGAAAGAATGACGATAACCCAACGGTTTAACCGTTAGGGAAGTTCGATGGGGGACAAAGATGTCACGATCCAGAGCCTAACTCGAGAAGTCGAGAATAACAGGTGACAGATGGAGGCACTGGTCAGACGTTATGGTTGTAACGATCTATTCGACGATGACTCTAACAGTCCATTTACCAGGGAGATTTTGCAGACCCCTTTCCTGGAAAGATTCAGGATGCTGCATGTGGAGCAATTCAAAAAAGATACAGATCTAAAGGAGCACGTTAGACGCTATAAAAGTGCCATGGCTCAATATGCCCGCTGAGACCCCTTATTGAGTCTCAAATTTCCGCAAACACTAGGGGACACATGGTCAAGATGGTTCGGAAGACTACCCCCTGCGAGCATCGAAAATTTCAGCGAACTGAGCAGGAGCTTCTCAAGGCAATTCCTGAGCAATGTTCACAGGAAGAATTCGGTGGCCTTCCTCTCTCAAATAAAGCAGAGGAAGGACGAGTCATTAAAAAAGTACTTGCGCCGGTTCGGCCAAGCAGTATCAGAAATTGGCAGTTCTAATGATGAAGTAATTATTACTGCCTTCACCAATAACTTGTAGAATGGACGACTATCCTTTGATTTGAGAAGAGCACGGCTGACTAGGTATGCCAACATGATAGATATGGCAGGAGGATACGCTCTGGCCGAGGAGGAAGAGTTAGCTACAGGAGGAAGCTATATGCATGGAGGAAAGCTCGACAGAAGAATACCGAATCCAAGTGGCAGAATCAAAAGGAAAAATAGATAGGGAACGGCAAGAAGTAAAAACAAGGATGGGGGTAATGGGCTTAATGCCGAACGGTCCAAAGAGAAATACCGGGGCAGATATACCAACTACACCTCTCTTCGGAAAAAACAAGAAGAAATTTAAGCCATCTTGGAAGAGAAGAATATGGTGCAAGAACCACGGCGACAATCATTGTTCGCCCGGAGAGATACAACCAAGTATTGCAGGTTTCACAAGGAAACCGGGCATGAGACTTCAAAGTGTTTTCAGCTCAGAGATTACATAGAGACTCTTATTCGAGAAGGGCACCTGCGGGATGTAATCTTGAAAAAAGATGAGAGATCAGAAACTAAGAGAGAAGTCAAGGTTGATCATAACTCTGGTCAAAATCAAAGAACCAGCCCCGAAGCCAATCAAGTAATACATACAATTTTCGGAGGACTCTCTACTGTGAGAAGCAACTGAGAACGAACTCAGGAAATCAGAGAAGCAATAGAAGCAAGGAATAAATTCTACGTAAACTCGGTTGAGCTAAACCCGAAAAGGGTAAAGGAAGGATGGGACCCAATAGTCTTTACAGAGGCAGATTCCCATGGCGTCAATGTTCGACCTAATGACGCTTTGGTTATAAGTGCCCGGATTGGCCACATGGAAGTCCGGAGAATTTTAATAGATAATGGGAGTTCAGCAGACATCCTGAGCGTGGCCGTGTACAACCAGCTAAGACTAGATCGAAAAGATTTACAGCCTTTCCATACTCTATTAAGAGGGTTTGGAGGGATAGAGGTCAGGGCACTCGGGAGGGTAAAATTACCCGTAAAGATAGGAACGGCACCATGCCAGAGGACTGTCCTGCTCGACTTCGTGGCAGTTGACTTGGATAATTGGCCGTATAATGCATTATTGGGCCGGCCATTCCTGAATAAAATAAAGGCCATGATGGCCACTTATGCATTAATGATCAAATTCCGAACAGAACAACGGGTTGGGATAGTCAAGAGATCCTAAGAGATGGCCCGAAGAGCAAACCTGTCAGTATACAGAGACAAACATGATGCTGAACAAGTGTGCACCATAATGCAGCCAAATCAGTGTAAAGAATCCTTATCATTCGAACTGGATCCAAGGGAGGGCTCGAATGAATACTAAACAGAATTGGTTGAAGTAGTACTTGAAGAAGACGAATCGGATAAGAAAATCAAGATCGGGGCCAACTTGGATGGAAAAGTCAAGCAAGACTTAACCAATCTGCTTAGAGAGTACAAAGATGTATTCGCTTGGAGTCACGGAGATATGATCGGAATAGATACCCGAGTAATATCCCACCACCTCGCAATTAGCCTGAATGTAAAACCGGTAATACAAAAGAGAAGATCGTTCAATCCTGAAAGAAGTCAAGCAATAAAACAAGAGGTGGAAAAGCTACTGGCGACTGGATCAATCAGAGAAGTCAGCTCCCTCAGTGGGTCGCCAACGTAGTCCTCGTCCAAAAGAAAAATGGACAATGAAGGATGTGCGTAGATTTCACGGATCTAAACAAGGCATGTCCAAAGGATAGCTTCCCACTTCCAAGGATAGACCAGCTAGTAGATGCCACAGCAGGTCACGAATTGCTTAGCTTCATAGACGCTTACTAGGGATATAATCAGATCCGGATGAACAAAGCTGATGAAGAAAAAACAGCTTTCACAACGGATCAGGGTTTATATTGCTATACAGTAATGCCCTTTGGTTTAAAAAATGCAAGTGCTACGTATCAAAGGTTGGTCAACAAAATCTTCACTCGGCAAATAGGAAGGAACATGGAAGTGTACATTGATGACATGTTGACTAAAAGCGTCTCGGCAGATGAGCATGCCCGGGACCTCCGAGAGATATTTGATGTTCGGAGAAGATACCAGATGAAATTAAACCCGAACCAATGTTTATTCGGAGTCCATTCGGGGAGATTCTTGGGTTTTCAAGTCCATCAAAGAGGAATCGAAGTTAATCCCGAGAATATCTAGGCTTTGCAAGAAATGACCTCACCTAAAACATTGAAAGAGGTACAATGCTTAACAGGGTGTTTAGCCTCCTTGTGAAGATTCATCTCAAGGGCTACAGATAGGTGCGCACCCTTCTTCAAGATAATCAAAAAAGGGAAAGGACTCGAGTGGAATAAAGAGTGGGAGCAGGCATTCTTAAAAATAAAAGAGTACTTGGGACAGGCTCTCGTTCTCTCAAAACCGTAAAAGGGGGAAATACTTCAGCTATATCTGTTAATAACCGAGCTTGCAGCAAGTTCAGTCTTAGTCAGAACAGAAGATGGAGTGCAGAAACCAGTGTATTATACCAGCAAGGCACTAGTACTAGCTGAGACTAGGTACTCACAGGTAGAGAAGATGGCCTTAACATTGGTTTCAGCAGCAAAAAAGCTGAGACCATATTTTCAGGACCATACAATCCAGGTTCTCACCAATTGCCCATTAAGATAAATTTTACAAAAACCAGAAATATCAGGAAGACTTACCAAATGGGCAATCGAGCTAAGTGAATTCGATATTCATTATGTCCCTAGAACCTCCCTCAAAGGGCAAGCTGTGGCAGACTTCATAGCCGAGTTCATAGAACAAAACATGGAAGCAAAAAGACTCTTGGATAAGAGTTTCCCATGGAAACTGTATATTGATGGCGCTTCAAATACTCAAGGCAGCAGGACAGGGATCGTAGTTCACACCCCAGAAAGAGATGATGTTGAATGTGCCATGAGATTTGATTTTAAAGCAATCAATAATCAAGCCGAGTACGAGGCATTGTTAGCTGGAATCAGAGTCTGCATAGCTCTCGAGGCAGATGAAGTTGAGATATTCAGCGATTCACATGTAGTTGTCAACCAGGTTATGGACGAGTACCAGGCCTAAGATAAAGGAATGATAGCCTACAGTGACAATTCGAAACAGCTCCTTCAAAAATTTAAAGAATATAAGATCGCTCAGATCCCCAGGGAAGAAAATGAGAAGGCTGACACATTGTCTAAATTAGCTTCAGCAACAACCTCAATCAGACCAAAGACCATTCCAGTTGCACACCTCCTTAAACCGAGTACAGTTGAACCTAAGCATTTGGAAATTTTAGAAATCTGAACACCGCAAGACTGTTGGATGGTCCAGCTGAGAAGGTTCCTAGAAGAAGGCGTGCTTCCGAAGATCCGGTATTAGCAAAGCGCATCAGGTATCGATCGGCTAGGTATACCATGATCGGAGGATAATTATATAGAAGAGGGTTTTCCAGAGCTCTCCTGAGATGTGTACCGGAAGAAGCTGCACATCGAATACTTCAAGAGATCCACGGAGGAGTTTGCGGGAACCACACTGGGGTAGAAGTCTGGCGCATAAGGTACTCAGGTAAGGCTATTACTCGCCTACGCTTTTCTCAGACGCACAGCAATGGTCGAAAGTTGCAATACCTGTCAAAGGATTGCTAACGATATCCGAAAACCCCCAAAAAAACTCAGAAACCTCACCGCCTCATGGCTATATGGGGCCTAGACCTGATCGGCCCAATGCCAGCTGGGACAGGGGGTGGAGCAAAGCACGCCATAGTTGTTGTCGATTATTTCACAAAATGGGCAGAAGCTGAAGCGCTGGTGCATATCGTAGAAGCTAACACCATAAATTTTGTAAAGAAAAACATACTTT
Source organism: Dipteronia dyeriana (assembly GCA_032871835.1). NCBI lineage: Eukaryota > Viridiplantae > Streptophyta > Magnoliopsida > Sapindales > Sapindaceae > Dipteronia > Dipteronia dyeriana. The sequence goes on along the minus strand of CM065300.1, from coordinate 107,282,302 downwards.
ATAGGTTTGGAGTTCTGGACACAATAATCACTGACAACGGCACCCAGTTTGATAACCTGAAGTTCAGACAGTTGTGCGAGAAGTACTAGATTGCTAATTACTATGCCACACTAGCCCACCCTCAAACAAATGGGCAGGTAGAAGCAGTAAATAAAATTATCAAGCACACCATCAAAGCAAAGCTGGATGCCAAAAAAGGAATGGGTTGAAAAGCTTCCCGAAGTATTATAGGCATATCGGACGACAGCGAGGACTTTAACAGGAGAGACTCCATACACTTTAGCATTTGGAACAGAAGCTGTTATTCCCATAGAAACATAGTATGCGTCACCACGGGTCAGGCTATATAATGAAGAACAGAATGTTGATATGCTACTATAAAGTTTGGATAAGCTAGAAGGAAAGAGGGAAAAGTCCCGAATAAGAAATACAGCATATCAACAAAGAGTGGCTCGCCACTACAACTTTCGTGTTCGGATCAGGAAATTCCAGCTAGGAGACTTGGTGTTCAGGAAGGTGCCATTAAACACAAAAAATAAGGCCGCAGGATCCCTGGCTGATAAATGGGAAGGTCCGTACAAGATCGAGAGGATAGCTGGCCATAGAGCTTATTAGATTGCTCGACCCAATGGAGGGATTTTACCCCGACCATGCAATGCCCAATATCTGAAGATTTTCTATCCTTAAAATTACATGTTCTTTTTTCTAGTCAGGACAATATTAGTTAGGATAAATATTAAACTGTAATTTGAATCTTTGTTGATTTTTGCAGTAATAAATAAAACTACTTGGAATTTCTAAAAGAAAAGCATCTAGCTCGGGATTTCCAAAGGAAAGCATATGATAATAAGAACATATGGAAGAAGAGCATGATAATAAGAACATGCAAATAGAATTCTCGGGACCATCAAATCCTGAATGGGCGGAGAAGCTCGTAGGAGCATGGCCAGCCAAGCAGGGTCAAAATGACCTTCGAAAAAAGGGAACCCCGATGCACCAGACTCAGGAAAAATGCTCGGGACGCTATCGGGAGAAATTTTGGTGAAATGCGTAGCTGTGTTGAAGCAATTTCTTTTAAAAAAAAAAGAGCTCAATGATTCGGCAAACCCTTGCGCATAAAAACTGGGGAGACGTCCTTGGTATTGCGTAAGGACTCGAACGTATGATCATGGTGAGCCTTGATATAATGTTTAGGTAGTAACCGGGTATGAAACACAAGTGTAAACTTGTCTGTTTCAAGATGACTCGGTTAATAATAAAGAGCCAGTTTAATAAGATACTTGGCAATTGAAGTCATTTGGGTGATAACCGGTTTAATAAGATACTCGGTTAAGTTACCCGAACATTGAAGAAGCCAGTTTAATAAGATGCTTGGCAATTGAAGTCATTCAGGTAATAACCGATTTAATATACTCGGTTAAGTTACCCGAACATTAGCCAGTTTAATATAGCACTCGGTAACAATCAGAAATGAACAGATCAAGACCATTCAATTCAAAATAAAATAGAATTTTATTGCTCCTAAAAGAATGGTTACAGTTCAAAGAATGGTTCTGTACAAGTAAAAAAAAAATCAGAATTATCTACAATTCTACAAAATTAAGGTTGCGAGGATTTCGAGTCTTTGCCAATACTCGGATCTGGAACCATCTCGTACTCACGAAGCAGGCTCTCATTAGACGGCCAAGTGATATCATCGACAATATCATCCATCCACTGGTTGTAATCTTCACCCGGAACTGGCCTGACATCTGGGACTACACCCTCAACCGACTCTTGACTTGCATAAAAGGTCGAGAGAGAATGCTCAGACGGAATCTCTAAATGCATGGGATGGGGCTCTTTGCCTTGACTACAACAGTAGGCTCTCCATTCCTTCATCTGAATCTGAAGAGATTCTAAGGACCGGTCCACATGATGTTTGATTGACAGCTCCCAATTAGCTTGGGTTTTCTCGGTCGCTCTTTTCTTAACTTTGAAGAACTCACCGACAAAAACTAGCCCACGTTAAAATTCTCGAAGAAGTAGGGCATTGCAAGCAGGAGATCTTTTAAAACAATCCACCCCTTGGACTTCCAGTCTCAACCTGGCCTCTCGGGAAAGGGATTCAACTGTCAGCACTTGGCGCTCCAGATCTTCAATTTTTTGGTCATACGCTGACTTCGTCTGCTCCGCCTCTTGCTCAGCCTTGAGCATGGATTCTTCAGCAGAAGATAGAAGATTTTGAAGTGATGTAACCTTCTCATCTGCCAGAGATGCCTTGTTCTCGGCTTCAACCTGCTTCGCCAGACAGTGGTAAGCAAATATTTGTACAGAACCGACCTCCTGCTGGTAAGCTTCCTCGGCTCGAACACGGCCCTCCTCACTCGCTTTCAGCTGAGCCTCTAAACGCCTTATTCGATCGGCTTGATATTGCTGCACCTGAATAAGCTTAGCGAATTCGGCCACCATCTGCAAAGGAATATACTTAGAAATCTGGCAGAAGCAAAATAATAAAGGAGTCAGATTCAACTTATATAAGATGCACCGTTAAAAACATTTTGGAGACTTTCGATCAGGGAACCATCCCGAAAGCTGCTCCAACGGTCTTCTAGATAAAAGCTCGACCAGAGGACATCTCCCGTAGCATATCCTTGGAAGAAAGGAATAAAGGAACCCCTGAGGGTTCAGCTCCCAGATTTCCAAACTCGAGGGCAGGAGAAGCCCTGTTCGGTTCTAAGGATGGAGAAGGAACCCCTGAAGGTTCAGCCCCCATATCTCCAACTTCGGGGGTAGAAGAAGCCCTTCTCGGTTCTAAAGCGGCTACATCTACTGATACTTCAGTGCCAACACTAGGGGAAATCTCATCCGCAACATCTTCGTCACTAGAGTCAATAATTGAGACTACCCGAGGAACTTTGAGAGGACGAGATGGCGAACTAACTGCCTTTCGCTTCTCACCCCAAGAACAGTGGAAGTTAAAATCAGTAGCAGGATCTTCCTACAGATCATCCCGAAAAGACTTAAAGAATTCAGCACCTGCAAGCACTTGATCCGTCAAGACGTTACTACCGTCGCTGGTTTCAAACCGTCCAACAAGCTCTTCACACGGGCCTTCACTCTGGGCACTTGGACCAGCAGAATCCTAAGTAGGAGGCTGAGCACCCTGAACAACGCACTCGGGAATTCGTTCCTCAGCAGTGTCAGTTTCCTCATCAGGCTCGGGTGGAGCAATATCCTCATCGCCCTGACAGGAAGCTTCCTTTCTACTCGCTTGCAGAATCGCCTTCACCTGGCGAGCCTAAAGATAGCTGACAACGTCTGTATCGAACACTTCAAAAAAAAATCATGTTAGAAAAGAAAATGAAAAGCAGTAAAATACAACAAAAAGGGCGTTGTGTTACTTACATTGCCAGCGATGGCCCGAAATCTGTCTGAAGAAGCCGAGCTTTATCAAATCCTCCTCTTTAAAACGGTAGCTCTTGCTCCTCTTCTCCTGAGTAGGAACAGCTGCCCGAGTCAGCCTCTTCAGCTCAGAATCATTATAATCAATTATTTTTCTGTTCCACTCTTCGGAGGAACAGAAGAAACGGGGAACACTCAACACCGTTCTGGAATCCCCAAATCTAACAGTGACGTTAAGCCCGAGAGCCCCTCTAGTAAAAAACCAACTGTTCTTCCAAAACTTGTTGGATGTACGGAATCCCCATACAAACCCCTTCTTTTTTGGGTCATCAGAAGCATCGACCTCCCGATTCACCTTTGCTTCTTCGGGGACCCAACCGTCGAGGGAGTAGATGCAAGAAAATAGGTCCCCGTTTTGCTAACCTGCCTCAGCGTAAAGAAATGCCTGATTTCATTCGGGGAAGGCGGTGAAAGGTTCATTCGACTGAACATGTGCCACATGCACATCAAGATTTTGTAACTATTCAGGGCCAATTGAGCTGGGGCTATCCCTGCTTCAGCCAAAAACCAGGCAATAAATGGTTGAAAGGGAAGTGTGACGCCGCAGCAAAGCATGGATCCATAAATCGCAACCATACCCTCAGGAGGATTCCATACGGCTCTATCCTCCGCAGTACGAAAGTGACTGAGTCGGGCAAGTCGAATCGGGAGCGGTATTTTTCTATCTCAGCTGACCCGTCGACATTCGGCTCAGTATCAAAGCCACTCGGGCGAGTATCAAAAAACGAAAGGCGAGACGCCCTGTACACTTCAACGTCACCCTCGTTAACAGTCTGTTCCCTTGTCTGAACGCTGCTAGAGCCCTGCTTGTATACCTTACTTCTCCTCTGATGTTTACCCATCCTTCGAAAAGATACCTTGTGATTAGAAATATCAGAATCATAACTAGATGGAGAACTCGATACAATGCTGAAAGTGACATCAGGGTGAAGCCCAGAAACATCAACCTATAATAATGGAGGTTCATCTATTGAGATATCCCCCAGTAATCGTTTAATGCAAGAAACTAACTGGAAATCCGTACGTTCTAATGCATCAAAAGCGATTTTAAAGAAAAGATGGCGGGAAGATGGCCCCATTAAAACTAACCTTGAATTGAGATTGATCCAAGATCTTCAAACGAGAATCGTGAACTTCTGGATAAAGAAATCTAAGTTTAAAGAAATTTCTGCTGAAATTTTTTAAGAATAAACCAATAATGTCTCTCAGCAAAGAATTTAAAGGTGACATGGCTTGAAACCCTAGGATTACAAGACGAGAAAAAACTTATGACGAAACTAGATGAAGTAGGCGGCGTTTGGGGAAACGCAAAAATCATTTCTCATTAATGATATTGTAAAACGAAGAGACGAGGGACGCGTGTCAAAATAGGAAATAGCCCTCGACCATCGGAACTTCAAAACGTCACCATCATTTAAGATCTCGCGTGATGAAGCTAATCGAAATGACAGAGTCACCATTAAGACACGCCATTATGACAAGACAGTTATTCTGATGAGTAAAAATTAAGACGATTAAAATACTCTTGCCCGAAATGAAATTTACTCGGTAAAAATATTTTAAGAGGGTATTGTCGTATGTGAATTTTACCAAGCATACACGTCATTGACAGGAAGGAGAAAATAGCCAGATGGATGCCCAAATGGGCACTCAGGAATATCCTATGAGGCATCACTAAAGAAAACAAAGCCTGAGTAAGCATATATTGAATGAAACCTACTCGGGATCAGTTAACAACACTCGGGACTGGTTAAACAACGCTTCCACTCGGGATCAAACGGCACTACTCGGGACCATCAGGTATTGCTCTTACTTGGGAATAAATACGATTGGAGTAAGAACTTGGTGCTTATTTCACACGGATTAAGTCATTAAATACGCGAAGATATCCATCAGGAAGGAATCCCAAATAAAATGGAACATTAAGTTAGAAAAGTCCCCAATCAGGAAATAACCTAATTTCTTTACGAAGACTACATTCTTATAAGGAAACAAGTCCAAATTGAACTGCACTACTAGAATCCCACTCGATTTCTATAAGAGACTCGGAAACAGGAAAGAAGAAAAATCAACCTCAAACAAGTAACTGAATCACAATTAAATACAAAGATCTCGTCTTACTTGTACAAAGCAGATTAGGGTTCTATAAGCATATAAATAGACCCATAATCTGGTTCCAAAAGATATAGGCAAAATAGCATACAACAATCATAGCAAATACAGAGAGAAAAAAGAGAGATCGAGAGCTTGTAAACATCATATTTTTATAGTGGATTTTGGCTTGGTTGATCTTTCAACCACCTGTGGACGTTTCTCCGGTCATCAGAGTTTTATCACGTAAAACTTATTTTCATTACTCTCTCTGAATCTCTTTCTCTTTGAATCAATAGCCGAAATCCAATCCTTGTTGGCTTTTCTGACATAATCCAGAAATCGACGTCAACACAAATCATCAAGCATCTTTCAAGCATGGGTATCTTGTGTGTTCATAATTAGGTATTCTCTGCATGCTCTAATCTTTATGGTTTCATTACTAAGACATGTATACCTAGGGTTTCAGCTTTTATTGCATATTAATTGCTTGCTTGTATGTTTAATTGCTTTTATCACATGCTTGTGTATGGATTGTTGGTTGAGATGCATTAATTTGTGATTGCTAGCATTTAGGACGATTTTACCCTTCTACCTAATTCTTCTTGCCTTTGCATTTAGAACATTGATATCGAGGACTTGCTTTAATTGTAATTGTTAATCCTAGATAAGCATGAATGTCTTGACCTAGCATTTTTGCATATTGAATATTCTTGCATATTCACTTAGGTTGCCATTATCTCTTCATTGTTGATTTTAGCCTGTGGCTAAGTGGTTAGTGCTCAAGGCTAATGATCTAAAATTACTATTAAGGCCCGTTGGGTAGAGTGAAAGGGTTAGTAACTGGAGGGTTAGATTGGAGGTCAACCTAAGTTGTAAACTTTTACCCAATAGTGGATTTTGAGGATCAAGGGTGGCGCTCTAAACAACCCGTGGTTTTTCCCATTTGGAGGGTTTCCACGTATATATTGCTTGTTGTTATTGTTTTATGTTTGTTGTCTTTTATTTGAACATTTGGGGTAGAATTGTTAATATTGATTAATTCAAAAAAATTGTAATCTATCCAATTAAAACCTATTCACCCCCCCACCCCCTCTAGGTTATACACACACTTTCTAGGGAATTTCACATTCTTCTTTAGAAACTTCTTGAACTTTCTAACCAAAAGAGCCATCTATTCATTTTCATCATCACTCTCCTCCTCAATATCATTGAGAACGATTCCCTTACTCTTAATTTTTGGCTTCAAGCACATCTCATAAGTTTGGAGAGACCCAAGCAACTCATCAATGTTCATACTATCCATATCCTTGCTTTCCTCAATGGCCGTCACCTTTGATTTAAATCTCTTAGGAAGAGACCTAAGGATTTTCCTATTTGAATGCTCCTTAGAGATAGGTACTCCAAGTGCTTGACATTGGTTAGCAACGTTAAGAAGCTGGAATTGGAAGTCTTCAAACTTTTCTTCTTCACTCATACTTAAACCTTCAAATTGTGATGCCAACATTTGAAACCTCGATTTCTTCATCGTTAAGGTTCCTTCATTAGTAACTTGGGGAGTATCCCAAGCTTCCTTAGCAGATTCATGATTTTGAATGTAGGAGAATTGATTCCCATCAACTCCTCCAAAGATGGCATTCAATACACGATGATGCCACTTAGCAACCTCAAACTCATTCGTTGTCCATTCACTCATTGGATTAAGTATCATGGTTCCATCCTCTTGAACCTTGGTAGGAGGACTATAACCTTCTTCCACTACCATCCAATGCCTTTGATCAATAGAGCGGATGTTAGCTTTCATCCTCAACTTCCAATACCCATAGTTAGTGCCTCAAAGTAATGGTGGCCTAGTATTTGAGGCTCCTTCCGCCATTACATCATCTTGTAAACCCATGACTTCAAAAGCTTTGCAAAAACCGTGAATGTATCACCTGGACTCTGACTAAGTACAATCTAATATCCTTCTCTGATACCAATTGAAAATACAAACATGGTTAAATGCTCAAGGCTAACCTAGAGGGGGGGTGAATAGGTTAGACTCCTTTTTCGACTCTCTTAAAAACAAACAAAAGTTAGTCCCTCTAGATTGCTCGTATCACAATATATATATATATATATATATATATATATATATATATATATATCAATTAAAGACACTTAATCAATATATAAAACAAGCAAAGTGTGATACAAACAAGTAATCATAACACATACACAATTTCTATATTATAGAAAGGAAGTCAACTTACATATAGAGTTCTATTCATAGTATTCAAATAACAAATATAAATATAAGAGAGATAGGGATAGATAAAAGTTGACACAAGATATAACGTGGTAAACCTCTGAAGAGGAAACATCCACGGGTTAGCAACCACCTGGCAAACAAAATCCACTAGTAGATAAGACAAGTACAATCTCTCAAGTGACCTCTTCACCTAGAAACTACCCTCTTATCCTACTCATGAAGATGTCGCCCTCTTGCTCAACAAGCCGAGGCCTCACACCTCTTGTCAAGACTTCCTCGCTCACCTTTCTGGATCCTCACGATCCTAGGCATGACTTCTTGCTCAACTATCCGAGTCCTCCCGACTCTAGTTAAGACTTCCTCGCTCACTCTTTCGGATCCTCACAACCCTAGGCAAGACTTCTTGCTCAACTATCTGAGTCCTCCCGACTCTAGTCAAGACTTCCTTGCTTGACAATCCAAGGTCTCCCACCTCTTACCAATACTTTCTTGAGTCAACAACATAGGTCTCACACCTATTGTCAAGACTTCCTTCTTACAAGGCATCTAGGTGATCATGAATGCAAAATGCAAACAAGCACGCAACATAGAATGTTATGATCAACACATCCTATTGAAAATACTAGACATGAGCATGAATGCACAAAAAAATGTAGTCTAGTCAATCATGCATGTTTAATCCATCTAGATCATGTAAGATATGTTCAATATTAATTACAACCTAGATACATGCATAGATCTAAAACTTGAATCACAAGATATGTTCAATTAACACATAATCAAGTTTAAATCTCAAAAACCAAAAACATGCTAAAATCATATGACAAAGTCATTTAGATAAAAGCTAAAGTTCTAGAGCATATTCCTATTCATAGATTCAACGAAGCATATGAATAGCTCAAAAGAACACAAGCACTTGTATCATTGTGAGATTTGGGCCAAAGAGAACCTAATACATGTGAGGAACTATTTTTCACAAATTCAATCAATCAAAGCTAGCACAATAAAATCCCAAACATGTGAAAACATAGGCAAAATCAAAACCTAACTCAACATGTGAGATTTCAATTGAAACTGAATCTAGCTTTAAATGAGTTCAAAACTCAAATCAAAACAATCACAAGACACATATATATGTTGAAGAAGAAAACCCAAGGCAATTGACAAAGTTTTAAAAGAAAACTTTGAGAGAAAATCAATACCTTAGTTGATTTTGGTGCAGTCCCGTTTTTGTGCAATTAGACTCCAAACACTTCAAATAAACTAACTCAAACCTTCAGAGAAAAGATGGAGAATGAATATACAAACACTCTCAACTTTGAATCACTCAAATCAGAGTTCAAATGAAGAAGTTATGTTGTTTGGAAGGTGTGAAGATGTAAAGAGAAAATTCTGCACTCAAGTTTTAAATTTCTTCTTAGAATGAAATGTGAGAGGGAAGGGAAATATAAGGAGAAGGAAAGAATAGAAGCAAAAGGACCAAAATGCCCTCCTTTGAGAATGCTTCCCTGAGATGGTGCATGGGTATCTCGGGGCAGCAAGAAGTTGTCACCGAGATGGCCACATGCCTTCTCGGGCTTGCACCAATTGATGGCCTTTGGCCATGGTTCAACTCCCTTGCACTCCTCTCGCGTTCTTCGACTGTTCTTTGGACTCCAAACACGGAATTCAAATATGTTTATGGATTACAAACCATAACTCTCTCATGGACATGGAAATATAAGATACTTAACCCAAAAAATAATACTTTGACTCGATATATGAAGATGAAGACAATGTATGAAACATGAGTTGAAAGTGTAGTATCTTTTGACTTAGAACTTGAAATCAATAGTATGAGTAACCGAAATGACCGGAACTCAATCAAGAATGATTTACAACTAAAATAAAGTTCAATATCCATGCTATACAAACATATACACATACAAACACAATTCACACTAGAATGCAAACTACATAGAGATAGTCTTCACTCATGCATTTTCCAAAACATGTTATTTCCATACCAATGCATGACCATTCATCTTCAAGTGTGTGAATGTGTTATACATGGTACACCATGATGCAGGGATACAAATGTATGAATTGTGTGTGTGCCTATAATGATGCACAACGATGCAGGAACACAAATTTATGAATTGTGTGTGTGTGCCTATAATGGTGCACACCGATGCAAGGACACAAATGTATGAATTGTGTGTGTGTGTCTAAGCCTTGTAAGAGAAAGATAAGGTCTTAGTATACCTTTGTAGAACCGTATTGCATCCTTTCTCTTTGAAGACTTTGAACTTGCTTTGACTAGTTGTTCCTTATTCTTTGAAGCTTGAATCATCATGAATCTAAACAACTAAATCATTACAAGTAAACATCATTTTGATATGGAAATAATGCCAACACAATCTTAAACCTAACATCCCCAAGATGGCTGCGCAGCCATCTTCGGAAGGACCTCCTTCTACCCCTGAGATGCCCACGTGCCATCTCGGGGATGGGAGGTGGCTTGGTGCAATTTGGTGTTTCAACGTTTCTCTTACCCTCTACTTTAATACCTCATTCCCTATCATTTTTGTTTTTGAAGAAGATTAAGCGCCGAAAATTTAAAGATAATTCTCTCAACTTTGAATCACCATATCTCTCCCATTTCTTATCCGATTTGAGTGATTCGAGTTGGAGAAGTTTTGTCTTGAAGTATGCTATCATCTTCAAGCAACCTTGAAATCTTGTTTTCAAGTATTTGGGTGGTTCTACACCATTTTCGTGACTGCACACAAATTAACAGAGTTGGTGATTATCATTTGGGATTTGCACTTTTAAATGTTCAATTACCTTGGGTCTTCTTCCTATTTTTATATATGCAACTTGAAAATATGTTGATGAGTGATAGAGCTTTAATTAAAAGCTAGTTGTGCTTAATTAGAAACTTTAATGAGAGTTAGGTTTTTTAAAAACCTATATTTTCACATGATTGCGAGTTGTATTGTGCTATCTTTTTATATATCTATGGCTATTTGTGTTTTGATTGATTTTATTTGAATGATTAATAGTCTTATCATGTGCTAAAACTCATTTGTTGAATATATCTAGAATTAGCACATTTGATTTCTTATTTAGAGCTAGTTAGGTTTTAATTGATTTGTTTACAAATACATGCTCTAAATATTTGCTAGAATATTCATTGATCACATCTTGTGTTTCTAGCATGTTTTTGTTTTAGTTATAAAGTCTTGGATATGTGCTTCATGAACATGGTTATTTCAAGCTTTAGTTACATGAATAAAATCTAGGTTTATAGTGTGTTTTTAGAAATTGGCATGCTCTAGGTGTTTTTTTCATGTATAAGATCTAGACAATCTTGGTTTGTGAACTCTGTTGTCTATGTTTAGATCGTCATGGAGTGTAACTAATCCATACATTTCATATGCTCATGCATCATCTTGTGTGGTGTCATTTTGGACTATAAACTAGAAAAATATACTTTGTGTGTTCATTGATTATTTCTAGATTTCGTAGAATGTATTGATCATATATTCTATGATGCAAGTGTTTGCATCATATGCATTACATCCTTAGGAGAGGATTTGAGAAACCAATATATATCTCTAGGTTGAATTCGGCCAAGGTATTATTTTTACTAGAGAAAATTTGGCCAAGGAAATTTTTCTAAGAGTAAAATTCGGCCAAGAGAGAATTTTGAGTGTAGAGAATCCGATTCTTACTCTAGACAAATTCTTCCAACTTTAAAGATAGGTGTGTGAAAATTCGGTAAAGAGGAAAAGGAAGAAAGAACATTTTATTTTTGATAGTGCACTAGTAGCCTTTACATCAAAAGGTTTTGTGTACAACATCGAATCAAGGGTCACGTGATTTTCAATCAAATTGATTGATAATTCACAAGTGACCTAACGTTCTTTATTTTTTCTCTTGGAGGATTATTGTGACTAACAAAAGAAAAGGATTTTGTTTGTTTTCATCCTTAGGTAGACAATTTAAAGAAATGGAGTCCACAGTCCTAGGTGATTCACGTTCGTGATTGGATTAGAAGATCTTACGGATTCAATTCGACGCTAGTTCAATCGTCACGAGAAAAAGATATGATACTTTTAATTTACGTTTATTAATCTAGAGTTAAAGTTCTTTCTTTTAAAAGGAAAAATTTGAAAATATACCAAACCCTAATTTTACGCTTCCGCCACGTTTTGAATCGATTTTTCCCTAGAATGATGCCCTCTCTTACAGCTTTACTTAGTTTTCAAAAAAATTTAGTACATTCCGTAGGAACAACTTTGTAAATATCCTTTGAATTAGTAATTTCTTAAATACAGAAAAAGCGCATTCAGTAACCTTTTTATTCACATAACCTAATCCTCTTTTGTCACTACGATGCTTAGCAATTTTAGTGAGGGTTTCTACTTGCTAGCACTAGATGACATTTTACCTATCATCTTGTTAGCCTCATCAAGCTTATCAGTAAGCATCTTCTCTGTACACTTATGCTTACTGATTTTGACTTTAAGTACATTTTCAAGTTTTTTTAGTATGATCAAGAGAATCAGCTATTTACTCAACTTCTTATTTCAAAATTCCTTGTCTTTCATTACTATCTTTCAAGTTATTCTCTAGACTAAGGATTTTGTTTTTAAGCTCTTTATTCACTTGTTGCTTTTTCTCCACAAACATCTTCTTTTCAATGTCCAAAGCTTTGGTTATCACCACTAAATTGGCATTGATCAACTTCAATTTGTTATTCTCATCATTCCTCGTGACATTTTCACTAGTTAGTTGAAGGATCTTGTCATTAAAGCTTGTGTCATCATGATTTGAGGAACCTTATCTTTATTGTTTGTGGAGACTTTACTATCTTCACTACTTGAAGAGTATTCACTTTTCTCACTACTTGAAGAGTCTCCACTACTATCCTCAATTCTTCCTTCATATATAGTCGGGTGAACAATGTAGTGGCTAATATATTCACAAACATCCAAGGACTCATCTTCCTCATCTACAACACTCAAGGATCTAATGTAGGTTGTATCATGTTGGGGTTTATGCCCTAAAGATGTAATTTTAAAATGGATTTATGAAGAAAATAAAAGAAAAGTTCAATTCATTCTTGTTGTGTTGTTTACTTTATAACTTGTTCATATATTTAACATCCTAGATTACCATATGTAATTTCAAACTGTGTATATGAGTGTCATATATGAATGGATACAGTAAGAGACGTGCAATCCAAGGAGTCCATAGATAGCAAATAAAGTTGGGTACTTTATCTGTGGTTAATCTATAGTTGTGGTCCATTCCGTACTGTACGATGATTCTATCATCAATCATTCATATGAGATATGTAAATGGAGGCACCTTGTATGATGTGATCATATAGGAATGGGCCATAATCTATATGAATCTCTCACCAATATCTGTTTACTGATGAGATTTATATATATCAACTAATGATGGCTATATGTGGGTGATCTTAATCTTGAGTGTCTTATCGGCTCCTTCGGGTTAGATCGTGGTCTTTGATATACCATGGTGAGGTCGGATGCAGTTCCTGATCAATATACTCCGTATGTTGGGATTGCAGTTTGGCTTGTGGATGGGAAGGTTTGTACATACTAGTGGAATCCACTCCTTCTTGTGAGAAGTAGATGGTATTTTCCTTAAGGGGTTACTTCGGGGCTTGGACAATATGAGTGCTCTCCTAATTCCGTGAGGAAATATGATTTATTGTCTATTAGAGAATCAACAGTACTTAAAGGATATATGTAATTAGAAGGGTATAACGGATATTATGACCCAGCTCTAATTATGAACTACTGTAGATGACTGCACCATGTATAATGGCTATATCGATGGACACCGAGTTGTATCAGTCTGTGTAAAATCGTCTACAGTTGAGAGAGTGCATCTACGGGTTTTTAGTGGAATAACATCGAAGTTAATAATCGTGAAATATTAATTCAAGAGTTTAATTAATTATTTTCGAGAATTATTGGAGCTCAAAATACTATGGGTCCATTAGTTCCCCTTGCTTGCCCGATCGATTAAGTAACAAGGGTCACGGTTGATTAATTGAATTGTCCAATTAATTGTGTTACGAAAGTGATACATATTTATTCAGAAATTAATTGAATAATAAAATTAATTAATTAATTAATGATAATGATTATGTTAATTAAATAATTAGATTATTTGATTGTGTGATTAATCATTAGTTGGAGGGTGTTGATTGATATTTAATTTTTAAAGTTAAGATAATTTGATTATTTTATTTTTATTAAATTAGATATTTAATTTTGAATTTAAAGAATTTGAATTCAAAACAAATTGATTAATATCTTTAAAGATATGGGATATCTTAAAAGATTGGAATTGATTAGTTTTTATCAATATATATATATATATATATATATATATATATGTGTGTGTGTGTGTGTGTGTGTGTTATATGTTTAAAATATTTACTGAAGATAAAAAAACTCATCATCAGTTATTCAATTTGCATTAGATGCAAATTGGTATGTGTGTTATATGTCAATTTTTGTATATGACACAAACTGGTAGTGCGTGAAACACCTGATATCAACACACACACATCAATTAATTGGTTTTTACATTAGATGCAATTTATCATGTGTGCGCGAGATATAAATAGAAAAGAGGCTGATTTTTGGTGTGCTCGTGAAATGTTGAAAGAGATCAAGTCTCTTAAATTGTTTTTGGAAAGCAATATTAAAGCTTGAGATCATATATACGCATCGGTTAACAAGATTTGCATGAGATGAAATTTAAGAGCGTGTGAGATCAATACACCAAAAATAGAAGAAAGAGTTTCTTCTTATTCTCTCTTCAACATCCTCCATTCAAGTTCCTGATACAGTGATGCACCCACACGTAGGACATTTGAAAAGTTCAAAGAATTTCGAACTGAAGTTGAGAATCAATTAGGTAGGACTATAAAGTCACTATGATCATATCGTGGAGGTGAGTACCTTGACCAAGAGTTTGAAGACTTCATGGTCGAACATGGTAAAGTTTCCCAACTCACAACTTCTGGTACACCTCAGCAAAATGGTGTAGCGGAGAGGAGAAATAAAACCCTAATGGAAATGGTGAGATCTATGATTAGTTTCCCATTATTACCAAATTCTTTATGGGGATATGCATTACAAACAGCGGCATACATTTTGAATGTAGTGCCATCCAAATCTATTTCTAAGACTCCCCTAGAGTTATGGAATGGTCATAAAGCCAGTTTACGACATTTTTGCATATGGGGGTGTCTAGCACATATGCTGAAGAACAGAAGTGGAAAGCTAGACTCCAAGTCTGTTGTTTGCCTATTTGTAGGATACTCTAAGGAGACCAGAGGTGGACACTTCTATAGTCTCAAAGATAACAAAGTATTTGTATCGACAAATGCAACATTTTTTTAGGACAATTATATTAGTGACCATAAACCTCATTCTAAGATTGTATTGAATGAGTTGGAGCCTGGTGAGACTAGTGCTTTATCAACAAGCGTTGTTGATCTATAAACATCTGAGAGTCAGATGGCTCCTAATCAGAATACACAACCACCTAGACGTAGTGAGAGGGTTGTGAGACAACCTGAACGCTATTTAGGTATAGGTGAGAAACAAGGTGTTATCTCCGCTGATAGTGTCGATGATCCATTGACATTTAAGAATGCAATGGAAGATCCTGATAAAGAGGAATCGCTTAAAGCCATGAATCTCGAGATGGAGTCCATGTACTCTAACTTAGTCAGGATCTTGTAGACTTACCGGATGGGGTAAAAACCATAGGGTGTAAGTGGATCTATAAGAGAAAGAGAGGAGTAGATGAGAAGGTAGATACCTTTAAGGCAAAGCTAGTGGCCAAGGGTTATACTTAGAAAGAGGGGGACGACTATGAAGAGACATTCTTGCCAGTAGCCTGTTTAAGTCTATTAGGATTCTTTTATCCTTTGCACCCTATTTTGATTATGAAATTTGGAAAATGGATGTCAAGATTGCATTCTTAAATGGGAATCATGACGAGAGCATCTGTATGATGTAACCAAAGGGATTCATATCTCAAGATCAAGAGCAAAAGGTTTACAAGCTACAAAGGTCCATCTATGGACATAAACAAGTACCTAGATCTTGGAACATTATGTTTGACGAAGTGATCAAAATCTTTGACTTCGAGCAGAACACCGATGAGCCTTGTGTCTACAAACGCATCAATGATAAGAAAGTAATTTTCTTGGTCTTATACGTTGACGATATCCTACTCAATTAGAATTATGTAGGAGTGTTGTCTGATGTAAAGGGCTGGCTGGCTGGCTGGCTAGCCAATTCCAAATGAAAGATTTGGGAGAGGCGAGTTATGTTATAGGGATCCAACTTATAAAGGATCATAAGAACAAACTCATAGCACTGTCTCAAGCATCATATATCGACAAGATTCTTGTACGATTTTTGATGCAGAACTCCAAAAAAGGTAATTTACTTTCTAGGCATAGAGTTCATTTGTCTAAGGAACAGTGTCCTAAGACACCTCAAGAAGTTGAGGATATGAGACATGTACCCTATGCACCAGTAGTCGGTAGTCTCTTGTATGCTATTGTAGCGAAAATTCACGCAACGGAAGCATGAAAATTTAAATTAAAATATTATCCCTTTGACTAACAAGAACCTTAACTCTAGATTAATTGATGTATATAAAAAGTGTCATACATTGTTTTCGTGATGATTGAACAAGCACCGAATTGATTCCACAAGATCTTCCAATACAATCACGAACGTGAATCACCTAGGAGTGTAGGCTCCATTTCTTTTAATCGTATACCTGAGGATGGAAACAAACAAAATCATTTTCTTTTTTAGTTACAATAATCCTCCAAGAAGAAAACAAAGAACGTTAGATCACTTGTGAATTATCAATCAATTTGATTGAAACTCGCGAGAACCTTAGGAGAGGCTACTAGTGTACTATCAAAAACTAAATGTTCTTTCTTCCTATTTCTTCTTTCCCGAATCACACACAATTTCTTAGAGTTTATCGAATTTTCTCTAGAGTAAAATCAGATTTGTCTCCCTCAAAATTCCTATAATGGCCGAATTCTACTCTTAGAAAAATAGGGAATTCCCTTTCCTGGTTTATCTATTTTGACAAAAACTTTAAAAGCAACCTACCAATTTGGTTTCTTGAATGGTGGGATAAATTTGGACCTATCATTGAATTTTTACCAGCTCAGGTTACGGAAGGCTATTCTTTTTGGATTGCTAACCTTAACAAACAGTATGATTGGGAAATTTGCCTAGACTTATTCCTATTTTTTGTAAACTTCAGTTTAACATGGATCCTTATGTTGGAGTATGCGATCCAAGACAAAATTATTGGAAATGCCAAGGTCCCATATTTTGGAAGACAAATAAAGATCGAATGGTGGAGTGGGATGAATCTCACCAATCTTGGAAAAGAAAGAGTGACCAAAAGGTTCAGTGACAATCCTTCTCTCCACAATAAAATTCCAGACCAATCGGGCTTCTTGATGGCCAAATCTCAGAATCAGGCTAGGATTGCAGTTGCATCCACACCTGAGGAATTAATGAAGATAGCAGAAGAAATGAAGAATTCTATGTCCAGTATTTCTCAAGCTGGCACCAGTTCCGAAAAAAGTGACCGAGACAATGATGATGACAATGATAATGATGACAATTATGCTTTTGACAGCGAGGATCCAACCACTTTCTTTGGTCACGATCCATAGCTTATCTACACTTTTCCCATTAACCATGGTTTGCCGACAATATAACCAGGGTTTATTGACCATGATTTACCGACAGTTTGTTGACCATAGTTTACCAACAAAAGTAACCAGAGTTTTCTAAACCACGGTTTGCCGACAATCACTAAAGCAACTAGAGTTTATTGACCATTGTTTGCCGACAATGTAACCGAGGTTACTTTACCCTCTATAAATATGTTTCATTTGTTATGTTTTAGTCAAACTGAATTTGTTCTAAGATTTTAAGTTTGTTTTGAATGCTCTGTGAAGCATAACTTTCCCCTCTTTTCCCACTCTGTAAATTTCAGAATCATAAATAAAGTTTGTGTTTATTTCTGGAAATCAACTTTGCTGTCAGACTTATTTGTTCAAAGCACTGTAAGAAACTATTACTCTATCTCTATTTTTATGATCTATTATACTTTTCCGATTTAGTATATCGGCTGGAAACTAGGACTTATCCGCTTAATCAGTTTTACTGAAAAGGATAGACTCGGGTATAACAACGCCACGTACTGACCAGTTTAATTTTGTTATCTTCTGCTATGTTCTTGGAATTACTATATATTGTTCTCTGCTTCTTGTTTTATATTATCTTACTTCGTTTTGGTATCAGAGCCTTGAGGCTTGTTGAAGAAGACCTGTAGTCTTGATTTCTAGGTGCAAAAGTCAGTAGATCTAAGGGTGTGTTTGCCGTTTGATATAGTGTTGTAGGCTGTTAACCCATTGATCAGGCTGCGAGTAAAAACCTAGGATTTTGACTATTCATTTTCTTTATCATGTCTGCAAGTAGTTCCAGACCTAGGACTGAGCCCGATGATATAAATAGTAGTACAGGACAATCTGTAGCCAATTTTGAGACAAACTGGGATGACAAAGATTTAATAAACTTGCAATTACCTAATATCCAACAAAATAGCATCTATAAGAAAAAACTTTTAGATTTTAGAACTTTGTTGGGACAAAAGACTAAAGAGATTAATGTGAAATTCCAAAAAAATACTTTTTCGACAAATCTTTTAAATAAAAACAGTTTGGCTCATTACAATAAAATTGGTTTTAATGATCTACACATTGGCAGTGTCCAAGTAGGTGTTAAACCCCTTTCAAAAATTGGTATAAATAATTCTTTATTAATTATTTTAAGAGACAAAAGAATTACTGATTATAAGGAATCCATTCTTGGAATGGCCGAAAATTCTTTGACCTATGGACCTATTTATTTCCAAGTTTACCCAAATTTTACCATTGCTTTAAATACGGATGAACATAAAGAAAAATGTTTGGTTATTGATATTCAAACTCATAATTATAAATTCCATGAAAAATCAATCCCTTATAAGTTAGTTTACAGAGTCCATTATCGTGTTTTAACCTCTGGACTCATACCTAGTTATATACCCCTTTCTGTTCCTGCTGGACAGACTATTTGTTTCAATGCATCTCCCTCTGTTAATGTCCTTGTTTCTGTATCAGTCAAATGGGAAAACATTAAGTTTCCAGACGACTGGGTGAAAGAAAAAGTTGACTAACCCTCATATAAACCACCTATGAGGAACCTCCATGACTGTGTTACTAAGCAAGATGGAACCTTTAGAATATCATTTAGAAGAGGCCTGTCTTTTAGAGATAGTGACAGTAATCATTCCAGGTCCCTTAACGACTTCCAGTCGGCCAGGAATTCCCTTTTCAGCTTATCCAAGCAAAATATTTCTAGACAATTACCCAGTATAGCTCCTAGACAAACCAGACAAACCACTAACCTTTCACCTAGCCCTAATTATGACCCAGAAGATGACTCTAGTGAACCTGTTAATTTAGTCCATAGAAGAAGAAGGCCCAAGCCCAGAGCAGAAGATCCTACACATGTGACCCATGTCTAAAAAACCCCTGAACAAGTAGCCCAACCCATTCATTCTTATGACCAAGAGCAAACCTCACCTACTCCTTCCCAAGTTATGACAGATATCTCTGAACCTGAACCCCCTGTCAGGACCATTAATATTATAAGTAGTAACAATTTTGATTTCCTTATAGCTGACTACTACTCTTCCCAAAACCAATACTTAAGAAAAAAATATGAAAAGAATTACTCTAAGAATAAAAGGAACCAGTTTAAAAAAAGATGGATAAAATGCCTTAACCACACTAACCAAAACATTCCTTTCTTTGATTGGTACGTGAATAGGAAAAATTTTGAGCAAAACTGCTCTGTGATTAATCAACAAAATCTTAGAACTTATAAGACAAAAAAAGGAGAAGAAAAATAATTACACCCTCCTCCAAGAGATTTTGAAAGTAAATACGACAAAATGCACACCCTTTATTCTATTTGATGAACCCATGTCCCAAACTACACCTTCATCATCACACCAAATTGGATTGGTTATGAGACAAGGCAACTATACAAATTTCTTTCTTAATTCTATTAGAGAACAACTCGAAAAATTGACATTAACCTCTCTCAAACCAGTGTTTCACCCACTAAAGAAGCCATACCTCCACAAGTCTTTGTTCCTTATGAGACCTCCACCTCCTCTAATAAAGGAAAAGAAAAAATCATTAAATCTAAACCTTTATTATTTCCCGACCATACAGGTATAGAAAAATGTTTTGATAATATTATCGATGAAACAGAGCTTCTTAAAGCCTTAGAATAAAGACTAGGGAACCAACCAGGTGTCCATATCCAAACTATTGACAAAATAGTCATATCTTCTGAGTCTTCTGATAGCGATATCGAAACTCCCAATTTTGAAGATTATATCCAAAGAATCACAACCAATGAAAAAACTGACAGTTATAACAAAACTAGTTATTTCCACAATACTAAACCTTATTATCCAAAACCTACTCCTCCAGACCTACAGTATGAAGAAACTGTCCCTTATAAAGCTTATACTGGAGATGCTTGCTATCAATTCAATATTGACGGTTTATCTAAATACCAAATTATTACAGTCTTAAGACAAATGCATACCATTGGTTATATATATATATTAAAAAAACAAAATATGACTCATTCTGATGCTGTAACGTCATTAACTACGGGCTTTGAGGGCCAACTATTTGGATGGTGGACTCATACCCTTAGTAACCTTGCCAAAAGATCAATTTTAGGGCACACCAAAACTATAACTTCCACTTCTGCCCAGACCAGTGACCCTACTGCATTTGAATCCACTTCCACACAAACACAGACTACTACTACTACCTCTGAACCAGATGATATAGATGTGTTATGTTATACCATTTTAATGCACTTTGTAGGAAACCCTAACGTTAATCAAGGAAAAGAATTTTCCAAAATTCAAAATTTAAAGTGCAAAAAACTAAGTGATTTTAAATGGTATAAAGATATTTTCTTAACTAGAGTCTTTCAAAGACTTGACAATGCTAATTCATATTGGAAAGAAAAGTTCATTTCAGGCCTTCCAAAATTATTCTCTAATAAGGTCAGGGATGAGATGGTAAGACAAATGGGTGGTCCCAAATTGACCTAAATACTTGGACTTATGGCGAAATTATTGCTGCCATTAACGTTGTTGCACTCCAACTATGTAATGACCTTAGACTTAAGAGCCAACTTAAACAACAGAAATTAACAACCTGAAAAGAACTAGGTTCTTGGTGTGAACAATTTGGATTTGACAAGTTACCTTCCCATAAAAGAAAAACTAAAAAACATCCTACAATTAATTATAACTGGGCTAAACGTTATCCTTATAGAATAGACAAAGATCACAAAGCTAACAAAAAAGGAGAAACCATATGGTCCCCTAAAAAATCTAGGAAATTCTCCCCCAAAAAGAATACTAAAAAGAATACTTATTACAAAAAGACAAACAAATGTTTTAAATGCGGCAAAGAAGGACATTTTGCTAATAAATGTCCTAACCAAAAGAAAAAGATTAACAGCTTAGACTTAGATGATCAAGTTAAAGAGAAAATCTTACAAGTCTTATATATGGATTCTAATCATTCTTCATCTTCATCATCTAATAATGAAATCTTAATAATCAATGAGTCGTCCTCTGATTCAGAAACTTCTTCGTCATCCTCTGGATCAGAACCAGGAACACAACCTTGTTTTTGCAAAGAAATAAATGTTCTTGACAAACAGGATTATTCATTAATGATTAGCATGATTGACAGTATTGAAGATCCTATTCAAAAAGCCCAATATATCAGACAATTACAACAAAAAATTACTAATGAACCAGGTTCTAGTAACAACAACAATAGTAACTCTTCTAACGAAACAAAACCTTTTAAAAATGCCCCTTTTGAAACTCCTGATTTCGAACAAAATGTTTTAGGAAAATTCCAAGCTAAATCCAGAAAGGTGACCATTTCTGATTTACAAAAATAAATTACTAACATTAAAGGAGAAATAAAGACACTGAAAACTCAAATCCAAGATCTACAAATCAAAGGAAGCTTAGAAAAACATTTTCCTAAGAAATCTCTTGAAAAACAGCAAAGCTTTAACAGTTCCGACGAATCCGATAGAGAACATGAACATGATGTTGACCAAAATCCTTTAAGTATAGACCAAATTAATACTATCCAAGAAGTCAGAATACATAAATGGTTTGTTGAAATTGACGTCAGAATTGCCTCTAATTACAATATTAGGGCTACTGCTCTTATTGACACAGGTGCCGACCTAAATTGTATTGTTGAATCTCTTGTCCCTACCATATATTTGGATTCAACCACAGAAACTTTGTATGGTGCTAACAAAATTAAACTAGATATCAAGTATAAACTCACTATATATATGGGCTGGCCGAAATTTAATAGAATACAATTAGGAGACTTAATTCTTTTCTTAAGAAGGATTTGCATGGTAGTTAAGAATCTTTTCCTTTGATAGATTTACTTGGTGGTTAAGAATCCTTTTCAAAAAGGAATTACTTCCTACACCAAGACTCTTAATACAACACAATTGTGAATTTGTAACCATATTAAAGACTTCCTAATTTGATTAGATAAATAATTCTTTTTATTTATCTAATTATCAAATATAGTCTTAACATTAACTATACTACCAACAATAGTATAATTTTAGGAGACCATCTCCCACTAGGAAAAAGATTTTAACATTTAATTAAATAATTAATTAATCACCAAATTATTTAATTTCCATTTAATTAAATAATAAAATAATATAATATAATTAAGCTATTCTAAATAGCCTTGCCGCCCAACACATATATATGGGCCAATATATTATTTTTTTATTTTATAAAATCCCTTTTACCTTTATAAAAAGTCCACATGTGAACAAGACCCATTCTTACAAAAAGAAACAAGTCCACATGCCTCAATACAATTCTAGATGGACCCCTAAATTGGTCCGATAGAATATATCATGTGATCCATTCAAGTTCGTGTGGATTGGGGATCTTGGCGGGCTATCTAGATTTAAGCTCCAATAGACACAACCCAATCACAATCAACAAATTATTCACTTAGGTCCGAACTATTTAATTTTAGTTCATTCCACTAAAGAACTAAAATTGAACTCTTAAATAAAGATATGATAAGTTGATGTTACTCATCCATACCCTAGACAACCTTATTAGAGAAAGTGTATCCTCGTGAAGAATACCAGTAATCGCCAAAAGCTCAAAGACTGCTTATAGCTCTCCAAGTTACCATATTTACTCATATGACCACATTTTGAACTAGGATAATTTGATTTGTCCAGAAGCCACGTTTTAATAGACGTTATTGAAAACTTAACGTTAAGATTTAATATCCAATGCCTCAAAACATCCATATGATGGTATTCTACTCTCATTTAATAAATGGAGCCACAATGTCCATATCTATAAGTGAAGTCCTCTATCGATTAACAAATGAATACCACCAAACTATCGAGGATAGACTATGAAATATAATCGTACTCATTGATAGCTCAAATGATAACACTTGCAACCATAAGTCCATCATTTATCTCAGGATTGAGATAGACTATCTGATTGTCTTCAAATGAAAACATTTATCCATTTACGGTTCTAGATAAAGTATTTCATTATGATTCTATTCAATGCACCCAATGCACTAGATTCTTTTTCCCAAAGACACCTCACGTTGATGATTTCAGACTTATCATAACACATTTGATCCTATTCAAATGCTAGCAAAAGAATCTACAACTTTGACAAGATAAAGGCGCCTAACCTTTTATCATAAGTTGTGAATATTATTCAAGACTAACTAAAGAATTGTGTCTACCTTATATATATCTAGATGTATGAACAATTTTTCTTTTCTCATTGTCTTTTGACCTTATGATTATTTACTTTTGACAATTATAATAATTAAACTATAAATGCTAAAGATTTGTTAAACTAGAAATCACTTTATTAATATGAAAAGATTATTAATTACATTATTACACTCTTGCTATCGAGCATAATCACAATAATCTCCCACTTGCTCTATAGCTAATATGTCATATCTCTCATCCCCATGTTCTCTAGATGCCCATCAAAACTCTTTTGTTAAAGAGCTTTTGTAAAGGGATACACTAGATTTTCTGTTGAATCGTCACGTCACCTCTATGCACAATTTCCCTTAGAAGGTGATACTTTCTTTCAAAGTGTTTCCCTCTCTTATGACTTTTTGGTTCTCTCGAATAAGCCATTGCCCCACTATTGTCACAATAGATAGTGATCTACTTATTCGCATCAGGAACCACTTCCAAGTCAATCAAGAATTGGTGGAGCCACACAGCCTCTTTAGCAGCCTCGCATGCGGCAACATACTCGGCTTCCATGGTGGAATTGGCAATAGATGATTGCTTGATACTCCTCCAAATGACTGCCCCTTCTTCAATAGTAAACATAGATCCTGGTGTTGATCTCATGGAGTCAAAATCTGACTAAAAATTAGAATCTGTATACCCAACGGGAATTAAATCCCCTCAACAGTATACAAGCATATGCCTGAAAATATTCTTGACTGCCACTCAGTGATCAGGACCAGGTTACGATTGAAACCTACTTAATATGCCCACAGCAAAACAAATATATGGTCTAGTGTAGAGCATTACATACATGAGACTTCCAACTATCGATGCATATGGAACCCTACTCATGAATTGCTCTTCATGCTCATTCTTAGGAACTTGTTCCTTGGAAAGTTTGATTCCATGTCTGAAAGGTAACATACCTTTCTTGGAATCTTACGTGGAAAACCTAGACAAGATTTATCTCTGTATGAAGTTTAGGATAATGTAATCGTTTTATTCTTTCTATCCTTTATGACTTGGATACCAATAATATAACATTCTTCTCCTAAGTCCTTCATATCAAATTGTTTTGCTAACCATTCTATTATTGATGTCAATACACCTACATTGTTTCGAATGAGTAGTATATCATCAACATAAAGAACTAGAAAAACCAACTTGTCTCCTTTAATCCTTTTGTATACACAAGGTTCGTCAAGGTTTTGAATAAATCCAAAACTTTTCACGGCATGATCGAGCCTTATGTTCTAGGATCTGGATGCTTACTTCAATCCATATATGGATCTTTGCAACTTGTATACCCTTTCCTCTTGGCCTTTTTCAATGAATCCTTCTAGTTGCATCATATAGATGCTTTCTTCAAGACTTCCATTTGGGAAAGTTGTCTTGACGTCCAATTGCCAAGTCTCTAGGTCTAGAGATGCTGTAACAGATAAGAGTATCTTAATGGATTTAAGCATGGCCACATGATAGAATGTTTGTTCATAATCGATACCTTCCTTCTGTGTATAACCTTTGGCTACCAATCTAACTTTAAAGGTTTCCACCTTTTCATCCATTCCTCTTTTCCTCTTATATACCCACTTGCACCCGATAGGTTTTATCCCTTTAGGCATGTCTACAAGAGACCAGACTTTGTTTTTGAACATAGATTCAATTTTGGATTGCATTGCCTTTTGCCAATGGCGACAATCAATATCTTCCATTGCTTCCTTGTACGTATAGTAATCATCGTCATCTAGAAGATTCTCTATAAATTCTTCGAGACTAATGTATCTCTCGGGTTGTCTAACAACCCTCCCACTACGACGAGGTATGGTAGATTGATGATCTTGTGTTGGTACAAAACTTACAATTAGGCTAGGTTGCCAAACCTCTTGTTGAATTATATCTTCTAAAAGCTCATTCAGGATAATTCTACTTTTAGGCACAAAATTATTCATATATTCCTCTTCTAGAAATTTAGCATTTGTTGAAACAAATACTTTAAGATCTGAAGGACTATAAAAATAATATCCTTTTGTTCCTTTTGGATACCCTACAAATATGCATGTTTCTGAACGGGACTCCATCTTTTCTGTCTTTCCTTTTAACATGTGCACAGGATATACAAATATCCTTAAGTGTTGTAAATTAGGCTTCTCCCTGTCCACAACTCATGCAGTGTTTTAGGAACTGACTTAGATGGTACATCGTTTAGAATGTACATTGCGGTTTGTAAAGCATACCCCCAAAAAGAATTAGGAGGCGTTGAATAACTCAACATAGACCTAACCATGCCCAAAAGAGTTATATTTCTCCTTTTTGCCACCCCATTTTGTTGAGGTATGCCTGGTGCAGAAAAATGAGAAATGGTCCTATTATCAATAAGATATTGCTGAAACTCACCAGATAGATATTCTCCACCACGATCAGACCGTAAGATTTTTATGAGTTTCTCAAGCTGATTTTCTACTTCAACTTTAAATGCTTTGAACATAAGCATCTGACTTATGTCTCATGAGATACACATAGCCAAATCCTGAATGATCATCCGTGAAAGGTAGGTTTCGTCTTTTGATAATTTTACTCTTTTGATTAGGTTCCGTTGATTCCGTGTCCAACAAATGAGAGATATTTTCATGCAAATAGAATAAACCGTTTTCCAATGTACCTTTGCAAATAATTTTTTCATTCTTACTAATAACAAATGCTTTATTAAAAGTAACCGAATAACCAAATTTATTTAAACAAGAAATTGAAATTAAATTCCTCTTGAATTGAGGTACATAATAAATGTCTATAAAATCTAAATGACTATAAGAATCTAAATTGATTCTAATATCTCCTACCACATTAGTAGACACCAACGCTCCATTGCCTAAATGCAAGTTGAATTCATTCTTATTCAGTTTATTCCTTTGACCCTTTTCACCACAAAGGAAACACTTCCATTTGATCTTGGTTACTTTCTTGGTCTCCTTCTAAGAAGGCTTAAGTTGCTTTTTCTTATGTTGTTTCTTGACCTTCATACAGATCTTTAACAGTAGCAACTTACCAACCATATAAATCTCTTGACCCTTGCCTTTCACAAGAATCATTTCGGTGCTTTGAACATCTTGCATTTAGCCTTGCAAGGTGTATTCCTTATTGTTCAAGGTGTAGTCCAACTTGAACTAATCAAAGGAATTCGACAGTGACAATCATGTCAACTTTCATCTCACCATCTATCTCAACACCATTCAGTTCAGCAATGTTGAGAAGTTCTATGACTTTAATCATTTGATCTTTCACAAGCTGTCCAGGTTTCATCCTACGATTCATGAAAGCAGTTAGTGCCTTTTTCTTAGTCGTCCTAGACCTCATAGAGACATAATTATATAGGTAGCAGTCTCCATTCCTTCATGTTGCTGTTGCAACACAACAGAGATGATGGCGATAATGTAACGTACATTTAGCCATCTCATCTGAAGACTTCCACTACTGATACTCATATCTTTGCTTCTGAGTAGATTCATTAGTAGGAGTAGGTGGTTTAGGTGTATACAGAATGAACTTATACTTTTTAGTTTGCAAAAACAACCCAATATTCCTTTTCCATGTGACATAATTATCATTAGCTAAAGTATTATCTTTTAGGATATGATTAGGGATGTGGTCATGATTTCTTTTTAATAACAAAAATTATATAAATAAACAATCATGATATAGCACTTTTGAACATTTATCTTGAATAAAATAAAATAATGCAATCATAAAAATTCAACGGTGATCCAACATTCATAAATGTCACGCCTCCTTTGGGAGTTCGCAACATTTACTAGTTGGAATAAGTCCCACCTAATTGTTAACATAACAACCGACTTTTTCATTTTAGCCTTGTAATTTTATTAACAAGAACTCTTGGGAGGATATTAATAAAATTACATTGAGTATGTTACCAAGTTATCGACCTTCAATATAATCCCTCACGAATATCCCTCCTTTGAGAGTAGATATCGTTTGGGCTAATTGTCTAGTCTATCCTTGTAAGAAAGTATCTTGCTAAATTCCATTCATGAATATCTCTTGGGAGACACGAAACATAAAGCTCAACTAAACTTGTAGGCCGTAAGTGTTCCAAAACACCTTCTCCCACTCAATTATTTAAGGAGTGTGATCGAATTCCAAAGAATGAGTTACCAAGTTATCTAGATGCCAATTTAGATACCTAAACCATTCTACGCATGTTCATACCAAAAGAGATATATGAGTGGCACTCCTATTATATATGACATGTTATCAAACAATGACAAACATTGCAATATTTACAATAAAATAAATAGCTACAATTTTGGTCCATCCTAGAAAAGCAAGTAAATTACATGTCTTGGAATACCAAAAACTCATTTCTTGGTGAACAAGACTTCACGCGACCTTCGTCATTTGGAATCCCTCGACTGCCTCTTATGGGCATGCGCACCCTTGGCCCCTACCCATGGGCATACGCATGCCACAACCCCATAAAGGGCTGCCATGCGCAGCCCATGGCTTCCATAGGGCTGCCTTGTGCAACCCATGCCACAATAAACGTGGTCGCGTACCCTTCGCACAAACGTTTGTTGCTGTGGCTCGTGCGGTCCCAAACTTGTTCCGGTTGCTTCCAATCCTTCAAACCTTCGAGTCTTCGATACTTGAATGTATTAAAGAAGGATTTTAAATTAAAAAATACTGCAGTTTTTTTACTACAATATAGTGCAGTATTTTTATTACAATAGCAAAATAAATAAAAATTTAGCAACTACCAAGAAAGAAATTATGACGATGATAGGTGACCCTTCTTGTCACAATCCCAAAATAAAATACATTGAAATTCTAGGACCAAAATTGAACAATAACAAACCATATATAAAACATATATATATCCATAGATTCCAATGTAAATATATCTATGCGAATACCTAGAGTGTCATCTCTTTCTAAAACATGCATATACAATAAAAGAAAAAGAATCACGTACACATACATCAATTAATCAAGGGTACAACCTGACACTGATACCAATTGTAGGGAAAATTCATGCAACGGAAGTGTGAAAATTCAAATTAGGGTTTAGTATACTAATTTTTTTCCCCTTGACTAACAAGAACCTTAACCCTAGATTAATTGATGTATATAAAAAGTGTCGTACCTTTTTCTAGTGACGATTGAGCAAGATCCGAATTGATTCAGCAAGATCTTCCAATCCAATCATGAACGTGAATCACCTAGGAGTGTGGGCTCCCTTTCTTTCAATCGTATACCTAAGGATGGAAACAAACAAAATCTTCGTCTTTGTTAGTTAAAATAATCCTCCAAGAATAAAAAAAATAACGTTATATCACTTGTGAATTATCAACCAATTTGAACGAAACTCGTGTGAACCTTTATTTGATGTTGTACACAAAAACTTTTGATGTAAAGGCTATTAGTGTACTACCGAAAACTAAACGTTCTTTCTTCCTATTTCTTCTTTCCCGAATAACACACTATTTCTTAGAGTTGATCGAATTTTTTCTAGAGTAAAATCAGATTTTTCTCCCTCAAAATTCTTATGATGGCCGAATTCTTCTCTTAAAAAATATAGGGTTGGCTAAAATCTCTCTATGAAGTTGCTTAGGCTGGCCGAAATTAATCGTACATATATATATATATATATATATATATATATAGGATCATAAATCCTCTACTAAGAAGAATTTACTTTGTTGGCAAGAATCATTTCCTTATGTGGATTTATTTGGTAGTTAAGAATCCTTATCTAAAAGGAATTCTATCCTATTATATATATGTATGGGCTGGCCGAAATTTCATAGAATACACTTAGGTGACTTAATTCTTTTCCTAAGAAGGATTTCCTTGGTAGTTAAGAATCCGTTACTTAGGTAAATTTACTTGGTGGTTAAGAATCCTTTTCAAAAAGAAATTCAATCCTACACCAAGACTCCTAATCCAACTCAATAGTGTATTTGTAACCATATTAAAGACTTCCTAATATGATAAGATAAATAATTCATTTAATTTATCTACTTATCAAATATAGTCTTTAGCATTAATTATGCTACCAACAATAGTATAATTTCGGAGACCATCTCCTACTAGGAAAAAGATTTTGACTTTTAATTAAATAATTAATTAATCACCAAATTAATTCATTTCCATTTAATTAAATAATAAAATAAAATAATATAATTAAGCTATTCTAAATAGCCTTGCCGCCCAACACATATATATATGGCCGATTTATTATTTTTATGTTTTATTAAATTCATTTAACCTTTTATAAAAAGTCCACATCTGAACTATACCCATTTATACAAAAAGAAACAAGTCCACATGCTTTAATACAATTCTAGATGGACCCCTAAATTGGTCCGGTAGAATATATCAAGTAATCCATGCAAGTTCGTGTGGATTGGGGATCTTGGCGGGCTATCTAGATCTAAGCTCCAATAGACACAACCCAATCACAATCAACAACACGTAGGTCCGATCTATTTAATTTTAGTTCATTCCACTAAAGAACTAAAATTGAACTCTTAAATAAAGATAGAATAAGATGATATTACTCATTCATACCCTAGAAAACCTTATTGGAGAAAGTGTTTCCTCATGAAAAGTATCAGTAATCACCGAGAGCTCATAGACTACCGATAGCTCTCCGAGTTACCATATTTACTCATATGACCACATTTTGAACATGGATATTTTTACTTGTCCAGAAGCCACGTTTCAATAGACACTATTGAAAACTTAACGTTAAGATTTAATATCCAATACCTCAAAACATCCATATGATGGTATTCTACTCTCATTACTAAATGGAGCCACGATGTCCAAATCTATAAATGAAGTCATCTATCGATTAACTAATGAATACCACCAAACTATCGAGGATAGACTATGCTGTATAATCATACTCATTGATAGCTCAAATGATAACACTTGCAACCATAAGCCCATCATTTATCTCAAGATTGAGATAGACTCTCCGATTGTCTTCAAATGAAAACTTTTATCCATTGACGGTTCTAGATAAAGTATTTCATTGTGATTCTATTCAATGCACCCAGTGCACTAGGTTCCTTTTCCCAAAGACACCTCACTTTAATTATTTTAGACTCATCATAACACATTTGATCCCATTCAATAAGAGTCTACAACTTTGGCAAGATAAAGGAGCCCAACCTTTTATCTTAAGTTGTGAATATTATTCAAGACTAACTAAAGAATTATATCTACCTCATACATATCTAGATGTATGAACAGTTCTTCTTTTCTTATAGTCTTTTGACCTTATGATTATTTACTTTTGACATTTATAATAATTAAACTATAAATGCTATAAGATTTGTTAAACTTGAAATCACTTTATTAGTATGAAAAGATTGTCAATTACATTATTATACACTTGCTATCTAGCATAATCCCAACAACTATGTTCTGTACGAGACCAAACATCTGCCTTACAGTAGGAGTAGTCAGTAGATACCAGCCCAACCCTGAATTGGATCATTGGGTTGCTGTCAAGAATATTCTCAAGTATCTTCAGAGAGCGAGAAATTATATGCTAGTGTATGTCGGACAAGATTTCATCCCGTTAGGATACACAATTTCTGATTTTCAGTCAAACAGAGATTCTAGAAAGTCTATATCTGGATCAGTAGTCACACTAGGTGGTGGAGCCATTGTGTGGAGAAGTATTAAGCAATCTTGCATTGCTGACTCCACTATAGAAGCCGAATGTATAGCCACTTGTGAAGCTGCCAAAGAGGCTGTTTGGCTTTGTAAGTTGTTGAGTGATCTGGGAGTTGTTCCAGATCTGGATAAGCCCATCACACTATATTGTGATAATAGTGGTGTTGTGGCTAATTCCAAAGAACCAAGAAGCCATAAGAGAGGGAAGCATATAGAGAGAAAGTATCATCTCATTAGAGATATAGTACAGAGAAAAGAAGTGATCGTCACCAAGATAGCCTCATAAGACAATCATACTGATCCATTTACGAAGACATTACCGGCTAAAGTGTTTTTGGGTCACCTAGATGGTCTAGGGTTACGAGACATGCCTTACATGCTTTAGTGCAAGTGGGAGATTGTTGAGGTTTATGCCCTTAAGATGTAATTTATAAATGGATTTATGAAAAAAAGAAGTTCAATTCATTGTTGTTGTGTTGTTTATTTATAACTTGTGCATATAATTAACATCTTATATTGCCGGATGTAATCTTGAACTGTGTATATGAATGTCATACACAGATGGATATAGTAAGAGATGTGCAATCTAAAGAGTCCATAGATAATAAATAAAGCTGAGTACTTTATTTGTGGTTAATCTATAGCTGCAGTCATTCCGTAATGTACGGTAATTCTATCCTGAATCATTCATATGAGATATGGGAATGGAGGCACTTGTCTGATGTGACCATATAGGACTGAGCCATGATCTATATTAATCTCTCACCAATATCCGTTTGCTGATGAGATTTATATATATAAACTAATGATGGCTATATGTGGGTGATCTTAATCCTGAGTGTCTTATCGACTCCTTCGGATTAGAACGTGGTCTTTGATATACCATGGGTAAGGTCTGCTGCAGTTCTTGATCAATATACTCTGTATGTTGGGATTGCGGTTTGGCTTGTGGATGGGAAGTTTTATACACGATAGTGGAATCCACTCTTTTTTATGAGATGTAGATGGTGGTTCCCCTAAGGTTTGATTCGGGGCTTGGACATTATAAGCTCTTTCATAATTCCATGAGGAAATAGGATGTATTGTCCTTTAGAGAATCAACGGTACATAAATGATATATGTAATTAAAGGGGTATAATAGACATTATGATCCAACTCTAATTATGAACTACTGTGGAGGATCACACCATGTGTAATAGCTATATCGATAGACACCGAGTTGTATCGGTCTGTGTAAAAGTGTCTGCAGTTGAGAGAGTGCAGCTTCAGGTTTTTAGTGGAATAACATCGAAGTTAATAATCGTGAAATATTAATTAAAGAGTTTAATTAATTATTTCCGAGGAGGTCCACTAGGTCCCCTTGCTAACCCGATCGATTTAGGTAACAAGGGTCATGGGTAATTAATTTGATTATCCAATTAATTGTGTTACGAAAGTGACACATAGTTATTCTGGAATTAATTGAATAATGAGATTATTTAATAAATTAAAGGTAATAATTATGTTAATTAAATAATTAGATTATTTAATTGTGTGATTAATCATTAGTTATAAGGTGTTGATTGATATTTAATTTTTAAAGATAAGATAATTTGATTATTTTAGTTTTATTAGATTAGATACTTAATTTTGAATTTAAAGAGTTTGAATTCAAAACAAATTGATTAATATCGTTAAGGATATGAGATATCTTAAAAGATTGGAATTGATTAGTTTTATCAATATATATATATATATATATATATATATATATATATATGATATATATGTTTTAAATATTTATTGAAGATAAAAAAAATCATCATTTATTCAATTTGCATTGGATGCAAATTGGTTTGCGTGAATCAACTAAGAAAACACACACACACACACACACACATATATATATATATATATATATATATATATATATATATATATATATATATATATATATATCAATTTTTGTAGATGATACAAACTGGTAGTGCATGAAACACGTGATATAAACACACATGCATCAATTAATTGGTTTTTGCATGATATGCAATTTATCATGTGTTTGCATGAGATATAAATTGAAAAGAGGTTGATTTTTGGTGTGCACGTGAAACGTTGAAAGAGATCAAGTCTCTTAAATTGTTTTTGGAAAGCAACATTAAAGCTTGAGATCATACACACACATCAAATAATAAGATTTGCATGAGATGCAATTTTTGAGTACGTGAGATCAATACACCAAAAAGAGAAGAAAGAGTTTCTTCTTATTCTCTCTTCCATATCATCCATTCAAGTTCTTGAGACCGTGACGCGCCCACACGTAGTTGCCAGTCCCGGGATATAGCAAGGAAGATTGAGTGGTTTATACATGAGCATATTGGAAAGTGATGGAGCCTCCAAACGTTGGTAAGATTTTCTTCTTCTAAATATGTTGATTACAATTTTCTGTATTTACATATTGTATGTATTAGTTCTGAAAATAATTAGGATCCCAAGTTCACTGGTTCCAGATTGTGATCTGTATAAAACAAATTTAAAACCTGTGTTCATTGCGTTAGCAGTGAACGGGGTTCCAACACATCATACTTTTCCAAAAGGAGTAGTTACCACTCTTCATAAGTGGAAGCTTATCACTCTAATCACTTTCCCGCATCGAATCACCCATAGTAACAATCATGGAATTTTTTTTCAGAAAAAAGGAACCAAAACAACACAAACACTATTATATGGATCTATCTAAATACTTCTAGACACTCGCTATGAAACCAATTGAAATTGCATTAACCAATTATAGTGTAAAATATACCTAGAGGGGGGTGAATAGGTATATGCTCAAATTCTTTCACTTCTTTTTCACACAACCAAGTTAAGCACACTTAGAGCCTTTAACAAGTAAATGGCTTTAACAAGTCAAAGTAAATTCAATCAAGCAAGTGTTAAAACAATACAAGTTAATGTAAGTAAAGAAACTAAAAAAATACAAAAATCAACACAAGAGATTTTTACGTGGTAAAACCTCAAAAGAGGAAACATCCACGAGTTGATATATCAACCACCGGTAAAACAACTTCCACTAGTAAGGCAAAAGCACTATCTCTCAAGTGATCAATCAACCTATATAGTCACCCTTCTATCCCACCCAAAGAAAGAGTTGCCTCCTTTCTTGACTATCTAGATCACCCCAATCCTAGTCAAGACTCCATGCTTAGCTATCCGGATCACCCCGATCCTAGCCTAGACTTCCACGCTTAGCTATCCAAGTCCTCCCAACACTAGTTAAGACATTTTGCTCAAGTCGAACCTCCACACACTTCAACAATAGTCTTCAACCTTTTGCAAGGCAGTGATTTGAGAGTAGGGAAAACATGCAAACACGATGCAAACACAAACAAATAAAGCAAGTTGATCAAACACACTCTATGATGAATTAGATTTGCACAAATCAAGCTCACAAGCAAATGTAACTACTTCTTATGAACATGTGATAGGAAATCTAGATTAGGTTTTCAAAGATCATTCACAAAGATATCTAGAAACCTAAACATGTCAATCAAAGATAGAATAACAAGTCTTCAACAAAAAGCACAAAACTAGCTTTGAAATCAAGTGATCAAATCAACACTAGAATTCCTCACCATATTTAATCAAATATGAACTAGATATGAATAACAGAAATCACAATCAAAATATTCTAGTTCTTGAACATGTAAAAAAAACCTAGAAATCGATAATCAAGATCAAATACACAAAGTAATTATGGATTCAGTTCATGTTCTTCAAGATTAGCTTAGAAGATAATCAATCAAAAAACACAATAGCTGTTAATAGCCAAATTTGGTAAGGGTCCAAAGGGAAAATTTTCACCTAGTCAAATACCTGGTAGAAGGTACCTCTCGATACCTGCTAACAAGAGCATGCTAGTACCTGCCTCGAAAGTGCCTAATCCTGTAGAGAAAAATCGATTCAAAACCCAGAAAAGCTGAAATTAGGGTTTGATATATTTAAAAAAAATCCCTTTTAAATAACAAGAACCTTAACCCTAGATTAATTGATGTATATAAAAAGTATAAGACCTTTTTCTTGCAACGATTGAACTAGCGCCGAATTAAATCCATAAGATCTTCCAATCCAACCATGAACGTGAATAACCTAGAATTGTGGGCTCCCTTTATTTAAATTGAATACCTGATGATGAAAAAAAAAATCTTGTTCGTTGTTAGTCACAATAATCCTCCAAGAAAAAATCCAAGAACTTCCATTCACTTTTGAATTATCAATCTACTTGATTGAAACTCGCGTAAACCCGATTCGATTTTGTACATAAAACCCTTTTGATATAAAGGATACTAGTGTTCTGTCGAAAACAAGAACGTTCCCCTTATTCTCTTCTCCTCGACTGAATTCTACACACTATATCTATGATTTGATTTAATTTTGTTTAGAGCAAAAACTAAATTTTTCTCCCTAAAAAACTCTCTCTTGCTTGGCCGATTCTCTCTTGAAAATTACTTAGGTTGACCGAAATTCACTCATAGAATCATTAGGCTGGCCAAAATATATAAGACCTATATAAATTCACTGAATTCCTTACCCTAATCTATTTAGGGTTGGCCGAATTTTAAATGTATTTAGTTTAGGAGACTTAAACCTTTCCTAAGAAAGATTTACTTGGTGGACAAGAATCCTATCCTTAGGTGGATTTACTTAGTTACCAAGAATCCTTTTCCAAAAAGAATTGTTTCCTACACTAAGACTCTAATCCAACTAAATAGTGTATTTGTGACCATATTAAAGACTTCCTAATTTAACTAGATAAATAAATCCTTTTATTTATCTACTTATCAAATATAGTCTTTAATATTAATTATACTACCAACAATAGTATAATATTAGGAGACCTTCTCCTATTAGAAAAAAGATTTTGACTTTTAATTTAATAATTAGTTAATCAACAAATTAATTAATTTCCATTTAATCAAATGATAAAATAAAAAAATAATATATTAGGCTTTTACATATTAGCCATGCCACCCATGACATTAAGGCATATATATTATTTCTCTTATTTTATTAAATCCATTGGACCTTCATAAAAAATCCACTTGTGAACTAGACCTATTCTTACAAAAAGAAACAAGTCCACATGCCTTGATACAAATCTAGATGGACCCCTAAATTGGTCCAGCAGAATATATCAAGTGATCCATACAAGTTTGTGTGGATTGGGGATCTTGACGGACTATCTAAACTTAAGCTACAATAGACACAACCCAAAATTGAACCCTTATGGAGATAGTGTATTCTCGTAAAGAATATCAGTAATCGCCAAGAGCACATAGACCGCATATAGCTCTCCAAGTTACCATATTTACTCATATGACCACGTTTTGAACTTGGATATTTTGACTTGTCCAGAAGCCATGTTTCAATAGACACTATTGAAAACTTAATGTTAAGATTTAATATCCAATACCTCAAAACATCCATATGATGATATTCTACTCTCATTCAATAAATGGATCACGATGTCCATATCAATAAATGAAGTCCTCTATCGATTAACAAATTACGATTAACAAATTAATACTACCAAACTATTGAGGATAGACCATGCTATATAATCATACTCATTGACAACTCAAGTGATAACACTCGCAACCATAAGTTCATCATTTATCTCAGGATTGAGATAGACTCTCCAATTGTCTTCAAATGAAAACTTTTATCCATTGACGGTTCTAGATAAAGTATTTCACTGTGATCCAATTCAATACACCCAGTGCACTAGATTCTTTTGTCCAAAAACACCACACTTTAATGATTTTAGACTCATCATAACACATTTGATCACACTTAAATGCTAGCAAATTAATCTACAACTTTGACATGATAAATGTGTCCAACCTTTATCTTAAGTTGTTAATATTATTCAAGACTAACTAAAGAATTGTGTCTACCTCATACATATCTATATGTGTGAACAGTTCTTCTTTTCTCATAGTGTTTTGACCTTATGATTATTTACTTTTGAAAATTATAATAATTAAACTATAAATGCTATAAGATTTGTTAAACTAGAAATCACTTTCTTAATATGAAAATATTGTCAAATACATTATTATACTCTTGCAATCGAGCATAATCCCAATAATTTCCCACTTGCTCTTATACCAAATGTGTCATATCTCTCATCCTCATGTTCTCTAGATGGCCATCAAAACTCTTTTGTGGAAGAGCCTTTGTAAAGGGATCTGCTGGATTATCTACTGACTCAATTTTGGTAATCGTCACGTCAACCTTATGTACAATTTCCCTCAGAAGGTGATACTTTCTTTTAATGTGTTTCCCTCTCTTATGACTTCATGGTTCTCTCAAATTAGCCACTGCTCCACTATTGTCACAATAGATATTGATCTGCTTATTCACTTTAAAAACCACTTCCAAGTCAATCAAGAATTGGCAGAGCCAGACAGCCTCTTAAGTAGCCTCGCATGCGGCAACATACTCGGCTACCATGGTGGAATCATTAATCCAAGATTGCTTGATACTCCTCCATATGACTGCCCCTCCTCCAATATTAAACTCAAATCTTGATGTTGATCTCCTAGAGTCAGAATCTGAATAAAAATCAGAATCTGTATACCCAATGGGAATTAAATTCCCTCCAGAGTATACAAGCATATAATTTCTCGATCTCTTGAGATACTTAAAAATATGCTTGACTGTTGTCCAGTGATCAGGGCTAGGTTTTGATTGAAACCTGATAACTATGCCCACAGCAAAACAAATATTTGGTCTAGTACAGAGCATTGCATACATGAGACTTCTAACTGGCGATGTATATGGAGTCCTACTCATGAATTGCTCTTCATGCTCATTCTTAGGAACTTGTTCCTTAGAATGTTTGATTCCATGTCTGAAAGGTAACATACCTTTCTTGGAATCTTGTATCGAAAACCTAAACAAGATTTTATCTATGTATAAAGCTTGGGATAATGCAATCGTTCTATTCTTTCTTTCTCTTATGACTTGGATACTAAGAATATAACTTCCTTCTCCTAAGTCTTTCATATCAAATTGTTTTGCTAACCATTCTTTTACTGATATCAATACATATACATCCTTTCCGATGAGTAGTATATCATCAACGTAAAGAACAAGAAAAATCAACTTGTCACCTTTAATCTTTTGTATACACAAGGTTCGTCAAGGTTTTGAATAAATTCAAAACTTTTCACGGCTTGATCGAACCTTATGTTCTTGGATCAGGATGCTTGCTTCAATCCATATATGGATCTTCGCAACTTGCATACCCTTTCCTCTTGGCCTTTTTTAGTGAATCCTTCTGGTTGCATCATGTAGATGCTTTCGTCAAGACGTCCATTAAGGAAAGTTGTCTTGACATCCATTTGTTAAATCTCTAAGTCTAAAGATGCTGTAATGGATAAGAGTATCATAATGGATTTAAGCATGGCCACATGAGAGAATGTTTTTTCATAATCGATACATTCTTTCTGTGTATAACCTTTAGCTACCAATCTAGCTTTAAAGGTTTCCACATTTCCATCCATTCCTCTTTTCCTCTAGTATATCCACTTTCACCTGATGGGTTTTATCCCTTTAGGCAAGTCTACAAGAGACCAGACTTTGATTTGATTCAATTTCAGATTGTATTGCCTTTTGGCTATGGTGACAATCAACATCTTCCATTACTTCCTTATATATATAGGGATCATCGTCGTCCTGGAGATTCTCTACAGATTCTTCTAGACCGATGTATCTCTCGGGTTGTCTACTAACCCTCCCACTATGATGAGGTATGGTAGATTGTTGATCTTGTGTTGGTACGGAACTTACAATTGGGCTTGGTTGTGAAACCTCTGGTGGAATTGTATCTCCTTGAAGCTCATTCAAGACAATTTTACTTTTAGGCACAAAATTATTCATATAGTAATCTTCTAGAAATTTAGCATTTGTCGAAACAAATACTTTAAGATCTGAAGGACTATAGAAATAATATCCTTTTGTTCCTTTGGATACCCTACAAATATGCATGTTTCTGAGCGAGACTTCATCTTTTCTGTCTTTTCTTTTATTACTTGCACAGGATAACCAAATATCCTTAAGTGTTGTAAGCTAGGCTTTTGCCTGGTTCATAACTCATGCGGTGTTTTAGGAACTGACTTAGATGGTACATCGTTTAGAATGTACATAGCAGTTTGTAAAGTATATCCCCAAAAAGAATTAGGAGGCGTTAAATAAATTAACATATACCTAACCATGTCAAAAAGAGTTTTATTTCTCCTTTCTGCTACCCCATTTTGTTGAGGTGTACCTGGTGCAGAAAACTGAGAAATTATCCCATTATCAATAAGATATTGTTGAAAATCACTAGATAGATATTCTATACCACGATCAGACCTCAAGATTTTTATATGTTTCTTAAGTTGATTTTCTACTTCAGCTTTAAATGATTTGAACTTGTCAAATGCATCCGACTTATGTCTCATGAGATACACAGCCAAATCTTGAGTGATCATCTGTGAAAGTGATAAAGTACTCATATCTACGTCTAGCTTGAATGCTCATAGGTCCACATATATCAGTGTGTATCAATCCTAAACATTTGATGGCTCTTGTTCTTTTGGTCGTAAATGACCTTTTGGTCATTTTACCTTCCAAACAAGATTCACAAGTTGGTAGATCATCAACCTTTAAGTCACTAAGAGGTCCGTCACTAACCAATATTTTAATCCTATTAAGGTTAATATGATCTAGGGGCAAATGCCATAGGTTGGTTTTATCTTTTGATAATTTTACTCTTTTATGATTAGGTTTCGCTGATTATATGTCTAACAAGTGAGAGATATTTCTATGCAAATAGAATTAACCCAATGTACCTTTTTACCATAAAGGAAACACTTCCCTTTGATCTTGGTTACTTTCTTTGTCTCCTTTTTTATAGGTCATAGTTTCTTTTTCTTCTGTTGTTTCTTGACCTTCTTACGAATATTAACAGTAACAACTTTACCTACGGTATGAATCTCTTAACCCTTACCTTTTACATGGATTTTCTCGGTGCTATGAACATCTTGCATCATGCCTTACAAGGTGTATTCCTTCTTATTTAAGGTGTAGTCCAACTTGAATTGATCAAAGAAATCTAATAGTGAGTTGACAATCATGTCAATTTTGGTCTCACCATCTATCTCAGCACCATTCAGTTTAGTAATGTTGAGATGTGCTATGACTTTCATCATGTTATCTTTCACCCTATCAAGGTTTCATCCTAAGATTCATAAAAGTAGTCACTACCTCTCTCTTAGTCGTCCTAAACCTCATAGCAAACATCTCCCACTGCTGATACTCATCTCTTTGCTCCTGAGTAGATTTATTAGTAGGAGTAGGTGGTTTAAGAGTGCAAAGAATGAACTTATTCTTTTTGGATTGCAATAAAAGCTCAATTTTCCTTTTCCATGTGACATAATTATCACCGGTTAAAGTATTATATATTAGTATGTTGATTAGGGATAGGGTCAAGATTTCTGAACAGTGACAAAAATTATATATGTAAATAATCTTGATAAAGCTCTTTCGAATATTTATCTTCAATTATAAATAAAAAAAATTCAATCGTAAAATTCAACGGTGATCCAAAACCCATAAATGTCACGCCTCTTTTGAAAGTTCGCACCATTTACTAGTTGGAATAAGTACCACCTAATTGTTAACATGACAACTAACGTTTTCAATTTTAGACTTGCAATTTTATTAACAAGAACTCTTGGGAGGATATTAATAAAATTACATTGAGTGTGTTACCAAGTTATCGACCTTCAATATATTCCCTCACGAATATCCCTCCTTTGGGAGTAGATTTGGGTTAATTGTCTAATCTATCCTTGTAAGGAAGTATTTTGCTAAATTCCATTCATGAATACCTCTTAGGAGGTTAATACACGAAACATAAAGCTCCACAAAACTTGGAGGCCGCATGTGTTCCAAAACATCTTCTCCCACTCAATTTTTTAAGGCGTGTGATCGAATTCCATGATTTACCAAGTTATCTAGATGCCAATTAGATACCTAAACCATTTAATACATGTTCATACGAAAAGAGATATATGAGTGGTGCTCCTATTCTATATGACATGTTATCAAATAATGACAAACATTGCAATATTTATAAAAATATAAATAGCTTCAATTTTTGTCCATCTGAGAAAAGCAAGTAAATTACATATGTCTTGGAATACAAAAACTCCTTTCTTGGCGAACAAGTCTTCACTCAACCTTCGTCGTTTGGTCTCCCTCGACTGCCTCCTAAGGACGTGCGCATGCCACAACCCCATAAAGGGTTGCCATTC
Organism: Dipteronia dyeriana; assembly: GCA_032871835.1. Classification (NCBI taxonomy): domain Eukaryota; kingdom Viridiplantae; phylum Streptophyta; class Magnoliopsida; order Sapindales; family Sapindaceae; genus Dipteronia; species Dipteronia dyeriana. The sequence goes on along the minus strand of CM065300.1, from coordinate 107,240,432 downwards.
GCAGCCAATGGCTTCCTAGGGCTGCCGTGCGTAGCCCATGCCACAACAATCGTGGCCGAATGCTCTTCACACGCACGTTTGTTGCTATGGCTCGCACGGTCCCAAACTTGTTCCGGTTGCTTCCAATTCTTCAAACCTTCGAGTCTTCGATACTTGAATCTATCACAGAAGAATTTTAAATAATAACAATAATAATAATATATATAGTGGAGTTTTTTTATTACAATATAATGCAGTTTTTTTTTATTATTACAACAACACAATAAAAAATAAACTTAGCAACTAACAAGAAGGAAATTATGACGATGATAGGCCACCCTTCTTGTTACAATCCCAAAACAAAAATACATTGAAATTCTAGGACTGAAATTCAGCAATAACAAACCACATATAATATATATATATATATATCCATACATTCCAATGTAAATATATATGCGAATACCTAGAGTCCATCTCTTTCTAAAACATGCATATATACAATAAAAAGAAAAAGATTCACGAACACACACATCAATTAATCAAGGGTGCAACCAAACTCTGATACCATTTCTAGGGAAAAATCGGTTCAAAATGCGGAAGCGTTAGGGCTTGATATATTTAAAAAATTTCTCAATATAATAACAAGAACTTTAACCCTAGATTAATTGATGTATATAAAAAGTATCGTACCTTTTTGTGATGACGATTGAACTACAGCCGAATTAAATCCGTAAGATCTTCCAATCCAATCATGAATGTGAATCACATAGGTGCGTTGGCTCCCTTACTTTAAATTGTATACCTGAGGATGAAAACAAACAAAATCTTTTTCTTTGTTAGTCGTAATAATCTTCCGAGAAAAAATCCAATAACGTCCGATCACTTTTGAATTATCAATCTACTTGATTGAAACTCCCGTGAACTAGATTCGATTTTGTACACAAAACCTTTTTGATGTAAAGGATACTAGTGTACTGTCGAAAACAAGAACGTTCCCCTTTTTCTCTTCTTTTTGGCCGAATTATACACCCTATATCTATGAGTTGATCGAATTTTGTCTAGAGCAAAAACTAAATTTTTTAGGGAATTTTTCACCCTAAAAAATTTTCTCTAGCTTGGCCGAATTCTCACTTGAAAATTACTTAGCTTGACCGAAATTCTCTAATAGAATCATTAAGGCTGGCCAAAATATATAAGACCTATATATGTTGACCGAATTTCTTACCCTAATCTATTTAGGGTTGGCCGAATTTTACATGTATTTAGTTTAGGAAACTTAACCCTTTCCAAAGAAGGATTTACTTGGTGGACAATAATCCTATCCTTTGGTGGATTTACTTAGTGACCAAGAATCCTTTTCCAAAAAGAATTGTTTCCTACACCAAGACTCCAAATCCAACTAAATCGTGTATTTGTGCTCATATTAAAGACTTCCTAATTTGACTAGATAAATAATTCTTTTATTTATCTACTTATCAAATATAGTATTTAATGTTAATTATACTACCATCAATAGTATAATATTATGAGACCTTCTGCTATTAAAAAAAATAATTTGACTTTTAATTAAATAATTAATTAATCAACAATTTAATTAATTTTAATTTAATTAAATGATAAAATAAAAAATAATATATTAGACATTTATATATTAGCCTTGCCGCCCATGACATTATATAGGCATATATATTATTTTTCTGATTTTATTAAATTCATTGAACCTTCATAAAACGTCCACATGTGAACTAGACCCATTATTACGAAAAGAAACAAGTCCACATGCCTTAATACAATTCTAGATTGACCCATAAATTGGTCCGGCAGAATATATCAAGTGATCCATGCAAGTTCGTGTGGATTGGGGGTCTTGGCGAGCTATCTAAATTTAAGCTTCAATAGATATAACCTAATCACAATCAACAAATGATTTACTTAGGTCCGATCTATTAATTTTAGTTCAATCCACTAAAGAACTAAAATTGAACTCTTAAATAAAGATAGAATAAGTTAATATTGTTCATTCATACCCTAGAAAACTTTATGGAGATAGTGTATTCTCGTGAAGAATACTTGTAATCGCCAAGAGCTCATAGACCACCTATAGCTCTCCAAGTTACCATATTTACTCATGCGACCACATTTTGAACTTGGATATTTTGATTTGTCCAGAAGTCATGTTTCAATAGACACTATTGAAAACTTAACGTTAAAATTTAATATCCAATACCTCAAAACATCCATATGATGATATTCTACTCTCATTTAATAAATGGAGTCACGATGTCCATATCTATAAATGAAGTCCTCTATCGTTTAACAATTGAATACCGCTAAACTATCGAGGATAGACTTGCGACTATAAGTCCATAACTTATCTCATGATTGAGATAGACTCTCCGATTGTCTTAAGTGAAAATTTTTATCCATTGACGGTTCTAGATAAAGTATTTCACTGTGATCCATTTCAATGCAACCAGTGCACTAGATTCTTTTGCCCAAAGACACCACACTTTGATGCTTTTAGACACATCTTAATACATTTGATCCCACTCAAATCCTCGCAAAAGAATCTACAACTTTGACAAGATAAAGGTGCCTAACCTTTATCTTAAGTTGTGAATATTATTTAAGACTAACTAAAGAATTGTGTCTACCTTATACATATCTAGATGTGTGAACAATTCTTCTTTTCTCATAGTCTTTTGGACTTATGGTTATTTACTTTTGACAATTATAATAATTAAACTATAAATGCTATAAGATTTGTTAAACTTGAAATCACTTTATTAATATGAAAAGATTATCAAATACATTATTATACTCTTGCTATCGAGCATCATCCCAATAGATCCCGTATGATCGAGGCACCCTAGCATCATCAACGGGGTAAGGTAAGACCCCTCCATAAAGTACCCAGCTGAGACCTAGGCACCTTAGAACAATCTCATATGTCTTACCTCTCTAGCAGGAAGGTGGAGGATTGTAAAGCTATAGAAAGATCCACCAAGCGCCACATCAACAGACAGGGTCTCCAGAATATCCCGCTAGCAGACCGGTACCACGGGGTACCTCAAAACCAAAATAATCAAGGTCCATACAACCAGATTAATACCTCAAGGTACCTCGCCACCATATTGGTGCCTAGAGATACCTCACCATCAAAAATAGCCCCACCAAATAGCCTTCATACAATACTTTATTGAACGACGAGTAGAATCAGAATTATTCTTTAACACGTATCAAACTTCCACGTGCATGAAAGCTGAGTCGAAGAGTTCAAGAAGGAAATAAATATATCTCTCTCCAAGATATCTTCAAAATAGCTAATTCTCCAGAGTCAACTATATTAAAACATAAAATCATGTACAAAAAGGAGGGACGATCGGTTCAGTGATTCATGGCTTGTACACCATGAATCAACCCTAAAGGTTCATAATATAAATATATCGGTAAAGGCATGTAAGAGAGGATTAGAAATTAGTGATCCAAATTCTCCATCCTTCAGTAAAAATAATGTCCAGAAGGGTGTTGCTTAGTTCTACCCTTGGAACGAAGCAAAGAAATCTCTATTGATTTTTTGTCCACTTGTCAACAGATACGAGTTTGCCACCCTTGGATCGTTTGGAGAGAGAAAAGAAAGAGAGAGGGGGGGGGGGGGGGGGGGGGGGGGGTGGTTTAACACTTTCAATGTTCTTGTAATCAAACACTATAAATTCGATAAAATAGTTACCATAATCTCCAATTATTATATTATCAGTCAATTGCTTTTATTCCATTCCTTCTTTTATGTTATAATTGGTACAAAAGGTACTTATCCCGATTGCAGCCTACCTAGGTAACAGTCTTAAGGGTGTTAAATGAGATTCCTCACCTTGAGCAAACCTTTGGTTAAAAATAGCTAATCACAAAAATTAATCAAACAAGCCTAAAATTAGAATAAAAATCATTCTAATAATTTTTCGCTTATCAACTAAGAAGATTCAACAAGTTAATCAAAGAAGAGAAATGAAAGAAAATGATTCACTTATAAATGATGACACACACGAGTAGAAATCAGATAATCATGGAAATTCTAGACATCATTTGACTCTAAAAATGCTTGGGACTTATTCCTCTCTTCAAGACCAACAATATTTGCTTTTGAAAATCTAAAAACGGAGTTAATTTGAGAGAGTTATGGTTTTTGGAAATTGTGAAAATATTTAATGAAAAATTCTATATTTTTTTCCTTCAAATTCAATTTTCGACGAGGGAGGGAATATGAAGAAAGAGAGAGTTATCCATTGTGATGAACTCACAAAAGAAAACTCACATAACGCATGAGACACCACATGGATTTTATTGACCATACACACCAAACACTATGTGCATGCAATACATGTATCTTAAATCATGAATTGAATTTTGGCGTGAAGCTCACCGTTTCCCTCACGTGGATAGAGGAATGTGTTCGGTGTGCTACCCATGCGTCTATATGGCCATGAGTTCAAAATGCAATTTACCATCTATTTTTCCTTTTTCTCTCTTCCATGAATCTCTCTTGTTCATATACCGTTCACCGGCCACCAAACTTCAAATTTGAATCCGTTTTTGGATTACGAACCATAACTTCCTCATGAAATAGACAACAAGAAAACTTTCACAAAAGATATGGAAACCAACTCGATAAATAAAGACGAAAAACATGCAAAATAAAAGACACATAAAGTTTCATAACTTCCAACTTGGAACTTGAAAATATATGAATGAGTAACCGAAATGACCGGAACTCAATATAAAAAAATATGAGAATATAATCAAGTCCAGTATCACAAAAATATAAACAAATAAATACAAGAACACACAAGTATGTCATTTCCTAAAGATAGTCCTAGAACATACAATTTTACAAAAGTTTTCAAATTAAATATAATGTATGTGCATACTTCAACAAGTGTGTGAATGTGTTATACTAGTTTGGCACAATGATGTAGGGACACATATAAATACAATGTGTGTTTGTGCACTTACGTCTTGCAAGAGGAAGAAGAATCTTGATACCGTAGCATCCAAGTAAGCATATAACCTCTTAAAGATGAACTTTGCATGCGAAGTTACTTTCCCTCTTTAAAGCTCAATCCAATCATGAACCACCTAAGTAACTAAGCAATATAAACAAAGACTGTCTTGTTATGAAATTAAGCTAACACAAATCTTCAACCTAACAATGGGACCGCTTTACATGTAAGAGCACAGCTTGCAGCATAGGAAACATGAGCCTCCTAGTGAATACCATCATGGGGATAGGCAGCGGTTCCCCAAGTATGCAACTTCTAGAACAAACCGTTGTTGGGACCGCAGTGGGGGTAAGTGCATAGCCAGTGACCTGCACCGTGGTGAAGAGAAAACTCCTCTTCTCTAGGCAAACTCAACACGATATCCTATATTTAAAATGCACAAGTGTGGAGTGTGATGAATGTCTTAAAATGCATCATTCAAATGCATGAAAACAAGAATACAATGCATGCAAGTGAGTGTGTGCAACTATATCTCTTCAAATAATAGTAGAGTCAATTAATCTACCAACATTGATGCATTAGAAGTCTAATGCTTTGATGATGGGAGATCTTCAAATCATAATCTACCATTTACAATATTTCAACCCCAATTGTGATTTTATCAACAAAATAAACCAATCATAAAATGAGACACTTAAAGAAACCCAAGAAATGGTATGTGGGTTTTTTGATTTTGATGGGAGTGTCAATTCCTAGATCTAGAAAGAGAAAATAAGGTGTTAAAATGCGTGTGGATAATCTTAAAACAAAATCTATTTATACTATTGCCCAAAATAGGCCTGAAAAGCTGATGCAAGCAACATTTCTAGTGTCGTGCACTGGTCTGGATTCCCGATATGCATAGGTAGGACCCATGTAGTGACCTACGCACATCCTTTCTAGCCTTCGGTAGTATGCAAGTTCTTACCCACTCACTAGGCTTCTCTTGCAATTTCTTCAACTGGGGTTTATGGGTAGTGTACTAGTTCTTACTCGCGTGCACTGGCACAATTTCAAATCTTTATCTCCTCAGTTAATTGGTATTGCATTGTTATAAACCAGTGTAGTCCTGGAAGTGCATGGGTATGGTCAGCCCTACAGTACCCACACACTAACACTTGTAGATCTTCTAGGAGCCCTTGATCAGGTCTTCTTCTGACTTGTGCGGGTATAGACCCGTGATGGGACCATCGCATTATGCCCATTTCTTGAACTCTAACTCATTTCACGCCAGGAAATTTCGCTTAGCATATCTAACACCCAAAATATATTGATTTCTTGAAATCACTATAAAAAGGCGTATTGGAAATAAAAATACCCATAAAAATAAGACAAAGGACATAGAATTGAGGGTCAAACTATAATACAATTTTGGCACGATCAGCCTAGCATTTCTCTATATCATTTTAGCCTCCGAACTGCTATATAGTTATTGAAAAAATCGCTATATGTGCAGTGATAAATTGACATCATCCACTATTGTAATGTTCAGTAGCCAAACAGTAAAATATTTATGGGAACAGTCGGTTGTTGTTCCTAATTCTTAATAAAAAAATATTAATAATGGAATAAAAGACATAAAACAAATTTAAAAATTTAAAAAACTAAGCTACAAAATTAAATAATCATATTAAATTAAAATAAATTAAATAATTTTTTTTTCTTGTAACCACTTCAAAAAAATTTAACCATTTTTACAGTTTTTGTAACTATTTTTACGGCTTTGGTAACCATTTTACAATTTTTGAAATTTTGACTTGTAACCATTTTCACGGCTTTAATAACTATCTCTACAACTCCTGTAACAATTTTTACATATTTGGTAACAATTTTACGATTTTTAAATTTCGACTTGTAACTATTTTAACCACTTTGATAACCACCTTTACAGTTCCGGTAACCATTTTACGATTTTTCCAATTTCGACTTGTAACCCATTTCATGGCTTTGGTAACCACTTTTACGGCTCCGGTAACTATTTTACGATTTTTGGAATTTTGACTTGCAACAACTTTCACGGCTTCAGTAACCATCTTTATGGTTTTGATAATCATTCTTATGGCTTTGGTTAACATTTAATGATTTTTAAAATTTTGACTTGTCACCACTTTCACGTCTTTGGTAATCACTTTTACGGTTCTGATAACCATTTTTATAGATTTAGTAACCATTTCACGGTTTTTTATAATTTATCTTGTAACAACTTTCATGGCTTTAAAAACCACTTTCACAGCTTCGGTAACCCCTTTAATATGATATTAATAATTTTAAATATTATACAAAATAATATGTTGGTTATTTTAATATCATTTGTAATATTAAATTATTTATATATTAAATAAAGATGAAATAAAATCTATTATGATAGTATAAATCTAAAAGATATTTAAGCAAAATAAAATATTTAAAAACATCGTCAAATATTCTTGTAATTTGTTACATAAATTATTTTTATTTAATGTAATATTAATTATTTAAAAAAACATAGTATAACAAATATATATCTTATAATATCAAAGTTTTATTCTAAAATTATATCAGTTTTATTAGTTAACAAATTGTTCATTAAAAAATACAAACATATTATTCATAAACAAAAATCAAATCCAACATTTTTACCTTATATCTTTTTTTAATAATTGTTATTATATTTCGGGATTTGACGGAAAGGGTGCAAATGACTGTATGACTCAAACCCACAACCTCTTAGATTTATGTGTTAGGGGCTTACCACTTAGTCGATATCATTTTGTCCAACCTGTGTATATCTTAGTATTGTCTAATACGTACATCACCTCTTAACATGGATAGTAGTGCATTTCTCTTTCATAGGGGTGGTGAGAGACTAAGAGGTTCGAGTCTTATCATGCGTATTTTATAAGTATGTGTGGGGAGTTTTCTCCCGGTTTGTAAGAGTAGTTATCCAGGGCGCACATGTATTATCAGATCTTGACAAGTCCCGACAGTTATATTGTAATAGTTGTACTACTTCAGAAAAAAAATATAGTCTAATACGAATTGAAACAAATTATGGTGTGTTTAATATCAATCTAGAGGGGGGGGGGGGTGAATAGATTTTAATCAAATTTACCCAATTTTCGTTAATGGCCAATTAGACGAAAATATTCCTAACTATTCATAATAATAAAACAAGTGTAATAAGTGCGGAATTAAAATGACACTTGAGATATAAGTGGAAACCCTCCAAATGTGAAAAACCACGGGTTGTTAAGCGCACCACACTCGAACAATGAATCCACGGATGATAGAGGCGTTACAACCTACTCCCGGTATATAACCCACTACCACAATCTAATCTCGGTATTAAGTGAACTAGGTCCAATTGCTTGTGATTTAAGCAACCTAATCCAGGGAGCTTCATAAGACTTACTTCTCAATGAAGAGATAAAAAGCCTATGTGAATATATGATGATATTCAAAGAAACAATAAGGCTAAGGAACCTTAGTTGCTTATCTAGGATGATTTATGACAATTAATACAATGCTAGATATCATGAACTAAATGGCATGTCCTAAAGTTTAGCTAAAACATAGAACAAACAATTTTATGAAGTTGTCATAAAAAAATCCATTTTAACACATGTTGTCATTAAGCATGGCATAGTCAATAAATGTAATTATCAAATGCAATCAACATGACCTAATTAGCTGGAGGGAAATAATGACCTATATGCTAGCTATTAACAAGTACCCAATCTTTTTATTAAGACTCATAAATATATGCAATAAATACCTAATCTAGAGTAAGAAAAATAAATGATGTTCAATGAAGTTCTTACTTACCTAGTCATGAAACCAAGAATACCCAAGCTCATATGATGAAGAATGATGTAAGATGGAGATGGGTTTTGGGTTTGGAGAGTTAAAGAAGCAATCTTGGTGCTTTCACTAACTAGGGGAACTATTTCTCTTACTAAGATCTGGAACTTCGGAGTTCTAGGTCTAAATAGGCGAGAAGATAACATATATATAGGCATAAGCAAAACAGTGTCGTTTTGATAAAATTTTACCCATATCCACGTAGTTTGCCAGTCTGTGTACGGGTCCATACCTGTATAGTGACCCGTTCATGCCCATGCTAAGACCGTGCATATGTCCATGCATAGGCCTAAACCCGAGACCGATGTAGTCACCCAGCAAGCCGCTACACGGGTAGCCTACCCGCGCAGTAGAGACTACAAAGGTCTCTCATCGTGCTAAAAAGAGCACACCTTATTGTACGTGCGGATGTATCAGATCAGGCAACAGAATACACATTAGACACACAACAACCACACTATGAATGCACATAGACATCAATGAAGTACACATGCATAACAAACCAAATGCAACTGAGTGTGTGTGTGTGTATGTGTGTGTGTGTGTGTGTGTGTGTGTGTGTGTGTGTGTGTGTGTGCAACACATAATGCATGTCAATACAAATGCAAAGATGTGATAAATATAAACATGCAAGAAGAGTTATTAAAATATGAATGTATACAAAAATAAACACACAACATATATGAATAAAAGATATGTATGAGTTATGAGTGTGTGCAACTATGTCTCTTCAAAACAAGTAAGCACATAGAAATTTACCTAAAGTGATTCTTCTCTTGAGGTCTTGGGATCCTAAGCTACCCTTACATCAAACCCTAAACACATGGTTTGTTCACGAAATGAGCCAATCAATAAATGAAGACTTCACATGAAATATCAACAACCACGGGATTGTGTATGAATATCGTATATACAATGTAATCTAATTCATTCTAATCCAATAAACCAATGTTGTAAATAAGTAGTATCCGTTGTGTTCAAATATTAATCAAATGTGAAGGTAATCTTGTAACGTTTGGATATTGCAATTCTATCCCATTAACGTTTAGTCCATGTTACATACCTAAGTATACATTTTTTGTTATTAATTTTAAAAGGGTTTTCACTTCATATGTAGTCTAAAATAATCATAATTTCATTTTTCTTGTCCGTTCGATAAATGATAAAACCATTTGAAATGAAAATTGATATTCATAATTTTTAATGCACCTTTTTTTTATCAAGTGAATTAAACATTTAATACAACTATTTTTTATAACATTTTGTAAGAAATATAGTTATAATTCAATGAAATTAAATTTCACAATTTTATTGTCTAACAAATTTTTTATTCCGTAAATTCAGGGTTTTTGAGAGGGGAGAACTCGAATCCACAACCTCGTGGTGTAGAAGTGATGGGTCCACACCATTGAGCCAACCCTATCTCATTTTATTGTTTAGAGTAATGTTAGGCTTTACAAAAATAATTCCCGAATTTGTTTCCTAATGGTGTGGTCAATGCCATATCATTCACCCTAAAATCTCTTGATTTTCAGGATGTTAATAACTCACGTACCACATTGTTTAAGAAGCCTAACATTATTTGTTTGTTAAATATATCACTGCTCCTTATGCAAAAAACAAAATTCTCTAACTAATAGTTATCATATATAATGTAATAATAATAATAATAATAATAATAATAATAATAATAATAAATCTACTTTTGATGTGGTTGCGACATGTGACAATCATAAATAATATTAATTTTTTATTTATTTTAAATGTATAATAATGGCATATCATATATCATTTATAATATAATAGTAATAAAGTTTTTTTCTTTTTTTGATGTGGTTGCGACACGTAACAACCATATATGTTATTATTATTTTTTTATCTAAATATATAATCATATATCATATATCATTTAATCTTTAATCATATATAATATAATAATAATAAAGTTTTTTCTATTTTTGATGCGGTTGCGACACATGATAATCATAAATATTATTAACTTTTTTCATTTAAAATATTTAATTTAACAATAATATTTTTATTTGTATTTTTTATGTTGTTGTGACACGTGTTCTTCACTAACTATTATTATTATTTTTACTAGTGTATCAACTTGTACGATGCACGGGCTTTGTGAAAAATATTTTATTGTGCTGTATAACTAAAAATGTTAAATACATGTGTTTGTTAGTTGCTATATAATTTTATAAAAAATAAATACTAAACAGAACTGAGAAAGACTAAAAATAACAATATTTTAAAATATTTATGTTTTTTTTTTTGGCAACCGGAGTTTATCCTTAACTTAATGAAATCAACACTTAGTAGGGTATAAACTAAATTATCAACATTAAAAATGAAAGGAAACAAAGTAAGTTATAACATTTTATAGAAATTAACAGTAATCATAGATAAAATATATTAATGGTACATTGAAATTATAGAATTGATAATCAACAAATTAAAAGTAATATTTATGATCAATTCATCTTTTGTTCTTTGTATTGTTATGTTGAAAATAAAAATAAAAATTCCTACATCTAGTTATCATCCATCTATATTTGATTTTTGTTTCTTTCTTTGCCCTTCAAAAGTCAAAACTCCTGCCAACAAAAAAAAAATTTAGTTAAATATAAGGTAAACATATACAAAAAAAAAAGGATGTAAAAGGAAATTTATTTTAATACTTGTATAAGTACATAAATAACATCAAAATTAATCTTATTCAATTCATCTTAACAAAAGGAAAGGTTACATTAAAATAAATTTTACTAAATATGAACATGTTCATCATAATAAAATGAAAATTAATATGATTAATTAATTAATTAATGTCTTTAGAAATTTCATGATAAATTAAATTAATAAAAATAAATGTATTTCAAAATTATCTAGTAAATTAAAAAATTCATATATAATATAATATGATAAATTAATTACTTAATGTCAAAAGGTTAACTAATTGATTAATATATAATAATATCTTTTTTCAATTTCCTAGTAAATTTAATTATTAATTATTAATGTCTTTTTAAATTACCTAATAAATTAATTAATTTATATACTTTTTTATATGGTTAATTAATTACTTAATACCAAAAAAGTAGATCAAACATGACAATGCGATTGATTAATTAATAACATTTTTATATGATTATGTATATAATATGATATTATGACAATATGGATGTATATATGATATTTATAATAGCATTAATGAAATGATACATGGTAATTTTGATTGAAGTAGCTATTTTCATTATATTATTATAATATATGATTATATATGATTATATATGATTTAAAAATGTTATTTATTAAGCTATTTTAGACTATTTTATATGAATATTAAATAAATAAATAAATCATTAATAAAATTAAATAAATGCTATATGTCACAATCATCGAAAATAGTTACTATTATTATATGATCATGCGTATATCAAAAGAAAAATGTTAAATTAAAAAATATCACTAAATATTCCTCAACTGTATTCCAAAACCTATTTTAATAAAAAAAAAATCAGAAAAAAAAACATGAATATTCACCAAAGTTGTAAAGTTGTAAAGAATAAAAGATGGCAGTTCCTCATTTTAATGATTAAAGTCTTCAAATTCTCTTTGAAATATATATTTTTCGGACTAAACAATTACCTGTCAATTAATAAAAATTAAACAATCTGATTTCTAGCCTCAAGCACATAAATAAATATATTTCTAATCATTAATTAAAAAAACAAACAAACAAACAATGTTCATTATCAGCACTTTATCTGGCTCTTGTCACTGACTCGCCTAAAGAAAGTAATAGAAAATGCCTGCAAAATAAACTTGAGAAAATTCAAAAATGTGAAATCAAACTTCAAAACCATAGAAATATAGATTCTTGATTATTAATGTTATATGTATATTTCATTAAATGTGTATGTCACTGACAGATAAGAAAGCCTCTCAAGAAGATTGCCAGATAAGCATCCGAGCAGACATCAGAAACACCATCGGAGGAATTACCAAAAAACGAAAATCCGAGTAAGGCCGAATACAAATATTCGACACAATTAGCTTTACTCGGGACAACATGAGAAGCCCGAGTAAGGAAGTCGAATACGTGATCCAAAAGAAAATAAGCTTAAGGGGGAATCTAGAATCATACTCCAATATGGAAATATCATAATGTTCTTCCCCCGTATCAGAGGAGAGAAGAATTTAAAGAGTTTCTAGAAGGATAAAACACCAAACAGGGAACGAATCCAAATCAAGGAACAACTCTACTTTTCTAGAAGACTGCACACCGATTAGGAAATAAGTCCTAAACGGACTGTAATTAGAATCCCATGAAGATTCAAATTTGATCCATAAGATCTTAGAAACAGGAAAGAAGACAAAAACGACTTCGACAAGTAATCAATTTTAGTTAAATACAATCACCTTTCCTTACTTGTATAACAAGGATTAGGGTTCTATACACATATAAATAGACCCATAATTCTATCGAAAAGGGAGGACAACAGAAAACAGTCATCAAAAGAGAGGCAAGAAAGATTGATTAGTGTAATTTAATATTTAATAGTGGAATTGGTTTGGTTGTGTGTTTAACCACCCATGGATGTTTCTCCGATCACCGGAGTTTTACCACGTATACTCGTGTCATAAAAATATCAATTGCATTCTCTTTCTCTTTCTCTTTTAACAAGTCATAGTCAAATCCAACGTTGTTGACTTTCTCACCCATTAAGAAATTGACGTCAACAATTGGCACTAGAAGGAGGGAATTGAACCTTCAATCTGTTTAAACAATGTCTGGTGTTGGAAATAAAGTCAGTTCTAGGGACATTCGAAAATCTCTAGATAATGCTCATATAGGGGGAACCACTCAGGATCTCACAGCTACTGTCAACCAACCGATATCCCTGGCTGGAATCCAGCGAGTCCCTCTGACCAGCGAGGACATAGTGTGTCATTTTAGGGACACATTACAACAGTTATTGGCAGATGTAGCGAAGGAAGGAATAAACCTACTAGCTGCAGGAGAGACGAATCTGCCAAACCCACCATCGTCCCCTAGGGTCAAATTGGTTATAGTCGGACCGGAACCCGATACGTTAGCACTCGTCAAAAATTCAGATCTTGTCAATCCAACTAAGGGTACATCACGTGACCGAGATCCTTAGATACCAATAGAAGAACAACCTCCCTGAAGACGAAACTATGATCAAACAGGGCATGATAGACCGTAGATACAACCCGTGAAAGGATCGGCATCAGAAGGTAGTGACCGTCATCATCGTAAATGCCACCATGGAACCATACGCTTACAAGGATTAGCTCATGAGACTCGGAGACAGGATGAAGAGGAGATAGAGACAGGTATGACAGTCACACGATGAATCAACCATCGAGGAGAGCTGGTGGGTGATAGAGATATCATAATCTGGAGCCTGACCCAAGAAGTCAAGAATAATAGACGTCACATGGACTCGTTGATTAGGTGATATGGATACAATGAGTTGTTTGACGATGTTTCTAATAGCCCTTTCACTAGAGACATTCTGTGAGCACCGTTCCTGGAGAGATTCAGGATGCCACACGTGGAACAATTCAAAAAGGATACAGATCCTAAGGAGCATGTCGGACGGTATAAGGGCATCATGGCCCAGTATGACCACAACGATCCTCTGTTGTGTCTTAACTTTCCACAAACTCTTGGAGATACATGCTCAAGATGGTTTGGGAGATTGCCTTCGACAAATATTAGGATTTTCGGCGAATTAAGCAAAAGCTTTTCAAGACAATTCCTGATGAACGTACACAGGAAATAATTGGTGGCATACCTTTCTCAACTAAAACAATGAAGAGATGAGTCACTAAAGAATTACCTGGGAAGATTTGGCCAAGCGGTCTTAGAAATTTGTGGTGCAAATAACGAAGCAATAATAGTTGCATTCATAAATAACCTACATGATGGTCGGTTGTCTTTTGACTTAAGAAGAGCTCCTCTAACTAGATATGCAGACATGATAGATATAGTGGATAGATTTGCACTAGCTGAAGAAAAAGAGTTGGCGACAGGAGGTAGTAACATGCATGGGAGGATACCCGAACAAAAAGATATCGAGTCAAAGACACAGAACCATAAAGGGAAACAGAAAGGAAATGACAAAGAAATAAGCAAAGATAGGGGAAGCGGACGTAATACTGACCAAGCCAAGGAAAAGTTTCAAGGAAAGTATATGAACTACACCCCACTTCGAAAAAGATAGGAAGAGGTCCTGACAATCCTAGAGGAGAAGAACCTGGTGAAGGAGCCACGTCGGCAGTCACAATTGTCCCGACATGACACGACACGACAAAGTATTGTAGATTCCATAAAGAAACCGGGCATGAAACCTACAAGTGTTACCAGCTTAGAAACTATATGGAGGCACTCATCTGAGAAGGACATTTGCAATATATTATCTTGAAGAAAGATAAGAAGATAGAAACTCAGAAAGAAACCAAGTATGGAGATCATAACTCATATCAAAATAAAAAGGCCAGTCCCGAGGCGAGTAGAGCGATATAAACTATTTTCAGGGGATCGTCAACTGGGAAAAGTAGCCGAGAACAGACTCAAAATCTGAGAAGCAGTCGAAGCAAGGTAGAATTTTAACATCAATTCTATCGAGTCTGATCCAAAGAGAATAAAGGAAGGATGAGACCCAATAATATTCACTGAAGCCGATTCACATGGGGTCGACATCTGGCCAAATGACACCCTCATCATTGGCACGTCCATATAGAAGTTGGGCTATGGTAGCTCAACAGACATCCTCAGTGTGGCTGTTTATGATCAACTGAGGTTAGATCGAAAGGACTTGCAAGGTTTTCATACCTCGCTCATGGAACAGTGAAATTGCCCATGAAGATTAGAGTAGCACCCTTTCAGAAGACAATACTACTCGACTTTGTAGTGGTAGATATGAACAACTGGCCTTACAATGCTTTATTGAGTCGACCTTTCCTGAATAAAACAAAGGTGACAATGGTGACCTACGCCTTGATGATTAAATTCTCGTTCGAATAGGGGTAGGAATGGTTAAGGGTTCACAAGAAATGGCTAGAAGAGCTAATCTCTTCATTTATAAGGATAGGGATAGCAGAAAATATCAAGTTTGTACTCTAACTCAACCAGATCAGACAGAGTAGGGAGAATCATTGATGTTCAAGCTCGACCCAAGGGAGGAACTCGAGGCATCAAAGAATGTGCCAATAGAGGAAGTAATCTTGAAGGATGACGAACCAACGAGAAAGGTCAAAATCTAAACTAATCTATGAGACAAGGTCAGGACAGATCTTATCGATTTGCTAAGAGAATACAAAGACGTGTTTGCATGGAGTCATGAAGATATGGTAGGGATAGATACACGAGTGATATCACACCACTTGGATGTGGATCCAACACTAAAGCTTATAATTTAGAAAATGAGGTCTTTTAACCTCGAGAGGAGTCGGGCAATCAAGTAGAAGGTAGAGAAATTACATGTTGTAGGATCAATTAGAGAAATCAACTATCCTCAGTGGGTAGCAAATGTGCTGTTAGTCTAGAAGAAAAATGGTCAATGGAGAATGTGTGTTGATTTTACATATTTGAATAAAGCCTGCCTAAAGGATAGTTTCCCACTTCCCAGAATAGACCAGTTGGTTGATACTACATCAGGCCATGAACTACTCAGTTTTATAGATGCATATTTGGGATATAATCAGATCCAGATGAACAAGGTGGATAAAGATAAAACAACATTCATAAACGACCAGGGTTTGCACTGGTATACAATGATGCCTTTTGGGCTAAAAAATGATAGAGCCACGTATTAAAGATTGGTCAACAGAATTTTTGCCTGCCAAGTAGGAAGGAACATGGAAGTCTACATAGATGACATGCTGACCAAAAGTATCTTGGTAACCAAACATACTTGGGACGTGCACGAAACATTTGATGTCTTGAGAAGGTACCAGATGAAGTTGAATCCGAATAAGTGCCTATTCGGGGTTCCTTCGAGAAAATTTCTCAGTTTCCTAGTTCACCAAATGGGGATCAAAGTAAATCCCAAGAAGATTGAAGCCCTATAGAAAATGACTTCTCTGAGAACCTTAAAGGAGGTACAATGTTTGACGGGATGCCTAGATTCCCTTGGCAGGTTCATTTCGAAGGCAACAGAGAAATGCGCTCCATTTTTCAAAATAATCGAAAAAGGGAGGGGACTTGAATGGAATACCGAATGTCAACAAGCATTTTAGAAGATAAAAGAATACTTAGACATGCACCCATCCTCTCGAAACCAAAGGAAGGAGAAGTGCTTTATCTGTACTTATCATTCAAAGAATTTGTAGTAAGCTCAGCCTTAGTCCGAACAGAGGATGAAATACAAAGCCAGTATACTATACTAGCAAGGCCCTTCTTTCAGCTGAAACCAGATATTCTCAAACAGAAAAGATGGCCTTATTATTAGTTTTGGATGTAAGAAAGTTAAGGCCATATTTTCAGGCACACCCAATCAGGGTTCTCACCGATTGCCCGCTTACGTTAATTCTGCAAAAACCTAAGATTTCAGAAAGATTAACTAAATAGGTGATCAAGCTGAGTGAATTTGATATTAAATATGTGCTCAGGACAAGACTCAAAGGACAAGAAGTGGCATATTTTGTAGCAGAATTCACAAAGCCTGATCTAGAAGCAAAAAGAACATTGGGTAGGAGCTTTTCATGGAAGTTATATGTTGACGGCTCCTCGAACACCCATGGCAGTGGGGCAGGTATCGTTGTATGCATCCTAGAAGAAGTTGATGTCGAGTGTGCCATGAGATTTGACTTCAAAGCAATAAATAACCAAGCTGAGTATGAAGCACTGTTGGCAGGACTTAGAGTTTGTATCGCACTCGAAACAGATGAAGTTAAAAAATTTAGTGACTCACAAGTAGTCTTCAACCAAGTTTTAGACGAATATCAGGCCAAGGATGAAGGTATGATGGCTTATTTTAGCATAACAAAACAACTCTTCTAATGATTCAAGGAATATAGGATTGTCCAAATCTCTCCAGAAGAAAATGAAAAAGCAGATGCACTGTCCAAACTAGCATCACCAACAACCACAATCAGACATAAGAATATCCCAGTCGTACATCTTCTCAGGCCAAGTATAGTTGAGCCAAAAGACTTTGAAGTCACAGAAATTCGAACACTGCCAGAATGTTGGATGACTCAGCTAAAAAAATACTTGGAAGAAGACATACTCTCAGAAGAACCCTTGGAGGCAAAACACGTCAGGTACAGGTCAACAAGGTTCACTATGTTTGGAGGAGAATTGTATAGAAGAGGGTTCTTCCGAACACTCAAAAGGTGCCTATTAGAGGAGGATGCACATCGGATATTATAATAAATCCATAGTGAAGTATGCGGGAATCATACAGGAGGCAGAAGCTTGGCACACAAGGTACTTAGATAAGGTTTTTATAGGCCCTCTCTGTTCTCTAATGCACAACGATGTTCAAAAAGTTACAGTTCTTGCTAAAGGATCACTAATGACATTCGACAACCCTCAGAAAACCTCATAAGCCTCTCATCCCCATGGCCATTCACCTTGTAGGGATTAGACATAATTGGTCTGATGCCAACAGGAACTAGGGTTGGAGCTAAGCATGCAATTGTGGCTGTTGATTATTTCACAAAGTGGGTGGAAGATGAAGTGTTAGAGCACATCATGGAAGCAAACACCACAAAATTTGTGAAGAAAAATATACTCTTTAGGTTTGGAGTCCCGAACACTATTATCACTGACAACGACACCTAATTTGACAATCAAAAGTTCAGGCAGTTGTGCAACGAGTACCATATTGTAAATTATTATGCTACACCTACCCACCATCAAACAAATGGACAAGCTGAAGCAGTAAAAAAAGTCATCAACCACACGCTTAAAGCAAAGCCAGAAGACAAAAAGAGCAGTTGGGTTGAAAAAATTCCTGAAGTAATGTGTGCTTATCGGACAATGGCAAGAACTTATACAGAAGAAACACTGTTTTCTTTGGCATTCGGAATAGAGGCTGCCATCCCTGAAGAAATATCATATATGTTACCCAGAGTCGGGATATATGATGAAAATCTTAATATTGATATGTTATTACAAGGCATGGATGAGTTAGAAGAAAAAAGGGAGAAATCCCGAGTGCTAAATGCGGCATATCAGTAAAGAGCGACTAGGCACTACAATTCTCACTTCAGGGCTAGGAAGTTCCAAATAGGAGACTTGGTGCTCAGAAAAGTATCATTGAACAGAAAAAATAAAGTCACGGGCTCATTGGCTGACAAATGGGAAGTCTCATACAAGATTGAAAGGGTGGCTGACCATGGAGCATATTGGATCGCCCGATAAGATGGAGGGGTTTTACACCGACCATGCATTGCCCAATTTTATTTTTAGCAACCTTTTTTATATTTTTTTCCATATTGTTATTTTTGAAGAATTATGAATAAAACCTGAAACGGGATTCCCATAAATTTGAGCATAAGATAATAAGAATATATGAAAAAGATTTGAGCATATGATAATAAGAACATATGAAAAAATTTAAGAATTGACAAGCAATAAAATGCTCAGGGCCATTAATTTGTAGAAAATCCCGAATGGACGGAGAAGATCAAAAGATCATGCCAGCCAAGCAAGGTTAACAAAGACCTTAGCCAAAAGGAAAACCCAATGCCCCAAATTCTGGAAAACGGCTTGGGGCACCGTCGGATAAACTCTGGTGAGTTGCACAGCTGTGTTAAGCAATTCGAAGCTTAACAATTCGGTAAACCCTTACATAGACAAAACTAGGAGACGTCCTCAGTGACATCCGTAAGGACTCAAACGTACGATCTTGGTAAGCCTCGATGTAACGTTTGAGTAGCAACCGTGTACGAAATACAAGTGCAAGTCTATTTTCCTTTGTTTCTAGATTTCTCGGTTAATAATATTAGCCAGTTAATAAGATAGTTGGCATAGCCAGTTAATAAGATATTTGACATATAAAACAGAGAAATCTGGGCAACAGAGTTAATGAGATACTTGGCATTTAGAACGAAGCTGATCTACTTGGATAATGACATTAGTCAGTAAAAACTATACTTGGTGTTTTTCGTTGGGTTTGCATTACCCTATTCAGAATATTCATAATTAATTCATGGCTGAGAGCAGTCACACAAATATGGAAATTTTATTAATTATACAAGATATTACAAGGTTCATCAAGTTCATCTAAGGCGGAGTCAAGGACTTCGAGTTCTTGCCAATGCTTGGATCATACATCATTTCATATTCACGGAGAAGACTTTCGTTTGAAGGTCAAGTGAATGTGTCAACCAGAACATCCATCCAAGCACTATAATCTATTCTGGAGACCGGTCTAATGTCTGGCTTCGACCCATCCACACCAGCTTTCTGACTGGCATAAAAAGTTGAAAGAGAATGCTCAGCTGGGACCTTCAAGTGCATAGAATGGGATTCTTTACCTTGGCTTCGATAATAAGCTCTCCACTCCCTCATCTATGTTCAAAGAGACTCCAAGGATTGATCCACATAGTTTTTGATTGACAATTCCCAGTTATCTCAGGCATTGTCAGTCGACCGGTTCTTTACTTTGAAGAACTCGTCAGCCGAAACCAACCTCCGTCGGAAATCCTAAGGAGTAAGGCATCATAAGTCAGGGACCTCTTAAAGCGATCAACCCCTTAAACCTCAAGTTTTAGCTTGGTTTCTTTCGAAAGGGACTCAACCGTCAAGGCCTGGCGCTCAAGATCTTCAATTTTGCACTCATAGGATGACTTTGCTTGTTCAGCCTCTTGCTCAACTCTAAGCATTGACTCCTGGGCGATTGAGAGCAAGGCTTGAAAAAAATTAGCCTTCTGTTCTGCAGCAGAAGTCCTCTCCTCTACCTTTATCTGCTTTACTAAACAACGATCGGCGACCTCCTAGGTAGAACTCGCTTCCATCTAATAGGCCACCTCAATCCGAGCACGATTATCCTCACTTTCCTTTAATTGAGCTTCTAGACACCTTATCCGATCGACTGGGTGTTGTTACATATGGACAGCCTCAGCGAAATCAGTGACCACCTACAGGGAAGTGGGTTAACGATACCCAAAGTTAAGGCACAATAATGCAAAATGCAGATCAGGAGACTTACGTAGTTCACATGATTGAAAATATTATGAAGACACTCTTTTGGGGAACCACTCTTAAAGCGGCTCCAATAGTCATCACCAGTGAAAGCTTGGCCAAATGACATGGCCTTCAGCATATTCTGGGGGTGGGACATATAGGCTTTCCCGAGAATCCTACTCTGCATCTTCAACCTCAATCCCAGAGGGTAAAAAATCTTCTCCGTTAAAACTCTCTAGAGGATCTTCCTCTCCTAAAGATTTCTCCATTTAAGCACTTAAGGAATCCCTAACATCAACATCTTTGTCGCTCAACGACACCACTTGGGGAATTTTATGAAGAGGTCGAACAGAAGAATCAACTGCCTTCCCTTTTCTAGCTCGAGTACGGTGGAAGCCAAGGTCAGCTGCAGGGTCTTCATGATCCTCCGTAATATATTGAAAGGGCTCAAAAAAATCAAGAAGAGGGTCAACCTGTTCAGCAGAGGGTTCCCTAACTCCTTCACCTTTATCAACAAACTGCTCAGCTGGCATCTCATCAACAGGGGAACTAGGCTCCTGAGATGTTACATGATCGGTCTATTTCTATACATGTTTTAGGTCCCCATTTCCTATTATTTGTGCTTTATTCTTGGGTAAAATTAGGTATTTTATGTGTTCGTTGAGCATGTGTAGGTCACATTCCATTCAACAGGTGTTGGATGTTATTTTGGAGAAAAAGGGCTAAAAGATCAATTTTCAGACCAGTGCATAGCAGCTAGATTACTGTGCATATATCTCTTAGCTCAGATTGAATTATGTGTCCTACTACCTGATTGAAATCCCCAGAAGTCTAGTTTCTGGTGCACTTTACGGATCACAATTCCGATATTGCTAGAAGAAGTTAAAGGAAATTTATTAACCGATTGTCAGTGGTGGAAAGTCAATCACGACCTAGACCGCCATCTAGACACAAGACCTAGCCAGCGATCTAAGGAGTGGTACATGGCAAAAGAATTCTACGGTTTAGACTGTGGTGACTTCCGGAATGACCCAAACCGTGGTTTGATGGATTTTTGGCGGAAAACCACTCCAAATTGGTCCAGAATTGTTTCAAAACTTCTCAAATCAAATTCTAATGATTTGAGAAGACTAAAACATGTTCAAGAAACTTCCTAAAATCAATTTATGATTCAAATGTCAAAAGAGAAAATTCAATTTAGGAAAGGATTCTCATTCCTTGTTTCATTCTACTTTCCCATTTGATGGATTTCCTAAACCTAAGAAGAATTGGGGGTTCACGACGAAAAATCACCTATAAATACTTCATATTCTTTGCAATTCAAGGAGATACAAGTCAATGGAGGTCCCACACCACCAAGGGGGCCATCCCTACCACTCCATCCCCCACCATTCCATCACCATACACCTTCCATTCATCTTTACATATCAAATATTCAAAGACGAAGAAGAATTCATTATTGAAGATTTGAAGAATCCGTTTGAGGCCTCAATGTGTTTTATTGTTTCTTTCTCTTCTCTTTCTATTTTTACCCTGTGTAACTAATTCCATACTGAGGAATCAATGTGAACCTCTATGAATGCTCTTTATTAGAATTGACTATATTTAATTAAATCAAGTTTTGATTCATTTAATTCATCCTATGTCTTTATTCTTTGTTCTTGTTAATGCATGATCATACGTTGGCATGAATTTAGGGTTTTGATAATTTAATGATTGAGGTTGGAGTATTGATCTATATGTAATCTTAATTAATATTCAATTGAATAGATAAAACTGAGCTTAGCATTGATCTATGCAGGTAGGTTTTGGTTCATTGTTCTTGCACTTAATGGGTTCTCGATTGTAGTTTGCACCATTGATCTATGGGTAAATTGTAATTGAGAACACTTGATTCATCCCAGGATAATTTGGTAACAATCTTACTTAAGATAAGAACGAGCCCTTAACTCGATTAATATTCTATTTTCAAAGTCAATCCTAAACATTGAGTAACATATAGTAGGGGAGCATTGATGACCTAGTGCTTTCTCACCTTTGATCACAACCAAATCTTTTTAATTGCTTTCTTAGTTTTAATTTAATTTATTTTTAGTTTTAAATCAATCATCATCAACATTTGGTTACTTTAATTTAGCTCTAATTAGAACTATTTTTCAATCGATAAATCTTTAGTCCTTGTGGGAACGATCCTTTTTTGCCGTTGTATGATATCTTCACAATTCGTGCACTTGCGAGTATTTTTTTTATAAAACATGAATTTACAACACATCATTACACCACCAGGTTGCCCACCTCACATGCCTTCATTCTCAGATCGCTGGTAGTATAGGGCCACATGGACAGCTTGATTCCCCCACGGTCGACTGAATGACCTCTTCAGGAACATATTCAGGAACTTTCTCATCTGCTTTCTCAGAATTCTCATCCAACTCATCATCAGACGGAGCAATCCCTACCTTGTTTTGATGAGAAGCATCCTTGTGACTCGTCTGAATAATCTCTTTTTACTTGGTGGGCTTGAGCATCACAGACGATGTCCATATCATATACTAAATCCAGAAAAGATAAGAAGTTAGAAGAGCAGATAGTAAAAAGCACTCAAAGCGAAAGCAATATAAAAGTTCACTTATATTGTCTACAACGAGCAGAGATCTGAGCAAAGAAAGCCAAGTTAAATCATTTTCTTCTCATCAAAAAGGTAGGACCTGCTTCTTTTTTTCAAAGTACGCACTGCCACTTGAGCAAGATTAGACAACTCAGCATCGGTGAAAATAGACGGTGTTTTGTTTCAGTAATCGAGAGAGCAGAAGTAATGTCGAACCTTCAGTACTTCCCAGGCTTCACTTATTGAAAGCTTGACGTAGTTTCCCCTGTTCCCTCCTACAAAAAACCAGTTGTTTTTCCAGTATTTGTTTGAACTGGGAAAACCCCATATAAAACCCTTTTTCTTGACATCCAGGGAAGTTTTGACACCCTGACTCACCTTCACTCCCTCATGGATCCATTTATCCGAATGGTTGGACAAAAGAAAAGAAGTGCCAGTCTTACCGGACTACCTAAAAGTATAAAACTGCCTTATTTCATGGGGAAAAGGCGGCGAAAACTTCATCCGGCTCCACATGTGCCACATGCACTTTAGAATCCTATAACTGTTTGGGACAAGCTGGGATATAGCAATCCCCACCTCGGAAAGGAACTAGGCAATAAAAGTTTGAAGGGAATAGTCATCCCATGGCTAAACATGGATCCATAAATTGCAACCATACCCGAAGGAGGATTCCACACGGCCCTATCACCAGCAGGCATCATCGGGATAGAATCATCTAGATCAAACCGAGCACGATATTTCTCGATCTCTGTATCCCTGACTATATTTGGTTCGCATCATATGCACTCGAGCAATAAAGAGAGAAGAGAATCTAAGAGGTACGGTGTTCTTCTTCAACATCATTCTCGCTAACCACTTGACTCCCAATCTAACTGTTGCTTGAACCATTTTTGTGAATTGAGCGATTACTTTGATGCTTCCTCATCCTTGATCGTAAAGGAGCCCTATGAAAATAAAAAATGGAAGACTTAGAGCTAAAAGAAGATTCAAGGCTAGGGCTTGAAGGAACACCAGAGTAAAACCCATAAATATCAATATTAATAAAATAAGGTTGATCAGGGGCTGATTCCCTAATAATTTATAAATGCACAAGACTAGATAAGTATCTCCACACTCAAGCGCATCAAAGGCCTTAACAAAAAGACGGTGTCGTGTAATAGGATCCATCGAAACTGACTTTTAAAGCAAACACGAGAGACTGGGAAAAAGCTTCAACAAAGAATAAAGAGCAGATATGTGCACAAGAGCAAGAAAACAGAAGCAAGCTTGAGTTTTCTTTTTCATAAAGATAACGATGAAATAGCCCTCGACAATTTAAATAAGCCACTTAATGATTAAAGCACAAAATCCTAGGGTTTGGAAAGGCGAGAAGATTGAAAAAAGTGGGGGATGTTTGATGATATAAGTGGTGCATCAAATAGTTAGCAGGTCGTATCTCATAAATGCCAACAAATACACCAAACGATGGGAAGACACGCATCGAGAAGAAAATAGATCAAGCCGTTAGAATTTCAGAATGTCACAATCACAGGGATTTCACATGAAAAGACAAAATTACACATACACATTGCCATCAAAGACATGTCATTAATGTTGCGAATTAATTTTAGGATTACTATTCCTACTTTAATGAGCCATTAATGAAAGAAATAACAAGAAGCAAGAAGGAGATTCAACGATTAAAATATTTTCACCAAATGAATTCCACTCGGCAAAAGTATTTTAAGGGAGTATTTTTATATGTATATTTCATTAAATGTACATGTCACTGACAGATAAGGCAACCTCTCAAGAAGATAGCCAGATAAGCATCCAAGCTGGCATCAGAAACACCATCGGAGGAGTTACCAAAGGATGAAAATCCGAATAAGGCCGGATACAAATATTCAGCACATTTATATTTACTCGGGACAACATGAGAAGCCCAAGTAATGAAGTCGAATACATGATCCAAAATAAAATAATCTCAAGGAGGAATCTAGAATCATACTCCAATAAGGAAATATCCTAATTTTCATCCCCCGTATTAGAGGAGGGAAGAATTTAAAGAGTTTCTAAAAGGATAAAACACCAAACAGGGAATGAATCCAAATCAAGCAACAACTCTACTCTTCTAGAAGATTGCACACCGATTATGAATTAAGTCCTAAACAGACTACAATTAGAATCTCAGAAACAGGAAAGAAGACAAAAACGACTTCGACAAGTAATCAATTTTAGTTGAATACAATCACCTTTCCTTACTTGTATAACAAGGATTAAGGTTCTATACACATATAAATAGACCTTTAATCCCATCGAAAAGGGAGGACAACAGAAAACAGTCATTAAAATAGAGGTAAGAGAGATTGAGTGGTGTAATTTAATATTTAATAGTGGATTTGGTTTGGTTGTGCATTCAACCACCCGTGGATGTTTCTTCGTTTACCGGAGTTTTACCACGTATACTCGTGTCATAACAATATCAATTGCATTCTTTTTCTCTTTCTCTTTTAACAGGTTATAGTAAAATCCAGTGTTTTTGATTTTCTTACCCATCAAGACATTGACGTCAACAATTAATAAAATAAAAATGGAAAGAAATAGAGGGGGTTCGATATATATATATATATATATATATATATATATATATATATATAATCTTTCTATTTTCAGTTTGAGTTGATGTAAAATATATTAGTTCATTGCATGTGGATTATTAGATTTAAAAGATGCTTTCACAAGTACATGCAGTCAAGTCAAAACTCTTAAATCCAATGGCCCACATGTAAGGAACTAATATATCTTGTATCTGTTCGAACTGACAATTGAAAAATTATATATATATATATATATATATTTCATTTTACATCAATTATTTTGGTTGATCATTAATATTGTCATGTAATTAAATAAGTAAGTTATTAATTCGAAAAAGTTAAATGGATAAATAAGATAGCCTTCCATTTCACTACTATACGGATGAATAATAAGAGAATTTAATGTAAAGCAAGTATATAGAATTTAAGGCAAAATTTAATGTTTGAAATTTAAAAAAATAACGTACAAACGACTCATCCACATCCAAGGTTGTGTACCATTAAGCCCATTAATGCGTAATTTTGGTTTTTTCGTATTAATCAATTAATTCTTTTTATTCTTGATATATTAATAAATTACTAATATTAACTAAGTTATAATCCACTGAACTTAAAATATATAAATAATATAAATGGAAAACACATTAAAAAAAAGTAATAGTATTTAATACATGCCAAGTGTTGTAATCACATCAAAAGTAACTATTTTTATTATAAGAAAATATGATATGATAAATTATTATATACATTAAATTTAATAAAAATAATAATAATATTTAATGAACGGTACATATCACAACCACATCACAAATATGAAAAGTCAGCTATTCTATTACATTTATACATACATATATATATATATAATAAAATAAAAAATTAAAAATATTCTAATTACCATATGTCGCAACCACATCAAATGTAGAAAAAAAAATTATTATATGAAAAATAAAAAAATTAATAACATTTATGTTTCCACTGGCGCAATTGCATTAGAAGCTGATTTATTATTATTATATTATTATTATTTATGTATGATATATATATATATATATATATATTCTCTCATGAAGGATCCCTTATTTATAGAATTCTAAGGACAGTGTTATTTGACTGATAGATATATATAATCGTCAAAAAATAATTACAAATCAATACATTCGGGCTGCTAAAATTGAGTAACTGCTCGCAAAAATATGGAAAGAGAAATATTTGCTTCATTGATTCTTTATTTCATTTTCCATAACCATTATATTTTATTTTAAACATTTAATTATCATTACTTTTTTAATTATTTTTTTACTGTGATCATCTTCTATCCAATTGATTTCCCTTTCCACTTCGGATCCTCTTATGATTTCACGTTTAAAGTTACAAGAATATATTGCCTGCAATTTTCTTTGGCATCTTGATAAAAACATAGCTCTCTTACAACAATTTTTCCATCTAAACAAACTACTTTCCTTGGAAATAATCTGTGTGATAAAAGACTGCAATAGGATTGAAGTCAATTCGAGACCGAGAAAGAAGGTGAAAATCCATTGTTATGCTTGCAAATTAATTAGATAGTACAATATGTTCATATTTCATGACAGTTTTATTTGCTTTTCTTTTCAGTGAAATGGATAACACTTCCATGATGATCGGTCATGTTGGTGCAGTTGAGGACACTCCCATGTTAATTAAGTTATGGTTTATTCCCTAAAACCTATAATTTGTAAATGGAATATTAACGTAAATAAAAGAATAGTTTAATTCATTCTTCTTTTGTCATATATTGTATATAACTTGCTCATTTAACATCCAAGATTTTCGAATGTAATCACGAACTATGTATATGAATTTCATATACATAAGGATACAATAAGAGACGTGCAATCTAAAGGCTCCGTAGATAGCAAATGAAGCTGAGTATTTAATTTGCGGTTAGTCTACATCTACGGTCCATTCCGTAATGTATGGTAATCCTATCCTGGATCATTCATATGGAGATATAAGAATGGAGACACCTTATATGATGTGATCATTTAGGACTGGGGCATGATCTGTATGAATCTCTCACTATGATCCGTTTAACGATGAAATTCATATATATCAACTAATGATGGCTATATGTGGGTGATTTTAATCCTAAGTGTCTTATCGACTCCTTATGGTTAGATCGCAATCTTTGATGTACCATGGGTGAGGACGGAGTTGCATTCCCGATCAATATGCTCCGTATGCTGGGATTATGATTTGGCTTATGGCTGGAGAGGTTTGTTCTCAATTGTGTAATCCACTCCTTCTTGTGAGAAGTAGATTGTAGTTCACTTAAGGGTTGATTCGGGGCTTGAAAATTTTGAGCGCTCTCATAATTCCGTAAGAAATGTAGGATTAATTATTCATTAGAGAATCAATAATACTTAATGAAAAGATATAATTAGAGGGTTATAACAGACATTATGAACTACTTATGGAGGATTATACCGTATGTAATAGCTATATCGATGGACACCGAAATTTATTGGTTCGTGCAAAAACATCTACAGTTGAGAGAGTGCAGCTTCAGGTTTTTAGTGGAATAACACCGAAGTTAATAGTCATGAAGTTTAATTAATTATTTCTAAGGCTTATTAGAGCTCAAAATACAATGGGTCCATTAGATCCCCTTACTAGCTCGATTGATTAAGGTAACGAGGTTGACGGTTAATTAATTGGATTGTATGATTAATAGTGTTACGAAAGTGACACTGTAGGAAACTCGTTCACTGGTAACGTAGCGAAAACTGTTTTTTTTTTATACAGATCATAATTAATCTAGAACCAGTGAACTTGGGATCGTAATTTTTTTTCGGAACTAACACATATAATATGTAAATACATGAAATTAAAATCAATATATTCAGAAAAATATTTTAGAACCTTACCAACGTTTGGAGGCTCCTTCACCTACGATATGCTCCTAGTCTGTACCACTGATCTTCGTCACTATATTCCGGGACTAGTAACTGTGTGTGGACGTGTCACGGCCTCAGGAACTTGAATAAAGGATTCAAAGAGAATGAAGAAGAAGAAACAATTTCTTTTTGTTTACTATGCAACACTTGCACCGCACACACTTGCACTATACTTTGATTTGTGTTGATCGATTTGTATTTCTCACGCACATACCAATTGCATCTTATGTAATTTCACTTCACGGAGCAAAAATCAGGTTTTTATCTTTTTGTACGTAAAACAATATATCTATCGATATCAGGTAAGGTTTGTCAAAAATATAGAACTCTTTTATGTCTTTTTCAAATATAACCGTACTATATCTTTAGTGTGATATCTGATTCTGTTCTTCAAAATAATATATATCACATATATATTTTATTTAACTTTTGAAAAAATGATAATATTTTTATTTGATTTTTAAAATCTTTCAAATAAAAAATATCTCATATCTTTTATTTAAAAAATAATTAAATATTTATTTTGAATTTAACCACTTTAAATTCACTTTCAAATATTTAATTTACTAAAATAAAATAATCATATTATCTTATTCTATTTAAAATCAAATACCAACTAACACCCTTCATTTAGTGATTAATAACATAATTAATTAATCTTAATATTTAATTTATTCAATCACCATTATTCATTAATTAAATAATCTCATTATTCAATTAATTCTCAAATAAATACGTGTCACTTTCGTAACACAATTAATTGGACATTCTTATTAATTGTCCAATTAATTAACCGTGACCCTTGTTACCTAAATCACTCGGGCTAGTAAGAGGACCGAATGGACCCATAGTATTTTGAGCTCCAACAATCCTAAGAATCATTAATTAAACTCTTTAATTAATATTCATTGATTATTAACTCCGGTGTTATTTGACACGTCCTAAAGAAGTGTTCCTACTCTCAAGTATAAGAGTGTCAAAGTAATAAATTAACCAGTAAGACCGGGTCGAACCACAGGGAGGTTGTTCACTTATCCTTGTAGAATTAATTATTTAGATTAATTACAAAACTTGTTATAAATTGTAAATCAGTTAAAATTAAAACTGGGGCTAAGGGATCCACTGTTGGTAATTCGAATATGATCTAATAATTAATATTTAGTCCAGATTAATGAGATGGTATTCCTCTCCACTGACCACTCTCTGATAGATATGGGTATAAGTACTCACTGTGCTAGACAACGTCTGTCTGTCTACAGTGAGTCAAAACTCCACAAAAATCAGAGGGGATAAACCACTCTTTCATAGATATGGGTAAAAGTACTCACTATGCTAAACAATATCTGTCTGTTTACAGTGAGTCAAAAAACTCCACAAAGATCAGAGGGGAGAAACCACTCCCTGATAAATATGGGTAAAAGTACCCACTGTGCTAAACAATATCTGCCTATCTACAGTGAGTCAAAAACTCCACAAAGATCAGAGTGGAGAAAGCATAAAAATAATAAACTTACCATAATTGGATCATATTTTCCATACCAACAGTATCACCTTTGGCCCCAGCTATAAAAAATTAGCTAAACATAATTTAACTATAAAATATCTATTTTATTTAAACTGAGAATTTGAGAACAAAAGAGAGAGAATTTCACCAATCTAATATCATATTTGGATTCAGAATATGAAAATTAGGGGGAAGAGGCCCCTTATTTATACAAAATACGGATGAAAATTGACCATCAGATGAATTTAGAATGGAGCATCCAGATTTTGCCACGTCATCAGTGAACAGTGACATTGAACAGTAACGCATCGTGAAGTGAATAGTGAATAGTGAATAGTGCACCGACTTCTAGAATATGATTCTATGCAGCCGAGTGTATGGTACACTCGCAGTTTGGGCCAATAGGAATGTGCCACGTCATCAGGAACAGTAAAAATCAACTGTGAACAGTGAAAGTCAACTGTGAACAATGAATAGTCAACATTACAAAAATGCCCTTCATGGTCTCCTAAGGTTTTTGACGTTCTAAACTTGAAAACGATGTTTGTTTTGCCATCTGACTTCTCTATGATTCCGAATTGATCGAATTACCTCTTAAATACAAAGAAAAATACACTGATTACTACACAACACATTTATTTTAGCAAGAGAACGAAATTATGTCTGAATTGAGGAATTAATCATATTGGAAGTGTAAAATGATGATATTATCCCTTAGTAAACATACACTTTTCAGTGTTAATCACACCTCCGAACCAGCTTATTGCTAGTCCCTAGCAGTTAAAGCAAAAATAGTAAAAACTCAAATTCAAATATCTAAACTACCAAATAGACAAACTCTCCCATACTTCTTTTCTCACCCTTTGACAGACAATCATCAGTTGAGTTATCAACCAAACTTTCTTGTGCTCAATAAAGATCAACACAATAACTATGAGATTCAATTGAAATCAAACAACATTTTCATTTCGAAATCTTATCAGGGCTTCTTCCTTAGGCAGTAGTTTTTTTTTTTAATATGACAAAATTGGAAACAAACATTTCATCTTTAATCCATGTAGCGAGCTTTAGGCCAATGACTCCCAAACCAGTTGGTTTTAGGGTATTAAGTGTTAAAACACTCCTACTAGCTTAATTACTTGGATTGCAGATGTTTTTTTTAGTACAATTCCCTAAAGTTTTCTCTTTAATCAGTTTAATGAGCTTTGGGTCAATGACTCCCAAACCAGTTGGTCTTAAGGCATTAGGTGTTAAACACCCCTCGGACTTAATTGTTCGAGTTAAAGAGGCTATGGAACTGCACTTTATTCTTATCCAGACTCCACCGTTTTATGCGAACACTCTATGGTTACTGAGGCATGAGGCCAGACTACTAAGTAAGAGTTTTGGTCACAACACACAAAATTATTATTATTATTAGTACTATATATATTTTTAAACAAAACCACTGCCTTCGGTTGTTACCCTTGAATGATGTTTCAGAAGTAAATATCGCAAAATCTCAACTTACTGCACATAATCACGTGCCAATGTGCGTGTGTATCACAATAGAGAGTTTATAAATTTCAATAGTCAGAAAAGAGGAAAAATACATCAGAACTACAAAGATGCGTCTTAGAAGTATCTAAAAGATCTCCTTACTCTACCATATTTACGAAAAGAAATGGTAAGAAGTTAGTTTTTTTTTTAAATAAAAACAAAAGTTATTGAATCAACTATCCCCTCCCCCCAAACGGAATGAGACATTTTCTCCAATGTCTTCAGAAAGAGTTAAGCTTAGAAGATACTACCTGAACAACTTGAAAGACAACAAAATCCTGCAAAACAACAAAATAAATACAAAATAAAGGAAAATAAAATGCATAAAAACCTTGGGACAATCACAAACTAAGATTCAGATCAATTCTGTGTTTCTTGTTCTCTTCATCAATGGACCAATCAATTTTAGAGGTTGAAGGATCTGACACATAATTGAAAGCTTGTAACTAGTCAATCAGCTCATGAGGACTTGAAGCAGAGATAAAGAATTTTTGGATTGAAGGTGGAATGTAATAATTTTTCTGAGCATGATCAAAAAATGAAAGCAAACCATCATAAAATTTATTAACATTCAACAAATCGATGGTTTTCTCATGGATGTGTAGTTGTGCCCATGATGCCATTGTAAAGATTTCTTCTAAGGTTCCAAAACCACCTGGCAAAGCTATAAACGCATCAACATGATGTAACATAGCAGTCAATCTTTCAGGCATACCTAAAACAACTAGCTCTTCGCCGTTTGTCTTTCCGATGATGTCTGCTGTAGCCATAAATTTTGGGACAATACCCAGAACTTGGCTACCTCCGTCTCGTGCAGCTCGTGAAAAACACCCCATTAATCCCAAGTTACCTCCTCCATACACTAGGTGTATTTTTTGCTCAGCCAAAAACTTACCAAGATGAGTTGCAGCCTCAACAAACTCTCTGTATTTCCTATAGTTAGTGCCACCAAATACATAAATGTTTGTGAATCATTTAGTTGAAGGTGATGCCATTAATGCACTCTCTGAATTTTTCTCTTGAATGTTTATGAGTGCTTAAAGCAAAAAGGAAAACAAATGATTGTATTTATAGATCCTGAAAAGTTAACACAATGATACACCTATATGTATAGGTGGCGTCTTTGTCAATGATATTAGATCCAAATGGTTCAAAAATCAAAAGTAAACAACAATAATTACAAAAGACATTAAATGCAAAAGGAAAAAGATAATAAAAACAAAAGGATATTTACCGATAGTTGTGATTGTGGCTCACATCTTCCTCTGGTTTTACGTCTAGAAACGGGCTTCAAAGCCCTCTATGGGTCGGGGATATGCTTCCTATCCAATTTTCTTATAAATTGACAAACTGGGTCTTTTAAAGTCAGATTCCTAAGACTATATTGTGCATGTTCTTTTTGAAATTGTGGCCATAATCGGTCAATTGCCATTTCACATATCCACTAGATGTGCATTAAGAGTCGTTAGGATATTATCCAATGACTCCCTACGCAAACCATGCCTAATGAATAAAATTTTATCTTCCCAATTATTAGACACCATTCCTAAAGAACGACAACGTGTGTTGCAGGTTGTACATGCACATTTGTGACAAGTAACCCCTAACTTCTTAGCTCTTCATTTTTTTTGCAAGGTTACTTCTTTTAAAACCAGGCATGTAAGATATAAATGAATTAGTAGACTCACCTGCTAGACGTACCTTAGCTTCGATCAACCAGCGAATTTCAACAGGAATGTTGTTTATCATTAGTAAGCGTAATCTTTCGGAACGTGCTTTGTAAATCTTTTTCAGAGCATTTTTGGTCAACGATGGAAATTTTTTTCGCAGGTTTGTGAAAATTTCATCCATGCCTTGTTTTAGGGATCAGTTATTTGGGAAACAGAATTAAACCGGCTGGAATTGTCATGGAGTACCGTTATCCGCCACTTAACCGGGGTTATATAGCAAAACACACCAAGCAAAAATTGAACCTAGAAATTAATCCTGCAAAAATTCAAAACGTAAAAGCTAACAAAAACAAAAATAATAATCGCAAACATAAATAATGTCAAAAGCAAAAGATTTGTTTACTCACCTTTGTAACAAGGGTAAAAAAGGACTGTAGAGTCTTTTTGAAAATCTGTATTTTCTAAGAATGGTTTCACACGTTGTCCATTTACTTTAAACACATTACCATTCCCAAGATTCTCAATGTCAAGGGCACCATATGGATACACGTGTTTCACAACAAATGGACCACTCTATTTTGATTTCAATTTGCCAGGAAATAAATAAAGTCTAGAATTATAAAGCAAAACCTTTTGACCAACTTCAATGATCTTCTTAAAATTTGTCTGCTGTGAAAGGTTTTAGATTTTTCTTTAAGAATTTTTGCATTTTCGTACGCATCATTTCTTAAATCTTCAAGTTCAGTTATTTGCAACTTGCGCAATTCACCATTATCATTTAGGTTATAATTGAAAGCTTTAATGGCCAAATATGCTTCTTTCTCAAGTTCAACAGGTAAGTGGCAAGGTTTTCTATAAACTAAACGATAATGAGACATACCCAAAGATGTTTTGAATGCAGTGTGGTAAGCCCAAAGCGCATCATTT
This sequence comes from Dipteronia dyeriana, assembly GCA_032871835.1. Taxonomy (NCBI): domain Eukaryota; kingdom Viridiplantae; phylum Streptophyta; class Magnoliopsida; order Sapindales; family Sapindaceae; genus Dipteronia; species Dipteronia dyeriana. The sequence continues at coordinate 107,205,633 of CM065300.1, read as the reverse complement.
AGTCTAATAGACCAATCTTTTCGATCAGGGTTAACCGTTTTCTGCAAGATATGTTTTATCTCCTTATTTGCTAACTCAACTTGACCACTTGTTTGAGAGTGGTATTGTGTAGTAATTTTGTGTGTGACTCCATATTTCTTCATTAAAGACTCAAAAGGTTTGTTACAAAAGTGTTTGCCTCCATCACTGATAATGGCTCGAGGGATTCCAAATCGACTCAAAAGATTTTCCTTTAAAAACTTGATCACTATTTTGTGATCATTATTTCGACAAGGAATTGCCTCGACCCATTTTGACACATAATCAACGGCAACCAAAATGTACAAAAATCCAAATGACAGTGGAAATGAACCCATAAAAACAATTCCCCAACAATCAAATATTTCAATGACAAGAATGGGGTTTAAAGGTATCATGTTTCGCTTGGAAATGGATCCTAACTTTTGACAATTTTCACAGGTTTTACAGAATGCATGTGCCTCTTTAAACAAGGTGGGCCAATAAAATCCACACTGCAAGATTTTTATAGCTGTTTTCTTTGACGAAAAATGACCACCACATGCTTTAGAATGATAAAATTCAATGACACTACTTACCTCATTGCCTGGAATACACTGTCGAACAATTTGATCAGGACAATACTTGAATAAGTACGGGTCATCCCAGTAAAAACGTTTTACCTCCGTCAATAATTTTTTTTTGTCCTGTACGTTCCAATCTAGTGGCATCATTCCTGTTGTAAGATAATTAACAATGTCAGCATACCAATGCAAAGTTGTGATAGAGAATAAAAGATCATTATGAAAAGAATCACTGATAGGTGCTTTTTCTTCTGGCTCGTCATCTTTCTGTTCCAATTCTTCAAAATCTAAAGTCTCTTTCTTCTTCGACAATCTGCAAACAATTATCAAGATGTGAATGCATGCTTGACTCAGGTGAATTGATCTAACAAATTTCAGATGAGTTAAAAGAATCCTTTTGAACATGATATTCAACAATGGTTTCAATAATGTCTACATCTTCATCTTCATTTTCAACATCAAATGGTTCTTTAGACATGTAGAAAACATTAAGCTTAATTTCCATATTTCTAAAAGACATGCTCATTATTCCATTCCTGTAATTAATCAAGGCATTAGCAGTAGCTAAAAATGGTCGGCCCAATATAACAGGAATTGATTTGTACTCATTAACAACAGGTTGTGTTTCCAAGACAATAAAATCTGCTGGGTAGATAAATTTATCGACTTGTACTAACACATCTTCCACTAGTTCTTTTGGTATTTTAATTGACCTATCAGCAAGACAAAGTGTGGTTGAAGTCGGCTTTAACTCACCAAGTTTAAGTTGCTGATAAAATGAGTATGAGAGCAAATTTACACTAGCACCTAGGTCAAGTAAACCATGCTCAATTTTATAGTTACCAATTGTGCAGGAAATAGTGGGATGGCCAGGATCTTTATATTTCAAAACATTTTTATTGGAAAGAATGGAACTTACATGTTCAGGCATAAAGGCTTTCTTTCTTACCTGATGCTTCCTTTTCATAGTGCATAGATCCTTCAAAATTTTGGTATAGGAAGGTACCTGTTTGATTACATCCAACAAAGGGATATTGATCTTTACCTGTTTGAAAATTTCAAAAATCTCTAGGAGATGATTCAATTTCTGTGAGTTTTTAAGAGCCTGAGGATATGGGAGTGTTGGTGGGGATTCAATTATTTCTTTATCAACAGTGGTTTCATTAACCCCTTCCTTACCCTTGGACAATGACTCATCATCATTTTTACCAGATTCAAGAATAGGTTTTTCAATGACCTTACCACTACAAAGAGTGATAGTTGATTTGACTTGATCTGGGCATTGGTTATTATCATAGGAACCTGACTGACTCTTAGGATTTGGTTGTGGTTGAGATGGAAACTTACCTTTTTCGTGAGTGGTGAGTATATAAGCAATCTTTGCCAAAGTATCTTTAACATCTGTCAAGGTTTGTACAGTTTGGCTGTTAATGGATTCTTGCTTCTCATTGAATGAGTGTAAAGTGTTTTCAAGGTTTTCCCTAGATGGTGGGACATAAGGTGCATAACCTTTTGGGTTTTGGAAATTCTGGTGTGTTTGTGGATGTGATGGACCTGGTGGTTGTGAATACTTGGCTTTATTATTGTTTCTCCAACTAAAATTTGGGTGATTTCTCCTGCCAAGATTATAAGTTTGTGAGAATGGGTTAGAATTTAGCTTGCTGAAAGTGTGCAAAACATTGGCTTGTTCATGAAGGCAATCTTTTATGGCAGGCAAAGTTGGGCAACTATGAGTGATATGATCATCAGAATAGCATACATGGCATGCAATTTCTTGTACATATTTTACATGTTCACTCTTTTAGTTTCTAATGCTTCAACTTTCCTAGCTGGGGATGCAAATCTAGCTTGAAGGTCATGATCTTCCCTAAGATTGTAAATGCCTCCACTAGATGAAGATGGTTATGGTTTGCTCATGGACTCATAGGAACCAATGGTGTCCCAATTTTGAGCACTTTCGGCGATATGGTCAAGGTATTCAAGTGCTTCTTCAAGATTTTTGTCACTGAACTCCCCATTACACACCATTTCAATGACTTGTCTACTTTGGGGGTGAGTCCCTCATAGAAATGTAACACTATCCTCCATGTTTCAAAATCGTGATGTGGACAAACATTTAACAACTCTTTGAACCTATCCCAACATTGGTAAAGTGTTTCCCCAGGTTTTTGGGTGAATGAAGTGATTTGCCTCTTAAGAGAGTTTGTTCTATAAGGTGGAAAAATTTCTTTAAGAACTGTTGTTGCATGTCATTCCAAGTTTGGATTGATCCTAACCAAAGGTTTTGTAACCAAGTTTGAGCTTTATCTTTTAAGGAAAAAGGGAAAAACTTAAGTCTGGTTATATCCACGCTAACATTTTGGTCAGTGCAAGTGTTACAGACTTCCTCAAACTCCCTAAGATGCAAATGTGGGTTTTCAGATTCAAGACTGTGAAAATTGGGTAAAAGTTGAATGATTCCCGGTTTAAAATTAAAGTGTGCTGCATTTAGTGGGAAAGCTATGCATGAAGGTACTCCAGTACGTGTGGGGTTCATTTAGTCTCTAAGAGTTCTAGGTCGATTTGGGTTAATGTTAAAACAAATATTATGGTGTGAAATATTAATCTAGATGGGGGGGGGGGGGGTGAATAGATTTTAATTAACTTTTACCCAATATTCGTTAAGAGACAAGTTGACGAAAATACCCATATCTAGTTACAAAGATACCACAAGTGTAATAAATGCGGAAATAGTAAAAACACTTGAGATATAGGTGGAAACCCGCCAAATGGGAAAAACCACGGGCTGATGAGTGGGTCACACTAGAACCTCGAATCCACTAATGATAAAGGAACTAAAACCTAATCCCGGTTTAATCCTCCACCGCTACCTAATCCCTGTATAAGTGAACCTAGTTCATCTTGCTTGTGCTTTAAACTACCTACTCCCGGAAGCAACACAAGACTTACTTCTCAATGAAGAGATAAAGTGTCCTATGTGAATATATGATGATATTCAATGAACAAACAAGGCTAGGAAACCCTATATGCTTATCTAGGATAATGAGATGACAATTAATGCAATCCTAGATATCAAGAGCTAAATGACATGTTCAAGAAGCTTAGCTAAACATAGGTCAACAAATCCTATTAAGCTATCACAATATAACACTCAATCATGGCATCACAACAATCTCTAATTTGTATCTAGAAAATCTTCTAAGAGCATATAAATAATTAAAGAGAAGGTTTAGCAAGTAAAACACTTAACTTGTAAGAAGATAATGAAGAACTTAGCATAGAAGATGTGATGAAGCAACCCTATCCATAGATGAACTCTAAATGAACTTAGATGATGCAAGATGAAGTTTTGATGCACATGGGAATGCTTTGAGTGATTAAAAATGAGCTCTTGAAAGTCTTTTTCCTTTGAAATGTGTTCTAAGGAAAATATTTGATGTTCTGAACTCGTACACAACCTTAAAGCACTGAGTTATATATATATATATAAGATCCAAAGAAAGTGAGGTCATTTTAGAAAAAACGTTCTAGCTTCCTTTGTATGCGCTGGTGAGGTGCGCTGGTTGAGTAGCGCACCACCAGCGCATAACCTATTTTTATAAAAGGCACTGGACAAGTGGGGCATCCCAGTGGCGCATCACAAGCACAGATTCTCTGGGATGTTTACACTGGTGAGGCTGCGCTAGACGAGTAGCGCACCACCTGCGCAAGTCCACATTTTTCAACTACGCGCAGGTGCAGCAGCGCAGCTAAGTAGCGCATGATTAGCGGCGTTCCACTGGAAAGTTGCGCTGGTGCGGTGCGTTGGTCGAGTAGCGCACCACTAGCGCAAAGCCTATTTTCACACACTCAAACATACAATTTCAACAAGTTCAAGAGTGATTAAACATGCATCATATTCTAACGCAAAACATGACATAAAAAATTTAATCACAAGAAGCAAATAAATCAATAAGAGTCATCAAAATGCACACAAGAAAACACTCATCATATAAGAATTAAAGTTATGCATGAATTTGTGAGTTTGTGCAACTATCTCTTCAAAGTAAGTATGCACAAGAATTTTACCTTCGGTGCTTCTCCTCTTGAGGTCTTGAGAGCCTAAGCTACCCTTACATAATACCCCAAAATGTGATTTGTTCACGAAATAAGCCAATCAACAATTGAGGACTTTACGATCTCCCCCTTTGGATATTTCGTGACAAAACCACCACTCACATTGATCCTCACAAAACAAAATAAAACACCAGGAAGATATTCTACATTACAAAGAGATAAACATAAAAAAAAACTTCAAATCTTCAATCTCTTGTAGAACTAACGACCCTACACACAAGGCAAGCACAAATACACTTTCCAAACCAAGTGCATGTGAGATGATCAAGTGAATATAAAACAAAAACAATTGCATTCAATAATATGAGTATGATATCGTGATATGCTCATGCAACGCTCCCCCTCAATGGGTTACTCACCCTACATGTAATCTCCCCCTCAAACAAGTACACTCATGCAATGCTCCCCCTCAAAGCCAACATATGCTACTCCTCTAACATCACAATGCTAGGTCAACAAACAAGTACACTCATGCAATGCTCTCCCTCAAAGCCAACACATGCTACTCCCCTAATATACAATGCTAGGTCAATGCTACTCCCCATTTCTGTCATGATATAGGCAAAGAAGAAGTTCCCAACCGGGTCACTCAAGGTAAAAAAAGAAAAGAGCATACAAGATTGTTGCACAACTATATAAGCCACAATTATGCAACTCTATTAATAGGAGAGAAACAAGGAGATTTATTGAAAAAAATGTGTGAATCAAAATCTGCTTTGCATACAAGACATGTTGCATTCAAGTCCAAAAACAATGGTATTTGGCAAAGCAAATGACAAAGATTACAATATAATTCAAACCAATTCCACCATTTGTCATGAGAGAAGCAAGGATATAGAGATTAATATATTCATGTTTTAAATGGCACTATATCCAACTTTATAAGCTAAACATGGCATGAGCAACTTTGCACCCTATTTGATTTTTTTCGGGAGGATACCGGTATGATAGTAGCCATGTTCAACAAATAAATAAAGAGAGACATTGATGCAACATTTGAGTCTCACTAGCTTCTTTTCACACAAAATTTTGCATTTAACAATTGCAATCAACAATTCATGATTTATCATTTTTCATTAGCATGTCATTTAAGAATCATTGTGTCATGGAGATAATTATAGTTCATTCAACATGTACTTCCTATGTAAATCTCCTAGTCCAAAAATGCATGTTTGAACATAAATATGACATGGATTGTAATCAAAGCAAAGTTCACACTTATTGAAGAAAATACAATATAATATATAAGTGCAACCAAGCTACACAAGCAATCAATAAAGGAGCATAAACATTTGAAGAAAAATGGATGCAACAAGTATACAAAAGCTCTATTTGCTTGAGTTCCCCTTATGGGGTCAAAGACCACAACACATCACTCCATTAAACAAATCCCAATAGATCTACTAAGAGTTTTGAATCTAGTAGCATCTAAGGGTTTAGTAAATAGATCCGCTAGTTGATCATTTGTACTTACATGTTCAAGTACAATGCATTTGCTCTCAACTAGTTCTTTAATGAAATGATGACGGATATCAATATGCTTAGTCCTAGAATGCTGAACAGGATTCTTTGAAATATTAATTGCACTAATGTTATCACAAAAGAGAGTAAGAGTACCTTGTTTGAATCCATAGTCGACTAGCATTTGTTTCATCCAAAGGAGTTGTATGCATCCACTCCCAACAGCAATGTATTCGGCCTCAGCCGTGGACAAGAAAATCGAATTTCACTTCTTGCAAAACCAAGAGACAAGGTTGTTCCCAAGGAAAAAGCAACCGCCCGATGTACTTTTCCTATCATCACAATTTCCTGCCCAATCTGCATCACTAAAGCCTACAAGACAAGCATTAGTGCCAAAAGAGTACCAAATTCCATAATTAGAAGTCCCATTCACATAGCGAATGATTCTCTTAGCAGAAGAGAGATGGGACTCCTTGGGATCCGATTGGTACCTAGCACACACACACACACCCACACCAAAGGAGATATCAGGCCTACTTGCGGTCAAATAGAGCAAGCTACCAATCATGCCACGATATAAGGTTTGGTCCACACTCTTATTGTTAGGATTATGCTCGATAGCAAGAGTGTAATATTGTAATTAACAATCGTTTCATATAAATAAAGTGATTTCTAGTTTAACAAATCTTATAGCATTTATAGTTTAATTATTATAATTGTCAAAAGTAAATAATCATAAGGTCAAAAGACTATGAGAAAAGAAGAATTGTTCATACATCTAGATATGTATGAGATAGACACAATTCTTTAGTTGGTCTTAAATAATATTCACAACTTAAGATAGAAGGTTGGGCACCTTTATCTTGTCAAAGTTGTAGATTCTTTTGCTAGCATTTGAGTGGGATCGAATGTGTTATGATGAGTCTAAAATCATCAAAGTGTGGTGTCTTTGGGCAAAAGAATCTAGTGCACTGGATGCATTGAATAGGATCAAAATGAAATACTTTATCTAGAACCGTCAATGGATAAAAGTTTTCATTTGAAGACAATCGGAGAGTCTATCTCAATCCTGAGATAAATGATGGACTTATGGTTGCAAGTGTTATCATTCGAGCTATCAATGAGTACGATTATATAGCATAGTCTATCCTCGATAGTTTGGTGGTATTCATTTGTTAATTGATAGAGGACTTCATTTATAGATATTGACATCGTGGCTCCATTTATTGAATGAGAGTAGAATACCATCATATGGATGTTTTGAGGTATTGGATATTAAATCTTAACGTTAAGTTTTCAATAGTGTCTATTGAAACATGGCTTCTGGACAAGTCAAAATATTTAAGTTCATAATGTGGTCATATGTGTAAATATGGTAACTTGGAGAGCTATAGGCGGTCTATGAGCTCTTGGCGATTGCTGGTATTCTTCACGAGGACACACTTTCTCCAATAAGGTTGTCTAGGGTACGAACGAGTAACATCAACTTATTCTATCTTTATTTAAGAGTTCAATTTTAGTTCTTTAGTGGAATGAACTAAAATTAAATAGATTGGACCTAAGTGAATCATTTGTTGATTGTGATTGGGTTGTGTCTATTGGAGCTTAAATTTAGATATCCCGTCAAGATCCCCAATCCACACGAACTTGCATGGATCACTTGATATATTCTACCGGACCAATTTAGGGGTCCATCTAGAATTGTAATAAGGCATGTGAACTTGTTTCTTTTTGTAAGAATAGGTTTAGTTCACATGTGGACTTTTTATTAAGGTCTAATGGATTTAATAAAATAAGAAAAATAATATATGGCCTTTATACTAGGTATGGGCGGCAATGGCTATGGTGAATAGCTTAAATATATTATTTTTATTTTATTATTATTTAATTAAATGGAAATTAATTAATTTGTTGATTAATTAATTGTTTAATTTAAAGTCAAAATCTTTTCCTATTAGGAGACGGTCTCTTAAAAACTATACTATTGTTGGTAGTATTGTTAATGTTAAAGACTATATTTGATAAGTAGATAAATAAAAAGAGTTATTTATCTAATCAAATTAGGAAGTCTTTAATATGGTTACAAATACACTTTTGAGTTGGATTAGGAGTCTTGGTGTTAGGATAGAATTTCTTTTTGAAAAGGATTCTTAACCACCAAGTAAATCTACCTATGGAAAGGATTCTTAACTACCAAGTAATCCTTCTTAGGAAAGGATTTGTGATCCTAATCTATATCATATAAAATTCGGTCAGCCCATATATAGATACAAAAGGATAGAATTTCTTTAAGATAAGGATTCTTAACTACCAAATAAATCCACATAAGGAAAGGATTCTTGCCAACCAAGTAAATCCTTCTTGGAAAGGATTTATGATCCTATATATATATATATGTGTGTGTGATTTTCGGTCAGCCCTATGAACTCTATGATGAAAATTTCGGCAATGCCTAGGTAATTTTCAAGAGATAATTTGGCATAGCAAGAGAGAATTTTGAGGGAGAAAAATTAGTTTTTGCTCTAGACAAAATTCGGTCAACTCATAGATAAAGGGTGTGTGTGAATTCGGCCTAGAAGAGAAAAAAAGGGGAACGTTTTTGTATTCGATAGTATACTAATATCCTTTACATCTAAAGGGTTTTGTGTACAACATTGAATCAAGGTTCACGCGAGTTTCAATCAAATTGATTGATAATTCACAAGTGACCAGACGTTCTTGGATTTTTCTCTTGGAGGATATTTGTAACTAACAAAGAAAAGATTTTTGCTTTGTCTCCATCCTCAGGAATACAATTTAAAGAAAGGGAGCCCACACTCCTAGGTGATTCACGTTCGTGATTGGATTGGAAGATCTTGCGGAATCAATTCGGCGCTTGTTCAATCGTCACTCGAAAAAGGTACAATACTTTTATATACATCAATTAATCTAGGGTTAAGGTTCTTGATGTATAAAAGGGGAAATTTTTATTTATACGCAAACCCTAATTTTTGTTTTTAACACATTTCCGTTGCGTTTCTAAACCGCTTTTTCTCTACACTTACCACTAGCATCCTTGCTTAGCTTCAAAGTGGTGCTCATGGGTGTATCACAATGTTTGGCACTTTCAAGGCCAAATTTCTTCACAAGGTTTTTTGGCATATTTAGCTTGAGATATGAAAATCCCATCATCCATTTGCTTAATTTGTAAACCTAGAAAGTAACTCAACTCACCAACTAAACTCATTTCAAACTCATAAGACATCACATCAATAAATTGTTGGACTTTGGTATCATTTTTGGAACCAAAGACTATATCATCAGCATAGATTTGAGCTATAAAGAGCTCATCTTTGTCTTTCTTGATGAATATAGTCTTGTTAACACTACCCCTAGTGTAGCCACTATCTATGAGAAATTGAGTGAGATGCTCAAACCAAGCCCTAGGTGCTTGTTTCAACCCATAAAAAGCTTTCTTGAGGTAATAGACATGATTAAGGTTGTGAGGATCCACAAACCCTTTAGGTTGCTCAACAAACACTTCCTCTTGCAAGAAACCATTGAGGAAGGCACTCTTAACATCCATTTGATATAATTTAAACTTGTGCAAACAAGAAATGGATAAAAGAAGTCTAATGGACTCAATCCTAGCAACAGGAGCAAATGTCTCCTCAAAGTCAATACCCTCAATTTGAGAGTACCCTTGTGCAACAAGCGTAGCCTTGTTTCGCACAATGTTGTCATCCTCATCGAATTGGTTCCTATATACCCACTTGGTGCCTATCACATTTGTGTTCTTGGGCCTAGCAACTAGAGTCCAAACTTCATTTCTTTCAAATTGGTTAAGCTCTTCTTGTATGGCAAGAACCCAAAATTCATCTTTTAAAGCTTCATCAACTTCCTTGGGTTCTATTTGGGAGGTGTAACAAGTGTAGCTAATTAGATTAGCCATTTGATGCCTAGTCCTAACACCCTCACTAACCTCTCCAATAATGTCATCCTTGTCGTGGAGTTTCCTAACCCATATAGCAGGTTCTTTTAAGTTCAAGGGAAGAATCCTATCAATAGGTTATGTTATGTCATCATCAAGGTTAGTCTTTTCAACATTAGAGACATCAACAACCTTCTCCAAAGGTGAGTCATCAACTAAATCTACCTCCTCCTCATGGTTATTAGATTTGAGCCTAGTATCATCAATGACAACATTAGATGATTCCATTACGGTCCTAGTCCTTAGTTTGAAAAATCTATAGGCTCTACTATTTAAGGCATAGCCAATGAAGATACCCTCATCACTCTTACCATCAAATTTACCAAGTTGATCACGGTCATTCAAAATATAGCATTTGCTTCCAAAGGTGTGAAAGTAGCCAACATTTGGCTTTCTACCTTTCCATAACTCATAGGAGGTTCGCCTAGTGTTGGGCCTAAGGAAGACTCTATTTCCTATGTAGCTAGCCGTATTGAAGGCCTCAGCCTAAAGATTCCTGGGGACATTGTTGCTAAGCAACATCGCATAAGCCATTTCTTGAAAAACCGTATTTTTCCTCTCAACAACTCCATTTTGTTGAGGAGTCCTAGGGGCCGAAAACTTATGAGAAATGCCTAGACTGTTGCAATAATTTTTGAAACAAATAATATGGTGTGTAATATTAATCTAGAGGGGGGGTGATAGATTTTAATTAACTTTTACCCAATTTTCGTTAAGAGTCAAGTTGACGAAAATACCCCTATCTAGTTACAAGGATACCACAAGTGTAATAAATACAAAAAATAGTAAAAACACTTAAGACATAAGTGGAAACCCTCCAAATGGGAAAACCACGGGCTGATGAGTGCGCCACACTAGAACCTCGAATCCACTAATGATAAAGGATTTACAACCTAATCCCGGTTTAATCCTTCACCACTACCTAATCCCGGTATAAGTGAACCTAGTTCATCATGCTTGTGTTTTAAGCTACCTACTCCCGGAAGCAACACAAGTCTTACTTCTCAATAAAGAGATAAAGTGTCCTAAGTGAATATGTGATGATATTCAATGAACAAACAAGGCTAGGAAACCCTATATGGTTATCTAGGATAATGAGATGACAATTAATGCAATCCTAGATATCAAGTGCTAAATGACATGTTCAAATAGCTTAGCTAAACATAGATCAATTAATCCTATGAAGCTATCACAATACAACACTCAATCATGTCATCATAACAATTTTCATATTTTATATAAAAATATTCTAAGAGAATGCAATTAATTAAAGAGATGGTTTAGTAAGCAAAACACCTAACTTGTAAGAAGATAGTGAAGAACTTACCAAACAAGATGTGATGAAGCAACCCTATCCAAAGATGCACTCTAGAAGAACTTAGATGATGCAAGATGAAGATTTAATGCTCATAGGAATGCTTTTAGTGATTAAAAATGAGTTCTTGGAAGTGTTTTTCCTTTGAAATGTGTTTTAAGGAAGAAATGTGATATTCTGAACTCATACACGACCTTAAGGCATTGAGTTATATATATATATGATCCAAACAAAGTGAGGTCATTTTGGAAAATACGTTCCAATTGTGCTGGTGACGTGTGTAGCGCACCAACAGTGCACAACCTATTTTTAAAACAGGCGCTAGACGAGTGGCGCCCAGTAGCACAATACAAGCGCAGATTCACTGGGATGCTTGCGCTGGTGAGGCTACGCTAGATGAGTAGCGTATCACCAGCGCACACCCATATTTTTCAACTACACGCGGGTGCAGCAACATAGCTCAGTGGCCATGACTAGCGGCGGTCCACTTAGAAAGTTGCACTGGTGAGGTGCTCTGGTTGAGTAGTGTACCACTAGCGCAAGACCTATTTGTTCAACACTCAAAAGCACAAAAGCAATAAGTTCAAGAGTGATTAAATTGATCATACTTTAATGCCTAGCATGACATACAACTTTCGTAGCAAGATGTAAACAGGTCAACAAGAGTCATTTAAACTAAAATGCACACAAGAAAACACTCAACATATAAGATCAAAAGTTATGCATGAATATGTGAGTGTGTGCAACTATCTCTTCAAAGTAAGTAAGCACAAGAATTTTACCATTGATGCTTCTCCTCTTGAGGTCTTGAGAGCCTAAGCTACCCTTACATGAACCCCAACAATGTGGTTGTTCACGAAATAAGCCAATCAACAAACGAGGACTTTTCAATCTCCCCCTTTGGCTATTTCATGTCAAAACCACCACTCACATTGATCTTCACAAATTAGAAAAACACAGGGAAGATATTCTACATTACAAAAAGATAAACATAAAAAAAAAAATTCAAGTCTTCAATCTCTTGTAGAACTATCAACCCTACACACAAGGCAAGCACAAATACTCTTTCCAAACCAAGTGCATGTGAGATGATCAAGTGAATATAAAACAAAAGCATTTGTATTTAGAAATATGAGTATGATATCATGAAATGCTCATGCAATGCTCCCTCTCGACGGCTTACTCCCTCTACATGTAATCTCCCCTCAAACAAGTACACTCATGCAAAGCAATGCTCCCCCTCAAAGCCAACACATGCTACTCTCCCCTAACATCACAATGCCAGGTCAATGCTACTCCCCCTTTTTGTCATGATGTAGTCAAAGGAGAAGTTCCCAACCGGGCCACTAAAGGCAAAGAAAGAAAAGAGCATACAAGATTGTTGCATAATTATATAAGCCACATTTATGCAAACTCACTTGATAGAAGAGACACAAGGAGATTTATTGAAGACAATGTGAGAATCAAAAAGTGATTTGCATACAAGACATGTTGCATTCAAGTCCAAAAACAATGGTATTTGGCAAAGCAAATGACAAAGATTTCCAATATAATTCAAACCAATTTCACCATTTGTCATGAGAGAATCAAGGATATAGAGTTCTTATAAATATCAAGTTTTAAAGGCACTATATCTAACTTTAAAAGCTAAACAAGGCATGAGCAACTTTGCACCCTATTTGATTTTTCCGAGAGGATACCAGTATGATAATAGCCATGTTCAACTAATAAGAAAAGAGAGACATTGAATAAAACTTTTAGTCTCACTAGTATGTTTCACACAATGTGTTGCATTTAACAATTGCAATCACAAATCATGCTTTATCATTTTTCAGTAGCATGTCATTTAAGAATCATCATGTTATGGAGATAATTATAGGTCATTCAAACATGTACTTCCAATGTATATCTCCTAGTCGAAAAAATGCATGTTTGAACATAAATATGACATGGATTGTAATCAAAGCAAAGCTCATATTTATTTATGAAAATACAATATACTATAAGTGCAACCAAGCTACTCAAGCAATCAATGAAGAGGTATAAACATATTTTTTTAAAAAAATTTGCATGCAACAAGTATACAATAGCTCTCTTTGCTTGAGTTCCCCATATGGGGTCAAAGACCACAACACATCACTCCATTAAACAAATCACAATAGATCTACTAAGAGTCTTGAATCGAGTAGCATCTAAGGGTTTAGTAAATAGATCCGCTAGTTGATCATTTATACCTACATGCTCAAGTACAATGCATTTGCTCTTAACTAGTTCTCTAATGAAATGATGACGGATGTCAATATACTTAGTCCTAGAATGCTGAACCAGATTCTTTGAAATATTAATTGCACTCATGTTATCACAAAAGAGAGTAAGAGTACCTTGATTGAATCCATAGTCTACTAGCATTTGCTTCATCTAAAAGAGTTGTGTGCATCCACCCCCAGCAGCAATATATTCGGCCTCAGCAGTGGACAAGGAAATCAAATTTTGCTTCTTGTAAAACAAAGAGACAAGGTTGTTCCCAAGGAAAAAGCAATCGTCCGATGTACTTTTCCTATCATCATAATTTCCTGCCCAATCTGCATCCCAGCAATAGTGTCAAAAGAGTACCAAATCCCATAGTTGGATATCTCATTCATATATCGAATGATTCTCTTAACAGAAGAGAGATGGGACTCCTTAGGATCCGTTTGGTACCTAGCACACACACCCACACTAAGGAAGATATCGGGACTACTTACGGTCAAATAGAGCAAGCTACCAATCATGACATGATATAAAGTTTGGTCCACACTTTTACCACTAGCATCCTTGCTTAGCTTCAAAGTGGTACTCATAGGTGTATCACAATGTTTGGCACTTTCAAGGCTAAATTTCTTCACTAGGTTTTTGGCATATTTAGCTTGAGATATGAAAATCTCATCATCCATTTGCTTAATTTGTAAACCTAGAAAGTAACTCAACTCACAAACTAGACTCATTTCAAACTCATGAGACATCACATCAATAAATTGTTGGACTTTGGATTCATTGGTGGAGCCAAAGACTATATCATCAATATATATTTTAGCTATAAAGAGCTCATCTTTGTTTTTCTTGATGAATAGAGTCTTGTCAACACTACCCCTAGTGTAACCTTTGTCTAAAAGATATTGGGTGAGACGCTCATACCAAGCCCTAGGTGCTTGTTTCAACCCATATAAAGCTTTCTTGAGGTGATAGCCATGATTAGGGTGGTGAGGATCCACAAACCCTTTAGGTTGCTCAACAAACACTTCTCTTGCAAGAAACCATTGAGGAAGGCACTCTTAACATCCATTTGATATAATTTGAACTTGTGCAAACAAGAAATGGATAAAAGAAGCCTAATGGACTCAATTCTAGCAACGGGAGCAAATGTCTCCTCAAAGTCAATACCCTCAATTTGAGAGTATCCTTGTGCTACAAGCCTAGCCTTTTTTCGCACAATGTTACCATCCTCATCTGATTTGTTCCTATATACCCAATTGGTACCTATCAAATTAGTGTTCTTAGGCCTAGGAACTAGAGTCCAAACCTCATTCCTTTCAATTTGGTTAAGCTTTTCTTGCAAGGCAAGAACCCAGAATTCATCCTTTAAGGCTTCTTCAATTTTCTTGGGTTCTATTTGAGAGGTGTAGCAAGTGTAGCTAATATGATTAGCCATTTGACGCCTAGTCCTAACCCCCTCACTAACTTCACCGATAATGTCATCTTTGTCATGAAGTTTCCTAACCCATGGAGCAGGTTCTTTTGAGTCCAAGTGAGGAATCCTATCACTAAGTTGTGCTATATCATCATCAAGATTAGCCTTTTTAACATTAGAGCTATCAACTACTTTCTCCAAAGGGGAGTCATCAACTAAATCTACCTCCTCCTCATGGTCATTAGTTTTGAGCCTAGTATGATCAATGACATCATTAGATGATTCCATTACGGTCCTAGTTCTTAGATTAAAAACTCTATAGGCTCTACTATTCAAGGCATAGCCAATGAAGATACCCTCAGCACTCATAGCATCAAATTTGCCAAGTTGATCATGGTCATTTATAATGTAGCATTTGCTTCCAAAAGTGTGGAAGTAGCTAAAATTTGGCTTCCTACCTTTCCATAACTCATAGGAGGTTTGCCTAGTGTGAGGCCTAAGGAAGACTCTTTTTCCTATGTAGCATGCCGTATTAACGGCTTCGGCCTAAAGATTCCTAGAGACATTGTTGCTAAGCAATATCACACGGGCCATTTCTTGAAGAACCCTTTTCTTCCTCTCAACAACTCTATTTTGTTGAGGTGTCCTAGAAGCCGAAAACACATGAGAAATGCCTAGACTATTGCAAAAGTTTTCAAAATGGGCATTCTCAAATTCCTTCCCATGGTCACTCCTAATTCTCTTAATGCTTTTAATCTTGGAGTTCATTTCATTTTGAATTTTAGAGCAAAGCATTTTAAACTTATCAAAAGTTTCAGATTGTTCTCTAAGGAAATAAATCCATGTGTACCTAGAGAAGTCATCTACACACACAAAAATGTATCTCATTCCACCTAAACTCTCGGTTTGCATAGGACCCATAAGATCCACGTGGAGAAGCTCTAGAGGTTCTTTGGTGGTTATATACTTGCCTTTTTTGTGCATACTTTTGGTTTGCTTCCCTTGTTGGCAAGGTCCACAAACACCATTAACCTTTTCCCTAAGCATGGGAAAGCCTCGCACAACATTGAACTTATCTAAGATTCTTAAATCCCTAAAGTTCATGTGACCAAGTCTTTCATGCCACAACTCTATTTGTTCATCCTTGGACACATTACAAGACACACTTATAGCCTCAAGACAATAGCAATTGTCACTAGACCTCATACCTTTTAACAAGGTTTGTCCATTAGGCAATAGGATAGAACAATCATTTTTCCTAAACAAGACGGAGAGTCCATCATCACTAAGATGTGAAATGCTTATCAAATTATCTTTTAGACCATCAACATATAAAGCATTGGACAAAAAAGGTAATCCAGGAATGGAAATGGTTCCTTTTCCTTTGACCTTCCTTTTGGATCCATTACCAAATGTGACATTTACTCCCTCCTCCATCACAAGAGTCTCAAAGAAACTCTTATTTCCAGTCATGTGCCGATAGCACCCACTATCCAAATACCAAAAATCATAAGAATGAGCTTTCAAAGCAATTTGTGCAACATGGAAAATGTGTTCATCCTTTCTAATCCACCTAGGTGCAGTATTTTTCTTCCTAGTGGTCAATGGTACATAGGCTCTAATTGTCCAAGGATCATGCAAAGGTGTTCCACTTTTCCTAGTGACATGCATCATGGCTATAGGTTTCTTAGGATCATGCACCATGGCTCTAGATGTCCTAAGATCATGCTTTATGGCTCTAGCCATTTTCTTTTCTATCATTCTTTCAACCCTACACAATTTGATATACCTAAAGCAATTTGGTCTAATGTGGCTATCAATACCACAAAAATGACATGTAGGTAATATTTAGGAATTATACCATATCCTTGAGGATGCATTGGAGCATTCCCATGTCTTTATGGTTGTCTTGCTTGTTGTTGAGGAGCTTTCCATCTTTGTTGTTGAGCAAGACTTGATTGCTTCCTTGGTTGAGCTTGCATGATAGGTGCCTTCCCTTTATGAGCTTTTGGTTGAGGGAGGTTAACTTGAGGAGCCCTTGTTGGATGAGCTTGAGGTGGGCTTCTTGGTGCCACCTTCACTTGAGCACTTTTTGAACACTCTCCTAGATCAAGCTTCTTCCTAGGAGTTTGATTAGGAGAGGACCCATTAAAGTTCATGATCCTTACAAAAATGGTCTTGCTTGGAGTGGAGGACATCTTGTCATCTTCAAACCCAAGCCCCTTCTTGTCAATTGGCCTCTTTCCAACATCTAGCATGTGATGCTAGAGTTCATCTTGGCCAACAACTTTCTAGCATCTTCAAGCTCTTTCTTCAACCCTTCTTCACTCCTCTTAGATCTTTCCAACTCTTCATTTAGTTGGTCAACTTGAGTTGAGAGGTCTAGATTTTCTTCTTTTAATCTCTTGATCTCATTCTTGTTCTTTAATCTTGAGCTCTCAAACTTGGCCATGTAGTCCTTGAGATCCATCCTGTCCACACTTCCATTTGTAGTTTGTGATGAGGATCCATCATCACTTGAGTAGTCTCCCTCTTGACTATCATTCTCTTCTTCTCTGGCATCTTTGCTCCTAAGAGATGATGTAAATGCTATGAAGTTAGCCATCAGTTCTTCATCATCCGAAGACTCATCTCCCTCATTAGAGTCATCACTTTCACTCCATGTGGCAGGCATCACTTTTCCCTTCTCCTTGTTCTTGTGATTTGCACATTCCGGGGTAAAGTGACATATTCCACCACATTCATAGCATTGGACTCCTTTCTTCTCGGTCTTCTCTTGCCTAGGCTCAAAAATTTTGAAGGGAGCCTTTTTCTTCAAGTCTTGACCCTTGGATCCAAAGCCTTTCTTCTCGGACTTGTAGAATTTCTTGAACTTCCTCATTAGCAAGGCCATCTCTTCATCCGAGTCATCACCTTCCTTCTTCTCAACTTTGAAGGCTTTCAAAGCAATATCTTTTTGCTTCTTTGATGGTGTGGGGTTAGGAAATTTCCTAGATTCATATGCTAGAAGCCTCCCAATCACTTCACTTGGCTTTATGTCCTTGTAACCTCTATTTTCTTCCAAAGCCGTCACTTTAGACTCAAATCTATCAGGTAGAGATATCATAATCTTTTGCTTGATCTTCCTATCCGAATAAAGATCACCAAGTTGATGACTTTGGTTCAAATTGTCCATCAACCTTATTTCAAAATCATTAAAGCACTCGTTCTCATCCATCTTGAGCAATTGGAATTGCGTTTCGAGAACTTGAAGCTTCGATTCTTTAACCACGTCGGTTCCCTCATGTGCAACTTCTATGATATCCCATGCTTCCTTAGCTATCCTAGTGTTTTGAACCAACTTGTATTGATTATCATCCATTGTACAAAAGATGGCATGCATTGCCTTCTTATTCTACTTAGAAGCCTCAAACTCTTATGTATTCCACTAAGACTTTGATTTGAGTACATCATCTCTTCCATATGCAGAAGTCATCATGGGTGAAGTGTAGCCATCTTCAACTTCCATCCATGCCCTGTCATGAATTTGGCATATGTACGCATCCATCTTGCCTTTCCAAGAGGCATAATTCAACCCGTAGAGGAGTGGAGGTCCAGTGTTGGAAGCTCCCTTATTGCCACCATTTCCACTCATTGTGTTTATAAATGAATGATATGAATGGTCAAAACAGACAAACAAAATGTAACACACACCAAAATGAGCAAGGATCACGTATGTATGTCTAGGAACCTGCTCTGATACCAATTGAAACAAATAATATGGTGTGTAAAATTAATCTAAAGAGGGAGTGAATAGATTTTAATTAACTTTTACCCAATTTTTGTTAAGAGTCAAGTTAACGAAAATACCCCTATCTAGTTACAATGATACCACAAATGTAATAATACGGAAATAGTAAAAACACTAGAGAAATACGTGGAAACCCTCCAAATAGAAAATACCACGGGCTGATGAGTGCGCCACACTAGAACCTCGAATCCACTAATGATAAAGGAATTACAACCTAATCCCGGTTTAATCCTTCACCACTACCTAATCCTGGTATAAGTGAACCTAGTTCATCATGCTTGTGTTTTAAGCTACCTACTCCCGGAAGCAACACAAGTCTTACTTCTCAATGAAGAGATAAAGTGTCCTAAGTGAATATGTGATGATATTCAATGAACAACAAAGGCTAGGAAACCCTATATTCTTATCTAGGATAATGAGATGAAAATTACTGCAATCCTAGATATCAAGTGCTAAATGACATGTTCAAATAGCTTAGCTAAACATAGATCGATCGATCCTATGAAGCTATCACAATACAACACTCAATCATGTCATCACAACAATCTCTAATTTGTATATAAAAATATTCTAAGAGAATACAATTAATTAAAGAGATGGTTTAGTAAGCAAAACACTTAACTTGTAAGAAGATAGTGAAGAACTTACCAAACAAGATGTGATGAAGCAACTCTATCCATAGATGCACTCTAGATGAACTTAGATGATGCAAGATGAAGATTTAATGCTCATGGGAATGCTTTGAGTGATTAAAAATGAGTTCTTGGAAGTGTTTTTCCTTTGAAATGTGTTCTAAGGAAGAAATGTGATATTCTGAACTCTTACACGACCTTAAGGCATTGAGTTATATATATATATATATATATATATAAGATCCAAACAAAGTGAGGTCGTTTTGAAAAAAACGTTCCATCTTCCTCTGTGTGCACTGGTCGAGTAGCGCACAACCTATTTTTAAAAGAAGCGCTAGACGAGTGGTGCATCCTAGTAGCGCAACACAAGCGAAGATTCTCTAGGATGTTTGTGTTGGTGAGGTTGCGCTAGACGAGTAGCATCACCAGTGCATGCCCAAATTGTTCAACTACGCACGGGTGCAGCAGCGCAGCTCAGTGGTGCATGATTAGCGCCGGTCCACTGTGAAAGTTATGCTGGTGAGGTGCGGTGGTTGAGTAGCACACCACCAGCCCTAGACCTATTTTTTCAACACTTAAAAGCACAAAAGCAATAAGTTCAAGAGTGATGAAATTGCATCCTACTTTAATGCCTAGCATGACATACAACTTTCATAGCAAGATGCAAATAGGTCAACAAGAGTCATTTAAACTAAAATGCACACAAGAAAACACTCGACATATAAGATCAAGAGTTATGCATGAATATATAAGTGTGTTCAACTATCTCTTCAAAGTAAGTAAGCATAAGAATTTTACCTTTGATGCTTCTCCTCTTGAAGTCTTGAGAGCCTAAGCTACCCTTACATGAACCTCAACACTGTGGTTGTTCACGAAATAAGCCAATTAACAAATGAGGACTTTTCAATTGTCAAAGTGGGCATTCTCAAACTCCTTCCCATGGTCACTCCTAATTCTTTTAATGCTCTTAATTTTTGAGTTCATCTCATTTTGAATTTTGGAGCAAAGCATCTTGAACTTGTCAAAAGTTTCAGATTTTTCTCTAAGAAAATAAGTCCAAGTGTACCTAGAGAAATCTTCTACACACAAAAATGTACCTCTTTCCACCTAAACTCTTGGTTTGCGTAGGACCCATTAGATTCATGTGGAGAAGCTCTAGTGGTTCCTTATTGGATAAGTACTTGCCCTTTTTGTGCATACTTTTGGTTCGCTTCCCTTGTTAACTAGGTCCACAAACACCATTAACCTTTTTCCCAAGCTTGGGAAGGCCTCGCACGACATTGAACTTATTAAAGATTTTTAGATCCCTAAAGTTCATGTGACCAAGTCTTTCATGCCACAACACTATTTTTTCATCCTTGGACACATTACAAGACACACTTCTAGCCTCAAGACAATAACAATTGTCACTAGACCTCGTACCTTTTAACAAGGTTTGTCCATTAGGCAATAGAATAGAACAATCATTTTTCCTAAACAAGACGGAGAGTCCATCATCACTAAGATGTGAAATGCTTATCAAATTGGTTTTTAGGCCATCAACATACAAAGCATTGGACAAGGAAGGTAATCCGGGAATTGAAATGGTTCCCTTTCCTTTGGCCTTCTTTTTGGATCCATCACCAAATGTGACATTTCCTCCCTCCTCCATCACAAGAGTCTCAAAGAAACTCTTATTTCCAGTCATGTGCCTAGAGCACTCACTATCCAAATACCAAATACCAAAAATCACAAGAATGAGCTTTCAAAGCAATTTGTGTAACATGGCAAAGGTGTTCATCATTTCTAATCCACCTAGGTGTAGTATTTTTATTCCTAGTGGTCAATGGTACAAGGGCTCTAAATGTCCTATGATCAGGCAAAGGTGTTCCACTTTTCCTAGTGACATGCATCATGTCTCTAGATGTTCTAGGATCATGCATCATGGCTCTAGCCTTATTCTTCTCTATCATGCTTTCAATCCTACACAATTTGATATACATAAAGCAATTTGGTATAACGTGACCATCAATACCACAAAAATGACATGTAGGTAAAAAGTTAGGAATTATACCATATCCTTGAGGATGCATTAGAGCCTTCCCATGTCTTTGTGGTTGTCTTGCTTGTTATTACGAAGCTTTCCTTCTTTGTTGTTGATCAAGACTTGATTGCCTCCTTGGTTGAGATTGCATGATAGGTATCTTCCCTTTACGAGCTATCGGTTGTGGGAAGTTAGCTTGAAGAGCCTTTGTAGGATAAGCTTGAGGTAGGATTCTTGGTGCTACCTTCACTTTAGCACTACTTGAACACTCTCCTAGGTCAAGTTTCTTCCTAGGTGATTGATTAGAAGCGGACCCATTGAAGTTCATGCTTCTTACAAAGATGGTCTTGCTTGGAGTAGAGGAAACCTTATCATCTTCAAATCCAAGTCCCTTCTTGTCACTCGGCCTCTTTCCAACATCTAGCATATGGTCAAGTTTTTTGGTGTTAGAGTTCATCTTGGCCAACAACTCTCTAGCATCTTTAAGCTCCTTCTTCAACCCTTCTTCACTCCTCTTAGATCTCACCAACTCTTCATTTAATTGGTCAACTTGAATTGAGAGGTCTAGGTTTTCTTCTTTTAATCTCCTGATCTCATTCTTGTTCTTTAACCTTGAGCTCTCAAACTTAGACATGTAGTCCTTGAGATCGATCCTATCCACACTTCCGTTTATGGATTGTGATGAAGATCTATCATCACTTGAGTAGTCTTCCTCTTGACTTTTATTCTCTTCTTCACTAGCATCTTTGCTCCTAAGAGAGGATGTAAATGCTATAAAGTTAGCCATGAATTCTTTATCATCCGAAGACTCATCTCCTTCATTAGAGTTATCACTTTCACTCCATGTGCAAGCCATCACTTTTCCCTTCTTCTTCACCTTGTGAGTTGCATATTTTGGGGCAAAGTGTTCTATTACACCACATTCATAACATTGGACCCCCTCTCTTCTCGGTCTTTTCTTGCCTAGGCTCAAATTTTTTTAAGGAAGCCTTTTTATTTAAGTCTTGACCCTTGGATCCAAAACCTTTCTTCTCGGACTTGTAGAATTTCTTGAACTTCCTCATTAGCAAAGCCATTTCTTCATCCGAGTCATTACTTTCCTCCTTCTCAACCTTGGAGGCTTTCAAAGCAATATCTTTTTACTTTTTTGGTGGTGTGGAATTAGGACATTTCCTTGATTCGTAAGTTAGAAGCCTCCTAATCACTTCACTTGGCTTCATGTTTTTGTAACAATTATTCTCTTCCAAAGCCGTCACCTTAGACTCAAATCTATCTGGTAGAGATCTCAAAATATTTTGGTTGATTTTCCTATCCGAATAAGGATCACCAAGTTGATGAATTTGGTTCACAATGTTCATCAACCTCACTCGTAGTCATTGAAGCACTCGTTCTCATCCATCTTGAGCAACTCAAATTGTGTTTGGAGAACTTGAAGCTTCGATTCCTTAACCACATCGGTTCCCTCATGTGCATCTTCTAGGATGTCCCATGCTTCCTTAGCTATTCTAGTATTTTAAACCAACTTGTACTGGTTATCATCCATTGCACATAGGATAGCATGCATTGCCTTCTTATTCCACTTTGAAGCCTCAAACTCTTGTGCATTCCACTGTGCCTTTTGTTTGAGTACATCATCTCCTCCATCTGCATGAGTCATCATGGGTGGAGTGTAGCCATCTTCAAAAGACATCCATGCCCTGTCATGAATTTGGCAAATGTACGACTCCATCTTGCCTTTCCAAGAGGCATAATTCAACCCGGTGAGAAGTGGAGGTCTAGTGCTAGAAGATCCCTCGTTGCTACCATTTCCACTCACTGTGTTTAATGAATGAATGATATGAATGCAAATGTATGAATGATCAATACACACACAAAATGCAACACACACCAAAATAAGCAAGGATCACCTATGTATGTCTAGGAACCTGCTCTGATACCAATTGAAACAAATATTATGGTGTGAAATATTAATCTAGAGGGGGGGGGGGGGTGAATGGATTTTAATTAACTTTTACCCAATTTTCGTTAAGAGACAAGTTGACAAAAATACCCTTATCTAGTTACAAAGATACCACAAGTGTAATAAATGCGGAAATAGTAAAAACACTTGAGATATATGTGGAAACCCTCCAAATGGAAAAAAACCACGGGCTGATGAGTGCGCCACACTAGAACCTCGAATCCACTAATGATAAAGGAATTACAACCTAATACCGGTTTAATCCTCCGCCACTACCTAATCCCTGTATAAGTGAACCTAGTTCATCTTACTTCTCAATGAAGAGATAAAGTGTCTTATGTGAATATATGATGATATTCAGTGAACAAACAAGGCTAGGAAACCCTATATGCATATCTAGGATAATGAGATGACAATTAATACAATCCTCGATATCAAGAGCTAAATGACATGTTCAAAAAGCTTAGCTAAACATAGATCAACAAATCCTATGAAGCTATCACAATACAACACTCAATCATGGCATCACAACAAAATTTAATTTGTATCTAGAAAATCTTCTAAGAGCATACAAATAATTAAAGAGAAGGTTTAGCAAGTAAAACACTTAACTTGTACAAAGATAATGAAGCACTTACCAAACAAGATGTGATGAAGAAACCCTATCCATAGATGCACTATAAATGAACCTAGATGATGCAAGATAAAGTTTAGATGCATATGAGAATGCTTTGAGTGATTAAAAATGAGCTCTTGAAAGTCTTTTCCTTTGAAATGTGTTATAAGGAAAATATTTGATGTTCTAAACTCGTATACGACCTTAAAGCATTAAGTTATATATATATATATATATATATATATAAATAAGATCCAAACAAAGTGAGGTCATTTTGGAATAGACGTTCCAGCTTTCTCTGTGTGCGTTGGTGATGTGCGCTGGTCGAGTAGCGTACCACCAGTGCAAAGCCTTTTTTAATAAAAGGCGTTGGACAAGTGGCGCATCCCAATGGCGCAACACAAGAGCAGATTCTCTGGGATGTTTGCGTTGGTGAGGCTGCGCTAGACGAGTAGCGTACCACCAGTGCACGTCCATATTTTTCAACTGCGTGCAGGTGCAGCAGCGCAGCTCAGTGGCGTATGACTAGTGACGTTGCACTGGAATGTTGTGTTGATGAGGTGCGCTGGTCAAGTAACGCACCACCAACGCAAAGCCTATTTTCAAACACTCAAACATACAATTTCAACAAGTTCAAGAGTGATTAAACTTGCATCCTATTCTAATGCAAAACATGACATAAAACATTTAATCACAATATGCAAATAAATCAATAAGAGTCATCAAAATGCACATAAGAAAACACTCATCATATGAATTTTTGAGTGTGTGCAACTATCTCTTCAAAGTAAGTAAGCACAAGAATTTTACCTTCGGTGCTTCTCCTCTTGAGGTCTTGAGAGCCTAAGCTACCCTTACATAGTACCCAAAATGTGATTTGTTCACGAAATAAACCGATCAACAATTGAGGACTTTACAAATGTGTTGGCCATGGTCAACATAAGGCGGATGGTTGCTGTGTTGAGATATGTTGTCAAGGTTGTCTAAAAGGTTCTCAGCTTGGTTTCCTGTTGGATGTCTATGTCGGTTTCCTGCCATGTTGTTAGTGAATATGGGTGATTGTGATCTCCTAATTAATCTACAACTAGATGTTCAAGACCAACGTCTCATGCAAATTTAATGACGGTTCATAGAGGTGAAATACACAAAAATGAAGATAATAAAAGAAAAAGTGATAAAAATAAAAAGATGCAAGATTCTAGGGGTGTTAATGAAAATATGCACAAGTGTTGGGGAAAAGTGTAAATAATTATAAGTGTAGGGATTAAGGTGAAAATATGATAATTACAGGGACTGGTATTCAAAACATGAAAATAAAATGACCTATATGCAAATGCAAACTAGATCTAAGATAAAATGCAAAAAAAAATTAAAAAAAAATTGAAGGACTAAAATGTAAAAATATGATTAATGATTACAAGTGCTCTTTTTTTTTTAAGTGGATGAAGTTTATGATTGAGATTAGTGATGCAAAATTGAATGCAAAATTGAATACAAAATAAGGAAAAAGAAGATATAAAAAAAATAGCAAAACTAAAATAAAATTAAAAAGAAATTGCTTCTACAAAGAAAATGCGAACTTACCTCCCCGGCAGTAGCGCCAAAAACTTGACATGTCCTAAAGAAGTGTTCCTACTCTCAAGTATAAGAGTGTCAAAGTAATAAATTAACTGGTAAGACCGGGTCGAACCACAGGGAGGTTATTCACTTGTCCTTGTAGAATTAATTATTTAGATTAATTACTAAGCTTGTTATAAATTGTAAATCAATTAAAATTAAAACTGGGGATAAGGGATCCACTGTTGGTAATTCGAATATGATCAAATAATTAATATTTAGTCCAGTTAATGGGATGGTATTCCACTCCACTGACCACTCTCTGATAGATTTGTGTATAAGTACTCACTGTGCTAGACAACGTCTGTCTGTTTACTTGAGTAAAAACTCCACAAAGATCAGAGGGGATAAACCACTCTCTTATAGATATGGGTAAAAGTAATCACTGTGCTAAACAATATCTTCCTGTCTACAGTGAGTCAAAAACTCCACAAAGATTAGAGGGGAGAAAGCATAAAAATAATAAACTTACCATAATTGGATCATATTTTCCATACCAACAGTATCACCTTTGGCCCCAGCTATGTAAAATTAGCCAAACATAATTTAACTAGAAAGTAGCTATTTATTTTAAACTGAGAATTTGAGAACAAAAGAGAGAGAATTTCACAAATCTAATATCATATTTGGATTTAGAATATGAAAATTAGGGGGGAGAGGCTCCCTATTTATACAAAATACGAATGAAAATTGACCATCAAATTAATTAAGAATGGACCATCCAGATTTCACCACGTCATCAGTGAACAGTAACGCATCCGTAAAGTGAATACTAAACAGTGCACCGGCTTCTAGAATATGATTCTCTGCAGCTGAGTGTATGGTGCACTCACAGTTTGGGCCAATAGGAATTTGCCACGTCATCAGGGACAGTGAAAGTCAACACGAACAGTGAATAGTCAGAATTACAAAAATACCCTACATGGTTTTCCTAAGGTTTTTGACGTTCTAAACTTGAAAACGATGTTTGTTTTGCCATCTGACTTCTCTATGATTCTGAATTGATCGAATTACCTCTGAAATACAAAGAAAAATACACTGATTACTACACAACACATTTATTTAAGCGAGCGAATGAAATTATGTCTAAATTGAGGAATTAATCATATTGGAAGTGTAAAATGATGATATTATCCCTTAGTAAACATACCCTTTTCAGTGTTAATCATTATTCCATTAAAAACCCAAAGTAGCACTCTCTCAAATGCTGACGCTTTTATATAGACCGATACAACACGGTTTCCATCTTTTTAGTTATTACACAAGGTGTGATCCTCCACAGTAGTTCATAATTATAGTTGGGTCATAATGTCCATTACACCCCTCTTATTACATATATTCTTTAAATACTGTTGATTCTTCAATGGATAATAAATCCTATTGCCTCACAGAATTAGGAGAGCGCTCATATTGTCTAAGCCCTAAAACAACCCTTAAGGGTACTACCATTTACTTCTAACAAGAAGGAGTGGATTCTACTATTGTGTACAAACCTTTTCGAACCACAAGCCAAACCGTAATCTCAACATACAAAGCATATTGATCAGGAACTGCATCCGACCTCACCTATGGTATATTAAAAACCACGATCTAACCTAAAGGATTCGATAAGACACTCAGGATTAAGATCACCGATATATAGCCATCATTAGTTGATATATATTAATCTCATCGGTAAACGGATCTTGGTGAGAGATTCATATAGATCATTCCCCTGCCTTATATGATCACATCATACAAGGTGCCTCCATTCTCATATCTCTATTTGAATGATCCAGGATAGGATCACCAGGATCACCGTACATTACGGATTGGACCACAACTGTAGATTAACTACAATTAAAGAACCCAACTTTATTTGCTATCTACAGACTCTTTAGATTTCACTTCTCTTACTGTATCATCTGTATATGACATTCATATATACGATCTGAGATTACATTCGGCAATCTAGAATAATTATATATGTAAAAGTTATAAAATAAACAACACAAGAAGAATGAATTGAACCTTTTCTTTTATTTATTTCATAAATCCATTTACAAATTACATCATTAGGACATAAACCCCAGCAATCTCCCACTTGCATTAAAACATTTGAGGCATGATTGTAACCCTAGACCATCTAGGTGACCCGAAAACACTTTAGTTGGTAAGGTTTTCGTAAATGGATCAGCATGATTATCTTGTGAGGCTATCTTTGTGACGATCACATCTCTTGTCTGCACTATCTCTCTAATGAGATAATACTTTATCTCTATATACTTTCCTCTCATGTGGCTTCTTAGTTCTTTGGAATTAGCCACAGCACCATTGTTGTCACAATAAAGTGTGATGGGCTTATCCATACCTGGAACAACTTTCGGATAACTTAAGAACTGACGGAGCCAAACTTCATCTTTAGCAACTCCACAAATGGAGACATATTCAGCTTCCATGGTAGAGTCAGCAATTCAAGATTGTATAATACTTATCCACACAATATCTCCATCACCTAGGGTGAATACTGATCCAGATGAAGATTTCTTAGAATCTGTCTGACTGAAAATCAGAATCCCTGTATCCTAACAGGATCAAATCCTACCTGAAATACACTAGCATTTAGTCTCTCGTTCTCCGAAGATACTTTAGTATAGTCTTGTCAGCAACCCAGTGATCCAATCCTGGGTTGGACTGGTATCTGCTGATTATTTTCACTGTATAACAGATGTCCTATCCATGCATAACATAGCATACATGAGACTACCTATTGCCAATGCACAGGGTACACATCTCATATCCTCAACTTCTTGAGGTGTCTTAGGACATTATTCCTTAGATAAGTGAACTTCATTCTAGGATGGTAAATTACCTTTCTATGATGTCTACATCGAAAATCGCACTAGAATCTTGTCAATATATAATGCCTGAGACAGTGCTATAAGTTTTTTCTTACGATAATTTATAAGTTAGTTCTCTAGAACATAGCTCGCCTCTCCCAAATATTTTATTTGGAATTGGCTAGCCAGCTAGTTCTTTACATCAGATAACACTCCCACGTCATTTCTAATGAGTAGGATGTCATCTACGTATAAGACCAAGAAAATAATTTCTTGATAATGATCCGCTTGTAGACACAAGGCTCATCAACCTTCTGCTCAAAGCATAGGTTTTGATCACATCATCAAACCTGATGTTCCGAGATCTAGATTCTTGCTTAAGTCTATAGATGGACCTTTGCAGCTAGCAAGCCTTTTGCCCTTGATCTGGAGATAGAAATCCCTCTGGTTACATCATAGAGATCCTCTCGTCAAGATTGACATTCAAGAATGCAGTCTTGACATCCATTTGAGAAATTTCATAATCAAAATAGATAGCAATGGATAAGAGAATCATAAAAGACTAAAACATTGCTACTAGCGAGAATGTTTCCTTATAATAGACCCCCTCTTTCTGGGTATAACCATTGGCCACTAGCCTTGCCTTGAAGGTCTCTACCTTCCTTTCTACTCCTCTCTTTCCCTTGTAGATCCACTTACACCCTATGAGTTTTGCCCTATCCGGTAAGTCTACAAGATCCCAAACTAAGTTAGAGTACATGGACTCCGTCTTGAGATTCGTTGCTTTAAGCCATTCCTCTTTATTAAGATCTTCTATTGCATTCTTAAATGTTAATGGATCATCTACACTATCGGCAGATAACACATTGTCCCTCACTTATACTTAAATAGCGTTTAGGTTTTCTCACAACCCTCTCACTACGTCTAAGTGATAGTGTATCCTGATCAGGAACCATCTGACTCTCAGATGTTTATGGATCAATAACTTTTGTTGATGAAACATTAATCTCACCTGGCTCCAACTCATTCAATACAATTTTAGAACGAGGTTTATGGTCACTAACATAACTATCCTTAAGAAATGTTACATTCGTCGATACAAATGCTTTGTTCTCTTAGAGGAGTATAGAAGTGTTCACCTTTGGTCTCCTTGGAGTATCCTACAAACAAGCATACCACAGACTTGGAGTCTAGCTTTCCACTTTTGTTCTTCAGCATGTGTACTGGACACCCCTATATGTGAAAATATCATAAACTAGCTTTATGACCATTTCATAACTCTAGGGGAGTCTTAGGAACTGATATGGGTGGTACTACATTCAAAATGTATTCTACTGTTTGTAACGCATATCCCCAGTAGGAATTTGGTAATAATGAGAAACTAATCATAGATCTTACCAATTCTATCAGGGTTCTGTTTATCCTATTTGCTACACCATTTTGCTGAGGTGTACTGGGAGCTATAAGTTGGGAAACTAACTCATGCTTGACTTTGAAGTCTTTAAACTCTTGGTCAAGGCACTCACCTCCATGATCCGATCGTAGTAGCTTGATAGTCCTACCTAATTGATTCTCAACTTCAGCTCGAAATTCTTTAAACTTTTCAAATGTTTAGCTTTAACATTCATCGGTCAGTAGACATCTGTATGCATAAGCTCTAGCGGTTCTTTAGCTCTAAGCCCTTTTCCAGTAAAAGGTCTCTTAGTTATCTTACCTTTCAGACAAGATTCGTAGACAGGTAAGGTGCCAACCTTTAACTCACTTAAAGGTCCACTTTTTACTAGTCTGTCTATCTGGTCAATGTTAATATGACCAAGACTTAGATGCCTAAAGATACGTGTCATTATCTGGAGAAATTTTATGTCATTTAGTATTTGGTTTTTCAACCTTAAATATTTCGGTGTTGAGCAATGTAGTTTGTATTAACGGTCTTAACACATACAAACTGTTTTCATTAATTTCTGAACCAATATTCAGACCGTTCTTTCCAATAATAACAAACTTATTATTAAAAGAAACTGAATATTTTTGTTCTAACAACTTAGAAACGGAAATCAAATTCCGTGTAATTCCAGGAATATAAAATACATTAACCAACAATATATAATTATTACAAAAACGTAATCTAATTATGGCCACTACTCGTGCTGACACGAAACCCCCTGACCCCACACGTAATGAGAAGGCTCTCTCGTCTAGTTGTGTTCGAGAATCAATCCATTGTAAAAAAGAACAAACACGGTTAGTGGCCCCCGAATCAACTATCCAGAGTGAAGAATCATCTTCCACTAAACATGGCTTAAGAACAAGCAACTCATATTTACCTTTCCTGAACTTTCTTGTTTTGGGCTTTCTTAGGTTCGGACTTACCCTTCACCTTTCTTGCACACCTCTTTGTCATTTTATTATTAAAGAAGGAAGATGGTGCAGCAACATTTGCCTCACCGGTCTTACTCTTGTTGTCCTTAGTCAAGGACTCAAAGGTAGTGAGCTTATTAAGCAACTGTGTGAGATTGAAACTTAACTTGTTCATCTCGTAGTTGCTTTTAAACTGATCTAAACTCTTTAAAAGAGTCGTTAGTATAATGCTCACTTGACTGGGTTTGTCAATAGCCCCGCTATTGACTTCTATCGTGTTGAAGTAAGACATCATGCTCAAGACATGTTCCCGAATTGATATACCTTCCTCTATACGAGCGAGCATAGTGGAACGAACAGCTTCGTGTCACTTTTACTCAGAGAGCTGCCTGAACATAGCTTGCAATAACTCCATGATTTCGAATGCTGAAGTCATTGTTTCGTGTTATGTGACAATCACGTCTGTCATAGAAGCCAACAAATATGTTTGGGCCTTCTCATCAGATGAGACCCATCGCCGGTATGCCTCACCAACTATTTGAGAGACATTAGTTGTAGGAGCTAGAGAACATCCTCCGCAAGCACAAACTTGAGGTCTTTGGTGACCAATATTTCATTAATATTAAGTTTCCACTTAGTGTAGTTATTATCACTGGTTAATTTGTCATTTGCACGAATTTGTAGTATCGCATAAGACATAATTACTGAAATAAAAAAAATATTCATTTGGTCATTTTTTAAAAACAAGTGAGTGCTTTGGTATAAATTTAAACATGATGTATGAACATGTTTAACAAACTTGAAATATCCTAAAACTAGTTACTATACCATGATAATCCAACATACCGTAAAGAAGTGCCACCTTAGAGCCAGTCAAGTCGTTGCATGTTAGACCGAGACATTCTCAATCAAATGATATTCTAGAATAACTCTTATTTCATATCATTCAACCATCGTTTATTTAGTCAGGTTTTTAATTAACGAAACTTAATCAAAACCTTCGTGAGTGTAACCTTCCATTTCAGATCTCACGAGCTTAACTTGAGAATTGCCACCTTAAGGTCGGTCAATCATGAAATACCCTCAGCAATCCTATCCGTTAGGAAGTCAACCTTGGTATTGATCTTTGTGGAAACCCTCCTTTGGGAGGACAAAATCAAACCCATCACGGCCCCACTCGGATCTCATGATGTTGAACTACTGATGGAGACTGTGGGATATATATGTCATATATCCCTCTCCCACTCACTATTTTAAAACTAGGGTTTTCTATTATCCTTTAATGCACCAAGACTTTACAGGATCAAACGGCTAACTTTAGTCAAGTTATCTAGTGCATTAGCTAATTCATTATTAGAATCATATTCTAATTTACTAATAAAGTATTAATGATTTTTAACTATTAAAACTCTAATCTATTAGTCAATAATCTAAGCATTTGTAAACTATTTACTAATGTCAGATTATTTAGTGTTTATTAAGTTTTAACTATTAAAACTCTAACACTCTATTCGGATAATTTATTATTAGTTTATTAATCAAGTAATGCTATTATAATAAATGACCCTATTAATCTAACTTATTAAACACTTTATTAACAAGATTAATATTGATGAGAATTACCAAGTTTTCTAACTATTAGAAAACTAATCTCATTTTCATAGCCAATTATGTATTTACCTATTTTAATCATATTAAAAAAAAAGTACATAAAATATTAAACTATGATGTATGTATGACATATCAAATATATTTGTGTAGGCACATCTAATCTAAATGACATATGTATGCATGACAATGCTTTTATCATCGCATAATGTAAAGCATACATGAATGGACCGAGTACAGTGGGTTTAACCTAAAAAAATTCGAATCTAAAATTACAAAAATACCCAAAAGGAATTTCTTGGTCTTCTTATAATTTCTGAGTCTTCCAGACTCTTCAGGTCACTCTGATTCATCTCGTGAATCAAAAACAAGAAATTCGTATGGAACGCACTAGGCAACAATTGCCTTCAAAAACGTGCACGTGCAGTTGTGCAAGTCTTGTGTGCGTTGTTTACACAGCCACCATGCATGGATCACTTGCACATGCCAAAACAATCACATGTGATTTAATCATATATGTGCAACAATTGCACATGCAATTTTAACCATATCAATTGCTTTGTGCCTTGTCTGCCGCCTCTTCTTCGTCTAATTTCACCGGGTTATCAAAAATTACATTTTTTTTAATACAATATAATAACAGTAAAATTTTAAAAAAATATATATTATTCAACCAACCTTAAATCCACGATACTATATAATTAAAGATCAATCATGCTTTTGTAAATAAATAAATAATTTAATATACTTACAAAAACATCATACAATCAATTTAAACAGTGCCTACATAATCGTACATACAGGAGCATTGAAAACAATTTCTGTTCTAAAAAATCGATTATGATACCAATTGTAAAAACCTCGTTCACTGGTAACACAGCGGAAATTGGTTTTATTTTTTTTAAAACAGATCATAATTAATCTGGAACTAGTGAACTTGGGATTGTAATTATTTTTCGGAACTAATACTCACAATATGTAAACACAGGAACATGAAATCAATATATTCAAAAAAAAGATTTTAGAACCATACCAACGTTTGGAGGCTCCTTCACTTTACGATATGCTCCTGGTCTGTACCACTGATCTTCCTCGCTATAGCCCGAGACTAGTAACTGCGTGTGGATACGTCACAATCTCAGAACTTGAATTGAGGATTCAGAGAGAATGAAGAAGAAGAAACAATTTCATTTTATTCACTGTGCAACACCTGCACCGCACACACTTGCACTATACATTGCTTTGCGTTTATCAATATGTATTTCTCACACACATACCAGTTGCATCTTAAGCAATTTCACTTTAAAGAGTAAAAACCAACTTTTTGTCTTTTATGTGAAAAACAATAAATCTATCGATACAAGGTATGGTTTGTTGAAAATAGAAAACTCTTTTATATCTTTGCCAAATATAACTCTACCATATCTTTAGTGTGATCTCTGATTCTGTTTTTCAAAATAATATATATCACTTATATATTTTATTTAACTTTTGAAAAACTGATCATATCTTTATTTGATTTTTAAAATCTTTCAAATAAAAAATATATCATATCTTTTAATTAAAAAATAATTAAATATTTATATTGACTTTAAAAAATTTAAATTCAATTTCAAATATTTAATTTGACAAAATAAAATAATAATATTATCTTATTCTATTTAAAATCAAATATCAACTAACACCCTCCATTTAGAGATTAATAACATAATTAAATAGTCTTATTATTTAATTTATTTAATCATCATTGTTCACTAATTAAATAATCTCATTATTCATCTATTTTCTGAATAAATACGTGTCACTTTCGTAACACAATTAATTGGACAATCAAATTAATTAATCGTGCCCCTTGTCACCTAAATCAATCCGGCTAGCAAGGGGACCTAAAGGACCCACAGCATTTTGAGCTCCAACAATCCTCGGAATCATTAATTAAACTCTTTAATAAATAATCCTTGATTATTAACTCCCGTGTTAATCCATTAAAAACTTAAAGTTGTAGTCTCTCAACTGCAGACGCTTTTACTCAGATCGATACAACTCAGGTGTCCATCGATTTATCTATTACACATGGAGTGATTGAAAATACAAACACGGTTAAATGCTCAATACTAACCTAGAGGGGTGGGGGTGAATAGGTTAGACACCTTTTTCGACACCCTTAGAAACAAAGAAAAGTTTGTCCCTCTAGATTGCTTGTATCACAATATATATATCAATTAAAGATACTTAATCAATATATAAAACAAGCAAAGTGTGATACAAACAAGTAATTGTAACACATACACAATCTATATTATAGAAAGGAAGTCAACTTACATAAACAGTTCAATCCATAGTATTCAAATAACAAATACAAATATAAGAGAGATAGGGATAGAGAAAGTTGACACAAGATATAACGTGGTAAATCTCCGAAGAGGAAATATCCACGGGTTAGCAACCTCCGGCAAACAAAATCAACTAGTAGAGAAGACAAGTACAATCTCTCAAGTGACCCTTTCACCTAGAAACTACCCTTCTATCCTACTCATGAAGATGTCGCCCTCATGCTCAACAATCCGAGGCCTCACACCTCTTGTCAAGACTTGCTCGCTCACCTTACCGGATCATCACGACCCAAGGCAAGACTTCTTGCTCAACTATCCGAGTCCTCCCGACTCTAGTCAAGACTTCCTCGCTCACCCTTTCCGGATCCTCACGACCCTAGGCAAGACTTCTTGATCGACTATCCGAGTCCTCTTGACTCTAGCCAAGACTTCCTTGCTTGACAATCCAAGGTCTCACACCTCTTGCCAAGACTTACTTGTTCAACAACATAGGTCTCACACCTATTGTCAAGACTTCCTTCTCACAAGGCATCTAGGTGATCATGAATGCAAAACGCAAACAAGCACGCAACATAGAATGCTATGATCAACACATCCTATGGAAAATACTAGACTTAAGCATGAACGCACAAATCAAATGTAGTCTAGTCAATCATGCATGTTTAAATCATCTAGATCATGTAAGATATGTTCAACATTAATTACAATCTAGATACATGCATAGATTTAAAACTTGAATCGCAAGATATGTTCATTTAATCACAAAATCAAGTTTAAATCACATAAACCAAAAACATTCTAAAATCATATGACAAAGTCATTTAGATTTAAGCTAAAGTTCTAGAGCATATTCATATACATAGATTCAACAAAACACATGAATAGCTCAAAAGAACATAAGCACATGTATCAATGTGAGAATTCGGCCAAGAGAACCTAATACATGTGAGGAACTATTTTTCACAAAATCAATCAATCAAAGATCATCAAATAGTCCTAGAATCAAAGCTAGCATAATACAATCCCAAACATGTGAAAACATAGGCAAAATCAAAACCTGACTCAAAATGTAAGATTTCAATTGAAACTTAGCCTAGCTTTAAAAAAGTTCAAAACTCAAATTAAAACACTCACAATGCACATATATATGTTGAAGAAGAAAACCCAAGGCAATTGACCAAGTTTTAAAAGAAAACTTTGAGAGAAAATCAATACCTTAGTTTATTTTGGTGCAGTCCCATTTTTGTGTGTTTAGACACCAAAAACAGCAATACAACTCACTCCAACCTTCAGAGGAAAGATGGAGGATGAATAGACAAACACTCTCAACTTTGAATCACTCAAATCGGAGTTTAAATAAAGAAGTTATGGTGTTTGGAAGGTGAGAAAATGTAGAGAGAAAATTTTTGCACACAAGTTTAAATTTCTTCTTAGAATGAAATATGAGAGGGAAGGAGAATATAAAGGAGAGGGAAAGAATGAAGCAAAAGAACGAAATTGCCCCTCTTTGTTATTTCTTCCCCGAGATGGCCCATGGCATCTCGAGGCAGAAAGGTGTTGCAGCCGAGATGGCCACGCGCCATCTCGGGCTTGCACCAATGCATGGCATTTGGCCATGGTGTAACTCCCTTGCACTCCTCACGCGTTCTTCGACCGTTATCTGGCCTCCAAACTTGGAATTCAAATTTGTTCACAGATTACGAACCGTAACTCTCTCATGGATATAGACATATAAGATAATCAACCCAGAAAATAATAATTCGACTCAATATACGAAGACGAAGACAATGTATGCAACATGAGTTGAAAGTGTAGTATCTTTTGACTTAGAACTTGAAATCGATAGTATGAAGACCGGAACTCAATCAAGAATGATTTAAGACTAAAATCAAGTTCAATATCCATGTTATACAAACATATATAAAAACAAACACAATTCACTCTAGAATGCAAGCTACATAGAGATAGTCTTCAATCATGCATTTTCCAAAACCTGTTATTTCCATACCAATGCATGAGCATTCATCTTCAAGTGTAAGAGTGTGTTATACATGTTGCACAACGATGCAGAGACACATATGAATAAATTGTATGTATGTGCCTATAATGGTGCACAACGATACAGGGACACAAATGTATGAATTGTGTTTGTGTGCCTAAGCCTTATAAGAGAAAGATAAGGTCTTAGTATACCTTTGTAGAACCATATTGCATCCTTTCTCTTTGAAGACTTTGAACTTGCTTTGACTTGCTGTTCATTCTTCTTTGAAGCTTGAATCATCATGAATCTGAACAACTAAATCATTACAAGTAAACATCATTTTGATATGAAATTAATGCCAACACAATCTAAACCTAACAATCTCCCCCTTTGGCAAATTCCATGTCAAAACACCTATACATTTACTACAAATATGAAAAATGAAGATAGGTCACAAAATCACTCCCTCACATTACAATACGTAAGATTCCTATTACTAATCTTCACCAACTCTTGAACTTCATCTTGATCTTCTCTTAAAGCAACCTACAATTCATCTCAAAGCACAAAGCATATACAAGAGAACAACAACAAAAGGAAACATATAATATGGATAAGAATATACAATTAAGTCCACAAATACATGTATCTCCCCCTCAATACATGCCAAAACACAAGAATTCTTAACCAAACCTTAAGACTAATTATTACATGCCATTGAAAGTTCAAAAGTTCACAAAAACAACATACAAAGAAACTAAGTAACTAGCATTTCTTTCTCCCCCTTTTTGACATGAAATGATGCCAAAAGGAAAGAAATATACCACAAGACTCAAATACTAGCTACTTGGTTCACCAAAGAAAGTAGTGTGAGTAGTTGATCTAAGATAATGTTTGAGAGGTGGTCTTGAACTTAAAGAAATACACTCCTCCAACTCTTTTATTCTACTTGTACAACTATAGCACTAAGCTCATCAACCTTCTTCTTCAATTGTAAAGCCCAATCCGGAAGAATGTTTGTGTTAATCACACGGCAATCAACTTGAGAACTACTAAATAGTCCAAGAGTATCACATGTCTTACCCTTATCCTTATATGACATGTATGATACACGTTTATCACTACACTTTTCCAAGGGTTGTACCAACACATCATCTTCTCTACTCTTAACACCACGAGCAAAACACAAAGAAATTATAAACCCCTGTAATGCAAGCTTTTTATCACCTCGAGTAAAGAAAGTTGCACTATCAATATAAAGCATAAGTAGATCCCCAAGGTTTATAGGTTGATTAGTCACCAAGGCATACACTATTTTGATCTTGTTTTTATTCAACTCGGTTGAATTCAAAGATCTAATAATGTTAGAGCAAATGAGTAGATGCCAAAATGCAGTAGCCTTAGTTAACTCATATAGACTAATATATGCTCTACCTTTCCACTCAAAAGAAGCATTGTCACAAAGAGTTCTACCCATGGTATTAAGATTCTCAATGACATCTATATCTAGAAAACTCGAATCTATATCATTAGATAGCCCAAGAAACTTGTTAATATTTTCCGGGTTAACTCTAAACACAACACCCTTAATCTCCATCAAAGCATCCAATAAGGTGGCACTTTCTCTATATTCAAGATAAAACTCTCTAACAAGAGTATCATTTACAATTCTTAACATGCTCACCCAAGATTCCCAATTTCTATCCTTTAAGCAATTAAGAACATAAGAAACTTTACACTTACCAAAGTCAATGCCTCTCTCTTGAAATATCTTCTTTGTTCCAAAGATCCCTAAATCTTTTGTCCTTGAAGCTTTGGATCCTTTTGAGGTAGACTTGACTTTCACAATGGGATTCGATTGATTTCCACTTCCGGTAACCTTAGTTCTTCCCATTTGTTCTTGCGTTATAAAATGCTATATACATACCACAAAAGTGAGTGAAAGACAAAAATGCATATTAGTCACAAATATATAAAAATAAAGACATATGACTTAAGAATGAATCATCATGCAAGACAAAGATAGTGAGTAATATCTTACAAGTGTCATTAAGTCAAAATATGCCAACATTTAACAAAATGAAGCATGTGAACATATCATAAAAGAGAACAATGTCTAGCATACAATGCTCACCCTTGATAAATGCTATAACTAAAATCAATGATAGCATAAAGTTCACAAAAATGTTCACACAATCACACATTCAAACAATTTGAAGAAATATCAATAAAATAAGCTTCATATGCTAAGAGAGATACACAAAGATTTTTCAAGTTCTCTCATAATTCTTCAACAATTGTTAAAATATTAGCATACTCAAAAACAAAGTGTGTGTGTGAGAGATATGCTTCAAATATATATCAAGAAGTAGTTTGATAATCAACATGCAAACAATTTCCAATAACTATTCATCTTAAGCTTTTTCCATAAAAAGTCAAACCGATTATCATCCGGAATTTTTGCTTTTAAGAGAATAGATTTCAACATATAAGCGTGTGTGTGCATGTGGCTCGTCATCCCATTTCTATTTTTCAACCTGAGCTCATTTGATTTTCAACTATACTCCTTTTTAAGCCTTCCTCCTTTTCTTTTTAGGCTTTGAATCAAAGATTTTTTTTTTATGATTTCATTTCAACACTTCTTTGATTTTTCAATTTTTTTTTAAAACATAAACAAAATTCACTCCATGACGGCTTTCACTCATCACAATGGTGTAGCTCTTTCCAACATTGGGTAGCTTTCACAACCAATGTGTGTAGCCCTTTTCATGAAGGAGCTTGTTGAGTTCTATGTATTTGCCAAAGCAAAATGGATACTAACCATAGGTCATTTTAAATGTACTTAAGCACAAAATCTTCAAGGTGTATCCAAAGTTTACATATTAGTAAACTCAACCTACTAGCATAACATATAAGAGAAGCAAAGTGCAATTTTTAGAAAACCGAGGTTTTATGGCTCATAAACACATGATCTAAAAGCAATAAGTAGAGACTTATTCAAGATCATTACTTCTCTAATGAGTGCTTTCAAAGAATATGAAGTTCATATTTATAAAAATAATGCCACTCAATATACTATACACAAACAATCATCAAAGTTAAGATCAATGTGAACAATATCACTATTAGATCCTAAAATAGCAAATATCAATGAGAACCAGATGTATGCTATACAAAATTCTCTAATATGACATGATATGAGATGTATATCAAAAATTGAGTCAAAAGATGAATATCTAAGAGAACATGCATTAGAGTATAGAGATACCTTTTTGCAGATTATATTCACCAAATATCATACTTCCGCCATTTTTATGAGCACTCTTGTCTTGAATGTCCTCATGACACCAAGTTGACGATGTTTCACAACAAGAGTATAAAAAGCATAATATCTCAACTCAATCAATACATATATTCAAAGAACTTTTCTAAATTTAATCAACAAATTTTGACCATCATGACAAACATGATGTGAGATAACCAAGTTCATATCAATACATGGAGTAATCAAAGCTAGCAAGCAAGAATTCTCAACATAATCGATATATTGCCTCAAAGCTATCTCATATATGCTTCTTATATTAGTGATAAGAGCACGTTCTTAGGTGTACCTACTCAAACATTTCCAATATCATCCTTGACAACAATGTTAAATCTAGAGTAAAGTCCTTCAATGACTTGATTAACAAGAATATCATTAATACACTCTTTCTTAACATTTTCAACACAAGCTTTGTCAAGTTGAACAAGATTAGTATTCTTTCTACCTCAAAACTTCTTTTCATGCTTAGCAAAATTATCATTTTTTTTAACTTTCAAATCCTTAGCATGTTCAAGTTCAAGTTTAATCTCCTTATCTCTAGATTCATTCCCTAATTTTCATTTTTCAATATATTTATAACACCTAGGCTTAATGTGACCTATTGTGTTGCAATAGTGGCAAACTGGAATAAAAGATGAGATTATACCTTTTGGAGTTGAACTAGCTTCACTAGGAGTTTGCAAAGATACCTTGTTCGCCAACTTCTTCTTGGATTTTGATCTTCTCTTCTTGTGTGGTTTCTTATCAATCACGACTTCATCAAATTGAGTAGGAAGTGGTGCTTCCAAGAGCTCCTCTTTAAGTACCAAGTCGTCTTCACCACTATGAGAGTTAACATGATTCCTAACACTAGACACACTTACCGAATCATTCACTAAGTCCTTGATGGCCTCCTTAGCCGTGTCTATCTCTTCCATCAATTCTTGTTCTCTCTTCTTCAAATAAGATATCACATTATCCTTCTCAAGGTTTATCTTTTCAAGTTCTCTAAACTTCTTCATAATATCACCTCTCTTACAAAGAAGTCTACGAGTGACAACCACAAACTCATCTAGTTGTTTCTTGATCAAATCATCCTTCTCAACTACCTCTCTTAGAGCATTATCTCTAGCTTCTTTAAGCTTTTCTATCTTTTCCAACAACTCAAGATTAGTAGGAATGGAACTAGAGCTTCCATGATGATTTGTATCAAAGTTCTTGTTCAAAGATATTGTACCATCAACATCTAGTGGAGAATGAAAAGCTGTTAGAGCTACAAAGTTGCCCACAAACTCTTTGTCACTTGAAGACTCACTACTAGAGCTCTCATTGTCACTAGAGTTATCATCACTCCAAGTATCCACCAACACTTTTCCTTTCTTGTCTTTCTTAGATGGCTTCTTAGTGCACTCACAACAAAGTGACCGAAACCATGACAATTATAGCATTGAACATCTTTCTTGTTCATGGCTTGACTATTCTTCTCATTCCTTAGAGATGATGTTCTCTTAACTCCATTTTCCTTAGAAGATTTGCCTTTAGGCTTGGCATTCTTCTTTAGAAACTTCTTGAACCTTATAACAAAAAGAGCCATCTCTTCATTTTCATCATCACTCTCCTCCTCTATAGCATTGAGAGCGATTCCCTTACTCTTAATCTTTGGCTTCAAGCACATCTCATAAGTTTGGATAGACACAAGCAACTCATCAATGTTCATACTATCCATATCCTTGCTTTCCTCAATGGTCGTCACCTTTGATTTGAATATCTTAGGAAGAGACCTAAGGATTTTCCAATTTAAACGCTCTTTTGAGATAGGTACTCCAAGTGCTTGACATTGGTTAGCAATGTTAAAAAGCTGGAATTGGAAGTCTTCCAATTTTTCTTCTTCACCCATACTTAATCCTTCAAATTGTGATGCCAACATTTGAAGCCTTGATTTCTTCACCGCTAAGGTTCCTTCATTAGTAACTTGGAGAGTATCCCAAGCTTCCTTTGTGGATTCAAGATTTTGAATGTAGGAGAATTGATGCCCATCAACTCCTCTAAAGATGGCATTCATAGCACGATGGTGCCATTTAGCAACCTCAAACTCATTTGTTGCCCATTCACTCATTGGATTGAGTATCATGGTTCCATCCTCTTGAACCTTGGTAGGAGGACTATAACCTTCTTCCACTACCATCCAAGCACATTCATCAATAAAGTGGATGTATGATTTCATCCTCAACTTCCAATACCCATAGTTAGTGCGTCGAAGTAATGGTGGCCTAGTATTTGAGGCTCCTTCCGCTATTACATCATCTTGTAAACCCATGACTTCAAAAGCTTTTGCAAAAACCGTGAATGAATCACCTGGAATCTCACTAAGTCCAATCTAGTGTCCTGCTCTGATACCAATTGAAAATACAAACACGGTTAAATGCTCAAGACTAACCTAGAGGAGGGTGAATAGGTTAGACACCTTTTTCGACTCCCATAGAAACAAACAAAAGTTAGTCCCTCTAGATTTCTTATATCACAATATATATATCAATTAAAGACACTTAATCAATATATAAAACAAGCAAAGTGTGATACAAACAAGTAATTGTAACACATACAAAATCTATATTATAGAAAGGAAGTCAACTTACATAAATAGTTCTATC
The DNA here is from genome assembly GCA_032871835.1 of Dipteronia dyeriana. Lineage (NCBI taxonomy): Eukaryota > Viridiplantae > Streptophyta > Magnoliopsida > Sapindales > Sapindaceae > Dipteronia > Dipteronia dyeriana. Next base: position 107,162,834 of record CM065300.1, on the reverse strand, counting down.
CATAGTATTCAAATAACAAATACAAATGTAAGAGAGATAGGGATAGAGAAAAGTTGACACAAGATATAACATGGTAAACCTCCGAAGAGGAAACATCCACGGGTTAGCAACCACCGGCAAACAAAATCCACTAGTAGATAAGACAAGTACAATCTCTCAAGTGACCCCTTCACCTAGAAACTACCCTCATATCCTACTCATGAAGATGTCGCCCTCATGCTTAACGATCTGAGGTCTCACACCTCTTGTCAAGACTTCCCCGCTCACCTTACCGGATCCTCAAGACCCAGGCAAGACTTCTTGCTCAACTATCCGAGTCCTCCCGACTCTAGTTAAGACTTCCTCGCTCACCCTTTCCAGATCCTCACGACCCTAGGCAAGACTTCTTGCTCGACTATCCGAGTCCTGCTGACTCTAGCCAAGACTTCCTTCCTTGACAATCCAAGGTCTCACACCTCTTGCCAAGACTTACTTGCTCAACAACATAGGTCTCACACCTATTGTCAAGACTTCCTTCTCACAAGGCATCTAGGTGATCATGAATGCAAAACGCAAACAATCACGCAACATAGAACGCCATGATCAAGACATCCTATGGAAAATACTAGACATGAGCATGAATGCACAAATCAAATGTAGTCTAGTCAATCATGCATGTTTAAATCATCTAGATCATGTAAGATATGTTCAACATTAATTACAACCTAGATACATGCATAGATCTAAAACTTGAATCACAAGATATGTTCATTTAATCACAAAATCAAGTTTAAATCACATAAACCAAAAACATTCTAAAATCATATGACAAAGTCATTTAGATTTAAGCTAAAGTTCTAGAGCATATTCATATACATAGATTCCACAGTACCATAAAAATTTACGATCAACCATGTTTAAATTAAAAAATTTAATTATAAACATTCATACAATCATAAAGATGGTGCCTACATATTCATACATACAGGAGCATCGAAAACAATTTCCTGTTTCAAAAAATAAACCAGCCTCTGATACCAATTGTTGGAATCCCGTTCACCAGTTACACAGCGGGACTAGGTTTTAAAATTTTATACAAATCATAATCTGTATTTGGGACCAGTAAACTTGGGATCGTAATTATTTTTCGAAACTAATACATACAATATGTAAACACAGGAAATTGAAATCGATATAAAGAGAAGAAAAACATACCAACATTTGGAGGCTCCTACACTTTATAATATGCTCATGTCTGAATCACTCGATCTTCCTCGCTATCTCCCGAAATTGGTAACTGTGTGTGGGCGCATCACGGTCTCAGGAACTTGAATGGAGGATGTAGAGAAATACTTGAAGAAACTCTTTCTTCTCAATTTGGTGTATTGATTTTATGCACACATGAATAGCATCTCATGCAAAAAATACATATTGTTTTTATTTTATTTTAATTTTTCGTGTATCAGGTATACCACAAAAAACCAAAACAACTTATTCTTAAAAAAAAAAAACATGCCTGCATCACCTTTTGTTTTCAATAGAAAAAATATATATATATTTATATATATATATATCTTTAACTTTTGTTGCGTTTGATTTTTTTTTGGATAAAAGTCAACGTTTTTTTTCTTTTATATATATATATATATATATCCTTGTTTGTATCATATACAAACACTTATATATGTGCACACACCAATTTGCATCCTATACAATCTCTTGTGTTATAATTGATATATACATTTTAATTATCTTTTTCAAATATATCTAATATATTAAAAGTGATAATAAGTATTTTAAATTTAAACTTAAATTCAAATACTTAGATAAATGATTTAGTAAAAATAAAATAATCCTATTATTTTATCTTCACCTAAATCTATATATCAAATAACACCCTCCAATTAATAGTTAATTAATAATTCATAATTATCAATATAATTAAATAATCTAATTATTTAATTAATTTAACTATAAACATTCATTAATTAAATAATCTCAGTATTCAATTAATTCATGAATAAACACGTGTCACTTTTGTAACACAATTAATTGGACAATCCATTTAATTAACCGTGGCTCTTGTTACCTAAATCAATCGGGCTAGCAAGGGGACCTAATGGACTCACAGTATTTTGAGCTCTAATAATCCTCGGAATCATTAATTAAACTCTTTAATTAATATTCATTGATTATCAACTTCGGTGTTATTCGATTAAAAACCCGAAGCTGTACTCTCTCAACTATAGACGTTTTTACATAGACCGATACAACTCGGTGTCCATCGATATAGCAATTACACATGGTGTGATCCTCCACAATAGTTCATAATTAGAGCTGGGTCATAATGTACGTTATACCCCTCTAATTACATATATCCTTTTAAGTACCATTGATTCTCTAATGGACAATAAATCCTATTTCCTTACGGAATTAGGAGAGAGCTCATATTGTCCAAGCCCCGAATCAATCCTTAAGGGAACTACCGTTTACCTCTCACAAAGGAGTGGATTCCACTACTATGTACAAACCTTCCCAGCCACAAGCCAAACCACAATCCCAAAATACGGAGTATATTGATCAAGAAATGCATCTGACCTCACCCATGGTATATCAACGACCACGATTTAACCTGAAGAAGTCAATAAGACACTCAAGATTAAGATCACCCATATATAGCCATCATTAGTTGATATATATGAATACCATCAGTAAACGGATCTTGGTGAGAGATTCATATAGATCATGGCCTAGTCCTATATGATCACATAATACAAGGTGCCTCCATTCTCATATCTCCATATGAATTATTCAGGATAGAACCACCGTACACTAAGGAATGGACCACAACCATAGATTAACCACAAATAAAGTACCCAGCTTTATTTGCTATTTATAGACTCTTTGGATTACACGTCTCTTACTGTATCCATCTGTATATGACACTCATATACACAGTTCGAGATTACATTCGGCAATCTTGGATAATAAATATATGCACAAGTTATAAAATAAACAACACAACAAGAATGAATTGAACTTTTCCTTTTATTTATTTCATAAATCCATTCACAAATTACATCTTTAGGGCATAAACCCCAATAAGTACTTCATCACTTTCACGGATGATCACTTAAGATTTGGCTATGTGTATCTCATGAGACATAAGTCGGATGCTTTTGACATGTTCAAAGCATTTAAAGCTGAAGTAGAAAATCATCTTGAGAAACACATAAAAATCTTGGGGTCTGATCGTGGTGGAGAGTATCTATCTAGTGAGTTTCAGCAGTATCTTATTGATAATGGGAAAATTTCTCAATTTTCTATTCCAGGTACACCTCAACCAAATGGAGTGGCAAAAAAGAGAAATATAACTTTTTTGGACACGGTTAGGTCTATGTTGAGTTATTCAACACTCCCTAATTCTTTTTGGGGATATTTTTTACAAACCTTAATAGAAATTCTAAACGATATACCATCTAAGTCGGTTCCAAAAATACCGTATGAGTTGTGGACCAGACGAAAGCCTAGTTTGCAACACTTAAGGATATTTGGATGTCCTGCGCATGTGTCACGAGGAAAGACAGAAAAGATGGAGTCCCATTTAGAAACCATGCATATTTGTAGGGTATACAAAAGGAACAAAAGGATATTATTTCTATAGTCCTTTTGATCTTAAAGTATTTGTTTTGACAAATGCTAAATTTCTAGAAGAGGACTATATGAATAATTGTGTGCCTAAAAGTAGAATTGACTTACATGAGATTTCAGGAGATACAATTCCATAAGAGGTTTCACATTAATAAAGTGATTTCTAGTTTAACAAATCTTATAGCATTTATAGTTTAATTATTATAATTGTCAAAAGTAAATAATCATAAGGTCAAAAGACTATGAGAAAAAAAAAGTGTTCATACATCTGGATATGTATGAGGTAGACACAATTCTTTAGTTAGTCTTGAATAATATTCACAACTTAAGATAAAGGTTCGGCGCATTTATCTTGTTAAAGTTGTAAATTCTTTTGCTAGCATTTGAGTGGGATCAAATATGTTATGGTGAGTCTAAAATCATCAAAGTGTGGTGTATTTGGGCAAACGAATCTAGTGCACTGGGTGACAGGTTTGGATTTTACAAAACCCACCCGAACCCCACCCGCTGCCATCCCTATTGTCTAGGGTATGAATGAGTAACATCAACTTATTCTATCTTTATTTAAGAGTTCAATTTTATTTCTTTAGTGAAATGAAGTAAAATTAATAGATCGGACCTAAGTAAATCATTTGTTGATTGTGATTGGGTTGTGTCTATTCGAGCTTAAATTTAGATAGCCCGCCAAGATCCCCAATCCACACGAACTTGCATGGATCACTTGATATATTATACCGGACCAATTTATCTAGAATTGTATTGAGGCATGTGGACTTTTTCTTTATGTAAAAATGGGTCAAATTCATGTGAGGAATTTTTATTAAGGTCAAATGGATTTAATAAAATAAGAAAATAATATATTAGCCCATATATATGTGTTGGACGGCAAGGCTATATAGAATAGCTTAATTATATTATTTTTATTTTATTACTTAATTAATTGGAAATTAATTAATTTGATGATTAATTAATTATTTAATTAAAAGTCAAAATCTTTTTCTTGTAGGAGATGGTCTCTTAATATTATACTATTGTTGGTAGTATAATTAATATTAAAGACTATATCTGATAAGTAGATAAATAAATGAATTATTTATTTAATCAAATTAGGAAGTCTTTAATATGGTTACAAATACACTATTCAGTTGGATTAGGAGTCTTGGTGTAGGATTGAATTCCTTTTAGAAAAGGATCTTAACCACCAAGTAAATCCACCTAAAGAAAGGATTCTTAACAACCAAGTAAATCCTTCTTGGGCGAGGATTTATGATCATATATATATATATATATATATATATATATATCTTAGTAAAATTTGGCCAGCTATGTATAGATATATAAGAAATTTCGGCCAGCCATGGGGTGGGACCAAGAGAGATTTTAGATAGTCTAGGTAATTCTACTTGGAGAGAATTCGCCCACCATAAGAATTTTGAAAGGAAATTTTGTTTTTGATCTAGACAAAATTCGATCAACTCTAAGAAATAGTGTGAGATTTGGGAAAGAAGAAAAGGAAGAAAGAACGTTTTGTTTTCGATAGTACACTAGTAGCCTTTACATTAAAAGGTTTTGTTTACAACATCGAATCAAGGTTCACGCGAGTTTCAATCAAATTGATTGATAATTCACAAGTGACTTAACATTTTTTGTTTTCATCTTGGAGGATAATTGTAACTAACAAAGAGAAAGATTTTGTTTGTTTCCATCCTCAGGTATACAAATTAAAGAAAGGAAGCCCACACTCAAAGGTGATTCACGTTCATGATTGGATTGGAAGATCTTGCGGAATTAATTCGGTGTTTATTCAATCATTGCGAGAAAAAGGCACGACACTTTTTATATACATCAAGTAATCTAGGGTTAAGGTTCTTATTATTGAAAAAGGGAAAATTTTTATTTATACCCAAACCCTAGTTTTATAAATTTTTCACGCTTCTGTTGTGCAGTTTTTTCCCTACAAAACTATCCTTTGGGCAGACCTTATTCAGATTCATGAAGTCCACGCACATTCCCCACTGGCCATTTTTCTTCTGGGCCAAAACCACATTTGCTACCCACTAAGGGTAGCTGATTTCTCTAATCGATCCTACAGCAAGTAACTTCTCCACTTCCTATTTAATTGCCCCGACTTGTTTTGAGGTTGAAAGACCTTCTATTTTGCATTACTGGTTTCGCATTTGGATCCACTGCCAAATGATGTGATATTACTCTGGCATCTATCCCCACCATGTCTTCATGACTCCAATCGAACACATTTGTATTCTTCCTTTAAGACCACTTTCTCTATTGGTTCACTTTTGGATCAAACTCGAACAACAGTGATTCTTCTTGCATGATCTGATCTGGTTGTATTATGGTGCATACTTGTTCACTATTGTCTCTGTCTTTGTAAACCGAGAGATTACCTCTTCTAGCCATCTCATGGGACCCCTTGATTATTCCAACCCCCTATTCAGTTGGGAACTTGATCATTAGAGCGTAGGTAGCTGTCACTGCCTTGGTTTTGTTCAGGAATGGTCGACCCAATAGTGCATTAAAAGGACAGTTGTCCAGGTCTACCACCATAAAGTCGAGTAACACTGTTTTCTGACAAGGGGCTACTCCGATCTTTACTGGCAACTTCATTGTCCCGAGAGACCTGACCTCGACTCCCTTGAATCCTCTGAGTGGGGTATGGAAAGGTTACAAGTCCATTCGATCCAACTTGAACTGATCATAAACAGCCACATTGAGGATGTCTACCGAGCTACCATTGTCTACTTAAATTCTCTTGACTTCTCTATGGCTAATTCAGGCACTTATTATGAAAGCGTCATTTGGTCAGATGTCAACCCCTTGTGAATCGACTTCGGTGAATATTATCGGGATCTCATCCTTCTTTTATTCTTTTTGGATCATGCTCAATGGAGTTGACACCAAAATTTTGACTTGCTTCCACCGTTTCTCTGATTTCCTGTGTCCGCTCTCGGTTACTTCTCCCAGTTGTTGGTTCTCCAAAAATAATTTGTATCACTTCATTCACCTAGGGACTGGCCTTTTTGTTCCGACCAGAATTATAATTTCCCACATCAGTTTCTTTCTTAATTTTTGACTTCTCGTCTTTCTTCAGGATTATATCTTCCTTCAGGATTATATCTTCCAGATGTCCTTCATGAATAAGGGTCTCTATATAGTCTCTGAGCTGGTAACATTATGAGGTCTCGTGACCGATTTCCTTATACAATCTGCAATATTTCATCGTGTCTCGCGACCAAATTAGGATTACTGATGTGGCTCATTCACCATATTCTTTTCTTTTAGTATTGCCAGGATTTCTTTCTGTTTTTTTCCAGAGTGGAGTGTAATTCGTGTATTTTCCTCGGAACTTTTTTTGGTTTGGTCAATATTACTCCCAATTCCCTTGTCCTTGCTTCTTTCTTTGCTATTTCCTTTTTGGTTTCCCTTTATGGTTTTGTGATTCTGAATCTGCATCCTTTTGTTATGGTCTCCCCTTATGCATGTAACTACCTCTTTTTGCCAACTCTTCCTCTTCCGCTAGAGCATATCCTCCTGCCATATCTATCATTTATGCATATCTGGTTAGACGAGCCCTTCTTAGGTCAAAAGACAACCGTCCATTCTACAAGTTGTTTATGAATGCAGCAATTATTGCTTCGTCATTCGCACTGCCGATTTCGGAGACCGACTAGCCGAACCTTCCTAGATACTTCTTCAACCACTCATCTTTCCCTTGTTTCAGCTAAGAAAGGTAAGCCACCGACTTTTTTCTATGCACATTTCCTAGAAACTGTCTCAAGAAGCTTTTGCTCAACTCACTGAAACTCTCAATACTTACCGGGGGCAATCTCCCGAACCATCTTGAACCCCCGTATCTCTAAGAGTTTTTAGGAAATTAAAGAGCAACAACGTATCGCTATGTAAATACTGAGCCATGGAGCTTTTATATCTTCTGACATTCTCTTTAGGATCTGTATCATTTTTAAACTGTTCTACGTGTAGCATCCTGAATCATTCCGGGAATGGTGTTCGCAGGATATTTCTAGTAAAAGGACTGTCATAATCATTATCAAACAACTCATTATATCCGTACTGCCTAATCAACACGTCTATTTGACGATTTTTGTTCTTGACTTCTAGTGTCAAGCTCCGAATCATGACATCTCTGTCCCCCACCGGTTCTCCGTGATGGTTAAGTTGTCGGGTGATTGTCACGCATGTTGCCAGCTCCTCTTCATTATATCCCCAAGTCTCATGGGCTAATCCTTGTTGGCGTATGGTTCCATGACGCTCTTTGTAATGGTGTCGATCGCTATCCTCTGATGACGATGATCGATCTCTGCGCCAGTCATATTTATAGTGCCTATTATTGCCCGCCTGACCGTGGCCTTGCTTTTGGCATAGTCATTCTTTTACGGGTGTTTCACGACCCTTGTCCTGGTTGCTTGTCGTATCCCTAGCTTGATTGATTGGATCTGAGTTCCTGACAGCAAGTGGTGCATCTGGTTCTGGCCCAACTACAATAGATCGGAGCCTTAGAGGTGGAGGGTTTTACGGATGTGCCTCTTCCGCAGCCAAAAGATCTATTCCTTCTCTTTCCTCATATGTTAGTAGTTGTTACAGTGTATCATGAAAGCGACGTGCTATATCCTCACTGGTGGGAGGGACTTGCTGGATACCAGCCAGAGAAATCAGTGTAATCTCGATGGTTGTTGTGGGATCCTGAGTGACCCCTGCCTGTATGCGTATTATCTGGAGATTTCTGGATGTCCTTGGAAATGTCTCTGCTTCCACTTTGAGCCATTGCTTAAACAGGTTCCCCCTTCTTTTAGGGCCAATTTTTTACGTTAATTTCTCGATGGATGGGAAAGTCAACAACGATGGGTTTGGTTATGACATATCGAAAGAGAAAGAGAAAAAGAATGTAATGAAAGCAATAATAACACGAGTTTACGTATCGGAGAAACATCCACGGGTGGTTGAATGCGTAACCAAGCCAGAATCCACTATTTAAATAGAGAATTACACCACTTGATCTCTCTTGCCTCTCTGTTGTAGTAATTTCTTTTGTCTCACTCCTTTTGTCGTGTCTCTCTCTTTTTTAGTAAGATTATGGGTCTATTTATACATGTATAGAACCCTAATCCTCGTTGTACAAGTAAGGAAAAGAATTTGTATTTAAATATGACTGGTTGTTTGTTAGAGTCGTATTTATCTTCTTTCCTATTTCGGAGATCTTTTGAGTTAAATCTGAATCTTCGTGAGACTCTAATTATACAATCTGATTTAGGATTTTATTTTCCTAATCGACATGCAATCTTTTAGAATAACAGAGTCCTTACCTGATTTGGACTTGATTCTTGTTTGGTTCATTGTCCTTCTAAAAACTCTCTAAACTTTTTTCGCCTTTTGATACAGATGTGTATTGGAGTATGACATTGACTTCTTCTCGGGCTTATTCAGTTGCTTGGATCACGTATTTGAACTTATTTACTCGGGCTTTTATATTGTCACGAGTGGTGCTGAACGTGCCAAGTACCTGTACTCGAACTTACTCGGGTTCTTATTCCTTGATGTCCATGTATATTCGATAAAATTTACATATAACACTACAATTTATGACATATTTTCCTTTTAGCTAATTAGGTCATTTTGATTGCATTTGATGATTTCATTTAGTGACCTTGCCATGATTATTGACAACATGTGTTGAAATGGCTTTGTTTGATAACTAGATTTCAAGATTGCATATCTATCACTAGTTAAATCTTTATGAGCATTCATTTAGACTTTGATATCTAGGAATTGTACTAAGTGACCTTCTTAAATTCCTAGATAAGCATTTAGTGTTTTGCATAAAATTATTTGCATTTAAAATATTCCACATATTCGCATAGGTTGTAGTGCACAAGCAATTCAAGTCTTGCAACCAAGGGTGGGTTGGCTAGCAATTGGTCAGGTGCCACTGTAAAAGGCCCAAGGGTGTAGAGTAGGAGATGTTCTCGTCAAGAATAGTGTATCAAGGGATATCACTAGGGATTGAACCAAGAGTAGCGAATGGTAGTGTACATAGCCTGAGGTTGTCGAGAGTGAGAGTCCTAGTGTCACTTGAGGGTGTACCATTTTATTCATATAGTGGATTTCTTTGATCGTGTATGGCTAGCATAACAGCCCGTGGTTTTTCCCAGTTGGAGGGTTTCCACGTATATATCAAGTGTTCTCTACATTTCCGCACTTTACACTTGATTTTGTTTGTTTGTTTGTTGAGTGAATCTTTAATATTGACTAATCAAGAAAAATTGAAAATTGACTTCTTCCCCCCCCCCCCCTTCTAGATACACGCTTTAAGGGAATTTTCAATATGCATTATGAATGTTAGAATATCCAACAAAAGTGCAAGGTTTAGATCTTGATTCCAATTTGTGGCGAGTATAAGGGTGCAACCAAGGGTAACAGAGACACCCAAAATCTCTTAATTTGGGATAATTTGGAGTCATATGAAAAAGACTTTCAAAAGGTAATTTAAAATTATAAATTGGAGTGGGTAAATGATTAAACAAATAAATGGCAGCTTGAAAAGCACATGACCAAAAGGAAAGAACAAGTGAGGCTTTGTGTAGCAAAGAGAGTATGGTTTCAAAATTGTGTTGGTGGCTATGTTCCACGGAAGCAATATGTTGCAGGTGTGTAAGGTGGAGATACAATATGTTGAACTCCATGAGATTCAACAATATTCTTCAAACTTTGGTATTCACCTCCACCAGTAGAGTAAATTGTGATGATCGGAGTTTTAAAATATTTTTCCACCATAAGTTTAAAATTTGAAAGTAATAGGAAAACATCAGATTTCTTTGCCATCGGAAAAATCCATGAAAGTTTAGTAAAATGGTCAACAAATAAAACTTAGAAGGAAAATCCGTCCACTGATTTTATGGGAGAAGCTCCCCAGACATCAGTGTAAAGAAGATCTAATAGACCATGACTCTGAAGAGTAGAGACACCAAATGGTAGTCTATGACTATTGCTACATAAACATGAATGACAAATGCACGAGACTTGAAAAAACTTGAGGACATTGGGAGAGTTTTATTGTACACTAAAAAATTGAGAATTTTTACAGATGGGTGACCAAGTTTATTGTGCCAATCTTCAGGTGATGCCTTGAGACTAACACATGCATGTTTTGTTACCGAAACCAAACCCAATGTAATAGACCCTTCATACACTTTATTTTATCTCCTTCCATGCATGAGAGTTGCCCCGGTTGATAAATCCTTCACAACAAAATGAGATGCAAAAAATTCAATATATGTTATTTTTGGAGTTGCAAAATTACGAAACAGAAATCAAAATTTGTTGTATTGTGGGAACATAAAGAACATTAGATAAATTGAAGTGGTAGAAGGAGAAGTAAGAATAAAAGAGCCAGTATGTGTGATAAAGAGTTTTATATCATAGCCAATGACTATGTCATCGGGTCCTTCATATGGTTGGCGCAATGAAAGATTATTGAGATCAATTGTGACATGATGAGAAGCATGGGAGTCCATTAGCCAAATTGAGGGGGACCCGACACCAGTTGTTGTGCTATGCGTGAGAGTTGCCCCGTTTGATAAATCCTTCATAACAAAATGAAATGGAAAAAAATCAATAGATATTTTACAGGAGTCGCAAACTTGCAAAACAGAAATCAAATTTTGTTGCATTGTGGGAACACTAAGAACATTAGATAAATTGAAAGTGGTAGAAGGAGAGGTGATAGAGTTTTGTGTTGTAGCTAATGACTATGTCGTCGGGTCCTTCGTATGGTCGGCACAATGAAAGATTATTGAGATCAGTTGTGACGTGATAAGAAGCATTGAAGTCCATTAGCCAATTTATGGGGGACCCGACACCAATTTTTATGTGATTGGCAGATGGAGTGTTGCTATTATCTCACATCAGTATTTTCTTTACACGGTAACATTGATGGGCTGCATGTCCACTTTTTTTACAAAATTGGCAAATGAGATCAGGACTCCTAGTCCCACTTGCATGGTTAAAATTTCTAGATGTATTGTTGAAATTTTGCTCACAATTTCTTTTAGAATAACTATTTCCATGAGGGCGATTCTGATTGTATCCTTTCCGGTTATTTCCATATATGTAGTTTTTAAATCAAGTTGCATTGGCAGTGATAGCGATTACAGGGTGACTCTCTTCTTGTTTGAGAAATTACTCGTAATCCATAAATTTGTTGTATAATTCCTCAAATGTGATGACTGAGTCACGAGTACAAATGGTTGCTGTTATTTCTTTACAGTCTGATATGAGACCGTTGAGAGTGTACATCGCTAGATTCAGATTGTCGAGTAAGGCACCGACAAGTGCAAGCTCTTCGATAACGCTTTTGATGGAGCGGAGATAGTCAGCAACTGGACTTGAACCCCGAGACATCTTTATTAGATTTTCTTTGAGTCCCATGATTCGGGTGCATGAGCGATTTGCAAACATGCTTTCAAGCTTACGCCATGATTGTGTAGAGGTCTGTGTAGATGACACTAAAGGAACAGTTGATGGATCAAGTGACCCAATGATTGTTGGAAATAGCAAATTATCTTGACGCGTCTAGAAGGTAAATGCAGGATTGGGCATCTTTTTGTTATATTCCTCAACCATCGGTGATGGACAAGGATTGGTACCATTAATATAGCCTAGAAGATTATAGCCATAAAGTACGGTATCACATTGAGCTTTCCACGATAGGCACATTGAGGGATTCAATTTAAGTACGAATTGGTTTGAATTAACAGCCATAAGGTGATTGGGAAGAGTATAGGATTCATACATGATTTAAGCCAAAGGTTCAGTGAAAGTTGAAGTTGAGCCTTCGCTTGTCGTTTGGAAGGAGAAGGGAAAAAAAAAGGATCTTTGTTTTAGACTCGATGGAGCCAGGATCGGCCCTTGGCCTATGTAATAGGTGCACCTGCCCCAGGGCCATAAAAAATGGTAAATTTTGTAATTAGATTTCAAAAATTTGTCATTTTAAAAAAAAATAGATTCAGCAATAATAAAACAGTTGTTTTCGTTCTGAGCCCTAGATATGTCAGGGTCGGCCCTGGGTGGAGCATAAAATGCTCTGATACCATAAAGAGTTTGAGAGAAGATTATGAAAATAACTATATTTCGTTGATATGATTTTCCTGTATATACAAGATGATGAGTGAATATACAAGGACAGAAATGAATGTGCATTATTACACAAATTTGAATGGACAAAGAATTCCTATAATTATGGTGTTGTAATGACTATGAGGGATTGGAGGCATGGCTGTTGGAGAGATGATTTTCTTTCCTAATAATGCTAACGTTTTTTTTTTTGTTATGTTTTCTTTTGTGTAGATCTTTTATTAACAATCATGTATATTTAAGATTGTCTAATATTGATGCAGATAATTCTTCCTTGATCTAGAGTGGTAATGTTTACTTTTATAAGTATATTATTGTAGTTGTAAATATTTTATGAATTGAATACAAATACATGATGACAGATTATTTTTCTCAGGTTGAAACTTCAAGGTAGAAAAATATGTGAACGGCTAGAAATAAATGTTATTATTCTAGTCAGAAATAAATGTTTTGTCGTGATCACTTTGAGCAAAAGTCATTTTTATGTTTGTTCTTTTAGTATTTGAACATGTAAGCCACTTAGAGCAAAAGTCATTTTTATGTTTGTTTCATTTGGTATTTAAACTTGTAAGCCATTGATGGTTGCACTTTATATATACATAGGGGATGTTTTATTTTATACAGTTTATATATACTAAAGAGGATGTTTTATATTATTCTTGGATAGCATTATGTCGACAAACAACCATATTTTCAATATAGCGTGTGATAAACAACTATATTTGAATTAGAAGTTATTTGTGTTGTGCTTCTGTTTTGGTTTCTCATTTTGTTCCTTTTTGGTGGTTCCCCGGCCTTTGTAAATTACCTTTAAAAAAAACTATATTTTCAATTTCTAACTTCTAATTCAAAGATATTAAATATAGTAGAGTTTAAGATTGATGAACAAAATTCTTGTCCTTGCTCCATAAAATGTTCTAGTAATGTATATATTCTCTCATATGGTTGTCATATACAGAATTGTACAGTGCTTTGTGAACACCATTACATGAAAAAAAAATAGTATTGCACATGAAGGTGAATAAAATGAGAGAAAGAATAACAATGGATGGAGTTTCACCTTCATTTCAGGCCTCGAATTGGCTTCAATCATTTTACATATTATTTCTAGGAAAGTAGTTTGGTTAAGTTTCAAATGAAATCAGATTTTACTTGTTTGTGATAAATAAGAGAGAAAATTTTGTTTAGATGGAAAAATAGTTGTAGGAGTACGCTGTTTTTGTCACGATGAAAACAATTGCAGACATTTTTTTTGCAACATGAAACTGAAGGTTGGCTTCCCAAAAAAATGGGAAATCATATGCAAAATATTTTGGGGAAAGTAGTTTGTTTAGATTGAAAAATAGTTGTAAGAGATCTCTTTTTTTGTTATGATGCAAAAAATATTGCAGACAAAATATTCTTTTCTACTTAAACGTGAAATTAGAAGAGAGTCACCGTAAAAAAAATAATTAAAATAGAATTGATAATTAAATGCTTAAAATAAAATATAATGGTTGACAATGAAATAAATAATCAATGGAGCAAATATTGCTCTTTCTATATTTTTACGGGCTTTCTCAATTTTAGCTACCCGGATGTATTGATTTTTAATTAATTTATGACCATTAGATATATCCAACGATCAAATAATACGGTCCTTAGAATTCTATAAATACGGGATCCCTCATGAGAGAGCCACTATATATATATATATATATATATAGAGAGAGAGAGAGAGAGAGAGAGAGGAAATACCCTTTTGTAGTCAAAAATTAAGGTATTGGATTGTTTTTACCCAACATTAATAAATTTATTGTTTTTACCCATTATTTGGTTGTGAAGACTGAAATACCCCTCATTTATTCAATAATTGTTTAATTACTTATTTTTATATATTTTCTTTTATCTTCTCTCTCTTCTACACGTTCTACTGCTCTCTCACGCCCACTGCTCTCTCTTCTACTATCTCTTCTTTATTTTCTACATCTCACGCCCTACTGCTCTCTCTTCTTCTACATGTGATGCCTTCTACATCTCACGCCCATAGCTCTCTCTTCTTTCTTCTACTGTCACACACATACAAATGTCCCTTTTTTTTAGTCTAAAATTTTGTCTCTCTCTTCAATTTCCTTAGCTGCTCTGTCACACCATAGTAATGCATTTCTGAAATTTTGTTTCATCTCTCTTCAGTTTCCTCCCTCTTCAGCTTCCTCCATTGTTGTTGAAAGTGCTGCCATTGTCTGCAAAGCCATTGGGTTTTGTATAGATTTGGTTCATATAGATTTGGTTCGAAATTTAGGGATTGAGTTTTGTATTTCACGAATTTTGGGTGAGGTTGTTATGATGAATAAAGATTCTAAAGGCCCTTCTTCTAGAGGTATGTATTAGAAACCCCTATTTTTTTGTTTCATATGCAGATTATAATGATTAAAGGTTGAAGGAGATAGTTAACTTTGGTGTGTTATATTTTTAAACCGTGGTGTGTTTAATTGAAATCTCTTGGTGTGTTTAATTTATTATCTCTGGTGTGTTTAATTTGTTTTTCATGGTTTGTTGAATGTGGTGTTCCATTGTATTTGTAATGTCGTTTGTATAGTGTGTTTAATTGTTATACCTTGGTGTGTTTAATTGTTATACCTTGGTGTGTTTAATTTATTATCCCTGATGTGTTTAATTTATTGCCCAGGTGTGTTTAATTGGTTTTCCCTCGTGTGTTTAATTTGTTTGTCATGGTTTGTTGAATGTGGCATTCCATTGTATTTGCAATGTTGTTTGTATAGTGTGTTTATTTGGTTTGACATGGTGTGTTTAATGTGTTATGCCCTGGGGTGTTTAATTGGTTATCCCTGGTGTGTTTAATTGGTTATCCCTCATGTGTTTAATTTAGTGTGCCATGGTGTGTTTAATTGGTTTGTCATGGTTTGCTTAATGTGGTATTGTCTGGTGTGTTTAATGTGTTATGCCCTGGTGTGTTTAAACT
Source organism: Dipteronia dyeriana (assembly GCA_032871835.1). Classification (NCBI taxonomy): domain Eukaryota; kingdom Viridiplantae; phylum Streptophyta; class Magnoliopsida; order Sapindales; family Sapindaceae; genus Dipteronia; species Dipteronia dyeriana. Next base: position 107,147,077 of record CM065300.1, on the reverse strand, counting down.
GGTTTACCCTTGTGTGTTTAATTGGGTTATCATGCTGTGTATAATAGGTTGCACCTTGTATAATTTGTGACTTGTTTAATAAATTGTATTCTAAATGTGAGATTTTGATTTGTTGGAATGCAGGAATGGACCCAACGAAATTGGTAATCACTTATGATGGCAAATGGGAGGGAAACTTTTACAAGGGTGGTGAAACAGAGTTTGTGAAAGTTTGTAGGAATTTGACGTACAGTGAGTTGTCCAGGGTTGTACAAGGTGTTGCGAATGTTGACTTAACAAGGTTTAGTATTGAGTTAAGAACTTTGGTTGATACTGGGGTTAGGCTTAGGCCAGCCTGACCGAAAATTAAAGATGATAGCGATGTGGAAATGTTGTTGTGCGATGGTGGACATGTTCTGGAGGTGCATGTTAGTGTTGTTGAGAAAGTTAGTGTACAACCCGGTCACGTGGGTGTTCCTACCGTTCAGCCTGTTTTTCAAAGTTTTGTACAACAATTGACTGCACAGTTTCAATCCGGCGGTGGAAGCAACAACGTCTTCGGTTCTATACCAACAACTGATAATGTTTTTGAAACCCCGATTGGAAACCCTGTTATTTTTGAGGACCCAACAATTAACGAGGATGAGAGTTCGATTCCAGAGTACAATTCCCATAGTAAGTATGGATTAGAGGATTTTGATGAAGATTACATTGGTGATGGTAGAAGTCGTGAGGGTGTGAATGATGAGGCAACATATCATCATGGAATAAGTTTGGATTCAACAGATGGTGGTCGCAGAGGGTCTGTTCCACCGGTTTTTACTAGTCTAAATCAAGATACATTTGAAGATGGTGGCATTAATGTTGGTGATAGATCCGGAACTCCAGTCTCCTAACCTTGGATTATTCCTAGAGCTTCAAACTACAATTTCGAACTAGTTATAATAGAGGAATCTAGTTCCTGTAATCGGTTATCCAAAGGTGGGATGTTCGAAAGCAAAAAAGCTTTGAAGCTTGCTTTGCAGGAGTACGCGCTAAAGGATAATTTTGAAATCCGTGTTACTAGGTCATGCACGGGTAGATATGTAGTTGGTTGCAAGGATCCCGAGTGTAAATTTCAATTCCGTGCTATTAAGATAGAAGGTGGGAATTATTGGACAGTCTGAAAGTTTGAGGAAGAACATAGTTGTACAATTGATGAGTTGCACAACCGTCATCGACAAGCAAGTGCATGGCTTATTGGTGAAATACTGTCACCGAAACTTGCAGTTAGTGGTCGATCTTCGAAACCCAAAGAAATCATGACTGATATGCAAGTGGAACGCGGACTTAGTTTGTTGTATACAAAGGCATTGAGGGCAAAAGGACTTGCTGAACAAAACGTTTTTGGTTCTCCTGAACTATCATATCGGTTGTTGTCTGCATACTGCCACGAATTGAAACGCGTGAATCATGGTACTATAACAGCAATAAAGACTGACGTCGATAAAAAATTTGAATATTTGTTTATTGCTTTTAGTGCTTCACTTGTCGGGTTTCAGACGGCCATACGTCCTGCAATTTGCATTGATGCAACTCATTTGAATGGTAGGTTTGGTGGTGTCATGTTTATTGCAGCGTGCCAAGATACAAACAATCAAGTGTTCCCTCTTGCTTATGGTTGGGGTGATGTTGAATGCGAGGATTCATGGACTTGGTTTTTAAAGGAGTTGAAAAAGACAATAGGATGTCCTACGAATTGTATCATCATTTCCGATTGCAGTCCTGCAATCAAGGTAGCTATGGCTAAAGAGTACCCAGAAATACCACATGGCCTTTGTGGTTTTCATATGAACATGAACCTGAAGAATAGATTCAAAAGCCATGTTGTGTGCAAATTGTTCCATGAAGCTTCTAGGGCACATAGACAAACAGAGTTCTTAGAAAAGATGCGAGAGTTAAGCCGTGTAAACATGCGAGCTTATGAATATATGATGAGAGTTGATCCTCACAGATGGTCTCGTGCGTATTGTCCTGTTAGGCGTTATGGGGGGATGACTTCCAATATTGTGGAGTGCATGAACAATTGTTTACGGTATGCCCATCAGTTGCCAATAACAACGTTGGTTGAGTACGTTAGAGATATGATGCAGAAATGGTTTCATGAACGTCGTGATGCCGCATCCAGAAATACAACACAACTTTCTCGGTGGGCTACTGAGAAATGAACCCAAAAAAAAATGAAACATCACATAAGTACACGGTGCGCCCAATAGATCATGTTAATTTCAATGTGAAGGAAGGTAAGAAAGATGGCTTAGTAAACCTTTATGAAAAAAGTTGTACTTGTAAAGAATTTTAGAATGACCTATTGCCTTGTAGTCATGCATTAGCTGCTATAAGGTATATATTGTACTAATACTTATGTGCATTGTTTGTTCGTATTACGTTTAATTATTTTATAATGATTGTCGTTGTAGGCACTGTAAAAAAAATTTGTGACTTTTGTTCCGATTTCTACAAAACAAGCACCTGGTTGGAAAGCTATTCTGGTCTCATATTTTCGGTTGGACACCCAAGCGAATGGAATACTCCAGAGGAAGTACATGCAGAAGTTGTTCTCCCACTAGACTGGCGACCTCAAGCCGGTAGACCGAGAAAGAATAGGGTTTCGTCTGCAGGCGAGCATGGTCGGAGGAGTAGGTACTATACCATATGCAAGAAATCTAGCCTTAACCGACAAAATTGTGCAAACCCACCGGTCGATCAGCAATCCAATGTTCCCAACCCACCAACAAATCCACGACCTCGGTAACGTCGTAAGTGCAAGTCGTGTGGACAAGAGGGACATAACATAAGGACATGTCCAACATGGCCATATGATAACCCTACGGATCCAGACAACGATGTTGAATGAGGTATGTCCCCATAATATTTTCATATCAGTAAACAACTTTTGGGTTATTTTTACTAAACTTTATATATTAGTGTCCATTGGAATAAACTGGTTCTTTGTTTACAGTCACGTTAAACCGCGCAGATAAATCAAATAGATGGTTGCTTCTATCAAATGGATGCTTGTGTACGTGTAGTTGGATTGGAAATTACAATTACGTTTACTGTGCAAGACTTGTAATTTGGTGCTTGTATACTGCTACCAATTGGATAATTGTTGTGCTGCTATCAAGTTATTTTGTGGTCATCTAATTTTATTTTATGAAATGAATTGCATTAGTGAGCATGTAATTTGTAAACAAGTAAAAGCAATTTGATGATTAATCAATTAAGTTAAAAACACAAATTTTACAGAAATTAACATTCAAAAGTTGATCAGAACATATACACAAAAAATTATACACATCAGTGGTCTATAAATAAAACAGCCCAGTTGTCACAAATTAAACACACCGGTTGTCACAAATTAAACACACCGGTGACCAAAAAATTAAACACACCGGTGACCAAAATATTAAACACACCAGTTGTCATAAATAAAACACACCAGTGCCCTACAAATTAAACACACCAGTTGTCACAAATTAAACACACCGGTGACATGAAAATTAAACACACCGGTTGTCACAAATTAAACACACCGGTGACCAAAAAATTAAACACACCAGTTGTCACAAATTAAACACACCAGTGCCCTACAAATTAAACACACCAGTGCCCTACAAATTAAACACACCAGTTGTCACAATTTAAACACACCAGTGCCCCACAAATAAAACACACAGGTTGTCATAAATTAAACACACCGGTTGTCACAAATTAAACACACCAGCGGTAAGAAATTTATACCTAAACATATCTATAACACATCAGAGTATTTCGGTAGGACTCCATAACATCCATATAAAAAATAAAAGACATCATTAACATTCATTACATACAACAGCCAAACTAAATAAAGTGTCTGCAAACTCCATTTGGTGTCCATCAACCATTTTTACCCTTTGTTGTCCATCCCAATTGTAAACAAAAACTCCAACCTTCCATAACCCACCTGTGTACACTAAACAAAACAAACAAACAATGAAACAATCATAATTCACATGTGTACAGTAAACAAAACTAACAAACAATTAAACAATTACAATCAACAAACTAAAGAACCTATGATGCCGAAAATGCAGTGGGATATTCGAACCTGGAAATTCTTCTACAAATCTATAGAGACTTGTATGGTACACTATTGTTATATATCTGGAATGCCATATCATTTCGAAAGTCGCTCATTTCCTTCTGTCCCCACTTCCAGTTACCCTTCTTAAAGATTGAAGTCTCTGCATACTTACAAATAAAAACTCTACAACTACATTTGTCAACCTGCTGAGGGATCGTTTGGTTGCTAGACACCGAAATAGTGAACATAGCTCCTCGTGGTTTTTCGCTTCTATTTGAAAAGAAACCACACATGTTCATGATACTTGGCATGAGTCGCCTCAGGGGCATTAGTTGCCTGAAACACTCGACTTGAATTGATTTATTCTTTGCTCCAGTTGGGTCAAATATGGTAATGTAATGGTCAAGCAAATCAACCTTGCATAATTTCCAGTGACCATCTGGTTCCCTAACACAGCAGGGAACACACAACTGCATTCAAGCACAACCAATATAAACATTCATTAAACAAACAATGTTGAAACACAACTGTGTGGGTTGTGTTTGATACAACCACATAAGACAACATTTGAATACCCAAAAAAATAGCACATATAACTCACTTGTGTATACAACCACCAAGGCTGTCCCCATCCCGGTCTATTGCCAAAACCATATTCAATCCAATCATGCGGACATTGAAAAGCGAGTGCATCGAAAGAAGATTCAGCTTCGTTGTCTGTCTCAAGTATCTTTTTCCATGCCAAATTCAGTTTTGCCTGTAACAAACGTTAATGAAAAGTTGTAAGTTGATGTTCATTGCACTCATATTTTTGCCAACTACACATGCATGTTCTATACTTACATAAAATTCAGTGGAAAGTAGAACTAAGCTATGTCTATAGTTTTCGGGGTCCGATTCCCGCCTTTTTGCCAAGTAGCTCATGTATACGTCCACGTGCTGATTCACAAAAACCAATGAATAAATACAAATCTAGAAAATGTATACAATATATACAAACAAATTAATACATAGCGAATACATACACAAACTATGAAATCAAAAAAATGTACACTTACGTCAGTGGACAACCACTTCGTAGGATCTTCTAATTCCATAAAAAAAACTTGTCAACAGACTCTTCGTTCCGACGTTTCGCCTGAAATCAATGTAAACAAAAAAAGCGTTGTAATATTGTTTATTACAAAAGTAAGGTGTAAAAATGATAGGTTTACAATGGCATACCTTGCTGCTTTTGCTTTCTTCTTGAATTGATCATATTTACTCTTGTCTTGTTGTAGTTTCTTTGCAGATGCCCGGGTCGTGTCAATAAATGGAGACATGCAATACGCAGATCGGAGCCTAACTCAGATCGATCAATCCTCCTCCTCTGCGTAGTTGTAACCCATCCTAATATCTTCACTTACCAATCTTGTGCTACCTACCACCTTCTCCGTTGTGGGATCCACCTTCTCCGTTGCGGGATCCACCACCTCCTGATCTCTAACAATTGTATGTACCTCCTCCCTATCCAAGCTGGAATCTCTAACAACGGTCACCGGTGCCTACGACACCCAACAATCGTATTCACAAATATCCAAACGAGTAATACATAAATAACATCTATGCATAAATATACCTCATGGTTGCTTTCACCTCGGGAAGACTGTATCTCCTGCACCAGGCTTCTAAGCACACCTGGGAGGTGTGCCTACCTCCCGTTTTACCACAGCATCCAGCACATCTGGAAGTGCCCTCACTGCCTCCAACAATTTCGGTTATTCTAGCATCTCCCTAAAGTGTACATTTAAACTCACCGGCATATGTCTTAGGAAAAATAATAAAAAGATAAAATTGAATTATACGACTATCATTCTAGTCCACTTACCTTAGATCGAGGCTCTTGTCGGGATGACATATGAGGATGCAGTGGGAGAGGGGTAGGTGTATATCCCAGTGTATAGTCTACATAAGAGGTAGGTGTATATCCCGGTGTATAGTCTACATGAGGGGTAGGTGTATATCCAGGTGTATAGTCTTCATCCTGATTAAGCCTGGTGACTGGGACTGCTTTTCTTTGCTTCTTCTTCACCGATGTCTTTTTTTTTTTTTTGTGCCTTCCTCTTCAATGCCCTTTGACTGGTGGCAGCCCAATCATCATTATCACCATCACCAACAACTTCATCATTACCATCATCCCCCTCATCCAACAACTCATGCTTTTCCTTCATTTCCATTTCCACCAAAGGTATAAATTGATGGCCCTCCGTCATATTGTAGTCAACTCCAACCCAATAATCTGCTTGCGCCTCATCATCTGTTGCCTCCAAAACCTCCTTTACATCAGCCTGTAATAATGTGATAATATTTAGTGGTCTAAAATGTTGTAACCAATTTAATAAAGAAATAGTGTGTATGTGACTAACCCACCTTCTCACTACGAATACTAGCTTCCAGATCTAAAATCGTTTGTATAAAATTTTGCGGCCTCTTATGCATCGTCCAACGCCTCATCCTAGGCAGGGTGTCTTGTAATCTCATGCCAAACCCATCGATCAACTTGTCCACAACCTCCATCGCCCATACCTGAAAAGAAACCTTAATAGTTAATATATATTAATGCATGCAGCAGCCTCCCTTTTTGTTGATTAATATATATTACTTTATATTTTCCTAATTTTGTTACATATAATTAATTTAAACTTTTTAAAGGTATAGAGACAGAAATAATAGAATAATTATAGGAACTAACCTCAACAGCCCACGGGAAACCGTATAACCGGTACCTGACCTTTGCCATACCCTTTCTTTGAGTTTCTTGACCTAAAACCATGCCTCAAGTAATGCAGCGTCATCTTGAACACATAGTGTCCCCATACAAAACCATTGAATGCCTCCAAATCATCAACCAAATTAAAAAGCCAAGGGGTGACTTTTTTATCAAATGGTTGACCAAACAATACATTGTTTGCTATCAGGAACAGTGCCATCTTCAACGAATCATCGGGCTCCAAGAAGTTACCGGCTATAAATCGATCATAAACAGTGGACAACTTCAAATCTTCGGCTTCTTCGTCAGGCCAATATCTTTTGTGGATGCCATTTTCATTGGCCATATAAGGAGTGTTAATAATTTCAGAGATTTTCCCAAACCATAGGGTAACCAAACGAAATTCTCTCTGTCCAAATCTTGCCTTCTTCCTACCAACCGAAAACCACAACTTGTTCTTGGATGCACCATCTATCTGAATTTCCCTCAACAATAAGTTGTGTACGATCTGAGCAGAGAACAACCAATTTGTAGGTAACTGACCGAATTGCTTGAAACAACTCGCCATAAAATCAGCATGCTTCCCCACCTTGCGTAGTATGTCCTCTATATTGCTTATGTACTTCAACCGACACCCAATGCTGATTAATGCTTCTTGACCTTCAAAAACTGATCATAATCGATGTTCTCCTTCTGTAAAATATAAAAAACGTGGCTTCACTTAAGTAAACTCTCATATGCCCAATTAAACACACCAGTCATGCACTCATGCCCAATTAAACACACCAGCTCATACCCAATTAAACACACTCATTCACAACAATTAAACAAAGTAGCAATAACCAACTAAACACATCAATCATACCCAATTAAACACACCAATTCATATAATAATTAAACACATCAGTAATAACCAACTACACACACCAATCATACCCAATCAAATACACTCATTCACAACAATTAAACACACTAGTAATAACCAACTAAACACATCAGTCATACCCAATTAAACACACCAATTCATATAACAAGTAAACAAGTCAGTAATAACCAACTACACACACCAGTCATACCCAATCAAATAACTAAACACACCAGTCATACCCAATTAAACACACCAATTCATACAAGAATTAAACACATCAGTAATAACCAACTACACACACCAGTCATACCCAATCAAACGCACTCATTCATAACAATTAAACACACTAGTAATAACCAACTAAAAATATCAGTCATACCCAATTAAACACACCAATTCATACAACAATTAAACACATCAGTAATAACCAACTACACACACCGGTCATACCCAATCAAACACACCAGGTCATACCCAATTAAACACACCAGGTCATACCTAATTAAACACACCCGGTCACAACCACTTTAAACACACCAATTCATACACAATTAAATCACAAAAAATGCACAATTTCACATAATTAACATACTGCAGTTCACAACAACTCATTGACTGGACCCACAAACCATGCTAACTATTTTAACATGCAAAGCTAACACCAGATATAAAAAACACTCAAACACCAGATATGAAATCACAAGTTCAAAGCATTTTTTTCAAATCCCTGTTCAGACTTCGAAATCATTCACAGGTGAACGAAATCAATTTCTTAAAATCCCTGCACAAATTTCGAAATCTATTCAACTGAAAAAAATTACGGACCTTCAAATCTCTGTTCAAATTTTGAAAACTATCACAACTTAAAAAAATTAATTTGATAATGTATAAATCAAAAACAATTTCGGATTCTATCAACCAAAAATACAAAAAAAAATCGAAACCCTAAAGTCAAATGTAAAGAGGAGGTGCAAACCGTTGGTGACTGCGCGTCGTCGTAGTCGTGTCCGTCTCCACGTCGTCGTCGGTGGCTCTTCATGGTGGTCGTCATCGGCACCGCTGCTCTGTCGAAGTCGTCGGCTCTCGTCGCCACTCATCTGTCGTGTCTCGTCCTCGCTTCTGGTTTCTCTCATTTGCACGTCGTCGTTGTGTCGATGTAGTCATCTCGTCATGGTGGTGGTGGTGGTCGTCGTTGGGTTGTCGGGTCTGGTCACCGCAACTGGTCGGGGGTCACGCTCGACTTTTTGGGTTTCTCACTAACACTAACAATGAACAACAATCAGAATGAATTTGAAGTCTCGTTTTTGGGTTTTTATGTTTTCAATTTGTTTTATTATTTTAATTCTTAACTAATTGATTTTGATTTGATTTTGTTTCATTTTTCAAGTCATTATAATATAAGGGTAATTTTGTCCCAAAAGTGAAAAAATTGTACAATAAAATTACTAATCTTGGGTAAAAACAATAAAGCCACTAATTTTTTGGTTACTTTTAAAGTTCTCCCATATATATATGATTATTTTTATATTATATATTGAAAATAAAAAATTAATAATATTTACGATTGCCATGTGTCACAACCACATAAAAAGTAAAAAAAAAATATCTAGTATATTATTATTATTATTATAATTATTGTTATTATTATTATTATTATTATTATATGTGATATAAGATATATGATATATGTGATATAGGATTATATTATATATTAAATAATAAAAAATTAATAACATGTATGATTGCACGTATCACAACCATATAAAAAATAGAAAAAAGTCTATTATGGTATGATTATATGAAATGATATATGATATGATATAAGATTATATTATATATTAAAAAATTAAAAAAAAATACATTTACGATTGCCACGTGTCGCAACCACGTAAAAAAAGTAAAAAAATCTATTATTATATTATGATATATGATATTATATATTATCATATATCATACAAAATTATAAACATTTATAATTACCACGTGTCGCAATCGTATAAAAATGACAAAAAAATCTATTATTATATTATTATATATGATATATGATTATATATTCAAAGATGAATGTTATTAATTTTTTTATTTATATAACATATATAATATTAATAATAATAATAGCTTTTATCCTTCTTATATGCAAATTTTATCGGATATACACGTCGCTGACAGAAAGATAATTCCTAAAGAAGATTGACAAATGAGTATCCGAGCTGGCATCTAAAAGACCATTCAGGACATCAAAGAATAAGAACTCAAGTAAGTCCGAGTACAGGTACTTGGCACGTTCAGCACCACTCGGGACAATATAAAAGCCCGAGTAGAGAAGTTCAAATACGCGATTCATGCAAGTGAATAAGCCCAAGAAGAAGTCAGTGTCATACTCAAATACGCATCTGTATCAAAAGGCGAAAAAAGTTTACAGAGTTTCTAGAAGGATAATGCACCAAACAGGAAGCAAGTCCAAATCAGGCAACGACTCTATTATTCTAGAAGATTGCATGTCGATTAGCAAAAAAAAATCCTAAATCAGATTGTGTAAGTAGAGTCCCACCAAGATTCAGATTTAACTCAAAAGATCTCTGAAATAGGAAAGAAGATAAAGACGACTCCAACAAGCAACCAGTCATAGTTAAATATAAATTCTTTTCCTTACTTGTATAACAAGGATTACGGTTCTATGCATGTATAAATAGACCCATAATCTTATTAAAAAGCGAGGAAGACGACAAAAGGAGTGAGACAAAAGAAATCACTACATGAGGGAGGCAATAGAGATCGAGTGGTGTAATTCTCAATTTAAATAATGGATTCTGGCTTGGTTGGGCGTTCAACCACCATGGTCGTATAACTCTGGTTATCATTGCTTTCATTACATTCACTTTCTCATTCTCTTTTGACAGGTCATAACCAAAGCCAATATTGTTGACTTTCTCATCCATCAAAAAATTAACGTTTAACGTAAACAATTGGCGCTAGAAAGAGGGCGACAAGTTTAAGCAATGGCTGATAGTGGAAGCAGATATAGTTCCAGGAACATCCAGAAATCTCTAGATAATACGCATACAGGCGGGGTCACTAAGGATCCCACAACAACCATCGAGAATCAACTGATATCTTAAGCTGGTATCCAGCAAGTCCCTCCCACCAACGAGGATATAGCGCTTCGCTTTCGTGATGCACTACAACAGTTACTAATAGATGTGGCGCGAGAAGGAATAGATCTATTAGCCACAGAAGAGGCACATCCACCAAACCCTCCACCTCTAAGGTTCCGATAGGTTATAGTTGGGTCGAAACCAAATGCATCAGAAGCTGTTATGAACTCAAATCCAATCAATCAAACTAGGGGTACGATAAGTAACAAGAAAAAGGGTCGTAAAACACTCGTAGAAGAACGGCCACACCAAAGGTGAAGCCACGGTCATGCGGGCCATGATAGGTACCATAAATATGACAGGCGCAGAGATCGATCATCGTCATTAGAGGATAGCAATCGGTACAATCGTAAACGTCATCTTGGAACCATACGCCAACAAGGATTAGCCCATGAGACTCGGGGACATAATTAAGATGAGTTGGCAATAGACATGACGATCACTCGATGGCTTAACCATCATGGAGAACCGGTGGAGGATAGAGATGTCATGATTCAGAGCCTGACCTGAGAAGTCGAGAACTACATGCTTCAAATTGAGGTGTTGATTAGGCGTTACATATATAATGAGTTGTCTGATGATGATTCTGACAGTCCTTTTACTAGAAAGATCCTACAAACGCCATTCCTGGAAAGATTCAGGATGTAACACGTAGAACAGTTTAAAAAGGATACAGATCCAAAAGAGCATGTCAGATGATATAAAAGCATCATGGCTCAGTATGCACACACTGATCTGTTGTTGTGCCTTAATTACCCATAAACTCTTGGAGATACGGGTTCAAGATGGTTCGGGAGATAGGCCCCAGCAAGTATTAGGAATTTCAATGAGTTGGGCAGAAGATTCTCGAGCTAGTTTCTAGGCAATGAGCATAGGAAAAAGTTGGTGGCTTACCCTTCTCAGCTGAAACAAGGGAAAGATGAGTCCCTAAAGAAATATCTAGGAAGGTTCGGCCAAGCGGTCTCAAAAATCGGCAGTGCGAATGATGAAGCAATAATTGCCGCATTCATAAACAACTTGTAGAATGAACGGTTGTCATTTGACCTAAGAAGGGCTCGTCTAACCAGATATGCAGATTTGATGGATATGGCAAGCCGATACGCTCTGGCGGAAGAGAAGAGTTAACAGTATGAGGTAGTTACATGCATGGGGGAGACCTGAACAAAATGATGTTGAGTCAAAATCATAAAACCATAACGGGAAACAAAAAAGAAATATCAAAGAGATGAGCAAACTACGGAATTTTTTTGAGGAAAATACACTAACTACAACGCACTCCGTAAAAAACAGAAAGAAATCCTGGTAATACTAGAATAAAAGAATCTGGTGAAGGAGCCACATCGGTAATCCCAATTTTCTCGACGAGACACGATGAAATATTACAGATTCCATAAGGAAACCGGTCACGAGACCTCCAAATTTTACCACCTCAGAGACTATATAGAGACCCTAATTCGAGAAGGACATCTGTAAGATATAATCCTGAAGAAAGATGAGAAGTCATAAATTAAGAAAGAGACCAAGGTGTGAGATCATAATTCCGGTCGAAATAAATGGGCAGTCCCGTAGGTGAATGAAGTGATACAAACTATTTTCAGAGGACCATCAGCTAGGAGATGTAACCAAGAGTGGACTCAGGAAATCAAAAAAACGGTAGAAGCAAGCCAAAATTTTGATGTCAACTCCATCGAGCCTGATCCGAAAATAAAAAAAGAAGGATGGGACCCGATAATATTCATCGAAGCCGATTCACATGAGGTCAACGTCTGACCAAGTGACGCTCTCGTCATAAGTGCCCGAATTGGCCAAAGAGAAGTCAAGAAAAATTTAGTAGACATTGGTAGCTCGACAGACATCCTCAATATGGCAGTTTATGATCAGCTCAGACCGTATCGAAAGGACTTGCAACCTTTCCATACCCACTCAGAGGATTCAGGGGAGTCGAGGTCAAGTCTCTTAGGACAGCGAAACTGCCCGTAAAGATCGGAGTAGCTCCTTGTCAGAAAACAGTGTTACTCGACTTTGTGGTGGTAGACTCGGACAACTGGCCTTATAATGCGCTGTTGGGTCAACCATTCTTGAACAAAACCAAGGTAGTGACAGCTACCTATGTTCTAATGATCAAGTTCCCAACTGAATAGGGGGTAGGAATAATCAAAAGGTCCTAGGAGATGGCTAGAAGAGGTAATCTCTTTGTTTACAAAGACAGAGACAATAGTGAACAAGTATGCACCATAATACAACCATATCAGATCATGTAAGAAGAATCACTGTTGTTTTAGTTTGATCCAAGGAAAGAACCGGAGGTATCTAAAAGTGAACCAATAGATGAGGTGGTCTTAAAGGAAGATGAACCAGATAAGATGATCAAAATTGGGGCCAACTTAGAAGAAAAGGTTAAGCTGGACCTCATTAATTTGCTTAGAGAATACAAAGATGTGTTCGCTTGGAGTCATGAAGACATGGTGGGGATAGATGCCCGAGTAGTATCACATTATTTGGCGGTGGATTCAAATGAAAAAATCTGTAATACAAAAAAGAAGGTCATTCAAACTCGAAAGAAGTCGGACAATTAAGCAGGAAGTGGAGAGGTTACTCATTGTAGGATCTATCAGAGAAATTAGCTACTCTTAGTGGATAGCAAATATGGTTTTGGTCTAGAAGAAAAATGGCTAGTGGAGAATGTGCGTGGACTTCATAGATCTGAATAAGGTCTGTCCAAAGGACAATTTTCCATTTTCGAGAACAGACAAACTGGTCGATGCTACATCAGGCCATGAATTACTCAGTTTCATGGACGATTACTCGGGATACACTCAAATCTGGATAAATAAGGCTGGCGAAGAAAAAACAGCAATCACGACCGATCAAGGCTTGTACTGTTATACAGTATTGCCTTTTATACCTTTTGGGTTAAAAAATGCTAGGGAAACATACCAGAGATTGGTCAATAGGATCTTTACTCGTCAAATAAGAAGAAACATGGAAGTTTACATAGACGACAAAAATGGTTGGATTAGTAAAATCTGATTTTTCTCCTCAAAATTCCGATGATGGCCGAATTTTTCTTTTAGAAAAATAGGGTTGGCCGAAATCTCTATATGAAATGACCTTAGGCTGGCCAAAATTAACAAACATATATAAATAGGATCATAAATCCTCTCCTAAGAAGGATTTACTAGGTTTGTAAGAATCATTTCCTTATGTGGATTTATTTAGTAGTTAAGAATCCTTATCTAAAAGGAATTCTATCCTCTTATATATATATGGGTTGGACGAAATCTTCATAGAGTATATATTAGGATCACAAATCCTTTTCTAAGAAGGATTTACTTGGTTGTTAGGAATCCTTTCCTTAGGTGGATTTACTTGGTGGTTAAGAATCATTTTCTAAAAAGAATTCTATCATACACCAAGACTCCTAATCCAACTCAATAGTGTATTTGTAACCATATTAAAGACTTCCTAATTTGATTAGATAAATAATTCATTTTATTTATCTACTTATCAAATATAGTCTTTAATATTAATTATACTACCAACAATAGTATAATTTTAGAAGATCATCTGCTACTAGGAAAAAGATTTTGACTTTTAATTAAATAAATAATTAATCACCAACTTATTTAAATTTAAGCTCCAATAGACACAACCCAATCACAATCAACAAATGAATCACTTAGGTCCGATCTATTTAATTTTAGTTCTTCCCACTAAAGAACTAAAATTGAACTCTTAAATAAAAATAGAATAAGTTGATGTTACTCATTCATACCCTAGATAACCTTATTGGAGAAAGTGTATCCTCGTGAAGAATATCAGTAATCGCCAAGAGTTCATAGACCGCCTATAGCTCTCCAAATTACCATATTTATTCATATTACCACATTTTGAACTTGAATATTTTGACTTTCCCAGAAGCCATGTTTCAATAGACAATGTTGAAAACTTAACGTTAAGATTTAATATCCAATACCTCAAAACATCCATATGATGATATTCTACTCTCATTTAATAATTGGAGCCACAATGTCCACATCTATAAATGAAGTTCTCTATTGATTAACAAATGAATACCACCAAACTATCGAGGATAGACTATGCTATATAATCGTACTCATTGATAGCTCAAATGATAACACTTGCAACCATAAGTCCATCATTTATCTCAGGATTGAGATAGACTCTCTGAGTGTCTTTAACTAAAAACTTTTATTCATTGACGGTTCTAGATAAAGTATTTCATTGTGATCCAATTCAATCCACCCAGTGCACTAGATTATTTTTCCCAAAGACACCACACTTTGATATTTTAGACTCATCATAACACATTTGATCCCACTTAAATGCTATCAAAAGAATCGACAACTTTGACAAGAGAAAGGCGCCCAACCTTTTATCTTAAGTTGTGAACATTATTCAGACTAGCTAAAGAATTGTGTCTACCTCATACATATCTAGATGTATGAACAATTCTTCTTTTCTCATAGTCTTTTGACCTTATGAATATTTATGTTTGAATACTATAATAATTAAACTATAAATGCTATAAGATTTGTTAAACTAGAAATCACTTTATTCATATGAAAAGATTGTCAAAGAAATTATTACACTCTTGCTATCGAGCATAAGCCCAACAATCTCCCACTTGCTCTACAGCAAATGTGTCATATCTCTCATCCTCATGTTCTCTAGATGCCCATCAAAACTCTTTTGTGGAAGAACCTTTGTAAAGGGATCCGCTAGATTATCTGCTGATACGATTTTGGTAATCGTCACGTCTTCCCTATGCACAATTTCCCTTAGAAGGTGACACTTTCTTTCAATGTGTTTCTCTCTCTTATGACTTCTTTGTACTCTTGAATTAGCCACTGCTCCACTATTGTCACAATAGATAGTGATCTGCTTATTCGCATCAGAAACCACTTCCAAGTTAATCAATAATTAGCGAAGCCAGACAGCCTCTTTAGCAGCCTCGCATACTGCAACATACTCAGTTTCCATGGTGGAATCAGCAATACAAGATTGCTTGATACTCCTCCATATGACTGCCCCTCATCCAATAGTAAACACAAATCCTGATGTTGATCACCTAGAGTTAGAATCTGACTAAAAATTAGAATCTATATACCCAACGGGAATTAAATCTCCTCCAGAGTATACAAGTATATAATCTCTTGTTCTCCTAAGATACTTGAAAATATGTTTGACTACCATCCAGTGATCACGACCAGGTTTCGATTGAAACCTGCTAACTATGCCAACAGCAAAACAAATATCTGGTCTAGTGCAGAGCATTGCATACATGAGACTTCCATCTGCCGATGCATATGGAACCCTGCTCATGAATTGCTCTTCATGCTCATTCTTAGGAACTTGTTCCTTAGAAAGTTGATTCCATGTCTAAAAGGTAACATACCTTCCTTGGAATCTTGCATGGAAAACCTAGACAAAATTTTATCTATGTATGAAGCTTGGGATAATGCAATCCTTTTATTTTTTCTATCCCTTATGAATTGGATACAAAGAATATAACTTGCTTCTCCTAAGTCCTTCATATCAAATTGTTTTCCTAACCATTCTTTTACTGATGTCAATAAACCTACATCGTTTTCAATGAGTAGTATATCATCAACGTAAAGAACTAGGAAAGCTAACTTGTCGCCTTTAATCCTTTTGTATACACAAGGTTCATCAAGGTTTTGAATAAATCCAAAACTTTTCACTGCTTGATCGAACCTTATGTTCCAAGATCTGGATGCTTGCTTCAATACATATATGGATCTTTGCAACTTGCATACCCTTTCCTCTTAGCCTTTTTCAACGAATCCTTCTGGTTGTATCATATAGATGCTTTCGTCAAGACTTCCATTAAGAAAGTTGTCTTGACGCCCATTTGCCAAACCTCTAGGTCCAGAGATGCTGCAATGGATAAGAGCATCCTAATGGATTTAAGCATGGCCACAGGAGAGAATGTTTCTTCATAATCGATTCCTTCTTTCTATGTATAATCTTTAGCTACCAATCAAGCTTTAAAGGTTTCCACCTTTCCATCCATTCCTCTTTTCCTCTTGTATACACACTTGCACCCAATGGGTTTTATCCCTTTAGGCAAGTCTACAAGAGACTAGACTTTGTTTTTGAACATAGATTCAATATCGGATTGCATTACCTTTTGCCAATGGCGACAATCAACATCTTCCATTGCTTCCTTGTACATATAAGGATCATCGTCGTCCGGAAGATTCTCTACAGATTCTCCTAGACTGATGTATCTCTCAGAATGTCTACTAACCCTCCGACTATGATGAGGTATGGTAAATTGTTGATCTTCCATTGCTTCCTTGTACGTATAAGGATCATCGTCGTCCGGAAGATTCTCTACAGATTCTCCTAGACTAATGTATCTCTCGGAATGTCTACTAACTCTCCGACTATGATGAGGTATGGTAAATTGTTGATCTTGTGCTAGTACAAATTTTACAATTGGGAAAAACCTCTTGTGGAGTTGTATCTCCTAAAAGTTCATTCAGGACAATTCTACTTTTAGGCACAAAATTATTCATAAAGTCCTCTTCCAGAAATTTAGCATTTGTCGAAACAAATACTTTAAGATATAAAGGACTATAAAAATAATATCCTTTTGTTCCTTTTGGATACCCTACAAATATGCATGTTTCTAAACGGGATTCCATCTTTTCTGTCTTTGCTTTTAACACGTGCACAGGACATCCAAATATCCTTAAGTGATGTAAACTAGGCATTCACCCGGTCCACAACTCATGCAGTGTTTTAGGAACCGACTTAGATGGTACATCGTTTAGAATGTACATTGCGGTTTGTAAAGCATATCCTCAAAAAGTATTAGGGAGCGTTGAATAACTCACCATAGACCTAACCATATCCAAAAGAGTTATATTACTCCTTTCTACCACCCCATTTAGTTGAGGTGTGCCTGGTATAGAAAACGTAAAAATTATCCCATTATCAATAAGATATTGCTGAAACTCACCAGATAGATACTCTCCACCACGAACAGACCTCAAGATTTTTATACGTTTCTCAAGCTGATTTTCTACCTCAGCTTTAAATGCTTTGAACATGTCAAAAGCATTCGACTTATATCTCATGAGATACACATAGCCAAATCTTGAGTGATCATCCGTGAAAGTGATGAAGTACTCATATCCAACTCTAGCTTGAATGCTCATAGGTCCACACACATCAGTGTGTATCAATCTTAAACATTCTATGGCTCTTGTGCCTTTGGTCGTAAACGACCTATTGGTCATTTTTCTTCCAAACAAGATTCACAAGTTGGTAGAACATCAACCTTTAAATCACTTAGTTATTCGTCACTTGCCAATCTTTTAATCCTATTAAGCTTAATATGACCTAGGAGCAAATGCCATAGGTAGGTTTCATCTTTTGATAATTTTACTCTTTTATGATTAAGTTCCATTGATTTTGTGTCTAACAAGTGAGAGATATTTCCATGTAAATAGTATATGCAATTTTCCAATGTACCTTTGCAAATAATTTTGTCATTCTTACTAATAATAAAAGCTTTATTAAAAGTAACCGAATAACCAAATTTATTTAAACAAGAAACTGAAATTAAACTCCTCTTGAATTGAGGTACATAATAAACGTCTATTAAATTTAAATGCCTATAAGTATCTAAACTAATTCTAATATCTCTCACTGAACTAGCAGACACCAACGCTCAATTGCCTAAACGTAAGTTGAATTCATTCTCATTAAGACTTCTCTTTTCCTTAAACCCCTGTTAGAAAAAACAAACATGATTAATGGCTCCGGAGTCTATGATCCAAGAATCCACAGAATCCGCCAAAAAACATGTTTCAAGATAATCAATATTACTTTCTTCCTTCTTATCCTGAGACTTTGGATAATTTCTTTTCCAATGTCCCTTTTCACCACAAAGGAAACACTTCTCTTTGATCTTGGTTACTTTCTTTGTCTCCTTCTTAGTAGATCCTAGTTGCTTTTTCTTACGGGTCTTAACAGTAGCAACTTTACCTACGGTATGAATCTCTTGCCCTTGCCATTAACAAGTATTTTTTCCACACTTTGAACATCTTGCATCAGGCCTTGCAAGTTATATTCCTTATAATTCAAGGTGTAGTCCAACTTGAATTGATCAAAGGAATCTGACTGTGAGTTGACAATAATATCAATTTTGGTCTCACCATCTATCTCAGCACCATTCAATTCAACAATGTTGAGATGTTATATGACTTTCATCATGTGATCTTTCACAGCCAGTCCAAGTTTCATCCTAAGATTCATAAAAGCAGTCACTGCATCTCTCTTAGTCGTCCTAGACCTCATATCAAACATCTCCGCTAGAGACATCATTATATCGGCAGCAGTCTCCATTTCTTCACGTTGCTGTTGCAACATGTCAGAGATGGTGGCCATAATGTAACATTTAGCCATCTCATCAGAAGACTCCCACTGCTGATACTCATCTCTTTGCTCCTGAGTAGATTCATTAGTAGGAGTAGGTGGTTTAGGAGTGCACAAAATGAAATAATGCTTTTCGGATTGCAGTAAAAGCCCAATTTTTCTTTTCCATATGACATAATTATCACCAGTTAAGGTATTGTCTTTTAGGATGTTGATTAGGGATGGGGTCTTGATTTCTGAACAATAACAAAATTTATATAAGTAAATAATCATGATATAGCACTTTCAAATATTTATCTTGAATGAAATAAAATAATTCAATCGTAAAAATTCAACGATGATCCAACACCCACAAATGTCACGCCTCCTTTAGGAGTTCGCAACATTTACTAGTTGGACTAGGTCCCACATAATTGTTAACATAACAACCAACGTTTTCAATTTTAGCCTTGTAATTTTTATTAACAAGAACTCTTGGAAGGATATTAATAAAATTACATTTAGTGTAATACCAAGTTATCGACCTTCAATATAATCCCTCACGAATATCCCTCCTTTGGGAGTAGATATCGTTTGGGCTAATTGTCTAGTCTATCCTTGTAAGGAAGTATCTTGCTAAATTCCATTCATGAATACCCCTTGGGGGGTTATTTGTGAAACATAAAGCTTAACTAAACTTGGAGGCCGTAGGTGTTCCAAAACACCTTCTCCCACTCAATTGTTTAAGGCGTGTAATCAAATTCCGAAGAATGATTTACCAAGTTATCTAGATGCCAATTTAGATACCTAAACCATTCAATGCATGTTCATACCAAAAGAGATATATGAGTGACACTCCTATTCTATATGACATGTTATCAAATAATGACAAACATTGCAATATTTACAACAAATATAAATAGCTTCAATTTTGGTCCATCCTAGAAAAGAAAGTAAATTACATGTCTTGGAATAAAAAAAAACTCATTTCTTTACGAACAAGTCTTCACGCGACCTTCATCGTCCGGACTCTCTCGGTTGCCTCCCATGGGCGTGTCCACCCTTGGCCCTTATCCATGGGTGTGCGCATGCTAGAAAACCATAAAGGGCTCACATCCGCAACCCATGGCTTCCATAGGGATGCCGTGTGCAGCCCATGCCACAACAAACATGGACACGTGCTCTTCTCACGCACGTTTGTTGTTATAGCTCGCACGATCCCAAACTTGTTTCGGTTGCTTCCAATTCTTCAAACCTTCGAGTCTTCAATACTTGAATGTATTACAGAAGAATTTAAATAATAAAATACTGCAGTTTTATTATTATTATTATTACAACAACAAAATAAAAAAAAAACTTACCAACTATCAAGAAGGAAATTATGGAGATGATAGACCACCCTTCTTGTTACAATCCCAAAACAAAATACATTGAAATTCTATGACCAAAATTGAGCAATAACAATCCACATATTAAACTTATATATATCCATACATTCTAATGTAAATATATATATGAATACCTAGAGTGTCATCTCTTTCTAAAACATGCATATATACAATAAAAAAAAGATTAACGTACACATACATCAATTAATCAAGGGTATAACCAGGCCTTGATACCAAATGTAGGGAAAAATATGCGCAGAGGAAGTGTGAAAATTTATAAATTAGGGTTTGCGTATAAATAAAAGATTTCCCTTTGACTAACAAGAACCTTAACCCTAGATTAACTGATGTATATAAAAAGTGTCGTACCTTTTTCTCGTGACGATTGAACAAGCACCGAATTGATTCCGTAAGATCTTTCAATCCAATCACGCATGTGAATCATGTAGGAGTGTGGGTTCCCTTTCTTTAAATTGTATACCTGAGGATGGAAACAAACAAAATCTTCTTCTTTGTTAGTTACAATAATCCTCCAAGAAGAAAACAAAGAACGTTAGGTCACTTGTGAATTATCAATCAATTTGATTGAAACTCGCGTAAACCTTGATTCGATGTTGTACACAAAACCTTTTGATGTAAAGGCTACTAGTGTACTATCAAAAACTAAACGTTCTTTCCTCCTATTTCTTCTTTCCCGAATCACACACTATTTCTTAGAGTTGATCAAATTTTGTCTAGAATAAAATCTGATTTTTCTCCTCAAAATTCCTATGATGGCCGAATTCTTCTCTTAGAAAAATAGGGTTGGCTGAAATCTCTCTATGAAATAACCTTACGCTGATCGAAATTAACAAACATATATATATATATATATATATATATATATATATAGGATCATAAATCCTCTCTTAAGAAGGATTTACTTGGTTGGCAATAATCCTTTCCTCAGGTGGATTTATTTGGTAGTTAAGAATCATTATCTAAAAGGAATTCTATCCTCTTATATATATATATAATATTCATAGGAATTCTAACCTTAGGTTGATCTAAAAGGACTTTGTTTTTTAACATAGATTCAATTTCTGATTGCATACCACAGTTGCGGGAAGGGGGTCAACGTAGATAACATTAGGCTGAGCGCAGCCATCAGAAAGACCTCGAGCAAACAAAGACCGGAACTAACTGCTCGCTTTGAGTGAGTCCAGTCCGGATAGTAGGCAGCCTTTTGAGTTTCTCAAGAAGACCAGATATTTCAAAAGTATCTTCCATTTTCCTGCCATACCTGGTCTCAATGCCCGCTTCTACGAAATAATTAAGAACTGGGGTAACAGAGAATATTTACGATCACTCTCTGTCTCGTCATTGCTTGTCTTCCTCTGAACCGAGTCCGTGCTCACTTATGGCTTTTCTTATGCCTATGTTCATGCCTTTGTTCTTGCGATTGATACCTTTGCTATTGGTAGATAAGTTGGATCTTATACTAGGTAGACTTCGATCTTAGCTATATGGTTTATCATTCATGGACGTTGATAAGATCCTTCCATTTAGTAGTAGGCATTCCCCTTTCAATAGAACGATACATCCTGATGAAAGTTTCCATCTGATGAGTGGGCAATCGATGTCGAATAAATACGGTTATGACTCCCAAATGAAAAAAGTAGCTTACGAATAGAGTTACGAGATAGTCGAGAGAATAGATCACTAACAATGGAAGACCACTCGATAGACTAGACTACCAGGGGAATCATTTCGCTCGGGCTTCTGTTCTCCCAGAATCAGGACCTACACTCGCTTCCACTAGTAGGGGATTCATGATGGTGGATGCCCCTTCTCTCAATTCACGCCTCACTACGTCTTCTAAAAATTTTATATTTTTAGTAGTCATTCCACTTAATCACATTTTCTCTTATACGTGCGGAGGAGATCTTTTGGACTTATTGTTGGTAGGCGGAAAGGTCTTATCAATTGTTAGAAAAAAAAAATCTTGAGCTTGGATAAATCAAGAATTTTTCTCGGACACTATTAAAGCCGATGATTATGCCCTTGAGCGCCCCCCCTACCCTAGCCTTATGCTTGAAAACTCTTTTGCGTCATTAGCCTTTTTTGACTTAGCTAATAAATGCTAACTAGAGCACTGGATCTCTTAGTGACTGTGAAAAAAATGAAAAAAAAAACCAAGTTGTCCAATATCACGCCTTCCTACATTAGTTGATACTACAAGGAGGGTTTCAAAATCCGGTTATTTGGAGGTACTTAATTACCACCGAGCCAGCGACGGGTTCTCTGCCACTACAGGAATGGAGCGACAGAGGTTTTGAGAATTCAAGATAAGGTCACGGCGTGGAGGTTCGAGTCCTCTTCAAGGCATAATATTGAGAATTTTCATTGAATGAGCAATTCAATAAGAGATCTAGGATCGAACCTAGGTGCCTGAGACATCCGCTGTAAACACTAATGGTCACGGAACCGTCGAACAGGGTCTCTGGCTGGCCTAAGAAAAATAGGACAGAGCAAGAGCAAACCTAAGCGTGCACTGCAGTTTTCTGCTTTAACAGAATTTTCTCAATTCCAATCGACTAGGCGTATTGTGTCGATTCTTTTGAGTAATTTATTTGGAAATAACCGTTGATTCCTTATTAACACTGTTTCGAACACAACTGGTACATTCCAAAATAACCCTCACTCGAACGTCTTTACCCTTGGCTATGAACCTCCTTTGGGTTTTTGATTCACCCAACGTTTCTATTTTTTGATCCGACGTAAGGAAATCTAAAATAGTGGGGCTGATGAACAGAACCCAACCACACCGAAGTGGATGGTACAAAGTCCTCCAACTTTTCATACTTTTGGAGAAATTCCTGATATTCAGGTTCTGGACCGCTCAAAGTAGTCAGAATCCGGATGTGAGTGATTGATCAAGAGAATTAGCCGCCAAAGGTATCTATCCCGCAGTAGATCCTTTAGATTCGACGTAATTTATCTCTCTCTCAACTTGGATGCTATTAGGGGGGCCTTGAAAAGTTTTTGGGAAGGACGCACCTCTGGTGTACCAGTTATCGTGCCCACGGTATGATTCCATTCTTTTTGAAATTCATATCGGGTTCCCCTGAAATAAGAGGTTAACTTCCTCCTGGCCAAGAATGCTTCACCCTTATTAGTGTAGTAATGTTGTAGAACTTCCCTCTTGTGTTCTTAAACCGCCAGCCATTAATACAACACCAACATTATTTGATTCCGCACAAAAGATCCTTTTTTAGCTCTCTCTTTAGATCTATGTCTCTTAAAGGTTTGTTGGCAAAAGCCTGGGTTAAGTGTGAAAGGTATTTGGTTGCCAGCAGCTCTTAAGCACACCCATTGGAAAGGATGCCTTTGGTATCCAGGGCTCGCGGCGTCTTGCTTAGTAAGGATAAGGAGTTGTTATATATAATAAAAAAGGGGAATTCTTTTTTTTTTGTACTTCTGTTGGTCGAGGGGCTCCAGCTGATCAAAGTAGTTGTAGCTGCTAACAAACCAAGAAGTTCATTTTTCCTTCTTTCTTGTCGTATTTCTGGTGCTTATTCTAGCAAGATCAGTGGGATGCTTCTAGATGAAAGCCCACAGAAGGGCAAAAGCACAACAAGCCTACTCATCATCAAAGCAAGCCCAAGACCACCCTCCTGCTTAGGAAGACAAATACCCTTTTGCCAATGGAAACAATCAACATCTTCAATTGCTTCCTTGTAAGTATAGGGATCATCATCATCCGAAAGATTCTCTATAGATTCTCCCATACCGATGTATCTCTCAGGTTGTCTAACAACCCTCTGACTACGATGAGGTATGGTAGATTGTTGATCTTGTGTTGGTACGGAACTTACAATTGGGCTTGGTTGCGAAACCTCATGTGGAATTGTATCTCATAAAAGTTCATTCAGGACAATTCTACTCTTAGGTACAAAATTATTCATATAGTCCTCTTCCTGAAATTTTACATTTTTCGAAACAAATACTTTAAGATATGAAGGACTATAAAAGTAATATCATTTTGTTCCTTTTGGATACCCTACAAATATGCATGTTTCTAAATGGGACTCCATCTTTTGTCTTTCCTTTTAACATGTGCGCAAGATATCCAAATATCCTTAGGTGTTGTAAACTAGGCTTTCGCTCGGTCCACAACTCATGCAGTGTTTTAGGAACCGACTTAGATGGTACATCATTTAGAATGTACATTGCGGTTTGTAAAGCATATCCCCAAAAAGAATTAGGTAGCGTTGAATAACTCAATATAGACCTAACCATATCTAAAAGAGTTCTATTTCTTCTTTCTGCCACCCCATTTTGTTGAGGTGTGCCTGGTGCAGAATACAGAGTAATTATCCCATTATCAATAAGATATTGCTGAAACTCACCAGATAGATAATCTCCACGTCGATCAGACCTTATGATTTTTATGCGTTTCTCAAGTTGATTTTCTACTTCATATTTAAATGCTTTGAACACGTCAAAAGAATTCGATTTATGTCTCATGAAATACACATAGCCAAATCTTGAGTGATTGTCCATGAAAGTGATGAAGTACTCATATCCACCTCTAGCTTAAATGCTCATAGGTCCACACACACCAGTGTGTATCAATCTTAAACATTTGATGACTCTTGTGCCTTTGGTCGTAAACGACCTTTTGGTCATTTTACCTTCCAAACAAGATTCACAAGTTGGTAGATCATCGACCTTTAAGTCACTTAGAGGTCCGTCACTTACCAATCTTTTAATCCTATTAAGCTTAGTATGACCTAGGCGTAAATGCCATAGGTAGGTTTCATCGTTTGATAATTTTACTCTTTTATGATTAGGTTCCGTTGATTCCGTGACTAACAAGTGAGAGATATTTCCATACAAATAAAATAAACCATTTTCCGATGTACCTTTGCAAATAATTTTGTCATTCTTACTAATAGTAAATGTTTTACTAAAAGTAACCGAATAACCAAATTTATTTAAACAAGAAACTGAAATTAAATTCCTCATGAATTGAGGTACATAATAAACGTTTATTAAATCTAAATGCCTATAAGAATCTAAATTAATTCTAATATCTCTCACTGAACTAGCAGAGACCATAACTTCATTGCCTAAACGCAAGTTTAATTCGTTCTCATTAAGCCTTCTCCTTTTCTTGAACCCCTTCTTCCTTCTTGTCTTGAGAATTTGGGGAATTTCTTTTTCAATGTCCCTTTTCACCACAAAGGAAACATTTCTCTTTGATCTTGGTTACTTTCTTTGTCTCCTTCGTAGCAAGTCCTAGTTTCATTTTCTTTTATTGTTTCTTGACCTTCTTACGGATCTTAATAGTAGCAACTTTACCTAGGGTATGAATCTCCTGACCCTTGCCTTTCACAAGGATTTTTTCGGCGCTTTGAACATCTTGCATCAGGCCTTGCAAGTTGTATTCCTTATTATTCGAGGTGTAGTCCAACTTGAATTGTTCAAAGGAATCCGACAGTGAGTTGACAATCATGTCAATTTTCGTCTCACCATCTATCTCAGCACCATTCAGTTCAGCAATGATGAGATGTGCTATGACTTTCATCATATGATCTTTCATAGCCTGTCCAGGTTTCATCCTTAGATTCATAAAAGCAAGCATTGCATCTCTCTTAGTCGTCCTAGACCTCATAGCAAACATCTCCTCTAGAGACATCATTATATCAGCAGCAGTCTCCATTCCTTTATGTTGCTACTGCAACACGTCGGAGATTGTGGCCATAATGTAACAATTAGCCATCTCATCAGAAGACTTGCACTGCTGATACTCATCTCTTTGCTCCTGAGTAGATTCATTAGTAGGAGTAGGTGGTTTAGGAGTGTACAAAACGACCTTATGCTTTACGGATTGCAACAAAAGCCTAATTTTCCTTTTCCATGTGACATAATTATCACCAGTTAAAGTGTTATCTTTTAGGATGTTGATTAGGGATGGGGTCATGATTTCTGAACAATAACAAAAATTATATAAGTAAATAATCATGATAAAGCAATTTCGAATATTTATCTTGAATTTTCAAATATTTATCTTGAATAAAATAAAATAATTCAATCATAAAAATTCACCAGTGATCCAACACCCATAAATGTCACGCCTCATTTGGAAGTTAGCAACATTTACTCGTTGGACTAGATCCCACCTAATTGTTAACATAACAACCAACATTTTCAATTTTAGCCTTGTAATTTTATTAACAAGAACTGTTGAGAGGATATTAATAAAATTACATTGAGTGTGTTACCAAGTTACCGACCTTCAATATAATCCCTCACGAATATCCCTTCTTTGGGAGTAAATATCGTTTTGGCTAATTGTCTAGTCTTTCCTTGTAAGGAAGTTTCTTTCTAAATTCCATTCATGAATACCCCTTGGGGGGTTATTCACGAAATATAAAGCTCAACTAAACTTGGAGACCGTAGGTGTTCCAAAACACCTTCTCCCACTCAATTGTTTAAGGCGTGTGATCGAATTCCAAAGAATTATTTACCAAGTTATCTAGATGCCAATTTAGATACCTAAACCATTCAATGCATGTTCATACCAAAAGAGATATATAAGTGGCACTCCTATTCTATATGACTTGTTATCAAACAATGACAAACATTGCAATATTTACAACAAATATAAATAGCTTCAATTTTGCTCCATCTTAGAAAAGAAGTAGACGGTAGTTCTCTTAAGGGTTGATTCAGAGCTTGGACAATATGAGCGCTCTCCTAATTCCGTAAGGAAATAGGATTTATTTTCCATTTGAGAATCAATGGTACTTGAAGGATATATGTAACTAGAGGGGTATAACGGATATTATGACCCAGCTCTAATTATGAACTACTGTGAAGGATCACACCATATGTAATAGCTATATCGATTGGGCACCAAGTTGTATCGGTTTGTATAAAAATGTCTGCAGTTGAGAGAGTGCAGCTTAGGGTTTTTAGTGGAATAAAACCGGAGTTAATAATCTAGGAATATTAATTAAAGAGTTTATTTAATGAATCTCAGGATTTTTGGAGCTCAAAATAATGTGGGTCCATTAGGTCCTCTTGCTAGCCCGATCGATTTAGGTAACAAAGGTCACGGTAAATTAATTGGATTGTCCAATTAACTGTGTTACGAATGATGAGAAATTAATTGGATTGTCCAATTAATTGGATTGTCCTCTTGCTAGTCCATTAAGTGACACATATTTATTCAGAAATTAATTGAATAATGATATTATTTAATTAATGAATGATAATGATTATGTTAATTAAATAATTAGATTATTTAATTATTTAATTATTCATTAGTTGGAGGGTGTTGATTGATATTTAATTTTTAAAGATAAAATAATTTGATTATTTTATTTTTATTAAATTAGATATTTAATTTTGAATTTAAAGAGTTTGAATTTAAAGAGTTTGAATTCAAAACAAATCGAATAATATCTTTAAAGACATGAGATATCTTAAAAGATTGAAATTGATTAGTTTTATCAATATATATATATATATATTTAATATATTTAAAAGAAGATAAAACCAAGGCGCACATATTGTTTGTATAGGATACAAACAATCATATATATGAGACATAACAAAAAGTGTTTGTATAGGATGCAAACTCAATAATGTGGGAATCAAAAAAGAGAAAGACAAAAACGTGCAATTAAGGATTGCATTATTTTAAATATATATATATATATATATAAAGCAAGTGAAGGCGTGAGAAACTTTTTGGAAAAAAAAAAGGTTGATTTTGTTTTTTTTTTTTTGGTATCTGATACATACACCAAAAAAAAGGCAAAAGTTTTGCATGAGATGCAATTTATGTGTGCGTGAAATCAATACACCAAATTGAGAAGAAAGAGTTTATTCAAGTATTTCTCTACATCATCCATTCAAGTTCCTGATACCGTGACGTGCCCACACGTAGTTACCAGTTCGGGTGATAGCGTGGAAGATCGAGTAATTCAGACAGGAGCATATCGTAAAGCGAAGGAGCCAACAAACATTGGTAAGATTGGTTTAGATAATAGCATATCGTAAAGTGAAGGAGCCTCCAAACATTGGTAAGATTTTCTTCTTCTTCTTTATATTGATTACAATTTCCTGTGTATACATATTGTATGTATTAGTTTCAAAAATAACTACGGTCTCAAGTTCACTGGTCTCATATACAAATTATGATCTGTATAAAAAAATTTAAAACCTTAGTTCCGCTACGTGACCGGTGAACAGGGTTCCAACATTTTGAATTTGGAAATTTTGACTTATCCAGAAGCCATGTTTCAATAGACACTATTGAAAACTTAACGTTAAGATTTAATATCCAATACCTCAAAACATCCATATGATGGTATTCTACTCTCATTTAATAAATGGAGCCACGATATCCAGATCTATAAATGAAGTCCTCTATCGATTAACAAATGAATACCACCAAACTATCGAGGATAGACTATGCTATATAATTGTACTCATTGATAGCTCAAATGATAACACTTGCAACCATAAGTTCATCATTTATCTCATGATTGAGATAGACACTCTGATCGTCTTCAAATGAAAACTTTTATCGAATTGCGGTTCTGATAAAGTATTTGATTGTGATCCTATTCAATGCACCCAATGCACTAGATTCTTTTATCCAAAGACACCTCACTTTAATGATTTTAGACTCATCATAACACGTTTGATCCCATTCAAATGCTAGCAAAAGAATCTACAACTTTGGCAAGATAAGGCGCCCAACCTTTTATCTTAAGTTGTGAATATTATTCAAGACTATCTAAAGAATTGTGTCTACCTCATACATATCTAGATGTATGAACAATTCTTCTTTTCTCATAGTCTTTTGGCCTTCTGATTATTTACTTTTGACAATTATAATAATTAAACTATAAATGCTATAAGATTTGTTAAACTATAAATCATTTATTAATATGAAAAGATTATCAATTACATTATTACACTCTTGCTATCGAGCATAATCACCTGGCTCACTAGACGTTGCACCACTAGGATTTCCTCCCTACCTACCTTCGTCTTCAGACACCCTCTGAGCACTTTCAGTCCTAATAGGGCCACTCGGACAACTCGATTCCCCCATGGTCAGCCGAACGACCTCTTCAGGAATATACTCAGAAACTCTCTCATCCATTTCGTCGGAATCCTCAACCGACTCATCATCCGGCGAAGCAATCCCTTTCTAATTTTGGCAGAAGCTTCCTTACGTCTTGCCTAAGTAAATGATTTAACCTGGCAAGCCTGAACGTCACAGATGATGTCCGAGTCATACACTGAATACAAACGAGTTAGAAAAGAAACAACAAAATTGAGTAAAATGAAAACGAGAAGAGATTCTACTTACGACATCTGTGATAATCTGATATCTTAGTAAAGAAGCCAAGAGCTATCATTTTCTTCTCATCAAAAAGATACAACCTGCTTCTTTTCTCCATAGTGCGCACGGCCGCCCGAGCAAGGTTAGTCAGCTCGGCCTCAATGTAAGTAGGTCGCGAGGTGTTCTAACGATTGGGAGAGCAAAAGAAATGGGGAACCTTTAACACTTCCCGATCTTCCCCAACTGAGAGCTCGATCTAAAGTCCTAAGCTCCCTCTGGCAAAAAACTAGTTATTCTTCCAATGCTTGTTTGAGGTAGGAAAACCCCACACAAAGCCTTTCTTCTTAGCGTCCGAAGAAATATCAACCCTCTGGTTCACCTTTGTCCCCTTAGAAATCCAGTTATCTGGCAGACTGGGTAGAAGAGAGTAAGTTCTTGTCAGACCAGATTGCCTTAGAGTATAGAAGTGTCTAATTTCGCGAAGAGAATACGGTGGCAAGTTCATTCGGCTCCACATGTGCCACATACACATCAGGATCCTATAGTTGTTCGGGGCAAACTGGGCTGGAGCGATCCCAGCCTTAGTAAGAAACCAAGCAATGAAAGGCTGAAGGGAAAGAGCCACCCCACAGTAGAGCATGGATCTATAAATCGCTACCATGTCAGGAGAAGGGTTCCACACGGCTCTATTACCAGCAGGAGCCATTAAAACTGAGTCATCTAGATCAAATCGAGTGCGATACTTTTCGATTTCAGCTTCCCTGACCACATTTGGCTGGGCATCATACGCACTCGGGAAATCAAGTGAGAAGGGAATTTGAGATGCACTATGCTCCTCTTCAACATCCTTCTCATCAACAACTTGCCTTCCAACCTGAATACCACTTGAACTGTGTTTGTGAACTGTACGATTACCCTGATGCTTTCCCATCTTAGATCGTAAAGGAACCCTGTGATCAGAAACAAATGACTCAGAGCTAGAAGAAGATTCAGAGCTAGAACTGAAACGAACATCAGGATAAAACCCAAAGACATCAACATCTAAAAAATCAGGCTCGTCAGGAGGGATTTCCCCCAATAACCTACGAACACAAGAAACCAATTGAAAATCTCCACACTCAAATGCTTCAAAAGCTATAACGAAAAGGCAATATCATGAAATATGATCCATCTGAACTGACCTTTAAGGTAGATGCGAAGAAACCAGGAAAGCTTCGATAAAGAGTTAAGACAAATCTGTGTGCAAGAAAACCAGGGTTATTTATTTGCTTCTGTGAAAAATGAACCGGAATAGCCTTTTTCAGTAAAATATTTAAATGGACGAATACACGAAACCCTAGGGTATCAGATAATCCGCAAGTCGCGTCTCATAAATGATACCAGAGAATTCGAGCAGTTGACGGACACGTGTCGTGGAAAGAACTGACCAAACCGTCAGAATTTAAAAACGTCATAATCATTGGGATTTCGAGTGAAGGGTCAAATTACACATGCGTGGTAGCCATTAAAACAAGTCATTAATGAGAAAGCAATGTTTAAGGATTGTTATTCCTGTATTAATAAGGCGTAAAAGGTTAGAAGGTCGATTATACTACTTCTGTCAAAGAAAAAATCCTACTCGGTAAAAATATTTTAAGGGGGTAATGTTATATGTAAATTTTATCGGATATAAACGTCACTGACAGAAAAATAATCCCTAAAGAAGATTGCTAGATGGGTATCCGAGCTGGAATCTAAAAGACCATCCATGACATCAAGGAATAAGAACCCGAGTAAGTCCGAGTACAAGTACTCGGCACGTTCAACACTACTCGGGACAATATAAAAGCCCGAGTAAAGAAGTTCAAATACGCGATTCATGCAAGTGAATAAGCCCCGAGAAGAAGTCACTGTCATACTCAAATACGCATCTGTATCAAAAGGCGATTTTTTTTTACAGAGTTTCTAGAATGATAATGCACCAAACAGGAAGCAAGTCCAAATCAGGCAACGACTCTATTATTCTAGAAGATTGCATGTCGATTAGGAAAATAAAATCCTAAATCAGATTGTCTAATTAGAGTCTCACCAAGATTCAGATTTAACTCAAAAGATCTTCGAAATAGGAAAGAAGATAAAGACGACTCCAACAAGCAACCAGTCATAGTTAAATACAAATTATTTTCCTTACTTGTACAACGATGATTAGGGTTCTATGCAAGTATAAATAAACCCATAATCTTACTAAAAAAGCGAGACAGACGACAACAGAAGTGAGACAAAAGAAATCACTGCAAGAGAGATCGAGTGGTGTAATTCTCTATTTAAATAGTGGATTCTGGCTTGGTTGCGCGTTCAACCACCCGTGGACGTTTCTCCGATCATTGGAGTTTTACCACGTAAACTCGTGTTATCATTGCTTTCATTACATTCTTTTTATCTTTCTCTTTCTCTTTTAACAGGTCATAACCAAACCCAACGTTGTTGACTTTCTCATCCATCGAGAAATTAATGTAAACAATCCTACTTTTGATATGGTTGAGACACGTGCTTTTCATTAAATGTTATTATTTTTATTATATAATCAAATTTATATATTCTTTAATATTATTATTATTATTATTATTATTATTATTATTATTATTATTATTATGTGGATACAATAATAATAGAGTGAATATTAAGGTTTTACATTCTTAGTTAAATCCACATATTTAACTGAAGTAAAGTGAAAGGTTATTCTATGTATACATTCAACTCCTATAATTATCCTTCAGGAAATTTGAGAAGTTCAAATTGTAATAAATTGAACTGGAATCAAAGGGAGCTTCATAGTCTGCCGTAAATAATGTTATACTTGCTCTTAAGAAAGTAAGTTACTTCATTTATGTCTTTTCCGTTTTAAATATTCTTGGTGAATGAAATCGACGGTCTACCATAAATAATATAATAGATGGTTCCATAAAGTGAATGACTTTGTTTGTCTTTTCGTTTGCATAATTAGTCGGTGACTACATCCTTTAGGCCTTATATAGAGAAGTAGAAAACTTTAATTGAATATCTTTTCAATGATCTTTGTTTTATGTGTTGTAGTCTTTTTTAAGTTTTGATTGTGAATTTCTCATAAAATTGAGGTTTTAATTTCTTCATACGGATCAGTAATGTTGGAAAGATGTGATTTAAGAATATTAATATCTTAAGGATATGAAAGAATCTATGATACTTTTCGATTACTAGATACAAATCTATCCATTAAGGTATAACTTTTTTTTTTTTTTTTTTTTTGGTTAATGTTCAAAAACAGATCCCAAGTAATTTCATAGTAGTTCAAAGATTAACAATAATATAAATTGAAAGAAAAAATTATATTCCTTTCAAGCTATTTATATATATATATATATATATATATATCTAAATTTCTTATTCTAAATCACTTTTTTTTTTCTTTGTATAAATTGTGAGGATTTTGTTTTGTTTTTGTTGTTTACAGGGTTGTCCTATATTCACACTGTTCCTGGAAATTGCCATTAGATTTGAAGCCTCCAAACCTTTTGGTATGCTTCTCGTTACTAATAAGTCTAAAGGTTGATCCTATTACTAACCAGGCTATGATTTGTGATTTTGAACAGCTGGTATGTTTTCTCTTTTGCCTGCCTTTCTCTTTAATTTGTATTTCTTTTAATACTTACTATTTCCATATGGACGATGTTTATTAATTTGTTAATGCAATATAATTTTCTTGGATTCTGACGCCTTCTTATATTGGTATTGATTTTTGCTCTATTTTTAATTCAATTTATTTGCAGTTGCATTTGGTATTACCTTCTATTTTATATTATAACTTCCAAACAGAATCAACAGAAAATATTTTTAACGGTTTAAAAATACAAAGCAAAATCGAATTGAATATAAAATGAATTTCAATGAACGAAGGCAGCGGATTTTTCACTTTTTCCTTTCCTAATAACCAGTTGACGGTTGACCTATTGAATGGGTTTTCTTACTTTTTCATTTGTTTAATAGGATTTAATATAAACACAAAGCTATTTAACATAATTTAATCGAAAATATTTGCATTGAAAATGAACAAATAAGAAGAAACACAAGACCCATTCAAATTAATATCATTGCAAACATTGTAAACAACAAGACCTTCAAATCTTAGCGGCGTGGATGAGTATTGTCGGGATGAGCAACACCAGCAGTGACCTTGGCAACATCAAGAGCAGAAGCTTCAGGTTTTTTCTTGGAATACAAAACAAAGTAGCCAACAATGGCAGCAAAGGCCACGCCAGTCATCCCCATTTTCAGTGGACACTTTCCCAAACTCTTTCTCTGGTGAAGCACCTCTGTATTGTGCTGTGCCATATGTACATATATATTTTCAGTTTTTGATTTCTGATTTCTTATGATACAATATCGAGGGGTTGCTTGTGATGTTTATGCAGAAATATTGAGAGGGAATACGTGGCGGTTAATCCATTATAATAGCTTTTGTGTTGATCACTTGGTCATTCTTCACATGTGCACCACTTTTTCAGGCTCCAAAACTTGACCTCTTATTTCTGCATATGGTGATGTTCTTATTTGATTTAATTACTTCAATTTTTAGTCCAAATTTAATTTATCATTCACAATATTATATATAATGCTGGCAAGCATATTCCTTTTTTGGAAATAAAAATCCAAAAATTTAATAGACAAATTAAATATTAATAATAATAAAATTGTTGACGTCGATTTCTCGATGGATGAGAAAGTCAACAACGTTGGTTTGGTAATGACCTATCAAAAGAGAGAGAAAAAAAAAATGCAATCGCAGTTATTATGACACGAGTTTACATGGTAAAACTCCGATGATCGGAGAAACATTCACGGGTGGTTGAACGCACAACCCAGTCAAATCCATAGTTTTAAAACTCGAAAGGCGGTGCGAGGCGGGAAGGCCTTCGTGAGGCGAGGCGGTTGCCTCGAGGCGATCGAGGCGGCAGCCTCAGTCAGAAAATGGGAAAATAATTTAAAAAGAATTAAAAAAAAAGTTAAAAATTAAAAAGTGGAATAATATTCCATAAAATTCATAATAAGTCATATTCAATCTCAAACAAATTAAACATTACTAAAAACAACGTCCTCCTAATAAGAAATGACCACTATATATCCAATGTATCCCATAAACTATCATTAGTGTCAAGTGGTTTGAAATGTGGATCAAAAGAGTAATCTCCTCCATCATCATCATCATCATCATCATCTGAAATATCTAAAGAGTCGTTCCGGTTTGAAATGTCCTCCTACCCATCTTCATCCACCCGTTGCAAAGCCTTTCCTTTATCTATAAGGAAATATAAAGTAATATTTTAAATTAAATATATCATTTTATCTAAGTAAAAAATTTTAAATTTAATTGGAGAATTACTTACTTGTATTTCTCTTTCTCTTTCCAGGAACTTGTTGGCTTCCACTCGGTTGATTCATGTCCACATCCGCGGATGGAACATCTTCTATAACCAACCACTCATCATCCGAAGGCACATCTTCACTAACCAATGGATCCTCATCATCCTTTAGTGCCTGTCTTTTAATGAATTTGTGTTGCAACCTTCTATTGTACATTATGTACACTAAGGAATTCAACTTTGTTGTCTTCAATCGATTCCTCTTCTTTGTATGAATCTACAATTTTTTTGTATGAAATTGTTAATTAAGTAATACTAAATTAATTTATATCTAGTATTTAGAATTCTAAGTAAACACATACCAAATTAAATGTACTCCAATTCCTCTCACAAGCCGAGGATGAGCAAGTGAGACTTAAAACTTTCACAGCAAAAATCATAAGTTCTGGAGCATCGTCTCCATATGTAGTCCACCAATCGGCTACAATGAGAATAAAAAACATTGATTAGTTACGACATTACTATAAATTTCATATAGAAATTGATAAATGTAAACAATAGCTTTACGCTTTTACATACAAGGGCTAAGTTTGTCAATGACAATTTGTTGACGTCCATAGGCAAACAACCCTTTCTTATTCTGAAAGAGTTGAAGTTGGATATTAGCCTGTAATCTGTCCTCCTCATTAGGAATAAGTTTTTCCATGCACACCATCAACCCAATCTTTATCTCTCGATGAGTGGAAAAATTATCTAAATATTGGAATTGGGGATTCAAGTAGTATGCAGCTGCGTGTAAATGCCGGTGCAATTGAAACTCCCACTTATCATCAATTATTTTCCAAATTTCCTTGTATGCTCCTTCCTCATTTCCCAAATTTTCGGCTATCTCCTCCTTAGCCTTGTCCATTGAACCATAAATGAACCCCATACCGGACAATTTTCAGAATCTGTCATCCTTAACACATTTACTAGCGGTCTAGTTGTCTTTAATGCATAAGACATGCTACTCCAAAAACTACCGTCCCTAAAGATACTCTTCTTGATCTCCCTTCCGTCGGCCTTTTTTGCCCAACTACAATCATCCCATTCCTTAGAAGTGAACATTTGCTCCAAAGGTTGCTTCAAACTTAACATTCTATCTAATGTCAAGTATGCAGTAGCAAATCGTGTAGGAGCGGCACGAACCAACTCTTTTTTCGTGTGCTTCCTCATTAAAGCTAACACCCATCCATGATTGTATATGAAGTTACTCACCTATGGCAACACAATCATAAAAACATTAAGTTATTAATAGATTTTAATGATTTATACTAAATAAGTAAATATTAGAGCATTTATGTAATTATTTATACCTTTTTCGCTTTCCTTAGAGCATTTTCGTGTTGAGGAAGAGATCCGATTTTCTCAAGGATTAGATCAATACAATGAGCAGCACATGGCGTCCACCATAGTCGTGTCCTCTTCTTCATCAACATTTCACCCACTTTCTTGTAGTTTGATGCATTATCTGTCACCACTTGAATCACAAGATCTTCACCAACTTCTTCAACCACTGAATCCAGTAGCTCAAACAATAATGTAGCATCTTTAACTACATCACTAGCATCAACTGACTTTAAAAACACGGTGCCATAAGGATTTTTTACGAGGAAGTTTAACAACTGCCTTCCTCTCATATCCTTCCACCCATCCGACATAATGGACACCCCTGTTTGAATCCATGTTTCCTTTACTTCGGCAACAATTGATTGTGTATTTGCTTCTTTTGCCATCAATAATGTTGTGCTCAACTCATGTACAGTAGGCCCTTTCAAACCACACCCGTAATTCCCAACCGAACGCAACATATTGGTGAATGATGGACTATTAGCAACATTGAAGGCTAGTCCATTCTCGTAGAAGAATCTGGCTATGTCCATACACATGTTTTCACGTGCATCCTTGTCAAGTCCTTGTTTGCTTCCCTCCACAACTTCCACCGAGTCCTTTTCAAGAAATCTATCCATCGGTCCTCTGATTCTCTTTAAGTAACACTACCCGAGCTTGAACCTTTTTGACTTTTGAGGGTGACACACTTGGCGATCATTTCTTCACGCGACAATTGTGTCCTCTTTTTCGCACTTTCATTTTTTTCCAAATATGTTTTTTTTTCATCTCTCACCTCTGGAGTGACTTTTCCACACGGGGCAACATTACCATGAATACCCGCAAGGTGTTCTTTCATCAGATACACACCTCCTTTCAAAATTTTATCACAAAATTTACATTGAAGGTACTTGTATCCCTTATGTCCATCCATTTCAACCTCAACTCCAAACTTCCATGCCGGATCTTTTCGATTCGACATCTCTAACACAAGTCTATAACAAAATAGCAAATAAAAAATTCAGTAATATTCTCATACAAAACAGTGGTATATAAGGCAAAATGACCAAATATTTAAGGCAAAACATATAACTATGTCACTGTTTCTAACTCAAGATGTCAGGTAAAATGTTAACATATATATAAGGCAAAACATATAATTTATAACACTGATTCACTAGTTGGTCGGCACATCAAAACATATATTAATTATATGAATCGTAAAAGGCAACAAACAATGTCACAAAAAAGTCAAACATTAAAAACAAAATGTTGAAATCCGAAAACAGATGGTGCGATGTTTAACATAATATATATATATATATATATATGTTTTCTGAAATCAGAAATCAGAAAACAGTTTCGCATGACCATCAAAACAGATGGTCATGCGAAATTGAAGAAGAGAAACTAAAAGAAGAGAAAACTGAAGAGAGATCGTGCGAAACCGAAGAAGAGAACAAAAAAGAAGAGAAAAAAATGAAAGAAAAGAGTCGAAGAAGAGAGAAAACATACCAGAGGTGAAGAGTGACGACTGACGAGAACTGTCGAAGCTGAGGAGTCGCCGCCGCCGCCGCCGAAGAGGAGTCGCCGCTGTAGAAGAGTCGTCGATAATGAGGAGATGTCGCCATCGCCGATGATGGAGGAGATTGAAGATTGAAATGCAAATTAGGTTTGGAAATCCAATTTGATCGACGAATTTGGGTTGTATTTTTTTAGCTTTCATGAAACGGCAGCGTTTCATCTTTTTCTTTTTCTTTTTAATTCAATTTTCGCCTCTGTTCACCACTCGGCCGAACCGATTCGAGGCGGCCAAAGGTGGACGCTTCAGGGCGTGGGAGGCGGGATTTTCCCTCTTAAGTGATGGTGCGGTCGCCTCAGCATGAAAACTGAGCGAGGCGGGGTGAGGCGGCCGCCTCAGTTCGAATTTTAAAACTATGGTCAAATCCACTATTTAAATAAAGAATTACACCACTCAATCTCTCTTGCCTCTCTCTTGCAGTGATTACTTTTTTCTCACTCTTTTATGTCATGTCCCTCCATTTACAGTAAGATCATGGGTCTATTTATACATGCATAGAACGTTAATCCTTGTTGTACAAGTAAGGAAAATAATTTGTATTTAATTATGACTGGTTGCTTGTTGGAGTTGTCTTTATCTTTTTTTCTATTTTGGAGATCTTGTGGCTTGAATCTGAATCTTCGTGGGACTCTAACTACACAATCTGATTTAGGATTTATTTTCCTAATCGTCATGCAGTCTTCTAGAATAATAGAGTCGTTGCCTGATTTGGACTTACTTCATGTTTGGTACGTTATCCTTATAGAAGCTCTCTAAACTTTTTCAGCCTTTTGATACAGATGCGTATTGGAGTATGACACCGACTTCTTCTCAGGCTTATTTTCTTGCATGGATCATGTATTTGAACTTCTTTACTTGGGCTTTTATATTGCTTCGAGTGGTACTGAAAGTGTCGAATACCTGTACTCTGACTTAGTCAGGTTCTTATTCCTTGATGTCTTGGATGGTCTTCTAGATGCCAGCTTGGATGCTCATCTGGCAGTCTTCTTTAGGGATTGTCTTATCTGTCAGTGACATTTACATTCGGTAAAATTTACATATAACAATACCTCTTAAAATATTTTTACCGAGTAGGATTTTGTTATAGCAGAAGTATTTTAATCTTTTTTCTAACTAGACTTATTGTCTTTCCCTTCTTTTATGCTTCAGTTAATTAAGGAATAACAATCCTTAAACAGCGCTTCATATTAATGACGTGTCTTAATGGCTACCATGTATGTGCAATTTATCCTTTCACGCGAAATCTAATGATTGTGATGTTTTAAAATCTTGACGGTCTTATCTGTTCTTTCCACGACACGTGTCCTTTAATCGTTTGGTTTCTCAGATAATATTTATGAGACGCGACTAGTAGTCCATCTGATACGCCGCCTAATTCTCTAAATCTCTCTTTCAATTTTTCCCGCCTCTCGAGACCTTAGGGTTTCGTGTCTTTGACCATTTAAGTATTTTACTTAAACTTAAGGGGGCTGTTCTTGTTTATTTTTTACAGAAAGAAATAGATATCCCAGGTTTTCTTGCACACAGATTCATCTCAATTCTTCATCGAAGCTTTTCCTGGTTTCTTCGTGTCTGCCTTAAAGGTCAGTTCAGATCGATCCTGTTTCACGACAGCATTTCTTTGTTATAGCTCTCGAAGCGCTTGAGCGTGGAGATTTTCAACTGGTTTCTTGTGTTCATAGGTTATTTGGGGAAACTTCTCCTGATGAACCTGATTTTCTTGATGTTGATGTTTCTGGGCTTTATCCTAATGTTCGTTCTAAATCTTCTTCCAGCTATAAGTCATTTGTTTTTTATCACAAGGTTCCTTTACGATCTAGGATGGGAAAGAATCAGAGTAACCGTACGGTTCACAAAGATGGTTTAAGCAGTACTCGAATTGGGAGGCAAGTAATTAACGAGAAGGATGTCGAAAAAGAGCATCGTGCTTCTCGGATCCCCTTTTCTCTTAATTTTCCGAGTGCGTATGATACCGAGCCGAACTTTGTCTGGGAAGCAGAAATCGAAAAGTATCGCGCTCGATTTGATTTGGACGATTTGGTTTTAATGGCTCTTGCTGGTAATAGAGCCGCGTGGAACCCTCATGCGGGTATTGTAGCAATTTATGGATCCATGCTCTGTTGTGGTATGACTCTTTCCCTCCATCCTTTTATTGCTTGGTTCCTTGCTGAGGCGGGGATCGCTCTAGCCAGTTTGCCCCGAACAACTATAGGATCCTGATGTGTATGTGGCATATGTGGAGTCGAATGAACTTTCCACTGTCTTCTCCTCGTGAAATTAGACACTTTTATACTCTAAGGCAATCTGGTCGGACTGGAACTTACTTTCTTCCATCCAGTCAGCGAGATAGCGGGATTTCTGAAGGGACGAATGTGAATCGAGGAGTTGATATTTCCTAGGATGCTAAGAAGAAAGGCTTCATGCGGGGTTTCCCAACCTCAAATAAGCACTGAAAAATAGCTGGTTTTTTTACCGGAGGGAACTTAGGACTTGAGATCGCGTACTCAGCTAGGGAAGATCAGGACGTATTAAAGGTTCCCCATTTCTTTTGCTCTCCCGATTGCTGGAACTGGTTGCAGCCTACTTTCACTAACGCCGACTGGACTAACCTTGCTCAGGCGGCCGCACGCATTCTGGAGAAAAGAAGCAAGTCTTATCTTTATGATGTGAAGAAAATGATAGTTC
This sequence comes from Dipteronia dyeriana, assembly GCA_032871835.1. Classification (NCBI taxonomy): domain Eukaryota; kingdom Viridiplantae; phylum Streptophyta; class Magnoliopsida; order Sapindales; family Sapindaceae; genus Dipteronia; species Dipteronia dyeriana. Next base: position 107,106,056 of record CM065300.1, on the reverse strand, counting down.
TCGGCTTCTTTCCTCAGATTTTGGATTATTACAGAAGTCGTAAGTAGAATCTCTTCTCGTTTACATTTTACTCATTTTGTTCTATGTTTTCTAGCTCATTTGTATACAGTGTATGGCTCGGACATCATCTGCGACGTTCAGGCTCGCCAGGCTAAATCATTTACTCAGGTGAGCCGTAAGTAAGCTTCTTGCCAAAATAGGGAAAGGATTGTTTCGCCTGATGATGAGTCGGTTGAGGATTCCGACGAAGTGGATGAACAAGTTCCCGAGTATAGTTTTGAAGAAGTCATTCAACCAACCGCGGGGGAGTCAAGTGGTCTGAGTGTCCTTTTTGGAACTGATAGTTCCTTGAGGGTATCTGAGGATGAAGGCAGACAGTGAGGGCATCCCAGTGGTGCAATGTCTGGTGAGCCTAGTTCTCCGGCAGATGAAGTGCCTAGTGAGCGGTTTGCCATTGGGAACCAAGAAAGAGTTAGGGTACTCCCAGATGAGTAGGTTAACCTTCATCCCGGTCTTTTTGAATCCTTCAAAGATATTACTGAAGATCAAGAAGATCATGTGGTTAATCTCGGCTTCCACCGTGCTCGAGTCGAGAAATGGAAGCCAGCTAATTCTCCCGCTCGTCCCAAAAAAATTCCTCAGGTGGTGTCATTTTTTGAATCTAGTGACGATGTCGTCGATGTTAGAGTTTCCCCGAATGCCCAGGCTAAGGTGCCTTTGGGAGGAGCGGAAACTTTAGACAATTTGAACAGGGATTCTTTGCCCCCTGAAGTTAAGGATGCAGGAGTAGGATCCTTGGGTAATCCTACTCGTCCCATCCCCCAAGATATATTGAGGACGATGTCATCTGGTCAGGCTTTTATCAGGGACGACCACTGGAGCTGCTTCAGGAATGGTTCCTTGACAGATCATATTCAAAACATTTTCAATAGTGCGTCCTACGTAAGTCTTTTATCATGACCCTTGCCATAATTTTCCTTATCTTAGATTTATAACTCAATCTTCCCTACAGATGGTTGTTGAGTTTGCTGATTTTGTTCAAACGCAACAATATCAAGCTGATCGGATAAGACATCTTGAATCTCAGTTGAAGGAGAGTGAGGACAGTTGTGCTCGGAGGACTATCAAAGGGAGGTGAGATCTGCCCAAGAATTTACCGATCATTGTTTGGCTAAAAAGATTGAGGCCGAGGAGAATGCTTCCACTGTAAAAGAGAAGGTTGTATCCTTCCAAAATTAGTCTCTGTCGCCCAGGAGTCAATGCTTAAAGCTGAACAAGAGGCTGAGCAGACCAGATCGCCTTTTGAGTAAAAAATTGAAGACCTTAAGCGCTAGGCCCTGACTGTTGAATCCCTTTCGAATGAGGCTAGGCTGGAACTTGAAGTTCAAGGGGTTGATCGCTTCAAGAGTTCCACAGCCTATGATGCCCTACTCCTTAGGGAGTTTCAACGAGGGTTAGTCTCGACTGGTGAATTCTTCAAAGTCAAGAATCGGGCGACTGACAAGGCTCGAGCCAACTGGGAGCTATCAATCATAAACCACGTGGAACGGTCCTTGGAGTCTCTTCGGACTCAGATGAAGAAATGGAGAGCATATTATCGCAGCTAAGCAAAGAGCCTCATCCTATGCATCTGGAGGTTCCATCGGAGCATTCTCTATCGACCTTTTATGCCAGTCAAGAGGCTGGTGTGGATGGGTCGAAGCCTGATGTCGGATCTGTCCCTGGAATGGATTACGATGAATGGATAGATGACTAGATCGACTCAATTGCCTGACCTTCTAATGAAAGCCTTCTCCAAGTCCTCAGCCCCGTAGGCGTATTTGTAAAATAATTATATGATCAATAAAGTTCCATATTTTGCAAAGCTGATGTCGCAAATTTGAAATGCCAAGTATTTTAAACTTACTAATGTTAATATCCGAGTAACTTTTAGACGCCAAGTATCTTATTAAACTGGCTAATGCAATTTCAAGTGCCAAGTATCTTATTAAACTGTCTAATACAATTTCGTGTGCCAAGTATCTTATTAAACTGACTAACGTGATTTCGTGTACCAAGTATCTTATTAAACTGGCTAATATTGTTAACCAAGTCATCTTGAGACAAAAGCAAGTATATTTATACTTTTGTCTCATACTCGGTTTCTACCCGAACATTACATCGAGGCTTACCATGATCATACATTCGAGTCCTTACACAAGTCACTGAGGACGTCTCCTAGTTTTGTCTGCACAAGGGTTTGCCGAATTGTTAATCTTTAAATTGCTTAACATAGCTGCGTATCTCACCGAGATTTTCCCGACGGCTCCCAGAGCCATTTTCCAGAATCTGGTGCATTGAGTTTGCCTTTTGGCTAAGGTCTTAGCTGACCTTGCTCGGCTGACATGCTCCTTTAAGCTTCTCCACCCATTCGGGATGTTCGCCAAATTAATGGCCCCAAGCATTATTTTTCTATTATGCAATCAATTTCTTCATGTTCTCATCTCATGCATGTTCTTATTATCATGTGCTTAGAATTCTGAAATCCCATGTCAGGCTTTTATTCACAGCTGCAAAACAAACAATATGATAAATCTCAAGCTAAAAAATATCAGGACTAATAAAATTATCCTGACTAAACAAAAGGAAAGAAATTTCAAGGATCAAAAATCTCTAAATATTGAGTGTTGCACGGTCAAGGTAAAACCCCTCCATTTGGTCGGGTAATCCAATATGCCCAATGATCAGCTATTCCTTCAATCTTGTATGGGCCTTCCCGTTTTTCAATAAATTATCCCACAACTTTGTTCTTCGTGTTTAGCGATACTTTTCTGAGCATCAGGTCTCCCAGCTGGAACTTCCTAATCCGAACATTAGAGTTATAGTGTTGGGCCACTCTTTACTAATATGCCGCATTTCGCACTCGGGATTTCTCACTATTCTCTTTCAACTCATCTAGGTTTTGTAACAACATATCAACATTCTGATATTCTTCATATAGCCTGGCTGTAGGCGACATATACTATGTTTCTACAGGGATGACAGCATCTGTTCTGAATGCCAAAGAGAACGGATTTTCTCCTGTAGAAGTTCTTATTGTCGTTCGATATGCCCATAATACTTCAAGAAGTTTTTCAACCCAACTGCCTTTCTTGGCATCTAACTTTGCTTTAAGTGTGTGCTTGATGATTTTGTTTACTACTTCAACTTGTCCATTTGTTTGAGGGTGGGCAGGTGTGGTATAATAATTTGTAATTTGGTATTCGTTGCACAGCTGCTTGAATTTTTGATTGTCGAATTGGGTGCCGTTGTCAGTGATCGGTCTATTTTTGTTTTTATTCTAGTTTTGCTCGAGGACTAGCAAAAGATAGGTTTGGGGGTATTTGATCGGTCTATTTCTGTACATGTTTTAGATCCCCATTTCTTATTATTTGTGCTTTGTTCTTGGGTAAAATTAGGTATTTTATATGTTTGTTGAGCATGTATAGGTCACATTCCATTCAAGAGGTGTTAGATGTTATTTTGGAGAAAAAAAGAGCAAAAAGTCGATTTTCGGCCAATGCAGAACAGTCATATTGCGGGGCCTATATCTCTCCGTTCCAATCGAATTGTGTGTCCTGCTACCTATGGATTGAAAGCCCCAGAAGTCTAGTTTCTGACCCACTTTACGGATAGCAATTCCGATATTTCTAGAAGAAGTTATGCCCGTTTTAGTACATGATGGTCAGATCAGTCATAATTCCGTGAATAATGACGGGATTTATTTTCCAAGTTGTCGGAATGGGAAATATTTCCTTCTTGAAATTGTTTGGGAGTCTTGTGCAAACAATTTGAAACCTAATCTTAATCTTCCTTCAATAAGTAGTCTTTTTATTGGATTAGGAAAAAAATAAAGTCCCAAAAAGGTAGAGTTCTATATTGGAATTGATTTCCTTGTTGTTTAAGGACATGACATAGCATCTACATCTATTTAAACACCATGTGAACCCTAATTTCGGGGGAGAGAAGCCAAGGGAGGTCCCAAGCCACCAAGGGGGTCGTCCCCTACCACTCCATTACCAATCCATCACAACACATCAACATTCATCTTTGTACATCGAAGATTGAAAACGAAGAAGAATTCATCAATGGGTTTTATTGTTTATTTCTCTTCTCTTTCTATTTTCGTCATGTGTAACTAATTCCATACTAGGGAATCAATGTGAACCTCTATGAATGCTCTTTATTAGAATTGACTATAATTAATTAAATTAAGTTTTGATTTATTCAATTCATCCTATGTCTTAATTCTTATTTCTTGTTAATGCATGATCATACGTTGGCATGAATTTAGGGATTTGATAATTTAATGATTAAGGTTGGAGAATTGATTTATACGTAATCTTAATTAATATTCAATTGAATGTATAAAACTGATCTTAGCATTGATCTATGCAAGTAGGTTTTGGTTCATTGTTCTTGCACTTAATGGGTCCTCGATTGTAGTTTGCGCCATTGATCTATGGGTAAATTGTAATTGAGAACACTTGATTCATCCCATGATCATACGGCAATAATCATACTTAAGATAAGAACGAACCCTTAACTTGATTAATATCTTTCACAGTCAATTCGAAACATTGAGTAAACATAGTAGGGGAGCATTGATAACCTAATTCTTCCATCTCTTGATCACAACACCAATTCTTTGTTAAATTGCTTTCATAGGATAATTTAGTTTTAATTCAATCTTCAAACAATCTCTTCACAACAAATCTCTCGGTTACTTTTGATTTAATTAGAATTAGAATTAGTTATAATCAGTAAATCACTTTTTCTCGTGGGAACGATCCTTACTTGCCGCTGTACGATATCTTCACGATTCGTGCACTTGCGAGTATTGTTTTTATAACACGATTTACATCACATCAGTCAGTGATATTGTATTTGAGACTCCAAATCTGTAGAGTATATTTTTTCTTCACAAATTTTATGGTATTTGCTTCCGTGATATGTACTAATGCTTCAGCTTCTACCCACTTTGTGAAATAATCAACGGCAATAATTGCGTGTTTAGCTTCACCCTCTGTTCATGTTAGCATTGGACCAATTAAGTCTAGTACCCACTTGGCGAATGACCATGGGGATGTGAGGCCTCCATGTTGTTTAGGAGGCTGCCGAATATCATTGGCGATTATTTGGCAAGCATTGCAACTTTTTGAGTATCGTTGTGCATCCGAGAATAAAGAAGGCCAATAAAAACCTTGTATGAGTACCTTGTGTGTCAAACTTCTACCCCCAGTATGGTTTCCGCATACTCCATCATGGATTTCTTGTAGTATCCGGTGTGTATCTTCCTCTGATACACATCTTTAGAGTGTTCGGGAAAACCCTCTTCTGTACAGTTCTCCTCCAATTAGTGTATATCTTGCTGACTAGTACCTGATGCGTTTTGCTTCTGAGGGATCTTCCGGGAGTATATCTTCTTCCAGGTACTTTTTTAGTGGAGTCACCCAACTGTCTAATGGTGTTTAGATTTCTAAGACTTTAAAGTTTTTCGGCTCAACTATACTCTGTCTGAGAAGATGTGCAACCGGAATATTTTTTGGCCTTATTGTGGTTGTTATTAATTCTAGTTTGGATAAAGCATCTGCCTTATCATTTTCTTCTCTAGGGATCTGGACAATCCTATTTTCCTTGAATTTTTAGAGGAGTTGTTTTGCTATGTCCAAATAATCCATCATACCTTCATCTTTGGCATGATACTCGTCTAAGACTTTGTTGAGGACTACCTGTGAGTCACTAAATATTTCAATCTCGTCTGCTCCGAGAGCTATGCAAAATCTAAGTCCTGCTAGCAATGCCTCATATTCAGCTTGGTTATTTGTTGCTTTGAAATCAAATCTCATGGCACATTCAACATCATCCCCTTCCGGGGTGCATACCACGATCTCTGCCCCACTGCCATGAGTATTTGAGGAATCATCGACATATAACCTCCATGAGAAACTCTGGCCCAACATTCTTTTTGCTTCCAGATTTGGTTTTGTAAATTTTGCTACAAAATCTGTCACCGCTTGGCCTTTGAGTGATGTCATGGGCATGTACTGAATATCGAACTAGCTCAACTCAACCGCCGATTTAGTTAGTCTCCCTGAAATTTCTTGTTTCTGAAGAAATTGCTTAAGTGGGCAATCGGTGAAAACCTGGATTATATGTGCCTGAAAGTACCGCCTCAGCTTCCTTGCTGCTGAAACCAATGCTAGAGCCATTTTTTCTACCTCTGAATACCTGGTTTTGGTCGGAAGAAGGGCCTTACTGGTATAGTATATTGGATTTTGTATATTATCTTCTGTTCTGACTAGAACTGAGCTTACTGCTAACTCTGTAAGGGACAAGTACAGATGGAGTATTTCTCCCATTTTAGGTTTTGAGAGGATGGGAGCCTGGCCTAAGTATTCTTTGATCATCTGGAATGCCCGTTCACACTCTTCATTCCATTCAATCCTCTTTCTCTTTTTGATCACTTTGAAAAAATGAGCGCATCTATCTGTGGCCTTCGAGATAAATCTGCCCAAGGAAGCTAAGCATCTTGTCAAGCGTTGTACCTCTTTTAGCGTCCTTAGTGAAGTCATTTTTTGAAGGGCTTGGATCTCCTTGGGATTTACAATCCCTCTTTGGTGAACTTGGAACCCAAGGAACCTTCCTAAGGGGACCCCAAATAGGCACTTGTTCGGTTTTAACTTCATCTGATACCTTCTCATGACATCAAATGTTTCGCGGAGGTTTGAAGCATGTTCGTCTACCGAGACACATTTGGTTAACATGTCGCCTATGTAAACTTCCATGTTTCTTCCTATTTGACGAGCAAATATCATATTGACCAATCTTAGGTATGCTGCCCCAGCATTTTTTAACCCAATGGGAATTACTGTATAACAGTACAAGCCTTGATCGGTCGTGAATGCTATGTTTTCTTCATCAGCTTTATTCATCCGGATCTGATTGTATCCCGAATAAACATCCATAAAACTGAGTAAGTCATGACCTGATATAGCATCGACCAGTTAGTCTATTCTCGGAAGTGGAAAATTGTCCTTTGGGTAGGCTTTGTTCAGATCCGTGAAGTCCACACACATTCTCCACTAGACATTCTTCTTTTGGACCAAAACAACATTTGCTACCCACTGAGGATAGTTGATTTCTCTGATCGACCCCACAGCAAGTAATTTCTCCATCTCCTGTTTGATTGCCCGACTTCTCTCGTGGTTGAAAGATCTCCTCTTTTGTATTACGGGTTTTGCATTTGGATCCACCGCCAAATGATGTGATATTACTCTGGCATCTATCCCCACCATGTCTTCATGACTCCATGCGAACACATCTTTGTATTCTATAAGCAAATTAATAAGATCTAGCTTAACCTTTTCATCTAAGCTAGCCCCAATTTTGACCATCTTGTTCTGTTCATCTTTCTTCAAGACCACCTCCTCTACTGGTTCACTCTTTGATGTCTCCGGTTCTTCCCTTGGATCGAACTCGAACAGCAGTGATTCTTCTTGCTTGATCTGGTCTGGTTGTGTTAAGGTGCATACTTGATGCTCACTGTTATCCATGTCTTTGTAAACCGAGAGATTAGCTCTTCTGGCCATCTCCTACGACCCCTTGATTATTCCAACCCCTCATTCAGTTGGGAACTTGATCATCAAAGCGTAGGTAGTTGTTACTGCCTTTTTTTGTTCAGGAAAGGTCGACATAGCAACGCATTGTAAGGTCAGTTATCCAGATCTAGCACCACAAAGTCGAGTAACACTATTTTCTAGCAATGAGCTACTCCGATCTTCATGGGTAGCTTCACTGTTCCGATAGACCTAACCTCGACTCCTCCGAATCCTCTGAGCGGGGTATGTAAAGGTTGCAAGTCCTTTCGGTCTGATCTGAGCTGATCATAAACAGCCACATTGAGGATGTCTGTCGAGCTACCAATATCTACTAATATCCTCATGACTTCTCTATGGACAATTCGAGCACTAATGACGAGAGCATGATTTGGTCGGACGTCGACCACATATGAATCAACTTCAGTGAATATTATTGGGTCTCATCCTTTCTTTATTCTCTTCGGACCAGGCTCCGTAAAATTATCATTAAAATTCTGCCTTGCTTCCACTGCTTCTCTGATTTCCTGTGTCTGCTCTCGGTTGATGGTCCACCAAAGATGGTCTATATTACTTCATTTGCTTCGGGACGAGCCCTTTTGTTCCAACCAGAATTATGATCTCCCGCATTCGTTTTTTTTCTGAATTCCTGACTTCTCATTTTTCTTCAGGATTATATCTTGCAGATGTCATTCTCGAATGACGGTCTCTATGTAGTCTCTAAACTGGTACCATTTGAAGGTTTCATGGCCGTTTTCTTTATAGAACCTACAATATGTGATCGTGTCTCGTCGAGCAAACTGTGACTACTGACATGGCTCCTTTACCAGATTCTTTTTTTCTAATATTGCCAAAATCTCTTCTTGCCTTTTCCAAAGTGGGGTGTAGTTCGTATATTATCCTCTGAACTTTTCCGTGGTTTGGTCAATATTACGTCCACTTCCCCTACCTTTGCTTCTTTCTTTGCTATTTCCTTTCTGTTTTCCTTTATGGTTCTGTACCTTTAACTCCGTATCTTTTTGTTCGGGTCTCCCTCCATGTATGTAGCAACCTCCTATTGCTAACTCCTCTTCTTCGGCTAATGCATATCCTCCATCTATATCCATCTATATCCATCATGTCTGCATATCTCGTTAATGGAGCTCTTCTTAAGTCGAAGGACAGTCGCCCGTTCTGTAAGTTATTTATGAATGCAACGATTATTGCTTCGTCATTTGCACTGCCGATTTCTGAGACCGTCTGGCCAAATCTCCCCAGGTACTTTTTTAGCGACTCATATTTCCCTTACTTCAGCTGAGAAAGGTAAGCCACTAACTTTTTTCTATGCACATGGCCTAGTAATTGTCTTGAAAAGCTTCTGCTCAACTCATTGAAACTCCCAATACTTGTCGGAAGCAATCTTCTGAACCATCTCGAGCATGTGTCTCCAAGAGTTTGTGGAAAGTTGAGACAAGACAAAGGGTCGCTGTGGGAATACTGGGCCATAGCACTTTTATATCGTCTGACGTGTTCTTTAGGATCTGTATCCTTCTTGAACTGTTCTACTTGTGGCATCCTGAATCTCTCCGGGAAGGGAGTTCGTAGGATGTCTCTGGTGAAAGGGCTGTCAGAATCATCATCAGACAATTCATTGTATCCATATCGTCTTATCAGCGTATCCATTTGGGGTCTGTTATTCTTGACTTCTCGGGTCAGGCTCTGATTACGATATCTCTATCGCCCACCGGTTCTCCTCAATGGTCAACCCGTCGCGTAACTGTCACCATCTCCTCTTCATCTTGCCTCCGAGCCTCATGAGCTAACCATTGTAAGTGTATGGTTCCACGGTGCCACTTTCGATGGTGTCGATCACTGTCTTCTGATGACGATGACCGATCTCTTCGCCAGTCATATTTACGGTGCCTATCATGCCCGTCTCACCGTGGCTTCGCCTTTGGCATGGCCGTTTTTCTACTGGTGTTTCATGATCCTTATCTTGGTTGTGTGTCGTACCCCCAGTTTGGTTGTTTAGACAAGAATCCTTGACGGATAGTAGTGCATCTAGTCCTGGCCCAACTACATCAATCATAGCCTAGGAGGTGATGAAGGACTTGGGGAGAGTGCATGTCCTGTGGCCAATAGGTCTACTCCTTCTCTTGCCGCATCCGTCAGTAGTTTTTGCAGCACATTACGGAAACGATGTGCTATGTCCTCACTGGTAGAAGAGGTTTGTTGGATACCAGCCAGGGGTGCTGATTGGTTCCTAATGGCTGTAGTGGGATCTTGTGTGGTCCCGCCTATATGAGCATTATCTGGAGATTTCTGAATTTCCCTGGAACTATCTTTGCTTTCGCTACCAGCCATTACTTATATAGATCGGAGGTTCGACCCCTCCTTCTAGCACCAATTGTTGACGTCGATTTCTCGATGGATGAGAAAGTCAACAACGTTGGTTTGGTATTGACCTGTCAAAAGAGAAAGAGAAAGAGAATGCAATCGCAGTTATTATGACACGAGTTTACGTGGTAAAACTCCAATGATCGGAGAAACATCCACGGGGTGGTTGAACTCACAACCAAGTAAATCCACTATTTAAATAAAGAATTACAGCACTTTATCTCTCTTGCCTCTCTCTTGTAGTGATTACTTTTTTATCACTCTTTTTATGTCGTGTCCCTCCCTTTACATTAAGATCATGAGTCTATTTATACATCATAAAACCCTAATCCTTGTTGTACAAGTAAGAAAAAGAATTTGTATTTAATTATGACTGGTTGCTTGTTGGAGTCGTCTTTATCTTTTTTCCTATTTCGGAGATCTTGTGGCTTGAATATGAATCTTCATGGGACTCTAACTACACAATCTGATTTAGGATATATTTTCCTAATCATCATGCAGTCTTCTAGAATAATAGAGTCATTGCCTAATTTGGACTTGCTTCCTGTTTGGTACGTTATCCTTCTAGAAGCTTTCTAAACTTTTTCCACCTTTCGATACAGATGCGTATTGGAGTATGACACCGACTTCTTCTCAAGCTTATTCTATTGCATGGATCATGTATTTGAACTTCTTTACTCGGGCTTTTATATTGTTTCGAGTGGTACTGAACGTGCCGAGTACCTGTACTCGGACTTACTCAGGTTCTTATTCCTTGATGTCTTGGATGGTCTTCTAGATGGCAACTCGGATGCCCATCTGGTAGTCTTCTTTTGGGATTGTCTTATCTGCCAATGACGTGTACATTCGGTAAAATTTACATATAACAAAAATCTCGCTTACACAAGGTTTTAATAAATTTCCAAATCATGCAAATCTATCTTATTCAATTTCATTTTTAAAATATCAAGTATTGTGTTCACTTAGGCCAACATATCCAGGAAATTTTGATCTGTCCCGACAGATCCTTTCTATTCGACATCACATTTCAAAAGAAAATAAAATAATGAATACTTTTACTATCAAATGTTTTTAGTAATTAATAGCCTATTGTGATAAGATGAAATTAATCCACTAAAAGCATCTCTAATGTAAATAAATATTTTTGAGTTTCTAAATAGTATAATATTAATATTTCTATTTATTATAAGTCTACTTTTGAAAAAAAAATTAGAGAAATATATATTCACATTTCCAGAGCAGTTATCTAAAGTCAAATATACATCCATTTTATGACTCATCATAATAAAATAATTATTCTATTATCTCTTTTCTTTAATTTTAAAATTAAATGAGCTTTAATTTTATTTTTAAGTGAGTTTTTAAAAATATAACTCTATATTCTCTAACTTTTTCTTTCATTTCCATATTAAAGTTACATAATTACATTGAAGATAGATTTTCTAATTTTTTTAATTATCTATCTTATATGGCACTCAACTTTCTCCAAATACATATTTGCATAAGAAATGCTCTAAGAGCATCTCCAAGGGGATTATAGAAACATGCTCCTTACGGTTTTAGAGCAATCCAACATTTCCTATTATGGTTCTCAATTTTAAAGAGTGATTCCATACTCTCTATCTTCTTTTTCTTATTATTTAAATATTTTTAAACTAATTTTCTAATTAAAAACACTATCAACTAATATTTTTAAACTAGTTTTCTCTTTCTATTTGAAAAAAAAACTATTTATATTTTAAATTAAAAAAATATCAAAATATCAATGACTAGCTATAATAGATGGGATAGTTGAAGTGACCTCATGTAAGTTTTTAGCTAAAATTTAGAGAGATTTAGAGAGCCCTTAGGGCATGTTTGGCACACTGGATTGGACTAGGATTTGATAATTTTAATCCCAATCCAGTGTTTGACATCGTTTTGGACAAAGGATTACAAATCCCATAAGCAAATTTAGTCCCAAGATTATGGGACTAAATAAACCCAACACCCACCTCACCTCTATTTATCCCAGGACTATTTCTCACTGCTTGCTCCCTCCATCGACGGCCACCGCACGATGACGACACTCCTCCATCTTCCGCCAACCGTCACACCTCCCACTGTCGTTGTTCCAACCGTCATCACTACCGCTACCACTACCTTTGACACATACCGGTGCAATCTCCTCTCACTATAACAGATCTATAATTTTTTTTCATCATTTTTGTAATAGATAAATAAGAGAAAGAGATGTGAAGAAAGAGAAAGAGATGATTTAAATTTTCTCTTGGTAACAAAGAAATAGAAAGAGATGAGAAGAGATACAGATGGAGATAGTTGATTGTTGAATTTATGAATGAAACTCGTTGATCAGAGAGGAGTTCTGAGATAAAAAATAAAAGAAAGCAGAGGAGAAGATGAAAAAGAGAGGTATGTTGACCGTGGATGTGGGTTAGAGTGGGTATAGGTTGTGGAAGTGATTGGTGCTTTTAAATTTTTTTAATATAAAACTTTTATTTTGTCCAATCCTAGGCTTTACCCAAACCTATGATTGGACTATTTTAGTTCAATCCCATATTTCATCAAACACAGTATAACATTAATTTAATTCAATTCAGTTCAATCCAATCTCATATAATCTCAGTCCCGTCTTAATCCAGTCCAATCCCATAAAATAGTCCAATTCAATCCCACGCACCAAACGGAGCCTTAGAGATGCTCACACAAAAGTTCATCAAATCCCCATCCCTCCCAAACCCATATTCAATGTAATAGTTAAAACAAAACAAAAAAAAAACAAAAATATATCACATAAGGTGCAACAAATTATACAAAACTCAATTGAACTGAACTAGAAGATGATGCCATTTATTATCAACATACATAACCAGTTAACAAAGGTAAAAGAGCAACCTTAATAAATAAATAAAAAAAGTTGCAGAAAAATTTCGATTTCTAAGTTGTTTTGCAATAAGAGATTCCTGTCTAGTATCTGGTATGATTCCACAAAATCCTGTCAACAAGATCAACCAAAACGAAGTCATTTAGTATTTGATTGTGGATATGAAAGTCTAGGATTCAAGAGAGAGACCGTTTAACTTACCTAAGAAAAACACATACTATAAAATTGGTGACGACAAAACCTTTGATGCTGAAACTATCTACGTTTTTCTTTCAACCATTCAACGAAATTATCAAGGATCGTCGGCCAAGCTTGGGTATCATCATAGTTTTCAAGATCTGGAAAGCTTATCTGCCATGAAGACATGTAATGGCTTACTTGTAGCTAAAATCAGGCCCACTAATAATTTTTACAGTGCATCAAAAAGAACATGGCCACGGAGCAACTTTGACAATGTAGCACCATGTAACGTATTTGACTTATTTTTTGGCTACATAAACTGACACCTCCAATTGGGAATACTACATATATTGAGTAAAAAAGGCCATGCAAGAGAACATCTAAAGGAAATGATAGTGAAAGCAGTCAGCTTACCTCTTCGAAAAAACGGAGAAAACCCACCCATTGATCTAAGTTTATCACCTTGAAATCGCTCTGAATCTACAAGAAAATCAATCCAACCATGTCATAAAACATATCATTGGAGAAATATCCATACAACAAAAGTATATCCACGTCAACAAACTCATTAGTCCAGCACTAAAGAATAACTATGTACCTTTAGATAGTTGATTAATAAATCAACCTGGCTACGATATTCGGATCCTAGAATAAGATTTAGCAATTCACAGCTGGTCTCCATATCTACATTCTTCTGCCTCTCTTCTGAGACAATTAAACAATACAATTAGACCAGAAAGAGATGTCAACAATCAAAAGCTGCAATTTAATATAATTAAAAACTCATTTTTGACAATAGTAACTCACCTGTTAAGTGGTAGCGAAATGCAAAAGAATAGAACTCCAGCAAATTTGACGATGTATTCACCTTTTAAAGATACAAATCACAAAAGTATTGTCACCCAATTGTCAGTTACTAACAAGCATGGAATATCAGTACAGAAAAATAAACACCTCTTTCTCCAGTTCTGAAACGGCTTTCCTCAATTTGGTAAGGGTATCAACCTGTAAGGTTTTAAGACCTGTTTTCCATTCATCCTGACAAAGACATTCAATTAACATTAATGACAGAAGAAAACTCCATATGACACAATGTTGTCTAATGACAGTCTTCCCGAGGAAAGCTGGAAAGGTAAACACAAATAACAATTAAACAAGCAATCCGGTGATCAGAGAAACAAATAAAATCTATAATATAATAGAATGGAAACACCAAGGGGCTGTTCGTCTAAATTTTTGAAATGCGTTTTTTGTTTTTTGGGTCACAAAAACAGAGATGGTGTCTGGTTATGTTGTCAAGACAAGATTTTTAAAACAAGGAAACCTGTTCTGTCCGTTTAACAAGTAAAAAGTGGGAGTCATAGCAAACAGAAAATTGTTGTTTCCAAACATTTCTTTTTATAGTTTTCATAGGACCCACCTAATAACCACTTTATTTTTTGAACAATTAAAATGATATCAAAATTTTAAATTTACTTTATGTCCCATCCCTTCAAATATATACATGTGTATATATACTAATTTTCTATTGTCAATTCGAACTGATATAAGATATACCAGTTCCTTATATATGGATCATTGGATTTAAATGCTTTGACTTGATTGCATGCACTTATCAAAACATCTTTTAAATTCAATGGCTCACATGTAAGGAACCGATATATTTGTATCAATTTGAACTGACACTAGAAAGACCGCTATATATATATAACACACTTTATTTCATCATGGAAAAATAATAATAAGAAAAAGAATTATAATAATAGTTAATACTTTTGAAGCTTGATAGGATACTTAGAGAATTTGAACTAGAAGATATGATTATTGATGAAGAAACAGAGACAAATATTTTCGATTTAGATGTCTCAAGAAAACATGACACAATTGAACTCAGTGAGGGATGAGATTGTGGTACATTTATAGAATGACTATAATAATAGATAAATATTATGGTTAATTAAATTTAGTACGGTTATTGTTAGCATAATATATTAGGTGTTATACCAATTATTTTCTTTGTCAAAATAATGACTTTATATTTTATGATTATTGTAATATTGTTGTTGTAATTTTGTTTATATATTATTAATAATAAACTCTATTTTGCCACAAAAAAGAATTATAGAAGAAAGATTGAATTAAACCATATTGAAAGTTTGATTATATTATTACAATTAGTTGAAAATGATTTTGAAAATATTCTATCAATAAATTTTCACTATTTTCCCATTTTCAAATATTACTACATGATGCGTTTTTTATGTTTTAATTCTCCAAATATTGTTTTCAACAACTGCAACAAGACGCGTTTTCGAATCAGAAAAATACCAAAATAAATTTTTCAAAAACAAATGAAAACGAGAAAACAAAAAACAAAAAACGTTACCGAACAACCCCTAAAAGTTTTTTGAGCACTTGTTTTAATAATTTCCAACTCCATACTCCATAAATATGCTCTAGAGTCTAGATTTTTTAAAACTAATATACATTTCTCATCAAAGGGTTGACTAAAGAGTTAAACAATATTTAATTGTTAGTAAGTTGCATAAGAAAGAACTCATAATGGATTTTCTCCCTGATTCAATTACTTTCCAAATCAAATGGACATGTTTCGTTGCTTGTTGCAACTTGCAAATCCAAATTGCATAACTCATTGGGACCACGAAACTTGTAAACCTAACTAAATTTAATTTTCCTCTTTGCAAATAGGTGATGTCTAATAATTGCCAGGCTCTTTTTCATCTAAATGTTAGGTTCTATGTCTTTTAATGCTTTATCATTGTTGCACCATGAATACCATAATATACGGTAGTTATTATTACGAAATATATTAGTCATATATACTTGACCACACCATAACATGGAAAGAACACATTAAATGTAAAATTGTTCTAGTGCTACAAGCAAACTAATTTATCCGTTCAATGCTAGAGCATACCTGGGTAAAATAACCCAGCTTCGCAGCTTTCAATTTCCTATAGTATTCAAATCATCAGATTTACAAGATCAGGTTAACGTAATCATAACCAAGTACAAACCCAGCAATATTTCCATAACATAAGACATACCAAGCAAGCATCAGTATCCTGATATCTGTGTGCTCCATTTTCAGATCCTCACATAGAGTCATAATTCCATCAGGGCTGCTCAAGTAAACATTAAAATATACATAAAAGATACCCATTACAGATATCAAAGTTGAATGTTGGATTTACACCAAGTGCACACATCCATAAGTGTTTACACCAGCTTTTAAGCAATTGAACATTGAATCTGGATTCTGGGAATGATTCACATCAAAATGAACAACATTTCTATTACGATAAAGACAATAAGTTCTCTCTATATATATCAACATGGAATCAGCTTATATTATATTAACTGAAAAAGGAATGGAGATGTTGCCCGAAGCAAGAAACTAAAAGTAAAAAATGAGAGAAAACACTTGAAGAACACACATGTCCTGTAAGCAAGTTTATACAAATTAAATAGGGAAAACCATTAGACCTATATTATAAGAACTTAACAAACTTGATACAACTAAATGAAGATGTCAGTGACAGAACAAACATAATCAACTAAGACAGCATATACTTACTCAATTATTCCATCATTTGCGTATTTATAAAACATGTTTTCAACTCGATCCGAACCCTTTGCTGTTTTGGTTTTACCTGAGGCAGGAAAACAAATACCATCACTTAGTAGATAATGCATGATTATTTTGTTTTAAGTAATGCAATGGCAAGCATAAGTTTAACGATAACTTTTCTCAGACATACTAATGTGGCCTAATGAGGCTGCCAAAAATATCAAACATTCAATCTGTCAATTAAGGAAGACTGGATAGTTCACCCACTTAAACGAATCATATAAGTTTAAAAGGGCATGAGTATTTATTCACTCATTAGCACAGTTTATGCATTCAGCAAAACCCTTTTCCACTTTTAACATCCACATATCCTCAAAATTTTATTTTTGTCAACTCTAAGACGAAGAGTACCATTGGACCCAACAATCTTACGACACAAGAACCTTGTGGAACATCATATCTTAGTAAGGACTAAGGAGGAAATCATCAATGCACCCGGTACCAATAATATCATGCCATATGACATGGATAACCAATCGGATTTGTTTTCATGCCATGTGGCATGATATCAATGGCCGGGTGCATTGTACTCGGTTTACTGAAGATGTCTCGGGATTTAAACCCCTAACCTCTCTCAGTTGAAAATCAAAAGTCATACTACTCAGTTCATCCACTAGTGTTCCAAAAGCTTTAAAAACACACTAATCCTTCGGGTTTGAATCAAAATAGTAAATCTCTAATCCGCAGTAGTCGACACTAATTATTACACAACCTAACAATATTAAAATAGTAAATCTCTAACCCTTTATACTAATTATTACACAACCTTACAATTATTGACATATGCATTAGCAGCAGGAAGGGACACCTTCTCTTCTCAAAAATCATTACAAGTCCTCTACTTGAATGTTTTTTTGTAGATTCCGGCAAAGTAACTAATCTTCCCAACATTCCAGTAACAAGTTTTTTTTTTTCCTCACTTAAAACAAATAAATCAACAACAGTTCTTCTCACACAAAAAAAAAAGTAATAATATTGTGTAATTCACAACAGATCGAGGGAAAGTTAAATAAATCAAGATACAGCAAAACACCTAAACACCGAAAGCCAGAAACCTAAAACCCAACATCCGCAGGAACAAAAATATAGACATAAATCTCTAATCTCTAAATACATGAATTAGAGGATCGAATTTAACTACTATAACGACATAAAGCCCGAGTATAAGCACAAAATCACAGAAAAAGGGCAAATCTTTTTAACTTTTCTAGCTCTCTAGTTATAACTAACTCATATATTTTTAACAATTCCCAAAAAATAAAAACACACGCACGATAGATTTTAAGTTGTTCATAGAAGTTTCAAATTCTTTAATTCTTTTCTTATCTTTTCATAAGAAAAGCAAGAAAAAAATAATCTAATTAGATTATCAAATTTCACCACTGCTACAACAACAGAACCACAATAATTCAAAAAATTCCCACGAAAAGTCACAACACATCAAACAGAACAAATAATAAATGAAACAAAAATTACACAATTCTATTTACTTTCCTCCAAAAACGATCAAAATGTTTTCACAGCTTTATAATTAATTGTAACCAACTCTTTTTTTTTTTAATTCCCATAAATATAAACAATATTTTATATATATATATATATATTCGAATTCTTTAAGCTTCTTGTTTTCTATTTCTTGTTATTTTGTTTTCCCGCGCTTTCTCGGCAACCAAAAAGGTGCGATAAAATTTTTACGACGATGAGAACATTATATAATAGCGACCGTACCGGGGAGAGCAGCAGATGATTTGACAGGTGAGGGTGATGGATTCGGTGGGGCCGACGACTTTCTCTTCGATGCGCGAGGCATTGTCGTCCGATCGTTGGATTTGCTACAGACCAAAAAAAAAGGTCTTTGAGAGGTCAAACAAAGGCAGCGGATCGAGCAACCACGACCGATTGATTCAATGACCGCCAAAAACCCTAAATTCTAATGACTTGAAAACAACGCAAAAGCCAGAAAGTGACTTGACAGAGGTTTGTGCGAGTGAGGGTATTGTCGTGTAGTCGTGTCAATATACCTACGTAAACGACGTCGGTATTTGCAGGATTGTTTTGTTGTTTCTTTTTTCCTTATACGAGAGACGATTACATTATTAATAAAATTAAAATAATCGATAACTTAAACAAAAAAAAAAAAAAAAAACACATTTATTTTGAAATATGTATAAAATCCGACAACTTTATTTAGGGGATGTATTGGATTAAGATTTTATTAGACAATTTGGGGAAGTAAAAGTGGGTATTGATTGAGACTTTTTAACAAGTTAGATAAGTCTGGTGGTATTCGATCAAGACTTTTAAATTTTTTAAAAAAGTTCATATTGTCTTGTGGTATTGGATCTAAACTTTTAAAAATTTTTTAAAAGTCCATATTGTCATGTAGTATTGGATCTAGACTTTCAGGAGACAACAAATTATCTGGTGGTATTGGATTGAGATTAAGATTTTTAGTATTTTAAGTCAAAATAGATTTTCTAGACTTTGTAGTGATATTTATAAATAACTTGAACCCAAAATTGTCTTGTCACTCAATACTTTCTAGACTTTTCTCTCTCACTCAAAATCATATTCAGCTTCCTCAACCTTCACACCGCCATCAAATTCTCAGTTTCCTCAACTTTCATACCTCATCAGATCTTCCATACCCCATCAGATCTTCAGTTTGGACGAGTTGTGGTTCACATATTGGTAATTGGTGACCGAGGATTGGAGACTGGAGGGTGGTGTAGTGCAACAATTTTACTTCGTTTTTTTTAACTTAAATTTCATAGAACAGATATTGACTAATAATTCCTAATCGTGACATCTTTATTATTGTTCATGCTCTTTTGATAAGTGTAATAATGGTTTATTTGTACATAAATTGTAATGACTAGTGTGGATAAATATATAATTGGTTTACTAATATATAAGTGAAAGGTGTTCAATTACAGCCACACATTTATATTGAGTGTCATATTGGATATGGGTGTTCGTTAATGTGTAGAGAAAATTGAATACTACAATCGACTCTTGAAAATCCATATTTATAAAAGTTCAAAAAGTCTTGAAATAAAATCAAGATAATCCTAATAGTCTATAAATAGAGTACAAAGACTCTTTCAGAATTCTAAAAGTCTAATCCATATTATCATAATAATCCTAAAAGTATATTCTTAATTATCCTAATAATCCTAATAGTCTTGTAAATCTATAAAATCCTAACTACCTAAAATTGTCCATTAAAATCCCAATCCTATACACCCCCCTTAGCATAAATATAATTATAATACATATTTGCCATATTAAAATTAATAATCTTACATTAAAAATTCAGTTTTCAATAATTTGCCTCATAAGTCATATAAAAAAAATCAAAAAAAAAAGCCGTATACAATTTAATACAAAAGTAAAAATCTAGGTGGTTTAAACATAGTGTAGCTATCATGTTGATCCATTCAATAGTGATACCGTGACATACAATCTGAATAATTTTGAATATAATCACGAACATGCCATATTTAAACTCCTTGATTTCTTCTCACCACCCTTTCACATAGGGGAAATTGTCTAGAACGATAATCAGAAATCCCTAAACCCATGGATTCAAAACTAATGGAAGATTATCTTCATTGGATGGTGACATATACTTTAAAAATGCATTATTATTGTTAGATTCTTGTTGGTAAAAAAAAAAACAAGTATGATGATATTTGTAAGTTCCTCGTTTGTTGATTGATATATTTCGTTGACAAACCATAATTGGGGTTTAAATGTGCAAGGGTAGATTAGGCCGCCTTTTTTTGTGATCAAGCTCAAATGACGATATCAAAATGAAGAGCACTTCAAAGGGATATCACTTGCTTAACTTTCGTTCATGATATTTAGTTGCACACAGACACTTTTCATGCATGCCTTAGTCTCTTTGCATTTGTGTTCATTGCTTGCATGTGTTTATTCTCTTCACACTTCACACCTGCACTTTGTTTGATTTTTTGGGTTTTGATAAGTCAATGCACGGGTGATGTGCTTGTCCACCCCGTGCATCATCACTGGCGCAATTCCTGCAGTAGGTGTGCACGGGTGATACGCTTGTCCCCCCACACCAGCACACCTCTTGTAGTAGGTGTGCATTGGTGATGTGTTTGTCCACTAGTGCATCGTTACCAGCGCACCTTGGACAGTCGACCTGTGCGGGTCATGTGTTGGTTGACCACCACACCTCACCCACGCACTACACATAATCTGAGCAGTTTTTCAAAATGATGTAGTTTGTCTTTAGGACTTATATATATGTGTGTGTGTGTGTGTGTGTGTGTGTGTGTGTGTGTCATCTTCTTCCACAATCACTTTTTAGAGCTTTAAAACCCATTTTTAGTGAAAGAAATTATTTCCTTTGAGAGAGACGCTCCAAGAAACCATTTTGACTCAACCAAACTTCAATCCATGAGCATCTAGCATCATCTTTGCATCTTCCAAGCATGAGTCTTCTTGTTTGTCTTTGAATAGGTAATCTTTACAAGTCATAGAATCTCTTGTTTAATTCTTATGGCATGTTTGCATAGGTTTACCATTTATTGTTAATTAAATACATGTCTTTGATTTTAATTGCATTTATAACATGCTTGGGTTTTTGATTGTTGGTTGAGATTTTGTGTTTATTGATAGTTATAATTTAGGATCATTTGGCCATTTTAGCTAAATCTATTTGCATTTGTATTTAGATAACTGATATCTCTTATTTGCATTCGTTGCAATCTTTAAATCCTTAGATAAGCTTAAATGTGTTAACCTAGCATTTTTGCATCTAAAATATTTCTATATATTCACTTAGATTGCTTATCTCTTCTTTGATTATTAAGCATTGTGACTAAGTGGTTTATTGCACAAGATTGTTGGTCCAAGATCACTAATTGAGGCCCGTTGGGTAGAGTGAAAGGGTTAGTAACCGTTCACGGTGTGACGAGAGGTTAACCTAGGTTGTAAAATTTCATTCAATAGTGGATTTCGTGAACAGTATTTGGCTAGAAGGATAGCCCATTAATTTTTTCCATTGGAGGGTTTCTCACGTAAATCATATCACGTGTTTTTTTTATTGTTTTATGCATAATTAAGTTTAATTGAATGCTGGATAATATGAGGTAGATTTCTTAACATCGATTAATTCGAAAGTTGGTAATCAACTGAATTAAAAACTATTCACCCTCTTCTAGGTACATAGACATACACGTTTTAGAAAATTTCAATTAGTATCAGACCCGGTGCCTAGACATACTTAGGTGATCCGTGCTTTGTGTGTGTCTTATTTTCTTGCATTTTGCATTTTGGTTGTTGCATCACTTGCATTTCATTCATTATCCTCAAACAATATGAGTGGAAACAGAGGTGGATATGAGGGAGCCTCAAGCACAAGACCCTCTTTGCTCAATGAGTGAATTATGCTTCATGGAAGGGCATGATGGAATCCTATCTTTGCCAAATAGATGACCGTGCTTAGATGGTAGTTGAAGATGTTTATACTCTTCCAAAGATGACCAATGATAATGAAGTTGAAGTCCTCAAGCCTAAGTCTCAATGTAGTGTACAAGAATTTGAAACATCCAAGTGGAGCAACAAGGCAATGCATGCCATCCTTTATGCCATGGACGACAATCAATACAAGTTGATCCAAACCACTAGGAATGTAAAGGATGCTTGAGAGATTCTACAAATGGCTCATGAAGGAGCCGAAGTAGTCAAGGACTCTAAGCTCCAAGTCTTTCAAATGCAATTTGAGACCATTAGGATAGAGGAGCATGAATGCTTCAATAATTTTTATGTAAAGTTAATGGACATAGCTAATCAAAGCCGTCAACTTGGTGACCCCGGTTCGGATAGGAGATTCAAGCAATAGATTATATGGTCGCTTCCGTCAAGATTTGAATCAAAGGTGACGGCACTTGAGGAGAATATTAACTACAAGAATATGAAACCTAGTAAGGTCATTGGAAGGCTTCTAGCTTATAAGTCTATGTGGACTTCTACACCTACACCTCCAAATAAGCAAAAGAGTATTGCATTGAAGACCTCCAAGGTTGAAGAAGAGGATGAGGACTTGGATGAGGAGATGACCATCATGGTAAGAGGATTCAAGAAATTTATAAAGTTTGAGAAGCAAGGATTTGGGTTCAAGGAAAAGGAAGTAAAGAAAAAGACTATTTTCAATAAGGTGGAAAGATCATAATAGGATGACTCTAAGAATGGCATTCATATTGCGGTTTATGCCCTAAACATGTAATTTGTAAATGGATTTATGAAGTAAATAAAAAGAAAGGTTTAATTCATTCTTGTTATGTTATTTATTTTATAAACTTGTGCACATATTAACATCCTGGATTGCCGGATGTAATCTCGAATTGTGTATATGAGTGTCATATACGGATGGATACAGTAAGAGACCTGCAATCTAAAGAGTCCATAGATAGAAAATAAAGCTGGGTACTTTATTTGTGGTTAATCTATAGCTGCGGTCCATTCCATAAGGTACGATGATTCTATCCTGAATCATTCATATGAGATATGGGAATGGAGGCACCTTGTATGATGTGATCATATAGGACTGGGTCATGATCTATATGAGTCTAACACCAAGATCCGTTTATCGATGGGATTCACATATATCAACCAATGATGGCTATATATGGGTGATCTTAATCTTGAGTGTCTTATCGACTCCTTCAGGTTAGATCGTGGTCTTTGATATACCATGGGTGAGGTCAGATGCCTTTCCTGCTCAATATACTCTGTATGTTGGGATTGCGGTTTAGCTTATGGCTGGGAAGGTTTGTACACAATAGTGAAATCCACTCCTTTTTGTGAGAAGTAGATGGTAGTTCCCTTAAGGGTTGATTCGGGACTTGGATAATATGAGCGCTCTGCTAATACCGTGAGGAAATAGGATTTATTATCCATTAGAGAATCAATGGTACTTAAAGGATATATGTAATTAGAGAGGTATAACGGACATTATGACCTAACTCTAATTATAAACTACTGTAGAGGATCACACCATATGTAATAGCTATATCGATGGACACCGAGTTGTATCGGTATGTGTAAAAGCGTTTGCAGTTGAGAGAGTGTAGCTTCGGGTTTTTAATGGAATAATACCGAAGTTAATAATCAAGAAATATTAATTAAAGAGTTTAATTAATGATTCCGATGATTATTGGAGCTCAAAATACTGTGGGTCCATTAGGTCCCCTTGGTAGCCCGAACGATTTAGGTAACAATGGTCATGGTTAATTAGTTAGATTGTCCAATTAATTGTATTACGAAAGTGACACATGTCAAGAGTTGACTGAATAATTAGATTATTCAATTGATTATGACAATTATGACAATTAAATAATAATATTATTTAATAGTATAATTAGTCATGTATGGAGGGATTCTATTGTTATTTATTTTTGAATGATCAGATAGTATGATTATCGTATTTATTAAATAAAAAAAAATTATATATATTTGAATTTGAATTGTTTTAATTTATATATATATATATATATATATATATAATATCTTATTTGATAAATAAAATATAGATTTTATTTTTAAATAATGATATGATCAGTTTTTATAAAATTTAAATTATATATATATGATATATATATATTTTTTTTAAAAGTTGTGTGTGACAACACACAACACAGTGTTATATATACATATATATATATATACCTGATACATTTTTTTGTGTTTTTACGATAAGACAATTTTTTTTTTTCATTTTGGTTTTGCATATGTGCGTGAGACTAAAACGAAAAAAAAAAGGTCAAAGAGTTTTGGCTAGTTTTCTTGGTATTGTGTGCAAGTGTGTGCATGAAATAACACCAAAAAGAAAGAAAATGTTTTATATGCAAGTGTTGTGCACTAATATAAAGAAAGAGTTTCTTATTCTTTTCTTTTCAACATCCTCCTAAATTCTTAAGTCCGTGATACGCCCACATACAGTTATCAGTCCTGAGATATGGAAGGAAGATCTGTGGTACAGATCAAGAGCATTACAAGAAGTGAAGGAGCCTTCAAACGTTGGTATGGTTATTTTAATCTTCATTTTTATTATTGATTACAATTTTCCTGTATTTACATATATATTTTATTAGTGTAATATTCAGTATATGTATTTGTTCCGAAAATAAATACGATCCCAAGTTCATTGGTCCTAGATACAAATTACGATATGTATAAAAAATTTAAAACCCATTTTCGTTGTGTTACAGGTGAATGGGGTTCCAACAATTGGTATCAGAGTCAATTTTATTTTAGGAACGGGAAATTTGAAAAGTCCTCATTTGTTGATTGGCTTATTTCGTGAACAACCACATTGTTGGGGTTCATGTAAGGGTAGCTTAGGCTCTCAAGACCTCATAAGGAGAAGCATCAAAGGTAAAATTCTTGTGCTTACTTACTTTGAAGAGATAGTTGCACACACTCACATATTCATGCATAACTCTTGATCTTATATGTTGAGTGTTTTCTTGTGTGCATTTTAGTTTAAATGACTCTTGTTGACCTATTTGCATCTTGCTATGAAAGTTGTATGTCATGCTAGGCATTAAAAATAGGATGCAATTTCATCACTCTTGAACTTATTGTTTTTGTGCATTTGAGAGTTGAAAAAATAGGCCTTGAGCTGGTGGTGCGCTACTCGACCAGCGCACCTTACTAGCGTAACATTCACAGTGGACCGCCGCTAGTCATGTGCCACTGAGCTGCGCTGCTGCACCCGTGTTAGTTGAAAAATATGGGCGCGCGTTACTCGTCTAGCGCAGCGTCACCAGCTCAAACATTCTAGAGAATCTGCGCTTGTGTTGCACTACTGGGATACGCCACTCGTCCAGCGCCTATTTTAAAAATAGGTTGTGCGCTACTCTACCAGCGCACACAGAGGAAGCTAAAACGTTTTTTCCAAAACGACCTCATTTTGTTTGGATCTTATATATATAACTCAATGCCTTAAGGTCGTGTATGAGTTCAGAATATCAAATTTCTTCCTTAGAACACATTTCAAAGGAAAAACACTTCCAAGAACTCATTTTTAATCACTCAAAGCATTCCCATGAGCATTAAATCTTCATCTTGCATCTTCTAAGTTCATATAGAGTGCATCTATGGGTAGGGTTGCTTCATCACAGCTTGTTTGGTAAGTTCTTCACTATCTTCTTACAAGTTCAGTGTTTTTGCTTACTAAACCATCTCTTTAATTATTTGTATGCTCTTAGAACATTCTTAGATACAAATTAGAGATTGTTGTGATGCCATGATTGAGTGTTGTATTGTGATAGCTTCATAGAATTGTTTCATCTATGTTTAGCTAAGCTTCTTAAACATGTCATTTAGCTTTTGATATCTAGGATTGTATTAATTGTCATCTCATTATCCTAGATAAGCATATAGGGTTTCCTAGCCTTGTTTTTTCTTTGAATATCATCATATATTCACTTATGAAACTTTATCTCTTCATTGAGAAGTAAGACTTGTGTTGCTTCTGGGAGTAGGTAGCTTAAAGCACAAGCATGATGAACTAGGTTCACTTATACCGGGATTAGGTAGTGGTGGAGGATTAAACCGGGATTAGGTTGTAATTCCTTTATCATTAGTGGATTCGAGGTTCTAGTGTGGCACACTTATCAGCCCGTGGTTTTTCCCATTTGGAGGGTTTCTACGTATATCTCAAGTGTTTTTACTATTTTCGCATTTATTACACTTGTGGTATCTTTGTAACTAGATAGGGGTATTTTCGTCAACTTGACTCTTAACGAAAATTGGGTAAAAGTTAATTAAAATCTATTCACCCCCCTCTAGATTAATATTACACACCATATTATTTGTTTCAATTGGTATCAGAGTGGGTTCCTAGACATACATAGGTGATCCTTGCTCATTTTTGGTGTGCGTTGCATTTTGTGTGTGTATTGATCATTCATACATTTGCATTCATATCATTCATTCATTAAACACAATGAGTGGAAACGGTGGCAACGAGGGAGCTTCCAACACTAGACCTCCACTCATCACTGAGTTGAATTATGCCTCTTGGAAAGGCAAGATGGAGTCGTACATATGCCAAATTCATTACATGGCATGGATGGCAGTTGAAGATGGCTACACTCCACCCATGATGACTCCTGCAGATGGAGGAGATGATGTACTAAAACCAAAGGCTCAGTGGAATGCACAAGAGTTTGAAGCTTCAAAGTGGAATATGAAGGCAATGCATGCCATCCCGTGTTCAATGGATGATAACAAGTACAAATTAGTTCAGAACACTTGGATAGCTAAGGAGGCATGGGATATCCTAGAAGTTATTCATGAGGGAACCGATGTGGTTAAGGAATCGAAGCTTCAAGTTCTCCAAATGCAATTTGAATTGCTCAAAATGGATGAGAATGAGTGTTTCAACGACTTTGAAGTGAGGTTGATGGACATTGTGAACCAAAGTCATCAACTTGGTGATCCTTATTCGGATAGGAAGATCAAACAGAAGATTATGAGATCTCTACCCGATAGATTTGAGTCTAAGGTGACGGCTTTGGAAGAGAATAGTGGGTGTAAGAACATGAAGCCTAGTGAAGTGATTGGGAGGCTTCTAGCTTATGAATCTAGGAAATTTCCTAACCCCACACCATCAAAGAAGCAAAAAGATATTGCTTTGAAAGCCTCCAAAGTTGAGAAGGAGGAAGGTGATGACTCAGATGAAGAGATAGCCTTGCTAATGAGGAAGTTCAAGAAATTCTACAAGTCCGAGAAGAAAGGCTTTGGATCCAAGGGTCAAGACTTGAAGAAGAAGGCTCCCTTCAAGAAGTGTGAGCCTAGGCAAGAGAAGACCGAGAAGAAAGGAGTCCAATGCTATGAATGTGGTGGAATAGGTCATTTTGCATCGGAATGTGCAAATCACAAGAACAAGAAGAAGGGAAAAGTGATGGCTACCACATGGAGTGAAAGTGATGACTCTAATGAAGGAGATGAGTCTTTGGATGATGAAGAACTCATGGCTAACTTCATAGCATTTACATCCCTTCTTAGGACCAAAGATGCTAGTGAAGAAGAGAATGATAGTCAAAAGGGAGACTACTCAAGTGATGATGGATCTTCATCACAAACCATAAATGGAAGTGTGGATAGGATGGATCTCAAGGACTACATGGCTAAGTTTGAGAGCTCACGATTAAAGAACAAGAATGAGATCAAGAGATTAAAAGAAGAAAACCTAGACCATTCAACTCAAATTGACCAACCAAATGAAGAGCTGGAAAGATCTAAGAGGAGTGAAGAAGGGTTGAAGAAAGAGCTTGAAGATGCTAAAAAGTTATTGGCCAAGATGAATTCTAGCACCAAGAAACTTGACCACATGCTAGATGTTGGAAAGAGGCCAAGTGACAAGAAGGGGCTTGGGTTTGAAGATGATAAGATGTCCTCCACTCCAAGCAAGACCATTTTTGTAAGAAGCATGAACTTCAATGGGTCATCTCCTCATCAAACTCCGAGAAAGAAGCTTGATCTAGGAGAGTGTTCAAGTAGTGCTCGATCTAGGAAAGTGTTCAAGTAGTGCTCAAGTGAAGGTGGCACCAAGAAACCCACCTCAAGTTCATCCTACAAGGGCTCCTCAAGTTAACTTCCCTCAACCAAAAGCTAACAAAGGGAAGACACCTATCATGCAAGCTTAACCAAGGAAGAAATCAAGTCTTGCTCAACAACAAAGAAGAAAAGCTTATCAACAACACGCAAGACAACCACAAAGAAATGGGAAGGTTCCAATGCATCCTCAATGATATGGTATAATTCCTAACTTTTTACCTATATGTCATTTTTGTGGTATTAATGGTCACATTAGACCAAATTGCTTTAAGTATATCAAATTGTGTAGGATTGAAAGCATGATAGAAAAGAAAAAGGCTAGAGCCATGATGCATGATCCTAAGAAACCTAGAGCCATAATGCATATCACTAGGAAGAGTGGAACACTTTTGCATGATCCTAGGACATTTAGAGCCCATGTACCATTGACCACTAGGAAGAAAAATACTGCACCTAGGTGGATTAGAAAGGATGAACACCTTTTCCATGTTGCACAAATTGCTTTAAAAGCTCATTCTTATGATATTTGGTATTTGGATAGTGGGTGCTCTAGGCACATGACTGGAAATAAGAGTTTCTTTGAGACTCTTGTGATGGAGGAGGGAGGAAATGTCACCTTTGGTGATGGATCCAAAAAGAAGGTCAAAGTAAAGGGAACCATTTCCATTCCCGGATTACCCTCCTTGTCCAATGCTTTGTATGTTGATTGTCTAAAAGCCAATTTGATAAGCATTTCACATCTTAGCGATGATGGACTCTCCGTCTTGTTTTGGAAAAATGATTGTTCTATCATATTGCCTAATGGACAAACCTTGTTAAAAGGTATGAGATCTAGTGACAATTGCTATTGTCTTGAGGCTAGAAGTGTGTCTTGTAATGTGTCCAAGGATGAACAAATAGAGTTGTGGCATGAAAGACTTAGTCACATGAACTTTAGGGATCTAAAAATCTTAGATAAGTTCAATGTTGTGCGAGGCCTTCCTAAGCTTGGGAAAAAGGTTAATGGTGTTTGTGGAACTTGCCAACAAGGGAAGCAAACCAAAAGTATGAACAAAAAGGACAAGTATATAACCACCAAAGAACCTCTAGAGCTTCTCCACATGGATCTTATGGGTCCTATGGAAACTGAGAGTTTAGGTGGAAAGAGATACATTTTTGTGTGTGTAGATGACTTCTCTAGGTACACTTGGATATATTTCCTTAGAGAAAAATCTGAAATTTTTGACAAGTTTAAAATGCTTTGCTCTAAAATTCAAAATGAAATGAACTCTAAAATTAAAAGCATTAAAAAATTAGGAGTGACCATGGGAAGGAATTTGAGAATGCCCATTTTGAAAGCTTTTGCACTAGTCTAGGCATATCTTATGAGTTTTCGGCCTCTAGGACACCTCAACAAAATGGAGTTGTTGAGAGGAAAAATAGGGTTCTTCAAGAAATGGCCCGTGTGATGTTGCTTAGCAACAATGACCGATGTGATGTTGCTTAGCAACAATGTCCCTAGGAATTTTTGGGCCGAGGCCGTCAATACGGCTTGCTACATAGGAAATAGAGTCTTCCTTAGGCCCCACACTAGGCAAACTTCCTATGAGTTATGGAAAGGTAAGAAGCCAAATGTTAGCTACTTCCACACTTTTGGAAGCAAATGCTACATTTTGAATGACCGTGATCAACTTGGCAAATTTAATGCTAAGAGTGATGAGGGTATCTTCATTGGCTATGCCTTGAATAGTAGAGCCTATAAAGTTTTTAATCTAAGAACTAGGACCGTAATGGAATCATCTAATGTTGTCATTGATGATACTAGGCTCAAGACTAATAACCATGAGGAGGAGGTAGATTTAGTTGATGACTCTCCTTTGGAGAAAGTAGTTGATATCTCTAATGTTGAAAATGCTAAAATTGATGATGACATAGCACAACTTAGGATATGGCAAAAGAACCTGCTCCATGGGTTAGAAAACTTCATGACAAAGATGACATTATTGGTGAGGTTAGTGAGGGTGTTAGGACTAGGCATCAAATGGCTAATCTAATTAGCTACATATGTTACACCTTTCAAATTGAACCCAAGAAAATTGATGAAGCTTTAAAAGATGAATTTTGGGTTCTTACCCTGCAAGAAGAGCTTAACCAATTTGAAAGAAATGTGGTTTGGACTCTAGTTCCTAGTCCCAAGAACACCAATGTGATAGATACCAAGTGGGTATATAGGAACAAATCTGATGAGGATGGCAACATTGTGCGAAACAAGGCTAGGATTGTAGCACAAGGATACTCTCAAATTAAGGGTATTGACTTTGAGGAGACATTTGCTCCCGTTGCTAGGATTGAGTCCATTAGGCTTCTTTTATCCATTTCTTGTTTGCACAAGTTCAAATTATATCAAATGGATGTTAAGAGTGCCTTCCTCAATGGTTTCTTGCAAGAGGAAGTGTTTGTTGAGCAACCCAAAGGGTTTGTAGATCCTTACCACCCTAATCATGTTTATCACCTCGACAAAGCTTTATATGGGTTGAAACAAGCACCAAGGGCTTGGTATGAGCGTCTCACTCAATATCTCATAGATAATGGCTACACTAGGGGTGGTGTTGACAAGACTCTATTCATCAAGAAAAACAAAGATGAGCTCTTTATAGCTCAAATTTATGTTGATGATATAGTCTTTGGCTCCACCAATGACACCAAAGTCCAACAATTTGTTGATGTCATGTCTCATGAATTTGAGATGAGTCTTGTTGGTGAGTTAAGCTACTTTCTAGGTTTACAAATTAAGCAAATGAATGATGGGATTTTCATATCTCAAGCTAGTTATGCCAAAAAACTAGTGAAGAAATTTGGCCTTGAAAGTTCCAAACATTGTGATACACCCATGAGTACCACTTTGAAGCTAAGCAAGGATGCTAGTGGTAAAGTGTGGACCAAACTTTATATCGTGGCATGATTGGTAGCTTGCTCTATTTGACCTCAAGTAGGCCCGATATCTCCTTTAGTGTGGGTGTGTGTGCTAGGTACCAAGCAGATCCTAAGGAGTCCCATCTCTCTTCTGTTAAGAGAATCATTCAATATGTGAATGGGACATCCAACTATGGGATTTGGTACTCTTTTGACACTAATGCTTGTCTTGTAGGCTTTAGTGATGCAGATTGGTCAGGAAATTGTGATGATAGAAAAAGTACATCGGGCGGTTGCTTTTTCCTTGGGAACAACCTCGTCTCTTGGTTTTGCAAGAAGAAAAAATCGATTTCCTTGTCCACGGCTGAAGTCAAATACATTGCTGCTGGGAGTGGATGCACACAACTCCTTTGGATGAAGCAAATGCTAGTCGACTATGGATTCAATCAAGGTACTCTTACTCTCTTTTGTGATAACATGAGTGCAATTAATATTTCAAAGAATCCAATTCAGCATTCTAGGACTAAGCATATTAACATCCG
Source organism: Dipteronia dyeriana (assembly GCA_032871835.1). NCBI lineage: Eukaryota > Viridiplantae > Streptophyta > Magnoliopsida > Sapindales > Sapindaceae > Dipteronia > Dipteronia dyeriana. The sequence goes on along the minus strand of CM065300.1, from coordinate 107,074,313 downwards.
TCATCATATCATTAGAGAACTAGTTGAGAGCAAATGCATTGTACTTGAGCATGTAGGTACAAATGATCAACTAGCGAGCCTATTTACTAAACCCTTATATGCTACTAGATTCAAGACTCTTAGTAGATCAATTGGGATTTGTTTAATGGAGTGATGTGTTCTGGTCTTTGACCCCATATGGGGAACTCAAGCAAAGAGAGCTATTGTATACTTGTTGCATGCAATTTTTTTTTAAAAAATATGTTTATGCCTCTTTATTGATTGCTTGAGTAGCTTGGTTGCACTTATGGTATATTGTATTTTCTTAAATAAGTGTGAACTTTGCTTTGATTACAATCCATGTCATATTTATGTTCAAACATGCATTTTTGGACTAGGAGATCTACATAGGAAGTACATGTTGAATGACCTATAATTATCTCCATGACATGATGTTTCTTTAAATGACATGCTAATGAAAAATGATAAAGCATGATTTGTTGATTGCAATTGTTAAATGCAACACATTGTGTGAAACATACTAGTGAGACTAAAATGTTTAATCAATGTCTCTCTTTCTTTATTAGTTGAACATGGTTATTATCATACGGGTATCCTCCCAGAAAAATCAAATAGGGTGCAAAGTTGCTCATGCCATGTTTAGTTTTTAAAGTTGGATATAGTACCTTTAAAACTTGATATTTATAAGAACTCTATATCATTGCTTCTCTCATGACAAATGGTGAAATTGGTTTGAATTATATTGGAAACCTTTGTCATTTGCTTTGCCAAATACCATTGTTTTTGGACTTGAATGCAACATGTCTTGTATGCAAAGCACTTTTTGATTCACACATTGTCTTCAAATAAATCTCCTTGTGTCCCTCTTATCAATTGAGATTGCATAAATGTGGCTTATATAATTGTGCAACAATCTTGTATGCTCTTCTCTTTCTTCGCCTTGAGTGACCCGGTTGGGAACTTCTCATTTATCTATATCATGACAAAAAGGGGGAGTAGTATTGACCTAGCATTGTGATGTTAGGGGAGTAACATGTGTTGGCTTTGAGGGGGAGCATTGCATTGCATGAGTGTACTTGTTTGAGGGGAGATTACATGTAGGGGGAGTAACTCATTAAGGGGGAGCATTGCATGAGTATTTCATGATATCATACTCATATTTCTAAATGCAAATGCTTTTGTTTTATATTCACTTGATCATCTCACATGCACTTGGTTGGAAAAAGTAGTTGTGCTTGCCTTATGTGTAGGGTTGATAGTTCTACAAGAGATTGAAGACTTGAAGTTTTTTTAAATGTTTATCTCTTTGTAATGTAGAATATCTTCCCGGTGTTTTTCTATTTTGTTTTATGAGGAACAATGTGAGTGGTGGTTTTGTCACGAAATAGCCAAAGTGGGAGATTGAAAAGTCTTCATTTGTTGATTGGCTTATTTCGTGAACAACCACATTGTTAGGGTTCATGTAAGGGTAGCTTAGGCTCTCAAGACCTCAAGAGGAGAAGCATCAAAGGTAAAATTCTTGTGCTTGCTTACTTTGAAGAGATAGTTGCACACACTCACATATTCATGCATAACTCTTGATCTTATATGTTGAGTGTTTTCTTGTGTGCATTTTAGTTTAAATGACTCTTGTTGACCTATTTGCATCTTGCTATGAAAGTTGTATGTCATGCTAGGCATTAAAAATAGGATGCAATTTCATCACTCTTGAACTTATTGTTTTTGTGCATTTGAGTGTTGAAAAAATAGGCCTTGCGCTACTCGACCAGCGCAACATTCACAGTGGACCGCCGCTAGTCATGTGCCACTGAGCTGCGCTGCTGCACCCGCGTTTGTTGAAAAATGTGGGCGTGCGCTGGTGGTGCGCTACTCGTCTAGCGTAACCTCACCAGCGCAAACATTCCAGAGAATCTACGCTCGTGTTGCGCTACAGGGATGCGCCACTCGTCCAGCGCCTGTTTTAAAAATAGGCTATGCACTGGTGGTGTGCTACTCAACCAGCACACGTCACCAGCGCACGTCACCAGCACACACAGAGGAAGCTGAAACGTTTTTTCCAAAACGACCTCATTTTGTTTGGATCTTATATATATATATATATATATATATATATATATATATATATATATATAACTCAATGCCTTAAGGTCGTGTATGAGTTCAGAATATAACATTTCTTTCTTAGAACACATTTCAAAGGAAAAACACTTCCAAGAACTCATTTTTAATCACTCAAAGCATTCCCATGAGCATTAAATCTTCATCTTGCATCTTCTAAGTTCATATAGAGTGCATCTATGGGTAGGGTTGCTTCATCACAGCTTGTTTGGTAAGTTCTTCACTATCTTCTTACAAGTTCAGTGTTCTTGCTTACTAAACCATCTCTTTAATTATTTGTATGCTCTTAGAACATTCTTAGATACAAATTAGAGATTGTTGTGATGCCATGATTGAGTGTTGTATTGTGATAGCTTCATAGAATTGTTTCATCTATGTTTAGCTAAGCTTCTTAAACATGTCATTTAGCTTTTAATATCTAGGATTGTATTAATTGTCATCTCATTATCCTAGATAAGCATATAGGGTTTCCTAGCCTTGTTTTTTCTTTGAATATCATCATATATTCACTTAGGACACTTTATCTATTCATTGAGAAGTAAGACTTGTGTTGCTTCTGGGAGTAGGTAACTTAAAGCACAAGCATGATGAACTAGGTTCACTTATACCGGGATTAGGTAGTGGTGGAGGATTAAACCGGGATTAGGTTGTAATTCCTTTATCATTAGTGGATTCGAGGTTCTAGTGTGGCACACTTATCAGCCCGTGGTTTTTCCCATTTGGAGGGTTTCCACGTATATCTCAAGTGTTTTTACTATTTTCGCATTTATTACACTTGTGGTATCTTTGTAACTAGATAGGGGTATTTTCGTCAACTTGACTCTTAACGAAAATTGGGTAAAAGTTAATTAAAATCTATTCACCCCCCTCTAGATAAATATTACACACCATATTATTTGTTTCAAAATTGTTTTTGATGCTCCTGTATGCATGATTGTGTAGGCACAATTTAAATTGACTGTCTGATGTTTTTGTATGTATATTAAATTTTTTAATTTACATAAACAAGATTGATCGTTAATTATATGGTACTGTGGATTTACGGTTTATGGGTTGTATTATTGTTATTATTATTATTATTTGTTTATATTTTTTTACTGTTATTGTATTGTAAATATATATATATATATATATATATGTAACCTATATTGAAGATCTGGAAAAATCGCGAAGAATGATTCATGAGATGAATCGGAGTGACCTGAAGAGACTGGAAGACTCGAAAATTACAAGAAGACCAAGGAATGCCTTAGGGGTATTTTTGTAATTTTAGATTCCAATTTTTTTAGGTTAAACAATCCACAGCACTCTGTCAATTCATGTATGCTTTATATTATGTGATGATAAAAACATTGTCATGCATACGTATGTCATTTAGATTAGATGTGCCTACACAAATATATTTGATATGTCATACATACATCATAGCCTGATATTTTATATATATTTTTTAATGTGAATAAAATGGGTTAATACATAAATTGGCTATGAAAATGAGATTAGGTTTTTTAATGGTTAAAAAACTTGGTAATTCTCATTAATATTAATCTAGTTATTAAAGAGTTAATAAGTTATTTTAATGGGGTCATTTTTGTAATTAGGATTAATATGATTAATTTCCTAATAATAAATTAACCGAATAATGTGTTAGTTTTAATAGTTAAAACTTGGTATACACGAACATAATAATCTGAGCTTGGTAAATAGTTTACAAATGCTTAGATTATTCACTGATAAATTAGATTTTTAATTGTTAAAAATCATTAATAATTTATTAGTTAATTAGAATTTGTTTCTAATTAGTTAATGCGCTAGATAACTTGATTAAAGTTAACCGTTTGATCTTGTAGAGTCTATGTGCATTAACGAATAATAGGAAACCCTAGTTTTAAAATAGTGAGTGGGAGAGGATATATGACACATATATCCCGCGGTCTCCATCATTAGTTCAGCACCTTGAGATTCGAGTGGGGCCTCGTGACGGCTTTGCTTTCGTCATCCCTAAGGAGGGTTTCCACAATGGTCAATACCAAGGTTGACTTCCTAATGGATAGGATTTCTAAGGGTATTTCGGGATTGACCGACCCTAAGGCGGCAATTCTCGAGTTAAGCTTGTGAGATTTGAAATGGTGGGTTACACTCACGAAGGTTTTGATTAAGTTTGTTAATTAAAAACTAGATTGAATAAACGATGGTTGAATGATATGGAATAAGAGTTATTCTAGAATATCATTTGGTTGAGAATGTCTCGGTCCAACATGCAAAGATTTGACTGACCCTAAGGCGGCACTTCTTTGTGGTATGTTGGATTGTCGTGGTATAATAACTAATCTTTAGGGTAGTTCTAGTTCGTTAAACATGTTCATGCATCATGTTTAAATTTATACCAAAGCACTCGCACTTGTTTTAAATAAATGACTGAATGAATGTTTTATTTATTTCGGCAATGTCTTCTGCATTACTTTAAATTCTCGCAAACGACAAATTAACTGGTGATAACTACACTAAGTGGAAACTTAACATTAATGCAATTTTGGTTACCAAAGACCTCAAGTTTGTGCTTACGGAGGAATGTCCTCCAGCGCCTACTGCCAATGCCACACGAACTTTTCGTGAGGCACACTAGCGATGGGTCTCATCTGATGAGAAGGCCCGAACATATCTGTTGGCTTCAATGACAGACGTGCTTGCCACAAAGCACGAAGTAATGACTTTAGCATTCGAAATCATGGAGTCATGGCAAGCTATGTTCGGATAGCCCTTCGAGTAAAAATGACACGAAACTGTTCGTTCCGCTATGCTCGCTCGCATGAAGGAAGGTAAATCAGTTTGGGAACATGTCCTGAGCATGATGTTATACTTCAACATGGCAGAAGTCAATATCGTGGCCATTGACGAACCCAGTCAAGTGAGCATCATACTAACGACTCTTCCGAAGAGTTTTGATCAGTTTAAAAGAAACTATGGGATGAACTTATTAAAGTTCAGTCTTACACAATTGCTCAATGAGCTTGCTACCTTTGAGTCCTTGATTAAGGACAACAAGGGTAAGACCAGTGAGGCAAATGTTATCGAACCATCTTCCTCTAATAATAAGAAGAGGAAGAGGTCCATTGGTAAGGCAAAGGGTATGCCTAAACCTAAGAAAGCCTAAAGCAAAAAGAAGGGCACCTCCACTGACCAAGGCAAGGGAAAATGTTTCCAATGCGACAAGGTAGAACACTGGAAGAGGAACTGTCCTCAATATCTGGAGGAGGCTACCAAGAAGAATAAATATGATTTACTTGTTCTTGAATCTTGTTTAGTGGAAGATGATTCTTAACCCTGGATAGCTGATTTGGGGGCCACTAATCATGTTTGTTCTTCTTTGCAGTGGACTAATTATTGGACACCGCTAGAGGAGGGGGCCTTCTCAATGCATGTGGGGTCTGAGGATGTCATATCGGCTTAAGCAGTAGGAGCAATAAGATTACAATTTTGTAATAATAATAGTTTTTTTATTATTAAACAATATTTTTTATATTCCTGGATTTAAACAGAATTTGATTTCCGTTTCTAAGTTGTTAGAACAAAAATATTTTGTTTCCTTTAATAATAAGTTTGTTATTATTGGAAAGAATGGTCTGAATATTTGTTCAGGAATTAAGGAAAACAATTTGTACGTGTTAAGACCGTTAATACATACTACACTGCTCAACACCGAAATGTTTAAGGTTGAAAAACCAAAAACTATACGACATAAGATTTCTCTAGATAATGACACGTATCTCTAGCATTTAAGGCTTGGTCATATCAACATTGACCAGATAGACAGATTAGTAAAAAGCGGACCTTTAAGTGAGTTAAAGGTTGGCACCTTACCTGTCTGTGAATCTTGTCTGGAAGGTAAGATGACTAAGAGACCTTTTACTGGAAAAGGGCTTAGAGCTAAAGAACCACTAGAGCTTATACATACAGACGTTTGCGAACCGATGAATGTTATAGCTAGAGGTGGTTATGAGTATTATGTCACCTTTATAGTGTTGGGATTATGCTCGATAGAAATAGTGTAATAATGTAATTTGACAATCTTTTCATATTAATAAAGTGATTTCTAGTTTAACAAATCTTATAGCATTTATAGTTTAATTATTACAATTGTCAAAAGTAAATAATCATAAGGTCAAAAGACTATGATAAAAGAAGAATTGGTCATACATCTAGATATGTATGAGGTAGACACAATTCTTTAGTTAGTCTTGAATAATATTCATAACTTAAGATAAAAGGTTGGATGCATTTATCTTGTTAAAGCTGTAGATTCTTTTACTAGCATTTGAGTGGGATCAAATGTGTTATGATGAGTCTAAAATCATCAAAGTATGGTGTCTTTAGGCAAAAGAATATAGTGCACTGGGTGCATTGAATTGTATGACAATGAAATACTTTATCTAGAACCGTCAATAGATAAAAAATTTCATTTGAAGACAATCGGAGAGTCTATCTTAGTTCTGAGATAAATGATGGACTTATGGTTGCAAGTGTCATCATTTGAGCTATCAATGAGTACGATTATATAGCATAGTCTATCCTCAATAGTTTGGTGGTATTCATTTGTTAATCGATAGAGAACTTCATTTATAGACATGGACATCGTGGCTCATGAAATGAGAGTAGAATATCATTATATGGATGTTTTGAGGTATTGGATATTAAATCTTAACGTTAAGTTTCCAATAGTGTCTATTGAAACATGGCTTTTGGACAAGTCCAAATATCCAAGTTCTAAATGTGGTCATATGAGTAAATATGGTAACTTGGAGAGCTATAGGCAGTCTATGAGCTCTTGGCGATTACTGGTATTCTTCACGAGGATACACTTTCTCCAATAAGATTGTCTAGGGCATTAATGAGTAACATCAATTTATTTTATCTTTATTTAAGAGTTCAATTTTAGTTCTTTAGTGGAATGAACTAAAATTAAATAGATCAGACATAAGTGAATCTTTTGTTGATTGTGATTGGGTTGGGTCTATTGGAGCTTAAATTTAGATAGCCCGCCAAGATCCCCAATCCACACGAACTTGTATGGATCACTTGATATATTATACCAGACCAATTTAGGGGTCCATTTAGAATTGTATTAAGGCTTGTGAACTTGTTTCTTTTTGTAAGAATAAGTAAGATTTAATATCCAATACCTCAAAACATCCATATGATGATATTCTAATCTCATTTAATAAATGGAGTCATGCCGTCCATATCTATAAACGAAGTCCTCTATCAATTAACAAATGAGTACCAACAAAAGATCGAGGATAGATTATGCTATATAATTGTACTCATTGATAGCTCAAATGATAACACTTGCAACCATAAGTACATCATTTATCTCAGGATTGAGATAGACTCTCTTATTATCTTCAAGTGAAAACTTTTATCCATTGACGGTTCTGGATAAAGTATTTTACTGTGTTCCTATTCAATGCATCCAGTGGATCGGTTTGGTTCGGTTCAGTTTTAGTCAAAACCGCATTGAACCGATATATATTCGGTTTTTGAAAATGTGAATAGGTTTGAACCGTTTTGAACCTGAAAACCGAATTGAATCGAACACCCTTATCTTGGTTCGGTACAATTCGGTTTTTGGTCTATTGGGCTTTGCAAGTTTTTTTTATATGTTTTTTAATTTTTTTTAATTTTTTGGGCCTTTAAGTTACTTTTTTGACATTTATGCTTAAACTTTTTTAAGAAAACATAATATGTAAAAAATAATTTAAACAAAATACAATCCAATTTTCAATTCAAATCTAAAATTTTAATCATATTCAGTTTATATATTTAATTACAATATAAAATCTTCATAACTTATAGTAAAATATAAGTAAAAAAATATAGTACATAATGTAGTAAAAAATAAAACATCATCAACAAACAGTCCACAATAAAATTGAACGTTACAAAATAATTCATCGAAACAATTCAGTTTATTCGGTTCAGTTAGGTTTTGAATATTTAAAACCGAAACCGAACCAAATTTAATTCGATTTTTAAATTTCAAATCAATTTAAACCAAATAGAAACTATGAACCGAACAAAACACATTTTTTCAATTCATTTCGATTCGGTTTAATTCGGTTTTAGTTTTTGTGTCCACTCTAAAGCTCATTATTAAACTGCATCGGTTGTGGGTCAATTATTGGTTCAGACCCGGGTTCATTTCAAACCTTCAAATGACCCACGTAAAAATTGAAAATTAGGTTTTTTCAAATTCTGACCTCTGGTGTACCTTCTCTCATCTCTCTGCCCTCATCGTAAGTACCCTCTTGTCGCAGCACGTCTTCCGCCGCCAGTCGCCACCATTAACACATCACGTTTCCCGTCATCGGTGAAGCTTCTCAACGTTAGATTGTTTTCGTCATCTGGTTGACAGACAATTTGCAGCTGGAGATTTTACAGCTGCTGAGGACAGCCCAATCAACGGTTTTGTTTTGGTATGTACTTAAACACAGCTGATTATTGTTACAGTCTACAGAGCTTCAAAAGTTTAATTTGTTCGTTTAATTTTAGTATATTACCGGGTATAGTTTTCTTTGCTTTCTGTTTGTTTTCCGAGAAATTCACTCAAAACTGCATCTGGATTGTCTTAATTTATGGGATATATAGATTTTCAATTTCAGTTCCAAAGTTGATAACTTTCAATTCAATCGATGACTTTGTTTCTGCAGAAGAAATACAAATATTCGTTTTTTATTTAAAAAAAAAATGCCACTTTATGATTGTATGATGCTGTTGAAACCCAATGTGAGAAAGGAAGCGTTGATGGAGCTGGTAGCTCGAGTTGGGAAACATGTCTACACTAAAAATGGGGTTCTTACTGATATCAAATCATTTGGGACTGTTCAGTTGGGTTATGGTATCAAGAAGCTTGATGGAAGATACTTCCAGGTGAATTAGACTCTCCTTTTTTTTAATCTTTTTTCAGATTGGTTTTTGTAATCTTAATGTTTTGTTGTGTGCTATTTAGTATAATGTTGGACTTTTATTTTGAGTTTCTGGGGTGTAATCTTTGTTGGTTTAACTGTGAAATTTTGTAGTGTTTTAAAATCTTCTCTACAGAGAAAGACAATCAACTGAAAAATATAGATTAAGATTGGTTACTCTTACTCTAGATGCGATATAAGTTACCTGGCTTTAGGCATCAACTATGTTATTTAGTTGGAAAATATCGGTTAGGGATAAGAATAGTGTCAACTATTTTAAAATATTCCTCTTGTAATTTGCAAAAGTTTCTCGTGCCTGTTCGTTCCTTTGCGCGTCGTTGCCACAGCAAATCATATAAATTGTTGAGTTTTGTTTAGTCAAGCCCTCTTGTAGTTTCCTAAAGTCTGATTTCATGAGAAACAATGTAAGAGCTTTGGACATTGTTAAATAAGTATCATAATTTATACCTCAGAGCATTACTCTTGCAATAATCTGGCCATAGAAAATTGAATTAAAGAAAGGGGTAAATGTTGTTTTTAATCATTGTTAAGAAAAGACATTCGATCCTCGTAATCTGGAATTCAGGACTCTGGATTTATCTGTGGAATAGGTCTACTGATTGTGATATGTTTTTGCTAGCATAGCACTGTTCTACACATCTTTCAACAGACTTTATGCTGTGCTAATGATGCAAATAGTTGTGGAAGGTTTTCTTCCCCCATTTTTCTTTCCTAGCCATTGTAAGTGTCTAGCCTTATAGTGTGTCGTTTTATGCGAATGCTAAATGGGATTGTGGAATGTGGATTGTCGATTGCGATAAAAGCTCATTTAGGTAAAGGTTTGTTCTGTGGTGACTATGTTTTAAGATTGTTCTGCTAGGGCTTAAATTCATGGATTTGTGAACTGTGTTTATATTTTCGGGAGTTTGAGAAATGAATACTTTTTAGGCTATGATTTGCTTGTTGTAATGAGTAGGAAGATTGATCCACAGGGGTTTTCTAAGCGATTCGAAGTTGTGACTGAAATTTATGTATTAATATTATGACATATTTAGAGTCTTCAAACTTCCAATTGTAGACCCCTTTAGTATAAATGTCTCTTTTTACTGTTATGATATGTTTCACTTGAAGAGCATGGATTCATCATGCGCCCCAATCTGTGCTATCTCTTGACCTATTTCTTTTACTTTTTGTTCAAAAGCTGCATGATATCTACAATTCTAATTCTTTTTTATTATAAAAACAAAAAATAAATTAAAAAGTCTCAACTCTTCCAGGTTTCTATGGTCAGAGTTTAATGTAATGCGGATCCCTCTTTTGTGCTTTAGTTTGCTTGAATTCTTTTGTTTTGTATTGAAACAAACAAGCCAGTTAAGCATTAGATTGTTAGCATATATATTCTCATATGCAGTTTTGACTCCTAGAATGAATTACAAATGTCAAAGTTATTTGTCTTCTATGTTTTGATAACTGCTAAACTTGGGTCTGGTGACATTTAAATATTTATTATCATTCAAGAAATTGCCTGCATAAGTAGATGTCAATATAAAACAATAAACTGTTGAAGAACCTACATCCTAAATTCTTCTGGATTCCAAATGAAGACTCCTCACTTTAGCATAGTTCTACCGGGCATCTAAACTAGAGGATTTTTGCTAGCTCGATTAAGCTGGAAATTTTGTCTAGCTTTCTGGTGAAGATCAAGAAACTGTAGTAATTAAGGTTGTTTGTTGGCCCATGGATCATAATTTGAGAAAATTAATTTTTTGGAGAATAATTTATCTATATTAAAATATAACCTGTATCTTCTTCTGCATTTGTCTTTGGAGCTTGTTTTTGGATTAAGACCCTGTTAAGATGAGAGCTGCTTTCTAGTGCTTTGTAGTCTATATATTAGGTTTCGTCCCTCTTTCAGTGGACAAATTTTCACCAATGGATCCATGAAATAGACTCTTGTTTCTTTTGAATTTGGTACAGGGCCAACTGATGCAGATGACAATGATGGCTACACCAAACATCAACAAGGAGCTGCATTACCTGAACAAGGAAGATAGGCTACTGCGTTGGCTTCTGGTTAAACACCGAGACATAAAATACGGGATGGAATTTCTCACCGAAGAATACGGAAAAACTGAGCTCAGCAGTCTTTCCGGAAGCAGCATCAATGATGAATGGGACGAAGAGGATAACTCTGAAGAAGATAGAGATATATACGATGCGGAGCAGGAGCAGAAAAAAAGCCTTGATGGGTGATGGAATTTTTTCATCTCATCTCGTTATGTCGGAATGTATCTTGTTTGCAGTATGAGGCAATAAAACTAATTGATGGTAATTTTGCTATCTTTTCGTGAATAGATGTTCACTTGTTTACTCTTAAGTGTACACTTTGCCTATGTATCGAGTCCAAAACAATAGGCATCAAAGTACTGCTGTTTTGAGTTGTCGTATTGTGAGGTGATTTAATTTGTACGCATTTAATCTGATGAGAATTAGATAAGCAAATTTTCTAGTACTGTCCTATTTTCATCCTCATTGGATAAAAAAATTAGAATCAGATACATGAGAAAGTAATATGAATAATAAACGAATAATGTCTACGAGTGTGTTTGGTCATGCATTTGGTAATTTAGATAATTAGGAGTTTCACCTTATTGACTTTGTATATAAAAATTTATTCTAAAGATGTAAAAACAGTTGGTTTTAGACTTTTTATATATATATACGAAATTTTTCACATAAGTGTGTATGATTAAGTTATATAAGAACATTGAATATGTGTTATTCATTTTACGTACTTTGATTTAGATATGTATGTACATGTTAAAGTTTATTTATAAATAAGTGATTCACATTTAATTTTTTTATATAATTTCATTTGTTCGACATCAACTTAAAAATTTAACTTAAATTAGTGATTTAAATTTTAATCTATTCATTTGGTTTAAATCCAATAGTGGAGAAGAGGAGTAAATAATGACTATATTTAGACCAAATAATTGAATGGATTTTGAAATCACACGAATCTTGGATTTAGATCAAATGAATGAATGAATCTTGAAATCACACAATTTAGGTCGAACTCTTAAATCGATACCGTTGGCATGCATATTGTCCCATATATATATATATATATATATATATATATAACGTTTCTACGAGTGAGTGTTTTCAATCAGGGATTTAAAATACTTTTTATTTAAAAAAAATTGATGAGTTTTGTAAAGTAAATGAATTTTTATAGATTTTTATAGACTTTAAAGAAGACTTTCTTAGATTTTTATTTTAAAATATTTTTATTTTAAAAGATTTTTATAGACTTTAAAAGACTTTCATTGATTTTTAAATAAAATAAACACTTTGTTTTATATTTTTTATATCAATAAAAGTATTGTTAAAAAATATTAAAAAAAATATCATTAATATGTAACTGGACAAAAGCATTCATGCGTAAATATGTGATTTGAAATTTTTATTTGTTTTTTTATTATATTTTGAATTATAAAGACAATTATACACCTAAATTTTATGAGTAGTCAAAATATGTGTAAAATATAACCACGAAGGTTAAATTTTCTTTTACTTATAAATATGGTTAAATCAAATCGACAATAATATTTTTGATTGTTGAATTTCAGTTATTAGTTTTTTTTTTTATTAGATTTATAATGTTAAAAGATATTTGATTGCGGTGTGGCGTCGCGTGGTTAAATTATGGGTTTTTGCCTTATATTATTTTTAATTAAATAAGAATGAAGTTCGTTTGATTTGTTTTTATATTGTTCTGCTTTGAAAATGGACGAAAAAAATTGAAAATGAATCCCTCATCCTTTACGGTATAGCCGATGGAAAGTGATAATATTTTATATTGGTTTTTAGTTTAACATTTATTTTTGTTATTGATTGCTAATGTTTATATGATTTTTTTTTTGATAAATTATTCACGTTAACTGATAATTCTCTCGAGGTGAGCAATATCAATTAACACCCTTACGACCACTTCCTCGGAGGTCGCGGTTGGGTTGGTTACCCTCGTTACAAAGGTTAGGTGTTAATGAGGTGAGATGATAATGAGACACTACAAAAGAGATATATGATGGAAATGACACTGTTTTATTGTCTAATACTAGTTGATTACAAAGGGTGTGTATCACTCAATCTCTCTCAACAGAGTTGAGGGTGGCAACTTCTTGCCTGTCGATAAGTGGAGTAGATTTACTGGTGGTGGCTGTGTTCTATTGATAGAACTTGGGCGACAATGGAGTTTTGTTAACTGTTGACAAATCTAGGTCTCAAACTCTCTCGATCTCTCCCTTTCTTCATGTATGTCCAGGCGTATTTATAATGTAAATTTTTCGTTTAGCTGGTTATTCTCCCGCCTTAAATCGCTGAATCAAATCCCTTCTTATTAGGCTGGATGTTACGTTTAAATGTCGTTGACTTCGTCTGATCAACGGACTCGATGATATATTGGTGGGAAATAAGTTTGTTTCCTCTTTGGTTTCAATGACTTGACTTGTATGCATGTAATGATTTAATGCACGTTGGAGTGTAATTCTGATCCTGTATGTTGTCCTGGCAAGGTACCTTATAGAGATCATTGAATATTGCGCTTGCTACCTCGAATGGCGAGGAACACTTTAGTATCGATATTATTACTGGGAGCTTGATCCAACCACTCTAGACCTCGTTTGGAGCTTGACCTAATCGTGTTGGCGCTTTTCGGTGATGACAGAGCTTTACGGGCTTATTCCTTTTCTGCTTGGATAGGTTGAGATTATACCTCGGTGAAGCGGGAAGGCATTGCAAGGCATTACAAGGCAAGTTAGACACCCTAAAGGTCTCTTGGTGGAAGTAGAGATGGAAGCATGCACCCGGGGAGGTCGTGAGATACCTCGACCTCGGGAAACTCAGGTCTTCCCACGCCGACCTAGCTTCAGACTCTTATCTCAATACAGAGAGCTTGATTTGGTCACGTTGGGCTTTAATTGGTGAGTCTGGATACGTGCCAAAAGTTCAGAAGAAATGGGTGACCTCGCCTTGCTCCTGAAGGGTTGCATGGTATCTCGAGGTCGGGAACCTTGATAGGTTACTTCTTAAGCCCGGATTTGGACCCTTGCATGAAGGTTGGAGGGTGGAAAATTTATCTTTAATCCCTAGCCAAATTTGGCTATTAACAGAAATCCCCTCTTACTTGAACACCGGTGATTGAGCTGGGGTTGGAGTCAGATTCTTACCTCACATGGGAAATTTTTCGTTTTCAAATTGGTTAACAGAATCTTGAAGAAATCTTCTTCTTTAATGTAGTGAACACGTGTTAAGCGAGGGAGTAGTTTCCTATTTGAAAAAAGGTAATATTTTTGGTGGCACGCAGGTATCGAGGCGAAAACCGCACCTCCTCGATTAGGCCATCGTCATCGTTTGCTTCCCTATCACGCCCTCGTCATCGTTTGCTTCCCTATCATGCCTATATAAACCCGGATTCCTCTTTGCTTCTCTCACACCTCTAAAATCCCTTCTTTCAAATTTTTAAAACCTTAACTTTCTTACTCGCCTCTTTCCTCAGTGAAGCTCTTATTTTCATTACTCCTTCACCAAATCTTCTCCCCCTTCCTAAAACTTGTAAATCTACAAGTCGAATTCTAGTGTTGATACAATTGAGTCATGATAGAGGGTGGCGAAGCCACCAGTCTCGCACATGGGTAACGAGCTCATAAAGATAGTGGGGACGACCTTCCTCCCCCTTTAAGCCGTTGCTTGGGTCGGAATGTTTCCATTTGGTCTGGTTTCTTGAACCGACCCGAGAACTCGTTAGAGGTTGTTGATGATGAGTCGAGTGGTGATTCCAGTGGTAAAATGGATGGCAAAGGCACGACCCAGATTCCCAGTGCCCTTTTAGGAGAGCTCGCTCTTCCTTACGATTTCCAGATCATCCCCGACTCTATCGTCAAAGAAGAGTCGATTAGCCAGTTGAGGAGCAAGTTTGGCATCCCTGAAAGAATCTCTATCACCATCCCTTCCAAGAACTATGGTTTCTTCACTCCTCCCAAAGGTGTGCTCCCAATCCACCTCGCTGCTCTTGAAAGCGGGGCAAGGTTTCCTCTTCACCCCACCCTACCCCACCCTTTAGTAGGATCTCCATGCTCTGTAACTTGCTCCTCTTCAATTAACCCCAGGCTTTTGAAGGCACCTGGTAGGCTTCCTCATGATGTGGACGGAGCAATGTGAGGGGCAATCTCACGAGGGATCCCCGGGTTAAAGAGTTGGTGTATATTTTCCAGATTTGTAGCCTATCTCCCGGCTTAAGGGGCAATTCTATGCGAAAAGCAAAAATAAACTCAACTTTGTTATGTCAGGCACTGCCAAGAAAGATCCCCCCTGGAAGGATGAAAGGGTGCTGGTTAATGGTGAATGGGGGAGCTCGATTTATTTTGGCGGACATGAATTCGAAGTTCCCATCGCCTTCAACGATAAGCCCTCTTGAAACAGGAATTCCTTGTCGGCCGAATATGAGGCAATCTTGAAGGCCACCATTGCTGGGAATTTTGTGAACACAAAGTACCTTACCTTTGAATCCTTCGATCACCACCGGGTGAACTAGTACTTGCGTATATCTGCTGCCTTTCCTAGCAAGAATGAAGTTATGAGTTAGCTTACTCTATTGTTGCTTGCCTTGATACTAACCTCATTCTCTTTTTATGTTTACATTTTTTGTTGTGGCGCCCGTTGTTTAAGGCCTCAACATGCTCGGGCTCCTCTTCCTTCTCCCAATAGTCCGAATCTGGGAAGCCTTCTAAAGACCTTTATCCGGGAAGGTGGGCATACATCCATTCGTGAAGTAGCTTAGCTTGCTCCTACCCCTCCAACCACCTGACCTAAGTCAAGGTTAGAGGTGTTCGCATCTCAAGCCTTCAGGGTGCGTGGCAACGGGACTTCTAATCCTGCTACTGCTTCTGCCATTGTTACCACCTCTTCTACCTCTACTATCGCTAAGGCTGCCATCACTGCTACCTCATCAATTGGCGTACCTGCTGCTTTAATTCATTCTTCTACATTCATACCGGTAAGAAGAAGTTTAGAGACTACTACAGTAGAGGGACTCGGAGATCGTCCCCAGCCTCGACCTAGATCCATTGACCAGGGCTAGGTTGTGAACAGGTTTATTGCCTCTTATCCAAGCGGTAACCTTTCCTCGATGGCCTCAATGCCTACCGACCATCTAATTATCAAGGGATCCGCTCTCTTAGCCGAGGTAATCATTTTCTTTATCTGTGATTCGAGTGGTCAGTTGGTTATATATTGACTTGTGTTTTGTTCACCGTAGGCCTTCAAATACAATGTTGTTATGAGCCATCAGGTGGCCTTTCTGTGTGACTGTGATGCAAAGGCTGAAGCCGAAACTGAGACTGCCGCGAGATTACTAGCTTAGGCTCAGGCTCAGGACCTGGTACAGGAGATGACCATTAACCAGGATAAGTCTGAGAAAGAGTTGGCCGAGCTCCAATACGAATACTAAAGGCTGAAGCGGACCTTTTGTTAGGATTATGCTCGATAGCAAGAGTGTAATATTGTAATTAACAATCTTTTCATATGAATAAAGTGATTTCTAGTTTAACAAATCTTATAGCATTTATAGTTTAATTATTATAATTTTCAAAAGTAAATAATCATAAGGTCAAAAAACTATGAGAAAAGAAGTATTGTTCATACATCTAGATATGTATGAGGTAGACACAATTCTTTAGTTAGTCTTGAATAATATTCACAACTTAAGATAGAAGGTTGGACACCTTTATCTTGTCAAAGTTGTAGTTTCTTTTGCTAGCATTTGAATGGGATCAAATGTGTTATGATGAGTCTAAAATCATCAAAGTATGATGTCTTTGGGCAAAAGAATCTAGTGCACTGGGTGCATTGAATAGGGTCAAAATGAAATACTTTATCTAGAACCGTCAATGGATAAAAGTGTTCATTTGAAGACAATCAGAGAGTCTTTCTCAATCCCGAGATAAATGATGGACTTATAGCATTTGAGCTATCAATGAGTACGATAATATAGCATAGTCTATCCTCGATAGTTTGGTGGTATTCATTTGTTAATTGATAGAGGACTTCGTTTATAGATATGGACATCGTGACTCCATTTATTGAATGGGAGTAGAATACCATCATATGGATGTTTTGAGGTATTGGATATTAAATCTTAACGTTTCAATAGTGTCTATTGAAACATGGCTTTTGGACAAGTCAAAATATCCAAGTTCAAAATGTGGTAATATGAGTAAATATGGTTACTTAGAGAGCTAGAGGCGATTTATGAGCTCTTGGCGATTAATGGTATTCTTCACGATGATACACTTTCTCCAATAAGGTTGTCTAGGGTATGAGTGAGTGACATCAACTTATTCTATCTTTATTTAAGAGTTCAATTTTAGTTCTTTACTGGAATGAACTAAAATTAAATCGATCGGACCTAAGTGAATCATTTGTTGATTGTGATTGGGTTGTGTCTATTGGAGCATAAATTTAGATAGCTCGCCAAGATCCCCAATCCAAACGAACTTGCATGGATCACTTGATATATTCTACCGGACCAATTTAGGGGTCCATCTAGAATTGTATTAAGGCATGAGAACTTGTTTCTTTTTTTAAGAATAGGTCTAGTTCACATATGAACTTTTTATTAAGGTCCAATGGATTTAATAAAATAAGAAAAATAATACATGGGCCTTATATTTGGTATGGGCGGCAAAGGCTATTGTGAATAGCTTAAATATATTATTTTTATTTTATTATTTAATTAAATAGAAATTAATTAATTTGTTGATTAATTAATTATTTAATTAAAAGTCAAAATCTTTTTCCTAGTAGGAGATGGTCTCCTAAAACTATACTATTGTTTGTAGTATAGTTAATGTTAAAAACTATATTTGATAAGTAGATAAATAAAAGGAATTATTTATCTAATAAAATTAGGAAGTCTTTAATATGGTTACAAATACACTATTGAGTTGGATTAGGAGTCTTGGTGTAGGAAATAATTCTTTTTGGAAAAAGGATTCTTGGTCACCAAGAAAAACTACTTAGTGGTAGAATTCTTCTTTGAAAATGATTCTTAACCACCAAGTTAATCTACCTAAGGATATGATTCTTGTCTATCAAGTAATCCTTCTTAGAAAAGAATAAACTCTCCTAATCTATATCAAAGAAATGAATTTCGGTTAACACATATGGTTATAGGAGAAATTAGATTTCCTTTTAGATAAGGATTCTTAACTACCAAATAAATCCACCTAAGGAAATGATTCTTGCCAACCAAGTAAATCCTTCTTAGGAAATGATTTATGATCATATATATATATGAGCATGAGAAATTCGGCCAACAAAAAAAAAAAGGCAATTAGAGGTGAATTTCGGCCAACCCTATTTTTCTTAGTGAAGAATTCTGCCATAATAGGAATTTTGAGGGAGAAAAATCTGATTTTACTCTAGACAAAATTCGATAATCTCTAAACAATAGTGTGTGAATTCGGCCAAGTAGAGAAAAAAAAGGAACGTTTTTGTTTTCAATAGTATACTAATATCCTTTACATCAAAAGGGTTTTGTGTACAACATCGAATCAAGGTTCACGCGAGTTTCAATCAAATTGATTGATAATTCACAAGTGACCGGACGTTCTTGGATTTTTCTCTTGGAGGATATTTGTAACTAACAAAGAAAAGATTTTGCTTTGTCTCCATCCTCAGGTATACAATACAAAGTAAGGGAGCCCACATTCCAAGGTGATTCACGTTCATGATTGGATTGGAAGATCTTACGGAATCAATTCGGCGCTTGCTCAATTGTCACGAAAAAAAAAGGTATGATACTTTTATATACGTCAATTAATCTAGGGTTAAGGTTCTCGTTGCATAAAGGGAATTTTTTTTTATTTATACGCAAACCCTAATTTCGATTTTATCACGCTTCTGTTGCGTTTTGAACTCGTTTTTTCCCTACAATTGGTATCAGAGCCTGGTTGTACCTTTGATTAATTGATGTATGTGTTCGTGAATCTTTTTCTTTTTATTGTATATATGCATGTTTTAAAAAGAGATGGCACTCTAGGTATTCACATATATATTTACATTGGAATGTATGGATATAAATATGTTTTATAAGAGGTTTGTTATTGCTCAATTTTGGTCCTGGAATTTCAATGTAATTTTGTTTTGTTATTGTAACAAGAAGGGTGGTCTATTATCGCCATAATTTTCTTCTTGGTAGTTGCTAAGTTTTTTTTATTTTTGTTGTTGTAATATATATAAAACTGCAGAATTTTATTATGTAAATTCTTCTGTAATACATTCAAGTTTCGAAAACTCGAAGGTTTAAAGAATTAGGAGCAACCGGAATAAGTTTGGGACCGTGCGAGCCATAACAACGAACATGCTTGCGAAGAGCGTGAAGCCACGTTTGTTGTGGCATGGGCTGTGCACGGCAGCCCTTTGGTAGACATGGGCTGCGCATGGCAGCCCTTTATGGGTTTGTGGCATGCATGCCCATGGGTAAGGGCGAAGGGTGTGCACGCCCATGGGAGGTAGCCGAGGGAGTCCGAACGACGAAGGTCGCGTGAAGACTTGTTCGCCAAGAAAGGAGCTCTTGTATTCCAAGATATATGTAATTTACTTATTTTTCTAGGATGGACCAAAATTGTAGCTATTTATATTTTTTGTAAATATTGCAATGTTTGTTATTGTTTGATAACATGTCATATAGAATAGGAGTGTCACTCATATATCTCTTTTGGTATGAACATGCATTGAATGGTTTAAGTATCTAAATTGGCATCTAGATAACTTGGTAAATCATTCTTTGGAATTCAATCACACGCCTTAAACAATTGAGTGGGAGAAGGTGTTTTGGAACACCTGTGGTCTCCAAGTTTAGTTGAGCTTTATGTTTCATGAATAACCTCCCAAGAGATATTCATGAATGGAATTTAGCAAGATACTTCCTTACAAGGATAAACTAGACAATTAGCCCAAACGATATCTACTCCCAAAGGAGGGATATTCGTGAGGGATTATATTGAAGGTCGATAACTTGGTAACACACTTAATGTGAGTTTATTAATATCCTCCCAAGAGTTCTTGTTAATAAAATCACAAGGCTAAAATTGAAAACGTTGGTTGTTATGTTAACAGTTAGGTGGGACCTAGTCCAACTAGTAAATATTGCTAACTCCCAAAGGAGGCGTGACATTTATGGGTGTTGGATCACCGTTGAATTTTTATAATTGAATTATTTTATTTAATTCAAGATAAATATTCAAAAGTGTTATATCGTGATTGTTTGCTTATATAATTTTTGTTATTAAAAAGAAATCATAACCCCATCCCTAATCAATATCCTAAAAGATAATACTTTAACTGATGATAATGTCACATGGAAAAGGAATATTGGGTTGTTGTTGCAAGCTGAAAAGTATAAGTTCATTCTGTATATTCCTTAACCACAAAACTAATGAATCTACTCGGAGATGAGTATCAGTAGTGGAAGTCTTTAGATGAGATGGCTAAATGTACGTTACATCATTGTCATCATCTCCAACGTGTTGCAACAGCAACATGATGGAATGGAGACTGCTGCCGATATTATGATATCTCTAGACAGGGATTCATATGGTTGGTAAAGTTGCTACTATTAAGACCCGTTAGAAGGTCAAGAAACAACAGAGGAAAAAGAAACTTGGGCCTTCTTAGAAGAAGACCAAGAAAGTAACCAATATCAAAGGGAAATGTTTCCTTTGTGGTGAAAAGGGTCAAAGGAATAGACTGAATAAGAATTAATTTAATTTGCGTTTAGGCAACAGAACGTTGATGTCTACTAGTGTAGTGGGAGATATTAGAATAACCTTAGATTCTAGTAGGCATTTAGATTTAATAAACGTTTATTATGTACCTCAATTCAAGAGGAATTTAATTTCAGTTTCTTGTTTAAATAAATTTGGTTACTTGGTTACTTTTAATAAAACTTTTATTATTAGTAAGAATGACAAAATTATTTGCAAAGGTACATTGGAAAACGGTTTATTCTATTTGCATGGAAATATCTCTCACTTGTTAGACACAGAATCATTGGAACCTAATCATAAAATAGTAAAATTATCAAAAGATGAAACCTACCTTTGGCATTTGCGCTTAGGTCATATCAACCTTAAGTGACGGACCTCTAAGTGACTTAAAAGTTGATGATCTACCAACTTGTGAATCTTGTTTGGAAGGTAAAATGACCAAAAGGTCGTTTATGACCAAAGGCGCAAGAGCCATCAAATGTTTAGGATTGATACACACTGATGTGTATGGACCTATGAGCATTCAAGCTAGAGGTGGATATGAGTACTTCATCACTTTCACGGATGATCAATCAAGATTTGGCTATGTGTATCTCATGAGACATAAGTCAGATGCTTTTGATATGTTCAAAGCATTTAAAGCTGAAGTAGAAAAGCAGCTTGAGAAACACATAAAAATCTTGAGGTCTGATCGTGGTGGAGAATATCTATCTGGTGAGTTTCAGCAATATCTTATTGATAATGGAAAAATTTCTCAGTTTTCTAGGCCAGGCATACCTCAACAAAATGGGGTGGCAGAAAGAAGAAATAGAACTCTTTTGGATATGGTTAGGTCTATGTTGAGTTATTCAACGCTCCATAGTCTTTTTGGGTATATTCTTTACAAACTGCCATATATATTCTTAACGATGTACCATCTAAGTCTGTTCTTAAAACACCGCATGAGTTGTGGATCAGGCAAAAGCCTAGTTTACAACACTTAAGGATATTTGGATATCCTGTGCACGTGTTAAATGGAAAGACAGAAAAGATGGAGTCCCGTTCTGAAACATGCATATTTGTAGGGTATCCAAAAATAACAAAAGGATATTATTTTGATAGTCCTTCAGATTTTAAAGTATTTGTTTCGACAAATGCTAAATTTCTGGAAGAGGACTATATGAATAATTTTGTGCCTAAAAGTAGAATTGTCCTAAATGAGCTCTTAGGAGATACAATTCCATAAGAGGTTTCACAACCAAGACCAATTGTAAGTTCCGTATCAACAAAAGATTAACAATCTACCATATCTCATCGTAGTGGGAGGGTTGTTAGACATCCCGAGAGATACATCGGTCTAGGAGAATCTGTAGAGAATCTTTCGGACGACGATGATCCCTTTACGTACAAGGAAGCAATGGAAGATGTTGATTTTCGCCATTAGCAAAAGGCAATGCAATCCGAAATTGAATCTATGTTCAAAAACAAAGTCTGGTCTCTTGTAGACTTGCCTAAAGGGATAAAACCCATCGGGTGCAAGTTTGTATACAAGAGGAAAAGAGGAATGGATGGTAAGGTGGAAACCTTTAAAGCTAGATTGGTAGCTAAAGGTTATGCACAGAAGGAAGGTATCGATTATGAAGAAACCTTCTCTCTTGTGGCCATGCTTAAATCCATTAGGATACTCTTATCCATTGTGGCATCTCTAGACCTAGAGATTCGGCAAATGGACGTCAATACAACTTTTCTTAATGGAAGTCTTGATGAAAGCATCTACATGATGCAACCAGAATGATTCATTGAAAATGGCCAAGAGGAAAGGGTATGCAAGTTGCAAAGATCCATATATGGATTAAAGCAAGCATCCAGATCCTGGAACATAAGGTTCGATCAATCTGAAAAAAGGTTTTGGATTTATTCAAAACCTTGATGAACCTTGTGTATACAAAAGGATTAAAGGCGACAAGTTGGTTTTCCTAATTCTTTACGTTGATGATACACTACTCATCAGAAGCGATATAGTTGTATTTACTTCAATAAAAGAATGGTTAACAAAACAATTTGATATGAAGGACTTAGGAGAAGTAAGTTATATTCTTGGTACCAAGTCATAAGGGATAGAAAGAATAGAACGATTGTATTATCCCAAGCTTCATACATAGATAAAATCTTGTCTAAGTTTTCCATGCAAGATTCCAAGAAAGGTATGTTACCTTTCAGACATGGAATCAAACTTTCTAAGGAATAAGTTCCTAAGAGTGAGCATGAAGAGCAATTCATTAGTAAGGTTCCATATGCATCAGCAGTTGGAAGTCTCATGTATGCAATGCTCTGCACTAGACCAGATATTTGTTTTTTTGTGGGCATAGTTAGCAGGTTTCAATCGAAGCCTGGTCTTGATCACTGGACGACAGTCAAGCATATTTTCAAGTATCTTAGAAGAATGAGAGATTATATGCTTGTATACTCTGGAGGGAATTTAATTCCCGTTGGGTATACAGATTCTGATTTTCAGTCAGATTCTGACTCCAGAGATCAACATCAGGATCTGTGTTTACTATTAGAGGAGCAGCAGTCATATGGAGGAGTATCAAGCAATCTTGTATTGCCGATTCCACCTTGGAAGCCGAGTATGTAGCCGCATGCGAGGCTGCCAAAGAGGCTGTTTGGCTCCGCCAATTCCTAATTGACTTGGAAGTTGTTCCTGATGCGAATAAGCAGATCACTATCTATTTTGACAATAGTTGAGCAGTGGCTAATTTGAGAGAACCAAGAAGTCATAAGAGAGGGAAACAAATTGAAAGAAAGTATCACCTTCTAAAGGAAATTGTGCATAGGGGTGACGTGACGATTACCAAGATCACTTCAGCAGAAAATCTAGCAGATCCCTTTACGAAGGCTCTTCCTCAAAAGAGTTTTGATGGGCATCTAGAGAACATGAGAATGAGAGATATGACACATTTGCTATAGAGCAAGTGGGAGATTGTTAGGATTATGCTCGATAGCAATAGTGTAATATTGTAATTAACAATCTTTTCATATGAATAAAGTGATTTCTAGTTTAACAAATCATATAGCATTTATAGTTTAATTATTATAATTGTCAAAAGTAAATAATCATAAGGTCAAAAGACTATGAGAAAAGAAGAATTGTCAATACATCTAGATATGTATGAGGTAGACACAATTCTTTAGTTAGTCTTGAATAATATTCACAACTTTAGATATAAGGTTGTGAGCCTTTATCTGTCAAAGTTGTAGATTCTTTTGCTAGCATTTGAGTGGGATCAAATGTGTTATGATGAGTCTAAAATCATCAAAATGTGGAGTCTTTGGGCAAAAGAATCTAGTGCACTGGGTGCATTGAATCGGATCACAGTGAAATACTTTATCTAGAACCGTTAATGGATAAAAATTTTCACTTGAAGACAATCAGAGAGTCTATCTCAATCATGAGATAAATGATGGACTTATGGTTGCAAGTGTTATCATTCGATCTATCAATGAGTACGATTATATAACATAGTCTATCCTCGATAGTTTGGTAGTATTCATTTGTTAATCGATAGAGGACTTCATTTATAAATATGGACATCGTGGCTCCATTTATTAAATAGGAGTAGAATATCATCATATGGATGTTTTAAGGTATTGGATTTAAACCTTAACGTTAAGTTTTCAATAGTGTCTATTGAAAACTTAACGTTTAGGTCTATGAGTAAATTGTGTACATGGGAGACGTGACGGTAACCAAGATCACGTCAGTAGAAAATCTAGCAGATCCCTTCACAAAGGCTCTTCCACAAAAGAGTTTTGATGGGCACCTAGAGAATATGGGAATAAGAGATATGACACATTTGCTATAGAGCAAGTGAGAGATTGTTGGGATTATGTTCGGTAGCAAGAGCATAATAATGTATTTGACAATCTTTTCATAAGTAATAAAGTTATTTCTAGTTTAACAAATCTTATAGCATTTATAGTTTAATTATTATAACTGTAAAAAGTAAATAATCATAAGGTCAAAAGACTACGAGAACATAAGAATTGTTCATACATCTTGATATGTATGAGGTAGACACAATTCTTTAGTTAACTTAAATAATATTCACAACTTAAGATAAAGGTTGGAAGCCTTTATCTTGTTAAAGTTGTAGATTCTTTTGCTAGCATTTGAGTTAGATCAAATGTGTTATGATGAGTCTAAAATCATCAAAGTTTGGTGTCTTTGGACAAAAAAATCTAGTGCACTAGGTGCATTGAGTTGGATCACAGTGAAATACATTATCTAGAATCGTTAATGGATAAAAGTTTTCTCTTGAAGACAATTAAAGAGTCTATCTCAATCTTGAGATAAATGATGGACTTATGTTTGCAAGTGTTATCATTTGAGCTATCAATGAATACGATTATATAACATAATATATCCTCAATAGTTTGGTGGTATTCATTTGTTAATCGATAAAGGACTTCATTTATAGATATGGACATCATGACTCCATTTATTAAATGAGAGTAGAATATCATCAAATAGATGTTTTGAGATATTGGATATTAAACCCTAACGTTAAGTTTTCAATAGTGTCTATTGAAATATGGCTTCTTGACAAGTCAAAATATCTAAGTTCAAAATATGGTCATGTGAGTAAATATGGTAACTTGGAGAGCTATAAGCGGTCTATAAGCTCTTGGCAATTACTGATATTCTTTACGAGGATACACTATCTCCATTAAGATTGTCTTGGGTATGAATGTGAAATATTAACTTATTCTATTTTTATTTGAGAGTTCAATTTTAGTTCTTTAGTGGAATGAACTAAAATTAGTAGACCGAACCTAAGTGAATATTTTGTTGTTTGTGATTAGGTTATGTCTATTGGAGCTTAAATTTAGATAGCTCGCCAAGATCCCCAATCCACACGAACTTGCATGAATCACTTGATATATTCTACCGGATCAATTTATGTGTCCATTTAGAATTGTATTGAGGCATGTTCACTTGTTTCTTTTTTAAGAATGGGTATAGTTCATATGTGGACTTTTTATTAAGGTCCAATGGATTTAATAAAATAAGAAAAAGAATATATATGCCCATGTGTGGCTTTTGGCGGCAAGGTTAAACATTTTACCTTAATTATATTGTTTTTTATTTTATTATTTAATTAAATAGAAATTAATGAATGAATGAATGAATGAATTATTTAATTAAAGCTTAAAATCTTTTTTCTTAATAGGAGACGGTCTCTTAATATTATACTATTGTCGGTAGTATAATTAATATTATAGACTATATTTGATAAATAGATAAATAAAAGGAATTA
The DNA here is from genome assembly GCA_032871835.1 of Dipteronia dyeriana. Taxonomy (NCBI): domain Eukaryota; kingdom Viridiplantae; phylum Streptophyta; class Magnoliopsida; order Sapindales; family Sapindaceae; genus Dipteronia; species Dipteronia dyeriana. The sequence goes on along the minus strand of CM065300.1, from coordinate 107,048,099 downwards.
TTTATCTAGTCAAATTAGGAAGCTTTAATATGGTCACAAATACACTATTTGAGTTGGATTATGATTCTTGGTGTAGGAAAGAATTCTTTTTGGAAAAGGATTCTTGGTCACTAAGTAAATCCACCTAAAGAAAGGATTCTTGCCCACCAATAAATCCTTCTTAGGAGAGGATTAGGTCACCTAAACTAAATACAAGTTGAATTCGACCAACCCTAAATAGATTAGGGCAAGGAATTTGGCCATTATATATATGGCTTATACAATTCGGCCAAAGAGAAGAAATTCTTCTTAGAGAGATTTCGGCCACCATAATAATTTTGAGAGAGAAAATTTTGTTTCTACTCTAGATAAAATTTGGTCAACTCATAAAAATAGTGTGAAATTCGGCAAAGAAGAAAAAGGACGAAAGAACGTTTAGTTTTCGATAGTGCACTAGTAGCCTTTACATTAAAAGGTTTTGTGTACAACATCGAATCAAGGTTCATGCGAGTTTCAATCAAATCTATTGATAATTCACAAGTGACCTAACGCTCTTCGTTTTTCTTCTTGGAGGATAAATGTGACTAACAGAGAAAAGATTTTGTTTGTTTCTATCCTCAGGTATATAATTTAAAGAAAGGGAGCCCACACTCCTAGGTGATTCACGTTCGTGATTGGATTGGAAGATCTTACGGATTCAATTCGATACTAGTTCAATCCTCACAAGAAAAATGTACGATACTTTTAATATACATCAATTAATCTAGGGTTAAGGTTCTTTCTTTTAAAGGATTTTTTTTTAATATATCAAGCCCTAATTTTACGCTTTGGTTGTGCGATTTTCCCTACAATTGTTATCAGAGCCTAGTTGTACCCTTGATTAATTGATGTATGTGTACGTGAATCTTTTTCTTTTTATTGTTAATATGTATGTTTTTAGAAAGAGATGACACTCTAGGTATTCACATATATATTTACGTTGGAATGTATGGATATATATATATATATATATACATATATATATATATATATATATATATATATATATATATATATATATATATATATATATATGTTTTATATATGGTTTGTTATTGCTCAATTTTAGTCTTAGAATTTCAATGTATTTTGTTTTGGGATTGTAACAAGAAGGGTGGCCTATCATCCCCATAATTTCCTTCTTGATAGTTGCTAAGTTTTTTATTTTTATTTTATATTTGTAATAAAAAAAACTGCAGTATTTATTTTGTTTGAAATATTGTTATAATACATTCAAGTATCGAAGACTCGAAGGTTTGAAGAATTGGTAGCAACCGGAACAAGTTTGGTATTGTGCGAGCCATAGCAACAAACGTGTGTACGAAGAGCACGCGGCCACGATTGTTGTGGCATGTGCTGCGCACAGTAGCCCTACGGAAACCATGGGGTGCGCATGGAAGCCCTTTATGGGGTTGTGGGCTGCGCATGCCCATGGGAGGGAGCCAAGGGTGCGCACGCCCATGGGAGGCAACCAAGGGAGTCCAAACAACGAAGGTCGCATGAAGACTTGTTCACCAATAAAGGAGTCGTTTGTATTCCAAGACATATGTAATTAACTTGTTTTTCTAGGATGGACCAAAACTGTAGCTATTTATATTTTGTAAATACTACAATATTTGTTGTTGTATGATAACATGTCATATAGAATAGGAGTGCCACTTATATAGATAACTTGGTAAATCATTCATTGGAATTCGATCACACGCCTTATATAATTGAGTGGGAGAAAGTGTTTTGGAATACCTACAACCTACAAGTTTAGTTGAGCTTTAAGTTTTGTGTAATAACCTCCCATGGGTATTCATGAATGGAATTTAGCAAGATACTTCCTTACAAGGATAGACTAGACAATTAACCCAAATGATATCTACTCCCAAAGGAGGGATATTCGTGAGGGATTATATTGAAGGTCGATAACGTGGTAACCCACTCAATGTGATTTTATTAATATCCTCCCAAGTGTTCTTGTTAATAAAATTGTAAGGCTAAAATTGAAAACGTTGGTTGTTATGTTAACAATTATGTGGGACCTAGTCCAACTAGTAAATGGTGCAAATTCCCAAAGGAGGCATGACATTTATGGGTGTTGGATCATCATTGAATTTTACGATTGAATTATTTTATATAATTAAAGATAAATATTCGAAAGTGCTTTATCATGATTATATACTTATATAATTTTAGTTATTGTTCAGAAATCATAACCCCATCCCTAATCAACATCCTAAAAGATAATACTTTAACTGGTGATAATTATGTCACATGGAAAAGGAAAATTGGGCTTTTATTGCAATCATGTGTACTCCTAAACCACCTACTCCTACTAATGAATCTACTCAAGAGCAAAGAGATGAGTATCAGTGTTAGGTTTTAGTTTGTGTTGGCATTAATTCCGTATCAAAATGATGTTTACTTGTAATGATTTAGTTGTTTAGATTCATGATGATTCAAGCTTCAAAGAAGAATGAACAACAAGTCAATGCAAGTTCAAAGTCTTCAAAGAGAAAGGATGCCATTTGATTCTACAAAGATATACTAAGACCTTATCTTTCTCTTACAAGGCTTAGGCACACACAATTCATTCATATGTGTCCCTGCATCATTGTGCACCATTATAGGCAACCACATACAATTCATTCATGTGTCCCTGCATCATTGTGCACAATGTATAACACATTCACACACTTGAAGATGAATGCTCATGCATTGGTTTGGAAATAACATGTTTTGGTAAATGTATGATTGGAGACTATCTCTATGTAGTTTGTATTCTAGTGTGAATTGTTTTTTTTTGTGTATATGTTTGTATAACATGGATATTGAACTTGAATTTAGTCTTAAATCATTCTTGATTGAGTTCCGGTCATTTCGGTTACTCATACTATTGATTTCAAGTTCTAAGTCAAAAGCTACTACAATTTCAACTCATGTTACATACATTGTCTTCGTATTCATATATCAAGTCGAATTATTATTTTCTGGGTTGAGTATTTTATATGTCCATGTCCATGTGAGAGTTATGGTTTGTAATCCACAAACGGATTTGAATTCTGAGTTTGGAGGCCGGAGAACGGTCAAAGAAAGCGAGGGGAGCTCGAGAGAAAAGTAGTGCAACCAAGCACTCTTTCCCGAGATGGCACGTGGCCATCTCGGGACAGAATGCTTGCTGCCCCGAGATGCCCACAAGCCATCTCGGGCAGCAGGCATGCTTGGTCACTTAAGGGTAGTTTGGTCATTCTTGCTTCCTTTTTTCCCTCTCCATTATAATCTCTTTCCCACTCACATTTCATTATAAGAAGAAATTCAAACTAGTGTGCAGAATTTTTCTCTCTACATTTTCTCACCTTCCAAATACCATATCATCTTCATTTGAACTCCGATTTGAGTGATTTGAAGTTGAGAGTGTTTTTCTATTCATCCTCCATCTTTTTTCAGAAGGTCTAAGGTGAGTTTTGTTGCTATTTTTGGAGTCTAAACATACACAGACAGGACTGCACCTAAATCAACTAAGGTATTGATTTTCTCTCAAAGTTTTATTTTAAAACTTGGTCAATTGCCCTGGGTTTTCTTCTTCAACTTATATTTGTATATTGTAAGTGTTTTGATTTGAGTTTTGAACTCTTTCAAAGCTAGGCTGAGTTTCAATTGAAATCATACATGTTGAGTTAGGTTTTGATCTTGCCTATGTTTTCACATGTTTGGGATTATATTGTGCTAGCTTTGATTCTAGGACTATTTGATGATCTTTGATTGATTGATTTTGTGAAAAAATAGTTCCTCACATGTATTAGGCTCTCTTGGCCGAATTCTCACATCAATACATGTGTTTATGTTCTTTTGAGCTATTCATATGTTTTGTTGAATCTATGATTAGGAATATGCTCTAGAACCTTAGCTTAAATCTAATTGACTTTGTCATATGATATTAGCATGTTTTTGGTTTGTGTAATTAAAACTTGATCTTGTGATTTATTGAACATATCTTGTGATTCAAGTTTAGATCTATTCATGTATCTAGGTTGTGATTAATGTTGAACATATCTTATATGATCTAGATTGATTATACATGCATGATTGACTAGACTACATTTGATTTGTGCATTCATGTTCATGTCTAGTATTTTCCATAGGATGTGTTGATCATAACATTTTATGTTGCGTACTTGTTTGCGTTTTTCATTTATGATCACCTAGATGCCTTGTGAGAAGGAAGTCTTGACAATAGGTGTGAGACCTATGTTGTTAAGCAAGAAGTTTTGGTAAGAGGTGTGAGACCTTAGATTGTCGAGCAAGGAAGTCTTGGCTAGAGTCGGGAGGACTCGGATAGTTGAGCAAGAAGTCTTGCCAAGGGTCGTGAGGATCTGGATAGGTGAACGAGGAAGTCTTGACTAGAGTCGAGAGGGCTCGGACAGTTGAGCAAGAAGTCTTGCCTTGAGTCGTGAGGATCCGGTAAGGTGAGCAAGGAAGTCTTGACAAGAGGTGTGAGGTCTCAGATTGTTGAGCATTAGGGCGACAACTTCATGAGTAGGATAGGAGGGTAGTTTCTAGGTGAAGGGGTCACTTGAGAGATTGTAGTGCAAAAAAATTATATATCTCTCTCTCTCTCTTTTGAAACCAAGAAGAAAATGTAGTGCCTAAAATTTCCAGGTTTTTTCTCTCAACTTTGAATCACCATATCTCTCTCATTTCTTATCCGATTTGAGTGATTCAAGTTGGAGAAGTTTTGTATTGAAGTCCTCTGTCATATCCAAGCAACTTTGAAGTCATTTGTTCAATTTTTCTGGTGGATCGCACCATTTTTCGTGACTGTATTTGAAATTGTCAAGGTATTTGTTTATCTTTTGATTACCTTGATTCTGATGTTCAAATGCCTTGGGTCTTCTTCCTACTTGTGTGTATTTGACTTGAACATATGTTGATGAGTGATAGATCTTCAATTAAATGCTAGTTGTGCTTAATTAGATACTTGATTGTGAGTTAGGTTTCAATCAAACCTATGTTTTCACATGATTGTGTTCTCTAGGACTATTTGTGCTTTGATACCAATTGAAAATACAAACACGGTTAAATGCTTAAGGCTAACCTAGAGGGGGAGGGGGGGGGGGGGGGGGTGAATAGGTTAGACACCTTTTTTGACTCCTTTAGAAACAAACAAAAGTTTGTCTCTCTAGATTGCTTGTATCACAATATATATATTAATTAAAGATACTTAATCAATTTTTAAAACAAGTAAAGTGTGATACAAACAAGTAATTGTAACACATACACAAGTTATATAATAGAAAGGAAGTCAACTTACAGAGCTCTATCCATAGTATTCAAATAACAAATACAAATACTAGAGAGATAGTGATAGAGAAAAATTGACACATGATATAACGTGGTAAATCTCCGAAGAGGAAACATCCACGGGCTAGCAGCCACCGGCAAACAAAATCTACTAGTAGATAAGACAAGTACAATCTCTCAAGTGACCCCTTCACCTAGAAACTACCCTCCTATACTACTCATGAAAATGTCGCCCTAATGCTCAACAATCCGAGGCCTCACACCTCTTGTCAAGACTTCCCCGCTTACCTTACCGGATCCTCATGACCCAAGGCAAGACTTCTTGCTCAAATATCAGAGTCCTCCCGACTATAGTCAAGACTTCCTCGCTCACCTATCCGGATCCTCAGGACCCTAGGGAAGACTTCTTGCTCGACTATCCGAGTCCTCCCGACTCTAGCCAAGACTTTCTTTCTCGACAATCCAAGGTCTCACACCTCTTGCCAAGACTTCTTGCTCAACAACATAGGTCTCACACCTATTGTCAAGACTTCCTTCTCACAAGGCATCTAGGTGATCATGAATGCAAAGCGCAAACAAGCACGCAACATAGAATGCTATGATCAACACATCCTATGGAAAATACTAGACATGAACATGAATGCACAAATCAAATGTAGTCTAGTCAATCGTGCATGTATAATCAATCTAGATCATATAAGATATGTTCAACATTAATCACAACCTAGATACATGCATAGATCTAAACTTGAATCACAAGATATGTTCAATAAATCACAAGATCAAGTTTAAATCACACAAACCAAAAAAAATGCTAAAATCATATGACAAAGTCAATTAGATTTAAGCTAAAGTTCTAGAACATATTTCTAATCATAGATTCAACAAAACACATGAATAGCTCAAAAGAACATAAAGACATGTATTGATGTGAGAATTCAGCCAAGAGAGCCTAATACATGTGAGGAACTATTTTTTCACAAAATCAATCAATCAAAGATCATCAAATAGTCATAGAATCAAAGCTAGCACCTTACAATCCCAAACATGTGAAAACATAGGCAATATCAAAACCTAGCTCAACATGTATGATTTCAATTGAAACTCAACCTAGCTTTGAAAGAGTTCAAAACTCAAATAAAAACACTCACAATATACAAATATATGTTTAAGAAGAAAACCCAAGGCAATTGACCAAGTTTTAAAAGAAAACTTTGAGAGAAAATTAATACCTTAGTTGATTTAGGTGCAGTCCCGTTTTTGTGTGTTTAGACTCCAGAAACAGCAACAAAACTCACTCAAACCCCAGAGAAAAGATGGAGGATGAATAGAAAAACACTCTCAACTTAAAATCACTCAAATCGGAGTTCAAATGAAGAAGTTATGGTGTTTGGAATGTGAGAAAATGTAGAGAGAAAAATTCTGCACACTAGTTTGAATTTATTCTTAGAATGAAATGTGAGAGGGAAAGAGATTATAAAAGATAGGGAAAGAAAGAAGCCAAATGACAAAAATAGCCTTCTTTGTTATTACTTCCCCGAGATAGCGCATGGGCAACTCGGGGCAGCAAGGTGTTGCAGCCGAGATGGCCACGCGCCATCTCGGGCATGCACCACTCCATGGCCTTGGGCATGGTGCAATCCCCTCGTGCTTCCCTCACGTTCTTGGACCGTTCCCCAGCCTCCAAACTCGGAATTCGAATTTGTTTGCGGATTACTAACTGGAACTCTCACACAGACATGGAAATATAAGATACTCAACCCAGAAAATAATAATTCGACTCGATATACGAATACGAAGACAGTGTATGCAACATGAGATGAAAGTGTAGTATCTTTTGACTTAGAACTTGAAATCAATAATATGAGTAACCGAAATGACCGAAACTCAATCAAGAATGATTTAAGACTAAATTCAAGTTCAATATCCATGTTATACAAACATATACACACACAAACACAATTCACACTAGAATGCAAACTACATAGAGATAATTTCCAATCATGCATTTTCCAAAACATGTTATTTCCATACCAATGCATGAGCATTCATCTTCAAGTATGTGAATGTGTTATACATGGTGCACAATGATACAGGGACACATATGAATGAATTGTGTGTGTGTGCCTAAGCCTTGTAAGAGAAAGATAAGGTCTTAGTATATCTTTGTAGAATCAATTTGCATCCTTTCTCTTTAAAGACTTAAAACTTGCTTTGACTTGTTGTTCATCCTTTTTTAAAGCTTGAATCATCATGAATCTAAAGCACTAAATCATTACAAGTAAACATCATTTTGATATGGAATTAATGCCAACACAAACTAAAACCTAAGAATAAAATGAAGATTGGTCACAAAAACACACCCTCACATTACAATGAGTTAGTTCCTTAAGACTAATCTTCAACAAGTCTTGAAATTCTTCTTGATCTTCTCTTGTAGTCACCTAAAATCAACTTAAAGCACAAAGCATATCCAAGAGAAAGACACATATGGCAATATACAATTACGGCAAGAATTAAACATTTAAATCCAAAATGAATAATGTATCTCCCCCTTAATACATGCTATCTCAAAGATATTCTTAACCAAATGAAATCACAATATTACATGCCATAAGAAGTTCAATACTTGACAAATATTCAAAGAAGATATGCTAAAAGAATATCATATTTTGCACCATGGCCAAAGGCCATGCATTGGTGCAAGCCCGAGATGGCGTGTGGGCATCTCGGCTGCAACACCTTGCTGCCCTGAGATGCCCACGCGCCATCTCGGGGAAGCATCTTAAAGGGTAGCTTTAGTCTTTTCACATATATCTCTTCCCTCTCCTTTATATATCTCTTCTCTCTCTCATTTGAATCCAAGGAAGAAGAAAATGTAATGCAGAAAATTTTCAGGTTTTTTCTCTCAACTTTGAATCACCATATCTCTTTCATTTCTTATCCGATTTGAGTGATTCAAGTTAGAGAAGTTTCGTATGTAAGTCCTCTACCATCTCCAAGCAACCTTGAAGTCATTTGTTCAAGTTTTCTAGTGGATTGCACCATTTTCGTGACTGCACTCGAAATTGTCAAGGTATTTGTTTATCTTTTGATTTCCTTGATTATAATGTTCAAATACCTTGGGTCTTCTTCCTACTTGTGTGTATTTGACTTGAACATATGTTGATGAGTGATAGATCTTCAATTAAATGCTAGTTGCGCTTAATTAGATACTTGACTGTGAGTTAGGTTTCAATCAAACCTATGTTTTCACATGATTGTGAGTTGTATTATGCTAGCATCTTATCTAGGACTATTTGTGCTTTGATACCAATTGTAATAATGTGTACAAGGTTATACTAAAAAACCTAGTGGGGGGGGGGGGGGGGTGAATAGGTTGTCTCTCACTTTTGACAAATCTTTCGAGACTAGTGACAAAACCTTGATAAGCCTACAAATTAACATTCAACATGATTGTTATGAGAAAACAATATATTCATGTATGCTCAAATCTCCACTCTTAGTCTATAAAACATATAACAAGAATCAATGTATCTTATGAACAAATATTTTCTATGTAGACAAAATTCCATAAGTTGTACTTAGAGTATTACATTGTGGTACTTTACAACTTGAATGGAATATCACAAGATACAAAGTTATCTAACACACACAAACAATATTGTATAAGGAAGTCAACTTACATATAAAGTTCTATCCACATTATTCAAATAACAATTACCAATATAAGAGAGATAGGGATAGAGAAAAGTTGACATAAGATATAACATGGTAAACCTCTGAAGTGGAAACATCCACGGGTTAGCAACCACCGGCAAACAAAATCCACTAGTAGATAAGAAAAGTACAATCTCTCAAGTGACCCCTTCATCTCGAAACTACCGTCCTATCCTTCTCATGAAGATGTCGCCCTCATGGTCAACAATCTGAGGCCTCACACCTCTTGTCATTCCTTCCTCGCTCACCTTTCTGGATCCTCACGACCTAAGGCATACTTCTTGCTCAACAATCCGAGTCCTCCCGACTCTAGTCAAGACTTCCTCGCTCACCTATCCGGATCCTCATGATCCTAGGCAAGACATCTTGCTCGACTATCCGAGTCCTCCCGACTCTAGCAAAGACTTCCTTGCTTGACAATCCAAGGTCTCACACCTCTTGCCAAGACTTCTTGCTCAACAACATAGGTCTCACACCTATTGTCAAGACTTTCTTCTCAAAGCACAATGCATATACAAGAGAAAAACAACAAATGGCAGCATATAATATGGATAAGAATATTCAATTAAGTCCACAAATACATGTATCTCCCCCTCAATACATGCCAAAATACAAGAATTCTTAACCAAATCTTAAGACTAAATATTACATGCCATTGATAGTTCAAAAGTTCACAAAAACAACATAAAAAGGAAACTAAGTAACTAGCAACTCTTTAACAACTCTTTCTCCCCGTTTTTGACATGAAATGATGCCAAAAGGTACGAAACATACCATGAGACTCAAATACTAGCTACTAGATCTACCAAAGAAAGATGTCCCTGTAGTTGACCTAAGATAATGCTTGAGAGGTTGTCTGGAACTTGAGGCAATACACTCCTCCAACTCTTTTATTCTAGCGTCTTGTTTATCAACTATAGCACTAAGCTCATCAACCTTCTTCTTCAAATTAAAACCCAATCAGGAAGAATGTTTATGCTAGTCTCTTGACAATCAACTTGTGAACTACTAAATAGTCCAAAAGTATCACATGTCTTATCCTTATACTTATATGACATGTATGACACACGTTTATCACTATATCTTTTCAAGGGTTTTACCAACACATCATCTCCTCTACTCTTAACACCACGAGTTAAACACAAAGAAGTTATAAACCCCGGTAATGCAAGCTTCTTATCTCCTCTAGTTGAGAAAGCCGCATTATCAAAATAAAACATAAGTAAATACCCAAGGTTTATGGGTTGATTAGTCACCAAGGCATATACTATTTTGATCTTGTTTTTATTCAACTCGGTTGAATTCGAAGATCCAATAATATTAGTGCAAATGAATAGATGCCAAAATGCACTATCCTTAGTTAACTCATGTTGACTAATATATGCTCTACCTTTCCACTCAAAAGAAGCATTGTCACAAAGAGTTCTACCCATGATTTAAGATTCTTAATGACATCTACATCCAGAAAGTTCAAATCTATATCATTAAATAGCCCAAGAAACTTATTAATGTTTTCTGGGTTAACTCTAAACACAACACCCCTAATCTCTATCAAAGCATCCAATAAGGTGGTACTCTCTCTATATTCAAGATAAAACTCTCTAACAAGAGTATCATTCACTATTCCTAACATGCTCACCCGAGATTCCCAATTCCTATCCTTAATGCATTTAAGAACATAAGAATCTTTACATTTACCCAAGTCAATGCCTCTCTCTTGAAATATCTTCTTAGTTCTAAAGATCCCTAAATCCTTTGACCTTGAAGCTTTGGATCCCTTTGAGGTAAACTTGGATTTCACAATGGGATTTGATTGATTTCCACTCCCGGTAACCTTGGTTCTTCCCATTTGTTCTTGTGATATAAGATGCTATAAACATACAACAAAAGTGAGTGAAAGACAAAACAAGCATATTAGTCACAAATATATAAACACAAAGACATATTACTTAAGAATGAATCATCATGCAAGACAAAGATAGTGAGTAATATCTTACAAGTATCATTAAGTAAAAAATATGCCAACATGTAACAAAATGAAGCATGTGAACATATCATAAAAGAGAACAATGTCTAGCATACAATGCTCCCACTTGATAAATGCTATAACTAAAATCCATGATAGCTTAAAGTTCACAAAGATGTTCACACAATCACACATTCAAGCAATTTGAATAAATATCAAAAAAATAAGCTTCATATGCTTAGAGAGATACACAAAGATTTTTCAAGTTCACTCATAATTCTTCAACAATTGCTAAAATATCATCATACTCATAAACAAAATGTGTGTGTGAGAGATATGCTTCAAATATATATCAAGAAGTAGTTTGATTAGCTTAGTGCTATAGTTGATAAACAAGATGCTAATCAATGTCAAGCACTTGGAGTACATATCTCAAAAGAGCGTTTAAATTGGAAAATCCTCAGGTCACTTCCTAAGAGATTCAAATCAAAGGTGACGGCCATTGAGGAAAGCAAGGTTGTGGATAGTATGAACATCGATGAGTTGCTTGGGTCTCTCCAAACTTATGAGATGTGCTTGAAGCCAAAGATTAAAAGTAAGGGAATCGCTCTCAATGCAATTGAGGAGGAGAATGATGATGAAAATGAAGATATGGCTCTTTTGGTTACAAGGTTCAAGAAGTTTCTAAAGAAGAATGCCAAACCTAAAGGCAAGTCTTCTAAGGAAAAGGGAGTCAAGAGAATATCATCTCCAAGGATTAAGAAGAATAGTCAAGCCATGAACAAGAAAGAGGTTCAATGCTATAATTGTCATGGTTTTGGTCACTTTGCTAGTGAGTGCACTAAGAAGCCATCTAAGAAAGATAAGAAAGGCAAAGTGTTAGTGGCTACTTGGAGTGATGATAATTCTAGTGACAATGAGAGCTCTAGTAGTGAGTCTTCAAGTGATGAAGAGTTAGTGAGCAACTTTGTAGCTCTAACGGCTTCTCATTCTCCACTAGATGTTGATAGTATAATATCTTTGAACAAGAACTTTGATGCAAATCATCATGGGAGCTCTAGTTCCATTCCTACTAATCTTGAGTTGTTGAAAAAGATAGAAAAGCTTGAAGAAGCTAGAGATAATGCTCAAAGAGAAGTAGTTGAGAAGGATGATTTGATCAAGAAGCAACTAGATAAGTTTGTGGTTGTTACTCGTAGACTTCTTGGTGAGAAATTTGATATTATGAAGAAGTTTAGAGAACTTGAAAAGATAAACCTTGAGAAGGATAATGTGATATCTTCTTTGAAGAAGAGAGAACAAGAATTGATGGAAGAGATAGACATGGATAAGGAGGTTATCAAGGACTTAGTGAATGATTCGGTAAGTGTGTCTAGTGTTAGGAATCTTGTTAACTCTTGTAGTGGTAAAGACGACTTGGTAGTTGAAGAGGAGCTCTTGGAAGCACCACTTCCTACACACTTTGATGAAGTCGTGATTGATAAGAAACCACATGAGAAGAGAAGATCAAAAGCCAAGAAGAAGTTGGCGAACAAGGTATCTTTACAAACTCCTAGTGAAGCTAGTTCAACTCTACAAGGTATAATCTCATCTTTTATTCCAATTTTCCATTATTGCAACACAATAGGTCACATTAAGCCTAGGTGTTATAAATATATTGAAAAACGCAAATTAGGAAATGAATCTAGGGATAAGGAGATTAAATTTCAACTTGAACATGCTAAGGATTTGAAAGTTGAAAAACATGATAAGTTTGCTAAGCATGAGAAGAAGTTGTGGAGTAGAAAGAATACTAATCTTGTTCAACTTGACAAAGCTTGTGTTGAAAATGTTAATGAAGAGTGTATTAATGATATTCTTGTTAATCAAGTCATTGAAGGACTTTACTCTAGATTTAACATTGTTGTCAAGGATGATATTGGAAATGTTTGTGTAGGTACACCTAAGAACAAGTGGTTCAAGGGCGAGTGCTCTTATCACTAATATAAGAAGCACATATGAGATAGCTTTGAGGCAATATATCGATTATGTTGAGAATTCTTGCTTGCTAGCTTTGATTACTCCATGTATTGATATGAACTTGGTTATCTCACATCACGGTTGTTATGATGGTCAAAATTTGTTGATTAACTTTAGAGAAGTTCTTTTAATATATGTGTAGTTTGAGATGAGATATTATGCTTTTTATAATCTTGTTGTGAAACATCGTCAACTTGGTGTCATGAGGACATTCAAGGCAAGAGTGCTCATAAAAAGGGTGTAAGTATGATATTTGGTGAATATAATGTGCAAAAAGGTATCTCTATACTCTAATGCATGTTCTCTTAGATATTCATCTTTTGGCTCAATTTTTGACATACATCTCATAGCATGTCATATTAGAGAATTTTGTATAGCATACATATGGTTCTCATTGACATTTGCTATTTTAGGATCTAATAGTGATATTGTTCACATTGATCTTAACTTTGATGATTGTTTGTGTATGGTATATTGAGTGGCATTACTTTTGAAAATATGAGCTTCATATTCTTTGAAAGCTACTCATTAGAGAAGTAATGATCATGAATAAGTCTCTACTTATTGCTCTTAGATCATGTGCTTATGAGCCATAAAATCATGGTTTTCTAAAATTGCACCTTGCTTCTCTTATATGTTTTGCTAGTAGGTTGAGTTTACTAATATGTAAACTTTGGATACACCTTGAATTTTTTGTGCTTAAGTACATTTAAAATGACTTATGGTTAGTATCCATTTTGCTTCGGCAATTACATAGAACTCAATGAGCACCTTCATGGAAAGGGCTACACACATTGGTTGTGAAAGCTACCTAATGTTGGAAAAAGCTACACCATTGTGATGAGTGAAAGCCGTCATGAAGTCAATTTTCGTTTATGTAAAAAAAAATTAGAAAATCAAAGAAGTGTTGAAATCAAAAAATTTCTTTGAATAAAAGCCTAAAAAGAAAAGGAGGAAGGCTTAAAAAGAAGTATAGTTGAAAATCAAATGTGCTCGGATTGAAAAACAGAAATGGGATGACGAGCCACATGCACACACACACTCATATGTTGAAATCTATTTTCTTAAAAGCAAAAATTCCAGATGACAATCGGTTTGACTTTTTATGGAAAGAGCTTAAGATGAATAGTTGTTGGAAATTATTTGCATGGTGATTATCAAACTACTTCTTGATATATATTTGAAGCATCTCTCTTACACACACATTTTGTTTATGAGTATGATGATATTTTAGCAATTGTTGAAGAATTATGAGAGAACTTGAAAAATCTTTGTGTATCTCTCTCAGCATATGAAGCTTATTTTGCTGATATTTCTTCAAATTTCTTGAATGTGTGATTGTGTGAACATCTTTGTGAACTTTATGCTATCATGGATTTTAGTTATAGCATTTATCATGGGGGAGCATTGTATGCTAGATTGTTCTCTTTTATGATATGTTCACATGCTTCATTTTGTTACATGTTGACATATTTTGACTTAATGATACTTGTAAGATATTACTCACTATCTTTGTCTTGCATGATGATTCATTCTTAAGTCACATGTCTTTGTGTTTATATATTTGTGACTAATATGCTTGTTTTGTCTTTCACTCACTTTTGTTGCATGTTTATAGCATCTTATATCACAAGAACAAATGGGAAGAACCAAGGTTACCGGGAGTGGAAATCAATCAAATCCCATTGTGAAAGCCAAGTCTACCTCAAAGGGATTCAAAGCTTCAAGGTCAAATGATTTAGGGATCTTTGGAACTAAGAAGATATTTCAAGAGAGAGGCATTGGCTTAGGTAAATGTAAAGATTCTTATGTTCTTAAGTGCATTGAGGACAGGAATTGGGAATCTTGGGTAAGCATGTTAGGAATAGTGAATGATACTCTTGTTAGAGAGTTTTATCTTGAATATAGAGAGAGTTCCACCTTATTGGATGCTTTGATGGAGATTAGGGGTGTTGTGTTTAGAGTTAACCCTGAAAACATTAAAAAGTTTTTTGGGCTATCTAATGATATAGATTCAAACTTTTTAGATGTAGATGTCATTGAGAATCTTAATATCATAGGTAGAACTCTTTGTGACAATGCTTCTTCTGAGTGTAAAGGTAGAGCATATATTAGTCAACATGAGTTAACTAAGGATAGTGCATTTTGGCATCTATTCATTTGCACTAATATTATTGGATCTTCGAATTCAACCGAGTTGAATAAAAACAATATCAAAATAGTATATGTCTTGGTGACTAATCAACCTATAAACCTTGGGGATTTACTTATGTTTTATTTTGATAATGCGGCTTTCTCAACTAGAGGAGATAAGAAGCTTGCATTACCGGGGTTTATAACTTCTTTGTGTTTAGCTCGTGGTGTTAAGAGTAGAGGAGATGGTGTGTTGGTACAACCCTTGGAAAGATATAGTGATAAACGTGTGTCATACATGTCATATAAGTATAAGGGTAAGACATGTGATACTTTTGGACTATTTAGTAGTTCATAAGTTGATTGTCAAGAGACTAGCATAAACATTCTTCTGGATTGGGCTTTACATTTGAAGAAGAAGGTTGATGAGCTTAGTGCTATAGTTGATAAACAAGATTCTAGAATAAAAGAGTTGGAGGAGTCCATTATGTTAGGTCAACTACACGCACATCTTTCTTTGGTGGATCTAGTAGCTAGTATTTGAGTCTCATGGTATGTTTCGTACCTTTTGGCATCATTTCATGTCAAAAAAGGGGAGAAAGAGTTGTTAAAGAGTTGCTAGTTACTTAGTTTCCTTTTTATGTTGTTTTGGTGAACTTTTAAACTTTCAATGGCATGCAATAATTAGTCTTAAGATTTGGTTAAGAATTCTTGTATTTTGGCATGTATTGAGGGGGAGATACATGTATTTTAGGACTTAATTGTATATTCTTATCCATATTATATGTTGTCATTTGTTGTTTTTCTCTTGTATATGTATTGTACTTTGAGATGATTTGTAGGTTGCTTCAAGAGAAGATCAAGATGAAGTTCAAGAGTTGGTGAAGATTAGTTATAGGAATCTTACTCATTGTAATAGGAGGGAGTGATTTTGTGACCTATCTTCATTTTTATATTTGTAGTAAATGTATATGTGTTTTGACATGGAATTTGCCAAAGGGGAAGATTGTTAGGTTTTAGTTTGTGTTCGCATTAATTCCATATCAAAATGATGTTTACTTGTAATGATTTAGTTGTTTAGATTCATGATGATTCAAGCTTCAAAGAAGAATGAACAACAAGTCAAAGCAAGTTCAAAGTCTTAAAAGAGAAAGGATTCAATTTGATAATACAAAGGTATACTAAGACCTTATCTTTCTCTTACAAGGCTTAGGCACACACACACAATTCATTCATATGTGTCCCTGCATCGTTGTCCACCGATATAGGCACACACATACAATTCATTCATATGTGTCCCTGCATCATTGTGCACCATGTATAACACATTCACACACTTAAAGATGAATGCTCATGCATTGGTTTGGAAATAACATGTTTTGGTAAATGCATGATTGGAGACTATCTCTATGTAGTTTGCATTCTAGTGTGAATTGTGTTTGTGTGTGTACATGTTTGTATAACTTGGATATTGAACTTGAATTTAGTCTTAAATCATTCTTGATTGAGTTCCGGTCATTTCGGTCACTCATACTATTGATTTCAAGTTCTAAGTCAAAAGATACTACAATTTCAACTCATGTTACTTACATTGTCTTTGTATTCGTATATCGAGTCGAATTATTATTTTCTAGGTTGAGTATCTTATATTTCCTTCTCTATATGAGAGTTACAGTTCATAATCCGTAAACGGATTTGAATTCCGAGTTCTGAAGCCGGAGAACGGTTGAAGAACGTGAGGGGAGCGCGAGAAGAAAAGTAGTGCAACCAAGCACTCTTTCCCGAGATGGCGCGTGGTCATCTCGGGACAGAATGGTTGCTGCCCCGAGATGCCTACGTGCCATCTCGGGAAGAAGGCATGCTTGGGTACTTAAGGGTAGTTTGGTCATTCTTGCTTCCTTTCTTTCCCTCTCCTTTATAATCTCTTTCCCTCTCACATTTCATTATAAGAAGAAATTCAAACTAGTGTGCAGAATTTTTCTCTCTACATTTTCTCACCTTCCAAACACCATAACTTCTTCATTTGAACTTCGATTTGAGTGGTTCGAAGTAGATAGTGTTTGTCTATTCATCCTCCATCTTTTCTTTGAATGTTTACATGAGTTTTGTTGCTATTTTTGGAGTCTAAACGCACAAAAATGGGACTGTACCTAAATCAACTAAGGTATTGATTTTCTCTCAAAGTTTTCTTTTAAAACTTGGTCAATTGCCTTGGGTTTTCTTCTTCAACATATATTTGTATATTGTGAGTGTTTTGATTTGAGTTTTGAACTCTTTCAAAGCAAGGTTGAGTTTCAATTGAAATCATACATGTTGAGTTAGGTTTTGATCTTGCCTATGTTTTCACATGTTTGAGATTGTATTGTGCTAGTTTTGATTCTAGGACTATTTGATGATCTTTGATTGATTGATTTTTTTGAAAAAATAGTTCCTCACATGTATTAGGCTCTCTTGGCCGAATTCTCACATCAATACATGTGTTTATGTTCTTTTGAGCTATTGATGTGTTTTGTTGAATCTATGATTAGGAATATACTCTAGAACTTTAGCTTAAATCTAATTGACTTTGTCATATGATTTTAGCATGTTTTATTGTTTGTGTGATTTTAACTTGATCTTGTGATTTATTGAACATATCTTGTGATTCAAGTTTAGATCTATGCATGTATCTAGGTTGTGATTAATGTTGAACATATCTTATATGATCTAGATTGATTATACATGCATGATTGACTAGACTACATTTGATTTGTGAATTCATGCTCATGTCTAGTATTTTCCATAGGATGTGTTAATCATAACATTCTATGTTAAGGGGTTGTTTGCATTTTGCATTCATGATCACCTAGATGCCTTGTGAGAAGGAAGTCTTGACAATAGGTGTGAGACCTATGTTGTTGAGCAAGAAGTCTTGGCAAGAGGTGTGAGACCTTGGATTGCCGAGCAAGGAAGTCTTGGCTAGAGTCGGGAGGACTCGGATAGTCGAGCAAGAAGTCTTGCCTAGGGTCGTGAGGATCCGGATAGGTGAGCGAGGAAGTCTTGACTAGAGTCGGGAGGACTTGGATAGTTGAACAAGAAGTCTTGCCTTGGGTCGTGAGTATCCGGCAAGGTGAGCGAGGAAGTCTTGACAAGAGGTGTGAGGCCTCGAATTGTTGTGCATTAGGGCGACATCTTCATGAGTAGGATAGGAGGGTAGTTTCTAGGTGAAGGGGTCACTTGAGAGATTGTAGTGCAGAAAATTTATATATCTCTTCTCTCTCTCATTTGAAACCAAGGAAGAAGAAAATGTAGTGCAGAAAATTTCCAGGTTTTTCTCTCAAGTTTGAATCACCATATCTCTCTCATTTCTTTTCCGATTTGAGTGATTCAAGTTGGAGAAGTTTTGTATTGAAGTCCTCTATCATCTCCAAGCAACCTTGAAGTCATTTGTTCAATTTTTCTGGTGGATCGCACCATATTTCGTGACTGTACTCGAAATTGTCAAGGTATTTGTTTATCTTTTGATTTCCTTGATTCTAATGTTCAAATACCTTGGGTCTTCTTCCTACTTATGTGTATTTGACTTGAACATACATTGTTGAGTGATAGATCTTCAATTAAATGCTAGTTGTGCTTAATTAGATACTTGATTGTGAGTTAGGTTTCAATCAAACCTATGTTTTCACCTGATTGTGAGTTGTATTGTGCTAGCATCTTATCTAGGACTATTTGTGCTTTGATACCAATTGAAAATACAAACTTTTTTAAATGCTCAAGGCTAACCTAGAAGGGGGGGGGGGGGGGGTGAATAGGTTAGACACCTTTTTCGACTCCTTTAGAAACAAACAAAAGTTTGTCCCTCATGAGTCGGTTCCTAAAATGATGTACATTCTAAACAATATGTACATTCTAAATGATGTACCATCTAAGTCGGTTCCTAAAATACCGCATGAGTTGTGGACTGAACGAAAGCCTAGTTTATAACACTTAAGGATATTTGGATGTCCTGCACACGTGTTAAAAGGAAAGACAGAAAAGATGAAGTCCCGTTCAGAAACATGCATATTTGTAGGTATCCAAAAGGAACAAAAAAATATTATTTGTATAGTCCTTCAGATATTAAAGTATTTGTTTCAACAAATGTTAAATTTTTGGAAGAGGACTATATGAATAATTTTGTACCTAAAAGTAGAATTGTCTTGAATGAGCTTTCAGTAGATAAATTTCCATAAGAGGTTTCACAACCTTGCCCAATTGTAAGTTCCGCACCAACACAAGATCAACAATCTACCATACCTCGTCGTAGTGGGACGGTTAGTAGACAACCCGAGAGATACATTGGTCTAGGAGAATCTGTAGAGAATCTCCCAGCGATGATGATCCCTATATGTACAAGGAAGAATGGAAGATTTTGATTGTCGCCATTGGCAAAAGGAAATCCAATCCGAAATTGAGTCTATGTTCAAAAACAAAGTTTGGTCTCTTGTAGACTTGCCTAAAGGGATAAAACCCATCGGGTGCAAGTGGGTATACATGAGGAAAAGAGGAATGGATGGTATGGTGTAAACCTTTAAAGCTAGCTTGGTAGCTAAAGGATACATGCAGAAGGAATGTATCAATTATACGGAATCCTTCTCTCCTGTGGCCATGCTTAAATCCATTAGGATACTCTTATCCATTGCGACATCTCTAAACCTAGAGATTTGGCAAATAGATGTCAATACAGCTTTCCTTAATGGAAGTCTTAATGCAAACATCTATATGATGCAACCAGAAGGATTCATTGAAAAAGTCCAAAAGGAAAGGGTATACAAGTTGCAAAGATCCATATATGGATTGAAGCAAGCATCCAGATCTTGGAACATAAGGTTCGATCAAGCCGTGAAAAGTTTTGAATTTATTCAAAACCTTGATGAACCCTATGTATACAAAAGGATTAAAGGTGACAAGCTGGTTTTCCTAGTTCCTTACGTTGATGATATACTACTCATAGGAAACGATGTAGGTGTATTGACATCAGTATAAGAATGGTTAGCAAAACAATTTGATATGAAGGACGTATGAGTAGCAAGTTACATTTTTGGTATCCAAGTCATAAAGAATATAATGATTGCATTATCCCAAGCTTTATACATAGATAAAATCTTATCTAGGTTTTCCATGCAAGATTCCAAGAAAGGTATGTTACCTTTTAGACATGGAATCAAACTTTCTAAGGAACAAGTTCCTATGAATGAACATGAAGAGCAATTCATGAGTAGGGTCCCATATGCCTTGACAATTGGGAGTCTCACATATGAAATGCTCTGCACTAGACCTGATATTTGTTTTGCTATTGGTATAGTTAGCAGGTTTCAATCGAAACCTGGTCCTGATCACTGGACGACAGTCCAACATATTTTCAAGTATCTCAGAAGAATGGAAGATTATATGCTTGTTGATCGATCTATTTCTGTACATATTTTTGATCCCCATTTCCTATTATTTGTGCTTTGTTCTTCGGTAAAATTAGGTATTTTATGTGTTTGTTGAGCATGTATAGGTCACATTCCGTTCAAGAGGTGTTAGATGTTATTTTGGAGAAAAAAAGCAAAAAGTCGATTTTCGGCCAGTGCAGAACAGTCATATTACGGGGCCAATATCTCTCAGCTCCGATCTAATTGTGTGTCCTACAACATATGGATTGAAATCCCTGGAAGTCTAGTTTTTGACGCATATTACGGATTGCAATTCCGATATTCCTAGCAGAAGTTATGCGCAATTTAGTAACAGAAGGTCAGTGCTGGATAGTCAACCGCGGCCTAGACCGCCGTCCAGGCACAAGACCTAGCCAGCGATCTACGGAGCGGTAATTGGCAGAGGAATTCCGCGGTCTGGACCACGGTGACCTCCGGAGCGACCCAGGCCACGGTTTGACGGATTTTTGGTGGAAAACCACTCCGAATTGGTCCAAAATTGTTCCAAAACTTTCCAAATCAAATTCTAATGATTTTAGAAGACCAAAACATGTTTGAGAAACTTCCAAAACTCATATTATTAGTCAAACATCAAAAGAGGAAATCCAATTTAGGAAAGGATTCTCATTCCTTGTTTCATTCTACTTTCCCACTTGATGGATTTCCTAAACCTAAGAAGAATTGGGGGTTCACTAGGAAAAATAACCTATAAATACTTCCTATTCTTTGCAATTCAAGGGGAGAGAAGCCAAGGGAGGTCCGAAGCCACCAAGGGGGCCGTCCCCACCACACCATCACCATATCTCACATAACAATTCTTTCATTCATCGTTACACATTCGAAGATTCGAAGACGAAGAAGAATTTATCATTGAAGATTTGAAGAATCCGTTTGAGGCCTCAATGGGTTTTATCTTTTCTTTATCTTTTCCTTCTATTTTCATAATGTGTAACTAAATCCATAACTAGGGAATCAATGTGAACCTTTTGTGAATGCTCATGTTTGGATTAATAATATCATTTCATCAACTCAATTCTTGATTTGTTCATTATTCTTAATTGCTTGACTCTCATTAGTTTTAATATTTATTCACACCATAGACCAAGGGTGGATAATTATTTGGCATTATTTTAGGGTTAAGACTATCTGAGAATTAGGGTTAGAGTATAGACCAAACCTAACCTTGATTAATGCTCTTTTGAACAAATGAATTTTATCTTTAGCATAGACCAAGCAAAGTATAAAATTTGGTTCTTATTTCTTACACTTAACGGGTTTCTGATCATTGTTCACACCATAGACCAAGGGTGAATAGTGGTTGGGAATACTTGACTCATCCCGCGATCATACGGTAATAGTCATATTAATGATAAAGAATGAACCCTTGAATTGATTGAATCTTTTTACAAATTAATACATGCATTGAGTGTTTATAATTGGGGATCATTGATGACCTAGTGTTTTCTCACCCTTGACCACAACCCAATCTTTTCAATTGTTTTCTTAGTTTTAATTTAATTTAGTTTTAGTTTAAATCAATCGACATCAATCTATTGATCACTTTCGGTTTAACTTTAATTAGAATTGGATTTAACCAGATAAATCTCTAATCCCGTGGAAACGATCCTTACTTGCCGTTGTACGATATCTTCCCTATTCATGCACTTGCGAGTATTGTTTTTATAACACGATTTACACACATCACTTGTATACTATGGAGGGGATTTAATTTCTGTTGAGTATACATATTTTGATTTCCAATCGGATTATGACTCCATAAGATCAGCATTAGTATCCATGTTTACACTTGGAGGAGAGGCAATCATATATAGGAGTATCAAGAAATCTTGTATTGCTGACTTCACCATGGAAGCCGAGTAAGTTGCCGCATGCTAGGCTATGATAGAGGCTATCTGGCTCTGCCAATTATTGATTGACTTGGAGGTGCTTCCTGATGCGAATAAGTAGATCACTATCTATTGTGATAATAGTGGAGCATTGGCTAATTTGAGAGAATCAAGAAGTCATAAGAGAGGGAAACACATTGAAAAAAAGTATCACTTTTTAAGGGAAATTGTGTATAGGGGAGACATGAAGATAACCAAGATCACATTAGCTGAAAATTTAGCGGATCCCTTCACAAAGGGTTTTCCACAAAAGAGTTTTGATGGGCACCTGGAGAATATACGGATAAGAGATATGACACGTTTGCTATAGAGCAAGTGAAAGATTGTTGGGATTATGCTTGATAGCAAGAGTATAATAATGTATTTGACAATCTTTTCATAATTAATAAAGTGATTTCTAGTTTAACAAATCTTATAACATTTAGCGATTACTGATATTCTTCACGAGGATACACTATCTCCATTAAGATTATCTAGGGTATGAATGAGAAATATTAACTTATTTTATTTTTATTTAAGAGTTCAATTTTGGTTCTTTAATGGATGAACTGAAATTAATAGATCAGACCTAAGTGAATCTTTTGTTGATTGTGAATAGGTTATGTCTACTGGAGCTTAAATTTAGATAGCCCGCCAAGATCCCCAATCCACACGAACTTGCATGGATCACTTGAAGTTGACGTCGATTTCTTGATGCACAAGAAAGTCAACAGTGTTGGATTGGTAATGACCTTTTAAATGAGAAAGAGAAAGAGAATGCAATTGATATGTTAGTGATACAAGTTTAAGTGGTAAAACTCTGATGGTCGGGAAAACGTCCACGGGTGGTTGAATGACCAACCAAGCCAAATCCACCATTGAATAATCAGTTGCACCACTCGTTCTCTCATTTTTCTCTCTTACAGTGATTTCTTGTCTATTCTGTTTACCATCTTGCCTATCTTTTTTTTTTCTCTCCTTTATAGTAAGATTATGGGTCTATTTATACATGTATAGAACCCTAATCACATAGAACCCTAATCTGTGTTGTACAAGTAAGTAAAACTGTATTTAATTGAGACTGGTTGCTTGGTGAAGTCATTTGTTTTCTTTTCTGTTTCTGAGATCTTATGGATCGAGTATGGATCTTCATGGGATTCTAGTGGCATAGTCTGTTATGACTTATTTCCTTATCGGTGTGCAGTCTTCTAGAAGAATAGAGTTATTACTTAACTTGGACTCGCTTCCTGTTTAGTGTTTTATCCTTCTAAAAACTTTCTAAACTCTTTCCTTCTCTGATTCGGGGGATGAAATACAGATGTTTCCGTACCAGAGTATGATTCTAGATTCTTTCTTTGGCTTGTTCATGTACGTGGATCGAGTATCGGACATTTTTATTCGGGCTTCTTGTGCTGTCCAGTAGAACATAATCTGTCGAGTACCCGTATTCGGGCTTACTCAGGTTCTTGTTCCTTAGTAATGTCACAAATAATGTCTTCTAGATGCCAACTCGGATGCTCATCTGACAATCTTTTTAGGGGATTGTCTTACCTGTCAGTGGCGTGTACATCCTATAAAATATACATATAACAGTACCCCCTTAAAATACTTTTGCCGAGTAGAATTAATTTTGGCAGAAGTATTTTAATCGCTTGGAGTTCTGACTAACTTTTTTTCTGTCCTTCATTAATGCCTCATTAAATAAGGATTATAATCCTTAAATCAATTAGCAGCATTTATGACGTGTCTTAATGGCAACCATGTATGTGGAATTTGTCTCTTCAGCGAGATCCCAATGATTGTGACGTTTTGAAATCTTGACGGCTTGATCTGTTCTTTCCATGACACGTGTCCTTTAATCACTTGGTTACTCTAATAGCATTCATGAGATAGGACCTGTTGATTATCTGGTACGCCGCTTGTGTCACTGAACATTCCTTCTATCCTTTCAATTTTTTCGTTTCTCGAAACCTTAGGGTTTCACGTCTTTCGATCATTGAGTGGTTTATTTAAACTAAAAGGGGGCTGTTCTTATCGTTCATTTTCGTAACAAAAGGCAAATACCCATGCTCTTTTCTTTCGTGCTAATTCATCTTGGTTATTCACTGAAGTTTTTTTTCTTAGCTTCTCAGCGTCTACTTTTAAGGTCAGTTCTCATAGATCCTATTACACTCCACCATTTTTTTATTATGGCTTTCGACGCGCTTGAGCTTGGATACACTCAATTAGATTTTTGTATTCATAGATTATTGGGGGAATCACCTCCTGATCAGTCTTATTTTAGAAATGTTGATTTTTCTAGCCTTTATTCTGATGTCCTTTTCAATTCTAGCTCTGAATCTTCTTCCAGCTCTGAGTTTTTCATTTCTGATCATCATAGGGTTCCTCCACGATCTAGGATGGGAAATCATCGAAGTAATCGCTCGGTTCGTAAACATGGTTCTAGCGATGTTTTGATTGGGAGGAAAATAATTAATGAGAATGATGTTGAAGAAGAGCACATTGCCTCTTAAATTTGCTTCTCTCTTGATTGTCCGAGTACGTATGATACCGAACCGAATGTGGTCGGGGAATCAGAGATTGAGAAATTTCATACTCGATTTGATATGGATGACTCAGTTTTATTATTCCTGCTAGAAATTGGACCGCATGGAACCCTCATTCGGGCATGGTAGTAGTTTATGGATCTATGCTCTGCTGCGGTGTGACTCTTCCTCTTCAGCCTTTCATTGCCTGGTTTCTCGCTGAGGTGGTGATTGCTCTGACTCAGCTAGCCCCGAGCAGGTATAGGATCCTGATGTGTATGTGGCATATGTGGAGTCGAATGAATTTGCCACCTCCCTTTCCTCGTGAAATTAGACATTTTTATACTCTAAGGAAATCTGGTGAGACTGGGACTTACTTTCTCCTATCTAGCCAACCAGATTGCTGGATTCCTGAGGGGATGAAGGTGAACCGGGGAGTCGATATCTCATCAAATGTCAATAAGAAAGGTTTTGTATAACCATCCCCAATAAGTACTGGGAAAAACAGCTGGTTTTTTGTTGGAGGAAACTAGGGACACGAGATTGAGCTCTCAGCCGAGGAAAACCGAGAAGTATTAAAGGTTCCTTATTTTTTTTACTCTCCTGCTCACTGGAACAAGTCACGGCCTATCTTCACTGATACCAAGTTGAGTAACCTTGCTCAGGCGGCTGTGCGTACTTTGGAGAAGAGGAGTAGGTCCTACGTTTTTGATGATAAGAAGATGAGAGCTCTTGGTTTTTTTACTCAGATTTCAGCTTACGGTAGATGTTATAGGTGGGATTTTTCTCGTTGCTTTAACTTTGATGCATTTCACCGTGCCTCTTTAACTCATCCGTTTTTGAATTCAGTGTATGATATGGATTTCGTTTGTGATGCCCAAGCCTGCCAAGTGAAAACAATTATTCAAGCGGGTCATAAAGAGACTTCTCGATAAAATGAAAGGATTGCTTTGCTTGACGATGAATCAGATGAAGATTCTGAGGATGCAGATGAGCATGTTCCTTAATATATTCCCGAAGAGGTCATTCACCCGACCACAGGGGAATCAAACTGTCCAAATGGCCCTATGGGACTTGATAATGACCAAAGGGTTAACCCAAAGGGTGTTTGAGGATGAAGGCAGGCATGGAGGGCATCCTGGTGGAGTAACATCTGATGATCCTAATTCGATAGGTGAAGGATGTAGAAGCCCCCTGCTAAATAGGTTATCCCTCTCCCTAATCTTTTCGAATCATTTTGAGATATCACGGAGGATAAGGTAGATCCTGCAGTTGACCTCGGCTTCCACCGTACTCGAGTTGAGAAGAGGAAGGCAGTTGATTCCCCCATTTGACCTCTTCTAAAAATTCCCTGAATGTTTCATTCAATGAGTCGACCGATGAAGATGCTGACATTTGGGGTTCCCCGAGTGCTCAAGCAGAGAGACCTTTAGGAAGAGAGGAACCTCCAAAAAATTTAAACAGAGGACAATCTTTACCCCTTGAGGTTGAGAATGTAGAATTGGGATCCTCGAGAAACCCTACGCATCCCATCCCTCAGGATATGCTGAGAACGATGTCATCCGGTTGGGCTTTTACTGGTGACGACCATTGGAGTCGCTTCAGGAATGGTTCTCTTAAGGAGCATCTTCATAATATTTTTAATAGTGCAACTTACGTAAGTCTTCTGTCCTGAACTTTGTCTTAATATGCCTTGATTCAGATTTTTAACTTACTTCCCTACTGGTGGTTACTGAGTTTATTCAGACACAACAACATCAAGCTGATCAGATTGGGCGTCTTGAAGCTCTGTTAAAGGAGAGTGAGGATAGCCGTGCTCGAATTGAGGCGACATGTCAAAAGGAGGCGAGTTCTGCTTAGGAGTTTATCGATCGTTGTTTGGCGAGAAAGATGGAGGCCGAGGAGAGGACCTTTGCTACGGAAGAGGGAGCTAAATCTTTGGAAGACTCGGTCTCTGTTGCCCAAGAGTCAATGCTTTGGGCCGAGCAAGAGGCTGAATAAGCAAAGTCTTCTTATGAGCGCAATATTGAAGATCTTGAGCGCCAGGCTTTGATAGTTGAATCTCTTTCAAATTAAGCCAAGCTCAAACTTGAAGTGCAAGGGATTGATCATTTTAAGAGGTCCCTAGCCTATGATACCCTACTCCTTAAGGAGTTCCAAGGGGGTTAGTCTCGGCTGGCGAATTCTTCAAGGTCAAGAATCGGGCGACTGAATAGGCTTGAGTCAACTATTAGCTATCAATCAAAAATCACAAGGATCGTTCATTGAAGGCTCTTCGAATTCAAATGAAGGATTGGAGAGCCTATTGTCATAGCAAAGGCAAAGATCCCCATCCTAGGCATCTGGAGGTCCCGTCAGAGCATTCTCTTTTGACATTTGCCAGTTAAGAAACTGGTGTGGATGGGTTGGAGCCTAACGTTGGACCGGTCTCTAGAATGGATTACAGTGAATGGATGAATGATTCAGTAGACACAATCGCCTAGCCTTCTAATGAAACCTCATTCATGAATACGAAATGGTGCCTGATCCGAGCATCTGCAAGGGCTCCAAATCCTCATCCCCACATTAGGCATATTTGTAAAAATCTTCGGAGTTAATAAATTCCATATTTTACTTGATTGCTTTTTGTTGCGAATCCTGTTATGAATATTAAAACACCAAGTATCTTATTAATTTGCCAATATCGATCTCCGAGCAACTCTTTTTAAACCCCAAGTATCTTATGAACTGGATAAGGTTATGACCCGAATAACTTCTTCGTAATCTTAAAAGCCAAGTATCTTATTAAACTGGCTAACGCAAGTTTAAGTGCCAAGTATCTTATTAACTGGTTAATATTAACCGAGTCATCTCAAAATAGGCAAGTTGGTTTGTACTTGTATTTCATACTCGGTTACTACCCAAACGTTACATCGAGGCTCACCACGATCATACGTTCGAGTCCTCACGCAAGTCACTTAGGACGTTTCCTAGTTTTGTCAGTGCAAGGGTTTATCGAATCGTTAAGCTCTGAATTGCTTAACACAAATGCATAACTCACCGGGTTTGTCGAATCGAATCGGGTTTACCTTTTGGCTAAGGTCTTGGTTGACCTTGCTCGGCTGGCATGCTCATTTGATCTTCTCGGCCCACTCAGGATTTTTGCCAAACTAATGGCCCCGAGCATTTTATTTCATGTAGTTTAATGTCATTATCATGTGCTCAATCTTTTTCATATGTTCTTATTATCATATACTCAGATTTTTGGAATCCCGTGTCAGACTTTTATTCATAACCGTAAAACTAACAATATGAAAATCCCAAAGGATTGCTAAGTATAAAAAAAAAACATCCTGACTAAAAAAATAAAAACAAATTTCAAGGTTAGAAGATCATTAAATATTGGGCATTGCCGGTCAAGGTAAAATCCCTCTATCTGGTCGAGAAAAACAGTATGCTCCGTGACTAACTATTCCTTCAACTTTGAATGGGCCTTCCCATTTTTCAGCCAACTAGCCCGCAACTTTGTTCTTCATGTTCAACGATACTTTTCTAAGAACCAGGTCTCCTAAATGGAACTTCCTAATCCGAACTTGAGAATTATAGTGTCAGGCCACTCTTTACTGATATGCCGCATTTTGTACTCGGGATTTCTCCCTATTTTCTTCCAATTCATCCAAGCTTTGTAATAGCATATCAACATTTTGATCTTCATCATACAGCCTGACTCTAGGAGACATATACGATATTTCTACTAGGATGACAACCTCTATTCTGAATGCCAGAGAAAATGGTGTTTCTCCAGTAGAAGTCCTTCTTCTCGTCCGATAATCCCATAATACTTCAGGAAGTTTTTCAATCCAACTTCTCTTTGTGGCATCTAACTTTTCTTTGAGCATGTGTCTGATGACTTTGTTTACTGCTTCAGCTTATCCATTTGTTTGAGGGTGGGTAGGTGTGGTATAATAATTTGCAATTTGGTACTCGTTGCATAACTGCTTAAATTTTTTATTGTCGAATTGGGTGTCGCTGTCAGTGATGATAGTATTCGAGACTCCAAACCAGTAGAGTATATTTTTCTTTACAAAGTTTGTGGTGTTTGCTTCCGTGTTGTGAACTAGTGCTTTAGCTTCCACCCACTTAGTTAAATAATCAACAGCCACGATTGTATGCTTTGCTCCACCCCTGTTCCTACTGGCATCAAACCAATTATGTCTATGCCCCACATAGTGAACGACTATGGGGATGTGAGGCATCTAAGGTGTTCTAGGGGTTGCTGAATGTCATTAGCGATCGTTTGGCAAGCATTGCAACTTTCTGAACATCGTTGTGCACCAGTGAATAGAGAAGGCCAGTAAAAACCTTGCCTGAGTACATTGTGTGCCAAGCTTTTACTCTTGTATTGTTCCCACATACTCCACCATGGATTTCCTGTAGTATCCAGTGTCCATCCTCTACTGATACACATCTTTGTAGTGTTCGGGAAAACCCTATTCTATATAGTTTTCCTCCAATCAGTGTGTATCTTGCTGACCTATACATGATACGTTTTGCTTCTAAGGGATCTTCCGGGAGTTTATCATCTTCCAGGTACCATTTTACCTGAGTCATCCAACTGTCTAACAGTGTTCAAATTTCTGAGACTTCAAAGTCTTTTGGCTCAACAATACTTGGTTTGAGAAGATGTGCAACCGGAATATTCTTTAGCCTAATTGTGGTTGTTGCTGAAGCAAGTTTGGACAAAGCATCTGCCTTTTCATTTTCTTCTCTAGGGACCTGGACAATCCTATATTCCTTGAACTTATGGAGGAGTTGTTTTGCTATGCCTAAATAAGCCATCATACTTTCATCTCTGGCCTGATACTCGTCTAAGACTTGGTTGACGTCTACCTGTGAGTTGTTGAATATCTCGACCTCATCTGCTCTGAGAGCTATGCAAACTCTAAGCCTTGCTGGCAATGCCTTATATTCTGATTGGTTATTTGTTGCTTTGAAATCGAATCTCATGGCACATTCAACGTCATCTTCCTCTGGGGTGCATACTACGATCCTTGCCCCGCTACCAGGATTGTTCGAGGAACCATCGATATATAATCCCCATGAGAAACTCTTATCCAACATTCTTTTTGCTTCCAGATTTGGTTATGTGAACTCGGCTATGAAATCTGCCACTGCTTGGGCTTTGAGTGTTGTCCTGGGCATGTATTGAATATCGAATTAGCTCAGCTCGATTGCCTATTTAGTTAATCTCTCTGAAATCTCAAGCATCTGCAGAATTTTCTTAAATGGGCAGCCAATGAAAACCCTGATTGTATGTGTCTGAAAGTACGACCTCAACTTCCTCGCTGCCAAAACCAAAGCTAAAGACATTTTTTACCTGTGAGTATCTGGTTTCAGCTGGAAGAAGAGCCTTGCTAGTGTAGTACACTGGCCTCTGTACCCTTTCTTCTTTTTTGACTAGAACCGAGCTTACTGCTAACACAATAAGGGACAAGTACAAGTAGAGTACTTCACCCACCTTAGTTTTTAAGAGGATTGGAGCCTGACCTAAGTATTCTTTGATCTTCTGAAATGCCAGTTCACATTCTTCATTCCATTCAAGTCCTTTCCCGTTTTTTATCACTTTGAAAAAAGGAGCACATCTATCCGTGGCCTTCGACATGAACCTGCCTAGGGAAGCTAAGCATCCAGTAAGACGTTGTATCTCTTTTAATTTCCTTGGTGAAGTCATTTTTTGAAGAACTTGGATCTTCTTGGGATTCACTTCGATCCCCCTCTGGTGAAGTTGGAACCCAAGGAACCTTCATGAAGGAATTCTGAATAGGCACTTGCTCATATTTAACTTCATCTAATACCTTCTCAGGACATCGAATGTTTCGCGTAGGTCTGAAGCATGTTCGCCTACCGAATTACTTTTGGTCAATATTTAATCTATGTAAACCTCCATGTTTCTTCCTATTTGGTGAGCAAAAATTCTGTAGACCAATCTTTGATATGTGGCCCCAACATTTTTTAGCTTAAAGGACATCACTGTATAACAGTACAAACCCCGATCGATTGTATCCCGAATAAGCTTTCATAAAACTGAGTACTTCATCCGGATCTGATTGTATCCCGAATAAGCATCCATAAAATTCAGTAATTCATGACATGATATAGCATCGACCAGTTGGTCTATTCTAGGGAGTAGAAAACTGCCTTTTGGGCAGGCTTTGTTCAGATCCGTGAAATCCATGTACATTCTCCATTGACCATTCTTCTTTTGGACCAAAACCACATTTGCTACCCACTGAGGATAGTTGATTTCTCGAATTGACCCTATAGTGAGTAACTTCTCCACCTCTTGCTTGATCGCCTGGCTTCTTTCAAGGTTGAACGATATTCTCTTTTGTATTTCAGGTCCATTGCCAAGTGATGTGATATTACTCGTGCATCTATCCCCACCATGTCTTCGTGACTCCATGCGAACACATCTTTGTATTCTCTAAGCAAATTGATAAGATCTAGTTTGACCTTCTCTTATAAGTTGGCTCTAATTTTGATCTTTCTACTCGACTCATCTTCCTTTGTTGGCTTATTCTTTGACGTTTCCGGTTCCTTCCATGGATTGAACTCGAACAACAGTGATCCTTCTTGCTTAATCTAATCTGGTTGAGTTAAAGTGCATACTTGGTGTTCACTATTATCTCTATCTTTGTAAATTGAGAGATTAGCTCTTCTGGCCATCTACCGTGACCCCTTGATTATTCCTACCCCCATTCAGTCAGGAATTTAATAATCAGGGCATAGGTTGCTATTACCACCATTTTTTTTTCTTCAGGAAATGTCGACCTAGTAACGATTATAAGGCCAGTTGTCCAGATCTACCACCACAAAGTTGGGTAGCACTGTTTTCTGGCAAGGAGCTACTCTGATCTTCACGGGCAGCTTCGCTGTTCCAAGAGACCTAACCTTGACTCCTCGAATCCTCTTAGCGGTCTGAAGCCTACACAACGGTTGGTCGGACCAGAGTCTGGTTATGATGCCTAGATTTTTTACCCTTCTTTGGAGCCTTTCGAGTTGAGGTGACAGACTGTTGCCCCGAGGCGTTGGGCTAACCCTGGGATGATCAAAGCCTTACAGTTCCTGTAAAACAATAAGTAAGTAAAAACTATTTTTAAAATGGGTGTTGATCTTCCCACAGACGGTGCCAAAAAGTGTTAACCGATAATTCTCTCAAGGTGAGGAATATCAATTAACACTCTCTCGACCGCTTCCTCAGAGGTCACGGTAGGTACCCTCGGTTCCAAGGTTAGGTCTAAAGAAGAAAGTGAGATGATAACGAGACACTACAAAAGAGATATATGATAAAAATGACATTGTTTTATTGTCTAATACTAGTTGATTACAAAGGGTGTGTATCATTCAATCTCTCCAAGTAGGGTTGAAGGTGGCAATTTCATGCCTGTCGATAAGTGGACTAGATTTACTAGTGGTTGTCGTGTTCTATTGATAGAACTTGGGTGACAATAGAGCTTTGTTAACCGGTGGTAAATCTAGATCTCAAACTCTCTCGATCTCTCCTCTCATTCATGCATGTCCAGGCCTATTTATAATGTAGATTTTTTGTTTAACTGGTTATTCTCCGCCTTAAATCACTGAATCAAATCCCTTCTTATTAGACAGGATGTTTCATTTAAATGTCATTGACTTCTTCTGATCAATGGTTTCTAGGATATCTTGGTGGGAGATAAGTTTGTTTCCTCTTTGGTTTTAATGAATTGACTTGCATGCATGTAATGGTTTAATGCACGTTGGAGTGTAATTCTAATATTGTATGTTGCTAAGGCAAGGTACCTCATAGAGGTCATCGAATATGGCGCTTGCTACCTCGAATGGAAAAGTACACTTCAGTATCAATATTATTCATGGGAGCTTGATCCGACCACTATGGACCTCCTTTGGAGCTTGACCTAATCGTGTTGGTGCTTTTCGGTGATGATGGAGATAGATTTGGTGGAAGTTCTACACCCTAAAGATCTCTTGGTGGAAGTAGAAATGGTAGCATGCCCCAAGGGAGGTCGTGAGATACCTCGACCTCAGGGAACTCAGGTCTTCCCACATCGACCTAGCTTCGGACTCCTATCTTGATGCAAGCAGCTTGATTTGGTCACGTCGGGCTTTGATTGGTGAGTCTAGATGCGTGCCAAAAGTTCAGAAGATATGGGTGACCTCACCTTGCTCCCGGAAGGGTCGCATGGTAGCTCGACCTCAGGAACCCTGATACGTTACTGCGTAAGCCCGGATTTGGACCCTTGCATAAAGGTTGGAGGGTGGAAAAATTCCATTTAGTCTCTAGCCAAATTTGGCTATTAACAGTTCATTTTAAATGTTGAAAAAAAATGAACACTTTATTTATTTGTGAATTTTGTTAATAAGAATTAATTTGCTCTTTTTTATTTATTAAAAAAAAAGTCATTTTTTTCAAGAAGTTTAATGTTTTTTTTTCTCTCAAGTAAAAATCATTCAAAGTTATTGACATTTTGAATACTTTCAAACTTTTATAGATTTTTTTATATTAAAATTTGAGTTATATAAGGGAAAAAAACATCACAAGTGATCATATGTCGATAAAAATCCTAACAATATCCAACTGTATAAAAGATGAAAAAAAAATAACGAGCGACAAAAAGCACATAGAACCAGAGGGAGAACAACTCTAAACAAAAAGAAGTACGCAGCCACACCAAAAAGAAAAAAAGAAAAGAAAGGATTTACGAATGCAATCTTCTTGTTACAAAACAGTATTATTAATAATAAGAAAGGATAAAGAAGAGATTAAATAATACAATAAAAGCATTCGTGATGATAATATGTTATAAATCAAAGTATAAAAGCATACTAAGTAATACTAACGGAAAAGAAAGGATGAGAGCAAACAAATTATATTAGTTTATTTCTCTATATATAATGAATGCTTACACAATAAACCTAAATATATACATTGGTAGAATTAATCTACAATGAAATAGAAAATAAAATAAAGAGAGGTACTACACTGAAATAAAAAATGAGATCAAAATAATTAATTGCGAATTATTTTCTCGGAGGTGAAAATCAATTATTTCACAACATATATACATGGCACAATCTGTAGAACATCAGTGTTTCTATGTACCTTTAAAAAAATCCATCTTGTCTAATCTTGACCATTTATTTTCTAACACTCATATCCAATAGTGATGTTTTAAAGTTGTTGTGATTCCCTATGCATTATAATGCTACCTTCTTAGCAGGTTACTCTCCCTCAGTACCATTTATTCTTCACAAAACCCAATAGTTACCGTTGTTTAATTTTCCTCCTTCCCAACGCTATCTTCTTCTCCATTCCAAATCCAACTCTTTTTATATAAAGGTAAAGAAACACTTCTTCTTCTATCCAAACCATACTCTTCTTCTTCCCAACGCTATCTTTTGAACTTTTCTTGCTAACCAGCTTAAAAACTCTTCTTAACTTTTCTTTGTTACCAGCCCAAACACTTCAATCGATTTTTTTATCCAAACTTCCACTCCAATCAGTCAGTCATCTAGCTCATTGGTGTTTTGATATGGTGTTATGACTCGTCTATAATTGAAATCTTCTCTCCAATCTATTCTTTTTTGCTTCATCAAGTTTGAACTCATATGTAGGGGTGGGCAAAAATCCATAAAACTGAATCCAATTGGTGAACCGTACCAATTCAATAGGTGCTTTTTTATTTTTCTTTATGAATTGGTTCAGTTCGATTTTGATTTATTAAAAACCAGATTTTTTGGTTTGGTCTCCAGTTCGATGGCTGAAATCGAGAACCGAACTAAGAATTAGGTATAAAAGAAATTCTATTTTTTCACATTTGCTCTCTCTCTCTCTCTCTCTCTCTCTACAGACTCTGCCTCTTATCTCTAACCCTAAACCTCTCAACTATGTCTCAACTTCGCCTCTCTCATCAGCCGTCTCCCTCTACCGACATTCTGGTGAGCCACCGTTTCTCTGCATCTTGGATCAATGAGTCTTGGTCATGCTCGACGACTTGTCTCTCAAATCGTCTTACTCCATTTTCTTCTACTCCATCGAATCTCACGGCTTTAAAGATCCCAAACTCTCTAAAAAATGTTGTGATTCTCTTCTCTCCTTCCACCGACCATAAGTTAAAACGAATTTTTATGTTTCTCTTAAAAATTAATTCTATATCAGATTATGATCTTCTAAATCTTTCTAATTTGTTGTTCTTGGTAGTCTGTGGTCGCTGTTAAAGGCTATACATTTTGCATTGAATAAAAATGTTAATAATACACATCTGGGTTGTCAAGTTACATTAGAAATTTCAACGTTCTACTGTCATCAAAACTAGCTAATTAATTTCCTTAAAATGATTCAAGTATTATTTGAATCAAGATCTATAAAGAAATTAGGTCAGATTCGTGAATCAAGTTAATTTATAAGAAGTGCGTTACAAAAAAAGTTAATTTATCAGTAGAACATTATAAATAGTTATAAGGTTTCTGTGATGGGAATCGTTTTCGATTTTTACTTTGATAATCCCTTCATATATATAAGCACAAATATGTAGTTTGTATTCTTTCTTGAAGATGATCGGTCAGGGTTTTTAGGATAATAAAATAAACTAAAATGAAGTAAACTTTCTCATCATCAAATGAACTTGTACTTGTACTTGAGGAACAATTGGTTTTTATAATACTCAACATTTTGACAACCCATATGTGTTTATGTCTATGTGTGTTTTGCTCATGTGTTATCTATTTGGTTTCTGTAGAGAGTTCAAGTTGAAGACTTATTGTTTCTAGTTGTTTTTATTTATATTATAGACTTCTTGTTTGAATAATTTCTAGTTGTTTTTATTTGTATTATGGACTTATTGTTTGTCTACTTTGTAGTTGTTTTTATTTGTATTATGGACTTATGCAGTAATTTAATCATATTTGGCCCAATAGACCCCAACATATGAAAAACTTGTGTTTTTTTTTCAATTTTTCGGACCATAGCAGATTTTATAAATTAAAGTCCAATAATTGGGCCCAATCGGCCTAAAACCGAAAAAATTGAACCGAACCAAACCAAACCGGTTAAGTTCAATCGGTTTTTGATCGGGTGACAATTGTATATCGAATCATTTTTTCAACAACCGAATAGTATCGGTTTTTGGTTCACTCTAAAAGTGAACCGATCCAATCAACGCCCACCCCTACTCATATTTATGTCTCATCCATGACTTTTTTTTATTAGCTTCGAATTCAGTATGAAATTACTTATTGTTTGAATCGGTTTTTTTATCTCATCTCTACAATACATCCTTAGTTGTTTTGATTTGTTTGGAATTCAATATGAAATTACTTTCATTATTTTTATTTCATCTCTGCAATATATCTATTGCTGTTTTGATTAGTTTCGAAATCAATATGAATTACTTAAGGTTCAAATTCTTTTTTTTATTTGATTTCTAGGATTTATAGAATCAATATTGTTTTCCTATTTGTAATTTTTTTTTTATCTCATCTTTATAATAATCATTTTATAATTTTTAAGCTGAATGATTCATGTTCAAAATCTCGGTGATTCCTTACATCAATA
Source organism: Dipteronia dyeriana (assembly GCA_032871835.1). Lineage (NCBI taxonomy): Eukaryota > Viridiplantae > Streptophyta > Magnoliopsida > Sapindales > Sapindaceae > Dipteronia > Dipteronia dyeriana. Next base: position 107,011,521 of record CM065300.1, on the reverse strand, counting down.
ACGTTGTCTATAATCTCTACATAATTTCTAGAGATACTATTCAAACCCTCATCTAGTTTGTATTTTTGGCCAAAAACCACCCTCTACTTTTATTATTAGCCAAAAACCACCCTCTAGTTTGATTTATTTGTCAAAAACCACCTTTTGTTAACTTCTGTTAATATTTCTTAGAAATATACTATTTGACCCTTTATATTCAAATTAAACAAAAAAAAACGTTTTTACAAATTTAATTAAAAAAATATATATCTCCACCAGAATGAAAAAACAAATAACAAAATCCTTTCATCTCTCTCTCTCCCTCCCTTTGATCTCTCCTCTCTCACTCGATCTTCATTGACACACCACACCACACTAGACAATCTCTCTTTTGGAATTTTTTTATCTCTTATTTTCTTTGGTTTCCATGAGTATGATAAATAAGAAAAAAATTGTAAGAAAAAAACTGTAAGCCAATTTTGTTTTTCCAGAAAACCAGATTGGGTTTTTAGTTTATTTTTTAAATAGGATGATGAACGATGGTTTTGATAATTTGAGTTTTTTTTTTTAGAATTTCCAGAATAACTGATTTTTATTTTTTTATTTTTTTATTTTTTTTAGGTTATATTAGGCAATCATTTTTATTTATTGTTTTTGTTCTTTAAATTGATGTGTTTTAAATTTAAGTTCTTTAAATTGATGTTGATGATTTGGAAGGAAAAATAAGTTGGTAAGAAAATTGAAGAAGAAGATGCACAGATGACAGATCTGTTAAAAATGAAAAAAATTTCTTATTTAATAATATTTTAAATTTACTTACTCCCTATTTACTATTATACCCTTCCTGCTTTAATAGGAAAAAATGAATATGTTAATAGCAAAATCTGGCTAGGGACCAAAGAAGAATTTTTCACTTCCCAGCCCTCATGCAAGGGTCCAAATTTTGGCTCATGTAACGGGGTATCAAGGTCCTGAGACCGAGCTACCACACGGTCTTGCAGGAGCAAGGCGAGGCCGCCTATACCCTTTAAGCATCTCACACGCATCCAAGGTCACCAAATAAAGCCCGACGTGACCATGTCAAGCTCTCTATGCCAGGATAGAAGCCAAAAGCCAGGTCAACGTAGGAGAAACTGGGCTCCCTAAGGTCTAGGTATCTTGCAACACGTTCCTGGAGCATACTACCATCTCTACTTTCACCGGGAGACCTTCAGGGTGCCGAACTTGTCTTGCAAAGGACCTCCGCCCTCGTCGATGTATAATCTCAACCTGTCGGAGCTGAAAAGGAGGAAGCTTGTAAATCCATATCAACACCAAAAAGCGACAACACGATTTGGGCAAGATCCATTATAGATCCCGACATGGTTAAATCAAGTCCTCGGTAGCAAGAGCAGTACTTGAGCGTACATCGACACTAGCATCACCTTAGGTAACCTCCAAAAAGTACCTCACCAAAGTGACATACAAACAAGAATTATCCTCCAAATAGCGTAGGAAGAGGGGGTTGACTTTCATGACATTTACGATGCCATTAATGAGGTCAACTGTATTAATGGTGGAAGTCAACCCTATTAATGACATTAATAATGCCATTAATAAGAGAATATTAGAATCTTTAATGGCCACCACTAGTGAAAAAGTCCAAAGTGGAAACAAATACCTTTACCTCCAATATATCCTTCATATCCAATTCTTTGTGGTCAACTACAATAGAAAATCCCGCGTAATAAGGAAGGATGATCAATCCATAATTTACGGAGTGGGAAACAAGCAATTTGAACATATAAATATAGCAGAACTCTCTCCAAGAGGGAGGAGGGCAAAATGATACACACAAATCGACTCCTAAAATACGAGATATTCGACACTTGATATACGATCAACTACACATCTCATTATTGGTCCAGAAATGGACAAACCAGAGAAAAGCCTACATAGTTTGCCTAGATTCACCCTACATGATCAATGTATATGTTACCTTTACCTTGAATATATCGGTATCGGTCTACATTGACCACCATTGTAAGCTCTCCTGAGCGACTACGTTGTATTATTTCACAATTCTTGTAAGCTCCTAAGAGCATTCTTTGATGTATACATAAGGATGGGTATTCCTCATTCCTTCGGATACTGCCTTGAGGTTTTTCAGCATGTGATCATTCGTCATGCTATTTCCCCCTTGGTCAATCCACCACCCTCTATAAAAGACTTGTGTTTTTCCAATTATCTACTGTATTATGCATGTGTGTATGCGGCCTAGGTACCGAACCCATTGGTCCTAGCACTCTAATCCTTCTTACATAAGATCGGGAAACTACAACGAATATATAGGAAACTGGATCTAGCTCCTACCCTAATGGACCTAACATTGTTATTCTTTTTATCTACACGCCAAGTCGTACACCGAGATAGGGGAATCCACTCAAACCCGATTGAAGGGATTCAAGGAGCTCTCCTGTGATTTCACTATGGAAGCGAGAATGGATCCGGCACAGAAGCTAGGCAACCCTCTCCTTAATCACCATATAGGTCGGGGAACTACTGGAATAAATAAGGGTCCAGAACCAGGCTCTAGGTACCAGGATAGGCTCCGACCTTGACCGAGGACCAGGGCCAGGGAACAAGGACCAGGATCAGCCCCTTCATACCAGTAAGAGATCCGCGAGCTCCCTGTATCTCCTCTTTAAGCCTGAAGCCCGACGGACGGAATACCTCATCTCCTACCTGTTGCATCATCATTCTTTACTGCTTCATTCTCCGTTATCAAGATCTAACCAAGGTATCGAAGGTACCAACCCCGGCCACCACCTCCGTGGTAGTGGTCTCGAGGGTGCTAGCTGTAATTCCTTACCGTGAACGAATTTAGGCTAACACTTTCTGGCGTCGTCTGTGGGAAGTTTCCAACCCCTTTTGTAAGCCTCCATGTCTCTACATGAGTATCATTATACTATCGAGGTATCAAATTCTTTATTCATGGAATATTATTTACTATCAACGATGTCTTTTCCCCATACTTGTCTATATCGCCTACGCATCGCATGTGGTGCTTATTTTGTCATTTAATGAGTTTTTTGTATTATGGAACAAGTATGGTACGTGGGATTCCAGGTCGAATCAGCCTACTAACCATCCCAACAAAGCAATGCTGCTCTTCTACTAGTAGAGCCTCTCTGTAGTAGCTCCGTGCCTGAAGGGCTCTTCCATACTAGATTTGCTCCGGTACCTGTTAGAGCTCCACTACAGCTGCTCTACACCTAAAGGGCTCTTCAGCAATAGACCTGCCCCGATACCGTTTGAGCTCCTCTATAGCAGCTCCGCACCTGGAGGGCTCTTCCATAACAGACCTGCCTCTATATCGTTAGAGATCCTCTACAGCAGTTCCGCGCCTGGAGGGATCTTTACAATAGACCTGCCCCGGTACCGTTATAGCTCTATTGCAGTAGAGGCGCACCTGTCTAGCTCATCTATAGTAGATTTGCTTAAGTACCTCTAGAGCTCTTATGCAGTAGAGTTACATATCTCATGTTTCTTTACAGTGGATTGCTCTGTACCGGCGTATATCCACTACACAAGATCAGCTACGTGGCCTTACGCTTGGAAAGCACCTCCACAACTAAACCGCTTCAATATCTGGAGGGCTCCTATAAAGTAGAGTTTCACCTTTACTACGTCCTTACAGCAGATTCGCTTTGCTACTAGTGTATCACCTATCTAGTAGATCCACTGCAATTGTAACTATTCATACAGATCCTTTCATGCCACTAGATCTGCCCTTCAGAAGCTCCTAGGTAGCAGTAGCAGGTCAACTCATGAATCCGAGAAGCAAACTCAACTTTGTAGCCTTTGGAGCAGCATAACCAGTTGAGGCTTAGTGGCTCCTCACTTCGTGTACCGGGCTGGTCAACACCCAAGTGAGCCACTGAGCTCATGTTTCATTCCAGCATGGTCTAGAGTTTTCTCTCAGTTGTTGAGGACTTTAGTTTCCTAAACATGCTTTTGGACTAGTACCAGACCGGTGACCTCGCTCTATATGTACCAGGCCATTCATTGCCCTAAAAAAAAGCATGATTTGATCGAGGAGTTCCAGAAGCTTCCCACATCCTGGAATGCAACCCTATGTGCCTAAGCAAGATTCTGGAGTAGTAGCACCTCTACAAGATTGGTGGCTTCACTTAATATGTACCGACCCATTCATCACCCTAGCATGCCATCGAAGCCTGATCAGATCAAGGAGAGCACAAAGTCTTCCCATATTTTGGTAATGCGTCCTACATGCCTAAGCAAGCCTCTAGAGTAGCAGCCCCAATGCAAGGCTTAGTCGTTCCTCACTTTGTGTACCAGGCTGTTCAATGCCCAAGTTAGCCACTGAGATCCTGATTTAATCTAGCAGGGTCCAGAGCCTTTTCTTAGTTGTTGGGGACTTCTAGGATCCCAAGCATGCTTTTAGACCAGTACCAGGTCGGTGGCTTTGCTCCATATGTATCCGGCCATTCATCACCCTAGCAAGCCACCGAAGCCCGATCTGATCAAGGAGTTTCAGAAGCTTCCCACATCTTGGTAAGGCCTCATACTTGACTAAGCAAGCTTTTGGAGCAGTCGCACCGTTACAAGACCGGTGGCTTCACTCCATATGCACCAGGCCATTCATCGCCCTAGCAAATCATTAAAGCCTGATCAGATTGGGGAGAGCATATAGTCATCCCACATTTTGGTAAGGCTTCTTACATGCCAAATAAAGCCTTTAGAGTAGCAGCCCCGTTGCAAGGCTTAATGGCTCCTCACTTCGTGTACCGGGCTGGTCAATGCCCAAGTGAGTCACTGAGCTGCTGATTCATTCCTGAAAGTTCCCTAAAAACGTGTGTGTCTATAACCTAGAGAGGGGGGGTGAATAGGCTTTAGTCAAGTCAATTACCAATTTTTCTTGATTATTCAATATTCAAAATTCACCCAATAAAACAAACATACAACATCAATTGTAAAGTGCGGAAATATAAACAACACAAGATGTATACGTGGAAACCTTCCAAATGGAAAAAACCATGGGCTGTTATGTGCGCCACTCTCGGTAACAGAAATCCACTATAAGAATAAAAGGTTACACCCTCAAATGATACTCGGACTCTCACTCTCGACAACCTCAGGCTATGGACACCGCCACTCACCACTCACCACTCACCACCCTTGGTACAATCCCTAGTGATATCTCCTGATCCACTACTCTTGGCGTGAGCACCTCCTACTCTACCCCTCCGGCCTTTTACAGTGGATACCCGACCAATTGCTTGCCAACCTACCCTTGGTTGCAAGGCTTCTCTTGCTTGTGCAACATCACACCGAAGCCACAAGACTTTGACTCAATGAAAAGTATAAGGTCTAAGTGTATATATGACACTATGCTCAAATGCAATTATGTGTAAGACCAAACACAAAATGCTTAACTAGATGTAGATAATGCAATTAAACATCCTAGTTATCAAACAATGCCTACATGCCCATACCAAGGACTCAATTAGATGTGTAGATAAAATCTAACAACCTAATTGTAAATAAAAGTCCAACCAACACAAGTGGTAACAACAAATAATCAAGGGCAATTTTGCAATCAAGAAATGCAATCAATGAGGCATACACATAAATATTCATAAACTAAACTAGATGCACAAAGTCAACCTAATCATCAATTATGTATACATGAACATTCATGGATTAGCTATTTAGACATAAATGACCTAATAATGCAAGCTATCAAAATACAAACCTAAACATGTCATAATTTCAATAAATATGCAATTAATATGAAGAAATGCTAATTTAAGCAATAAATGACATGTCTTGGTAAGCTAGAACAATAATGAACAACAATGGTGGATCTTTTTACCAATCAATGAAAACTCATGCTTGGAATGATGCTTGAATGCAAGATGAAGATGAGTTTGGGGTTTGGAGAGTCAAAAAACAAAGGTTGAAGCTTTCTCTCTCTAATGGAGGTTCTCTCACTCTAATGATGGGTTCTTTGAGCTCTAAGAAGGCAAGGAAGAAGAAGAGAACATATATAAAGAAGCCTTACACAAAACGACATCGTTTTGGACTTGGGAGACAAAGTCTCGCACGACCGCTGTACATGCCGTGGCCTAGGCAAGTGTCCAGACCGCGGTCTACACAGCAAGGCATGGCTGGACATTACCGCTGCCTAGGTCGCTGGATAGGCATGGCAAAAAAGCGGTCTAGGCCGCGGTACACGCCTGACAGCACAACAGCTCTACCTTCGAGTGACCCAAAACATAACCAAACGACATCCAAACCTTTCGTATAATATGCTGTTGGAAAGGTATGGAAGTCTACTTTCTACTCCTATTTACAAAACATGATTTGGATGTCTATAGAAAAGGGTATGATCATTTTAGTGACCAAAGGTCAAAAACAGACAACAACAGAAATGCCCTGTTTTTGTGGTCAATTTGGAGATTCAAAACCAATCCAAACTGTCATGAAATATTACGAATAATATACCGTTAGAAAGGTATGGGTGTCTAGTTTGTACAGAAATTTTCAAAACTCATTTTAAAGCATTGTATAAAAAGATATGATCACAAGACCATACAAAGGTCAGTTTTGAAAAACATTTAAATCATTGAAATACACTCTTTTGAAACTAGACACCTTACTCCATATAACCAAATCAGGAGAAGAATGAGACCTTCTCATATGGTCACTCAACGCGCTAAAACAAGCACACCATCGTGCAAGCGCGAACACAATACAATACCACACTTAAATCTATAAATGAAGTGCAAGTGTGATTGTGAAGAGATGCACACATATAAACAATATCAACACAAATGCAAGATCAACAAAGCATGCATGAGGTGTGTGTGTGCACCTAAACTATTCAAGAGACAAAGTCAAGTGAATGTACCTTTTGCTCTTGAAGTCATGGAGATGCTTGGAATCTTGCCAATGAGGTCCTAAGCTACCCATTACACAATGATCCCCAATGTGGTGTAGTTTGTCATGAAATAAGCCAATCATAAAATTGAGATTCTTACAATCTCCCTCTTTGGCTATTTCATGACAAAACAACCACTCACAAATAAATCCTCACAAAACAAAAAATAATCTAGTTATTGTTCATGAGAGTCCATTCTACGTTACAAAAAGAGATACCTAAGAATCTAAGTCTTCAAGGTCTTAAATCTCTTCGTAGATCATTATAACTACACACAATAACAAGAAAGCATTTTCCAAGAACAAATGCATATTAGGTGAACAAACATAAAAAGCAACTGCACTCAATAAAGCAATATAAACAAATGCATGTGCAATGCTCCCCATAAATGGGTTACTCTCTCTCAAACTCTCTCTCTAAAGTATAACCAATGCTCCCCTTATATTTCTCAAGACTTTTCCCCCTTTTTGTCATGAGATAGGCAAAGGTGCTCCCCCTATCGGGTTGCTTTAGCAAAGAGGGCTATTCGCACAAGAACATTGCATAATCATATACACAAACTTTATGCAACTTAAATAATTGAGAGAGATTCAAGGAGTTTTATTTAAAGAAAAATGTGTGACAAGGATGATTTGCAAGCAAGACATGTTGCATTCAAATCCAAAACAAATGGTATTTGGCAAAGCAAACATCAAAACGGCTTCCAAAAGAATTCAAACCAATTTGTACACTTTTGTCATAAGCAAACAAGATATAGTTTCAAAATTTTGAAAATAAAGCAACTATATCAATCCTTAAAGGCAAACCAAGACATGAGTGACTATTGCATCCTTGTTTATTTTTCCGGATATTTATCCGTATGACTGTAATCTTGTTTTACCATTAAGAAAAGATAGAAGACTAATTTGGATATAAAATCCTTATTAATTGCATGGATACAGGATCCTTATTGATTAGTCTTCTCATTTGCACTCACACATAATTGCATTAAAGCAATAAAAGTCAAATCATGCATATCATTTTAAAGCATGTCAGTAAAAACTAGTTCACATGTCAAGGAGATAAATTATAGGTCATTCAAATATAATTTCCCAATTAATTCTCCTAGTCCAAAAATACATGTTTGAACATAAATACGACATGGATTGCAAACAAAACAATGTTGCACACTTATTAAAGAAAAATATATAAGCATATACGTGCAACCAAGAATCTCAAGTAATTATCAAAAGAGCATCAAATTAATCGACTTTTTGGACATAGCAAATCATGCAAGTTTTCTCTCTTTGCTTGAGCTCCCCAAATGGGGTCAAATCCAACCAAGTCAATGAGAGGCATGAGCCCCTATAAACTTACCAAGTCAAAAGAACTAGTTGCATCTATGGGTGTTTCATGGGCACTAAAGCAAGCGGGTCCATTCTTTCTAACCCACCTAGGTTCCACTTTAACATTTTTAGTGGTCAAAGACATTTTTCTAAGTCCCTAGGTTCATGCAAGCTAGCCCTATTTTTCAACCATTTATCTTTTATGCTCTCTAACCTACACCTCTCAATATATTTAAAGCACTTTGGTCTTAAGTGACCAATCATACCACAAAAATGACAAGTAGGTATAAAGTAAGAATTTATACCATTGCATTGTGATCTCATCCGGGCATCGCCATGTTGATGAGGTTGTCTTTAATGGTGCATCTGTTTGCTTCTCATTGGAGCTTGAGCCGATTTATGGCACCTTTGTGGTTTTACTTGTTGAGGTGGTTGAGTCAGTTGATCTTGACTCCTTGATTGGTCATGCTTCTTGTGATCACCTCTTTTCTTCATCATTGGTTTGTTGGAGGAGGTGATTGACTTCTCAAGGACTTGTCCATTATTCTTGAATTGCCTAGGCTTTGGTTGAGTTGCCAAGGCTTGTGTGGACTTTCCTTGAGTTGAAGATTTCTTAGATGAAGCTTCGATCTTGCCTTGAGCTTAAGGTTGTTTGACCTTGGCCTTCTTTAATTCTTCAAGGCACCTCATCTCTCTTTCCTTGACAATTTTCAAGGAGTTTTCTTTGTTGGCAAGCTCATCTTTCATTGCCTTCATCCTTTGGTGGCAATCTTCAATCTCATTCTCATACTTGGACACATCCATCTTGTCCATAATCAATGAGTCATCAATGGAGGTCACTTTCTCCATGGTCTTCAATTTGGAGACAAGAATGGAGATTTCTTCCATTTGGTCTTCCATGATCTCTTTGTAGCGATAAAGTTGAATTTGACAATTTTGCTTGCTTTCTTCAAGGGTACAGATCTTTTCGTCTGAGGAAATCTTCCACATTCTCAAAATCTCATTCTCCTTGGATAGCTCTTCATTTTACTCTGATAATTTGAGAATGGTCACTTTACATTCCTCATATGAGTCAATTTCCTTATCAAGACCTTTGCCTTGATCACTTGTTACCACACCAAAATCTTCCACATAGGAAGCACCCAAGGCCGTGAAGTTAATCACATGCTCTTCACTATTCTTGAGCAAGGTCTTCTTGTTTACCGCCTTCACTTTGGAGTTCATCCTTTTCTCCTTCTTTACATTTGAGGCCATACTCTTCTTGTGAGATTCTGTGAATCTCCAAAATCTCTCAACCATGAGAGTCATCTCCTCATAGGAGTCATATTTCTTCCTCTCAACTTCAGAGGTCAAATCTCCCTCTATCATCTCAATGCCACTCATATTGTTTAGTGAATGAGATGAATGCAAATGAATGCAACAAACAAATGCAAACAAATGCAAGACACACAAACAAGAGCTTGGATCATCTAAGTATGTCTAGGCACCTGCTCTGATACCAATTGAAAGTTCCCTAAAAACGTGTGTGTCTATAACCTAGAGGGGGGGGGGGGTGAATAGGTTTTAGTCAAGTCAATTACCAAAATTCTTGATTAGTAAATATTCAAAATTCACCCAATAAATCAAACATAAAACATCATGTGTAAAGTGCAGAAATATAAACAACACAAGATGTATACGTGGAAACCCTCCAAATGGGAAAAACCACTGGCTGTTAATTGCGCCACACTCGGTAACAGAAATCCAGTATATGAATAAAAGGTTACACCCTTAAGTGATACTCGGACTCTCACTCTTGACAACCTCAGGCTATGGACACCGCCACTCACCACTCTTGGTTCAATCCCTAGTGATATCCCCTGATCCACTACTCTTGGCGTGAGCACCTCCTACTATACCCCTCTGGCCTTTTACAGTGGATACCCGACCAATTGCTTGCCAACCTACCCTTGGTTGCAAGGCTTCTCTTGCTTATGAACTTGACACCGAAGCCACAAGACTTTGACTCAATGAAAAGTATATGGTCTAAGTGTATATATGACACTATGCACAAATGCAATTATGTGTAAGACCAAATACAAAATAATTAACTAGATGTAGATAATGCAATTAAACATCCTAGTTATCAAACAATGCCTACATGCCCATACCAAGGATTCAATTAGATGTGTATATAAAATCTAACAACCTAATTGTCAATAAAAGTCCAACCAACACAAGTTGTCACAACAAATAATCAAGGGCAATTTTGCAATCAAGAAATGCAATCAATGAGGCATACATATAAATGTTCATAAACTAGACTAGATGCACAGAGTCAACTTAATCATCAATTATGTATACATGAACATTCATGGATTAGCTATTTAGGCATAAATGACCTAATAATGCAAGCTATCACAATACAAGCCCAAACATGTCATAATTTCAATAAATATGCAATTAGTATGAAGAAATGCTAATTTAAGCAATAAATGACATGTCTTGGTAAGCTAGAACAATAATGAACAACAATGGTGGTTCTACTTACCAATCAATGAAAACTCATGCTTGGAATGATGCTTGAATGCAAGATGAAGATGAGTTTGGGGTTTGGAGAGTCAAATAACAAAGGTTGAAGCTTTCTCTCTCTAATGGAGGTTCTCTCACTCTAAAGATGGGTTCTTTGAGCTCTAAGAAGGCAAGGAAGAAGAAGAGAACATATATAAAGAAGCCCTACACAAAACGGCATCGTTTTGGACTTGGGAGACAAAGTCTCGCACGACCGCTGTACGTACCGCGGCCTAGGGAAGTGTCCAGACCGCGATCTGCACATCAAGGCACGGCTGGACATTACCACTGCCTAGCTCGCTGGCTAGGCATGGAACCAAAAGCGGTCTAGGCTGCGATACACGCCTGACAGCACAACAGCTCTAGCTTCGAGTGACCCAAAACATAACCAAACGACATCCAAACCTTTCGTATAATATACTGTTGGAAAGGTATGGAAGTATATTTTTTACTTCAATTTATAAAACATGAGTTGGATGTCTGTAGAAAAGGTTATGGTCATTTTAGTGACCAAAGATAAAAAACGGACAATAACAGAGATGCCCTGTTTTTGTGGTCACTTAGGAGATTCAAAATCAATCCAAACGGTCATGAAATATTACAAATAATATACCGTTGGAAAGGTATGGGTATCTAGTTTGTACAGAAATTTTCAAAACTCATTTTGAATCATTGTATAAAATGACATTATCACAAGACCATACAAAGGTCAGTTTTGAAAAACATTTAAATCATTGAAATACACTCTTTTGAAACTAGACACCTTAATCCATAGAACCAAATCAAGAGAAGAATGAGACCTTCACATATGGTCACTCAACGCGCTGAAACAAGCACACCATCGTGCACGCGCGAACACAATACAATACCACACTTAAATCTTGAAATGAAGTGCAAGTGTGATTGTGAAGAGATGCACACATATAAACAATATCAACACAAATGCAAGATCAACAAAGCATGCATGAGGTGTGTGTGTGCACCTAAACTCTTCAAGAGACAAAGTCAAGTGAATATACCTTTTGCTCTTGAAGTCATGGAGATGCTTGGAAGCTTGCCAATGAGGTCCTAAGCTACCCATTACATAATTATCCTCAATGTGGTGTAGTTTGTCATGAAATAAGCCAATTATAAAATTGAGGTTCTTACAATTCCAGCAGGGTCTAGAGTCTTCTCCCAGTTGTTGGGGACTTCTAGGATCCCAAGCATGCTTCTAGACTAGTACCAGATCAATGGCTTTGCACCATATGTCTTGGAACATTCATCACCCTAACAAGCCATCGAAGCGCGATTTGATCGAGGAGAGCCCAGAGGCTTAATACATTTGGTAAGGCCTCTTACGTGCCTAAGCAGGTTTCTGGAGTATTAGCAATGCTAAAAGATCGGTGGCTTTGCTCAATGTATACAGAGAAATTTATTGCCCTAGCAAGCCACCAAAGCTTGATCAGATTTAGGACAGCCCAGAGGCTTCCGACATCTTCGTAAGGCTTTTTACATGCCTAAGCAAGCCTTTGGAGTAGCAGCCTAGTTGCAAGGCTTAGTGGCTCCTCACTTCGTGTACTGGGCTGGTCAACGCCCAAGTGACCCACTGAGCTCCTGATTCATTCTAGCAGGGTCCAGAGCCTTCTCTTAGTTACTAGGGACTTCTAAGATGCCAAGCATACCAGATCGTTGGCTTCGCTCTATATGTACCGGGTCATTCATCGCCTTAGCAGGCCATCATAGCCCGATCTGATCGAGGACAGTCTAGTGGCTTCCCATATTTTGGTAAGGCATCCTACATGACTAAGCAAGCCTTTGAAGTAGCAGCCTCGCTGCAAGATCCTATGGCTCCTCACTTCCTATACCGGGCCGATCAATGCCTAAGTAAGTCACTGAGCTCCTGTATTGTTCCAGCGAGGTCCAAAGTCGTCTCTTAATTGCTAGGGTCTCCTTGGATCCCAAGTATGCCTTTGGACCGGTACCAGACAGGTAGCCTCCATCCATTTATATTGGGCCATCTAATGCTCAAGTGAGTCACCATGGTTCCTACTTAATCTGAAGGGGTCCAAAGCCTTCTCTCAGTCGTGGGAAACTTCTAGGATCCCAAGCATGTCTCTGGACAGTTACAAGGCCAATGGTTCCTTTCCATTTATACCGGACCATTCAATGCCCTAGCGAGCCATAGTGGTCTCGATCCACCTCCCGGGTTACTTTCATCGACAGTGGAAACTCCTTCCTCCTTAGTCCTGCTGCTTAGGTAGATGAAGAACTACCATCCCTTAGCACTGCTACCACGAATCCAGCTCTACCACATTGGTCATGTCAGCCTGAATCAGCTCGGTCCATTATCTCTTTAGCTGGATTGATCGGAACCTATTCTATCAATATGGCTTCAGTATGGACCTCTCTTTCTTTGGTAAGGTCGGTCTAAATCTATACCTCCTTGACAGATTCAGACGGACAGACATGTAGATTTGAAGCTCAACCTGCATTTTGAACTTCTGCAGCAGCCTGTATTTGCCAGATCAGTTCGGACCTCGCTTTCCTTGATAGGATCGATCTGGAACTCTTTGACTGGGTTTGGATGGAGCAAGAGCATAGTTGCTATCCTAATCTTGAGACCAGGATATAGTTAGATAGCCTTTCTGATGCCTTGGTCGGGCTGCCACCTCTAAGAAGGATCTGAGTGTAAGAGCATAGTTTCCATCCAGATCTCGAGACCAGGATATAGCTAGATAGACCTCCTGATGCCTTGGTCGGGCTACCACCCGCAAGAAGGATCTAAGTGTAAGAGTATAGTTTTTATCCAGATCTCGAAACCAAGATATAGTTAGATAGCTCTCCTGATGCCTTGGTCAGGTTACAGTCCCTAAGAAGGATCTGAGTGTAAGAGCATAGCTGCCATCCAGATCACGGGATCAAGAAATAGCTATATAGCCCTCCTGATGCCTTTGTTAGGCTACCACCCCTAAGAAGGATCTGAGTGTTAGAGCATAAGATCATAAGAGCATAATCACGAGATCGGGACAGCCGAATGGCAATCCTATTGCCTTGGCCGAACCAACCCAGCCAGGAATGGTCTGGGTGGTATAGTTGCCTACCACTTCCAGGAACAAAAATTTCAGGCTCTCAGATTAGCTGAAACTTCATCTGACATGATCTGCTTACCAAATTTTACACTGACTAGAGCATCAAAAATTCCACAAAGGGAATATCCCCTTCTACGGTCCGCTATCGCTCATTTATTTTGCATGTACGCCGAATTCGCCTATGTATAAAGACCTGGTGAGAAAGTGACCTTAGTTGCCTACTAGAATCTTTTTTGCCTGATGTACCAAGATTCCTTAAGCAAGAATGACTAATACTCTGGTTTGCTAAGCCAAGCACTGGGAACGATTCTGGTTACCAGTAAGAACCAATAAGCAAAATTCTTCATGTAGTGTATGATTCTGACTCTAACCCCAACTGCATACAAGTGTTCAAGTCAGATGGGACTTGTGTTAATAGCAAAATTTAGCAATGAACCAAAGAAGAATTTTCCACTTCCCAACCCTCATGCAAGGGTCCAAATTTTGGCTCATCTAACGGGGTATCAAGGTCCCCGAGGTCAAGCTACCACACGATCCTGCAGGAGCAAGGCGAGGCCGCCTATACCCTCTAAGCATCTCACAAGCATCCAGAGTCACCAAATAAAGCCCGACGTGACCACGTCAAGCTCTCTATGCCAGGAAAGAAGCCCGAAGCCAGGTCAACTTGGGAAAACCTAGGTTCTCTAAGGTCGAGGTATCTCGCTACACTTTCCTGGAGCATACTACCATCTCTACTTTCACCGGGAGACCTTCAGGGTGCCGAACTTGTCTTACAAAGGCTCTCCTGCCTCGTCGATGTATAATCTTAACCTGTTCAAGCATAAAATAAGGAAGCAAGCAAATCCCTATCATCATAAAAAGTGCCAACATGAGTAGGGCAAGATCCATTATAGATCCCAGCATGGTTAAATCAAGTCCCTAGTAGCAAGAGTAGTACTTGAGAGTACCTCGACACTAGCATCACATCAGGTAACCTCCATAAAGTACCTCACCAAAGTGATATACAAACCAGAATTCTCCTCCAAACAGCGTAGGAAGAGGGGGTTGACTTTCATGACATTTACGATTACATTAATGAGGTCAACCTTATTAATGACATGAGCAACGCCATTAACAAGAGAATATTCAACTCTTTAATGGCCACCATTAGTGAAAGAGTCCAAAGTGGAAACAAATACCTTTACCTCCAAGATATCCTCCACATCCGATTAATTAGGGTCAACTACAACAGAAAATCCTGCGTAATAATGAAGGAGGATCAATCCATAATCTGTGGAGTGGGCAACAAGCAATTTGAACCTATAAATATAACAAAACTATCTCCAAGAGGGAGGAAGGTAAAATGATACGCACAAATCGACTCCCAAAATATGAGATATTCGACACTTGATATACTATCAACTACACATCCCATCTTTGGTCTAGAAGTGGACAAACCATAGAAAAGCCTACAAAGTTCACCTAGATTCACCCTACATGATCAATGTATGTGTTACCTTTACTTGGAATATATCGGTATCGGTCTACATTCGACCACCATTGTAAGCTCTTCGGAGCAACTACGTTGTATTATTTCACCATTCTTGTAAGCTTCCCAGACCATTTTTTGATATATAGATAAGGAAGGGTATTCCTCCTTCCTACGGATACTGCCTTGGGGTTTTTTAGCATGTGATCATTCATGATGCTTTTTCCTCTTTGGTCAGTTCACCTCCCTCTATAAAAGACTTATGTTTTCCTATTATCTACTGTATTATGCATGTGTGTATACGGGCTAGGTACCGATCCCATTGGTCCTAGCTCTCTAATCCTTCTTACATAAGATCGGGAAACTACAATGAAGATCTAGGAAACCGGATCTAGCTCATACCCCAATGGACCTAACATCCTTGTTCTTTTTACCTACACGTCAAGTCGTACACCGAGATAGGGGAATCCACTCAAACCTGTTTGAAGGGATTCATGGAGCTCTCCTGCGATTTCACTATGGAAGTGAGCATGGATCCAGTACAGAAGCCATGCAAGACCCCCTTCTTAATCACCGTATAGGTTAGGGAATTACAGGAAGAAATCAGGGTTTAGAATCGGGATCTGGGTACCAGGACAGGCTCCGACCCTGACCAAGGACCAGGACAAGGACCAGGACCAGAGAACAAGGACCAGGATCAGTCCTTTCGCACCAGTAAGGGGTCCTCGAGCTCCCTGTATCTCCTCCTTAAGCATGAAGCCCGACGGGTGGAATACCTCGTCTCCTACCTGTTGCATCATCCTTCTTTACCGCTTTATTCTCAATTATCAAGATCTCACCAAGGTATCGAAGGTACCAACCCCGGGCACCACCTATGTGGTAGTGGTCTCGAGGGCGTTAGCTGTAATTCCTCACCTTGAACGAATTTTTGGTTAACAGAATATATTAGTGGAAAACTAATAGTGGGTTGTATTTTGGCCAATAAATTATAGGGTGCTTTTTAGCCAATAATAAAACTAAAGGGTGATTTTTGACCAATAATGGAACTAGAGGGTGGTTTTTGGCCAAAGTACAAACTAGAGGGGGGTTTTTAAGATGAATGATGCATGTTCAAAATCCCGGTAATTCCTCGCTTCAATGTTATTTTTTTGTTTACTATTACTTTTATTTTAATTCGATCAACCTTTATTATTGCAATTAAATTTTTACATATACTTTGATCATCCTGTTTTTAATTTGTGTAGTTATGGGTGTGAGTGGAAGGCAAAGTAAGTCTGACATCAATGATGAATTGTTTTTAACACCAAACAATGTGTTTTACTGGGGTTAATTCTTTGTAAATTTCATCACGGGAAGACAGTGGCGATCAAGATGTTGATTTGAATATTATCATGAATATGAAATTTGATTCCGTGGAAGATGCAATGTCTTTTTATCTTGGTTATGCTAGGAGTAATGGGTTTTGTATAAGAGTGACAAACTTGGACTATGACAATGAAGGTAGAGTATTAAAGAGAAAGTGGATTTGTAATAAGCTGGGATCAAAAAGGGAGGAGTATATAACCAATAAAAATAGGAAACACAAGCTAAGGTTGTAGACAATACAGAATTGCAAAGCTTGTTTCTCAGTTGGCTTAGATAGTTATATGTTGAAGTACAACGTAAGGGTATTCATCGATGATCTTTCGCACAAACTAGCAACTTTTCATGAGGTTTTATCTCATCGATCTCACAAAAATGTTGATGAAGGCTGACTATGCTAAAATTGACTCTATATGCCAAAATTGACTCTATATGCAAAAATTTCATATGAGGTTGTCAAACATTTAAGTACATGAGTGACCAAAAAAAGGATACTCCAAAATTTGATTCGCTTAGAAAGACTTGTATAACCAGATTGCTAAGATAAGATGATCAAAAGCTTTTGAAAGATACAGATTGGTCCAACTGCATCTACCACACCAGCAGCCAAGTCGTAGAAGCGTAAAATACCAAATCATTACCATATTTGCCACATTTCTGTACACGACTACTGTATTTGTTCAAAAAAAGAATTAGACAATTAGTCACTTTCATTAGTGTTTGGATTCATGATGCATTTGGATTTTTCATTGGGTTGTTTGTTGTTTTAATAATCGTCATTTTTTTAATTCTCATGAACGTTAGTTAATTTCATTATTGTTTGTTGTTTTGATAATTGTCAATGGTTTGTTTGTTATATGATTCAATTGACATGTATGTTACTTGACTTGTGGAGTTTAACTGCATCACATGGACATAGAATTTTCTATTGACTAAAAAAGCCCAAATGCTATAAGATGACTTCTATTGAAATATAAGTAGTATGTTTGAATATTTTGTATTAGGTCACACGGAGCCAAGATGTTTTAAGAGGTTAATAAATGTAAAAAGTTGATATTACGTTTAGAACATGACGATCAAATAAAAAATGAAATGATTACATTATAAAAGAAATAATTACTTGTCTATAAGCCAAACAAATGCTTTGAAGACAACCCATAAGTCATTATAAAATGGTCAGTTTTAATAATAAAAAGCCAATATGCTTTCATTTGTTGACAGTTGCCCTATACGTACTTAACCAAATCATCCTCCAGCTCAAAACCTACACTTATCTTAACTCTAATGTCAATTAATTTGGTACAACATAAATAACCTGTTAATAGTTGTTTTTGATAAAGGATCAAAGAGGAATTTTTCACCTGCTCAATACCAGGTAGGGCGTATTGTCTAATACTTGGTAGAACATACCTCAAGACCAATTTCCACATGACCTTGGCATCTTGACACCACTACCTGGAAAAAAGACTAGCATCACCTATCTAATATTACCGTTTATCAAGCAGGCCAGCTCCAAGGTACTTTCTACCTGTTACCTAGGAACCAGAGTATCTGCTTGGCACCCATGACCTAGCCGGGGAACACTTCCTATCTATCTAGCAGGAGGGATGCCACCATTAAAGTGCCAATAAGGAGATAAAGGGCCAGCAGGGTAGAACAAAAACCACGATAGCGGATCGGTGCATCAGGGTACCACGCCACCAGGATACAGAGCAGAATTCCACTTCAAGCTACTTGGGATAAAGGGTTAACCCACTCACCAATAAAGCACCATAAAAGAGATTGCATCAGTCAACACCAATCACCTCAGGTAACAAAACCAATCAATTGGTCTAAATTGTGGAGATTTGGTTGACGGTGGTAGAGTTAAAAGGGGACGTCAGAATCCACACAAGGGAAAGAAAAACTGTAGCTCCGAAAGGCATACTCAAGATTTCGATCTAACGTCCCGATTCTGTATTCAGAGTCGATTGGGATTATCACAGTTACAGAGTCTTACCACATATCTACATATACAAGTTCGCCATCTACAGGCTTGTGAGAGAAAGAGAGATAGATAGAGAAGATTGTCATTGTAACTGTGTTATTTGAGGTTCTATAAAATAGTGCCCCCATATTATATATATTCGGCCATCAGTCTTATCTCTATTATCACTTCTCCAGCTTAATCTCCATTTTTCACAGTAAAACCTGGTACCGAAGGTACCTACCTAAACTGCAACCTTCTAGATTACAGTCTTGAAGGTGTTAATTGGAATTCCTCAGCTTGAGCAAATTTTTGATTAACATTTTTTGACACCGTCTGTGGGAAGTTTCCACACCCCTTTGAAAGCCAGTGAATCCTTGTTTGTTTTTACAGTATTTTACAATAAGACTTCGGTCCTCCCAAGGGCAGCTTGAACCATCGGGTCACTAGTCCATTGTTTCCACCTGAAAGGGAGAAACCTAGCTCCAGCACCTCCAGCTATCACACAGGCTACACCTTGGATCCCAACTACCCCGGTAGCAAGTCATGCTCTCTTGGAGCAATAGGCCACAACCTTCGTGGAGAGCATTCACCTCTAATTGTCTATGGAAGGTATCAAACCACCCCCCACCCCCCGCAATTCATGACACCATATGCCAGGGGAGATACGGGTTGACCATGTATAAGGGTACAAACTTTTGATAAACAGGGACCTCCGCCACCAGCATCAGACCATGACAGGTTAGGGCTGATACCCCTAGTGCTAGTGGGACCCACGGTTTATCGACCTGGAAAGGTTAAGTCAGCCTTCAACATTCCACCTAGGGAGCCTCACAATTTGTCCTAGCCAGTAGCTGTAGGAAGGCAACCATGATCTGCTCCAGGGGGTAACAGGAGACATACCCAGGAAAACCCCATAAAGGAGGAGAGCAGGGGTTAAGCTTCTGTGGCGTCAGAAGAGACTAATAACGAGGGTTCCGAGGTCGAATCTATGAGCGTTGGGAACAAGCGCCTAGGGGACCAGGTAACTAGAATGGCTAGAGAGATCCTGGAGTTGAAAAAAGGAAAACATCGCGAGAACTGGAAGGATCTCTTAGATGATATGAAAGTCCATTATTTCAAAAGGATCAAAGAGGCAGAGCTTCACATAAAATTCAAGATGCTTGTTGACAATTACTCCAAAATGCCTAAGTAACTTAGAGAGCTTAGTCGGGCTGCCATGTGCAAAATGTTCCCAACCATATTGACAGACTATACCAAGACGTGGTTTAGGAAATTGCCCGCAGGTAGTGTTGACTCTTTCACTAAATTAACCAGTGACTTTTGTGCTCAATTCAAGGTTACAGCCACAAACCAAGGATCCCATCCACCTATAGTACTTGATCCAAAAGTAAAGTAAATTGCTTAGATCATACATGGATAGGTTCCATAAGGAAGTGATTCGGATGAGGGGTCTTCACTAAGAAAGAAACTATAGCAAACTTTAAGAGAAACCTATGGGCTGGTAGGTTATTTCGATCATTCACCAAGCACCTACTAGAGACATACCTAGAAGCCTATGATCTGGCTCTGGAGTAGGTGGAGATCGATGAACAGTTTCGGGTTAAGATAAACCATGTTGACTTGAGGACTACCAAGTGTTGAAAGAAGAAAGTTCTAAAACCTGTACCGGTCTAGAAGGTCTAGAATATACTTCCTGACCGGTCCATGTACCACCCCATATAATTAACGGGAGTGGTACCCAGCAAGAAGAACTCTTCATCGAGCATTGCCTCCCCTCAGAAAGGTAGCTCGAATAACAATAGATGAAGATGGAAACAATAATTACACCCCACTTAATGTTTCTCATGAGACTATTTACTCACCATTCATGATAAAGGGCTACTCAGGAAGCCCGGTCCTATAAGAGAACTGACTGATGTGCTGAATTGCTACAAGTACTGTGACTTCCTCGAGGATATAGGATATAATTCCTCATAATGCTACAACTTGTGCAACCAGATTGATGCTCTGGTAAGAGGCGGTTGCTTGGTTAAGTTTCTGCAATAGGTACGGGATAACATCCATACAGGGAAGGAAGTACAGGTCGAGATCAAGGTCGATGAAAATAGGAGAAAGACTAAGGGAAAAGGCAGGAAGCAACAGATCCAGGTCATGCATACCATCAACGGGAGACTTACCTGGGCTAGAAATTTCAACAACTCAAGGAAAAATCATGCTAGAAAGGTACCCTGGATCGAGGAAGGGCTAGATGTTCTTAAAGTAGTCTACCCTGATTATCTGAAGTGAGGATGATGTATACAAAACAGTACAACATCATGACAATCCCATGGTTGTCACCTTATAGATTGCCAACTGTGTGGCCCACCACGTCTTGTTAGACACTATTAGCAACGTGGACCTTCTTTTTAAGGATACCTTGGATAGGTTCAACTTGAAAAACAATGTTAGCCAAAAATTTGCTTTAGGTGGGGAATCTCAGTTAACACCCTCAAGACCACAACCTAGGTAGATCGTGATCGGGGTAGGTACCTTCGGTACCATTTACGTGTATAAGAATGGATGAATTGTAGTAAGATAAGATAACAACTTGAATGATGCTATTTAATTCAGTGATCTGGAGTGTACAAGTGTTTAGAATAGTTCTCTATCTTTCTCTGTTTTCTTTCTACTTGGAGGTGGCCAAAACATACCTATCTGAAAATTCCTCATTTGTTGATTGGCTTATTTCGTGACCAACCATATTGTTGGGGTTCATGTAAGGGTAGCTTAGGCTCTCAAGACCTCAAGAGGAGAAGCACCAAAGGTAAAATTCTTGTGCTTACTTACTTTGAAGAGATAATTGCACAAACTCACATAAGCATGCATAGCTCATGATCATATGTGTTGAGTGTTTTCTTGTGTGCATTTTAGTTTAATGACTCTTGTTGACCTATTTGCATCTTACTATGAAAGTTTTATGTCATGCTAGGCATTAAAATAGGATGCATTTTCATCACTCGTATACTTTTTGTTTGTATGGTTGTTTGAGTGTTGAAGTAGGAATTGCGCTGGTGGTGCGTTACTCAACCAGCGCACCTCACCAGTGCGACATTCACAGTGGACTGTCGCTAGTGTTACGCCACTGGGCTGCGCTGCTGTACCCGTACAAAGATGTAAAAAGTGGGTGTGCACTAGTGGTGCGTTACTCGACTAGCGCAGCCCCACCAACGCAAACAATCCCGTGGTTTTACGCTTGTGTTGTGCCACTAACGTGCGCCACTCGACCAGCGCCTATTGAAATTTTTAGGCAGTGCGCTACTCGACCTAGCGCACCTCACCAGTACACAATGGAGAAACTGAAACGTTTTTTCCAAAACGACATCACTTTGTTTGGATCTCATATGTATATATATATATATATATATATATATCTCATTGTCTTAAGGTCGTGTAAGAGTTCAAAATATCATATATTTTCCTTAGAACACATTTCAAATGAAAAACAATTCCAAGAACTCATTTTTAATCACTCAAAGCATTCCCATGTGCATCAATCCTCATCTTGCATCATCTAAGTTCATCTAGAGTGCATCTATGGATAGGGTTGCTTCATCACATCTTGTTTGGTAAGCTCTTCACTATCTTCTTACAAGTTAAGTGTTTTTGCTTGCTCAACCATCTCTTTAATTAATTGTATTCTCTTAGAATATTTCTAGATACAAATTAGAGATTGTTGTGATGACATGCTTGAGTGCTGTATTGTGATAGGTTCATAGGATTGATTGATCTATGTTTAGCTAAGCTATTTGAACATGTCATTTAGCACTTGATATCTAGGATTGCATTAATTGTCATCTCATTATCCTAGATAAGCATATAGGGTTTCCTAGCCTTGTTTGTTCATTGATTATCATCATATATTCACTTAGGACACTTTATCTCTTCATTGAGAAGTAAGACTTGTGTTGCTTCCGAGAGTAGGTAGCTTAAAGCACAAGCAAGATGAACAAGGTTCACTTATATCGGAATTAGGTAGTGGTTGTGGATTAAATCGGGATTAGGTTGTAATTCCTTGCCATTAGTGGATTCGAGGTTCTAGTGTGGTGCACTCATAAGCCCTTGGTTTTTTCCAATTTGGAGGGTTTCCATGTATATCTCAAGTGTCGTTTATATTTCCGCATTTTTACACTTGTGATTTTATTGTAACTAGCTAGGGGCATTTTTGTAATCTTAACCTTTAACGAAAATTGAGTAAATTTGTTTAATATCTATTCACCCCCCCTTCTAGATTATAATAAAGCACACCATAATATTTGTTTCAATGTCGATAAGTAGCTAAAAATAACAAAGACGATTGCTAGGCTTGATGCTAACTGCCGAATCAAGCGATTGTTCTTAAGTTTTCAGGACTCGGTCTTTCCTTCCTTTTCAGTCTATATTATCCCTGTAATTTTATGTGAAGTCGCTAGGGTTTTTCCTTGGCGTACAAGCTGAAGATCACTGGATTGTTGTTTCTTTCCCATTTGGCTTCATTTTCAATTTAGTGTGGTTGACCCTGGAGAATCGGTCGAAGGAGGATATCTTGGGGGGAAACTTATTTGTTTCCCTTTTGAACTCTCTCATTATGGTTGTATGTACGTGAAGCTTGTTTACAGTTTGGAGAATAATTTTGATTTCATCTATTAGTGGTGCGATACCTCAAAGTGTCGACCCGGTGATATGGTAAAGTACCTCGTAGTACAAGTTTGTTGTCGAGGTACCCTAAGGTACAATCCTGATAACATGGCACCTAATCAATTGTGAGGGTGAGGTACCTTGGGATACCTTTTTTGGTAGCAAGGTGCTTGGATGATCTCGTTAGAGATTTGTGATCTAAGAGCTTTATAGGCACCTTCCTTCCTACTAGAGAGGTTAGATACGTACCTCGACGGGGTAGCAGATCATTGTCAGGGTACATGGGTACTAGTTGGGTAACCCGTGAAGTTGCAGGAGCTTTATATTGCTCCTACAAGGATGTCGAGGTACCTAGGTTGTGTTAGACCTGGTATTTTGAAGATGCCTACTACCAGGTGCTACCTTGGTAGAAAATTTCCTTTTAACCCCTTGCCAAAAATGGCTATTAACAAACTCTTTCTACAACAGTTACACCATGCCGCTGTTTGAGTTCACTGGGGACTTACTGATGCCAGTCGGGTCAAAGAACCTTTCGATGATAGTGGGAGATGCTTCGCTCCTACAGAACATCACAACCGACTTCGTGGTGGTGGATACCCCATTAGCATACAACAAATCCTTGGGAGGCCTTTCTTATCAGCTCTCAAGGGCATCCTGTCTATCTACAATAATGTTATAAAGTTTTTGGTAGGCAACAAGGTAGATGAGGTATGAGGATTCTAGCTGGCAGCGCGTAAATGCTACACAGTGTCAACCAACCCAGCGGTGCTAGCCAAGTAATGTACATATGTAACAATCATGCAAGAGGCACAAGGAAAGAACCTTGAGATCCATGACGCCAGATATAGGGATAACAGAAGAAGAACCTGAGGAAGAGATCCTAATTACAGAGGTAGCAGAGAGGAAGATAGTGGCTGGGATAGTGTGTTATATTTTAAATTTGTGTTGGCTTGATTCTGTATCAAAACTCACTTGCTTTGTAATATCTAGTTGCTTAGGTGGTTTGTGATCTATATGAGCTTTAAAAAAGAAAAACAACTTCTCATGCAAAGTTCGTCTTCAAGAGGATTGGCTTTTACTTGGATGCTAAGGTATCAAGTTTATTCTTTCTCTTGCAAGGCGTAAGTGCACACACACAGATTGCATACACTTGTGTCCCTTCATAGTTATGAATCAATTGGTTTAACACATTCACACACTTAATATTGAATGCTCATGCATTTGACTAGTTGTGTAGATTGCATGTTTGAAAACTACCTCCAAGTGATAGCATTCTTGTGTGTTATATGTTTGTTTGTTTTTGTAACATAGACCTTGGACTTGAATTTATTATTGTATTGCTCATGATTGAGTTCTGGTAATTTCGGTTACCCATACAGTTGATTTTGAGTTTCGAATCAAGAGTTATGAAACTTTCCTTTCACTTTACATGCAATGTCTTTGTCATCGTATACTGAGTCGAATTCATAAATGTTGGTCTAAGTTTCATATTCTTCATTGCACATAGTAGAGTCATGATTCCTAATTTTTAAATGGATTCAAATTCAGAGTTCTGAGGTCAGTGAACGCTCAAAGAACGAGTTAGGAGGGCGAGAGGAAGTGGCGAAGGCTGAAGGCCATGAAGCCACAATCGGAAGGATGACCTTCTGTCTCTAGATCTTCATGTGCCATCTTACGGAAGTTGTATTCTTCCCTTGTCTTTTAATTGGTTTCCCTCCTCCTTATCTCATATGTTCACATGTTAAAAAGTTTTGAAGATAGGAAAATAGAAGTGTAGGAAATTTCTCTTCAATCTTTTGATTTTTTTATGTGATATCCCCTTCAATTCAACTCGGATGAGGGCTACAAACATAAAGCAATTTCAGAACCAATTGATGTCTTGATATTTCTCATTACCCAGATTTCTACTCGAAATTTCATATCGTTTGGTTGTAAAACATTTTCTTCTTTGTTTTTCTTCTATGATCTTCTTATTGATTGTATTTATTTGATTAAGAAGAATGACTAGAATGATTTTGGTTTCATTTTTTTGTTTGTTTAATTGATTTTTTAGTTTAGCTTGTGTTGCATTTAATTTATTGATTTTTCGTTAAACTTGGTATGCATGAATTTAATTCTAGAAATATCTTTATGTTCTTGTGATTAATTGTGAATTTCTAGATTGTGTTTCATGATACAAGAGATAGGTCATATTTGATTGACATTTCTATTTTTCTTATATAGTTCTTAGTTGATCACATGTTTAGGTATCTAGATATATTTGTGATTAATCTTTGATAGGTTTATCTAGTTATCTTGATAGATGTTCATAGAGATTTGTTTGATCTAAATTCTTTATTTGCTTGTGATTGCATCTTGATTGCTTGTGCATTTCAAATAGATAATTGCCTTCTAAGTGGTTAAAGTCTCTTGTTTGAGTGAGTGAAGCTTTAGCTTGATCAAGGAGACTTAGCTAGATTCAACAGGACTTGGATAGCTAAGCAAGGAGACTTGTCTAGGATGAGGAGAATCTGGATAGACAAGCAAGGAAATTTCCTAGAGACAAGTTTGCCTTGGATAGGAAGTGGCTTCCTAGAGGTATGTTTGTCACATCTTGGACATGAAGTAGATAAGTGATTCATTAGGCTTGAGGGTAGAATAAAGGGTGATAGCTTGGAGAGCTTGACATTTGTTGATTGCTTATGAGTGCGTAACTCTTATTCATTTTAGTGGATTACGGTTTGCCGATGGTTGTGGTATCAACCCGTGGATGTTTCCTCTTTCGAGGTTTGCCACGTAAATATCTTGTGTATTGATCTTAGCAATTTTATTTTTATTACTCACTTTTGTTTGTATCACTTTAACACCTGCTACATAGTCTTTCTTGTTGAATTGTTGAAGAGATGTAATTTTTGTCAAGTGTTCTTAAAATTGCTTTGGGTTTTTAAATAATATTAAAAATTGCACTAGAAAGATAAGGGATTTACGAGCATGTGTCTAGATGTACTTAGATAGTATCTTGTCTTTGTGATAATCATGATTACGGAAGTTTTTTATTTTGTGGCTTCTTTTGTTAAAAGTGAGTCTATTGACGTAGAAGATCAAAGGATCAAGGATCTTATTCAAGATATTGAAAGGATCTCTAAAGTCAATATGTCTTTTAATAGAAAGCTAGAAAATCATGATTTTAGCTCAAAAAGTTATAATGATCTTAAAGAAAAAATTCTTAATCTTGAGAAAAATATGAATGATAGCAATGATAGATTAAGCATTTTGAAGCAAGAAACTGAGAAAAGAGATGACTCTCTTGATCATGCTAGGGGAATTGAGAATGTGCTTAGAGCCAAACTTAGTGAGAATGAGAATAAAGAGAATGTGCTTAATGACAAACATAATGAGGCTAAAGAGATGATTAACAAGATGTTATCTAGATCTAATAAAGTAAAAGCTCTCATTAAGGTTGGAAAACCTTCAAGTGACAAAAGAGTTTAGGATATGTTTAATAAAAATTTACTCATTTATCTAACAAATATACTTTTGTCAAAGCTTGTTGCAATTTGAATGTAGGTACACTCTCTAACGGTAGAGCCATGGATGCTACCAGAGGTGCCTCAACATCAACAATGAAGGTCAAGGAAAAGACTCAACAATGCTAAAGACAAGTGACATCATCATCAAATGCAAAAGGCAAAGCATCTAGTGTTGCACGCCAAAGAGGGAAAAACGTTAGAAGGCAAAATGTGTTGGATGCTCAAGCAAATGATATACTTCTCAAATTCATACATATTTGTCATTATTGCAATATGGTAGGGCACATAAGACCTAGTTGTTTTGAATACATTCAAAAATCTAGTTATGCCAATTATTTGCATGATATGTCTTTGTTTAATGGTCCTAGGCAATCATCCATGTATGGATTTGGAACTAGACCTAAGAATACCTTGGAAAGCATGTTGAGAACAAAATTGTTGATTATTTATTTGTAAAACCTTGTGTTGTATTTCACTTTACTATGAATAAGAAAGTTGATAATGCTTTGTTTGATTTGTTTGAAAATGTGACTAATAGAGTCAATGTGCCTAATAACTAGTCAAAGCACGTTAATAAAAGTAAGAGTTAAAAACTTGTTAAGAATATATGTGTTAGAACACAACACATTGTTTTGTTGCATAATATGGTCTTAAAGCTAACTCATCCTATTGTTGGTACCTAGATAGCGGTTGCTCTAGGTATATGACAGGTAAAAAGGAATCCTTTAAGAATCTTGTTATGAAAAATGGTTGATGGGTTACTTTTGGTGATGGCACCAAAAAGCAAGTTTTAAGCAAGGGAACAAATTGTATCCCTGGATTGCTTAAACTTCAAAATACCTTGTACGTAGATGGCTTATAAGCTAACTTCATAAGCGTCACTCACTTGTGTGAAATTTTTTAAGACGTTAGTTTTAACAAGGATATGTGCACAATAAATGATAAAAGTGACAAAGTTGTTGTAAAGTCTTCATTTATTGATTGGCTTATTTCTTGAACAAACCATATTTTTGGGGTTTTATGTAGGGCATCGTAGGCTCTCAAGACCTCTAGAGAAGAAGAACTAAAGGTAAAATTCGTATGCTTACTTGCTTTGAAGAGATAGTTGCACACACTCACAAATTCATGCATAACTCTTATTCATATATGTTGTGTGTTTATACTTGTATGCATTTTTGTTTAAATGACTCTTCTTGATTTATTTGCATCTTGTGATTAAAGTACAATGTCCTGATAGGCATTAGTATAAGATGCATCTTCATCACTCTAAGACTTATTGAAAATGTGTGTTTGAGTGTGGAAAAAGTTGACAGTGTGCTGGTGGTGCGCTACTCGACTAGCGCAGCCTCACCAGCGCAATATTCCAGTGGATCGTCGCTTGTCATGCGCCACTTCACCCGTGCAGTATTGAAAAAGTGGGCAGTGCGTTGGTGGTGCGCTACTCTTCTTGCGCAGCCTCACCAGAGTAACATTCTAGTGGATAGTCACTTATCATGCGCCACTGATCTACGCCACTCCACCAGCGCCTATTGAAAATTTAGGTTGTGCGCTACTCGACTAGCGCACCTCACCAGCGCACATAGCGGAAGCTGGAACATTTTTTTCAAAACGACCTCACTTTGGTTGAAACTCATATATATATATATATATATATATATATATAACTCTTTGTATTCAGGTCGTGTAAGAGTTCAGAACATCATATCTTTTCCTTAGAACATATTTCAAAAGGAAAAAATCTTACAAGAACTCATCTTTAAATACTCAAAGCATTTTCTTGTGCATAAAAACTTCATCTTGCATAATCTATGGTCATTTAGAGTGCATCAATGGATAGTTTTGCATCATCACATCTTGTTTTGCAAGTTTCTCACTATCTTCTTACCAGTTAAGTTTTTTTCTTGCTAAGCCATCTCTTTAATCATTTGTATGCTCTTAGAATATATTATAGACACAAAATAGAGATTGTTGTGATGACATGATTGATTGTTGTATTGTGATAGCTTCATAGGATTGTTTGATCTATGTTTAGCCAAGGTTCCCTAGCCTTGTTTGTTCTTTAAATATCATCGTATATTCACATAGGCCATTTTATCTCTTCATTATGAAGTAAGACTTGTGTTGCATCCGGGATTAGGTAGCTTAAATCGCAAGCAAGATATATTAGGTTCACTTATACCGGGATTAGGTAGTGGTGGTGGATTATAGACCGGGATTAGGTTGTAATTCCTTTGCCATTAGTGGATTCGAGGTTCGAGTACGGCGCACTTAACAACCCGTGGTTTTTCCCATTTTGAAGGTTTCCAAGTATATCTCAAGTGTCTTTATTATTTCCGTACTTATTACACTTGTGATATTATTGTAACTAGTTAGGGGTATTTTTGTCATCTTGACCATTAACGAAAATGGGGTAAAAAAGTTAAAAAATCTATTCACCCCTTATAGATTGTTATTAAACACACCATAATATTTGTTTCAATTGGTATCAGAGCAGGTTCCTAGACGTACATAGGTGATCCTTGCTCATTTTGGTGTGTGCTACATTTTGTGTGTTTGTGTTGATCATTCATACACTTGCATTCATATCATTTATTCATAAATACAATGAGTGGAAACGGTGGCAATGAGGGAGCTTCTAGCACTAGACCTCCACTTCTTACCAGGTTGAATTATGCCTCATGGAAAGGCAAGATGGAATCGTGTATATGCCAAATTCATGGATACACTCCGCCTATGATAACTCCTACGGATGGAAAACCAAAGGCATAATGGAAAAGGAAGGCAATGCATGCCATCCTATGTGCAATGGATGAGAATCAGTACAAGTTGGTTAAAAATACTAGGACAACTAAAGAGGCATGGGATATCCTAGAGGTTGCACATGAAGAAACCAATATGGTTAAGGAATCGAAGCTTAAAGTTCTCCAAACGTAATTTGAATTGCTCAAGATGGATGAGAATGAGTGCTTCAATGACTTTGAAGTGAGGTTGATGGACATTGTAAACCAAAGTCATCAACTTGATGATCCTCAGGATGATCAAACAGAAGAGTATGAGATCTCTACCCGATAGATTTGAGTCCAAAGTAACTGCTTTAGAAGAGAACAACGCTTACAAGGATATGAAGCTGAGTGAAGTAATTGGGTGGCTTCTAGCTTATGAATCAAGGAAATGTCCTAACCCCATAGCATCAAAAAAGCAAAAGGATATTGCTTTGAAAGCCTCAAAAGTTGAGAAGGAGGAAAGTGATGACTTGGACGAGGAAATGGCTTTTCTAATAAGGAAGTTCAAGAAATTCTACAAGTCCGAGAGGAAAGGTTTTGGTTCCAAGGGTCAAGACTTGAAGAAAAAGGCTCCCTTCAAAAAGGTTGAGGCTAGGCAAGAAAAGACCGAAAAGAAAGGAGTCCAATGCTATGAATGTGGTGGGATAGGTCACTTTGACCCTGAATGTATGAATCACAAAGTCAAGAAAAAGGAGAAAGTGATGGCCACCATATGGAGTGAAAGTGATAACTCAAATGAAGGAGATGAGTGTTCGGATGATGAAGAACTCATGCCTAACTTCATAGCCTTTACTTCCTCTCATTGGAGCAAAAATACTAGTGAAGAAGAAAATGAGTGTCAAGAGGAAAACTACTTAAGTGATGATGGATCTTCATCACAATCCACAAATGGAAATGTGGATAGGATGGATCTCAATGACTTTTTGGCTAGGTTTGAGAGTTCAAGGTTAAAGAACAAGAATGAAATGAAGAGATTAAAATAAGAAAACCTAGAGCTCTCAACTCAAGTTGATCAACTAAATGAAGAGTTGGTGAGAACCATGAATAATGAAGATAAGCTAAGAAAGGAGTTAGACTTATCTAAGGGGAGTAAAGAATGGTGGAAGAAGGAGCTTGAAGATGCTAGGCAGTTGATGGCCAAGATGAATTCTAGCACTAAAAAACTTTACCAGATGTTAGATGTTGGAAAGAGGATGAGTGACAAGAAGGGCTTGGGTTTGAAGATGACAAGATGCGCTCCACTCTAAGCAAGACCATTTTTGTGAGAAGCATGGATTTCAATGGGTCCTCTTCTTATCAATCACCTAGGAGAATGTTCAAGTAGTGCTCAAGTAAAGGTAGCACCAAGAAGTCTACCTCAAGCTTATCCTACAAGGACTCCTCAAGTTAACTTCCCTTAACCGAAAGCTCATAAAGGGAAGATACCTATCATGCAAGCTCAACCAAGGAAGCAATCAAGTCTTGCTCAACAACAAAGAAGGAAAGTTCCTCAACAACAATCAAGACAACCACAAAGACATGGGAAGGCTCCAATGCATCCTCAAGGTTATGGTATGATTCCTAACTTCATTCCTACATGTCATTTTTGTGGTATTGATGGTCATACTAAACCAAATTGCTTTAGATATATTAAATTGTGTAGAATTGAAAGCATAATAGAGAAGAAAAAGGTTAAAGCCGTGATGCGTGTCACTAGGAAAAATGGAACACCTTTACTTGATCCTAGGAAATTTAGAGCCCATGTACCATTGACCACTAGGAAGGAAAATATTTCACCTAGATGGATTAGAAAAGATGAACACTTTTGCCATGTTGCACAAATTGCCTTGAAAGCTCATTCTTCTAATTTTTGGCATTTGGATAGTGGGTGCTCTAGGCACATGACTGGAGATAAGAGTTTCTTTGAGACCCTTGTGATGGAGGAGGGAGGAAATATCACCTTTGGTGATGGATCCAAGAAGAAAGTTAAAGGAAAGGGAACTATTTCATTCCTGGATTACCCTCCTTGTCCAATGCTTTGTATGTTAATGGCCTTAAAGCAAATTTGATAAGTATTTCAGATCTTAGTGATGAAGGATTTTCCGTCTTGTTTAGGAAAAACGATTGCTCTATCCTATTGCCATATGGACAAACCTTGTTAAAAGGTATAAGATCTAGTGACAATTGATATTGTCTTGAAGCTAGAGGTGTCTCTTGCAATGTGTCAAAGGATGAACAAATTGAGTTGTGGCACGAAAGACTTGGTCACATGAACTATCGGGATTTATGAATCTTAGATAAGTTCAATGTTGTGCGAGGTTTTCCCAAGCTTGGGAAAAAGGCAAATGGTGTTTGTGGACCTTGCCAACAGGGGAAGCAAACCAAAAGTATGCACAAAAAGGGTAAGTATTTATCCACCAAGGAACCTCTAGAGCTCTTCTACATGGATCTTATGGGTCCCATGCAAACCGAGAGTTTAGGTGGAAAGAGATATATTTTTGTGTACATGGATGACTTCTCTAGGTACACTTGGACTTATTTTCTTAGAGAAAAATCTGAAACTTTTGACAAGTATAAGAGGCTTTGTATCAAAATTCAAAATGAAATGAACTCTAAGATTAAAAACATTAAACGGATTAGGAGTGACCATGGGAAGGAGTTTGAGAATGCACACTTTGAAAACTACGGCAATAGTCTAGACATTTCTCATGAGTTTTCGGCTCCTAGGACACCTCAACAAAATGGAGTTGTTGAGAGGAAAAATTGGGTTCTTCAAGAGATGGCCAGTGTGATGTTGCTTAACAACAATGTCCCTAGGAACCTATGGGCCGAAGCCGTCAATACGGCGTGCTACATAGGAAATAGAGTCTTTCTAAGGCCCTACGCTAGGCAAACCTCCTATGAGTTATGGAAAGGTAGAAAGCCAAATGTTAGTTATTTCCACAGTTTTGGAAGCAAATGCTATATTTTGAATGACCGTGATCAACTTGGCAAATTTGCTAAGAGTGATGAGAGTATCTTCATTGGCTATGCCTTGAATAGTAGAGCCTATAGAGTTTTCAATTTAAAAACTAGAACCGTCATGGAATCATCAAATGTTGTTATTGATGATACAATGCTCAAATCTAATGACCATGAGGAGGAGGTAGATCTAGTTGATGACTCTCCCTTGGAAAAGGTTGTTGATATTCCTAATGTTGAAAAGACTAATCTTGATGATGATATCACACAACCTATTGATAGAATTCCTCACTTGAACTCAAAAGAACTTACTCTATGGGTTAGTAAACTCCATGACAAAGATGACATCATTTGAGAGGTTAATGAGGGTGTTGAGACTAGCCGTCAAATGGCAAATCTAATTAGCTACACTTGCTACACTTCTCAAATAGAACCCAAGATGGTTGAGGAAGCCTTACAGGATGAATTTTGGGTTCTTGCCATGCAAGAAGAGCTTAACCAATTTGAAAGGAATGAGGTTTGGACTCTAGTTCCTAGGCCCAAGAACACCAATGTGATAGGAACCAAGTGGGTATATAGGAACAAATTCGATGAGGATGGCAAAATTGTGCAAAACAAGGCTAGACTTGTAGCACAAGGGTACTCTCAAATTGAAGGTATTGACTTTGAGGATACATTTGCTCCTGTTGCTAGGATTGAGTCCACTAGGCTTCTTTTATCCATCTCTTGTTTGCACATGTTCAAGTTGTATCGAATGGATGTTAAGAGTGCGTTCCTCGATGGCTTTTTGCAAGAGGAAGTGTTTGTTGAGCAACCCAAAGGGTTTGTGGATCCTCACCACCCTAACCATGTCTATCACTTCAAGAAGGCTCTATATCGGTTGAAACAAGCACCAAGGGCTTGGTATGTGCACCTCACTCAATTTCTTGTTGACAATGACTAAACTAGGGGTAGTGTTGACAAGACTCTATTCATCAAAAAAGACAAAGATGAGCTCTTTATAGCTCAAATCTATGTTGATGATATAGTGTTTGGCTCCACCAATAATACCAAAGTTCAACAATTTGTTGATGTCATGTCTCGTGAGTTCGAAATGAGCCTTGTTGGTGAGATAAGTTACTTTCTAGGTTTACAAATTAAGCAAATGGATGATGGGATCTTCATATCCCAAGCTAAATAAGCCAAAAACCTAGTGAAGAAATTTGGCCTTGAAAATGCCAAACATTGTGATACACCCATGAGTACCACTTTGAAGCTAAGCAAGGATGCTAGAGGTAAAAGTATGGACCAAACCTTGTGTTGAGGCATGATTGGTAGCTTGCTCTATTTGACCGTAAGTAGATATCTCTTTTAGTGTGGGTGTATGTGCTAGGTACCAATCGGATCCTAAGGAGTCACATCTCTCTTCCCTTAAGAGAATCATTTTTTATTTGAATGGGAGATCGAACTATGGGATTTGGTACTCTTTTGACAGTAATGCTAGTCTTGTAGGCTTTAGTGATGCAGATTGGGCAGGAAATTGTGATGATAGGAAAAGTACATCGGACGATTGCTTTTTCCTTGGGAATAACCTTGTCTCTTGGTTTTGTAAAAAGAAAAATTCAATTTCCTTGTCTACGGCTGAGGCCGAATACATAGCTGCTGGGAGTGGATGCACACAACTCCTTTGGATAAAGCAAATGCTAGTTGACTATGGATTCAATCAAGGTTCTCTTACTCTCTTTTGTGATAACATGAGTGCAATTAATATTTCTAAGAATCAGGTTCAACATTCTAGAACTAAGCATATTGACATCCGTCATCATTTCATCAGAGAACTAGTTGAGAATAAATGCATAATACTTGAGCATGTAGGTACTAATGATCAACTAGCGGATCTATTTACTAATCCCTTAGATGCTACTCGATTCAACACTCTTGGTAGATCTATTGGGATTTGTCTCATGGAGTGATGAGTTTTTATATTGACCCCATAAGGGGAACTCAAGCAAAGAGAGCTATTGTATACTTGTTGCATGCAAAAATTTGGAAATGTTTATGCTCCTTTATTAATTTCTTGAGTAGCTTGGTTGCACTTATATCATATTTGATTATATTCTCTTCAATAAGTGTAAACTATGCTTTAATTACAATCCATGTCATATTTATGTTCAAACATGTATTTTTGGACTAGGAGATCTACACAGGAAGTACATGTTGAATGACATATAGTTATCTCCATGACTTGATGATTCTTATAATGACATGCTAATGAAAAATAATAAAGCATGATTTACTGATTGCAATTGATGAATGCAAAACATTGTATGAAAAAGGTAGTGAGACTAAAATGTTTCATCAATGTCTCTCTTTCTTTATTAGTTGAACATGGCTACTATCATACGGGTATCCTACCCGGAAAAATCAAATAGGGTGCAAAGTCGCTCATGCCTTGTTTCGCTTATAAAGTTGGATATAGTGCTATTAAAACTTGATATCTACAAAAACTCTATATCCTTGCTTCTCTCATGACAAATGGTGAAATTGGTTTGAATTATATTGGAAACCTTTATCATTTGCTTTGTCAAATACCATTGTTTTTGGACTTAAATGCAACATGTCTTGTATGCAAAACATTCTTAATTCACACATTTTCTTCAAATAAACCTCATTGTTTCTCTCCTATTAATTGAGTTACATAAATGTGGCTTATATGATTATACAAATATCTTGTATGCTTTTTTCTCTCTTTGTCTTGAGTGAGCCGGTTGGGGACTCCTCCTTTGCCTATATCATGACAAAAATGGGGAGTAGAATTTATGGTTTTAGCATATATGGTTTATATGTGGTTTTAGGGGGAACTTTGTAAGGGGGGGTAGTACTTGTTGGGGAGATTAAATTTAGGGGTAGTAACCCTTTGAGGGGGAGCATTGCTTGATGTTGTACTCATATTATTAAATGCAAATTCTTTGGTTTTATATTCACTTGATCATCTCATATACACTTGGTTTAGAAAGTGTACTTGTTTTTTGTTTTGTGTGTAGGGTTGATAGTTCTACAAGAGTGAAAAGTCCTCATTTGTTGATTGGCTTATTTCATGAACAACCATATTGTTGGGGTTCATGTAAGGGTAGCTTAGGCTCTCAAGACCTTCAGAGGAGAAGCATCAAAGGTAAAATTCTTGTGCTTACTTACTTTGAAGAGATAGTTGCACACACTCACATATTCGTGCATAACTCTTGATCTTATATCTTGAGTGTTTTCTTGTGTGCATTTTAGTTTAAATGACTCTTATTGACCTATTTGCATCTTGATATGAAAGTTGTATGTCATGCTAGGCATTAAAATAGGATGCAATTTCATAACTCTTGAACTTATTGTTTTTGTGCATTTGAGTGTTGAAAAAATAGGCCTTGCGCTGGTGGTGTGCTACTCGACCAACGCACCTCACCAGCGCAACATTCACAGTGGACCGCCGCTAGTCAAGCGTCGCTGAACTGCACTGCTGTACCCGTGCGTAGTTGAAAAATGTGGGCGTGCACTGGTGGTGCGCTACTCGTCTAGCGCAGCCTCACCAGCGTAAACATCTTAGAGAATCTGTGCTTATGTTGGGCTACTGGGATGCGCCACTCGTCCAGCGCCTGTTTTAAAAAATAGCTTATGCGCTGGTTGTGCATTACTCGACCAGCGCACGTCACCAGCGCACATAGAAAAAGCTGGAAAGTTTTTTCCAAAATGACCTCACTTTGTTTGGATCTTATATATATATAACTCAATGCCTTAAGGTCATGTAAGAGTTCAGAACATCACATATTTTCCTTAGAACACATTTCAAAGGAAAAACTCTTCCAAGAACTCATTTTTAATCACTCAAAGCATTCCCATGTGCATCAAAACTTAATCTTGCATCATCTAAGTTCATTTAGAGTGCATCAATGGATAGGGTTGCTTCATCACATCTTGTTTGGTAAGTTCTTCACTATCTTCTTACAAGTTAAGTATTTTACTTGCTAAACCTTCTCTTTAATTATTTGTATGCTCTTAGAACATTTTCTAGATACAAATTAGAGATTGTTGTGATGCCATGATTGAGTGTTGTATTGTGATAGCTAGGATTGTTGTTGTTGATAACTTCTAGATAAATCTTTATGCCTTGCATTTAGATATTGTTTAGGACTCATTGATTGCATTTAGTGATTGCATTATAGTTCTTGCCATGCTTAATGACAACATCTGTTGATTTGGCTTTTATGATAGCTTCATAGGATTGCTTGTTCTATGTTTAGCTAAGCTTTATGACATGTCATTTAGCTCTTGATATCTAGGATTGCATTTATTGCCATCTCATAATCTTAGATAAGCATATAAGGTACCCTAGCATTGTTTGTTGTTTGAATATCATCATATGTTCACATAGGGTGTTTATCTCTTCATTGAAAAGAAGTAAGTCTTACGTTGCATCCGGGAGTAGGTTGCTTCAAGCGTAAGCAAATTGGACTAGGTCCACTTAATACCGGGATTAGGTAGTGGTAGAGGGTTATATACCGGAAGTAGGTTGTAACGCCTCTATCATCAGTTGATTCGTTGTTCGAGTGTGGCACACTTAACAGCCCATCGTTTTTCCCATTTATAGGGTTTCGACGTATATCTCAAGTGTCTTTATTATTTCCGCACTTATTACACTTGTGATATCATTGTGACTAGTTAGGGGTATTTTCGTCTAATTAACCATGAACGAAAATTGGGTAAATTTTGATAAAAATCTATTCACCCCCTCTAGATTAATATTAAGCACACCATAATATTTGTTTCAAAGAGATTGAAGATTTGATGTTTTTTTTATGTATATCTCTTTGTAATGTAGAATATCTTCCCGATGTTTCATTTTGTTTTGTGAGGATCAATGTGAGTAGTGGTTTTGTCACGAAATAGCCAAAGGGGGAGATTGTAAAGTCCTCATTTATTGATTGGCTTTTTTCGTGAACAAACCACATTTTTGGGGTTTTATGTAAGGGTAGCTTAAGCTCTCAAGACCTCAAGAGAAGAAGCACCAAAGGTCAAATTCTTGTGCTTACTTTCTTTGAAGAGATAGTTGCACACACTCATAAATTCATGCATAAATCTTATTCATATATGTTGTGTGTTTATACTTGTGTGCATTTTTGTTTAAATGACTCTTCTTGATTTATTTGCATCTTGTGATTTAAGTACCATGTCATGATAGACATTAGTATAAGATGCATCTTCATCACTCTAGGACTTGTTGAAAATGTATGTTTGAGTGTGGAAAAAGTGGGTAGTGCACTGGTGGTGCGCTACTCTACTTGCACATCATCACCAGCGTAACATTCCAGTGGATCGTCACTTGTCATGCGCAACTTCACCCGCGTAATATTGAAAAAGTGGACAGTACGATGGTGGTGCGCTACTCGTCTTGCGCAGCCTCACCAGCGTAACATTCCAGTGGATCGTCGCCTGTCATGCGCCACTGAGCTGTGCCACTCCACCAGCGCCTGTTGAAAATTTAGGTTGTGCACTGGTGGTGCGCTACTCGACTAGCGCAACTTACCAGCGAACATAGTGGAAGCTGGAATGTGTTTTTCAAAACGACCTCACTTTGGTTGAAACTCATATATATATAACTCTTTGTATTCAGGTCGTGTAAGAGTTCAAAACATCATATCTTTTTCTTAGAACATATTTCAAAAGGAAAAATCTTGCAAGAACTCATCTTTAAACACTCAAAGCATTTCCTTGTGCATAAAAACTTTAACTTGCATAATTTATGGTCATTTAGAGTGCATCAATGGATAGTTTTGCATCATCACATCTTGTTTGGTAAGTTTCTCATTATCTTCTTACAAGTTAAGTGTTTTTCTTGCTAAGCCATCTCTTTAATCATTTATATGCTCTTAGAATATATTCTAGATACAAAATAGAGATTGTTGTGATGACATGATTGAGTGTTGTATTGTGACAGCTTCATACGATTGTTTGATCTATGTTTAGCTAAGCTTTTTGATTATGTCATTTAGCTTTTGATATCTAGGATTGCATTAATTGCCATCTCATCATCCTAGACAAGCATATAAGGTTCCCTAGCCTTGATTGTTCTTTGAATATCATTATATATTCACATAGGCCATTTTATCTCTTCATTGAGAAGTAAGACTTGTGTTGCTTCAGGGATTAGGTATCTTAAATCTCAAGCAAGATGGACAAGGCTCACTTATACCGAGATTAGGTAGTGGTGGTGGATTATAGACCGGGATTAGGTTGTAATTCCTTTGCCATTAATGGATTCGAGGTTTGAGTGTGGCGTATCTAACTGCCAGTGGTTTTTCCCATTTTGAGGATTTCCACGTATATCTCAAGTGTCTTTATTATTTCTGCATTTATTACAGTTGTGATATTATTGTAACTGGTTAGGGGTATTTTTCGTCATCTTGACCATTAACGAAAATTGGGTAAAATTGTTTAAAAATCTATTCACCCCCCCCCCCCCCCCCCCTCTGGA
The DNA here is from genome assembly GCA_032871835.1 of Dipteronia dyeriana. Lineage (NCBI taxonomy): Eukaryota > Viridiplantae > Streptophyta > Magnoliopsida > Sapindales > Sapindaceae > Dipteronia > Dipteronia dyeriana. The sequence goes on along the minus strand of CM065300.1, from coordinate 106,972,470 downwards.
TTGTTATTAAACACACCAAAATATTTGTTTCAGTTGTTTTGAAAGTCAAAGGTCTTTAGATAATGGCTATTGTCTAGAGAATGATCCTCTAACTTGTAAGATGGCACTTCAATGCAACAAGCTTGATTTATGACATGAAATATTAGGCCACATGAACTTTAAAGATTTAAAGAAGCTTCAAAAATTTAACATTGTTCGAGATCTCCCTACTCTTGGTAAAAGGCTTGATGGTGTTTGTGAACTGTGTCAATTAGGTAAACAAACCAAAGTGTCTCATAAAAAGAACACTTACATTGCGACTCATAGAACTTGTGCATATGGACCCAATGAGGCCAATCAAAACCGAGAGCATAAATGGCAAGAAATACATTTTTGTTTGCGTTGATGACTTCTCTAGGTTTACTTAGGTTTATATTCTTAGGAACAAGACCGAAACTTTTGATTAGTTCAACAAATTTTGTAATCGAGTTCAAAATGAAAAAAGTCTTGGAATTAAGAAAATAAGTCGCATCAGAAGTGATGATGGGAGTGAATTTGAAAATGATAAATTCAATGAGTTTTGTGATGACTACGAGATATCTCTTGAGTTCTTGGCTCCTAGAACTCCTTAGCAAAATTGTGATGTTGAGAGGAAGAATTGTGTCTTACAAAAGATGTCCCAGGGCATGCTCAATAGCAAGAATGTCCCTAGGAATCTTTGGGCCGAAGAAGTCAATACTGCATGTTATGTCTCTAATAGTGTTTTTAGAAGGCTAGTCACAAAACAAACCTCCAATGAGCTTTATAAGGGCAAGAATCCCAATGTGAATTACGTTCATAATTTTGGGAGTAAGTGTTTTATTTTGAATGATAGAGTTCGCTTAAAAAAATCAAATGCTAAAAGTGATGTTGGTCTATTTCTTGGGTATGCTAATAATAGTCGTGCATATAGAGTGTTCAACTTGAAAACCAAGACTGTTATGGAGTCTATTAATGTGAAAATAGATGGTCTTAGCATTCTTGTTTGTGTGATGATAATGGTGTCAATGAACCTAAAGAAAATCTTTGAATGACACTAAAACACCTATTGATATGACTAGTTGTGATAATAGTAAGTCTAGTCATAATGATGAAAATGATAGTGGTATCAGAGAAGAAAGTCAAGGGTAAGAAAATCTTTGAATTACAATCAACAAAATGATCAAGATGTTGAAAATTATAACTCTAGACTTAGAAATATGCATTATTAAGATGACATCTTAGGTGATTTTGGGTCTACATGTGAAATCAAAGTCAATGAGTTTATGAAAGTCATGTCAAGTGAATTTGAAATGAGTATGGTGGGTGAGCTCATTTATTTTTTTGGTATCTGGCAATGGTATTATGTTGTCTCAATCTAAATATGCTAGAAATCTTGTTAAGAGGTTTGAGCTTGAAAATGGAAAAGATTTTGAAACACCCATGAGTACTACTCTAAAACTCGACAAAGATAAAAATGGAAAGAATGTTGATCAAAGTCTCTATAAGAGCACGATAGGTAGTATTCTCTGTAGGGAAAATCGGTTCAAAACGCAACGGAAGCGTGAGAAAATTAGAAAATTAGGGTTTACGGATAAATACTTTTTTTCCCTTTTATGCAACGAGAACCTTAACCCTAGATTAATTGATGTATATAAAAAGTGTCGTACCTTTTTCTCGTGACAATTGAACAAGCGCCTAATTGATTTCTCAAGATCTTCCAATCCAATCACGAATGTGAATCACCTAGGAGTGTGAGCTCCCTTTCTTTATCTTGTATATCTGAGGATGGAAACAAGCAAATTCTTGTTCCTTGTTAGTCACAATAATCCTACACGAGAAAAATCAAGAACGTCCAGCCACTTGTGAATTATCAATCAATTTGATTGAAACTCTCGTGAACCTTGATTCGATGTTGTACACAAAATCCTTTTGATGTAAAGGATACTAGTGTACTATCGAAAACAAAAACGTTCCACTTTTTCGCTTCTTGGCCGAATTCACACACTATTGTTTAGAGTTGATCTAATTTTGTCTAGAGTAAAATAAGATTTTTCTCCCTCAAAATTTCTATGATGGCCGAATTCTTCTCTTAGAAAAATTGGGCTGACCGAAATTCTCTATCAATTGTGACTCCTAATCCAACTCAATAGTGCATTTGTAACCATATTTAAGACTTCCTAATTTGATTAGATAAATAATTCATTTTATTTATATACTTATCAAATATAGTCTTTAATATTAAATATACTACCAACAATTGCATAACTTTAGGAGACCATCTCCTACTAGGAAAAAGATTTTGACTTTTAATTGAATAATTAATTAATCAACAAAATAATTAATTTCCGTTTAATTAAATAATAAAATAGAAATAATATATTTAAGCTATTCTTAATAGCCTTGCACAAGCATAACTTAAAAAGCAATCAAATGCAAATGCTATAAATAAAATAACAAAACACGACTAACAGCTCCATAACCTAGCACAAACATTGTCGTGAACACAATGAAACACATGAGTAAAAGAGATGCATATTTTTAACATAACAATATATTCCGTAAAGTAATAAAAATCAGTAAAATGGAAGCTAAAACTATAAACAATCAATGAATGCGCTACCTCCCGGCCAACGACGCCAATTTGATAGGACACGTCGTTGCGGTGTCATCAAATATGAACATTTAAGTTCGGCCTCGAAAGGGCACAAGTCACATAGACTAGCACAACGACAAGAAAGGGATTGATCCACAGGGAGGTGGGATTCACCGAACGTCTCTAGTTCTAGCTATTATTACAACACTCTGAGTGGACTCATGTGTTGCATGTGCGGAAAAGTGAAAAAAAATATAACTAAATAACTTATATAAATAATATATATATCATGATAGATGGAATGGAGATATGCATGAAATGTGGTTACACTAGGGAAATGACTCAACCGTGACAATCCTCCGAATTACGTTCTAGACTCACCTAATCCTTAAATCTGCAAGTATATCATAGGCTCGTATCACCTTAATTAATCTCTAATCTCTCTCGATGTCTTAGAGATAGTATCCATATATACCCGAAATCTCTCTCGAGCAATCCGGACAATATCCATTAAGCACGTGGAATACAAATCAAACCCTATACGCTAGCCTAGTGGTTCAAGCACTTTCTAGTCAAGCATAGTGAATGTTTATCTAAGCATTGTCAAACGCGTCTCCTCTCGGTACATAGCATCTAACCATGGATCAACTACAAAGTGATCAATTAAGCAAAGGCTTTAGGCATTCAAAACATCCATATAACAACACAAGCATAAGAAAAATGTCGGTGGTCTTTACTTCTAGGTCAAAAATTGGGTTTAGTTAACTCTTTAGGATGGCTAAACATGGGAAACAAGTTAACCTAACAACTACATACAACAATATGATTGTTATAACATTAAGAATATTCATTTTAGATTAAAGGTTCATCCTCTTGATTAGAGAATTTTCCCATAATCAATTCATCACCCAATCCTGTCACTTGGATGGATAATCGTGTCTTAATACAAAGATCCATTTAGAACAAGGATATGAACCAAGGTCAATTTAGCAATTAAAAGCCTGAATTGAAACCTTTTCTACTCTTTGGCTCTAAAATCTCTATTACTCAAATTACTCAATACATGGAATTTCAAGTCATCCATCAATCAATCAACAATCAGGGGTATCTAATTTCTACTCTAAATTACAACTACTCATAAACCCAATCATGGAAACATATTGATTTCTAACAATTCATACACATACATATCATATTAAGAGCATAAAAACACATATATCAAAGAGCAAAATAAAATCCAAATGAATTTAAGTACAAAAATACATATATAGCACGTGTAAAAGGTTTACAAATTCCCAAATTCGGTGTTACACATCAAAGGCAATAAGAAATATGAAGAAGTGAGCAAATAAGAGCAAACCATTAAAGACAAGTCCTCCAAAGATGCTCATAGCTTTTCTAGCTTGAATTTGGCTCATAATTCCTCTATAACCTACTCTAAGATGGATGAAGGAAGTGTATAGTGGTGAGGTGAAGTTGTATGGTGTGCTCCCATGGAGGAAAAACCTCCATGGGAGCAAGATCTCCCCTTATTTGTAAGAAGAGATGAAAAAGATGAAGAAAATGGAAGAGAGAAAAGAGGAGGTGTGAAATTGCAAAAGAGGGCAAGAGAGGTCTCAAGAATAAGGGGAAAAGGGGGTACTTATTGTGTGGGAGGTTAGGGCAAGACTTTAGGGTGAAAAGACAAGAATACACGTCTAAAAATGGCTGAAAACGTATTTCTACCCATAAGTGTTGTTCGTATCAACACAGCTTACCGCATATCGGTATGATTTAGGCGGCTGCCAAGAGGTGCGGTTCAAGATTCTGTATGCATCAACACGGTGTACTGTACATCACTTTTTGGAGCTTGCTACCCATAAGTGTTGTATAAAACGCGGTAAGCAACTTGGTCTCGTGTTGTTGCGTACCATACTTCTCTGTGCACCGTTTTAGAAATGATCATAACTTTTTTTGGAAACCTCAGAATTGCAATCTATAAAATGTATTAGAATAAAGACTTCTGGGGCTTTCTGAAAAGTTTTTATGGGCGATGTATTTCCATCGGAAGATGGAGATATGACCTTCCAAATTTGGGATGTCTGCACAAGCTATTCCAAATTCTGCCCTTTAACCTCCAAAACTCTTCAATTAAGCTCAAAAACCTTCCATAGCTAACATGTACCTACACAAGACTCACAAACACATAATATACCAAAATATGCTAAAAAAAGAACAAAAGCTAGGTAATAGGGAACTCAAATAGGTATATAAATCATTCCGATCACATTTGCGTAGGACATCTAGATATCTTTAAGTGTTGTAAACTAGGCTTTTGCCCAGTCAATAACTCATGCGATGTTTAAGGAACCGACTTAGATGGTATATCATTTAGAATGTACAATGCAGTTTGTAAAGCATATCCCCTAAAAGAATTTGGAAGAGTTGAATAACTCAATATAAACCTCACCATGTCCAAAAGAGTTCCATTTCTCCTTTCTACCACCCTATTTTGTTGAGGTGTACCTGGCATAGAAAACTGAAAAATTATCCCATTATAAAAAAGATATTATTGAAACTTACCAAATAGATATTCTCCACCTCGATCAAACCTCAAGATATTTATATGTTTCTCAAGCTGATTTTCTACTTCAGCTTTAAATGATTTGAACATGTCAAAAACATATGACTTATGTCTCGTGAGATACACATAGCCAAATCTTGAAAATTCATACTTGAAAGTGATTATGTACTCATATCCACTTCTAGCTTAAATGCTCATAGGACCACATACATCAGTGTGTTCCCAAACATTCAGTGTCTCTTGTGCCTTTGGTTGTGATCGACCTTTTGGTCATATTACCTTCCAAACAAGATTCACAAGTTGGTAGATCATTAACCTTTAAGTCACTTAAAGGTCCATCACTGACCAAACTTTTGATCCTACCAAGGTTAATTTGACTAAGGTGTAAACGCCACGGGTGGGTTTCATCTTTAGTTAATTTTACCTTTTTTTTATTCAATTCCGTTGATTCTGTGCCTAACAAGTGAGAGATATTGCTATGCAAAGAGAATGAACAGTTTTCCAATGTACCTTTGCAAACAAATTTGTTATTCTGAATAATAATAAAACTTTTATTAAAAGTAAACGAATATCTAAATTTGTTTAAACAAGAAACTGAAATTAAATTCCTCTTGAACTAAGGTCCATAATAAACGTCTATTAAATCTAAATGCCTACATGAATCTCAATTAATTCTAAAAACTCCCACTGCACTAGCAGTCACTAATGCTCCGTTGCTCAAACGCAAGTTGAATTCATCCTCATTCAGTATTTTCCTTTCCTTGAACCCTTTTTTTCCTTAAACCCTTTTAAGGAATAACAGACATGATAAGTGGTGACAGAGTTTATGATCCAAGAATCTATAGAATCTGGCAGAAAACATGTTTCAAGATAATTAATATTACCTTCTTCCTTCTTGTCCTAAGACTTTGGGTAATTTCTTTTCTAATGTTCCTTTTCACCACAAAGGAAACACCTTCATTTGATCTTGGTTACTTTCTTTGTCTTCTTCTTGGTAGACCCAAGTTGCTTTTGTTAGGTTTCAGATTTTTGTTGGCTTGATTCCATAACAAAACTTCATTTTTTTTGTATTGCCTAAATGCTTAAGTGGTTCATGATGATAAGAGCTTCAAGGAAGAAAAGCAACTTCTCATGATACAAAGTTCATCTTCAAGAGGATTGGTACTATTCTTGGATGCTAAGGTATCAGGATTCTTCTTCCTCTTGCAAGGCTTAAGCACTCACACACATACACAATACATTCATATGTGTCCCTGTATAGTTATACACCATTAAATGTGCACACACACACATATCAAACATTTGTGTCCCTACATCGTAGTGCATCATTTGGTATAACACATTTACACACTTGAAGTTGAATGCTCATGTATTGATTTGAAAGTAACATGTTTTTGGAAAAATGCATGATTGGAGACTATGTCTATGTAGTTTGCATTCTTGTGTGAAATGTGTTTATTTGTTCATATGTTTGTATAACATGGATCTTGAACTAGATTTTAGCATTAGATTTTTTATGATTGATTTTCGGTCATTTTGGTTACTCATACTATTGATTTTGAGTTCTAAGTCAAAAGATACTGCACTTTCAACTCATGTTGCATACATTGTCCTCGTCTTCATATATCGAGTCGAATTCTTTTTTTCTTGGTTGAGTGTCTTATATATCCATGTTTGTGAGGTAGTCCCAATTTGTAATCTTCAAACATATTTGAATTTAAAGTTTGGAGGCCAAAGAACGGTTGAAGAACGCGAGAGGAGCGCAAGGGAAGAGGTGCGATTGCATAAGCCATCACTTGGGCACCTTCCCGATATGGCGCGTGGCCATCTCGGCCCCAAAGCTGCTCTGCCCTGAGATGCCCATGTGCCATCTTGGGGAGGCACTAAAGCATGGGGGCTTTTTGTTCTTTTGGGTTTGGTCTCTTTAAAACCTCTCATTCTCTCTCATTCTCTCTCATTCTTTAGAAGTAGAACAAGTTCAGAAAATTGAAGAACAAGAGTATAATTTTTCTCTCAACATTTTGATTTTTGTTTTTATGATAACTTATTAGTTTCTACTCTGAATCACTTGATTCAAAAACCTATTTCTAGTGTCTTGAAGATATCTACAAACCTCAAGCATTTACAGAACCATAGGATGTCTAGATTTGTTGTTGTGATCAGATCTTCAGTTCGTGATTTTCATCATTGCTGGTAAAATCATCTTCTTTTTAATTTTATTCTTTGATCTTCTTACTGATTGATGCTATTTGATTACGAAGCATGAATATGATGATTTCGATATCATGTTGTGGTTTGTTGATTTGATTTTCAAGTTTGGCTAGATTTATGATAAATTGGTTGATTTATGCTAAACTTGATAAACATGAAATTGCTTCTAGAAATCTTTTATTCTTGTGCTTGATTGACTGTTTCTAGATTTAATTTCATTTTCTAAGAACTAGGTCTGTATTAATTGGTATATTCATTTCATTGATTTAGTTCTTAGTTGATAACATGCTTAGGTTGTCTAGATACATTGTGATTGTTCTTTGAAAGCATAATCTAGCTATCTAGTTTCATGTCCATAGAATTTGTTGATCTTCATTTTCTATGTTGCGTGCTTGTTTGCGTTTTGCATTCGTGATCACTTAAATACCTTGAGAAGAGGTAGGAAGTCTCATATCTTAGAGTGATTATTTGATTTAAGCAATTGGAAGTCTTAGCTAGAGTCAGGAGAGCTCAGATAGCTAAGCAAGTGAAAGTCTCTACAAGAGGTAGGAGACCTCAGATTGTTGAGCAAGGAAGTCTTAGTTAGAGTCGGGAGGACTAGAATAACTAAGCAAGAAAGTCTTCCCTAGGGTCAAGAGGATCCGTAAAGCTTAGCAAGGAATCTTTCTAGAGACAAGAGTGTTGGGGTTCATGCCCTAAAGATGTAATTTGTAAATGGCTTTATGAAATAAACAAAAGGAAAAGTTCAATTCATTCTTGTTGTGTTGTTTATTTTATAACTTGTGTATATATTTAACATCAATGATTGCCAGATTCAATCTCGAACAGTGTATATGAGTGTCATATACAGATGGATACAGTAAGAGACGTGCAATCTAAAGAGTCCATAGATAGCAAATAAAGCTGGGTACTTTATTTATGGTTAATCTATAACTGCGGTCCATTCTGTAATGTACGGTGATTCTATCCTGAATCTTTAATATGGAGATATGAGAATGGAGGCACCTTGTATGATGAGATCATATAGGACTGGGCCATGATCTATATGAATCTCTCACCAAGATCCATTTACAGATGAGATTCATATATATCAACAAATGAGGGCTATAAGTGGGTGATCTTAATCTCGAGTGTCTTATCGACTCCTTCAGGTTTGATCGTGGTCTTTGACATACCATGGGTGAGGTCGGATGCTGTTCCCAATCAATATGCTCCGTATGTTGGGATTGCGGTTTGGCTTGTGGCTAGAAAGGTTTGTACATAATAGTGGAATCCACTCATTCTTGTGAGAAGTATATGGTAATTCCCTTAAGGGATGATTCGGGGCTTGGACAATATAAGCGCTATCCTAATTCCGTGAGGAAATAGGATTTATTGTCCATTAGAGAATCAACAGCACCTAAAGGATGTATGTAATTAGAGGGGTACAACGGACATTATGACCCAACTCTTATTATGAACTATTGTGGAGGGTCACACCATATGTAATAGCTATAGCGATGGACACCGAGTTGTATCGATCTATGTAAAAATGTCTACAGTTGAGAGAGTGCAGCTTCGGGTTCTTAGTGGAATAACACCGAAGTTAATAATCAAGAAATATTAATTAAAGGGTTTAATTAATGATTCCGAGGACTGTTGGTGCTCAAAATACTGTGGGTCCATTAGGTTCTTTTGCTAGCCTGATCGATTTAGGTAACAAGGGTCACGGTTAATTAATTGGATTGTCCAATTAATTATGTTACAAAAGTGACACGTATATATTTGGGAACTAATTGAATAATGAGATTATTTAATTAGTGAATGTTAATAGTTAAATTAATTAAATAATTAAATAATTAAATTATTTAATTATATTGATAATTATGAATTATGAATTAACTATTAATCGGAGGGTGTTAGTTGATATTGTTAGGATTATGCTCGATATCAAGAGTATAATATTATATTTGATAATCTTTTTAAAGAGATTTCTAGTTTAACAAATCTTATAGCATTTATAGTTTAATTCTTATAATTGTCAAAAGTAAATAATCATAAGGTCAAAAGACTATGAGAAATGAAGAATTGTTCATACATCGAGATATGTATAAGGGAGACACAATTCTTTAGTTTGTCTTGAATAATATTCACAACTTAAGATAAAAGATTGGGCTCCTTTATCTTGTCAAAGTTGTAGATTCTTTTGCTAGCATTTGAGTGGGATCAAATGTGTTATGATGAGTCTAAAATCATCAAAGTGTGGTGTCTTTGGGCAAAAGAATCTACTGCACTGGGTGCATTGAATAGGATCAAAATGAAAAACTTTATCTAGAACCGTCAATCGATAAAAGTTTGCATTTAAAGACAATCGGAGAGTCTATCTCAATCATGAGATAAATGATGGACTTATGGTTGCAAGTGTTATCATTTGAGCTATTAATGAGTACGATTATATAGCATAGTCGATCCTCGATTGTTTGGTGGTATTCATTTGTTAATCGATAGAGGACTTCATTTATAGATATGGACATCGTGGCTCCATTTATTGAATGAAAGTAGAATACCATCATATGGATGTTTTGTGGTATTGGATATTAAATCTTAACGTTAAGTTTTCAATAGTGTCTATTGAAACATGGCTTCTGGACAAGTCAAAATATCCAAGTTCAAAATGTGGTCATATGAGTAAATATGGTAACTTGGAGAGCTATAGGCGGTTTATGAGCTCTTGGCGATTACTGGTATTCTTCACGAAGATACACTTTCTCCAATTAGGTTGTCTAGGGTATGAATGAGTAACATCAACTTATTCTATCTTTATTTAAGAGTTCAATTTTATTTCTTTAGTAGAATGAACTAAAATTAAATATATTGGACCTAAGTGAATCATTTGTTGATTGTGATTGGGTTGTGTCTATTGGAGCATAAATTTAGATAGCCCGCCAAGATCCTCATTCCATACGAACTTGTATGGATCACTTGATATATTCTACCGGACAAATTTAGGGGTCCATTTAGAATTGTATTAAGGCATGTGAACTTGTTTCTTCTTGTAAGAATAGGTCTAGTTCACATGTGGACTTTTTATTAAGGTAAAATGGATTTAATAAAATAAGAAAAATAATATATGGCCCATATATATGTGTTAGGCGGCAAGGCTATTTAGAATAGCTTAATTATATTATTTTTATTTTATTCAATGGAAATTAATTAATTTGGTGATTAATTAATTATTTAATTAAAAGTCAAAATCTTTTTCTATTAGGAGATGGTCTCCTAATATTATACTATTGTTGGTAGTATAATTAATATTTAAGACTATATTTGATAAGTATATAAATAAAAGGAATTATTTATCTAATCAAATTAGGAAGTCTTTAATATGGTTACAAATACACTATTGTGTTGGATTAGGAGTCTTGGTGTAGGATAGAATTCTTTTTAGAAAAGGATTCTTAACCACCAAGTAAATCCTTCTTAGGAGAGGATTTGGTCTCCTATATATACTACTTGTAAATTTTGACCAAGCCTTAGTTTTTGGTGAGAGAAGTTGTTTTTTTTTATTGTTATAAAAAAAAAACTTTGTCCAACTCATTGTGTGAAGAATTCTGCCAAACGTAGAAAAAAGAGGGAACGTTTTTGTTTTCGATAGTACACTAGTATCTTTTGCATCAAAAGGGTTTAGTGTACAACATCGAATCAAGGTTCACGCGAGTTTCAATCAAATTGATTGATAATTCAAAAGTGACCGGATGTTCTTGGTTTTTCTCTTGGAGGATTATTGTGACTAACAAAGAAGAAGATTTTGTTTGTTCCCATCCTCAGGTATACAATTTAAAGAAAGGGAGCCCACACTTCTAGGTGATTCACATTCGTGATTGGATTAGAAGATCTTGTGAATTCAATTCGACGCTAGTTCAATCGTCACGAAAAGAAAAAACCAAAAAGGTACGATACTTTTTATTTACATCAAATAATCTAGGGTTAAGGTTCTTGTTATTAAAAGGGAATTTTTGTTTATATACGCAAACCCTAATTTCTATTTTTTTTCTCACTCTTCCGTTGCATTTTGAACCCGTTTTTCCCCTGCAGATATATGGATTTAGGTGAAGATAAAATAATAATATTATTTTGTTTTACTAAATCATTTATCTAAGTATTTGAATTTAAGTTTAAATTTAAAATACTTATTATCACTTATAATATATTAGATATATTTGAAAAGGATAATTAAAAGATATATATCAATTATAACACAAGAGATTGAATTGGATGCAAATTGGTGTATGCACATATATAAGTGTTTGTATAGGATACAAACAAGGATATATATATATATATATATATATAAAGGTGTTGACTTTATATCAAATGCACAGCAACATGAAGCATCTGTATATAAATAAAGTGTGAAATAAAAATTTTAAAACCTAGTTCCGTTTCGTAACCGGTGAACGAGGTTCCAATAAGGAGGTTTTGGATAGGAAGTCGGCTTGGTAGATCACTAGGTTCAAGGGTAGTGTAAGAGTGATAGCTTGGAGAGCATGTGTTGATTGCTTGAGTGTGTAACTCTTACTTAAAATAGTGGATTTGCTTTTATCGGTGGTTGTGGTATCAACCCCGTGGATGTTTCCTCTTCGGAGATTTACCATGTAAACATATTGTGTCACTGTTTGCAATTTTCATTTAGCATTGTTAAAATTGCATTTTTTTAAAGAAGACGAAAATTTGAGCATATACCTATTCACCCCCCTCCCCCTCTAGGTATATTTACACTATAAAGATAAAGAGAATTACAATTGGTATCATAGTCGGTGTCTAGATGCACTTAGACATATCTTCATCGTAGTGTTTGTTATCTTATTTGTTTGTTTCATCATGATTAAAGAAATATATTCTTTTGTGGCTTCTCTTGTTGAAGGTGAGTCTATTGACTTAGATGATCAAGATCAAAGATCCTATTCAAGAAAATGAAAGGATCTTCAAGATCAATAAGTCTCTTGCTAAGAAGTTAGAAAATCATGATTGTAGCTCAAAATGTGTTAATGACCTTAATGACAAAATTCTTAATCATGAGAAAAACTTGATTGATAACAATGATAGATTAAGTATTATGAAGCATGAAATTAAGCAAAGAGATGAACTTCTTGATTGTGCTAGGAGAATCAAATATTTGCTTAGAGCCAAACTTAATGAGCATGAGAATCAAGAGAAAGTGCTTAATGAGGCTAAAGAGGTGATTAACAAGATGTTATCAAGCTCTAACAAAGTTAAAGCCCTCATTATGGTTGGAAAGTCTTCAAGCAAAAATAGAGGTTTAGGATATGTTAATGAAAACTCAACTCCTTCATCTAACAAATCTACTTTTGTCAAAGCTTGTAGCAATTTGAATGTAGGTACACTCTCTAGTGGTAAGCCATGGATGCTACCGGAGGTGCCTCAACATCAACAATGCCAAAGACAAGTTTCGTCATCATCAAATGAAAAAGGCAAAGCATCTAGTAATACACGCCAAAAAGGTAAAAATGTGAGAAGGCAAAATGGGTACATAAGACCTATTTATTTTTAATACATTCATAAATGTAGAATTGCCAATGATTTGCATGATATGTCTTTGAATGGTCCTAGCCAATCATCCATGTATGGATCTAGAATTAGACCTAAGAAGACCGTAGAAAAGCATGTTGAGAATAAATATGTTGATGATTTGTTTGTTAAATCTTGTGTTGTGGCTCGTTCTACTATGCATAAGAAAGTTGATAATGCTTTGTTTGATTTGTTTAAAAATGTGACTAATGGAGTAAATTTTCCTAAAAACAAGTCAAAACATGCAAATAAAAGTAGGAATGAGAAACTTGTCAAGAAAGTTTGGGTTCAAAAAAACACAACACAATGTTTTGTTGCACCATATGCTTTAAGAGCTAATTCATCCTATAGTTGGCACCTAGATAGCGGTTGCTCTAGGAATATGACCGCTAACAAGGAATTCTTTAAGAATCTTGTTATGAAAGATGGTGGATGGGTTACATTTGGTGATGGCACCAAAAAGCAAGTTCTAGGCAAGGGAACAATTTGTATCCCCGGATTGCCTAAACTTCGTGACACCTAGTATGTAGATGGTCTACAAGCTAATCTAATAAGCATCACTCACTTGTGTGAATTTTTTAAAGAAGTTAGCTTTAACAAGGATGTGTGCACAATAATCGATAAAAAGGGTAAGATTTTATTTAAAGTCAAAAGGTCTTCGGACAATTGCTGTTGTCTAAAGATTGATCCACTAACATGTAATATGGCAAATGAGTGCAACAAGCTTGAATTATGGCATGAAATATTGGGCCACAAGAATTATAAAGATTAAAAGAAGCTTGATAAATATAACATTGTTAGAGGTCTTCCTAGCCTTGGTAAAAAGCTTGATGGTGTTTGTTAACCATGTCAATTAGGTAAACAAACCAAAGTGTTTCACAAAAAGAACACTAATTTTTCTAACAAGAAGCCCTTAGAACTTGTGCATATGAACCTAATAGGACCAATCCAAACTGAAAGCATAAATGGTAAGAAATACATTTTTGTATGTGGTGATGATTTTTCTCGATTTACTTAGGTGTATTTTCTTAGAGACAAGACCAAAACTTTTGGTTGCTTTAAAAAATTTTGTAATCAAGTTCATAATGAAAAAGGTCTTGGTATCAAGAATATATGTCGCATTAGGAGTGATCATGGGAGTGAATTTGAAAATGATAGATTTAGTGAGTTTTGAGATGATGATGGGATTTCACATGAGTTCTCGACTTCTAGAACTCCTCAACAAAATGGTGTTGTTGAGAGGAAGAATCGTGTATTGCAAGAGATGGTCAGGGTCATGCTCAATAGCAAGACAGTCCCTAGAAATCTTAGGGCTGAAGCGGTCAATACAACATGCTATATCACTAATAGAGTTTTTAGAAGGTTCGACACAAAACAAACCTCCTATGAGCTTTGGAAGGGCAAGAAGCCTAATGTGAGTTACTTCCACACTTTTGGGAGTAAGTGTTTTATTTTGAATGATAGAGATCACTTAGGAAAGTTTGATGCTTAAAGTGATATTGGTCTCTTTCTTGGGTATGCTAATAATAGTCGTGCATATAGAGTGTTCAATTTGAAAACCAAGACAATTATGGAGTTTATTAATGTGAAAAAAGATGATCTTATCATGCTTGATGTGTGTGATGATAATGGTGTCAATGAACCTAAAGAACATTTGTTGAATGACACTAAAGCACATATTGATGTGACTAGTTGTGATGAAAATGAGTCTAGTCATAATGATGATAATTATAATGTTGTTAGAGAAGAAAGTCAAGAGTTAGAAAATGGTTTGAATGATAACCAACAAGATGTTAAAAATTCTAATTCTAGACTTAGGAATATGCATTATCAACAAGACATCATAGGTGATTTGAATGAAGGGGTTAGAACTAGAAGGCAATTAGCCAACCAAATTTCGCATGCTTACTACACTTCTCGAATTGAGCCAAAAAATATTAATGAAGCAATTGTAGGTGAATATTGGGTTAATACCATACAAGAAGAACTAAATCAAATTGAGAGAAATGAAGTGTGGTCCGTAGTTTCTAGACCTAAAGATATCAATATGATTGGTACAAAATGTGTGTTTATGAATAAGACCGATGAATGTGGCAAGATATTGAGAAATAAAGCAACACTAGTGGCTCAAGGATACACTCATGTTGAGGGTGTAGACTTTGATGAGACTTTTGCACCCGTTGCACGTCTAGAGTCCATTAGACTTTTGTTGTCCATTGCATGTCTTAAAAAATACAAATTATTTCAAATGGATGTCAAAAGTGTTTTTCTCAATGGATATCTTCAAGAAGAAGTTTATGGATATCTTCAAGAAGAAGTTTATGTCAAAAGTCCTAATCATATTTTTAATTTGAAAAAGGCTCTTTATGGCCTTAAGCAAGCCCCTAGAGCTTGGGATGATAGGTTAACTCAATATCTTACTGACAACCAATATAGGAGAGGTGGTATTGATAGAACTTTTTTTTTTCAAGCATTATGATAATGACATTTTTGTTGCACAAATATATGTTGATGACATTGTTTTTAGGTCTACATGTAAAACCAAGGTTGATGATTTTGTGAATGTTATGTCAAAAGAATTTGAAATGAGTATGGTAGGTGAACTCAATTACTTTCTTGGCATGCAAGTGAAACAATCTAGCAATGGTATCATGTTGTCTCAATCTAAATATGCTAGAAATCTTGTTAAGAAATTTTGGCCTTGAAAGTGGAAAATAATTTGAAACACCTATGAGTGCTACTTTAAAACTTGACAATGATGAAAAAGGAAAAAATGTTGATCAAAGTCTCTATAAGAGCATGATAGGTAGTCTTCTCTACCTAACGGCTAGTAGACCGGATATTTGTTTTAGTGTTGATTTGTGTGCTAGGTTTCAAGCTAATAAAAAAGAATCTCACTTGAAAGTCATTAACATAATCATTAGATATATAAAAGGAACACATAATCTTGGTTTATTCTATTCCTTTGATACTAATGATATTCTTGGCTATTGTGATGCGGATTGCATAGGAAACATTGATGATTATAAGAGCACATCGTGTGGTTGCTTTTACTTGGGGAATAATTTGGTTGCTTGGCAAACCAAGAAGCAAAATTCCATCTCTCTTTCTTCATCCGAAGCCGAGTATATTGTGGGCGGAAGTGCTTGCACACAACTTCTATGGATGAAGCAAATTCTCAAGGACTATGAGATTGAACAAGGTAAAATGACTCTATATTGTGATAATATGAGTGATATTAATATCTTAAAGAATCCGGTTCACTCTCACGCATAAAGCATATAGACATTAGGCATCATTTCATTAGAGAAATTGTTGAACATTCAATAGTAACTCTTGAGCATATGTCTACTAAAAATCAACTTGCGAATCTGTTCACTAGCCTGTGGACAAAGAGAGATTTGTATCTCTTAGAAGATCCATTGGCATGATTTGTGTTGATTAATGTTTGTGTGTGGTTATCAGTAGCTTGATAAGCAAAACTATATTGTATATATATTTCTTTGAGTTCTACTCATGTGAGAAGTAATGATCTTGATAAAATAGCTTTTATTGCTTCTAGATCATGCACTTAAGTCTTTCTATATCTTGTTTTAAAAAAGATGCACAAATGCTTCTCTTATCTGTTTAAGTTTGAGTAGTTGAGTTTGACTATATGCCTATTATGGATACATCTTGAAGTCTTTTGACTAGTACTTTTAAAATGACCAATGGTTAGTATCTCTTTTGCTTCGGCATTACATAGAACTCAACGAGCACCTTCACGGAAAGGGCTACACACCTTGGTTGTGAAGTCATCGAATGTAGGAAAGGGCTACACCATTGTAATGAGTGAATGTCGTCATGGAGAGTATATGTTTATGTTAGAAAAATCAAAGAAGTGTTGAAAAAGAATCATTTAAAAAAAATCTTTGATTCAAAACCTAAAATGAAATGGAGGAAGGCTTAAAATGGAGTATAGTTGAAAAATATTGAGAATGCTCAGGTTGGAAAATAGAAATGGGAAAATGAGCCACATGCACACACAACGCTCATATGTTGAAATCTATTCTCTTTAAAGCAAATTTCCGAATGATAATCAGTTTGACCTTAATTGGAAAAGCTTTAGATGAATAGGTGTTGAAATGGTTTGCATGTTGATATCACAATTACTCCTTTTTATATATGCTGGAAGCATTTTCACACACACACATTTTTGCTTAATGTGCTTGATTTATTAGCAATAAGAGATTATTTTTGAAAGAGCAATGAAAATCTATGATTCTCTCTTCTTTTGTAAAAGAATGGTTTAATCTCTTTTATTGCTTGCAATGTGTGATTGTGTGATTCCTTTGTGAACAAGTTTACTTGCTTATTCATTTGTGGAGCATATGCTAAGGGGGAGCTTAGTTTGTTTAACTTAGTTCTCTATACAACTTGTTTGCGCATTATCTCATGTTTTTATTATGCATCCCTTATACCTTGTAGGTATTTTCAATTGGCATTCACCTATCATTTTAGCTTGTGTAATATGTTTTTGTCTATTCCTTGCCAAAAAGGGGGAGAAAGTGTTTTCCTTACCATGTTCTTGTTTGCATGAGATAAGAAGCGATAAAGGAATTTTTGTTTTGTTTCGTATATTGTTTGTTTATCTCACCTATCTTCTTTGAAGAAGTTTGCTTTTGGTTGTTCTTGTCTCACAGGTGCTTTGAATGTGTAAAGATATTTTTGAAGACACTTGAAGACATTTTAGTCTAGGAATATCTCTTTGTAATGTGAGGATGTGAAAATGCAATCAAATTTGATTATGAGTGATCATTGTATGGTGAGGTAGAAGTTTTGTCATGGAATAGTCAAAGGGGGAGATTGTTAGGTTTTAGATTTGTGTTGGCTTGATTTCATAACAAAACTTAATTTCTTTGTATTGCCTGGCTGCTTAAGTGGTTCATGATGATAAGAGCTTCAAGAAAGAAAAGCAACTTCTCATGATACGAAATTCATATTCAAGAAGATTGGTACTATTCTTGGATGCTAAGGTATCAGGGTTCTTCTTCCTCTTGCAAGGCGTAAGCACACACACACACAATTCATTCATATGTGTCATTGCATAGTGTTAGGATTATGCTCGATAGCAAGAGTGTAATATTGTAATTAACAATCTTTTCATATGAATAAAGTGATTTCTAGTTTAACAAATCTTATAGTATTTATAGTTTAATTCTTATAATTGTCAAAATTCAATAATCAAAAGGTCAAAAGACTATGAGAAAAGAAGAATTGTTCATACATCTAGATATGTATGAGGTAGACACAATTCTTTAGTTAGTCTTGATTAATATTCACAACTTAAGATAGAAGGTTGGGCGCCTTTATCTTGTCAAAGTTGTAGATTCTTTTGCTAGCATTTGAGTGGGATCAAATGTGTTATGATGAATCTAAAATCATCAAAGTGTGGTGTCTTTGGGCAAAAGAATCTAGTGCACTGGGTGCATTGAATACGATCAAAATGAAATACTTTATCTAGAACCGTCAATGGATAAAAGTTTTCATTTGAAGATAATCGGAGAGTCTATCTTAATCCTGAGATAAATGATGGACTTATGGTTGCAAGTGTTATCATTTGAGCTATCAACGAGTACGATTATATAGCATAGTCTATCCTCGATAGTTTTGTGGTATTCATTTGTTAATTGATAGAGGACTTCATTTATAGATATGAACATCGTGGCTCCATTTATTGAATGAAAGTAGAATACCATCATATGGATGTTTTGAGGTATTGGATATTAAATTTAAACGTTAAGTTTTCAATAGTGTCTATTGAAACATGGCTTCTGGACAAGTCAAAATATCCAAGTTCAAAATGTGGTCATATGAGTAAATATGGTAACTTGGAGAGCTATAGGCAGTCTATGAGCTCTTGGCGATTACTGGTATTCTTCACGAGGATACACTTTCTCCAATAAGATTGTCTAGGGTACGAATGAGTAACATCAACTTATTCTATCTTTATTTAAGAGTTCAATTTTAGTTCTTTAGTTGAATGAACTAAAATTAAATATAATCATTTGTTGATTGTGATTGGGTTGTGTCTATTGGAGCTTAAATTTAGATAGTCCGCCAAGATCCCCAATCCACACGAACTTGCATGGATCACTTAATATATTCTACCGGACCAATAGGGGTCCATCCAGAATTGTAATAAGGCATGTGAACTTGTTTCTTTTAGTAAGATTAGGTCTAGTACACATGTGGACTTTTTATTAAGATCCAATGAATTTAATAAAATGAGAAAAATAATATATGGCCTTTATACTAGGTTTGGGCGGCAAAGGCTATGGTGAATAGCCTTAATATATTATTTTTATTTTATTATTATTTAATTAAATGGAAACTAATTAATTTGTTGATTAATTAATTATTTAATTAAAAGTCAAAATCTTTTCGTATTAGGAGATGGTCTACTAAAACTATACTATTGTTGGTAGTATAGTTAATGTTAAAGACTATATTTGATAAGTAGATAAATAAAAGGAGTTATTTATCTAATCAAATTAGGAAGTCTTTAATATGGTTAAAAACACACTATTGAGCAGGATTATGAGTCTTGGTGTAGGAAATAATTCTTTTAGGAAAAGGATTCTTGGTCACCAAGTAAAACTACTTAGTGGTAGAATTCTTATTTGAAAAGGATTCATAACCACCAAGTTAGTCTACCTAATGATAGGATTCTTGTCCATCAAGTAATCTTTCTTAGGAAAAATTAAACACTCCTAATCTAATTCAAACAAGGGAAATTCGGCCAACACAATATATAGTTAAAGGAGTAGTTAGTTTTCTTCAAAGATAAGGATTCTAACTACCAAATAAATCCACCTAAGGAAAGGATTCTTGCCAACCAAGTGAATCCTTCTTAGGAAAGGATTTATGAACCTATATATATGTGGATGATGAATTCAGCCAGCCCTTAGGCATTAGAGTGGAATTTCGGCCAAGCCATATTTTTCTTAGTGAAAAATTCGGCTATCATAGAATTTTGAAGGGAGAAAAATCTGATTTTACTCTAGACAAAATTCAATCTTCTCTAAGCAATAGTGTGTGAATTCGGCCAAGTAGAGAAAAAGGGGAACGTTTTTGTATTCGATAGTATACTAATATCCTTTACATCAAAAGGGTTTTGTGTACAACATCGAATCAAGGTTCAAGTGAGTTACAATCAAATTGATTGATAATTCACAAGTGACCGGACATTCTTGGATTTTTTCTCTTAGAGGATATTTGTAACTAACAACGAAAAGATATTAGCTTTGTCTCCATCCTCAAGAATACAATTTAAAAAAAAGGAGCCCATACTCCTAGGTGATTCACGTTCATGATTGGATTGGAAGATCTTACGGAATTGATTCAGCGCTTGTTCAATCGTCAAGCGAAAACGTACGATACTTTTATATACATCAATTAGTCTAGGGTTAAGGTTCTCATTGCATAAAAGGGAATTTTTTTATTTATATGCAAACCCTAATTTCATTTTTTAACACGCTTCTGCTGCGTTTCTAAACCGTTTTTTCCCTACAATTGGTATCAAAGCATGGTTGTACCCTTGATTAATTGATGTATGTGTTCGTGAATCTTTTTCTTTTATTGTATATATGCATGTTTTAGAAAGAGATGGCACTCTAGGTATTCGCATATATATTTACATTGGAATGTATGGATATATATATATGTTTATATGTGGATTGTTATTGTTCAATTTTGGTCCTAGAATTTCAATGTAATTTTGTTTTGGGATCGTAACAAGAAGGGTGGTCTATTATCGCCATAATTTCCTTCTTGGTAGTTGCTAAGTTTTATTTTTATTTTGTTGTTGTAATAAAAAAAACTGCAGTATTTTGTTATGTAAATTCTTCTGTAATACATTCAAGTTTCGAAGACTCGAAGGTTTGAAGAATTAGGAGTAACCGGAACAAGTTTGGGACCGTGCGAGCTGTAACAACGAACGTGCGTGCGAAAAGCGCTCAGCCACATTTGTTGTGGCATGGGCTGCTCACGGCAGCCCTTGTGGTAGCCATGGGCTGTGCATGGCAGCCCTTTATGGGCTTGTGACATGCGCACGCCCATAGGTAAGGGTAAGGGTAAGGGGTGCGCACACCCATGGGAGGTAGCCGAGGGACTCCGAACGACGAAGGTCGCGTGAAGACTTGTTCACCAAGAAAGAAGTTCTTGTATTCCAAGATATATGTAATTTACTTGTTTTTCTAGGATGGACCAAAATTGTAGCTATTTATATTTTTGTAAATATTGCAATGCTTGTCATTGTTTGATAACATGTCATATAGAATAGGAGTGCCACTCATATATCTCTTTTGGTATAAACATGCATTGAATGGTTAAAGTATCTAAATTGGCATCTAGATAACTTGGTAAATCATTCTTTGGAATTCAATCACACACCTTAAACAATTGAGTGGGAAAAGGTGTTTTGGAACACCTACGACCTACAAGTTTAGTTGAGCTTTATGTTTCGTGAATAACCTCCCAAGAGGTATTCATGAATGGAATTTAGCAAGATACTTCCTTACAAGGATAGACTAGACAATTAGCCCAAACGATATCTACTCCTAAAGGCGGGATATTCGTAAGGGATTATATTGAAGGTCGATACCTTGGTAACACACTCAATGTGAGTTTATTGATATCCTCCCAAGAGTTCTTGTTAATAAAATCACAAGGATAAAAATAAAACATTGGTTGTTATGTTAACAATTAGGTGGGACCTAGTCTAACTAGTAAATGGTGCGTACTCCCAAATGAGGCATGACATTTATGGGTGTTGGATCATCGTTGAATTTTTACAATTGAATTATTTTATTTAATTCAAGATAAATTTTCAAAAGTGCTATACCATGATTGTTTACTTATATAATTTTTGTTATTAAAAATAAATCATGACCCCATCCCTAATCAATATCCTAAAAAGATAATACTTTAAACTAATGATAATTATGTCACATGGAAAAGGAATATTGGGTTGTTGTTGCAGATTGAAAAGTATAAGTTCATTCTGTATATTCCTTAACCACCAAAACTAATGAATCTACTCAGGAGCAAAGAGATGAGTATCAGTAGTGGAAGTCTTTAGATAAGATGGCTAAATGTATGTTACATTATGGCCATCATTTCCAATGTGTTGCAACAACAACATGAAGGAATGGAGACTGCTGCTGATATTATGATGTCTTTAGACAGAGATTCATATGGTTGGTAAAGTTGCTATTGTTAAGACCTGTAAGAAGGTCAAGTTACAATAGAGGAAAAAGCAACTTGGGCCTTCTTAGAAGGAGACCAAGAAAGTAATCAAGGTCAAAGGGAAGTGTATCCTTTGTGGTGAAAAGGGTTAAAGGAATAAACTGAATAAGAATGAATTCAACTTGCATTTAAGCAATGGAGCATTGGTGTCTACTAATGTAGTGGGATATATTAGAATCATTTTTTATTCTTATAGGCATTTAGTTTTAATAAACGTTTATTATGTACCACAATTCAAGAGGAATGTAATTTCGATCTCTTGTCTAAATAAATTTGCGAAAGCCTAGTTTACAACACTTAAGGATATTTGGCTGTCCTATGCACGTGTTAAAAGGAAAGACAGAGAAGATAGAGTCCTGTTCAGAAACATGCATATTTGTAGGGTATCCAAAAGGAACAAAAGGATATTTTTTTTATAGTCATTCAGATCTTAAAGTATTTGTTTTGACAAATGCTAAATTTCTAGAAGAGGACTATATGAATTATTTTGTGCCTAAAAGTAGAATTGTCCTAAATGAGCTTCTAGGAGATACAATTCCACAAGAGGTTTCGTAACCAAGCCAAATTGTAAATTCCGTACCAACATAAGATCAACAATCCACCATACCTCATCGTAGTGGGAGGGTTGTTAAACAACCTGAAAGATACATCGATCTAGAAGAATCTTTAGAGAATCTTTCGGACAACGATGATCCCTATACGTACAAGGAAGCAATGGAAGATGTTGATTGTCGCCATTGGCAAAAGGCAATGCAATCCGAAATTGAATCTATGTTCAAAAATAAAGTCTAGTCTCTTGTAGACTTGCCTAAAGAGATAAAACCCATCGGGTGCAAGTGGGTATACAAGAGGAAAAGAGGAATGGATGGAAAGGTGGAAACCTATAAAGCTAGATTGGTAGCTAAAGGTTATACACAGAAGGAAGGTATCGATTATGAAGAAACCTTTTCTCCTATGGCCATGCTTAAATCCATTAGGATACTCTTATCCATTGCGGCATCTCTCGACCTAGAGATTTGGCAAATAGACGTCAAGACAGCTTTCCTTAATGGAATTCTTGACGAAAGCATCTATATGATGGAACCAGAAGGATTCATTGAAAAGGGTTAAGAGGAAAGGGTACGCAAGTTGAAAAGATCCATATATGGATTGAAGCAAGCATCCAGATCCTGGAACATAAGGTTCATTCAAGCCGTTAAAGGTTTTGGATTTATTTAAAACCTTGATGAACCTTCTGTATACAAAAGGATTAAAAGCGATAATTTGGTTTTCCTAGTTCTTTACGTTGATGATATACTACTCATCGGAAACGATGTAGGTGTATTGAGATCAATAAAAGAATGGTTAGCAAAACAATTTGATATGAAGGACTTGGGAGAAGCAAGTTATATTCTTGGTATCCAAGTCTTAAGGGATAGAAAGAATAGAATGATTGCATTATCCCAAGCTTCATACATAGATAAAATCTTGTCTAGGTTTTCCATGCAAGATTCCAAGAAAGGTATGTTACCTTTCAGGCATGGAATCAAACTTTCTAAGGAACAAGTTCCTAAGAATGAGCATGAAAAGCAATTCATAAGTAGGGTTCCATACTCATCGGCAGTTGGAAGTCTCATGTATGCAATGCTCTGTACTAGACCAGATATTTGTTTTATTGTAGGCATAGTTAGAAGGTTTCAAATGAAACCTGGTCCTAATCACTGGACGACAGTCAAGCATATTTTCAAGTATCTTAGGAGAAAGAGAGATTATATGCTTGTATACTTTGGAGGGGATTTAATTCCAATTAGGTATACAAATTCTGATTTTCAGTCATATTCCGACTCCAGGAGATCAACATCAGGATATGTGTTTACTATTGGAGAAGGGGCAGTCATATAGAGGAGTATCAAGCAATCTTGTATTGCTGATTCCACCATGAAAGTCGAGTATATTGCCTCATGTGAGGCTGCTAAAGAGGCTGTCTGGCTCCACCAATTCTTGATTGACTTGGAAGTGGTTCCTGATGCGAATAAGCAGATCACTATCTATTGTGACAATAGTGGAGCAGTGGCTAATTCGAGAGAACCAAGAAGCAATAAGAGAGGGAAACACATTGAAAGAAAGTATCACCTTCTAAGGGAAATTGTGCATATGGGTGACGTGACAATTATCAAGATCGCATCAGCAGAAAATCTAGAGGATCCCTTTACAAAGGCTCTTCCTCAAAAGAGTTTTGATGGGCATCTAGAAAACATGGGGATGAGAGATATGACACATTTGCTATAGAGCAAGTGGGATATTGTTAGGATTATGCTCGATAGCAAGAGTGTAATATTGTAATTAACAATCTTTTCATATGAATAAAGTGATTTATAGGTTAACAAATCTTATAGCATTTATAGTTTAATTATTATAATTTTCAAAAGTAAATAATCATAAGGTCAAAAGAATATGAGAAAAGAAGAATTGTTCATACATTTAGATATGTATGAGGTAGAAACAATTCTTTAGTTAGTCTTGAATAATATTCACAACTTAAGATAGAAGGTTGGGCGCATTTATCTTGTCAAAGTTGTAGATTCTTTTGCTAGCATTTAAGTGGGATCAAATGTGTTATGTTGAGTCTGAAATCATCAAAGTGTGGTGTCTTTGGGCAAAAAAATCTACTTCACTGGGTGCATTGAATATGATCAAAATGAAATACTTTATCTAGAACCGTCAATGGATAAAAGTTTTCATTTGAAGACAATCGGAAAGTCTATCTTAATCCTGAGATAAATGATGGACTTATGGTTGCAAGTGTTATCATTTGAGCTATCAATGAGTACGATTATATAGCATAGTCTATCCTCGATAGTTTGGTGGGATTCATTTGTTAATCGATAGAGGACTTCATTTATTGATATGGACATCGTGGCTCAATTTATTGAATGAGAGTGGAATACCATCATATGGATGTTTTGAGGTATTGAATATTAAATCTTAACGTTAAGTTTTCAATAGTGTCTATTGAAACATGGCTTCTGGACAAGTCAAAATATCCAAGTTCAAAATGTGGTCATATGAGTAAATATGGTAACTTTGAGAGCTATAGGCGGTCTATGAGCTCTTGGCGATTACTGGTATTCTTCAAGAGGATACACTTTCTCCAAAAAGGTTGTCTAGGGTACAAATGAGTAACATCAACTTATTCTATCTTTATTTAAGAGTTCAATTTTAGTTCTTTAGTAGAATAAACTAAATTTATATAGATTGGACCTAAGTGAATCATTTGTTGATTGTGATTGGGTTTTGTCTATTGGAGCTCAAATTTAGATAGTCCGCCAAGATCCCCAATCCACACGAACTTGCATGGATCACTTAATATATTCTACCGGACCAATAGGGGTCCATCTAGAATTGTAATAAGGCATGTGAACTTGTTTCTTTTTGTAAGAATAGGCTAGTTCACATTTGGACTTTTTATTAAGGTCCAATGGATTTTATAAAATGAGAAAAATAATATATGGCATTTTATTAGGTATGGGCGGCAAAGGCTATGGTGAATAGCTTTAATATATTATTTTTATTTTATTATTATTTAATTAAATGGAAACTAATTAATTTGTTTATTAATTAATTAGTTAATTAAATGTCAAAATCTTTTCCTATTAGGAGATGGTCTCCTAAAACTATACTATTGTTGGTAGTATAGTTAATGTTAAAGACTATATTTGATAAGTAGATAAATAAAAGGAGTTATTTATCTAATCAAATTAGGAAGTCTTTAATATGGTTACAAACACACTATTGAGTAGGATTAGGAGTCTTGGTGTAGGAAATAACTCTTTTTGGAAAAGGATTCTTAGTCACAGAGTAAAACTACTTAGTGGTAGAATTCTTATTTGAAAAGTATTCATAACCACCAAGTTAATTTACCTAAGGATAGAATTCTTGTCCATCAAGTAATCTTCTTAGGAAAGATTAAACACTCCTAATCTACTTCGAACAAGTGAAATCCGGCCAACACAATATATAGTTAAATGAGTAGTTAGTTTTCTTCTAAGATAAGGATTCTAACTACCAAATAAATCCACCTAAGGAAAGGATTCTTGCCAACCAAGTGAATCCTTCTTAGGAAAGGATTTATGAACCTATATATATGTGAATGATGAATTCGGCCAGCCCTAAGGCATTAGAGAGGAATTTCGGCCAAGCCATATTTTTCTTAGTGAAGAATTAGGCTATCATAGAATTTTGAGGGAGAAAAATCTAATTTTACTCAAGACAAAATTCAATCTTCTCTAAGCAATAGTGTGTGAATTCGGCCAATTAGAGAAAAAGGGGAACGTTTT
Organism: Dipteronia dyeriana; assembly: GCA_032871835.1. Lineage (NCBI taxonomy): Eukaryota > Viridiplantae > Streptophyta > Magnoliopsida > Sapindales > Sapindaceae > Dipteronia > Dipteronia dyeriana. Next base: position 106,945,931 of record CM065300.1, on the reverse strand, counting down.
TGTATTCGATAGTATACTAATATCATTTACATCAAAAGGGTTTTGTGTACAACATCGAATCAAGGTTCACGCGAGTTACAATCAAATTGATTGATAATTCACAAGTGACTGGACGTTCTTGGATTTTTTCTCTTGGAGGATATTTGTAACTAACAAAAAAAAGATATTAGCTTTGTCTCCATCCTCAGGAATACAATTTAAAAAAACGGAGCCCACAGTCCTAGGTGATTCACGTTCGTGATTGGATTGAAAGATCTTGCAGAATTGATTCAGCGCTTGTTCAATCATCACGTGAAAAAGGTACGATACTTTTATATTCATCAATTAATCTAGGGTTAAGGTTCTCGTTGCATAAAAGGAAAATTTTTTATTTATACGCAAACCCTAATTTCGTTTTTTAACACGCTTCCGCTGCGTTTTTAAACCGTTTTTTCCCTACATGTAGTCTTGCACCATTAAATGCGCACACACACACACACACATCATATATTTGTGTCCCTGCATAATAGCAAATCATTTGGTATAACACATTTACACACTTGAAGTTGAATGCTCATGTATTGATTTGAAAGTAACGTTGTTTTGGAAAAATGCATGATTGGAGACTATGTCTATGTAGTTTGCATTCTTGTGTAAAATGTGTTTATTTGTTTATATGTTTGTATAACATGGATCTTGAACTTGATTTTACCCTTAGATTGTTGATGATTTAGTTTCTGTCATTTCGGTTACTCATACTATTGATTTCTAGTTCTAAGTCAAAAGATACAACATTTTCAACTCATGTTGCATACAATGTCTTCGTCTTCATATATCGAGTCGAATTATTATTTTAAGGGTTGAGTATCTTATATGTCCATGTTTATGTGGGATTCCCAGTTTGTAATATTCATACAGATTCAAATTCGAAGTTCGGAGCCAAAGAACGGTTGAAGAACGCGAGAGGAGCGCAAGGGAAGAGGTGCGATGGCATAAGCCATAACTTGGGCACCTTCCCGAGACTGCACGTTGCCATCTCTGGCCCAAAGCTGCTCTACCCCAAGATGTCCATGCGCCATCTCAAGGAGGCACTAAAGTATGGGGTAATACCTCTCCCTCCCTCTCATTCTTTAGAAGTTGAACAAGTTGAGAAAATTGAAGAACAAGAGCAGAATTTTTCTCCCAACATTTTTATTTTTGTTTTTGTGATAACTTCTTCATTTCTACTCCGAATAACTTGATTCAAAAACCAATTTCGAGTATCTTGAAGATATCTATGAACTCCAAGCATTTACATAACTAAAGGATGTCTAGAAATTTTGTAGTGATCAGATCTTCAGTTCGTGATTTTCATCCTTGTTGGTAAAATCATTTTCTGTTTAATCTTCTTCTTTGATCTTCTTACTAGTTGATGCTATTTGATTAAGAAGCATGACTAGGATTATTTTGATATCATTTTTGTGGTTTGTTGATTTGATTTTCAAGTTTGGCTAGATTTGTGATAAATTGATTGATTTATGCTAAACTTGATAAACACGAAATTGCTTCTAGAAATCTTTTACTCTTGTGCTTGATTGACTGTTTCTAGATTTAATTTCATTCTCTCAGAACTCGGTCTACATCAGTTGGTATATTCATTTCATTGATTTGTTTCTTAGCAGATAACATGCTTAGGTTGTCTAGATACATTGTGATTGTTCATTGAATTCATAAGCTAGCTATCTAGTTGCATGTCCATAGAATTTGTTGATCATCATTTTCTATGTTGCGTGCTTGTTTGCGTTTTGAATTCATGATCAATTAGATGCTTTGTGAAGAGGTAGGAAGTCTCATATCTTAGAGTGATTATTTGATTTGAGCAATTGGAAGTCTTAGCTAGAGTCGGGAGGGCTCCGGATAGCTAAGAAAGTGGAAGTCTCGACAAGAGGTAGGAGACCTCAGATTGTTGGGCAAGAAAGTCTTAATTAGAGTCGGCAGGACTCGAATAACTAAGAAAGGAAGTCTTGCCTAGGTTCAAGAGGATCCGGATAGGTGAGCAAGGAATCTTTCTAGAGACAGGAGGTCTTGGATAGGAAGCCGACTTAGTAGATCACTAGGTTCAAGGGAAGAGTAAAAGTGATAGCTTAAAGAGCATGTGTTAATTGCTTGAGTGTGTAACTCTTATTTGAAATAGTGGATTTGCTTTTACCGGTGGTTGTGGTATCAACCCGTGGACGTTTCCTCTTCGGAGGTTTACCACGTAATTGTGTCATTGTTTGCAATTTTTATTTAGCACTGTTAAAATTGCATTGTTTTAAAAGAAGATGAAATTTGAGCATATACCTATTCACCCCCCCCCCCCCCCCTTCCCGAAGGTATGTTTACACTATAAATATAAAGGGAAATACAGGTTTTTGTTCTGTTTTTTCTTGACCTTCTTTTGTGTCTTGATAGTTGCAACTTTACCAACCTTATGAATCTTTTGACCCTTGCCTTTCACATGGATCTTCTCAATGCTTTAAACATCTTGCATCAGGCCTGGCAATGTATAATCCTATTTTTTCATGGTGTTGTCCAACTTGAACTGATCAAAGGAATCCGATAGTGAGTTGACGATCATGTCAGTTTTCATCTCACTATCTATCTCAGCACCATTGAGTTCAGCAATGTTGATATGTTCAATGACTTTCATCATGTGATCTTTCACAGCTTGTCCAGATTTCAATCTAAGATTCATGAAAGCAATCACTGCCTCTCTCTTAGTCGTCATGAACTTCATAGCAAACATTTCCTCTAGAGACATCATTATATCAGCAGCAGTCTCTATTCTTTCATGTTGTTGTTGCAACACGTCAGAGATAGTGGCCATAATGTAACATTTGGCCATCATATCTAAGGCCTCCCGCTACTGATACTCATCTCTCTGCTCCTTAGTAGATTAACTGGTAGGAGTTGGTGGTTTAAGGGTACACATAATAAACTTATGCTTTTCAGCTTGTAACAACAACCCAATTTTCCTTTTCCGTCTGAAGTAATTATCATTAGTTAAAGTATTATCTTTTAGTATGTTGATTTGGAATTGGGTCATGATTTCTAAATAGAATAAAAATTATATATATGTAAACATTCATGATAAAGAACTTTGAAATATTTATCTTCAATTAAATAAAATTAATGAATCATAAAATTCAACGATGATCTAACATCCATAAATGTCACACCTCCATTGGGAGTTCACACCATCTAATAATTATACTAGGTGCTGCCTAATTGTTTATATAGCAACCAGCGTTTTCAATTTTAGCCTTGTTATTTTATGAACAAGAACTCTTGGGAGGATATTAATAAAATCACATTGAGTGTGTTACCAAGTTATCGATCTTCAATATATTCCTAAACGAAAATCCCTCATTTGAGAGTAGATATCTTTTGAGTCAATTGTCTAGTCTATCATTGTAAGGAAGTATCTTGCTAAATTCCATTCATGGATACCCCTTGGGGGTTATCATGTGAAATATAAAGCTTAACTAAATTTGGAGGCCATAGGTGTTCCAAAACACCTTCTCCCACTAAATTATTTAAGAAGCGTGACTGAATTCCATAGAATGATTTAAGAAGTTACCTAGATACATATTAGATATCTAAACCATTCAATGCATGTTCATACCAATGAGTTATATGAGTGGCATTCATTTTCTATACGACATGTTATCAAACATTGACAAACATTGCAATATTTATAGGAAAACAAGTAAATTACATTTGTTTGAAATACAAAATCCTAATTCTAATTTGGTGAACAAGTCATCAAGCAGTCGTTCATCCAAAGGTCTAGTGACCGGGCACTTGTGCGCCCGAATCCTCGTGCGGCTTCCTCGGGTTACTTTGTTGCTTCTCTTTCTGCTTCGAATTCTTCAACTCTTTGATTCTTCGAAACTTGAATATATTACAATTTTTTTTTATTACAACAATAAAATAAAAACAACTTAGCAACTGCCAAGAAGGAAATTATAGTGATGATAGGTCACCCTTCTTGTTACAAATCTAAAACAAAAATACATTAAAATTCTACGACCAAAATCGGGCAATAACAAACCACATTATAAAAACATATATATATCCATACATTCTAAAGTAAATATATAAACGAATACCTAAAGTGCCATCTCTTTCTAAAACATACATATTTACAATAAAAAGAAATACATCCACACACACACACACACACACACACACACACACACACACACACACATATATATATATATATATTTACATCAATTAATCAAGGGTACAACCAGGCTCAATTACTAATTGTAGGAAAAAACTATTGGCGGAAGTGAAAAAGTTGATTGGTATATTTCAAAAAATATTCCTTTAAAAGACCGAACCTTAACCCTTGATTAATTAAAATATAATAAATGTATTGTACCTTTTTCTCATGACGATTGAAGCTGTGCCAAATTGAAATCTGCAAGATCTTCTAATCCAATCACAGACGTGAATCACCTAAGACTGTGAGCTCCCTTTCTTTGAATTGTGTACTTGAAGATGGAAAAACAAAAATGTTTTCTTTTGTGAGTCACAATAATCCTCCTAGAGAAAAACAAATAATGTTCGACCACTTGTGAATTCTCAATCTCTTAACCGAAAACTCACGTGATCCTAATTTGATGTTGTGCACAAAGCCTTTTGATGTAAAAGCTACTAGTGCACTATCGTAAATAAAATGCTCATATCTTTCTATTCTCTATTGGCCGAATTCTCATACAATGAGTTGGATGAAGTTTTTTTTTACTAAGGAAAGCAAAAGAGAAAAAAAAACTTCTCTCACAAGAACTAGGGTGGCCAAATTCTATAATAGGGATATATATATAGGTGGCCAAATCCTCACACATGGAGGATTTGTGTTGTGGCCGAAAATCCTCTCACAATAAGGATTTGTTTTCGATCACAACTCCTATCAACTTTTAGAATTCAACTCTATTCCAACACATTAATGTATTATCTAATAATAAATTTTTGAAAAAAAACATATTTTAACTATATTAAAAACTTCCTAATTTGACCACTTGTCAATTAGAGTTTTGATAAATATCAAAAACTTCCTAATTTGACTAGATAAATAAATTTCGTTTATTAATCGATTTATTTTTATTCTTATCATACTACAAACAATAGTATGAAACTAGGAGACATTCTCCTACTTAGAAAAAGATTTGACATTTAATTAATTAATTAATTAATTAATAAATTAATTAGCAAATTAATTAACTTTCATTTAATTAAAAAATAAACTAAAACAATATTCTAGGCTAATAATCCTAGCCTTGCCAACCAAGAATAATCTATGCACAATATATTATTTTTCCATTTTACTATATCCATTGGACTTTAATAAAATATCCACACGTGAACTAGACTCATTCTTACAAAAAAAAAAACAAACAAGTCCACATGCCTTAAATTTTAATATAAATTATTAACCCATTTAATTATAATGTACAAACTATATTCTTATTGTACTAATGGAATGCTAATTGATTTAAGCATGGCTATAGGAGAGAAGGTTTCCTCTTAATCGATGCCTTTCTTCTGTTTGTAACCTTTAGCTACCAATCTAGCTTTTAAGGTTTCCACCTTTCCAATCGTACCTCTTTTCCTCTAGTATACCCATTTGTACCCTAAGGGTTTTATCGCATTAGGACAGTCTACAAGAGACCATACTTTGTTTATGAACATAGACTCAATTTCATATTGCATTGCATTTTGCCAATGGCGACAATTGTTGTTGTCAATTTCTTGATGGATGAGAAAGGCAACAACGTTGAGTTTGGTTATGACCTGTCAAAAGAGAAAGAGAAAGAGAAAAAGAATGCAATTGAAGTTATTATGACACAAGTTTACGTGGTAAAAATCCGGTGATAGGAGAAACATCTACGGGTGGTTGAATGCACAACCAAGCCAAATTCCATTATTTAAATAAAGAATTACACCACTCGATCTCTCTTTCCTCTCTCTTGCAGTGATTTCCTTTTTTCTCTCCTCTTTATAGTAAGATTAATGATCTATTTATACCTACATAGAACCCTAATCCTTGTTGTACAAGTAAGAAAAAGGAATTGTATTTTAATTAAGACTGGTTGCTTGTTGAAGTCGTCTTTATCTCCTTTCCTATTTCGAAAACTTAGTGAAGATGAGATTCTGGTGGCATAATGCACTTCGAACTTATTTCCTAATTGATGCAGTCTTCTAGAGGAATTGAGTTATTGCTTGATTTGAATTGGTTTGTTTCCTACCTGGCATTTTATCATTCCAGAAACTCTTTTTGACACGGAGATTATGTATTGGTGTGTGATTCCCGGGCATACTCATATACGAATTATATGCTATACTGTTCTACTCGGTTTTCTTATGTTGTCCTGAGTAGAATATAATATGCCGAGTACCTGCATTCAGACTTACTCAGGTTCTCATTCCTTAGCGACGTCTTAGATTGTGTCTTCTAGTTGCCAACTTGGATTCTCCTATCTCAATCTTTTTTAGGGACCGTCCTACATGTTAGTTACATGTACATTTTATAAAATATACATGTAACAATACCCCATTGAAATACTTTTACCGAGTAGGATCTTGTTTCGGTGGGAGTATTTCAATCGACTTTCCGACTAGGCTTTTGCTTTACAACATTAATGAAATGTCTTGATGGTAACAATGTATATGTGGTTCATCTTTTCATGCTAAATCTAATGATCGTGATGTTTTAAAATCTCAACGACCTGATCCATTCTTTCCACGACACGTGTCATTCAATCATTTGGTTTCTCATATCGTATTTATGAGACGCGACTCGTCAACTATCGGACATGCCACAAATGTCACCAAATCTTTCTTTTAAATTTTTCCTACCTCTTGAGACCCTAGGGTTTCGTGTCTTTGATCATTTAAGTAGCTTGTTTAAACTAAAGGGGGCTGTTCCTGTTTATTTTTGCAGAAAGAAGCAAATAACCTAGGTTTTCTTGCGTACAAATTCGTCTTGATTCTTCATCGAAGCTTTTCCTGGTTTCTTCGTATCTGCCTTAAAGGTCAGTTTAGATGGATCTTGTTTCATGACAGCGCCTTTTTGTTTTAGCTTTCGAAGCACTTGAGTGTGGAGATTTTCAATTGGTTTCTTGTGTTCGTAGGTTACTGGGGGAAATCTCTCCTGATGAGCCTGATTTTTTAAATGTTGATGTTTCTAGGCTTTATCCTGATGTTCGTTTCAGTTATAGCTCTAAATATTCTTCTTGCTCTAGGTCAATTTTTTTTTATCACAGGGTTCCTTTACGATCTAGGATGGGAAAGCATCAGAGTAACTGTATGGTACATAAACATGGTTCAAGTGGTATTCAAATTGGAAGGCACGTAGTTGACGAGAAGCACGTTGAAGAAGGGAACAGTGCATTTTGCATTCCCATCTCATATGATTTTCTGAGTGTATATGATGCCAAACTGAAAGTGGTCGGGGAAGCAAAGATCGAGAAGTATCGTACTCGATTCGATCTGGAAGATTTGGTTTTAATAGTTCCTACTAGTAGTAGAGCCGTGTGGAACCCTCATCCGGGCATGGTAGCAATTTATGGATCCATGCTCTGCTGTGGGGTCTCCTCCCCTCTAGCATTTATTGCTTCGTTCCTTACTGAGGCGGGGATCGCTCTAGCCCAGCTTGCCTCAAACAGCTATAGGATCTGAATGTGTATGTGGCATTTGTGAAGCCGAATGAACTTGCCACCACCTTCTCCTTGCGAAATTTGACACTTTTATACTCTAAGGCAATCTGGTCGGACTGGAACTTACTTTTTTCTATCCAACCAACCAGATAGTTGGATTCTTAAGGGGACGAAGGTGAACCGAGGAGTTGATATTTCCTCGGAAGCCAAGAAGAAAAGCTTTATGTGGGGTTTTCCTACCTCAAACAAGCACTGGAAAAATAGATGGTTTTTAACCAAAAGGAACTTGGGACTTGAGATCGAGCTCTCAGTTGGGGAAGAACGGGAAGTGTTAAAGGTTCTCCATTTCTTTTGCTCTCCTGATCGCTGGAACAAGTCACAGCCTACTTTCACTAACGCTGAGTTGACTAACCTTGCTCTGGCGTTAGCACACATTCTGGAGAAAACAAGCAAGTCCTACCTTTTTGATGAGAAGAAAATGATAGCTCTCGGCTTCTTTTCTCAGATTTTGGATTATCGTAGATGTCGTAAGTAGAATCTCTTCTCGTTTACATTTTTCTCATTTTGTTCTATCCTCTCTAACTTCTTTACGTTCAGCGTATGATTTGGACATCATCTGCGATGTCCAGGCTCATCAGGTGAAATCGATTTTTCAAGCGAGTCATAAGGAAGCTTCTCGCAAAACAATGAGGGGATTGCTTGACCTGATGATGATTCAGATAAGGGTTCCGACGAGACAGATGAGCAAGTTCCTGAATATACTCCTGAAGAAGTTATTCAACCGACCGTGGGGGAATCAAGTTATCTGAGTGGCCTTTTTTGGATTTGATAGTACCTCGAGGGCGTCTGAGGATGAAGGCAGGCATGGAAGGCATCCTAGTGGTGCAGAGTTTGATGAACTTAGTTCCTTGGTTAACTAAGTGCTTGCTGAACAATTTGCTGTTAGGAAAGAGGAAGGAGTTAGGGTACCCCCTGATAAGCAGGTTAATCATCCTGATCTTTTTGAGCCTTTTAAAGATATCGCAGATGATCATGAAGATCCTGAAGCTGACCTCAGCTTCCATTGTACTCGAGCTGAGAAGAGGAAGGCAGTTGATTCCCTTGCTCGATCTCTTCCAAAAATTTCTCGGGTGGTATCTTCAGTGAATCGAGCAATGATGATACTGATACTAGGGACTCCCCGAATGCTCAAGCAGAGACACCTTTGGGAAGAAAAGAACCCCCAGATAGTTTGAACAAAATTCTCTACCCCCCCTCCCCCTCCCCCTCCCCCTCCCCCTCAGAGGTTGAAGATGCAGGGTTGGGGTCCTCAGGAAACCCTTCCTGCCCTACCCCCCAGGATATGCTGAGGACTATGTTGTCGGGTCAAGCTTTTATCAGTGATGACCATTGGAGTTTCTTCAGGATTGGTTCTCCTACGGAGCGTCTTCAAAACATTTTCACTAGTGCGTCTTACGTAAGTCTTCTATCCCGACCCTTGCCTTAACGCAACTTGACTTAGATTTTAAATCACTCTTCCCTTCAGGTTGTTACTGAGTTTACTAAGCTTGTTTAGATGTAACAATATCAAGCTGATTGGATAAAGCATCTTGAAGCTCAATTGAAGGAGAGTGAGGACAGCCATGCTCGGATTGAGGTGGTCTATCAAAGGGAGGCGAGCTCTGCCCAAGAATTTGCTGTTTATTGCTTGGCTAAATAGATGGAGGCCGAGGAGAAAGCTTTCACTGCAGAAGAGAAGGTTGTATCCTTCCAAAATTGACACTCTACCGCCCAGGAGTCAATGCTCAAAGCTGAACAAGAGGTTGAGCATGCCAGATCGTCTGATGAACAAAATGTAAGGAAAAAAACGGTTCAAAACGCAACGGAAGCGTGAGAAAATTAGAAAATTAGGGTTTGCGTATATAAAAAAAAATCCCTTTTAATAAAAAGAACCTTAACCCTAGATTAATTGATGTATATAAAAGGTATCGTAACTTTTTTTTGTGATTACTGAACTAACGTCGAATTGAATCCGCAAAATCTTCAAATCCAATCACGAACGTAAATTACTTAGGAGTGTAGGCTTCCTTTCTTTAAACTGTATACTAGAGGATGGAAACAAACAAAATCTTCTTCTTTGTTAGTCATAATAATCCTCCAAAAGGAAAACCAAGAACATCCAGTCACTTTTGAATTATTAATCAATTTGATTGAAAACTCGTGTCAACCTTGATTCGATGTTGTACACAAAACCCTTTTGATGCAAAGGACACTAGTGTACTATCGAAAAAAAAAACGTTCCCTCTTTTCTCTATGCTTGGTCAAATTCTTCACACAAAGAGTTGGACGAAGTTTTTTATTGATAACAATAAAAAAACAAATAAAAAAAAACTTCTTACACCAAAAACTAAGGCTTGGTCGAAATTTACAGGTAGTATATATAGGAGACCAAATCCTCTCCTAAGAAGGATTTACTTAGTGGTTAAGAATCCTTTTCTTAGGTAGATTTACTTGGTGGTCAAGAATCATTTTCTAAAAAGAATTCTATCCTACACCAAGACTCCTAATCCAACTCAATAGAGTATTTGTAACCATATTAAAGAATTTCTAATTTGATTAGATAAATAATTCCCTTTATTTATCTACTTATTAAATGTAATATTTAATATTAATTATACTACCAACAATAGTATAATATTAGGAGACCATCTCCTAACAGAAAAAGATTTTAACTTTTTATTAAAAAATTAATTAACCACCAAATTAATTAATTTCCATTTAATTAAATAATAAAATAATATAATATAATTAAGCTATTCTAAATAGCCTTGCCGCCCAACACATATATATGAGCCAATATATTATTTTCTTATTTTATTAAATCCATTTGACATTTATAAAAAGTCCACATTTAAACTAGACCCATTTTACAAAAAGAAACAAGTCCACATACCTCAATACAATTCTAGATGGACCCCTAAATTGGTCCGGTAGAATATATAAAGTGATCCATACAAGTTCGTGTGGATTGGGGATCTTGGAGGGCTATCTAAATTTAAGCTCCAAGAGACACAACCCAATCACAATCAACAAATGATTCACTTAGGTCCGATCTATTTAATTTTAGTTCATTCCACTAAAGAACTAAAATTGAACTCTTAAATAAAGATAGAATAAGTTGATGTTACTTATTCGTACCCTAGTCAACCTTATTGGAGAAAATGTATCCTCGTCAAGAATACCAATAACCGTCAAGAGCTCATAGACCGCCTATAGCTCTCTAAGTTACCATATTTACTCATATGACCACAATTTGAACTTGGATATTTTGACTTGTCCAGAATCCATGTTTCAATAGACACTATTGAAAACTTAACGTTAAGATTTATTATTCAATACCTCAAAACATCCTTATGATGGTATTATACTCTCATTCAATAAACTAAGCCACGATGTCCATATCCAAAAATGAAGTCCTCTATCGATTAACAAATGAATACCACCAAACTATCGAGGATAGACTATGCTATATAATCGTACTCATTGATAGCTCAAATGATAACACTTGCAACCATAATTCCATCATTTATCTCAGGATTGAGATAGACTCTCTGATTGTCTTCAAATGAAAACTTTAATCCATTGACGGTTCTAGATAATGTATTTCATTTTGATCCTACTCAGTGCACCCAGTGCACTAGATTCTTTTGCCGAAAGACACCACACTTTGATGATTTTAGACTCATCATAACACATTTGATCCCACTCAAATGCTAGCAAAAGAATCTACAACTTTAACAGGATAAAAGCGCCTAACCTTTATCTTAAGTTGTGAATATTATTCAAGACTAACTAAAGAATTCTGTCTACCTCATACATATCTAGATGTATGAACAATTCTTTTTTTCTCATAGTCTTTTGACCTTTTGATTATTGACTTTTGACAATTATAAGAATTAAACAATAAATACTATAAGATTTGTTAAACTAGAAATCACTTTATTCATATGAAAAGATTGTCAAATACATTATTATACTCTTGCTATCGAGCATAATCCTAACAATCTCCCACTTGCACTATAGCAAATGTGTCATATCTCTCATCCCCATATTCTCTAGATGCCTATCAAAACTCTTTTTTGGAAGAGCCTTTTTAAAGGGATCCGCTAGATTTTCTAATGACGCGATCTTTGTAATCGTCGCGTCACCCCTATGCACAATTTCCCTCAGAAGGTGATACTTTCTTTCAATGTGTTTCCCTCTTTTACGACTTCTTGATTCTCTCGAATTAGCCACTGTTCCACAATTTTCACAATAAATAATGATCTGCTTATTCGTATTAGGAACCACTTCCAAGTCAATCAAGAATTGGCAGAGCCAGACAGCCTCTTTAGCAGCCTCGCATGTGGCAACATACTTGGCTTCCGTGGTGGAATCATCAATACAAGATTGCTTGATACTCCTCCATATGACTGCCCCTCATCCAATAGTAAACACAGATCCTGATGTTGATCTTCTGGAGTCAGAATCTGACTGAAAATCAGAATCTGTATACCCAACGGGAATTAAATCCCTCCAAACTATGCAAGCATATAATCTCTCATTCCCCTAAGATACTTGAAAATATGCTTGGCAGTCATCCAGTGATCAGGTCTAGGTTTCGATTGAAACCTGCTAACTATGCCCACAACATAACAAATATCTGATCTAGTGCAGAGCATTATATACATGAGACTTTCAACTGCTGATGCATATGGAACCCTACTCATGAATTCCTCTTCATGCTCATTCTTAGGAACTTGTTCCTTAGAAAGTTTGATAACATGTCTGAAAGGTAACATACCTTTCTTGGAATCTTCCATGGAAAACCTAGACAAGATTTTATCTATGTATGAAGCCTGGCATAATGCAATTGTTCGATTCTTTCTATCCCTTACGATTTGGATACCAAGAATATAACTTGCTTCTCCTAAGTCCTTCATATTAAATTATTTTGCTAACCATTCTTTTATTGATGTCAATACACCTACATCGTTTCCGATGAGTATTATATCATTAACGTAAAGAACTAGGAAAACCAACTTGTCACCTTTAATCCTTTTATATACACAAGGTTCATAAAGGTTTTGAATAAATCAAAAACTTTTCACGGCTTGATCGAACCTTGTGTTCCAGGATCTGGATGCTTTCTTCAGTCCATATATGGATCTTTGCAACTTGCATCCTTTCCTCTTGGCCCTTTTCAATGAATTCTTCTGGTTGCATCATATGGATGCTTTCATCAAGACTTCCATTAAGGAAAGCTGTCTTGATGTCCGTTTGCCAAATCTCTAGGTCTAGAGATTCCGTAATGGATAAGAGTATCCTAATGGATTTAAGCTTGGCCACAGGAGAGAAGGTTTCTTCATAATCGATACCTTCCTTCTGTGTATAACCTTTAGCTACCAATCTAGCTTTAAAGGTTTCCACCTTTCCATCCATTTCTCTTTTCCTCTTGAATACCCATTTGCACCCAATGGATTTTATCCCTTTAGGCAAATCTACAAGAGACCAGACTTTGTTTTTGAACATAGATTCAATTTCAGATTGCATTGCCTTTTGCCAATGGTGACAATCATCATCTTTCATTGCTTCCTTGTACGTATAGAGGTCATCGTCGTCCGGAAGATTCTCTTAGACCGATGATCTCTCGGGTTATCTAACAACCCTTCCACTAGGCCGAGGTATGTAGATTGTTGATCTTGTATTGGTACGGAACTTACAATTGGGCTTGGTTACGAAACCTTTTATGGAATTGTATCTTCTAAAAGCTCTTTCAGGATAATTCTACTTTTAGGCACAAAATTATTCATATAATCCTTTTCCAGAAATTTAGAATTTGTCAAAACAAATACTTTAAGATCTGAAGGACTATAAAAATAATATCCTTTTGTTCCTTTTGTATACCCTACAAATATGCTTGTTTCTGAACGGGACTCCATCTTTTCTGTCTTTCCTTTTAACACGTGCGCAGGACATCCAACTATCCTTAAGTGTTGTAAATTAGGCTTTGGCTCAGTCCACAACTCATGCGGTGTTTTAGGAACCGACTTAGATGGTATATCTTTAGAATGTACATTACGGTTTGTAAAGCATATCCCTAAAAAGAATTAGGGAGCGTTGAATAACTCAACATAGACCTAACCATGTCCAAAACAGTTCTATTTCTCCTTTTTGCCTCCTCATTTTGTTGAGGTGTGCCTGGTGCAGAAAACTGAGAAATTATCCTATTATCAATAAGATATTGCTGAAATTCAACAGATAGATATTCTCCACCACGATCAGACCTCAAGATTTTTATGTGTTTCTCAGACTGATTTTAAAATTCAGCTTTAAATGTTTTGAACATGTCAAATACATTTGACTTATGTATCATAAGATACACATAGCCAAATCTTAAGTGATCATCCTTGAAAGTGATGAAGTACTAATATCCACCTCTAGCTTGAATGCTCATAGGTCCACATACATCAGTGTGTATCAAACCTAAACAATCAATGGCTCTTGTGCCTTTGGTTGTAAACGACCTTTTGATCATTTTACCTTCCAAACAAGATTCACAAGTTGGTAGATCATCAACCTTTAAGTCACTTAGAGGTCCGCCATATACCAATCTTTTAATCCTATTAAGGTAAATATGACTAAGGCACAAATGCCATAGGCAAGTTTCATCTTTTGATAATTTTACTCTTTTATTATTAGGTTCTGTTGATTCCATGTCTAACAAGTGAGAGATATTTCCATGCAAATAGAATAAACCGTTTTCCAAAGTACCTTTACAAACAAATTTGTTATTCATACTAATAATAAAACTTTTATTAAAAGTAACCAAATATCCAAATTTATTTAGACAAGAGACCGAAATTAAATTCCTCTTGAATTGTGGAACATAATAAACGTTTATTAAAACTAAATACCTATAAGAAGCAAAATTGATTCTAATATCTCCCACTACACTAGTAGACACCAACACTCCATTGCGTAAATGCAAGTTGAATTCATTCTTATTCAGTCTATTCCTTTGACTCTTTTCACCACAAAAGAAATACTTTCCTTTGATCTGGGTTACTTTCTTGGTCTCCTTCTAAAAAGGCTCAAGTTGCTTTTTCTTCTATTGTCTCTTGATCTTCTTACGGGTCATTAATAGTAGCAACTTACCAAGCATATGAATCTCTTTACCCTTGCCTTTCACAAGGATTATCTTGGTGCTTTGAATATCTTGCATCAGGCTTTGCAAGGTGCATTCCTTATTATTCAGGTGTAGTCCAACTTGAATTGATCAAAGGAATCTGATAGTGAGTTGACAATCATGTCAACTTTGGTCTCACCATCTACCTCAGCACCACTCAGTTCAACAATGTTGAGATATGCTATGACTTTCATAGTGTATCCAGGTTTCATCCTAAGATTCATGAAAGAAGTCACTGCCTCTCTCTTAGTCATCCTAGACCTCATATCTAATATCTTCAATAGAGACATCATTATATCGGCAGCAGTCTCCATTCCTTCATGTTGCTGTTGTAACACGTCGGAGATGATGGCCTTAATGTAACTTACATTTATCCATCTCATCTGAAGACTTCCACTACTGATACTCATCTCTTTGCTCCTGTGGAGATTCATTAGTTTAGTGGTTAATGAATATACAAAATGAACTTATACTTTTCAACTTGCAACAACAACCTAATATTCCTTTTCTATGTGACATAATTATCATCAGTTAAAGTATTATCTATTATGAAATTGATTAGTCATGATTTCTTTCTGATAACAAAAATTATATAAGTAAACAATCACGATATAGAACTTTTGAATACTTATCTTGAATAAAATAAAATAATTCAATCGTAAAAATTCAACGGTGATCCAACACCCATAAATATCACGCCTAGGTACCACCTAATTGTTAACATAACAACCAACGTTTTCAATTTTAGCCATGTGATTTTATTAACAAGAACTCGTAGGAGGATATTAATAAGAACACATCGAGTGTGTTACCAAGTTATCGACCTTCAATATAATCCCTCACGAATATCCCTTATTTGGGAGTACATATCGTTTGGGTCAATTGTCTTGTCTATCCTTGTAAGGAAGTATCTTGCTAAATTCCATTCATGAATACCTCTTGGGAGGTTATTTACGAAACATAAAGCTCAACTAAACTTGGAGGCCGTAGGTGTTCCAAAACACCTTCTCCCACTCAATTGTTTAAGGCGTGTGGTCGAATTCCAAAGAATGATTTACCAAGTTATCTAGATGCCAATTTAGATACCTAAATCATTCTATGCATGTTCATACAAAATGAGATATATGAGTGGCACTCCTATTCTATTTGGAATGTTATCAAATAATGACAAATATTGCAATATTTACAAAAATATAAATAGCTACAATTTTGGTCCATCTTAGAAAAACACAAGTAAATTACATGTCTTGGAATACAAAAAACTCCTTTCTTGGCGAACAAGTCTTCACGCGACCTTCGCCGTCTTGAGTCTCTCGGCTGCCTCCAATGGGCGTGCGCACCCTTGGCTATTACCCATGGGCATGCGCATGCCACAAACCCATAAAGGGCTGCCACGCGCAACCCATGGCTTCCATAGGGCTGCCGTGCGCAGCCCATGCCACAACAAACGTGGCTGCGTGCTCTTCGCATGCACATTCGATGTTACGGCTTGCACAGTCTCAAACTTGTTCTGGTTGCTCCTAATTCTGCAAGCCTTCGAGTCTTCGAAACTTGAGTGTATTACTGAGGAATTTAAAATAAAAAAAATACAACAGTTTTTTTTATTACAATATAGTGCAGTTTTTTTTATTACAACAACAAAATAAAAAAATAAAAAGTTTAGCAACTACCAAGAAGGAAATTAAGGTGATGATAGACCACCCTTCTTGTTACAATCCCAAAACAAAACAAAAAAAAAATTCTAGGTCCAAAATTGAGCAATAACAAACCACATATAAAACATATATATATATATATATATATATATATATATATATATATATATCCATACATTCCAATGTAAATATAAATGCGAATACCTAGAGTGCTATCTCTTTCTAAAACATAAAAAGATTCACGAACACATACATCAATTAATCAAGGGTACAACCAGGCCATGATACCAATTGTAGCGAAAAAAATGGTTCAAAACGCAATGGAAGCGTGAGAAAATTAGAAAATTAGGGTTTGTGTATATATAAAAAAAATTCCCTTTTAATAACAAGAACCTTAACCCTAGATTAATTGATGTATGTAAAAAGTATCGTACCTCTTTTTTTTGTGACGATTGAACTAGTGTCGAGTTGAATCCGTAAGATCTTCCAATCCAATCACGAACGTGAATCACCTAGAAGTGTGAGCTCCCTTTCTTTAAATTGTATACCTGAGAAGGTAAACAAACAAAATTTTCCTCTATGTTAGTCACAATAATCCTCCAAGAGAAAAACAATGAACGTCCGGTCACTTTTGAATTATCAATCAATTTGATTGAAAACTCGCGTCAACCTTGATTCGATGTTGTGCACAAAACCCTTTTGTTGCAAAGGATACTAGTGTGCTATCAAAAACAAAAACGTTCTCTCTTCTCTCTATGCTTGGCCGAATTCTTCACACAATGAGTTGGACGAAGTTTTTTTTTATAACAATAAAAAAAACAAATAAAAAACAAATAAAAAACAACTTCTCACACCAAAAACTAAGGCTTGGTCAAAATTTACAAGGAGTATATATAGGAGACCAAATCCTCTCCTAAGAAGGATTTACTTGGTGGTTAAGAATCATTTCCTTAAGTAGATTTACTTGGTGGTTAAGAATCATTTTCTAAAAAGAATTCTATCCTACAACGAAACTCCTAATCAAACTCAATAGTGTATTTGTAACCATATTATTGTAACCATATTAAAGACTTCCTAATTTGATTAGATAAATAATTCCTTTTATTTATCTACTTATCAAATATAATCTTTAATATTAATTATACTACCAACAATAGTATAATATTAGGAGACCATCTCCTAATAGAAAACGATTTTGACTTTTAATTAAATAATTAATTAATCACCAAATTAATTAATTTTTATTTAATTAAATAATAAAATAAAATAATATAATTAAGCTATTCTAAATAGCCTTGCCGCCCAACACATATATATGGGCCAATATATTATTTTTTTATTTTATTAAATCCATTTGACCTTTATAAAAAGTCCACATGTGAACTAGACCCATTATTACAAAAATAAACAAGTCCACATACCTCAATACAATTCTAGATGGACCCCTAAATTGGTCCGGTAGAATATATCAAGTGATTCATACAAGTTCGTGATGATTAGGGATCTTGGCGGGCTATCTAAATTTAAGCTCCAATAGACATAACCCAATCACAATCAACAAATGATCCACCTAGGTTCGATCTATTTAATTTTAGTTCATTCCACTAAAGAACTAAAATTGAACTCTTAAACAAAGATAGAATAAGTTGATGTTACTCATTCGTACCCTAGACAACCTAATTGGAGAAAGTGTATCCTCGTCAAGAATACCAGTAATCGCCAAGAACTCATAGACCGCCTATAGCACTCCAAGTTACAATATTTACTCATATGACCACATTTTGAACTTGGTTATTTTGACTTGTCCAGAAGCCATGTTTCAATATACACTATTGAAAACTTAACGTTAAGATTTAATATCCAATACCTCAAAACATCCATATGATGGTATTTTACACTCATTCAATGAACGGAGCCACGATGTCCATATCTAAAAATGAAGTCCTCTATCGATTAACAAATGAATACCACCAAACTATCGAGGATAGACTATGCTATATAATCGTACTCATTGATAGCTCAAATGATAACACTTGTGACCATAAGTCCATCATTTATCTCAGGATTGAGATAGACTCTCCGATTGTCTTCAAATGAAAACTTTAACCCATTGACGGTTCTAGATAAAGTATTTCATTTTGATCATATTCAATGCACCCAGTGCACTAGATTCTTTTGCCCAAAGACACCACACTTTGATGATTTTAGACTCATCAAAACACATTTGATCCCACTCTAATGCTAGCAAAGAATCTACAACTTTAACAAGATAAAGGTGCCTAACCTTTATCTGAAGTTGTGAATATTATTCAAGACTAACTAAAGAATTGTGTCTACCTCATACATATCTAGATGTATGAACAATTCTTCTTTTCTCGTAGTCTTTTGATCTTATCATTATTTACTTTTGACAATTATAATAATTAAACTATAAATGCTATAAGATTTGTTAAACTATAAATCACTTTATTAATATGAAAATATTGTCAAATACATTATTATACTCTTGCTATCGAGAATCCTAACACAAAAAGTTAAAGATATTAAGCGCTAGGCCTTGATTGTTGAATCCCTTTTGAAAGAGGCTAGTCTGGAACTTGAAGTTCATGGGGTTGATCGCTTCAAAAGGTCCCTAGCCTATGATGCCCTACTCCTTAGGGAGTTTCAACGAGGGTTAGTCTCCGCTGATGAATTCTTCATAGCCAATAATCGGGCGACTGACAAGGCTCGAGCCAATTGGGAGCTATCTATCAAAAACCACGTGGACCGGTCCTTGGTGTCTTTTCAGACTCATATGAAGGAATGGAGAGCATACAGGAGTAGCTAAGGTAAAAAGCCTCATCCTATGCATCTGGAGGTCTCATCAAAGCATTCTCTCCTGACCTTATATGACATTCAGGAGGCTAGTGTGGATTGGTCGAAGCCTGACGTTGGACCGGTCCCTAGAATGGATAACAGCGAATGGATGGATGACTCGGTCGACTCAATCGCTTGGCCTTCTAATGAAAGCCTTCTCCATGAATATTAGATGGTACCTGATCTGAGCATTGGCAAGGGTTACAAATCTTCAGCCCCACCTTAGGCTTATTTGTAAAAAATTGAATGATTAATTAAATTCCATTTTTTGAGTAGTTGTCGCGAATGTTTTTAATATTCTTAACTGGCTAATATCGTTGTCTGAGTGACTCTTAAGATGATGAGTATCTTATTAAATTGGCTAACGCATTTTCATACATCAAGTATCTTATTAAACTGTCTAACGTGATTTCATGTGCCAAGTATCTTATTAAACTGGCTAACGCGATTTCATGGGCCAAGTATCTTATTAAACTGGCTAATATTGTTAACCGAGTCATCTTGAGGAAAAAACAAGTATATTTATAATTGTCTCATACTCGGTTGCTACTCGAACGTTACATCGAGCATCACTATGATTGTATGTTCGAGTCTTTACGCAAGTCACTAAGGACGTCTCCCAGTTTTGTCTGCACAAGGGTTTGCCGAATCGTTAAGCTTTAAATTGCTAAACACAGGCACGCATCTCACCGGGATTTTCCCGACGGTGCCCGAGCCATTTTCCAGAATCTGGTGCGTCAGGTTTGCCTTTTTACTGAGGTCTTGGCTGACCTTGCTCTGCTGGCATGCTTTTTTGAGCTTCTTCGCCCATTCGGGATTTTTGCAAAGTTAATGGCCCCCCTAACAATGCATTATAGAGCCAGTTGTCCAGATCTACCACTACAAAGTTGAGTAGCACCGTTTTTTTAAAGAGTGCTACTTCAATCTTCACCGGTAGTTTAGCTATTCCAAGAGACCCCACCTCGATTCCTCCGAATCCTTTGAGCGGGATATGGAAAGGTTACAAGTCTTTTCAATCTAATCTAATCATAAACAGCCACACTGAGGATGTTCGCTGAGCTACCATTGTCTACTAATATCTTCTTGACTTCTCTATTGCCAATTCGGGCACTAATGACGAGAGCATCATTTTGTTGGATGCCTACCCTATATGAATCAGCTTCAGTGAATAATATTCAGATCAAACTCGATGGAATCAACATCAAAATTTTGCATTGCTTCCACTGTTTCTCAAAATTTCCTATGTCTGCTCTCGGTTGCCTCTTCCAGTTGATTATCCTCAGAAGATGGTATGTATTACTTCATTTGCTTCGGGACTGGCCATTTTGTTCCGACCAGAATTATGATCTCCCACTTTCCTCTCTTTCTTAATTCCCAACTTCTTATCTTTCTTCATGATTATATCTTATAGATGTCCTTCTTGAATGAGGGTCTTTATGTAGTCTCTAAGCTGGTAACATTTAGAGGTCTCTTGGCCGGTTTGTTTATAGAACATGTAATATTTTATTATGTCTCGTCGAGCAAACTGTGACTGCCGACGTGGCTTCTTCACCAGATTCTTTCTTCCATTATTGTTAAAATCTCTTTCTGCTTTTTCTGGAGTGGGGTGTAGTTCGTATATTTTCCTTAAAACTTTTTCGTGGTCTGGTCAACATTACGTCCACTTTCCCTATCTTTGCTTCTTTCTTTGCTATTTCCTTTTTGTTTTCCTTCATGGTTCTGTACCTTTGAGTCGGCTTTTTTTTGTTCAGGTCTCCCTCCATGCATTTAGCAACCTCCTATTGCTAACTTCTTTTCTTCGGCTAATGCATATCCTCTAGCCATATCCATCAAGTCTGCATATCTCATTAATCGAGCTCTCCTTAAGTCGAACAATAGTCGCCCGTTCTGTACGTTATTTATGAATGTAGCGATTATTGATTCGTCATTTACACTGTCGATTTGTAAGATTGCCTGGTGAAATTTCCTCAGGTACTTTTTTAGCAACCCGTCTTTCCCTTGCTTCAGTTGAGAAAGGTAAGACACTAACTTTTTCCTATGCACATTGCCTAGGAATTGTCTTGAAAAGCTTATGCTCAACTCGCTGAAACTCCCTATACTTGCCGGAGGCAATCTTCTGAACCATCTTGAGCCTGTGTCTCTAAGAGTTCATGGAAAGTTGAGACACAACAAAAGGTCGTTGTGGGCATACTGGGCCATAGCACTTTTATATCGTTTGACATGTTCTTTAGGATCGATATCCTTCTTGAAATGTTCCATATATGGCATCCTGAATCTCTCCGAGAATAGGGTTCGTAAGATGTCCCTAGTGAAAGGGCTGTCAGAATCATGATCAGACAATTCATTATATCCATATCGCCTGATCAGCGTATCCAACTGGCATCTGTTATTCTCAACTTCCCGAGTCAGGCACCTGATTACAATATCTCTGTCACCCATCGGTTCTCCTCGATGGTCGACCCATCGCGTGACTGTTATTCATGTCACCATCTCTTCTTTATCTTACCTCCGAGTCTCATGAGTTAACCCTTGTAAGTGTATGGTTCCACGGTGCCATTTTCGATGGTGTCGATCACTGTTTTCAGACGATGATGACCGATCTTTTTACCTATCATATTTATGGTGCTTGTCATGGCCCGTCTGACTGTGACTTCACCTTTGGCGTGGTTGTTCTTCTATGGGTGTTTTATGATTCTCGTCCTGGTTATGTGTCATACCCCCATTCTAGTAGATTGGACTTGAGTTTCTAATGGCTACTGGTTCATCTAGTCCTGGCCCAACTACAACCGATCGGAGCCTAGGAGGTGATGAAGGACTTGGTGGGTATGCTTTTCCTATGGCCAATAGGTCTACTTCTTCTCTTGCCACATCCATCAGTAGCTATTGCAGCGTATCGCGAAAACGATTCTCAATTTCCTCACTGGTAGGAGGGGTTTGTTGGATACTAGCTAGGGGTGTAGTTAGTTCCTGATGGCTGCAGTGGGATCTTGTGTGGTCACGCCTATGTAAGCATTATTTGGAGATTTTGGAATATCCTTGGAACTGTCTTTGCTTTCGCTACTAGCCATTGCTTAAACAGATCAGAGGTTCCCCCTTCTTCTAGTGCCAATTGTTGTCGTCAAATTCTCGATGGATGAGAAAGTCAACAACGTTGGGTTTGGTTATGACCTGTCAAAAGAGAAAGAGAAAGAGAAAGAGAAAGAAAATGCAATTGAAGTTATTATGACACAAGTTTACGTGGTAAAACTCTGATGATCGGAGAAACATCCACGGGTGGTTGATTGCACAACCAAGCCAAATTCAACTATTTAAATAAATAATTACACCATTCGATCTCTCTTGCCTTTCTTCAGTAGTGAATTCTTTTTTTCTCTTTTCTTTAAAGTAAGATTACGGGTCTATTTATACCTGCATAGAACCATAATCCTTTTTGCACAAGTAAGAAAAAAGAAATTGTATTTTAATTAAGACTAGTTGCTTGTTGAAGTTGTATTTATCTCCTTTCCTATTTCGGAGGCTTAGTAAATATGAGATTCTGATGGCATAGTGCGCTTAGGACTTATTTCCTGATCGATGCAGTCTTCTAGAGGAAATGAGTTATTGCTTGATTTGAATTGGTTTGTTTCCTGCCTGGCATTTTATCCTTCCAGAAACTCTTTTTATCACTGAGGTTTTACGTAATGGAGTGTGATTCCCGGGCTTACTCATGTACGAATCGTATGTTGTACTGCTCTATTCAGGTTTCTTGTGCTATCCCGAGTAGATCATAATATACCGAGTACCCACGTTCAGACTTACTCGGGTTCTCATTCCTTAGCGACGTCTTGGATGGTGTCTTCCTGTTGCCAACTTGGATGCCCGTCTGTTAATCTTTTTTAGGGACCGTGTTGCCTGTCAGTGACGTGTACATTTAATGAAATATACATATAACAACAATCAACATCTTCCATTGCTTCCTTGTACTTGTAGGGATCATCGTCGTCTAGGAGATAGTCCTCTAATTCTCCTAGACACATGAATCTCTCGGGTTGTCTACTAACCCTCCTACTATGATGAAGAATGGTAGGTTGTTGATCTTGTGATGGTACGGAACTTATAATTAGGCTAGGTTGTGAAACGTCTTGTGGAATTATATCTTCTGAAGCTCATCCATGATAAATCTACTTTTAGGCACAAAATTATTCATATAGTTTTTTTCTTGATTTATCTAAACAAGTACTTTAAGATCTGAAAGAATATAAAAATAATATCATTTAGTTCCATTTGGATACCTTACAAATATGCATGTTTCTGAACGAGACTCCATATTTTCTGTCTTTCCTTTTAACACTTGCCCAGGACATCCAAATATCCTTAAGTGTTGTAAACTAGGCTTTTACCCAGTTCATAACTCATGCGGTGTTTGAGGACCTGACTGATATGGCACATCATTTAGAATGTACACAATAATTTGTAAAGCATATCCTTAAAAAGAATTAGAAAATGTTGAAAAACTCAACATAGACCTAACCATTTTCAAAAGATTTCTATTTATGATTTCTACCATTTTGTTGAGGTTTACCTGGTGCAGAAAAAGGAGAAATTATCCCATTATCAATAAGATATTGCTAAAACTCACCAATGGATATTCTCCACCATGATCAGACCTCAAGATTTTTATTGGTTTCTCAAACTGAATTTCCACATCAATTTTAAAAGATTTGAACATGTTAAAAGCTTCCAACTTATGTCTCATGAGATACACATAGCCAAATCTTGAGTAATAATCTGTGAAAGTGATAAAGTACTCATATCCACCTCTGGATTGAATGCTCATAGGAATACATAAATCAATGTGTATTAATCCTAAACATTCAGTGGCTTTTGTTCCTTTGGTCTTGAATGACCTTTTGGTTATCTTACCTTCCAAACAAGATTTACAAGTTGTTAGATCATCAACCCTTAAGTCACTTAAAGATCCATCACTAACCAATCTTTTGATCCTATAGGTTAATATGACCTAGGCCTAAATGTCATAGGTAGGTTTCATCTTTTGTTAATTTTACTCTTTTATGATTAGGTTTCATTATTCCGTGTCTAACAAGTGAGAGATCTTTTTCTACAAATAGAACAAACCGTTTTCCAATGTTCATTTGTAACAAATTTGTTATTCATACTAGTAATAAAACCTTTTTTAAAAGTAATCAAATATCAAAATTTATTTAAACAAGAAACTGAAATTAAATTCCTCTTAAATTGAGGTCCATAATAAAATTCTATTAAATCTAAATGCCTACATGAATCTAATTTAAATCTAATAACTCCCACTACGCTAGCATACACCAATGCTCCGTTGTGTAAACGCAAGTTAAATTCATTCTCATTTAGTATTTTCCTTTCCATGAATCCCTCTAAGGAATAACAAACATGATAAGTGGCTCCAGAGTCTATGATCCAAGAAGCTATAGAATCTGCCAAAAAACATGTTTCAAGATAATTAATATTACCTTTTTCCTTATTGTCCTGAGACTTTGGGCAATATCTTTTCCAATGTTCCTTTTCACCACAAAGGAAACACTTTCCTTTGATCTTGGTTACTTTCTTGGTCTCCTTATTCGTAGACCCAAGTTGTTTTTTCTTCTGTTGTTTCTTGACCTTCTTACGGGTCTTAACAGTAGCAACTTTACCTATTTTATGGATCTCTTGACCCTTGCCTTTCACAAGGATTTTCTTGACGCTTTGAACATCTTGATCAGGCTCTGCAAGGTATATTCCTTATTGTTCAAGGTGTAGTCCAACTTGAACTGATCAAAGGAATTCGACAGTGAGTTGACAATCATGTCAGTTTTTGTCTCACCATCTATCTTAGCACAATTGAGTTCAACAATGTTGGGATGTGCTATGATTTTCATTATGTGATCTTTCACAACCTGTCCAGTTTTCATCCTAAGATTCATGAAAGCTATCACTTCCTCTCTCTTTGTCATCCTGGACTTTATAGCAAACATCTCTCCAATAGACATCATTATATCAACAACAGTCCCCATTCTTTCATGTTGTTGTTGCAACACGTCGGAGATAGTGGCCATTATTTAACTTTTGGCCATAACATATAAGGCCTCCCAATATTGATACTCGTCTCATTGCTCATTAGTAGATTCACTAGTATAAGTTGGTTGTTTAGGGGTGCATAGAACATTATGCTTTTCAGCTTGCACCAACAACCCAATTTTCCTTTTCCATCTGGCATAATTATCATTGGTTAAGTGTGATCTTGAGGATGTTGAGTAAGGATGGTGTCATGATTTCTAAATAAAACAAAAAATATATATAAGTGAACATGACAAATTTGTTATATATTTTGGCCCTCATTTCCATAACCTTTGTCTTGTTTTTAGGCGTTTTTAAGTCTCTTATGGCTCCTTATTTGTGTTTTCAGATGATTAGGTACATTCTGGTTAACTGGATTAAAGATGCGGGTTTGTGCAGAGAAAGGGTCAAAACGTTGATGAAGCAGCATCAGGTCTGTGCGTTGGTCTTGCACGGGTCCTAACCAGCGCACTATCGCTCAAGTGTATGCGCATTCCATTAAAAACTGGGAGCTAGATTGAAGCATCAGGGCAATGCGCGGGTCTACAACTATGCATCATCGCACAAGTTTTTGTGCATTGCAATCACTTGTGGGTAATCAATGCTATACCCTCTAGATTGAATACTCACAAGGGATATACAACCAAGTTATACCATATATATTGGTTACTTTGGATTAATGAACATTAATGAGAATTCTTACATACCCATTGTTGCATGTTGAATCCATCATTCCTATAGTCCACTTATCATACATTTTCATTTACTATTTGTTGCATTTCTAGTTATTTATACATGTTTTTTGTTTTAATCACAATTGATTCAAAACATCATTTCTATTGTTTTTCTTGCATAGTAGCTTATAGCATAATTTGATCATATAAGCATAACATGATCTCTGTGGGCGATACCCATACTTGCTACTATATTGTTATCAATTATGAGTGCAAATAGGGTTTTATAAATTTTGTTTGATAAGCAATTTTACATATACAAAATGGCACTTGTCAAAATGGCACCGCTATCGGGGATCTGCGTAGATGCTTTTTGATTAGATTTGCTTATTTAGTTAGATTAGTTTTTTGTTTTAGCCTTAGAGTTTATTTATTGTTCTTGTTTCTTTTACTGTGTTTCTTCTGTTTGTGTAATCTCAGGTGTATAGGTATATGCACGGGAGACGTAATTTGCAAAGACCAACGGAACCAATTCAAGACAACATCAATCGCATTGGTAGAATTGTTAGGCAATTTGAGCAGAATCAGTTTAAAGAAGAAATGGATAATGATCAGGTGCCTAATATGCCGGTAAAGCTGGAAGAGACCCCTACAAATGACTTGGGCTTTATTATAGGGGAGTACACTCTTCCTGCATTTGGAGAGGAGACGCTCACTGCTATAGTTCCTGATGAGGTTACAAGACAGTACGAACTAAAAGGCATGCATGTCAACTTGCTTCCATAATTTCACAGATCACCTTCAGATGATTGTTTACAATTTATTAAGCAGTATTGTGTTGTTCTGGAGATCTTTCCTATTTTTGTTCGCAATATCGTAATGACTAGGGGCAATTACAAATGAGGTGTTTTCAATATTGCTTGAAGGATCGGGCTATGCAATGGTATATGACCTTGAGGCCCGGGACTCTCACGACTTGGCCTCAAGTCTGTAAAGTTTTTATAACAACTTTTTCCAAACTGCTTGAGCAAGAGAGTTGAAAATCAGAATCACCACCTTTACCAAAGAGGAGGGAGAACCGTCACGAAGCATGGAAAAGATTCCATGTCTTCTCAGCACAGGTGCCACCACACACATATACAAATGAATTGAAGGTCACTTCCTTCTATCAGGGTCTTTCTAGTAGTACTCATGTAATGGTGGATAATGCTTGTGGTGGCCGATAAAAGGGCCCTATAAGCCTACCAGATCATGGAAAAGTTGGCTCAGAATTCACAACAACGTTCTTCAAACACTCGACAATGGTGGTAAGAGGTGTTGAAGTGAGTTTGAGCATTGACGACATCTTAGACTATTGTAGCGCTTGGCTCCCAAATGATCAAGAGATTTTTCTTAGAATGCGATATGGTGTTACTTGGAACTATATTTTCGTCAAAAAGAACATAGATTTTGCAAACTCATTAGAGATTAAGCTGTGGAGTTTTAGGTTGCACCGGACTTCCACATCAAGCACTCATTTCTATTGTTTTTCATGCACTTTAGCATAGAGCATAATTTGATCATATAATCATAACACGATCTCTATGGATGATACCGATGAAAATACAAACACGGTTAAATGCTCAAGTGTTAGGTTTTAGTTTGTGTTGGCATTAATTCCATATCAAAATGATGTTTACTTGTAATGACTTAGTTGTTTAGGTTCATGATGATTCAAGCTTCAAGGAAAAAGAAACAACAAGTCAAAGCAAGTTCTAAGTCTTCAAAGAGAAAGGATGCAATTTGGTTCTACAAAGGTATACTAAGACCTTATCTTTCTCTTACAAGGCTTAGGCACACACACACAATTCATTCATATGTGTCCCTACATCGTTATGCACCATTATAGGCACACATACAATTCATTCATATGTTTCTCTGTATCGTTGTGCACCATGTATAACACATTCACACACTTAAAGATGAATGCTCGTGCATTGGTATGGAAATAACATGTTTTGAAATATGCATGATTGGAAACTATCTCTATGTAGTTTGCATTCTAGTGTGAATTGTGTTTGTGTGTGTATATATTTGTATAACATGGATATTGAACTTGGATTTAGTCTTAAATCAGTCTTGATTGAGTTCCGGTCATTTCGGTTACTCATACTTTTGATTTCAAGTTCTAAGTCAAAAGATACTACACTTTTAACTCATGTTTCATACATTGTCTTTGTCTTCACATATCGAGTCGAATTATTGTTTTTTGGGTTAAGTATCTTATATTTCTATGTCTCTGTGAGAGTTACGGTTCATAATCCGTAAACGGATTCAAATTCCGAGTTTAGAGGCAGGAGAACAGTCGAAGAACGAGAAGAAGGGTCGAAGGAGAAAGAAGCAAGCATATACTTCTTTCCCGAGATGCGTGGCCATCTAAGGGCAGAAGGCTTGCTACCCTGAGATGCCCATGTGCCATCTCGGGCAGCAAGATTGCTTGGCTTCATCTTACCCCTCTTGGTCATTTCACATGTCCAAGTTTCCTACTCCTTTATAAACTCTTTCCCTCTCACATTTCATTCTAAGAAGAAATTCAAATCAAGTGTGCAGAATTTTCTCTCTAAATTTTCTCACCTTCCAAACACCATAACTTCTTCATTTGAACTCCGATTTTAGTGATTCGAAGTTAAGAGTGTTCTAAACATGAACACGGTTAGATTCCGATTCGGTTCTGGTTTCGGTTCCAATGGGACTTGGAACAGGAACCGAGACCACATAATGGGAGATTTCTGTTCCGGTTCCGGTTCTCCGGTTTCGGTCCGGTTCCCCGGTTCCCAGGTTCCTCGGTTCCAGACGGTTAGGTTCTTATTTAAAAAAAAAAAACACTTGAAGCCTTGAAGGCTTAAACAAATCAATTTGAAATCAAATGTTTCTCACACAATTCCAAACACACCTTTATTTTATGCATTTCTTTATCAGTTATCACTCACCTAAACCCACCCAAATCACACCTTACACAGTTACACGCCCAATTGCCCAAATCACTTTCTTCTTCTTCATTTGGTTTCTTTTAAAAAAAAATCAAAATCCCTAATCCCTTTATGGCTTAATCACAGATTTACAATATCACACAAATCACAAATCTCATATTCCCCAAATCATTTAAAACAACCCCAAATCCCATATCCCCCAAATCGTACAAATTATCACACGAAGTCACAAATCAATCCCAAATCCCAAATAACAAATCAACCCCAAAAACTAAATTAGAGATCAAAGAGAGATGTCAAAGAGAGAGAGAAAGAGAGATCGAAAAGAGAAAGAGGTCGCCGGTGAGAGATCGATCGAAAAAGAGATCGCCACCGACGAAATGAAGTAGAGATCGCCGGTGAGATATCATTGTCACTTGATCTGAGATTTTGGATTAAAAGAAAGTAAGAGAGAAAAAAAGAAAGAAGAAAGAGAGAAAGAGAGAAAGAGATGAGAGATCGATGAAAGAAAAAGAAATGGAAGAGAGAAGTCTGGGATTTGAGAAAAAAAAGATATAAAGATAGAGCCAACTAGCCAAGTCAGTCAACGGAGAAAAAAAAATGGGTTGGAACCGGTGGTTCCTAAACAGAAACCGAATCGTCGGTTCCTGATCGATTTTTTTCAAAGGAGAACGGAACAGAACCTTCAACCTCACGGTTCTGGTTACAGTTCTGGTTACAATTCCAGAACTAGTTCCACGGTTTCGATTTCGATTCCGATTACAGTTCATTTCATACGGTCACGGTTCGGTTCCACGGTTCGGTTCACACCGTGGTCATGTCTAGAGTGTTCAACTATTCATCCTCCATCTTTTCTCAAAAGGTTTGAGTTCGTTTTACTGCTATTTTTGGTGTCTAATCGTACAAACACGAGACTTCACCAAAATCAACTAAGATATTGATTTTCTCTCAAAGTTTTCTTTTAAAACATGGTCAATTGCCTTGGGTTTTCTTCTTCTACATATATTTGTATATTGTGAGTGTTTTGGTTTATGTTTTGAACACTTTCAAAGCTAGATTGAATTTTAATTAAAATCATACGTGTTGAGTTAGGTTTTGATTTTGCCTATGTTATCACATGTTTGGGATTGTATTGTGCTAGCTTTGATTCTAGGACTATTTTATGATCTTTGATTTATTGATTTTGAAAAAAATAGTTCTTCACATGTATTAGGCTCTCTTGGCTGAAGTTCTCACATAATACATGTGTTTCTATTCTTATGAGCTATTCATGTGATTTTGTTGAATCTATTATTAGAAATATGCTTTAGAACTTTAGCTTAAATCTAACTGACATAGTCATATGATTTTAGCATGTTTTAGGTTTTTGTGATTTAAACTTGATCTTGTGATTTGTTGATCATATCTTGTGATTCAAGTTTAGATATATGCATGAATCTAGTTTGTGATTAATGTTGAACATATCTTACATAATATAGATTGGTTACACATGCTGATAGACTAGACTATATGTGATTTGTGCATTCATGATCATGTCTAGTATTTTCCATAGGATGTGTTAATCATAGCATTCTATGTTGTGTGCTTGTTTACGTTTTGCATTCATGATCACCTAGATGCCTTGTGAAGGAAGTCTTGACAATAGGTGTGAGACCTATGGTGTTGAGCAAGAAGTCTTGGCAAGAGGTGTGAAGCCTTGGATAGTAGAGCAAGGAAGCCTTGGATTGTCGAGGAAGGAAGTCTTGGATAGTCGAGCAAGAAGTCTTGCCCAGAGTTGGGAGAACTCGAAAAGGTGAGCAAGGAAGTCTTGACTAGAGTCGGGAAGACTCGGATAGTTGACCAAGAAGTCTTGCCTTGGGTCGTGAGGATCCGGATAAGGTGAGCAAGGAAGTATTGAAAAGAGGTGTGAAGCCTCGGATTGTTGAGCATAGGGCGGTAACTTCTAGAGTAGGATAGGAGGGTAGTTTCTAGGTGAAGAGGTCACTTGAGAGATTATACTTGTCTTATCTACTAGTGGATTTTGTTTGCCGGTGGCTGCTAGCCTGTGGATGTTTCCTCTTCTGAGGTTTACCACGTAATATTTGTGTCAACTTTTCTCTATCTCTATCTCTTTAATATTTGTATTATGGATAGAACTCTTTATTTATGTTGACTTCCTCTTTATAATATTGATTGTGTATGTGTAACAAATATTTGTTTGTATCACACTTTCATTGTGTTTATATATTGATTAATTGTCTTTAATTAATATATATATTGTGATACAAGCAATCTAGAGGGACAAACTTTTGTTTGTTTCTAAGAGAGTCGAAAAAGGTGTCTAATCTATTCACCCCCTCTAGGTTAGCCTTGAGCATTTAACCGTGATTGTATTTTCAATTGGTATCAGAGCAGGACACTAGATTTCACTTAGTGTGAGTCTGGGGTGATACTTTCACGGTTTTTGCAAGGCGTTTGATGTCATGGGTTTACAAGATGATGTAATGGCGGAAGGAGCCTCAAATACTAGGCCACCATTACTTCGTGGCACTAACTATGGGTATTGGAAGTTGAGGATGAAAGCCTACATCCGCTCTATTGATGAAAAGGCTTGAATGGTAGTTGAAGGAGGTTATAATCCTTTTACCAAGGTTTTAGAGGATGGAACCATGATACTCAAGCCAATGAGTGAATGGACAGCAAATGAGTTTGAGGTTGCTAAATGGCACCATCGTGCTATGAATGCCATCTTTGGAGGAGTTGATGGGCACCAATTCTCCTACATTCAAAATCTTGAATCTGTAAAGGAAGCTTGGGATACTCTCCAAGTTACTAATGAAGGAACCTTAGTGGTGAAGAAATCGAGGCTTCAAATGTCGGCATCACAATTTGAAGGTTTAAGTATGGGTGAGGAAGAAAAGTTCGAAGACTTTGAATTCCGGCTTCTTAACATAGCTAACCAATGTCACGCACTTGGAGTACCTATCTCAAAAGAGCTTTTAAATTTGAAAATCCTTAGGTCTCTTCCTAAGAGATTTAAATCAAAGGTGACGGTCATTGAGGAAATCAAGGATGTGGACAGTATGAATATTGATGAGTTGTTTGGGTCTCTCCAAACTTATGAGATGTGCTTGAAGCCAAAGATCAAGAGTAAAGGAATCGCTCTCAATGCTATTAAGGAGGAGAGTGATGATGAAAATGAAGAAATGGCACTCTTGGTTAGAAGGTTCAAGAAGTTTCTAAAGAAGAATGCCAAACCTAAAGGCAAGTCTTCTAGGGAAAAATGAGTCAAGAGAACATCATCTCCAAGAATTGTGAAGAATAGCCAAGCCATGAACAAGAAAGAAGTTCAATGCTATAATTGTCAAGGTTTTGGTCACTTTGCTAGTGAGTGCACCAAGAAGCCATCTAAGAAAGTCAAGAAAGGCAAAGTGTTGGCGGCTTCTTGGATTGATGATAATTCTAGTGACGATAAGAGCTCTAGTAATGAGTCTTCAAGTGATGAAGAGTTGGTGAGCAACTTTGTAGCTCTAACGGCTTCTCATTCTTCATTAGGTGTTTGTACTACAATTTCTTTGAACAAGGACCTTGATGTAAATTATGATGGAAGCTCTTGTTCCATTCCTACTAATCTTCAGTTGTTAAGAAAAATAGAAAAGCTTGAAGAATCTAGAGATAATGCTCAAAGAGAAGTAGTTGAGAATGATGATTTGATCAAGAAGCAACTAGATGAGTTTGTGGTTGTTACTCGTAGACTTCTTGGTGAAAAGGGTGATATTATGAAGAAGTTTAGAGAACTTGAAATGATAAACCTTGAGAAGGATAATGTGATATCTTCTTTGAAGAAGAGAGAACAAGAATTGATGGAGGAGATAGACATGGCTAAGGAGGCTATCAAGGACTTAGTGAATGATTTGGTTAGTGTGTCTAGTGTCAGGAATGTTGTTAACTCTCATTGTGGTGAAGACGACTTGGTAGTTGAAGAGGAGCTCTTAGAAGCACCACTTCCTACACA
The DNA here is from genome assembly GCA_032871835.1 of Dipteronia dyeriana. Lineage (NCBI taxonomy): Eukaryota > Viridiplantae > Streptophyta > Magnoliopsida > Sapindales > Sapindaceae > Dipteronia > Dipteronia dyeriana. Next base: position 106,912,840 of record CM065300.1, on the reverse strand, counting down.
CTTTGATAAAGTCGTGATTGATGAGAAACCACACAAGAAGAGAAGATCAAAAGCCAAGAAGAAATTGGCAAACAAGGTATCTTTGCAAACTCCTAGTGAAGCTAGTTCAACTCCAAAAGGTACAATCTCATCTTTTATTCCAATTTGCCATTATTGAAACACAATAGGTCAAATTAGGAATTGAATCTAGGGATAAAGAGATTAAACTTCAACTTGAACATGTTAAGGCCTTGAAAGTTGAGAAACATGATAATTTTGCTAAGCATGAGAAGAAGTTGTGGAGTAGAAAGAATTCTAATCTTGTTCAAATTGACAAAGCTTGTGTTGATAATGTTACGGAAGAGTGTGTTAATGATATTCTTGTTAATCAAGTCATTTAAGGACTTTACTATAGATTTAATATTGTTGTCAATGACGATATTGGAAATGTTTGTGTAGGTACACCTAAGAACAAGTGGTTCACGGGTGAGTGCTCTTATCACTAAAATAAGAAGCACATGTGAGATAGCTTTGAGGCTATATATCAATTGTGTTGAGAATTCTTGCTTGCTAGCTTTGAATACTCTATGTATTGATATGAACTTGGTTATCTCACATCATGATTGTTATAATGGTCAAAATTTGTTGATTAACTTTGAAGAAGTTCTTTTGTTATATGTGTTGATTGAATTGAGATGTTATGCTTTTTATACTCTTGATATGAAACATCTTCAACTTGATGTCATGAGGACATTCAAGGCAAGAGTGCTCATGAAAAGGGCCGAAGTATGATATTTGGTGAATATAATGTGCAAAAAGGTATATCTATACTCTAATGCATGTTCTCTTAGATATTCATCTTTTGACTCAATTTTTGACATACATCTCATAGCATGTCATATTAGAGAATTTTGTATAGCATACATATGGTTCTCACTGACATTTGCTTTTTTAGGATCTAATAGTGATATTGTTCACATTGATCTTAACTTTGATGATTGTTTATGTTTAGTATATTGAGTGGCATTACTTTTGAAAATATGAGCTTCATATTCTTTGAAAGCTACTTATTAGAGAAGTAATGATCTTGAATAAGTCTCTACTTATTGCTCTTAGATTATGTGCTTATGAGCCATAAAATCTTGGTTTTCTAAAATTGCACCTTGCTTCTCCTATATGTTTTGCTAGTAGGTTGAGTTTTCTAATATGTAAACATTGGATACACCTTGAAGTTTTTGTGATCAAGTACATTTTAAATGACCTATGGTTAGTACCCATTTTGCTTCGGCAATTACATAGAACTCAAAGAGCACCTTCATGGAAAGGGTTACACACATTGGTTGTGAAAGCTACCCAATGTTGGAAAGAGTTACACCATTGTGATGAGTGAAAGCCGTCATGAAGTGAATTTTTGTTTATGTAAAAAAAATGGAAAAATCAAAGAAGTGTTGAAATGAAATCATTAAAAAAAATCTCTTTGATTCAAAGCCTAAAAAGAAAAGGAGGAAGGCTTAAAAAGGAGTTTAGTTGAAAATAAAATGAGCTCAGGTTGAAAAACAAGAATGGTATGACGAGCCACATGCACACACACGATCATATGTTGAAATCTATTCTCTTAACAGCAAAACATTCCGGATGATAATCGGTTTGACTTTTTATGGAAAAAGCTTAAGATGAATAGTTGTCGGAAATTGTTTGCATGTTGATTATCAAACTACTTTTTGATATATATTTGAAGTATATCTCTCTCACACACACACTTTGTTTATGAGTATTATGATATCTTTGCAATTGTTGAAGAATTATGAGAGAACTTGAAAAATCTTTGTGTATCTCTCTTAGCATATGAAGCTTATTTTGTTGATATTTTTTCAGATTGCTTGAATGTGTGATTGTGTGAATATCATTATGAACTCTATGCTATCATTGATTTTAGTTATAGCATTTATCTAGGGGGAGCATTGTATGCTAGACATTGTTCTCTTTTATGATATGTTCACATGCTTCATTTTGTTACATGTTGGCATATTTTGACTTAATGATACTTGTAAGATATTACTCACTATCTTTGTCTTGCATGATGATTCATTCTTAAGTCATATGTCATTGTTTTATATATTTGTAACTAATAAGCTTGTTTTGTCTTTCTCTCACTTTTGTATGTTTATAGCATCTTATTTCACAAGAACAAATGGGAAGAACTAAAGTTACCGGAAGTGGAAATCAATCGAATCCCATTGTGAAAACCAAGTCAACCTCAAAGGGATCCAAAGCTTCAAGGTCAAAGGATTTAGGGATCTTTGCTACTAAGAAGATATTTCAAGAGAGAGGCATTGACTTAGGTAAATGTAAAGATTCTTATGTTCTTAAATGCATTAAGGATAGAAATTGGGAATCTTGGGTGAGCATGCTAGGAATAGTGAATGACACTATTGTTAGAGAATTTTATCATGAATATAGAGAGAAACTTGTGAATTATATGCTTGTATACTCTGGAGGGGATTCAATTCCCGTTGGGTATACAGATTCTAATTTTCAGTCAGATTCTGACTCCAAGAGATCAACATCAGGATCTGTGTTTACTATTGGAGGAGGGGTAGTTATATGGAGGAGTATCAAGCAATCTTGTATTGTCGATTCCACCATGGAAGCCGAGTATGTTGCCGCATGCGAGGCTGCTAAAGAGACTGTCTGGCTCCGCCAATTCCTGATTAACTTTGAAGTGGTTCCTGATGCGAATAAGAAGATCATTATCTAATGTGACAATAGTGGAGCAGTGGCTAATTTGAGAGAACCAAGAAGTCATAAGAGAGGGAAACACGTTGAAAGAAAGTATCATCTTCTAAGGGAAATTGTGCATAGGGGTGACGTGACGATTACCAAAATCGCGTCAGTGGAAAATCTAGTGGATCCCTTTACAAAGACTCTTCCTCAAAAGAGTCTTGATGGGAATCTAGAGAACATGGGGAGTAGAGATATGACACATTTGCTATAGAACAAGTGGGAGATTGTTAGGATTATGCTCGATAGCAAGAGTGTAATATTGTAATTAACAATCTTGTCATATCAATAAAGTGATTTCTAGTTTAACAAATCTTATAGCATTTATAGTTTAATTATTATAATTGTCAAAAGTAAATAATCATAAGGTCAAGAGACTATGAGAAAAAAAGAATTGTTCATACATCTAGATATATATGAGGTAGACACAATTCTTTAATTAGTCTTGAATAATATTCACAACTTAAGATAGAAGGTCGGGCGCCTTTATCTTGTCAAAGTTGTAGATTCTTTTGCTAGCATTTGAATGGGATCAAATGTGTTATGATGAACCTAAAATCATCAAAGTGTGGTGTCTTTGGGAAAAAGAATCTAGTGCACTGGGTGCATTGAATAGGATCACAATGAAATACTTTATCTAGAACTGTCAATAGATAAAAGTTTTTCATTTGAAGACAATCGGAGAGTCTATCTCAATCCTGAGATAAATGATGGACTTATGGTTGCAAGTGTTATCATTTGAGCTATCAATAAGTACGATTAGATAGCATAGTCTATCCTCGATAGTTTGGTGGTATTCATTTGTTAATCGATAGAGGACTTCATTTATAGATATGGACATCGTGGCTCCATTTATTAAATGAGAGTAGAATATCATCATATGGATGTTTTGAGGTATTGGATTTAAATCTTAATGTTAAGCTTTCAATAGTGTCTATTGAAACATGGCTTCTGGACAAGTCAAAATATCCAAGTTCAAAATGTGGTCATATAAGTAAATATGGTAACTTGGAGAGCTATAGACGGTCTATGAGATCTTGGCAATTACTGGTATTCTTCACGAGAATACACTTTCTCCAATAAGGTTGTTTGGGGTATGAATGAGTAACATCAACTTATTCTATCTTTATTTAAAAGTTCAATTTTAGTCCTTTAGTGGAATGAACTAAAATTAAATAGATCGGACCTAAGTGAATCATTTGTTGATTGTGATTGGGTTGAGTCTATTGGAGCTTAAATTTAGATAGTCCCCCAAGATCCACAATCCACACGAACTTGCATGGATCACATGATTTAGTCTACCGGACCAATTTAGGGGTCCATCTAGAATTGTATTAAGGCATGTGAACTTATTTCTTTTTATAAGAATAGGTCTAGTTCACATGTGGATTTTTTTATTAAGGTCCAATGGATTTAATTAAATAAGAAAAATAATATATGGCCATTATATATGGTATGGGCAGCAAGGCTATTGAGAATAGCTTAAATATATTATTTTATTTTATTATTTAATTAAATGAAAAATAATTAATTTGTTGATTAATTAATTATTTAATTAAAAGTCAAAATATTTGTCTTAGTAGGAGATGGTCTCCTAAAACTATACTATTGTTGGTAGTATAGTTAATGTTAAAGACTATATTTGATAAGTAGATAAATAAAATGAATTATTTATCTAATGAAATTAGGAAGTCTTTAATATGGTTACAAATACATTATTGAGTTGGATTAGGAGTCTTGGTTGAGGACAGAATTCCTTTTTGAAAAGGATTCTTAACCACCAAGTAAATCTACCTGAGGAAAGGATTCTTAACTACCAAGTAAATCCTTCTTAGGAAAGGATTTGTGATCTCAATCTATATCACATAAAATTCTGCCAGCCCATATATATATATATATATATATATATATATACAAAAGGATAGAATTCCTTTAAGATAAGTATTCTTAACTACCAAATAAATCCACCTAAGGAAAGGATTCTTATCAACCAAATAATGTCTATTGAAACATGGCTTCTGGATAAGTCAAACTATCCAATTTCAAAATGTGGTCATATGAGTAAATATGGTAACTTGGAGAGCAATATGCGGTCTATGAGCTCTTAGCGATTACTGGTATTCGTCACGAGGATACACTTTTCTCCAATAAGGTTGTCTAGGGTATGAGTGAGTAACATCAACTTATTATATCTTTATTTTAATATTCAATTTTAGTTCTATAATGGAATGAACTAAAATTAAAGAGATCGGACCTATGTGAATCATTTGTTGATTGTGATTGGGTTTTGTCTATTAGATCTTAAATTTAGATAGCCTGCCAAGATCCTCAATCCACACGAACTTGCATGGATCACTTGATATATTCTACCCGACCAATTTAGTGGTCCATCTAGAATTGTATTAAGGCATGAGAACTTGTTTCTTTTTTTAAGAATAGGTCTAGTACACATGTGGACTTTTTATTAATGTCCAATGGATTTAAAAAATAAGAAAAATAATATATGGCCCATATATTTGGTATGGGCGGCAAAGGCTATTGTGTATATCTTAAATATATTATTTTTATTTTATTATTTAATTAAATAGAAATTAATTAATTTGTTGATTAATTAATTATTTAATTAAAAGTCAAAAACTTTTTCCTAGTAGGAGATGGTCTACTAAAACTATACTATTGTTAGTAGTATAGTTAATGTTAAAGACTATATTTGATAAGTAGATAAATAAAAGGAATAATTTATCTAATCAAATTAGGAAGTCTTTAATATGGTTACAAATACACTATTGAGTTGGATTAGAAGTCTTGGTGTAAGAAAGAATTCTTTTTGGAAAAGGATTTTTGGTCACCAAGTAAAACTACTTAGTGGTAGAATTCTTTTTTGAAAAGGATTCTTAACCACCAAGTTAATCTACCTAGGGATAGAATTCTTGTCCACCAAGTAATCCTTCTTAGGAAAGAATAAACTCTTCTAATCTATATCAAAGTGATGAATTTCGACCAACACATATGGTTATAGGTGAAGTTAGATTTCCTTTTAGATAAGGATTCTTAACTACCAAATAAATCCACCTAAGGAATGGATTCTTGCCAACCAAGTAAATCCTTCTTAGGAAAGGATTTAGGATCCTATATATATGAGTATGAGAAATTCGGCCAACCCTAAGGCAATTAGAGGTGAATTTAGGCCAGCCCTTTTTTTCGTATTGAAGAATTCGGTCATCATCGGAATTTTGAGTGAGAAAAATCTGATTTTACTCTAGACAAAATTCGATCATCCCTAAAAAATAGTGTGTGAATTCGGCCAAGTGGAGAAAAAAGGGAACGTTTTTTTTTCGATAGTATACTAATATCCTTTACATTAAAAGGGTTTTGTATACAACATCGAATCAAGGTTCACATGAGTTTCAATCAAATTGATTGATAATTCACAAGTTACCGGACGTTCTTGGATTTTTCTCTTTGAGGATATTTGTAACTAACAAAGAAAAGATTTTGCTTTGTCTCCATCCTCAGGTATACAATAAAAAGTAAGGGAGCCTACACTCCAAGATGATTCACGTTCGTGATTGGATCAAAAGATCTTGCGGAATCAATTCGGCGATTGTTCAATCGTCACGAGAAAAAGGTACGATACTTTTATATACGTCAATTAATCTAGGGTTAAGATTCTCATTGCATAAAGGAATTTTTATTTATTTATACGCAAACCTTAATTTCATTTTTTATCACGCTTCCGTTGCGTTTTGAACCCGTTTTTCCCTACAGTATGCATACAACAAAAGTGAGTGAAAGACAAAACAAGCATATTAGTTACAAAGATATAAAAACAAAGACATATGACTTAAGAATGAATCATCATGCAAGACAAGGATAGTGAGTAATCTCTTACAAGTATCATTAAGTCAAAATATGTCAACATGTAACAAAATGAAGCATGTGAACATATCATAAAAGAGAACAATGTCTAACATACAATGCTCCCCCTTGATAGATGCTATAACTTAAATCAATTATAGCATAAAGTTCACAAAGATGTTCACACAATCACACATTCAAGCAATTTGTAGAAATATCAACAAACTAAGCTTCATATGCTAAGAGAGATACACAAAGATTTTTCAAGTTCTCTCATAATTCTTCAACAATTGCTAAAATATCATCATACTCATAAACACAGTGTATGTGTGAGAGATATGCTTGAAATTTATATCAAGAAGTAGTTTGATAATCAACATGCAAAAAATTTCCAACAACTGTTCATCTTAAGCTTTTTCCATATAAAGTCAAACCGATTCATCTATATTTTTCCATATAGAGATCCAAGCAACTCATCGATGTTCATGCTATCCACATCCTTGCTTTCCTCAATAGCCGTCACCTTTGATTTAATCTTTTAGGAAGAGACCTAAGGATTTTCCAATTTAAACGCTCTTTTGAGATGAGTACTCCAAGTGCTTGACATTGGTTAGAAATGTTAAGAAGCCGGAATTGGAAGTCTTCGAACTTTTCTTCTTCACCCATACTTAACCCTTCAAATTGTGATGCCAACATTTGAAGCTTGATTTCTTCACTGTTAAGGTTCGTTCATTAGTAACTTAGAGAGTATCCCAAGCTTCCTTTACGGATTCAAGATTTTGAATCTAGGAGAATTGATGTCCATCAACTCCTCCAAAGATGGCATTCATAGCACGATGGTGCCACTTAGCAACCTCAAACTCATTCATTGTCCATTCACTCATTGGCTTGAGTATCATGGTTCCATCCTCTTGAACCTTGATAGGAGGATTATAACCATATTCCACTACCATCCAAGCCCTTTAATCGATAGAGCGGATGTAGGCTTTGATCATAAACTTACAATACCCATAGTTAGTGCCTCGAAGTAATGGTGGCCTTGTATTTGAGGCTCTTTCCGCCATTACATCATCTTGTAAACCCATGACTTCAAAAGCTTTGTAAAAACTGTGAATGTATCACCTGGACTCTCATTAAGTACAATCTAGTGTCCTGCTCTGGTCCTAATTGAAAATACATACACGGTTAAATGATTAAGGCTAACCTAGAGGGGGGTGAATAGGATAGGCACATTTTTCGACTCCCTTAGAAACAAACAAAAGTTTGTCCCTCTAGATTGCTTGTATCACAATATATATATTAATTAAAGACACTTAATCAATATATAAAACAAGTAAAGTGTGATACAAACAAGTAATCATAACACATACCCAATCTATATTAGAAAAAGGAAGTCAACTTACAAATAAAGTTCTATCCATAGTATTCAAATAACAAATACAAATATAAGAGAGATAAGGATAGAGAAAATTTGATACAAGATATAACGTGGTAAACCTCTGAAGAGAAAACATCCATGGGTTATGAACCACCGACAGACAAAATCCACTAGTAAATAAGACAAGTATAATCTCTCAAGTGACCCCTTCACCTAGAAACTACCCTCTATCCTACTCATGAAAATGTCGCCCTCTTGCTTAAAAATTCGAGGCCTCACACCTCTTGTCAAGACTTCTTCGCTCACTCTTCTGGATCCTCACGACCCTAGGCAAGACTTCTTCCTCAACTATCTGAGTCCTCCTGACTCTAGTCAAGACTTCCTCGCTCACCTTTCCGGATCCTCACGACCCTAGGCAGGACTTCCTTGCTTGACAATCCGAGGTCTCCCACCTCTTGCCAAGACTTTCTTGCACAACAACATAGGTCTCACACCTATTGTCAAGACTTCTTTCTCACAAGGCATCTAGGTGATCATGAATCCAAAATGAAAACAAGCATGCAACATAGAATGTTATGATCAACACATCCTATGGCAAATACTAGACATGAGCATGAATGCACAAAACAAATGTAGTCTAGTCAATTATGCATGTTTAATCCATCTAGATCATGTAAGATATGTTCAACATTAATTACAACCTAGTTACATGCATAGATCTAAAACTTGAATCACAAGATATGTTGAATTAACACATAATCAAGTTTAAATCTCATAACCCAAAAACATGCTAAAATCATGTGACAAAGTCATTTAGATTAAAGCAAGAGTTCTAGAGCATATTTCTTATTCTTAGATTCAACAAAGCACATGAATAGCTCAAAAGAACACAAGCACATGTATTATTGTGAGATTTCTGCCAAAGAGAGCCTAATACATGTGAGGAACTATTTTTCAAAAAATCAATCAATCAAAGATCATCAAATAGTCATAGAATCAAAGCTAGCACAATACAATCCCAAACATGCGAAAACATAGGCAAAATCAAAACCTAACTCAACATGTGAGATTTCAATTGAAACTTAATCTAGCTTTAAATGAGTTCAAAACTCAAATCAAAACAATCACAAGACACATATATATGTTGAAGAAGAAAACCCAAGGCAATTGACCAAGTTTTAAAAGAAAACTTTGAGAGAAAATCAATACCTTAGTTGATTTGGGTGCAGTCCCATTTTTGTGAGATTAGACTCCAAAAAAAGCAATAAAACTAACTCAAACCTTTAGAGAAAAGATGGAGGATGAATAGAAAAACACTCTCAACTTTGAATCACTCAATTTGGAGTTCAAATGAAGAAGTTATGGTGTTTGGAAGGTGAGAAAATTTGGAGAGAAAATTCTGCATTCAAATTTTTGAATCTCTTCTTAGAATGAAATATGAGAGGGAAGGGATATATAATGGAGAGGGAAAATGTGCATATGAAATGACCAAAAGGGAAAAGATGCAGCCATACTTGCTTGCTGCCCAAGATGGCTTGTGGGCATCTCAGGGCAGCAAGCCTTCTGCCCCGAGATGGCCACGCGCCATCTCGGGAAAGAAGAGCTTTGCTGTCTTCTTTTTCCCTTGACCATCCTTCGCGTTCTTCGACCGTTCTCCGGCCTCCGAACTCGGAATTTGAATCCGTTTGTGGATTACAAACCATAAATCTCTCATGGACATGGACATATAAGATACTTAACCCAAAAAATAATAACTCGACTCAGTATACGAAGACTAAGACAATGTATGCAACATGTGTTGAAAGTGTAGTATCTTTTGACTTAGAACTTGAAATCAATAGTATGAGTAACCGAAATAACCGGAACTTAATCAAGAATGATTTAAGACTAAATTCAAGTTCAATATCCCTGTTATAAAAACATATACAAGTACAAACATAATTCACACTAGAATGCAAACTACATAGAGATTGTCTCCAATCATGCATTTTCCAAAACATGTTATTTTCATACCAATGCATGAGCATTCATCTTCAAGTGTGTGAATGTGTTATACATGGTGCACAATGATGTAGGGACACAAATTTATGAATTGTGTGTGTGTGCCTAAGCCTTGTAAGAGAAATATAAGGTCTTAGTATACCTTTGTAGAGCCATGTTGCATCATTTCTCTTTGAAGACTTTGAACTTGCTTTGACTAGTAGGTCCTTCTTATTTGAAGCTTGAATCATCATGAATCTAAACAACTAAATCATTATAAGTAAATATTTTTTGATATGGAATTAATGCCAACACAATCTAAAACCTAACAACCAATACTTGCTACTTTATTGTTATCAAATCTGAGTGCAAATAGGGTTTTATAAATTTTGTTTGACAAGCTATTTTACATATACAAAACGACACTTGTCAATAAGCAAAGAATCATTATAAAACACTTTTGAATATTTATCTTTAGTTAAATAAAATAATTCAATCATAAAATTTAACGGTGATCCAACACCCATAAACGTCATTCCTCATTTGGGAGTTCGAACCATCTACTAGTTGGACTAGCTCCTACCTAATTGTTAACATAACAACCAAAGTTTTCAATTTAGCCTTGCGATTTTATTGACTAGAACTCTTGGGAGGATATTAATCAAACCACACTTAGTGTCCATGTTATCGACCTTTAATATATTCCCTCTTGAACATCCCTCCCTTGAGAGTGGATATCGTTTGAGTCAATTGTCTACTCTTTCCTTGTAAGGATATATCTTGCTAAATTCCATTCATGGATACCCCATTGGGGGGTTATCACACGAAACATAAATTAAAATTTTGGTCCGTCCTAGAAAAGCAAGTAAATTACATATGTTTGTAATACAAAACCCTAATCCTAGCTTGGCGAACAAGTCATCAAATGGCCGTACAACCAAAGATCTCATGGTTGGGCACTTGCACACCTGAAGCCTTGTAAGGCTACCACGGATTACTACGTTGCTTCTTTCTCTGCTTAGAATTCTTCAATTCTTCGATTCTTCAGAACTTGAATATATTACAACATTTATTTTATTACAACAATAAAATAATTTTAAAAAAACATAGTAACTACCAAGAAGGAAATTATGGTGATGATCGGTCACCCTTCTTGTTACAATTCCAAAACAAAAAAATACATTAAAAGTCTATAACGAAAATCGAGTAATAACAAATCACATTATAAATAAATATATATATATATATATATCCATACATTCCAATGTAAATTTATATGTGAGTACCTAGAGTGTCATCTCTTTCTAACACATGCATATTTACAATAAAAAGAAATAGATCCACATATATCTATACATCAATTAATCAAGGGTACAACCAGGCTCTAATACCAATTGTAGGAAAAACATGTTGCGGAAGTGAAAAAGTTGATTGGTATATTTAAACAAAAATGATTTTTAAAGAGTGGATCTTAACCCTTGATTAATTAACATATAATTAAAAGGTATCGAACCTTTTTTGTACGTGACGATTGATATTGTGTCGAAATTGAAACCGTAAGACCTTCCAATCCAGTTACGAATATGATTCTCCTTGGAGTGTGGGCTCCCTTTCTTTGAAATGTGTACCTGAGGATGGAAAACAAAAAAATTTTCTTTTGTTAGTCACATTAATACTCCTAGAGAAAAACAAAGAACATTCAATCACTTGTGAATTCTCAATCTTTTGATCGAAAACTCCCATAAACCTAATTTAGTTCACTATCGAAAACAAAACGCACTTTCTTTCTTCTTCTCTTGGCAGAATTCTCACATACCTTTTATGAGTTGGACGAATTTTTTAAGAAAAATAAAAAACTCTCTCTAATGCTTTAGGGTTTGGCCGAAATCCATGATGGGAATACATATAGTTGGCTGAATCCTCACACAAGGAAGATTTTTGTGTGGTTGCCGAAAATCCTCTCCTAAGGAGGATTTGTGTGTTGGTCAAAAATCCACCCATAAGAAGGATTTGTTTCACCAAAACTCCTATCAACTTTTGGATTCAATCCTTTTCCAACTCATAAATTCCGAATATAAATTAAATTGAGACTTTCTAAAAAACTTCTTAATTTAACCAATTTTCAATTCGAGTTTTAATAGATATCAAATACTTCCTAATTTGACTAGATAAATAAGTTTCTTTTATTCATCTACTTATCAAATAAAGTGTTTGATACTTATCATACTACAAAGAATAGTATGACACTAGGAGATCTTCTGCAACGTAAAAACATATTTTGACTTTTAATTAAATTAATTAATTAATTAATTAATTAATTAACTTCCATTTAATTAAATAGTAAAAAAAAACAATATATTAGGCTAACAATTTTAACCTTACCGCACAAGCATATACCATGGACATATATTGTTTTTGTATTTGATTAAATCCACTAGACTTTAATAAAAAGTCCACTTGTGATTTAGACTCATTCTTACAAAAAATAAACAAGTCCACATGCCTTAAATTAATACATTAAAATAATTTAACAGCCTAGTTAATTATAATGAACAAATCATATTCTTGATGTATTAACGAAAGGCTAATCGCACCCATTAGGGTCGGCAAAAGATTCCCACATCCTTGGCCACAAAGTCTAGGTATTTGAAGAGTTACCTTATGTCTTGATCAAACATGACCGCACATCTCCAAAACTTTTGGATTTATAAATATAAAAACAATTCTGGATGGACCTAGAAATTAATCCGGTAGAATATATCAAGTGATCCATGCAAATTCGTGTGGATTGGGGATCTTGGTGGGCTATCTAAATTTAAGCTGCAGTACACATAGCCTAATCACAATCAACAAATGATTCACTTATGTTTGATCTATTAATTTTAGCTCATTCCACTAGAGAACTAAAATTGAACTCCTAAATAAAGATAGGAAAAGTAAATGTTTCTCATTCATACCTAGACACCCTTATTGGAGATAGTGTATCCTCGTGAAAAATACAATTAATGCCAAAAGCTCATAGACCGCCTATAGTTCTCCTAGTTATCATATTTACTCATATGACGATATTTTGAACTAGGATATTTTGACTTGTCTAGTAGCCATGTTTCATTAGATGCTATCAAAAACTTAACGTTAAGATTTAATATGAAATGCCTCAAAATATCCATATGATGATATTCTACTCACATTCAATAAATGGAGCAACGATGTCCATATATGTAAATGAAGTCCTCTATCGATTAACAAATGAATACCACCAAACCATCGAGGATAGACTATGCTATTTAATCATGCTCATTGACAACTCAAATGATAACACTTGTAACCATAAATCCATCATTTATCTCAGGATTTAGATAAATTCTCTTATTGTCCTTAAGTGAAAACTTTTATCCACTTACGATATTGAATAGAGTATTTCATTGTTATCCTATTCAATGCACCTAGTGCACTAGATTCTTTTTGCCCAATGACGTTATACTTTGATGATTGTATGCTCATCATAACACATTTGATCCCACTCTAATGCTAGCAGAAGAATATACAACTTTAACAAAGTAAAGGTATCCAACAATTTTTTTAAGTTGTGAATACTGCTCAAGACTAACAAAAAATTGTGTCCACCTCATACATGTTCATATGTATGAAAAATTCTTCATTTTCACAGTCTTTTGACCCTGCGATTATTTATTTTTGATAATTATAATAATTAAACTATAAATGGAATGATAATCGCACCCCATTAGGGTTGCCCAAGGATTCCCACACCTTTGGCCTCCCGTACCAGGTATTTGAAGAGTTACCGCGTGTCTTGATCACGTATGACCACACCGTTCCAAGACTTTTGGATTTCGAAATCCAAAAACAATTCTAGCTGAACCCAGAAATTGGTCCAGTAGAATATATCAAGTGATCCATGCAAGTTTGTTTGGATTGGGGATATTGGTAGGCTATCTAAATTTAAGCTTCAATAGACATAACTGAATCATAGTCAACAAATGATTCACTTAGGTTTGATCTATTAATTTTAGCTCATTCCACTAAAGAATGAAAATTGAACTCTTAATCAAAGATAGAATAAGTCATTATTCCTCATTCACACCCTAGAAAACTTTAATGGAGATAGTGTATCCTTGCAAAAAATACCAGTAATCGTCATGAGCTCAGAGACCGCTTATAGATCTCATAGTTATGATACTTACTCATATGACCACATTTGAACTTGGATATTTTGACTTATCAAGAAGCCATAATTAAATAGACACTATTGAAACCTTAGTGTTAAGATTTAATATCCAATACCTCAAAATATCCATATGATGATATTCTACTCACATTTAAAAAATAGAGTCACAATGTCCATATCTACAAATGATGCTCTCTATCGATTAACAAATTAATAACACCAAACCAGTGAGGATAGACTATGCTATATAATTGTACTCATTGATGGCTCAAATGAAAACATTTATAATTGTAAGTCCATCATTTATCTAAAGATTGAGATAGACTCTTTGATTGTCCTTAAGTGAAAATTTTTATCACTTGACGGTTCTGGAAAAATAATTTCACTGTGATCTTATTCAATTCATCTAGTGCACTAGATTCTTTTGCCCAAAGACATTACACTTTGATGATTTTAGACTCATCATAACATTGATCCCACTCAAATGCCAGGAAAAGAATCTATAACTTTAACACGGTAAAGTGCCCAACCTTTATGTTAAGTTGTGAATATTGTCCTGTTAGGGTTTATGCCATAAAGTTTGTAATTTGTAAATGGAATGGTAACATAAATAAAAGAATGTCATAAACTGTGTATAACTTGTACATTTAACATCCAAGATTGCTAGATGTAATCTTGAACTGTGTATATGAATGTCATAAATTGATGAATACATTAAGAGACGAGCAATCTAAAGAGTCCGTAGATAGCAAATAAAGGTAGGTACTTTATTTGTGGTTAATCTACAACTGTGGTCCATTCCTTAGTGTACAGTGAGTCTATCCTGGATCATTCATATGGGAATATGAGAATGGAGGTGTAGGGAAAAATCGATTCAAAACGAGGCGAAAGTATAAAAAGGGGTTTGAGTATATTTTTAAAATTTTACCTTCAAAAGAAAGAACCTTAACCCTAAAGTAATTTTTGATTTTGAATAAAATAAGATAATATGATTCATTTGTTTTATTAAATTAAATATTTAATTTTTGAATTTAAAGAGTTTGAATTCAAATCAAATCAAATCAACTAAACAAAATATTAATCAATATATTTAAAGATATTTGATATCTTAAAAGATAAGATTGATTGGTTAAACTGATTGGTTTTAAATAAATATTAATTTTGAATTTAAATAGTTTAAATTCAAATTCAAATTAGATGATATCTTATAATAATAATAATAAAATTGTTTCAAATTAAAAAGATATCATCAGTTGTTTTTAAAAGATATATTAATCAATATATATATATATATATATATATATTGGAAACTAAGTTTTGAAGACAGACAACAAAAATGAGAGAATAATTAAGAGTTAATCGTATGTAAAACAAAGGAAAAAAGAAGAAATGTAGAAAAGCTCTAAATCTTCTCCTCCTATTTTTTATGGGTACCGTGACGTGCCTACACACAGTTACCAATCTCAAGAGATAGCGAGGAAGATCGAGTGGTTCAAATTAGGAGCAGATCGTAAAGTGAATGAGCCATCAACAAAGGAATGAAGAAATTGTTTCTTCTATTCTCTTTTTATCGATTTCGATTTCTTATTTTTTAACTGTTCTGAGAAATAGATCCTAGGGTTTACTGATCGCAGTATTTTTTTGTGAATTTTTTTTTTTTGAAAAACAAATCCTTCCACTACGTGATCGCTAAACCGAGGTTTCAACAGTTGGTGTCCGATCCAGGTTTTTTGGAACAGGAGAATTGATTTTGATGCTCTTTATATGTATGAATGCGTAGACACAGTTTGTTATGGGTGTATGATTTTTTGATTAAATTATTTATTTTTAAAATATGGTTGTTCATTATTTTTATGGTGTTGTGGGTTTAGAGTATTCCGGGTTGTATAATTTTTTTTATGTCCTTACTTCATTTTTATTTATATAAATAGATGAAGAAGATTATCTGGAAGAAAAAGCACAGCAGCCGTGCGGACCATAGTCAACAGATATAGCATGTGCAAGTGTTGTACAGTTGTTATACATGTTCATTAATTTGATTAATATGCATGTGCTTTAGTTCTGCGTGCACAAGCAAAAGGTTCAGCTGTGCATATGCATTAATTAGACTAATATAAATGCAACGCTTGCTGCTGTGCAAATGGTTGAACATTTGTTCATCAACTAAGGTGACTTTTGTATGAACAAGATGTAAGGTTATTTAAATAACTCGTTAACAGGACAGATATGGAGAAATATATTGTTAACACCCTTTTTTGGTAGGGGTCCAAAGAAGAATTTTCCATCTACCTGGTACCTGGAAGGACCTACTCATTAGAAAACACTACCTAGCACCATGTCGACGTGAAGGTACCACAGTACCTCCCACAGAACCGGTACCACGGTACCCCCTACCACGGTTCTACATACAAAAAGTTATCATGTAGAACTAGTACCACGATACCTCCTACTCGATACCTCTTGCCTAGAACCAGGGTACCACGACACTAGCCCGGTACCCGAGTACCACGACACTATTTTGGGACCTATCCGAGGTATGTATCCTATCTGCCCACTAAGAGGAATGGTATCAGAAAGGTACGAGCCTACAAGAACAATAACGACAAAAATAGACTGGTATTTCAGTGTACCTCGAATGAATGAATGAATCCAGCTTTACCTCCAATAAGGCAAAATAAAGGGCAGTTGAATCCAATATTGAAAGATTGTACCCACGCCATTATGGGAAGATTAGTCAACTCTTTAATGGCCACCATTAAAGAGAGAATATTCAACCCCCACATATGCCACGTTATTGGAAGAGTCCAAAGAGGAAACAAACACCTTTGTCTTCAAGATATCCTCCATAACAGATTATTTAGGGTCAACTTAAACAAAAAATCCCATCTAATAAGAAATGAAGATCAATCCAGTTATCTTCAGAGTAAGCAACAAGAAACTAGAACCAATAAATAAGACAAAGCTTTCTCCATGTGGAGGAGGAAAAAAGACATGTTCGAATATACGCTTGATTCGACTCCTGATCCTCATCTCACATCTCATCTCGGATCCAGAAACCGACCAACACCAAGAGAAGCCTACAAACTTTGTCCAAATTCTCCCTACATAATCATTATATGTGCACCTTTACCAGGAATGTACCAGCATCAGTTTACACTCGATTACCATTGTAAGCTCTCTGAGCATCCCCACTGTACCACTACGCTATTTTTGTAAGCTCCAAGGAGCACTCCATGATAAATATATATAAAGAATATATTTTCTCTCTTTCCTCTGGAAACTGCCTAGGGATTTTTCAGCACATGATCATTTGTGATGCTTTTACCCTCTTGGTCAGTCCACCTCTACATAAGACTTGTCTTTCTCCAATTTATCTCCTGTATTATGCATGTATGTATGTGTGTGATCTGGATTCCTACTGTAGGGAAAAATCTATTCAAAATGCGGCGGAATCGTAAAAATTAGGGTTTGATATATTTAAAAAATTTCCCATTAATAGAAAGAACCTTAACCCTAGATTAAATGACATATATTAAAAGTATCGTACCTTTTTCTCGTGACGATTAAGTTAGCGCCAAACTGAATCCGTAAGATCTTCCAATCCAATCATGAACGTGAATCACCTAGGAGTGTGGGATCCCTTTCTTTAAATTGTATACCTGAGGATGGAAACAAACAAAATCTCTTTCTTTTGTTAGTCACATTTATCCTCTAAGAGAAAACCGAAGAACGTTCGGTTACTTGTGAATTATCAATCTATTTGATTGAAACTCATGTGAACCCGATTCGATTTTTGTACACAAAACCCTTTTGATGTAAAGGATACACGTGAACTATCGAAAACAAAAATGTTCCCCTTTTCTCATCTTCTTGGCCGAATTCAATATTCAATATCTATGAATTGTCCGAATTTTGTCTAGTGCAAAAGCTTATTTTTTTCCTCTCTCAATATTCTCTCACTAAGCCAAATTCTCTCTCATAAAACCCTAGCCTTGGCCAAAAATTCACTTAGAATTAAGCCTTGGCAAAATTTACGTGTAGTATATAGAGAAAACCAAATCCTCTCCTAAGATGGATTTACCTGATGGGCAAGAATCCTTTCCTTAGGTGGATTTACATGGTGACAAAGATTCCTTTAAAAAAAATCTTTTCTACAACAAGACTCCTAATCCAACTGAAATATTGTATTTATTCAATAACTAATTATTGAATATAAATTAAATTGTGACTAAATCAAAAAATTCCTAATTTTAACAATTGTCAATTAGAGTCATAATAGTAATCAAATACTTTCTAATTTGACTAGATAAAAAATATTTGTTTATTTATATACTTATCAAATATAGTATTTGATACTTATCATATTACCAACAATAATATGACCCTAGGAGACCATCTTCTACTAAAAAAAAACAATTTTGACTTTTAACTAATTAATTAAATAATAAAATAAAAAACAAGATATAAGACTAATAAATATCCCTTACCGCCCAAGCCAATATATATGGGCCAGTATTGTTGTTAACGGAAAATTTACTCAGGGTGAGAAATTCCAGCTAACACCCTCGAGACCGCTACCACGGAGGTGGCGGCCGGGATAGGTATCTCGTACCTAACTTGTTCGAACAAAGGTGGGTGTATAAATGAGAATACAATGACGGTAGGAATATAGCTTTTTATTATAGATCAAGTATGCCATACAAAAATCTCTCAAAACACTCTCAATCTTGCTGGGGTATAGTGAGGTTGAAACCTCATGCCTATCGAATAGTAGAATACAACGATGGCCATGTTCTGATTACAGAATTTTGTCAAAAATCACCACCTACCCAATCTTCCTCTTTCTCCCTCTTTTTTTTCTTTTTCTTGTATCAATTCATACTTTTTTGTATTTATACACAATTCCAAATAGGTTAAATTTGTGATTCTCCCACCATGATTCTCTGAATCCCATCCCACCTTATCAGGCGGACTCTTTTATTTAAAAGTCTTTGACTTTGGATTAATGACGGAATTAGAGAATATCTTTATGGGAGATAAGTTTGTTTCCTCTTTGGACTCAAACATTTGTCATGCACTTATACAGTGTTTCAACGTTCGATAAAGTGTGGATATGATCCTTTGTGTCTCCATGGTGTGATGTCTAATGGAGGTCATCGTTTATTGTTTCGTAGAGTAAGGTAGATTCGTGCCCTGGTCTTGGTACTAATAGTTTGGCCAGACCTTTTCAGGTTCCTCGAAACTTGAGGTGGCCGCACAGGCACTCTTTGGCGGTAACAGAGCATTATCGAGCTTCGTCGCACTAGTCCAGATGGGTTTGAATCTTCCTTCAAAGAGATGAAGCAATACTATAGTGCAAGCTGGGTGTTTAATGGGTCTCTCTCTGTACTTGGAGAGGATGGCTGGCTTCTAGAGAGGTTACAAGATAGCTTCAACTTCGGGGAGCCTGGACCGTTGCATATCGGGCTATCTCTGAGTTCTTGTTTCTGTGTTAGGAGCTTGATACGATCATGTCAGGCTCTACCTCGAATGTCCCAGAGCTCGACGATCCTTCCTCACACCCACAGGGTTGTTCCCCCTGCTCAACTCCAGAATCAATGGTTCTCGGGTTTGGATCCGGGCTAGGAAAGTTGAGAATTTCCTTTCAGTCCCT
This sequence comes from Dipteronia dyeriana, assembly GCA_032871835.1. Taxonomy (NCBI): domain Eukaryota; kingdom Viridiplantae; phylum Streptophyta; class Magnoliopsida; order Sapindales; family Sapindaceae; genus Dipteronia; species Dipteronia dyeriana. The sequence continues at coordinate 106,893,022 of CM065300.1, read as the reverse complement.
AGCCAAATTTGCATATTAACAGAAGTCTGCTATAACTTAAACACCAATGATTAAGTTGGGGTTGGAGTCCAATTTCCTATTTTGATCAGGAAATCCCCCCCCCCCTCATATTGCTACCCGAATCTTGGTAGAAATCTACTCATTTAATGCGTTAGTGACATGGCAAACAGAAAAACGTTACGTTTCTCAAAATTATCCGGCTCTGTTACACCAACTCGTGGGTTTCAAGGCAATCTCGGCCAAAGATTTAGCTGACGCCACTGCTCCATTTACCTCTATTTAAAATCGACTACTTCGTCACCTTCATCACGCCTCATATTTTTTCGATTTTAAATTTTCTCTGAGAAAGCCTCCCTTCAGCCCCTCTCTTCTTTTTCCTCGAACGTAAAACTTCTTTCCACCATGTTGAAAATAGCCATGATTCTGTTGATTCCATTGTCAATGGCAAGGAAGTGTCCAATCTTACCCTCAGGAAGATAACATAAAAGAACTTTAACAGTGAAGACTCTCCACCTAACCCGCGAAGACACCAGTCGAACAGAAATGTAGCTATCAGGACTGGGTTTTCCAACAAGCCTTATAGCCTCCTGAATTTAGTTGACGAGGATTCTGACGGTGAACCTAAGGATGCTGCTTGCAGGAGGGGTCAAGTTACAGTTATTGGTCCTCCTCTGGAGAGGCTTCTCCCCTCTGATTTTAGGGTTAACCCGGACTCTACCACTGATCCAAACTCGCTCGATCGCCTGCGGTAGAAGTATGGCATCCCTGATAGTGTTTCTATCTCTGTCCCTCATAGGAATTATGACATCTTTAATCCTTCCAGCAGCGTTCTCCTAATTCATGTAGCAGCTTTCGAGGATGGGGCCAGGCTTCCTCTTCATCCTACTCTTCGATGGGCTCTTAACGCTCTACAGCTAGCTCCCCTCCAACTGATGCCCAACTTCTAGAGGCATCTGAACGGCTTTCTCGTGTTATGGAGGGAATAATGCGAGCTAAGCAAGGTTACCAGAGAGGCCGGAGTAGAGGAATTAGTGTACCTATTTTAGATTGGAAGCCTGCCCAGAGCTCGTCGAGGTTAGTTCTATGCCAAGGCAAAGAACAGACTCAATTTCATCATCCCTGACGTTTCAGGGAAAGACCCTTCTTGGAAAAATGAGTGGATCCTAGTGGGAAATGATTGAGGAAGCTCGACCTTCATTGGTGGGCATGAGTTCACATTTCATACGTCTTTTAATAATAAACCATCATATTGAAGGCCATTCTTGCTAGGAACTACCTGAATCTGAATCTGAATCTGAATCTGAATCTGAATTTGTGTTGAAGGCCATCCTTGCTAGGAACTACCTGAATCTGAAATTCCCAACTGCCAACCCCTTCAATTCTCACTGAGTAAATCGTTATCTGTGAATTTCTGATGCTACTACTTGTAAGTAACACTGAAACATCATGTTTTGTTTTGTTGACTAGCTCGATTATGATGGCTTCTTTTTTCTTTTGTTTCTTCTTTTTTTTTAGCACAGTTTTTGTTGATGCTCTAACTTCCTATGAAGCCCAACAAGCTCGCACCCCTCCCTCTTCTACCAAATTGAGTAGGGAGATCTATTTGGCTTTCACAGGGAAAGGGGGGCCAACTGCTCTAGCTGGGGCTTCATCTATTCTTGCTCCGTCCTCCTCCCAGCACAGGTCCAAGATGGAACTCCTTGCATCGTGAGCTACCAATGTGCGGGGTCAAGGGGCTTTTATTTCTCAAGCGACTGACATAGCAATGACAGCTCCTACTCTAGTTGCCCCTACTCCTTCTACTTCTGCTCCTGTCACCCCTGCTTCTAACTTGCCAGATTTTTTTGTCTTTCTATCTACATCCTCAGCCCCACGAGCTTCAAAGGACCCTAAGGCTGGTGTTGAAGGGGTTCCCTTTGTTTGCCTATAAAATAAATCCATCTCTACCTTGCATAACGAGGTATTAGGGCAATTCATCACTTCTTGTCCCAATGGCAGTCTTTCTATGATGGCTTCAATGGGCGTAGATATCCTGATCACAAAAGGGTCTGCCCTCTTAGCCGAGGTAATCACCATCTCTTATCATTTTTTTGCAACGATTTGTTTCATCACTTTCTAACTTGAACTCTTTTATAGGCCTTCAAATTCAACATGGCTATAGGAAACCAGGTGGCATCTCTTCGTAATCAGCCAGCCAAAGCTGAAGCTGAAGCTAAGCGGGCAATGGAGTTGTTGGCATAGGCTCAAAATCTAGTGCAAGAGATGACCTCTAGCCAGAGGGGGATGGAGGCAGAGCTAGCCGAGCTTCATTGTGAGAACAAGAGGTTGAAGTGATCTTTCGATCAATAAACCCTCTGGTTTGAATGTCGAGCAAGACAGTGGGATTCCTAGAAGGCTGATGTTAAGATGCTTGAAGTCGAGAACCAGGCCGACCAAGTTACAAACGGAAGTGGATGTCTCTCTCATTGATGGATATTTTTATGCCTCCTTACAAGTTGTGGAACCCCTTCCTCTTCCTTTTGATCTCTCCAATATTTCCAGATGGGATAGGGAGCAAATCATGACAAGGGCTGGAGAGATTTCTCTCCCAGAGGGTGACAGAGCTGATCCTTCTAGCAGGGCTAGAGTAGGGAAGCAAGCAGTCATGATATATCCTCCACTTCCTCTTCATGTCTTACCAATATCAGGTCTCAGGGAAACCTCTAGCGGGGTTGGGCTTGTACAGCCAGAAGGGAACCTCCCAGAAGCCCAGGAGGAGGTCTACAACCGTACTGAAGAGTCTTTTACAGAAGAGTTGGAGGTTGAGTAGAATAAGATAGAGTCTTTGGCAAACCTTCTCGATGTGACCATCCCTCTTAAGGTTATGACAGTGGTTAATGAGGTTCTGGATGAGAGCCCAGCTGAGCAGTAGGCAATAGAGGATCCTCCAGATGAGGAGTAGTAGGCGAGGGTGGCCATGGCAAGCAACCACTTGAAGGGAAGGACAACAGAAGAAAACCAGGAGGAATCTGGAGCCTAATACAGTCTATTCACAACTTGATTTTACTACCTGGAAAGGGGGGTGGGCACTTGGCTTTACTTATGCTATATCTAGTTAGTTTTTCCATCACTATTCTTTTACCCTATGTAGCCCGGAACCGGGATTTAGGCTCCCTACTTGATAATTGTAGCCTTTCTAGAGGATAAGCTCCAGTATCAATAATGAAGACTGGTTTAGATTTCATTCGTACTTGCTTCAATGATTTTGTACTTGACTGACATCTTCTTGCTTCATTTCTGATCTCAACTTACATGCGTCCTCAAAAATAACTTGACTTAATCGAATTTGGTGTAAGATAACGAGATCTTAAATTTGTTTAAGTGTGGAAGTAGACTTGTAGCTCGATAAATTTAGTGAGTAATCCTTTATATGATTTTAGGCTAGTTTGCACTTGTCACATTTAGCAATCACATGCTCATGGAGGGTTAGTAACCAGTGATAACTTAGACATTGGAGTTGTAGTATAAGAACTTTCCAAGATCAGGTCCCTCTTGGGGGTTATTGTCCGACCTAGGCATCAGGGAGGCTTAATAGCTATTTTGGTCTCGAGATCCAGATGGCAATCATGCTCTTACACTCAAACCCTTCTTAGGGATGGTAAGTCGACTAAGGCTTCAGGAGGGCTATCTAGCTATTTCCCGGTCTCGAGATCTAAATGGCAACTATACTCTTACACTCAGACCCTTCTTCGGGGTGGTAGCCCGACCAAGAAATTAGGAGAGCTATCTAGCTATTTCATGGTCTCGAGATCTGGATAGCAACTATGCTCTTACACAGACTCTTCTTGGCAGAGGGTGGTGCCCGACCGAGGCATTAAGGATAGCAATAGGGCTTTCCTGGCTAATCCCTGGTCTTGAGGTGGTTATGTCGAACTTACTCATGTAGATCCTAATTTGATAAGGAGAATTTAATGTAGAATATAATCGAAGATGGAGAAAGCAGACTTTATTGATAAAAATAAAGTACATTAATTTTGGGATTTTATTGAAACCTAAATAGAGGTAGTCTCCTCCCGAGTCCCATGTTTACGGGTAGTACTTCCTTAAATGATCTGCATTTCAGGTATGATCGATGGGTCGGTCATCCATATCCTCAAGCTTGTATGCCCTGTTGCGGACCACTACCTTTACCAAGTAAGGCCCTTCTAAGTTGGGTCCTAGGATTCCATCTGACCTCTTCTTGGTATTCATGGTCTCTTTCCTAAGAACTAGATCCTTTTCTTTAAAGTTTCAAGTTCTAACCTTCCTGTTGAAGTACTTAGCGATCTTGCTCTGGTAAATCTAGACTTTCTTGGCTACTCAATCTTGTTTCTCTTCTAAGAGATCTAGATTAGCTTAGAGTGTTTCCTTACTGCTTCCATGTTCAAAGTACTGCAGTCTGAAAGAGATTAGTTTGTACTCAATGGGAAGAATTGCTTCAGCCCCGAAGGTTAAGGAATAGGGTGTTTCTCCAGTGGCTATTCTCTTTGTAGTCCAGTAAGCCCAGAGGACCTTAGGAAGCTCCTCGGCCCATCTACCATTTCTCTGATGTTATTTCTTTTTCAAAAAATTGTTGATAGTCTTACTTGTGGATTCCACCAGCCTATTAGTCTGGGGGTGGGCTACTAAAGTGAACCTAAGGTTGATTCCCAAGCCTTCTTAAATGTCCTTGAATCGGTCGTTATCAAACTGCTTGCCTAGGTCAGCTATAATGATAAGAGGGGTTTCGAATCTACAGACTACATTATTTTTTATAAACCTTATCATATTCTCTTCCTATATCTGAGAGAGCGGTCAAGCTTCGACCCACCTCAAAAAATAGTCGATTGCCACGATAGCATGCTTGGCTTGTCAAGGGGCGGTGGGAAGCGGTCCGATCAGGTTGACTTCCTACATAGCAAATTGGTAAGGCGAGTTGAGAGGTGACAAACGCTCTAGAGGGAGGTGACTCAAGTTAGAGGTCTTTTGGCATGGTTTACACTTGATGGATAATTGACCAGTAATACCCCATACGGAGTACCTAATATGCAGAGCTTCCCCACCAACTTGGTTCCTGCATTCCACATAGTGAACCTCTCTCTACACCCATTTGGCATCATCAGGATGCAAACACTAAAACAGGGGAAGAAACCTACCCCTTCTGTAGAGCTACCCATCTACCAGGCAATATCGGATAGAGAGCCTCTTAATTTATCTGGCTTGATCGGGTTCCTTGGGAAGCTTTCCTTCCTGGAGATAAACCACTATTAGATAAATCGAGCATGGCTGACGACCCAGGGTATAAATCTCATTGCCCGCTACTGTGTTTGGTCGGGAGATCACTTGGACGGGAACTCTCTATGGTAAGGCTTGGCCACCATTCGCAGCTATATTGGCTAGGACATTAACTCGATGATTCTGTTGTCGAGGCACCTGTTCGATCTTGAATCCCTTAAATTTTTTCTTAAGCAATTGAACTAGCTTTAAGTATGCGATCATGTTATCCCCTTTTTTTCCTGATAAACCTTGGAAACCTAATTGACTATGAGTAATGAGTCACTCTTGACCTATAGGTAATCGACCCCGAGCTGGACGGCTACCTTCAACCCGACTAGGAAGGCTTCAAACTTCGCCTCATTATTGGTGGCCTTAAATTCAAATCTGAAATAGCGGTAACATTCAATCTCTTATGGGTCTATTATCACTATGCTAGCTCCTCCCCTGGCTTGCCTGGATGCCCTATCTTTGTAGAGATCTAGGGCTTGCAACCCACCGGCTAGCTGTCAAACTCTGGAGTCATCCCAAGATATATATTTGTTGTTGTGGAGGTCGTTTGGCCTAGGGGCACTACGAACTCTACCATAAAGTTCGCTAAAGCCTGGGCTTTGATTGTGGTCCTAGGTTTGTAATTTAAATCAAATTGGGTGAATTCCAAGGCCTACAAAACCAATTTTCTAGATACATCCAGCCTTTGTAAAAATTGACGGAGAAGTTGGTCCGTCACTACTGCTATTGAGTGATCTCGAAAGTAGGGACAAAGTTTCCTTACCGAAGTCACCAGAGCATAGGCAAGATTTTCCAGACGAGTATATTTTTTCTCTGGCTTGGTTAGAGCGTTACTTATGTAGTAGATAGGTCGTTAGACTCTATCTCCACATTCCGTGACCAAGTCTCCACTCACTGCAGTTTATGAAACTGCCAAGTATATTTGTAGCTCCTCTCCAGGACTTGGTTTGACTAGCAATGGAGGGCTCGTCCGATATTTCTTCAAAGCTTGAAAGGCTTACTTGCTCCACTGATCCCATTTCATGTTTTTCCCTACTTGACAGCTTTGAAGAAAGGTGACATTTATTGATGGAGCGAGAAATGAACCTATTGAGTGCTGCTACCTGCCCGGTCAAGACTTGTACCTACTTAAGTGATATGGGGGATTCTAGGTCCAAGATAGCCTTGATCTTTTCTTGGTTAGCCTCTACAGCTCTCTCATGAACCATGAAGCCCGGAAACTTCCCCACAGTTGCCGTGAAAGCACATTTGGAGGGGTTCAATCTCATCTTGTTTTCCCTAAGGATCATAAAAGTTCTACGAAGGCCTCCTTGATGTCCCTATATGGATTGTGATTTTCTGATCATGTCATCGATGTATACCTCTCTGATGAAGCCTACTTTGTCAAACATCCACCCCTTATCGGAGCCTCGAACTGATTGTGCAGGTTATAGCACTCTAAAGTGTTGTGACCCACATGTTCATGGAAGTCACAGTACTTGTACCGGTTCCTCATATCGACGGGGGCTTTCATAGGTATAGGCTTCTATAGCAGCTCCTTCTCCCGAATAGCTAGATAGATTATTTCATGGGATGCATTTAAGAGGGTGCATTAATCATACCCTCTCTCATCTCACGTTACATAGGCTACTGTCTTGGGAGAAGGTGAAGCCCGTGGAGGAGTTCGCTTTGCTGGATACCTTTCCTGTTTGGGTAGAGAAACAGGGAAGCGGTATGCCGACCTATTGGGAGATTTATTCGGATTTTTCTTAGCCAACTCAGGTCTGGAGTTTCCTTCCTCTAACGTTTTGCCATTCTCATGTCATCATGCTCTATCTTGACCTTGATCTATTCATCAACTTCAACTTGCTTCAGAGCCCGATCATAGGCCTCTTGGTATGTCTCCAGAGGTCGCTTGGCAAAGAATCAGAAGAGCTTACCCGTCCAAAGGTTTTGCCTGAAATAGGCAAGGGTCTCTTTCTCTGCGTAGACCCTCATCTGGATGACTTCATTGTGGAAGCTTTCCACATATGACCGGAGTGTCTTACCTCGCTTCTGAATCACATATTGAAGGTGTATAAGATCATTTGGACACGGTTTGACCCCTTGATACTGTGAGCACAAATCGGTTGATAACTTTGTTAAGGAATCCAAGCTACTCGCATGCAATTTCCTGAACCAAGTCTTTGTGTAGTCGGTTAGGGTGGTAGGGAACATCCTACACATGGCAGCCCTGGTGGAATTTTTGGAATTTCATTTGCTAGACGAAGCTCTCCAAGTGGCTCAGAGGGTCTTCTGTTCTGAAAAACTTATCAGTTGGTATCTTGAATTTCAGTGGGAGCTCACCCTCTCGAATCCTTCCGGTGAAGGAAGCATTCATCTCGCTCAAAAGGTCTTTTTTGTCCTCCTTAAACTTTCCCTTCTTTATCTACTGGATCTTCTTCTGTAGCTTTACCAGCTGGTCTCTCAGACGCTTGTTCCCGGGTTTCTTTGAGTTGACCTCAGACTCCTCAATGTCAGATCCCTTTGGTGAACTGCTGATCTCTACCCGTTAGTAGCTCTGAATGGGATCTGCATGCTGGATTCCTTCTCTTCTTGCTCGGGCTTCCCTCTTTGAAGTTGCTGGGAGAGAAGCCTCTTGTTGCTCATGGGGCAGGGCGTCCGCTGTAGATTTAACTCATCTAGGAAGGTAATATGATGGTCCTTCTGGAACTGGGGGAATGGGCCTTAGCCTATTCTGGATCTAAGGTTGGGGCCCAATCCTACCTCGGGCTAGCTCTAGAGGAAGAGGTCCTAAGCGATCAAATGTGGGCTGCCTTGTTCCGTGTCTGCTCGACTCTCCATGATTGTTGGCACTTATTGGTTGGACTGTTATGCATTTAATGAGCAGACGATGGAGGACACTCTCCATAAAGGTCGTCGCTTGTTGGTCGAGCTCGGCCTAGCTTAAGATAGGGGAATCAAAAGCCCGTACAGCGGTTGGCTAGTCCGAAACTTGGCTGTGGTGCCTGAATTTTCTCCCATTTTTTAGGGCCTTTCGTGTCGATGTAGCTGAAGGTTGTCCCGAAGCTTCGGGCTGTCCCTGGAGGAACAGAGCCTCATAATCATTAAAAAACAATAAACTTGTAAATGTAAAATTGGTGGTGAGGGTTTCCTATAGACGGCGTAAGAAAGTGTTAACGGAAAATTTACTCAGGGTGAGAAACTCCAGATAACACCCTCGAGACCGCTACCACTAAGGTGGCGGCCGGGATTGGTACCTCGTAGCTAACTTGTTCGAATAAAGATGGGTGTTTAAATGTGAATACAATGACGATGGGAATATAGCTTTTTATTATTGATCATGTATGCCATACAAAAATCTCTCAAAATACTCTCAATCTCGTTGGGGTATAGTGGGGTGGCAACCTTGTGCCTTTCGAATAGTAGAATACAACGATGGTCATGTTCTGATTACAAAATTCTATCGAAAATCCCCACCTACTCAGTATTCCTCTTTCTCCCTTTTTTCTTTTTCTTGTATCAGTGCATACTTTTTTGTATTTATACACGGTCCCAATAGGTTAAATTTATGATTCTCCCGCCATGATTCTCTAAATCCCATCCCTCCTTATCGGGCGAGATCTTTTATTTAAAAGTCATTGACTTTGGATTAATGATGGAATTAGAGAATATCTTTGTGGGAGATAAGTTTGTTTCCTCTTTGGACTCAAACTCTTGCCATGCACGTATGCGGTGTTTCAACGTTCGATAAAGTGTGGATAAGATCTTGTGTGTCTCCATGGTGTGATTTCTCATGGAGGTCATCGATCATTGTTTCGTAAAGCGAGGTAGATCTGTGCCCTGGTCTTAGTACTAACAGTTTGGCCAGACCTTTCAAGTTCCTCAGAACTTAAGGTGGTTGCGCGGGAGCTCTTTGGCAGTAACGGAGCTTTAGTGAACTTCGTCCCATTTGTCCAGATGGGTTTGAATCTTCCTTCAGAGAGATGAAGCAATACTGTAGTACAAGCTGGGTATTTAATAGGTCTATCTCTGTGCTTGTAGAGGATGGCTGGCTTTTGGAGAGGTTACGAGGTAGATTCGACTTCAGGGAACCTAAACTGTTGCACATTGGGCTTCCTCTGAGTTCTTGTATCGTTGTAAGGAGCTCGATACGATCATGTCGAGCTCCACCTCGAATGTCTCAGAGCTCGGTGAACCTTTCTCGTACCCACGGGGCGGTTTCTCCAGCTCCACTCAACGATCCATGGTTCTTGGGTTTGAATCCGGGCTAGGAAAGTGGAGAATTTCCCTTTTGGTCCTTAGCCAAATTTGGCTATTAACAGATGTTTTTTCTACTTTATTAATTCCATTAGACCTTAATAAAAAGTCCACCTCTGAACTAGACCCATTCTTACTAAAAAACAAATAGGTCCACATGCCTTAATACAATTCTAGATAGACCCATAAATTGGTCTGGAAGAATATATAAAGTGATCGATGCAAGTCCATGTGGATTGATGATCTTGGTGAGCTATCTAAATTTAAGCTCCAATAGACACAACCTTATCACGGACAACAAATGATTTATTTAGGTCTGATCTATTAATTTTGTAAAATCCTCAATTGTTGATTGGCTTATTTCGTGAACAAATCACATTTTGGGGTATTATGTAATGGTAGCTTAGGCTCTCAAGACCTCAAGAGGAGAAGCACCGAAGGTAAAATTCTTGTGCTTACTTACTTTGAAAAGATAGTTGCACACACTCACATATTCATGCATTTTGATTTAATTCTTATATGTTGAGTATTCTCTTGTGTGCATTTTGATGACTCTTATTGATTTATTTGCATCTTGTGATTAAATGTTTTATGTCATATTTTGCATTAGAATAGGATGCATATTTCATCACTCTTGAACTTATTGAAATTGTATGATTGAGTGTTTGAAAATAGGCTTTGCACTGGTGGTGCGCTACTCTACCAGCGCACCTCACCAGCGTAACATTCCAGTGGAACGCCGCTAGTCTTGCGCCACTGAGCTGCACTGCTGTACCTACTCACAATTGAAAATTGAGGGTGTGCGCTGGTGGTGCGCTACTGGTCTAGCGCAGCCTCACAAGCGTAAACATCCCAGAGAATCTACGCTTGTGTTGCACCACTGGGATGCGCCACTCGTTCAGCGCCTTTTATAAGAATAGGTCGTCAGTTGGTGGTGCGCTACTCGACCAACCCACAACACCAGAGCACATAGAGGAAGCTGGAACGTTTTTTTTTTCAAAACGACCTCACTTTGTTTGGATCTTATATATATATATAACTTAGTGCTTTAAGGTCGCGTAAGAGTTCAGAACATCAAATATTTTCCTTAGAACACATTTCAAAGGAAAAACACTTTCAAGAAATCATTTTTAATCACTCAAAGTATTCCCATGTGCATCAAAACTTTATCTTGCATCATCTAAGTTCATCTAGAGTGCATCTATGGATAGGGTTGCTTCATCACATCTTGTTTGGTAAGCTCTTCACTATCTTCTTACAAGTTAAGTGTTTTTGCTTTCTAAACCATCTCTTTAATTAATTCTATTCTCTTAGAATATTTCTAGATACAAATTAGAGATTGTGGTGATGACATATTGAGTGTTGTATTGTGATAGCTTCATAGGATTGATTGATCTATGTTTAGATAAGCTATTTGAACATGTCATTTAGCACTTGATATCAAGGATTGCATTATTTGTCATCTCATTATCCTAGATAAGCATATAGGGTTTCCTAGCCTTGTTTGTTCATTGAATATCATCATATATTCACTTAGGACACTTTATCTCTTCATTGAGAAGTAAAATTTGTGTTGCTTCCGGGAGTAGGTACTTTAATGCACAAGCAAGATGAACTATGTTCACTTATATCGGGATTAGGTAGTGGTGGTGGATTAAACCGGGATTAGGTTGTAATTCCTTGCCATTAGTGGATTCGAGGTTCTAGTGTGGCAAACTCATCAACCCGTTGTTTTTACCATTTGGAGGGTTTCCACGTATATCTCAAGTGTCGTTTATATTTCCGTATTTTTACACTTGCGATTTTATTGTAACTAGCTCGGGGCATTTTCGTAATCTTTTTCGTAATCTTTACCTTTAACGAAAATTTCGTAAATTTGTTTAAAATCTATTCAACCCCCCCCCCCCCCCCCCCCCCCCCCTTCTAGATTAATATTTCACACCATAGTATTTGTTTCAATTGGTATCAGAGCAGGTTCCTAGACATACATATGTGATCCTTGCTCATTTTGTTGTGTGTATTGATCATTCATACATTTGCATTCATATCATTCATTCATTAAACACAATGAGTGGAAACGGTGGCAATAAGGGAGCTTCTAGCACTATACCTCCACTTCTCACCGGGTTGAATTATGCCTCATGGAAAGGCAAGATGGAGTCGTATATTTGCCAAATTCACGACAAGGCATGGACAGCGGTTGAAGATGGCTACACTCCACCCATGATGACTCTTGCAGATGGAGGAGATGATGTACTTAAACCAAAGGCACAGTGGAATGCACTAGAGTTTGAGACTTCAAAGTGGAATATGAAGGCAATGCATGCCATCCTATGTGCAATGGATGATAACCAATACAAGTTGGTTCAAAATAATAGGATAGCTAAGGAGGCATGGGATATCCAAGAAGTTGCACATGAGGGAACCGATGTGGTTAAAGAGTCGAAGCTTCAAGTTCTCCAAACACAATTTGAGTTGCTCAAGATGGATGAGAACGAGTGCTTCAATGACTTTGAAGTGAGGTTGATGGACATTGTGAACCAAAATCATCAACTTGGTGATCCTTATTCGGATAGAAAGATCAAGCAGAAGATTATGAGATCTCTACCCGATCGATTTGAGTCTAAGGTGATGGCCTTAGAAGAGAATAGTGGTAAAAATGATATGAAGCCAAGTGAAGTGATTGAGAAACTTCTAGCTTATGAATCTAGGAAATGTTCTAACCCCATACAATCGAAAAAGCAAAAAGATATTGCTTTGAAAGCCTCCAAAGTTGTGAAGGATGAAAGTGATGACTCGGATGAAGAAATGGTCTTGCTAATAAGGAAGTTCAAGAAATTCTACAAGTCCGAGAAGAAAGGCTTTGGATCCAAGGGTCAAGACTTGAAGAAAAAGGCTCCCTTTAAGAAGTTTGAGCCTAGGCAAGAAAAGACCGTGAAGAAAGGAGTCCAATGCTATGAATGTGGTGGAATAGAACACCTTGCCCTGGAATGTGTAAATCACAAGGTGAAGAATAAGGGAAAAGTGATGAATGCCACATAGAGTGAAAGTGATAACTCTAATGAAGGAGATGAGTCTTCGGATGATGAAGAAGTCATGGCTAACTTCATAGCATTTACATCCTCTCTTAGGAGCAAAGATGCTAGTGAAGAAGAGAATGAAAGTCAAGAGGAGGACTACTTAAGTGATGATAGATATTCATCATAATCCACAAATGGAAGTGTGGATAAGATGGATCTCAAGGACTACATGGCTAAGTTTGATAGCTCAAGGTTAAAGAACAAGAATGAGATCAAGAGATTAAAAGAAGAAAACCTAGACCTTTCAACTCAAGTTGACCAACTAAATGAAGAGTTGGAGAGATCTAAGAGGAGTGAAGAAGGGTTGAAGAAAGAGCTTGAAGATGCTGGAGAGTTGTTGGCCAAGATGAACTCTAGTACCAAGAAACTTGTCCATATGCTAAATGTTGGAAAGAGGTCAAGTGATAAGAAGGGGATTGGGTTTGAAGATGACAAGATGTCCTCCACTCCAAGCAAGACCATTTTTATATGAAGCATGAACTTCAATGGGTCCTCTTCTCATCAAAATCCTAGGAAGAAACTTAATCTAGGAGAGTGTTGAAGTAGTGCTCAAGTGAAGGTGGCACCAAAAAGCCCACCTCAAGCTCATTCTACAAGGGCTCATCAAGTTAACTTCCCTCAACCAAAAGCTCACAAAGGGAATACACCTATCATGCAAGCTCAACCAATGAAGCAGTCAAGTCTTGCTCAATAACAAATAAGGAAAGCTCCTCAACAACAAGCAAGACAACCATAAAGACATGGGAAGTATTCAATGCATCCTCAAGGATATGGTATAATTCCTAACTTTTTACCTACATATCATTTTTGTGGTATTAATGGTAACATTAGACCAAATCGCTTTAGGTATATCAAATTGTGTAGGATTGAAAGCATGATAGAGAAGAAAAAGGCTAGAGCCATGATGCATGTCACTAGGAAAAGTGGAACACCTTTGCATGATCCTAGGATATTTAGAGCCTATGTACCATTGACCACTAGGAAGGAAAATAATACACCTATGTGGTTTAGAAAGGATGAACACCTTTGCCATGTTGCACAAATTGCTTTGAAAGCTCATTCTTATGATTTTTGGTATTTAGACAGTGGGTGCTCTAGGCACATGAATGGAAATAAGAGTTTCTTTGAGACTCTTGTGATGGGGGAGGGAGGAAATGTCACCTTTGGTGATGGATCCAAAAAGAAGGTCAAAGGAAAGGGAACTATTTCCACTCCCGGGTTACCTTCCTTGTCCATTGCTTTGTATGTTGATGGTCTAAAAGCCAATTTGATAAGCATTTCACATCTTAGTGATGATGGACTCTCCGTCTTGTTTAGGAAAAATGATTGTTCTATCCTATTGCCTAATGGACAAACCTTGTTAAAAGGTATGAGGTCTAGTGACAATTGCTATTGTCTTAAGGCTAGAAGTGTGTCTTGTAATGTGTCCAAGGATGAACAAATAGAGTTATGGCATGAAAGACTTGGTCAAATGAACTTTAGGGATTTAAGAATCTTAGATAAGTTCAATGTTGTGTGAGGCCTTCCCAAGCTTGGGAAAAAGGCAAATGGTGTAGTCATTAATGATACTAGGCTCAAATCTAATGACCATGAGGAGGAGGTACGTTTAGTTGATGACTCTCCTTTGGAGAAAGTAGTTGATATCTCTAATGTTGAAAAGGCTAATCTTGATTATGACGAAGCACAACTTAGTGATAGGATTCCTCACTTGGACTCAAAAGAACCTGCTCTTTGGGTTAGGAAACTTCATGACAAAGATGACATTATTGGTGAGGTTAGTGAAGGTGTTAGGACTAGGCGTCAAATGGCTAATCTTATTAGCTACACTTGCTACACCTCTCAAATAGAACCCAAGAAAATTGATGAAGCCTTAAAAGATGAATTTTGGGATCTTGCTATGCAAGAAGAGCTTAACTAATTTGAAAGGAATGAGGTTTGGACTCTAGTTCCTAGGCCTAAGAACACCAATGTGATAGGCACCAAGTGGGTATATAGGAACAAATCAGATGAGGATGGCAACATTGTATAAAACAAGGCTAGGCTTGTTGCACAAGGGTACTCTCATATTAAGGGTATTGACTTTGAGGAGACATTTGCTCACGTTGCTAGGATTGAGTTCATTCGGCTTCTTTTATCCATTTCTTGTTTGCACAAGTTCAAATTCTATCAAATGGATGTTAAGAGTGTCTTCCTCAATGGTTTCTTGCAATAGGAAGTTTTTGTTGAGAAACCCAAAGGGTTTATAGATCCTCACCACCCTAATCATGTCTATCATCTCAAAAAAACTTTATATGGGTTGAAACAAGCACCAAGGGCTTGGTATGAGCGTCTCACCCAATATCTCATAGACAATGGATACACTAGGGGTAGTTTTGACAAGACTTTATTCATCATGGTTCCACAAATGACACCAAAGTCTAACAATTTGTTGATGTCATGTCTCATGAGTTTGAGATGAGTCTTGTTGGTGAGTTAAGTTGTTAGGATTATGCTCGATAGCAAGAGTGTAATAATGTAATTAACAATCTTTTCATATCAATAAAGTGATTTCTAGTTTAACAAATCTTATAGCATTTATAGTTTAATTATTATAATTGTCAAAAGTAAATAATCATAAGGTCAAGAGACTATGAGAAAAAAAGAATTGTTCATACATCTAGATATATATGAGGTAGACACAATTCTTTAATTAGTCTTGAATAATATTCACAACTTAAGATAGAAGGTCGGGCGCCTTTATCTTGTCAAAGTTGTAGATTCTTTTGCTAGCATTTGAATGGGATCAAATGTGTTATGATGAACCTAAAATCATCAAAGTGTGGTGTCTTTGGGAAAAAGAATCTAGTGCACTGGGTGCATTGAATAGGATCACAATGAAATACTTTATCTAGAACTGTCAATAGATAAAAGTTTTTCATTTGAAGACAATCGGAGAGTCTATCTCAATCCTGAGATAAATGATGGACTTATGGTTGCAAGTGTTATCATTTGAGCTATCAATAAGTACGATTAGATAGCATAGTCTATCCTCGATAGTTTGGTGGTATTCATTTGTTAATCGATAGAGGACTTCATTTATAGATATGGACATCGTGGCTCCATTTATTAAATGAGAGTAGAATATCATCATATGGATGTTTTGAGGTATTGGATTTAAATCTTAATGTTAAGCTTTCAATAGTGTCTATTGAAACATGGCTTCTGGACAAGTCAAAATATCCAAGTTCAAAATGTGGTCATATAAGAAAATATGGTAACTTGGAGAGCTATAGACGGTCTATGAGATCTTGGCAATTACTGGTATTCTTCACGAGAATACACTTTCTCCAATAAGGTTGTTTGGGGTATGAATGAGTAACATCAACTTATTCTATCTTTATTTAAAAGTTCAATTTTAGTCCTTTAGTGGAATGAACTAAAATTAAATAGATCGGACCTAAGTGAATCATTTGTTGATTGTGATTGGGTTGAGTCTATTGGAGCTTAAATTTAGATAGTCCCCCAAGATCCACAATCCACACGAACTTGCATGGATCACTTGATTTAGTCTACCGGACCAATTTAGGGGTCCATCTAGAATTGTATTAAGGCATGTGAACTTATTTCTTTTTATAAGAATAGGTCTAGTTCACATGTGGATTTTTTTATTAAGGTCCAATGGATTTAATTAAATAAGAAAAATAATATATGGCCATTATATATGGTATGGGCAGCAAGGCTATTGAGAATAGCTTAAATATATTATTTTATTTTATTATTTAATTAAATGAAAAATAATTAATTTGTTGATTAATTAATTATTTAATTAAAAGTCAAAATCTTTGTCTTAGTATGAGATGGTCTCCTAAAACTATACTATTGTTGGTAGTATAGTTAATGTTAAAGACTATATTTGATAAGTAGATAAATAAAATGAATTATTTATCTAATGAAATTAGGAAGTCTTTAATATGGTTACAAATACATTATTGAGTTGGATTAGGAGTCTTGGTTGAGGATAGAATTCCTTTTTGAAAAGGATTCTTAACCACCAAGTAAATCTACCTGAGGAAAGGATTCTTAACTACCAAGTAAATCCTTCTTAGGAAAGGATTTGTGATCTCAATCTATATCACATAAAATTCTGCCAGCCCATATATATATATATATACAAAAGGATAGAATTCCTTTAAGATTAGTATTCTTAACTACCAAATAAATCCACCTAAGGAAAGGATTCTTATCAACCAAGTAAATCCTTCTTAGGAAAGGATTTATGATCCTATATATATATATGTGTGTGTGTGTGTGTGTGTGTGTGTGTGATTTTCGGTCAGCCCTAAGAATTCTATGATGAAAATTTCGGCCATGCTAGGTAATTTTCAAAGAGAGAATTTGGCATAGCAAGAGAGAATTTTGAGGGAGAAAAATTTAGTTTTTGCTCTAGACAAAATTCGATCAACTTATAGATAAAGGGTGTGGAATTCAGCCAAGGAGAAAAGAGAAAAGAGAAAAAGTGAACGTTTTTGTTTTCCATAGTGCACTAGTATCCTTTACATCAAAAGGGTTTTGTGTACAACATCGAATCAAGGTTAATGCGAGTTTCAATCAAATTGATTGATAATTCACAAGTGACTGGACGTTCTTGGATTTTTCTCATGGAGGATATTTGTAACGAACAAAGAAAAATTTTTGGTTGTCTCCATCCTTAGGTATACAATTTAAAGAAAGGAAGCCCACACTCCTAGGTGATTCACGTTCGTGATTGGATTGGAAGATCTTGCTGAATCAATTATGCTCTTGTTCAATCGTCACGAGAAAAAGGTACGACACATTTATATATGTCAATTAATCTAGGGTTAAGGTTCTCGTTGCAGAAAAGGGAAAAAAAATTATTTATACGCAAACCCTAAATTTTTCTTTATCACGCTTCTGTTGCGTTTTGAACCTGTTTTTCACAACATAAGTTACTTTTAGGTTTACAAATTAAGCAAATGGATGATGGAATTTTCATATCCCAAGCTAAATATGTCAAAAACCTAGTGAAGAAATTTGGCATTGAAAGTGCCAAACATTGTGATACACCCATGAGTACCACTTTGAAGCTAAGCAAGGATGCTAGTGGTAAAAGTATGGACCAAACTTTATATCGTGGCATAATTGGTAGCTTGCTCTATTTGACCACAAGTAGGCCCGATATCTCATTTAGTTTGGGTGTATGTGCTAGGTACCAATCGGATCCTAAGGAGTCTCATCTCTCTTCCGTTAAGAGAATCATTCGATATGTAAATGGGACATCCAACTATGGGATTTGGTACTCTTTTGACACTAATGATAGTCTTGTAGACTTTAGTGATGCAGATTGGGCAGGAAATTATGATGATAGGAAAAGTACATCAGGCGGTTGCTTTTTCCTTGGGGACAATCTTGTCTCTTGGTCTTGCAAGAAGCCAAATTCGATTTCCTTGTCCACGGCTGAGGCCGAATACATTGTTGTTGGGAGTAGATGCACACAACTCCTTTTGATGAAGCAAATGCTAGTCAACTATGGATTCAATCAAGTTACTCTTACTCTCTTTTGTGATAACATGAGTGTAGTTAATATTTCAAAGAATCCGGTTCAGCATTCTAGGACTAAGCATATTGACATTCATCATCATTTCATTAGGGAACTAGTTGAGAACAAATGCATAGTACTTGAGCATGTAGGTTTTAATGATCAACTAGCGGATCTATTTACTAAACCCTTAGATGTTACTCGATTCAAGACTCTTAGTAGATCTATTAGGATTTGTTTAATGGAGTGATGTGTTGTAGTCTTTGACCCCACAAGGGAAACTCAAGCAAAGAGAGCTATTGTATACTTGTTGCCTGCAATTTTTCTTAAATATGTTTATGCCTCTTTATTGATTGCTTGAGTAGCTTGGTTGCACTTATAGTATATTGTATTTTCTTAAATAAGTGTGAACTTTGCTTTGATTACAATCCATGTCCTATTTATGTCCAAACATGCATTTTTCGACTAGGAGATATACATTGGAAGTACATAATTGAATGACCCATAATTATTTCCATGACATGATGATTCTTTAAATGACATGCTAATGAAAAATGATAAAGCATGATTTGATAATTGCAATTGTTAAATGCAACACATTGTGTGAAAAATGCTAGTGAGACTAAAATGTTTAATCAATGTCTCTCTTTATTTATTAGTTGAACATGGCTACTATCATACGGGTATTCTCCCGGAAAAATCAAGTAGGGTGCAAAGTTGCTCATGCCATGTTTGACTTATAAAGTTGGATACAGTGCTATTAAAACTTGACATCTATGAACAATCTATATCCTTGCTTCTCTCATGACAAATGGTTAAATTGGTTTGAATTATATTGGAAACCTTGTCATTTTCTTTGCCAAATACCATTGTTTTTGGACTTGAATGCAACATGTCTTGTATGCAAAGCAGTTTTTTGATTCACACATTTTCTTCAATAAATCTCCTTGTTTCTCTCCTAATAATAGAGTTGCATAAATGTGGCTTATATAATTATGCAACAATCTTGTATGCTCTTTTCTTTCTTTGCCTTGAGTGACCAGGTTGGGAACTTCTCCTTTGCCTATATCATGACAAAAAGGGGGAGTAGCATTTGACCTACCATTGTGATGTTAGGGGAGTAGCATGTGTTGGCCTTGATAGGGAGCATTGCATAAGTAGTACTTGTTTTAGGGGGAGATTACATTTAGGGGGAGTAACCCTTTGAGGGGGAGCATTGCATTGTGCATTATTCGTATTCTTATATGCAAATGCTTTTGTTTTATATTCACTTGATCATCTCACATGCACTTGGTTTGGAAAGTGTATTTGTGCTTGCTTTGTGTGTAGGGTTGATAGTTCTACAAGAGATTGAAGATTTGAAGTTTTTTTTATGTTTATCTCGTTGTAATGTAGAATATCTTCCTGGTGTTTTATTTTGTTTTATCAGGATCAATGTGAGTGGTGGTTTTGTCACGAAATAGCCAAATGGGGAGATTGTAAAATCCTCAATTGTTGATTGGCTTATTTCGTGAACAAATCACATTTTGGGGTATTATGTAAGGGTAGCTTAGGCTCTCAAGACCTCAAGAGGAGAAGCACCAAAGGTAAAATTCTTGTGCTTACTTACTTTGAAGAGATAGTTGCACACACTCACATATTCATGCATTTTGATTTAATTCTTATATTTTGAGTATTCTCTTATGTGCATTTTGATGACTCTTATTGATTTATTTGCATCTTGTGATTAAATGTTTTATGTCATGTTTTGCATTAGAATATGATGCATGTTTCATCACTCTTGAACTTGTTGAAATTGTATTATTGAGTGTTTGAAGATATGATTTGTGCTGGTGGTGCACTACTCTACCAGCGCACCTCACCAACACAACATTCCAGTGGAACGCCGCTAGTCTTGGGCCACTGAGCTGCACTGCTATACCTGCGCACAGTTGAAAATTGTGGTCGTGCATGACTCGTCTAGTGCAGCCTCACCAGGCAAACATCCCAGAGAATCTGCGCTTTTGTTAAGCCACTAGGATGCGCCACTCGTCCAGCGCCTTTTATAAAAATAGGTTGTGCGCTGATGGTGTGCTACTCTACCAGCGCAAGTCACCAGCGCACACAAAGAAAGCTGAAACATTTTTTCCAAAATGACCTCACTTTGTTTGGATCTTATATATATATAACTCAGTGCTTTAAGGTCGCGTAAGAGTTCAGAACATCAAATATTTTCCTTAGAACACATTTCAAAGGAAAAACACTTTCAAGAACTCATTTTTAATCACTCAAAGCATTCTCATGTGCATCAAAACTTTATCTTGCATCATCTAAGTTCATCTAGAGTGCATCTATGGATAGGGTTGCTTCATCACATCTTGTTTGGTAAGTTCTTCACTATCTTCTTACAAGTTAAGTGTTTTTGCTTGCTAAACCATCTCTTTAATTAATTGTATTCTGTTAGAATATTTCTAGATACAAATTAGAGATTGTTGTGATGACATGATTGAGTGTTGTATTGTGATAGCTTCATAGTATTGATTGATCTATGTTTAGCTACGCTATTTGAACATGTCATTTAGCACTTGATATCTAGGATTGCATTATTTGTCATCCCATTATCCTAGATAAGCATATAGGGTTTCCTAGCCTTATTTGTTCATTGAATATCATCATATATTCACTTAGGACACTTTATCTCTTCATTGAGAAGTAAGACTTGTGTTGCTTCCGGGAGTAGGTAGCTTAAAGCACAAGCAAGATAAACTAGGTTCACTTATACCGGGATTAGGTAGTGGTGATGGATTAAACCTGGGATTAGGTTGTAATTCCTTGCCATTAGTGGATTCGAGGTTCTAGTGTGGCGCACTCATCAGCTCGTGGTTTTTCCCATTTGGAGGGTTTCCACGTATATCTTAAGTGTCGTTTATATTTCCGCATTTTTACACTTGCCATTTTTTTGTAACTAGCTAGGGGCATTTTCGTAATCTAGACCTTTAACGAAAATTGGGTAAATTTGTTTAAAAACTATTCATCCCCCCTCCCCTGTAGATTAATATTTCACACCATAATATTTGTTTCAAATTTTAGTTCATTCCACTAAAGAACTACAATTGAACTCTTAAATAAATATAGAATAAGTTAATATTGCTCATTCACACCCTTAGGCAATTTTAATGGAGATAGTGTATTCTCGTGAAAAATATCAGTAATCGCTAAGAGCTCATAGACCACCTATAGCTCTCCAAGTTACTATATTTACTCATATGACCACATTTTGAACTTGGATATTTTGACTTGTTCAAAAGCCATATTTCAATAGACACTATTGAAAACTTAACGTTTAGTTTTTATATCCAATGCCTCAAAACATCCATATGATGATATTCTACTCTCATTTAATAAATGGAGCCACGATTTCCATATCTATAAATGAAGTTCTCTATCGATTAACAAATGAATACCACCAAACTATTGAAGATAGATATTGATAACTCAAATGATAACACTTGCAACCATAAGTCCATCATTTATCTCAAGAATCAGATAGAATCTTTGAGTATTCATGCAAGATCACCAAGGTACGAGGTACCTACCCCCTGTCGCCTACCGGGTAGCGAATTGAGGGTGTTAATCAAGATTTGTCACCTAGTGAAAATTTTTGGTTAACAATTTTTGGCACCATTTGTGGGAAGTCTCCACTCCCCTTTTTAAAGCTTCCATATCTCTACATGAGCATCCTTATACTATTGAGCTATTCTTGTACCGTTAGAGCTCCAGTGCAGTAAAGCCGCATCTGTCTAACTCTTTTATAGCAGACTTGCTCTGGTACCTCTAGAGCTTCTATGCAGTAAAGTTATACCTTAATGTTTCTTTACTATGGTTCTACTCCTTGCCAGTGTTTATCCTCGACACAAGATTCGCAACGCAGCCTCGCGCTCGGAAGACCCCTCCACAACTGAACCACTCCGATACGTGGATAGCTCATGTATAGTAGAGTTATACCTCTCTTACTTCTTTACAGTAGACTAGCTCTGATACCAGTATATCTATTATCCTACGGATCCAATGAATTTGTTTTTGATCATACAGACCTCTCATGTCACTGGATCTGCTCTTCAGAAGCTCCAAGTGGAGGTAGTAGATAAACTAAAAATCCAGGAAGCTAACTCAGCTGTGTGATCGTAGGGGCAGCACGACCGATAGAGGCTTAGTGGCTTCTAACTTCGTATACCAGGCTAGTCAATGCCCAAGCAGGTCACTGATATCCCAATCCACTCATTTCAACTGCTAGGGACTTATGGGATCCCAAGCATACCTTTGGAACAGTACCAGTCAAGTTTATCCTATCCATTTATACTGGTCCATTCAACACCCTGGTGAGCCACCGATGTCCCGATCCGTTCAGGGAGAGCCCAGAGGCTTCCCACATTTGTTGAGGCTATATATGTGTCTAAGCAAGCCTCTAAAGCAGCAGCACCGTTACAAGACCGGTGGCTTCGCTCCATGTGTACCTCTTCACTTGTTATACCATGTCGGTCAACGCCTATGTGAACCACTATGGTTTCAGTTTCATTTTCGGTTCGTCCCAGCATGGTCTAGACCCTTATTTCAGTTACTAAAGACTTTTAGGATCCCAAGCATGTCTCTATACCGTCACCAAGCTAGTGTTTCCTTTCCACTTGTATCGAGCCATTCATCACCCTAGCGAGCCGCTATGGTTCTGATCCAGCTTCTTGGTTAGTATCCTAGATAGTAACAGCTCCTTCCCCCCTTGTCCCGCTGCTTGGTTGGAGGAAGGGTCATCATCCCCTATAATCACTACTTCAGAGCCAGCTTCCACCACCTTGGTTGGATCAGCCTGAATTAGCTTGGGCTACCATTTCCTCAACACGGTTGATTTAGACCTCCTCCACCTCCCGGACACCAGTTTGGACCCTCCCCATCCTTGGTAGGATCAATCTAGATTTCTACCTCTTTGATAGGTTCAGATGAATAGGTATGCAAGTTTGAAGCTCCTCTTGCTTTCCAAATTTTTACAGCAGCCCACATCTATCAGACTGGTTTGGACCATCCCATCCTTTGTAGGATCGATTTGGAAATCCAACTCCTTCATGGGTTCAGATAAAGAGGCAGGCGGGTTTGAAGCTCATCCTACATCCCGAGCTTCTGCATAAGTGATTGGTGTAAATCGTGTTATAAAAACAATACTCGCAAATGTACAAATCGTGAAGATATCGTATAACGGCAAGTAAGGATCGTTCCCACGAGGAAAAGTGATTTATTTGGTTAGATCTAATTCTAATTAAAGTTAAACTAAAAACAGCCAGAAATTGATGGTGAATTGATTTAAACTAAAAACTAAATTAAATTAAACTAATGAAAGCAATTGAAGAGATTTGGTTGTGATCAAAGGTGAGAAAGCACTAGGTCATCAATGCTCCCCTACTAAGTTTACTCAATGTTTCGAATTGACTGTGAAAGATATTAATCATGTTAAGGGTGTTCTTATCTTAAGTATGATTATTACCGTATGATCCTGGGATGAATCAAGTGTTCTCAATTACAATTTACCCATAGATCAATGGCGCAAACTACAATCGAGAACCCATTAAGTGCAAGAACAATGAACCAAAACCTACTTGCATAGATCAATGCTAAGATCAGTTTTATCCATTCAATTGAATATTAATTAAGTTTACGTATAGATCAATACTCCAATCTTAATCATTAAATTATCAAATCCCTAAATTTATGCCAACGTATGATCATGCATTAACAAGAAGTAAGAATTAAGACATAGGATGAATTGAATGAATCAAAACTTAATTTAATTAAATATAGTCAATTCTAACAAAAAGCATTCATAGAGGTTCACATTGATTCCCTAGTATGGAATTAGTTACACATGGCGAAAATAGAAAGAGAAGAGAAAGAAACAATAAAACCCATTGATGAATTCTTCTTCGTCTTCAATCTTCGATGTATAAAGATGAATGGTTATGTGTTGTGATGGATTGGTAGTGGATGGCTTGTCATCCACAATCGAAAAAACATCTATATATATAAAGGTTCTCTTTTTAAAATAGGGTTCAGAATTCCCAAGACACCAAGGATTCGCATGACCGCTCCCTCAGCCGCGGCACAGACAACTTGCCCAGACCACGGTTCATCAAACGGTGTGCTCTCTGTGAAGTTTCACGGTGTAGACCGCTCTGGAGACACGGCCTTGACAGTGGTACAGACCGCGGTTGTTGAACATGATACGACTGTGATTCTCCGCTCTTTAGACCGCGGTGAAGGCACTGCTTGGGCAGCGACCTTCACAGCAGTAATGGACAAAATTGCTCCTTTTTGCTTCAAATCTTCCAAACACAACATTTAAAGTCCAATGTCCTGAAACATGCTATATTACACAAATTAAATACCTAAAAATGCTCAAGAAACAAGCAATTGATAGGCAGAAAGGGGATTAAAAACATATACAAATAATTACCGATGAAATACCCCCAAACCTATCTTACGTAGGGAACACGATAGCATTGAGCGTATGCTACAAGCCTTATAAGAAAAATACCAATCGCTTAAAATGCATTTAAACTGTGCCCAAATCAAAACAATACATGCAAAAGTCAATAAGTAAAGACTAAAGTTATGTCATAAAAACTTGATGGCATTGTTCAATTTGTTTTAACGAAAAGCCCATTCTCAAGACGTTCAAGTTTCAAAGTTACATTCGCTAAACACCATAGATGTAATTCGCCTTGACTCTAATTCTCACAGGATGTCACTTATTAATTTCACACAGAACCTAGGTAAATACACTCAACAAATAAATGTGAATGGAGTTTATGCACAACAAATTTCAAGATATAATTGCATATGAATAAATGATAGAAAGAACGCTTGATTTCATACAAAAGATCTCACGAAAAAATTAAGCATTATGAACAAGATAGGCACATTATTAACTTCTACTTTCATAGTAAGGATAACCAGTGGATCAGTTAGACTTTAATTAAGGTTGTAATGAGGCCATGGGTGAAGGTCAAGAAAGAATGGGAAAATAGGGATTCAAAAACCTTGGATCATACCATGAGAGTCTTCAATAACTTTATAGCTTCGTATAGAACTCTTAATCCTCATCACAAATGAAATATTCATTTCTTATCAATGTCTTATTTTTCAAAAGTTCACCATTCTAATTTACTCACATGTACTCATTAAACTCTACTTTCTGATTCTCATACTTTATATATATATATGAGAATCAAAGGATTACATGTACATGGAAATCATAATTATCAACTTACTTTTTGGATTGAATGCAGCTCTTTTCCTTCATTGGCCTCTAATCGAAATATACATAAATCATGCGCAAAAATATTACATCTTCTTCACATTATCAATGTATGATCCCAAGCTATAAGGTATGGCTAAATTATGGCTTATTGGGTTACAGTTAATGTGGTGAAGAAAGAAAAAGGCTTAATCATTGTTTGGCTTCAAAATTGGCTATAGCGCACACAACATACGGGTAGAAAATATTTACGGCCTTTTAAGTAGTTTTAAGCACACATAGTCTAATTATCACTTCCACTTATTTGACTTACTCGAGATCAAAATAAACATGTGACTTCTTTTTAATGATGAAAGTTCTATAATGCTCAATATATACCCTATAGAGATCAAATCTAAATGCTAAGAACCTACTGAGTGTTTAAGAGTAGAACCCTCTATAATTATATTTATGTACGCTTTTTGGCTTGGTAAACTCACAAGGGTTGTCTCCACTATTAATCTTGGCAATTCAACTAAGCTTCCTATCCACTATCACATCAAGAGTATGTAATAAATTTTGAAAAATGCAATGCATTACTCTAAGTGGCAAGAAGTTAGTGTAAACTCAGTGATTAATGCATATTATCTCAAGGGCACAGATTAAAACATAATATCATGGATCACATCACCCCCAAACCTAAACTCAATATTGCCCACAATGGTGACAAGCGAGAAAAGAAAGGAGCGGAAAAAAAAATAAAAGAAAAACATTGCTAAATATAGCTAAATTCTAAATATTCAAAAAGAAAATTAAAACAATAAAAAGAAAGAAAGAAAAATACATATCCTTTAAAGTCCTCCGTCTTCGTCTGAAATATGCAGGATTTCTGTCCCCTGATCAGAATCACGGTCATAATGCTGCAGCTCCATAGGGTCTCCCAATATAAAACTAGATGGATCGTACCAATAGCAGCCTCCTGCTTGAAACTCGGGTGGGGGAACTGGAAGCTGGAAATGCACACCTCCATCGTCAGCCACAGAAAACCGGCTAACCATAGTGCGTAGCTTTGTGATGCTCTCTTCAACAGTGTCAAAACGCGTGTTCATCCGCTCCTCCAATCCCTATAAACTGATCGTCCATGTGCTCTCGCATTGCCTGAAACAAAGAATCAAAATATGAATTTCCTGGTTGAGTAGCCTCTGGCTGAGCAGCTGGCGAAACATCTGTTTGATCCTCAGGTATAGGATCGGCAACCTCCATCTGTAGTTGTGCCTCTCTCTCCTGGCGGTGACAACGTCGTTCTCCAAATTGTCCTATCATAAGTACCCCCTCGATCGTGACAGAGTTTGTTCCATACTGTTAGTAGTAACATACTAGGTGCATGCTCCTCCAGTCCGGTATCCACCTCAAAACCTGTTGTCCTGTAAAAAGCTGTAATTAAATAGGGGAATACCATAGATGACCCATCTTCACAACCACTGTTGTATATTGCCCTAAAAATTACTCGACCAATATTAATTGTCCTGCCAGTCACCAGTCAATGCAACTAACGGGCGGAATCAAAGAAAAGCTCGGTGCAATGCTATGTAGGTCTCAAGGAGTATGAGATGAAGATGTTCCAGAATGCAGCGTCCACTCTCAAGTCCCTCTGATATAGGCGAACCATCTGATTCCATTCCGCCCTGCCATCTATCCTAAGTACTTCTGCCAACCTACTCGAGTATTGATCAATTTCATCAATCGTATCTATCCCAATATTACTGTTGACTCGTACCTCCAGAGTTGCGAAATACTGATTAATTGCATCTGGCGATATGTGGACCTCGACTCCTTGAACTAGTACTGCCCCTCTATTTAGAAATCTTTATGGGATCATGGTGGCATAGAATTCAGCCACGCTACTCCTATTTGGTTTTGGGGGCCTCTGAACAAATCCGGCCCATCGACGGGTAGCTACAATATCTGGCATATGGGTTTCCCCAAAACTGGGCACCTTTATGCCCTTCTCCACAATCCAAGGTCTTCTCTGAAACTTAGACACTCTATCTCTAAAATCCTTATTCTGAAATATTCATGAAGAATCGACCCCTTTTCCTCTGGAAGTGCTGCTAACTCGAGGCCTTTTACCCAATATTGTTCTAGCCATCTGCACACATAACACAAGCAAACAATCCAAATTAAACAGAATGTACACGAATATCGGCAGCAATTCAGCTTAAATTTCGACCCAAATTTTCAAACAATCACTTTGTTCTTAAATTATACATTCCACAAGCATTCCATAAACAAGAGAAATTGATTGAAACACAAAGGCAACATATCAAACACACATTTAGACAAAAATCAAAATTTTCTTCTAATAAATCAAAATTCGAAATTCCAAACATAACCAAATAGAGATTTTGTCCACTAAACTTAATCATGTAATAATTATCAATATAAACAAAGCCCATTAACCAAGAATGCATAAAATTTGTGTAAAAACATTCAAATATCACAAATCATTCTTAAGAACATATACCATCAACTTAGATCAAATTATGCCCAAAACTAAAATAAATACTTGAGAAAATCAAAAGGGAGACATACCATTAATCTTTGAAGAAGATGAGTGAAGATTGGCAAGAAATTTAGTGAAGAAAAATTTTAAACGAAACAAGGAGAGAAGTGGAGGGAGAGAAGACGTATGCGTAGCGGAGAAGAAATAAAGGGAAGAAGAAAATCAGCCCAGACAGCAGACTTATATAAGTGCGCCAATTCGTAGCACTACCGCGATCTGGGCACATACCTGGAAGGCGGTCTCGGTCACGGTCATGCGCTATTTTGCTTACCTGAGGCAACGAAACGTACCGTTTAACTTAATGTACCAGGGTATATGCATTGCATCTCAAGCGGTCTGTACCGCAGTGTTTCACAGAGGATCATCGTTTTGTATGCCGCGGTCTAGACATCACGTCTATAGAGCGGTCTATACCGTAAAAATTTCCAATGTGTACATGCTTGCTGGGCCGCGGTGGAAGCATGTGCCTCAGGGGCGGTCTGCACCGTGCAATTTGGCAGAGAGTACACGGTTTGCCTACCGCGGTATAAACATGTGTCTAGAGAGCGGTTTTGACAGCGGTGCTAGAACGAAATTGTTTCCAAAACTTCCTCTGCATAGTTAAATATGCACAAATTAGAAGCACTTGTTATTTGTCATTCAAAACCACAAAATACCCCCAAACCTAAATTAAATAATGTCCTTGAATTAAACACAAGATTAAAATTTTGACAATATTTAATTCTGGCTATAAAGGTTCTTGTAATACACTATTATGACTCAAAAATAAACAAAAATCAAAATCAAAATAAAAACAAAAAGAATTGTACCTGGGTGGGTTGCCTCCCACCAAGCGCTTTATTTAACGTCTAGGCGAGATAGAGTAAAGTGCTACGGCTCTATGAGCTTGATCGATCCAATTTTCCTTGATTCGGAGATGCACAAATATGGTTTCAGCCTTTGTCCATTTACCTTGAATCTACCGCCATTCTGAAGATTCTCAATTTCTATGGCTCCGTGAGGAAAAAATAGCCTTTAATGGAAATAGCCTTAAACACGATTGATACAATAGGACTAACATTCCAGACTGAAATTCTTTCCGGAGAATCTTCTGGTCATGTAATTTCTTAGTCATTTCCTTGTATATTTTTGCATTCTCATAGGTGGCATTCTGAAGTTCTTCAACCTCACTTATTTGTAAATGTCTTTCTTCTCTAGCCTTACATAAGTCAAAATTCAATTTCCTCAAGGCCCAATAGGCATTGTGT
The DNA here is from genome assembly GCA_032871835.1 of Dipteronia dyeriana. NCBI lineage: Eukaryota > Viridiplantae > Streptophyta > Magnoliopsida > Sapindales > Sapindaceae > Dipteronia > Dipteronia dyeriana. Next base: position 106,863,816 of record CM065300.1, on the reverse strand, counting down.
CCCAATTCCACCTGCAACTGACATGCTTTTCCAAAGACGATCCTGAAAGGACTCATTCCAATCGGAGTTTTGTAAGCAGTTCTGTATGCACACAAGGCATCAATAAGATTAAGTGACCAATCCTTTCGATTTGGTTGCACAGTCTTTTCTAAGATCCGCTTAATTTGATTACTTACTTTCACCTGCCCTGATGTTTGAGGATGATATGGGGTAGCCACCTTGTGTTTGACACTATATTTCTTCATTAAAGAGGCAAAGACCTTGTTACAAAAGTGGCTTCCACCATCACTTATTATTGCCCGTGGAGTCCCAAATCTGGTGAAGATATTCTCTTAGATAAGCCTAACCACAACCTGGCTATCATTTGTCTTAGTGGCAACTGCTTCGATCCATTTCGACACATGATCCACAGCCGCCAAGATATAATTGTACCCATATGAGGATGGGAAAGGTCCCATAAAATCAATTCCCCATACGTCGAATATCTCCACTACCTATTGGCTTGACAATGGCATCTCATCCCTTTTTCCATTGTTCCCCGTTCTCTGGCACCTATCACAAGAGATACAAAAATTATAAGCATCTTTAAATAATGAAGTCCAGAAAAAATCTGACTGAAGAACTTTGAGAGCAGTCTTTCTAGCACTAAAGTGCCCTCCACAATGGAGATTGTGGCAAAATTTCAACACATCCTATTGTTCTTCCTCTGGAACACATCTTCGAATGATTTGATCGGCCCCAAATTTGAACAAGTATGGTTCATCCCAGAAATAATGCCTTGTGTTGGAGATGAATCTTTGTTTTGCTTGTGGGTTCATATTGGATGGAACGATTCCATTTGCAAGATAATTCACAATATCTGCATAACATGGATCCCTGCCACCTACTGCCAATAGTTGTTCATTTGGAAAATTCTCATTGATTGGTATGGTCTGAGCTTGTTCTTCTCCTCTTTCTTCGTCCACCAGTCGAGATAGATGATCCGCCACCACATTTTCGCTGCTCTTTTTGTCCCTAATTTCCAAATCAAATTCTTGTAACAAAAGGATCCACCGGAGTAATCTCGGTTTCGCTTCCTTTTTGGTTAGCAAATATTTTAAAGCAGCATGATCAGAATAAACAATGACCTTAGATCCTATCAAATATGACTAAAACTTCTCTAAAGCACTAACAACAGCAAGCAATTCTTTTCCTGTGGTGAAATAATTCAATTGGGTATCATTTAAAGTGTGACTAGTGTAGTAAATAACATGAGGCAATTTATCTACCCTGCTGTCCTAAAACAGCGCCTGCAACATAGTCAGATGCATCACACATTAATTCAAAAGGAAGAGACCAATCGGGGGGCATGATTATGGGAGTATATGTCAATTTATTTTTCAAAGTCTCAAAAGCATGCAAACAATCATCATCGAAAACAAATGTAGCATCTTTGGTCAACAAGTTACATAGGAGACGACTAATTTTTGGAAAATCCTTGATAAATCGCCTATAAAAACCTGCATGACCAAGAAAACTTCTCACACCTTTCACAGAAATGGGAGGTGGAAGTTTTGCTATTACTTCAATTTTAGCACGATCTACTTCTATCCTTTTTTCAGAAATAACATGCCCTAAAACTATTCCAGACTTGACCATAAAATGGCTTTTCTCCCAACTAAGTGTCAAATTAGTCCCCGTACATCTTTTTAAAACAAGAATTAAATTATCAAGGAAATGGTCAAGAGCATTACCAAAAATAGAAAAATCATCCATAAATACCTCAATAAATTTTTCTAGCATGTCGGAGAAGATTGACATCATACATCTCTGGATGCTGGCAGGAGCGTTGCATAACCCAAAAGGCATTCTTCGATATGCAAAAGTCCCGAAGGGGCAAGTGAACGTTGTCTTTTCTTGGTCCTCTGGAGCGATGGCAATCTAATTGTACCTCGAAAATCCATCCAGGAAGCAATAATAAGCATGTCCCGCCAAACGCTCGAGCATCTGAAAGATGCACGGCAAAGGAAAGTGATCCTTTTTTGTTACCGTGTTGAGCTTACGGTAATCTATGTACACTCTCCATCCCATTATCTTTCTTGTAGGGATCAACTCATTATTTTCATTGGCTACCACAGTGATTCCTGACTTTTTTGGAACAACATGTATTGGGCTCACCCACTTACTGTCGGATATTGGATATATGATACCCACCTTAAGAAGCTTAAGGACCTCTTCTCGAACAACTTCTTTCAAGTTTGGATTTAGCCTTCGTTGAGCTTCTCTCGAAGGTTTTACCTCTTCCTCCAACAATATCTTGTGCATGCAAATTGTAGGGCTTATTCCCTTAATATCCGCTATAGACCATCCAATGGCGGCTTTATATTCTTTGAGCACCTTTATTAGTTTTTCCTCTTTCTCTTCATCTAAGTCTAAAGTCATAATTACCGAGAGCGTCTCATCTTCTCCTAAGAAGGCATATTTGAGATTGGAAGGGAGTGGTTTGAGCTCTGATGCAGGGGAAGAGTTTGTTGATAGAATTAGAGATTTGTTAGTCTCATCTTGAATTACCTCATCTAACTCTTCAATTTTTAACTCCTCTTCTAAGTCCTCTTCTTGTTGACTTTCTTCATCATCCTCAAAGACATCCTTCACCCAATCAAGTAACTCATCTAGGCTTTCATTTGCTAGTTCCTCTTGGATTGCAGAATAAATTACCTCCACCGAGCAACAATCGGCTGAAAAGCAATCATCAGCTGCCTCAGGTAGTTTTAACGATTCAAAAACCTTGAATTCCACAGTCTCATCTAATACTATCATTGTAAGCTTTCCATTATATACGCCAATGAAGGTTTTTGCAGTTGCCATGAAAGGTCTTCCCAATAGTATTGGTTTGCTGCCTCTTTCCTTGGCTTCTTCTTCCATGTCAAGTACTACAAAATCTGCAGGAATAATAAGATTATATACCTGAACCAACACATCTTCAATATATCCTCATGGGTATCTATCTGAGCCATCGGCCAACAAAAGTGACATGTTTGTCTTCTTTAGATCATTCAACCCCAATTGCTCATAGATGTCATATGGCATCAAATTGATGCTAGCTCTAAGATCTAACATTGCTCTTTCCAGGGTAGTGCCTCCAATAGTAATGTTGATGCAGAAACTTCCAGGATATTGGAGTTTAGGTGGCAAAGAATTTTGAAGGACTACATTGGCACTTTCGGTTATCAACTCCTGATGATTTTTGAAAAACCTTGGCTTGTAAGTGTGGAGATTTTTGAAATTTTTTGCATAAACGGGCATCTTCTGGATCATCTCCAATAGAATGTCATATATGTCTTTATATGATTTCTCTAACTTGCTCTTTTGCAATCTTCTTGGGAATGAAACTGGAGGAATATATGGATTAGAAGACTTGTGTAGAAGTGGTAGTTTGTTGGATTTTTCCACTACTTCGTCTTTCTCTTTTTATGATGACATATTTTCTCTGGAAGGACCTCAACTATTAGAAAATTCATTAGAAAGTTCAGCAGGTCCATTATTTACCAGTTCCTTACCATTTCAGAGAACTGTTATAGCCTTTGCTTGTTCAGTATGGCTTGGAAATTTTCCCGATTCACTTCTTTGATTAGCTTCAACTAGTTGCCCAATTTGTGTTTGCATCAAAATTCTGCATTCTCATATCAGAGTCTTGGAATCTTTTGTCCATATTTTGTATAAATTGCTTCATTGTATCTTCTAATGATAGATTTGTGGGCTGAGATACAGAAATCTGCTGGGTACCGGCATTATACTGTCTCTGGCCATAATTGTTGTTATTTCCCCATTGATTCCCGGTACCTTGATTATCTCTCCAGAAGAAGTTTGGATGATTTCTCCATCCTGGATTGTATGTGTTTGAGAAATGATCATTCCTAGGTCGAGAGTTGAAATTGTTTATAGCTTGTACTTCTTCCTCATCATTAGGTCTAGGACCTCTTGCTTGATACACTTCCGCACTATACCCTGGTTGCTCAAATCCCTTGTGTTCTTCTTCTCTCATTTGTCCCACCTGATTGACAAGTACTTCCATAGTTTTCTACATTTGGGACATTTGCATTGAGTTCCCGGCACTAGTATCTACCTCATAGACTCCCTTCCCTCTCTTAGAGTTCTTTTCTCGAGAATTTCTAGCAAGTTTGTCAAAGATAGTTTGCAATTCTTCTGGAGTCTTGTCAGTCATGGATCCTCCATATGCATTATTCACAGAGACAGTTGAGACGTCATTTAGTCCATCATAAAACCATTGCCAGAGTTGGTGTATTTGATATCCATGCTGAGGCAATCAAACAGAATCATCTTGTAACGCTCCCATGCATCATAGAATGACTTTTGGTCCCCTTGAAAGAAATTTTTAATCTTGGACCTGATCTCACTGGTTTTCTGGGGAGAATAAAATTGATCAGTAAGTTTATCTACTACCTCTTCCCATGTTGTCAGTGAAGCTGAAGGCAAAGTCAAAAGTCATGTCTTCGCCTTTTCCTTAGAGCATGTGGAATACACCTCATACGCAGCTGGTTTTCTGTCACCCAGGTTTTTGGAAAAGCTTGAATTGCTGCATAGAACTCTCTGAGGAATTTAAGCACATCTTCATTCAGAAGTCCATAGAAAGCAGGCAGCAGATTGTAATGGAAATTTTTCAGCTCATAGTTTCTAGCTGCCTCATCCAGTGCAATGCATAGAGGGTGATTCTCAACTATAGGCTTGCTGTAATCCTTCATGGTCTTGGTAGGTACAACTAGTAGATCTGGAACCTCTTGAATATTGTGATTTCCGTTGTCTCCCATTGTTCTTTGTCCAATATGATCAATATTGTCGTTCAATGGTAGTACTTCTCCTTACAGTGATCTTCTACCTTGCATTCACCGTTGACACCTGAAACAAAAGGCAGACACACAGTAAACTATGAAAATAAAATAAAATGAAAAAAAAACAAAAAATCTGAAATTAATGACTCTACTACCTAACTAATTAAATCTATTACTAAAACTAAAACTAGAAATAACCAATAAATTCTACTGTTCCCTGGCAGCAGTGCCAAAAACTTGATTGGTGTAAATCGTGTTATAAAAACAATACTCGCAAGTGTACGAATCGTGAAGATATCGTACAGCGGCAAGTAAGGATCGTTCCCACGAGGAAAAGTTATTTATTTTGTTAGATTTAATTATAATTAAAGTTAAACTAAAAACAACCAGAAATAAATGGTGAATTGATTTAAACTAAAAAAAATTAAATTAATCTAATGAAAGCAATTAAAGAGATTTGGTTGTGATCAAAGGTGAGAAAGCACTAGGTCATCAATGCTCCCCTACTATGTTTACTCAATGTTTCGAATTGACTGTGAAAGATATTAATCAAGTTAAGGGCTCGTTCTTATCTTAAGTATGATTATTACTGTATGATCCTGGGATGAATCAAGTGTGCTCAATTACAATTTACCCATAGATCAATGGCACAAACTACAATCGAGAACCCATTAAGTGCAAAAACAATGAACCAAAACCTACTTGCATAGATCAATGCTAAGATCAGTTTTATCCATTCAATTGAATATTAATTAAGATTATGTATAGATCATTACTCCAACCTTAATCATTAAATGATCAAATCCCTAAATTTATGCCAACGTATGATCATGCATTACCAAGAAATAAGAATTAAGACATAGGATGAATTGAATGAATCAAAACTTAATTTAATTAAGTATAGTCAATTCTAACAAAGAGCATTCATAGAGGTTCACATTGATTCCCTAGTATTTAATTAGTTACACATAACGAAAATAGAAAGAGAAGAGAAAGAAACAATAAAACCCATTGATGAATTCTTCTTCGTCTTCAATCTTCGATGTATAAAGATGAATGTTGATGTGTTGTGATGGATTGTATTGGATGGCTTGTCCTCCACAATCGAGAAAACACACATATATATATATATATATATAGGTTCTCTTTTTAAAATAGGGTTCAGAATTCCCAAGACACCAAGGATTAGCACGACCGCTCCCTCAGCCGCGACACAGACAACTTGCCCAGACCGCAATTCATCAAGCCGTGTGCTCTCTATGAAGTTTCGCGGTGTAGACCGCTCTGGAGACACGACCTTGACAGCGGTACAAACCGCGGTTGTTGAACATGATACTGCTGTGATTCTCTGCTCTTTAGACCGCGGTGAAGGCACTGCTTGGGCAGCGACCTTCACAGCGGTAATGGACAAAATTGCTCATTTTTGCTTCAAATCTTCCAAACACAACATTTAAAGTCCAATGTCATGAAACATGCTCAATCACACAAATTAAATACCTAAAAATGCTCAAGAAACAAGCAATTGATAGGAGGAAAGGGGATTAAAAACATATACAAATAATGACCGATCAATAAGTAGGGGACTTCGAGGTAGTTCCTCACCAGTACGACTAGTAGAGATGAGGCACCAAGTCCTCCTAATCATTTGCGAACCCAACGGCTCAAGAAGGATTGATTTCAGTAGAGGTGGACCGAGCTAACTCTACAGCTTTCTCCTTGATCACCTCTAGGTTCCATCCCTCAATGATGCTCAGATCAGACAGAGGAGGAAGAGTTTGAGACACCTGGTAAGTAGCATCCTTCAGTAAATGAAGTGTCAACTTTGGCTTCCAAGACAGCCACACTGCTACATTAAGTTTAAACCACTTCCTCATTACTTTTTCTCCTCCTTTAGGGTAATCCTTGTAAGCCACGGTAGATGGAATTAAGTTTCTCAGTATACATCCACTCCTCGACTACTTGTGTCTTAGCCACGGTTGCCTTAGTTTTGGTCATGGCTTTGTCCAGGATGATCGCATCTCTCACTGCCTTCATCATCTCCTTATTGGTCTGCATGAGCTCGGTATAGCAGTATCAGCATGCTCTGAAAGAGTATCATACCGGTGGCTCATCTTTATTTGTACAATGCCAGCATAGCAGTATCAGCATGCTCCCAATGAGTATCATACCAGCGGCTCATCTTCATCTGTACAATGCCATCTAAAGCTATAAAAAGCCACCGATGACCCGATCAATTCAGGGATAGCCCATAGTCTTCCCAAATTTGCTAAGGTCTCCTAGGTACTTGAGCAAGCCTTTGGAGTAGCAGCACAGCTACAAGACCTATGGTTTACTCACTTAGTGTATTAGGCCCCTTACGTTTCCCATAAATGCCTTCGGACCAGTACCACCAGAGAAGGACTAGCCATGTCTAACTCCTTATACCTGGCCACTCAACTCCCAGTCCCGATCCATTCATAATGAGGTCTCGAGGTCCTTTAGGATTTTTGAAGACTCTTATCAACCTCGAGCAGGCTTCTAAACCAATTACATCACTTAGGGACTAGAAGCTCATTATTCTCTCTAATACCCTTATGATACCAAATGTCAAAGGATTTCTCCAAGTGAATAGTCCACAATAACAAGTACCTTAGCGGAAATTCACTCTGCTACCTGGAACGCGGATTGACTTAAAAGGTTTACCCTTGAAGTCCATAGTAGCAAGTTCTCTTAAGATCACCATTCGCTAATGATTAAGACCAGGAGAGCTACAAGCACTCTGAATGCCTTGGACCGGATTAATCTCTCTAGGAGGATCGCCTTGACCAGGAGATTTATATAGCACTCCTGATGCCCTGGACTAGATTAATACCTCCAGGAGGATCGCCTTGACCAGAAAAGCTACACCGCACTCCTGATGCCTTGGACTAGATTAATCCCTCTAAGAGGATCGCCTTGACTAGGAAAGCTACACAGTACTCTTGGTACCATTGACCGGATAAGCCCATTGAGGAGGATCGCCTTGACAAGAAAAGCTATATAGCATTCCAGATGCTTAAGACCGAATTAATCTCTCTATGAGGAATGCCATGGTATTTTGACAATGATCGCCTTGAGGCTAGAGATTGGTTAGGGAAGCCCCCTCACTACTCTGATTCCTTGGCCTTGGCCTGGCCAGGCACCACCCCCGCTAAGAAAGGTATGGTTCATTAGGTATAGTTACCTGACCTATCTCAAGACCAAGGACTGGTCGAGGAAGCCCCCTCACCACTCTTGATGCCTTTTGTCGGACGAAATCCCTAAGAATGGTCTAAGCATAAATGTATAGTTGCCAGCTAGACCACAAGTTCGGGATAGCCAGACAGTTATTCTACTACCTTGACGGGGCCATTCCCATTAAAAAAGGATTTGGATGAGATAGTTGCCTACCAATATCATTTTACCAGTTTGCTTAAGTAATAGGATTCCTCTAACAGGAATGCCAGGTACCCAATTTCGCCAGTCTTCCTAAGTACCAGGAACATGAAGGTCAGGTACTCAGATTCACCAACATATTTTTGCCTAAGTACCATGATTCCCGGAAAATGAACGTCAGGTACCTAGATTGGCCACAGGAGCCTCATCTCAAACGACCAAGAAGTATGTCAGGTGCCATGATTCGCCTAAGCCAAGTACACTAGGAATGGTTTTCATTTTGAGTAATGGCTCACCCATAAGAAGCGATAGGAAAATTCTTCAACCGTTACATATCCTGACTCCAACCCCAACTATATACAGATGTTTAAGTCATGAGGACTTCTGTTAACACTCTTTTTTGGTAGGAGTCCAGAGAAAAATTTTCCATCTGCCTGGTACCTAGTAGGGCCTACCCAGAAGAAAAAACTACCTAGCACCGGGCCAACTTGATGGGCTACCATCTACCTCAAGGTACCGAAATTCGCATGACCAAGGTACCTTGTAACCATCTTGGAAGCAGGCAAGAGGTATCCACCTCCATAGAATGTCCTTCACATATCTAAGCTTGTTCACGTGGCCACACTATCTTATCGAGGGACATCTCTGACCTTTCTAGTATGAAGGAAGAAGCTTGTAAAGCTCTTATGTGTTCGTGAAACTCTAGTGTGGTCGAATCAAGCTCTATACAATGAGATTGGTACCTCGCCCTCATATTGATACCTAGGAGTACCTTGCCATTGGGACTAACAAGCACCCCATCAGGTAACGACCATGAGGTATCACGCCAAATGATAAGCAAAATCAGAGTTAGTCTCCAAAATGTATCAAACATCTACATAGAAACAGTTATCAAGCAGAACCGGTACCACGTTACCTCCTACATAGAACCAAGGTACCACAACACCAGCCCGGTACCTGAGTACCATGACACTATTGTGGGACCTATATCCTATCTACCCAGTAAGAGGATTGATATCATAAAGGTACCAGCCTACAAGAACTATACCGATAAAAATAGACAACTATATCAATGTACCTCACCTAAATGAAGCTAGTTGTTAGGTTTTAGTTTGTGTTGGCATTAATTCCATATCAAAATGATGCCTGTAATGATTTAGTTGTTTAGATTCATGATGATTCAAGCTTCAAAGAAGGATGAAAAACAAGTCAAAGCAAGTTCTAAGTCTTCAAAGATAAAGGATGCAAATTGATTCTACAAAGATATACTACGACCTTATCTTTCTCTTACAAGGCTTAGGCACACACACATAATTCATACATTTGTGTCCATGCATCATTGCGCACCATTATAGGAACACATATACAATTCATTCATATGTGTCTCTGCATCATTGTGCACCATGTATAACACATTCACACACTTGAAGATGAATGCTCATGCATTGGTATGGAAATAATATGTTTTGGAAAATGCATGACCGGAAACTATCTCTATGTAGTTTGCATTATAGTGTGAATTATGTTTGTGTGTGTATATGTTTGTATAACATGGTTATTGAACTTGAATTTTGTCTTAAATCATTGTTAATTGAGTTCTGGTCATTTCAGTTACTTATACTATTGATTTCAAGTTCTAAGTCAAAAGATACTACACTTTCAACTCATGTTGCATACATTGTCTTCGTATTCATATATCGAGTCAAATTATAATTTTCTGGGTTGAGTGTCTTATATGTCCATGTCCGTGTGAGATTTATGGTTCTTAATCCATAAACGGATTTGAATTCCGAGTTTGGAGGCTTGAGAACGGTCAAAGAATGTGAGGGAAGCACGGGGGGATTACACCATGGTCGAAAGCCATTGAGTGATGCATGCTCGAGATGGCGCGTGGCCATCTTGGTTGCAAAACCTTGCTGCCCTGAGATACCCACGTGCCATCTTAGGGATGCAATAACAAAGAAGGCTATTTTGGTCATTTGGCTTCTTTCTTTCCCTCTCCTTTATAATCTCTTTCCCTCTCACATTTCATTCTAAGAAGAAATTCAAACTAGTGTGCGGAATTTTTCTCTCTACATTTTCTCACCTTCCAAACACCATAACCTATTCATTTGAACTCTGATTTGAGTGATTCAAAGTTGAGAGTGTTTGTCTATTCATCCTCCATCTTTTCTCTGAAAGTTTGAGTGAGTTTTGTAGCTATTTTTGGTGTGTAAACACACAAAAACGGGACTGCACCTAAATCAACTAAAGTATTGATTTTCTCTCAAAGTTTTCTTTTAAAACTTGGTCAATTACCTTGGGTTTATTTCTTCAACATATATTTCTATATTGTGAGTCTTTTGATTAGAGTTTTGAACTCCTTTAAAGCTAGGTTAAGTTTCAATTGAAATCATACATGTTGAGTTAGGTTTTGATTTTGCCTATGTTTTCACATGTTTGGGATTGAATTGTGCTAGCTTTGATTCTAGGACTATTTGATGATCTTTGATTGATTGATTTTGTGAAAAATAGCTCTTCACATATATTAGGCTCTCTTGGCCGAATTCTCATATCAATACATGTGTTTTGTTGAATATATGATTAGGAATATGCTCTAGAACTTTAGCTTAAATCTAATTGACTTTGTCATATGATTTTAGCATGTTTTTGGTTTGTGTGATTTAAACTTGATCTTGTGATTAATTGAACATATCATGTGATTCAAGTTTAGATCTATGCATGTATCAAGGTTGTGATTAATGTTGAACGTATCTTACAAGATCTAGATTGTTTATACATGCATGATTGACTAGACTATTTGTGATTTGTGCATTCATGCTCATGTCTTGTATTTTCCAAAGGATGTGTTGATCATAGCATTCTATGTTGTGTGCTTGTTTGCGTTTTGCATTCATGATCACCTAGATGCCTTGTGAGAAGGAAGTCTTGACAATAGGTGTGAGATCTATGTTATTGAGCAAGAAGTCTTGACAAGAGGTGTGAGACCTTGGATTGTCGAGCAAGGAAGTCTTGGCTAGAGTCGGGAGGACTCGGATAGTCGAGCAAGAAGTCTTACCTAGGGTCATGAGGATCCGGATAGGTGAGCGAGGAAGTCTTGACTAGAGTCGGGAGGACTCGGATAGTTGAGCAAGAAGTCTTGCCTTGGGTCATGAGGATCCGATAAGGTGAGCGAGGAAGTCTTGACAAGAGGTGTGAGGCCTCGGATTGTTGAGCATTAGGGTGACATCTTAATGAGTAGGATAGGAGGGTAGTTTCTAGGTAAAGGGGTCACTTGAGAGATTGTACTTGTCTTATCTACTAGTGGATTTTGTTTGCCGGTGGCTGCTAGCCCGTGGATGTTTCCTCTTCGGAGGTTTACCACGTTATATCTTGTGTCAACTCTTCTCTATCCCTATCTCTCTAATATTTGTATTTGTTATTTGAATACTATGGATAGAACTCTTTATGTAAGTTGACTTCTTTTCTATTATATAGATTGTGTATGTGTTACAATTACTTGTTTGTATCACACTTTACTTGTTTTATATATTGATTAAGTATCTTTAATTAATATATATATTGTGATACAAGCAATCTAGAGGGACAAACTTTTGTTTGTTTCAAAGGGAGTCGAAAAAGGTGTCTAACCTATTCACCCCCCCTCTAGGTTAGTCTTGAGCATTTAACCGTGTTTGTATTTTCAATTGGTATTAGAGTAGGACACTAGATTGCACTTAGTGTGAGTCCAGGGTGATACATTCACGGTTTTTGCAAGGCGTTTGAAGTCATGGGTTTACAAGATGATGAAATGGCGGAAGGAGCCTCAAATACTAGGCCACCATTACTTCAAGGCACTAACTATGGGTATTGGAAGTTGAGGATGAAAGCCTACATCCTCTCTGTTGATGAAAGAGGTTCAATGCTATAATTGTCATGGTTTTGGTCACTTTGCTAGTGAGTGCACCAAGAAGCCATCTAAGAAAGACAATAAAGGTAAAGTGTTGGCGGCTACTTAGAGTGATGATAATTCTAGTGACAATGAGAGCTCTAGTAGTGAATTTTCAAGTGATGAAGTGTTGGTGAGCAACTTTGTAGCTCTAACGGCTTCTCATTCTCCATTAGATATTGATTGTACAATATCTTTGAACAAGAACTTTGATGCAAATCATCAAGGAAGCTCTAGTTTCATTCCTACTAATCTTGAGTTGTTGAAATATATAGAAAAGCTTGAGGAAGCTAGAGATAATGCTCAAAGAGAAGTAGTTGAGAAGGATGATTTGATCAAGAAGCAACTAGATGAGTTTGTGATTGTTACTCGTAGACTTCTTGGTGAAAAAGGTGATAATATGAAGAAGTTTACAGAACTTGAAATCATAAACCTTGAGAAGGATAATGTGATATCTTCTTTGAAGAAGAGAGAACAAGAATTGATGGAAGAGATAGACATGGCTAAGGAGGTTATCAAGGACTTAGTGAATGATTCGGTAAGTGTGTCTAGTGTTAGGAATCTTGTTAACTCTCATAGTGGTGAAGAAGACTTGGTAGTTGAAAAGGAGCTCTTGGAAGCACCACTTCCTACACACTTTGATGAAGTCGTGATTGATAAGAAACCACACAAGAAGAGAAGATCAAAAGCCAAGAAGAAGTTGGCGAACAAGGTATCTTTGCAAACTCGTAGTGAAGCTTGTTCAACTCCAAAAGGTACAATCTCATCTTTTATTCCAACTTGCCACTATTGCAACACAATAGGTCACATTAAGCCTAGGTGTTATAAATATATTGAAAAATGCAAATTAGGAAATGAATCTAGGGATAAGGAGATTAAATTTCAACTTGAACATGCTAAGGATTTGAAAGTTGAGAAACATGATAATATTGCTAAGCTTGAAAAGAAGTTGTAGAGTAGAAAGAATACTAATCTTGTTCAACTTGACAAAGCTTGTGTTGATAATGTTAAGGAAGAGTGTGTTAATGATATTCTTGTTAATCAAGTCATTGAAGGACTTTACTCTAGATTTAACATTGTTGTCAAGGATGATATTGGAAATATTTATGTAGGTACACCCAAGAACAAGTGGTTCAAGGGTGAGTGCTCTTATCACTAAAATAAGAAGCACATATGAGATAGCTTTGAGGCAATATATCAATTGTGTAGAAAATTCTTACTTGCTAGCTTTGAATACTCCATGTATTGATATGAACTTGGTTATCTCACATCATGATTGTTATGATAGTCAAAATTTGTTGATTAACTTTAGAGAAGTTCTTTTGTTATATATGTTGATTGAATTGAGATATTATGCTTTTTATATTCTTGTTGTGAAACATCGTCAACTTGGTGTCATGAGGACATTCAAGGCAAGAGTGCTCATAAAAGGACGGAAGTATGATATTTGGTGAATATAATGTGCAAAAAGGTATCTCTATACTCTAATACATGTTCTCTTAGATATTCATCTTTTGACTCAATATTTTATATACATCTCATAGCATGTCATATTAGAGAATTTTGTATAGTATACATATGGCTCTCATTGACATTTGCTATTTTAGGATCTAATAGTTATATTGTTCACATTGATCTTAACTTTGATGATTGTTTGTGTATAGTATATTGAGTGGCATCACTTTTGAAAATATGAGCTTCATATTCTTTGAAAGCTACTCATTAGAGAAGTAATGATATTGAATAAGTCTCTACTTATTGCTCTTAGATCATGTGCTTATGAGCTATAAAATCTTGGTTTTCTAAAATTGCACATTGCTTCTCTTGTATGTTTTACTAGTAGGTTGAGTTTACTAATATGTAAACTTTGGATACACCTTGAAGTTTTTGTGCTTAAGTACATTTAAAACGACCTATGGTTAGTGTCCATTTTGCTTCAACAAATACATAGAACTCAACGAGCACCTTCATGGAAAGGGCAACACACATTGGTTGTGAAAGCTACCCAATGTTGGAAAGAGCTACACCATTATGATGAGTGAAAACCGTCATGAAATGAATTTTTGTCTATGTAAAAAAAATGGAGAAAAATCAAAGAAGTGTTGAAATGAGATTATAAAAAAAAATCTTTGATTCAAAGCCTAAAAAGAAAAGGACAAAGGCTTAAAAAGGAGTTTAGTTGAAAAAATCAAATGAGCTCGGGTTGAAAAACATAAATGGATGACGAGCCACATGCACACACACGCTCATATATTAAAATCTATTCTCTTAAAAGCAAAAATTCCGAATGATAATCGGTTTGACTTTATATGGAAAAAGCTTAAGATGAATAGTTATTGGAAATTGTTTCCATGTTGATTATCAAACTACTTCTTGATATATATTTGAAGCATATCGCTCACACACACATTTTGTTTATGAGTATGATGATATTTTAGCAATTGTTAAAGAATTATGAGAAAACTTGAAAATTCTTTGTGTATCTCTCTTAGCATATGAAGCTTATTTTGTTGATATTTCTTCAAATTGCTTGAATGTTTGATTGTGTGAACATCTTTGTGAACTTTATGCTATCATGGATTTTAGTTATAGCCTTTATCAAGGGGGAGCATTGTATGCTAGACATTGTTCTCTTTTATAATATGTTCACATGCTTCATTTTGTTACATGTTGGCATATTTTGACTTAATGATACTTGTAAGATATTACTCACTTTCTTTGTCTTGCATGATGATTCATTCTTAAGTCATATGTCTTTGTGTTTATAAATTTGTGACTAATATGCTTGTTTGTCTTTCACTCACTTTTGTTGTATGTTTATAGCATCTTATATCACAAGAACAAATAGGAAAATCCAAGGTTACCGGGAGTGGAAATCAATCACACCAAGTCTACCTCAGAGGGATCAAAAGCTTCAGGGTCAAAGGATTTAGGGATCTTTGGAACTAAGAAGATATTTCAAGAGAGAGGCATTGACTTTGGTAAATGTAAAGATTCTTATGTTCTTAAATGCATTAAGGATAGGAATTGGGAATCTTGGGTGAGCATGTTAGGAATAGTGAATGATACACTTGTTAGAGAGTTTTATCTTGAATATAGAGAGAGTGTCACCTTATTGGATGCTTTGATGGAGATTAGGGGTGTTGTTGTAGGGAAAAACGGGTTCAATATGCAACGAAAGCGAGATAAAAAAAAAACAAAATTAGGGTTTGCGTATAAATAAAAATTTTCCCTTTATGCAACGAGAACCTTAACCCTAGATTAATTGATGTATATAAAAGTATCGTACCTTTTTTGCGTGATGATTGAACAAGCGCCGAATTGATTCCGTAAGATCTTCCAATCCAATCACAAACGTGAATCCCCAAGGAGTGTGGACTCCCTTTCTTTAAATTATATTCCTAAGGATGGAGACAAAGCAAAAATCTTTTCTTTGTTAGTTACAAATATCCTCCAAAAGAAAAATCCAAGAACGTCCGGTCACTTGTGAATTATCAATCAATTTGATTGAAACTCGTGTGAACCTTGATTCGATGTTGTACACAAAACCCTTTTGATGTAAAGGATATTAGTATACTATCGAAAACAAAAACGTTCCCCTTTTTTCTCTACTTGGCCGAATTCCCACACTATTGCTTAGAGATGATCAAATTTTGTCTAGAGTAAAATCAGATTTTTCTCCTTCAAAATCCTATGATGGCCGAATTCTTCACGAAGAAAAATAGAGCTTGGCCGAATTCTCCTCTAATTGCACTAAGTGCTGGCCGAAATTTACATGCTCATATATATAGGATCATAAATCCTTTCCTAAGAAGGATTTACTTGGTTGGCAAGAATCCTTTCCTTAGGTGGATTTATTTGGTAGTTAAGAATCGTTATCTAAAAGGAAATCTAACTCTCTCCTATATCTATATGAGTTGGCCGAAAATCATGTCTTTGATATAGATTAGGAGAGTTCAATCTTTCCTAAGAAGGATTACTTGATGGACAAGAATCCTATCCTTAGGTAGATTAACTTGGTGGTTATGAATCCTTTTCAAAGAAGAATTCTACCACTAAGTAGTTTTACTTGGTGACAAAGAATCCTTTTCCAAAAAGAATCCTTTTCCAAAAAGAATCCTTTTCCCAAAAGAATTCTTTCCTACACCAAGACTCCTAATCCAACTCAATAGTGTGTTTGTAACCATATTAAAGACTTCCTAATTTGATTAGATAAATAATTCCTTTTATTTATCTACTTATCAAATATAGTCATTAACAATAACTATACTACCAACAATAGTATAGTTTTCAGAGACCATCTCCTATTAGGAAAAAGATTTTGACTTTTAATTAAATAATTAATTAATCAACAAATTAATTAATTTCTATTTAATTAAATAATAAAATAAAAATAATATATATAAGCTATTCACCGTAGGCTTTGTTGCCCATACCTAAAACAAAAGGCCATATATTATTTTTCTTATTTTATTAAATCCATTGGTCCTTAATAAAAAGTCCACATGTGAACTAAACCTATTCTTACAAAAAGAAACAAGTTCACATGCCTTAATACAATTCTAGATGGACCCCTAAATTGGTCCGGTAAAATATATCAAGTGATCCATGCAAGTTCGTGTGTATTCTCGTGAAGAATACCAATAATCGCCAAGAGCTCATAGACCGCCTAAAGCTCTCCAAGTTACCATATTAACTCATATGACCACATTTTGAACTTGGATATTTTGACTTGTCCAGAAGCCATGTTTCAATAGACACTGTTGAAAACTTAATGTTAAGATTTAATATCCAATACCTCAAAACATCCATATTATGGTATTCTACTCTCATTCAATAAATGGAGCCACGATGTCCATATCTATAAATGAAGTCCTCTATCGATTAACAAATGAATACCACCAAACTATCGAGGATAAACTATGCTATATAATCATACTCATTGATAGGTCAAATGATAACACTTGCAACCATATGTCCATCATTTATCTCAGGATTGAGATAGACTCTCCGATTGTCTTTAAATGAAAATTTTATCCATTGACGGTTCTAGATAAAGTATTTCATTTTGATCCTATTCAATGCGCCCAGTGCACTAGATTCTTTTGCCCAAAGACACCACACTTTGATGATTTTATACTCATCATAACACATGTGATCATACTCAAATGCTAGCAAAATAATCTACAACTTTGACAAGATAAAGGTGCCCAACCTTCCATCTTAAGTTGTGAATATTATTCAAGACTGACTAAAGAATTGTGTCTACCTCATACATATCTAGATGTATGAACAATTCTTCTTTTCTCATAGTCTTTTGACCTTATGATTATTTACTTTTGACAGTTATAATAATTAAACTATAAATGCTATAAGATTTGTTAAACTAGAAATCACTTTATTCATATGAAAAGATTGTTAATTACAATATTACACTCTTGCTGTCGAGCATAATCCTAACTTAGAGTTATCCCGAAAAACATTAATAAGTTTCTTGGGCTATCTAATGATATATATTCGAACTTTCTAGATGTAGATGTCAGTGAGAATCTTAATATCATGGGTAGAACTCTTTGTGACAATGCTTCTTTTGAATGGAAAGGTAGAGCATATATTAGTCAACATGAGTTAACTAAGGCTAGTGCATTTTGGCATCTATTCATTTGCACTAATATTATTAGACCTTCAAATTCAACCGAGTTGAATAAAGACAAGATCAAAATAGTATATGCCTTGGTGACTAATCAACCTATAAACCCCCCCTAATGTTTTATTTTGATAATACGGCTTTCTCAACTAGAGAAGATAAAAAGCTTGCATTACCGGGGTTTATAAATTCATTGTGTTTAGCTAGTGGTGTTAAGAGTAGAGGAGATGATGTGTTGGTACAACCCTTGGAAAAATATAGTGATAAACGTGTGTCATACATGTCATATAAGGATAAGGGTAAGACAGGTGATAGTTTTGGACTATTTAGTAGTTCACAAGTTGATTGTAAAAGAGACTAGCATAAACATTCTTCTGGATTGGGCTTTACATTTGAAGAAGAAGGTTGATGAGCTTAGTGCTATAGTTGATAAACAAGATGCTAGAATAAAAGAGTTGGAGGAGTGTATTGCCTCAAGTTCAAGACCACCTCTCAAGCATTATGTTAGGTCAACTACAGACACATCTTTCTTTGATGGATCTAGTAGCTAGTATTTGAGTCTCATGGTATGTTTCTTACCTTTTGGCATCATTTCATATCAAAAAGGAGGAGAAAGATATGCTAAGGAGTTGCTAGTTACTTAGTTTCCTTTTTATGTTGTTTTTGTGAAATTTTGAACTTTCAATGGCATGTAATAATTAGTCTTAAGATTTGGTTAATAATTCTTGTATTTTGGCATGTATTGAGAGGGAGATACATGTATTTGTGGACTTATTTGTATATTCTTATCCATATTATATGTTTCCATTTGTTGTTTTTCTCTTGTATACGTATTGTGCTTTGAGATGATTTGTAGGTTGCTTCAAGAGAATATCAAGATGAAGTTCAAGAGTTGGTGAAGATTAGTTATAGGAATCTTACTCATTGTAATGTAAGGGAGTGATTTTGTGACCTATCTTCATTTTTATATTTGTAGTAAATGTATAGGTGTTTTGACATGGAATTTGCCAAAGGGGGAGATTGTTAGGTTTTAGTTTGTGTTGGCATTAATTCCATATCAAAATGATGTTTACTTGTAATGATTTAGTTATTTAGATTCATGATGAATCAAGCTTCAAAGAAGGATGAACAACAAGTCAAATCAAGTTCTAAGTCTTCAAAGAGAAAGGATGCAAATTGATTCTACAAAGGTATACAAAGACCTTATCTTTCTCTTACAAGGCTTAGGCACACACACACAATTCATACATTTGTGTCCCTGCATCGTTGTGCACCATTATAGGCACACACATACAATTCATTCATATGTATCCCTGCATCGTTGTGCACCATGTATAACACATTCACACACTTGAAGATGAATGCTCATGCATTGGTATGGAAATAACATGTTTTGGAAAATGCATGATTGGAAACTATCTCTATGTAGTTTGCATTCTAGTGTGAATTGTGTTTGTGTGTGTATATGTTTGTATAACATGGATATTAAACTTGAATTTAGTCTTAAATCATTCTTGATTGAGTTCCGGTCTTTTCGGTTACCCATACTATTGATTTCAAGTTCCAAGTCAAAAGATACTACACTTTCAACTCATGTTGCATACATTGTCTTTGTATTCGTATTATCAAGTCAAATTATTATTTTCTGGCTTGAGTATCTTATGTCCATGTCCGTGTGAGAGTTACAGTTTGTAATCCACAAACGGATTCGAATTATAAGTTCGGAGGCAGAAGAACGGTCTAAGAACGTGAGGGAAGAGCGAGGGGATTGCACCATGGCCGAAGGCCATGGAGTGGTGCATGCCCAAGATGGCACGTGGCCATCTCGGCTGCAACACCTTACTGCCCCGAGATGCCCATGAAAGAATGTGTACAAGGTTATACTAAACAACCTAGAGGGGGGGTGAATAGGTTGTCTCTCACTTATTACAAATCTTTCGAGACTAGTGACAAAACCTTTGATAAGCATACAAATTAACATTCAACATGATTGTTAAAATCTGCACTCTTAGTCTACAAAACGTACAACAAGAATCAATGTATCTTATGAAAAAATATGTTCAATGTAGATAACATTCCATAAGTTGTACTTAGAGTATTATAATGTGATACTTTACAACTTGAATGAAATATCACAAGATACAAAGTTATCTAACATACACAAACAATATTGTATAAGGAAGTCAACTTACATATAAAGTTCTATCCACATTATTCAAATAACAATTAGCAATATAAGAAAGATAGGGATTGACACAAGATATAACGTGGTAAACCTCTGAAGAGGAAACATCCATGGGCTAGTAGCCACCGGCAAACAAAATCCACTAGTAGATAAGATAAGTACAATCTCTCAAGTGACCCCTTCACCTAGAAACTACCCTCATATCCTACTCTAGAAGTTGTTGCCCTATGCTCAACAATCTATGGCTTCACACCTCTTGTCAAGTCTTCCTTGCTCACCTTATCCGGATCTTCATGACCCAAGGCAAGACTTCTTGCTCAACTATCCGAGTCTTCCTGACTCTAGTCAAGACTTCCTTGCTCACCTATCTGAGTCCTCCCGACTCTAGGCAAGACTTCTTGCTCGACTACCCGAATCCTCCTGACTCTAGCCAAGACTTCCTTGCTTGACAATCCAAGGCTTCATGCCTCTTGCCAAGACTTCTTGCTTAACACCATAGGTTTCACACCTATTGTCAAGACCTCCTTCTCACAAGGCATCTATGTGATCATGAATGCAAAACGCAAACAAGCACGCAACATAGAATAAGATGATCAACAAATTCTATGGAAACTATAATTAATCAATGAGCACACAAAGTATATTTTTTTTAGTTTATAATCCAAAAGTGACACCACACAAGATGATGCATGAGCATATGAAATGTATGGATTAGGTACACTCCATGAAGATCTAGACATAGACAATAAAGTTCACAAAAACAAGATTGCCTAGATCTTATACATGAACAAAAATCTAGAGCATGCCAAATTTCCAAACAACCACTTTAAACCTAGATTTTATTCATGTTGCTAAATCTTGAAATAAACATGCTCATGAAGTACATATTCAAGACTTTAGTACTAACACAAAAATGCTAGAAACACAAGATATGATCAATCAAATCTCTAGCAATCATTTAGAGCATATATTCACAAAATAGTCAATTAAACTCTAATAGACTCTAAATATATAATCAAATGTGCTAATCCTAAATTTATTCAACAAATGAGTTCTAGCACATGATAAGACTATTAATCATGAAAATCAAGTCAATCAAAGCACAAATAGTCCTAGATAAGATGCTAGCACAATACAACTCACAATCAAATTTCTAATTAAGCACAACTAGCATTTAATTGAAGATCTATCACTCATCAAAATATTTTCAAGTCAATTACACAACAATAGGAAGAAGACCCAAGGTAATTGAATATTAGAATCAAGGAAATCAAAAGATAAACAAATACCTTGACAATTTCGAGCGCAGTCACGAAAATGGTGCAATCCACCAGAAAACTTGAAAAAATGACTTTAGGATATGATAGAGGACTTCAATACAAAACTTCTCCAACTTGAATCACTCAAATCGGATAAGAAATGAGAGAGTTATGGTGATTCAAAGTTGAGAGAAAAAATCTGGAAATTTTCTGCACTACATTTTCTTCTTCCTTGGAATGAAATGAGAGAGAGAAGAGATATATAAAAGTGAGGGAAGAGATATATGTGAAAAGACCAAAGCTGCCCCTTCAAGATGCTTCCCCAAGATGGTGAGCGGGCATCTCGGGGCAGCAAGGAGTTGCAGCCGAGATGGCCAAGCGCCATCTCGGGCTTGCACCTCTTGTTGGCCTTTCTGCCATGGTGCAACTCCAATGCGCTTCCCTAGCGTTCTTCGACTGTTCTCCGGCCTCCAAACTCGGAATTCAAAACCGTTTGCGGATTACAAACCGTAACTCTATCACGAACATGGACATATAATATACTCAACCCAGAAAATAAGAATTTGACTCGATATACGAAGACAAAGACAATTTACGCAACATGACTGGAAAGTATCATAACTTTTGACTCGGAACTTGAAATCAATAGTATGACTAACCGAAATGACCGGAACTCAACCAAGAATGTTTTAAGACTAAAATCAAGTTCAATATCCATGTTATACAAATATATACACACACAAACACAATTCACACTAGAATGCAAACTACATAGAGATAGTTTCCAATCATGCATATTCCAAAACATGTTATTTCCAAACCAATGCATGAGCATTCATCTTCGAGTGTGTGAATGTGTTATACATGGTGCACAACAATGTAGGGACACATATGAATGAATTGTGTGTGTGTGCCTATAAAGGTGCACAATGATGCAGGGACACAAATATATGATATGTGTGTGTGTGCCTAAGCCTTGAAAGAGAAAAGAAAGGTCTTAATATACCTTTATAGAATCATGAAGCACTTTTCCCTTTGAAGACTTGAACTTGCTTGATTAGTTGTCATTTCTTCTTTGAAGCTTGAATCATCATGAATCCTATACAACTAAACAATAAAAAGGAATTGTTGTTTTGATATAGAATAATACCAACAAAACTCACAGACCTAACATCCCACGTGCCATCTCGGGGAAGCAATAACAAAGAAGGCTATTTTGGTCATTTGGATTCTTTCTTTCCCTCTCCTATATAATCTCTTTCCCTCTCACATTTCATTCTAAGAAGAAATTCAAACTAGTGTGCAGAATTTTTCTCTCTACATTTTCTCACATTCCAAACACCATAACTTCTTCATTTGAACTCCGATTTGAGTGATTCGAAGTTGAGACTGTTTGTCTATTCGTCCTCCATCTTTTCTCTGAAGGTTTGAGTGAGTTTTGTTTCTGTTTTTTGGAGTCTAAATGCACAAAAATGGGACTGCACCTAAATCAACTAAGGTATTGATTTCTCTCAAAGTTTTCTTTTAAAACTTGGTCAATTGCCTTGGGTTTTCTTCTTCAACATATATTTATATATTGTAAGTGTTTTGATTTGAGTTTTGAACTCTTTTAAAGCTAGGTTGAGTTTCAATTGAAATCATACATGTTGAGTTAGGTTTTTATTTTGCCTATGTTTTCACATGTTTGGGATTGTATTGTGCTAGCTTGGATTCTAGGACTATTTGATGATCTTTGATTGATTGATTTTGTGAAAAATTATTCCTCACATGTATTAGGCTCTCTTGGCCAAATTCTCACATCAATGCATGTGTTTATGTTCTTTTGAGCTATTCATGTGTTTTGTTGAATCTATGAGTAGGAATATGCCCTAGAACTTTAGCTTAAATCTAATTGACTTTGTCATATGATTTTAGCATGTTTTTGGTTTGTGTGATTTAAACTTGATCTTGTGATTAATTGAACATATCTTGTGATTCAAGTTTAGATCTATGCATGTATCTAGGTTGTGATTAATGTTGAACATATCTTACATGATCTAGATTGTTTATACATGCATGATTGACTAGACTATTTGTGATTTGTGCATTCATGCTCATGTCTAGTATTTTCCATAGGATGTGTTGATCATAGCATTCTATGTTACGTGCTTGTTTGTGTTTTGCATTCATGATCACCTAGATGCCTTGTGAGAATGAAGTCTTGACAATAGGTGTGAGACCTATGTTGTTGAGCAAGAAGTCTTGACAAGAGGTGTGAGACCTTGGATCGTCGAGCAAGGAAGTCTTAGCTAGAGTCGGGAGGACTCGGATAGTCGAGCAAGAAGCCTTGCCTAGGGTCATGAGGATCCGGATAGGTGAGTGAGGAAGTCTTGACTAGAGTCGAGAGGACTCGGATAGTTGAGCAAGAAGTCTTGCCTTGGGTCGTGAGGATCCGGTAAGGTGAGCGAGGAAATCTTGACAAGAGATGTGAGGCCTCGGATTGTTGAGCATTAGGGTGACATCTTCATGAGTAGGATAGGAGGGTAGTTTCTAGGTGAAGGGGTCACTTGAAAGATTGTACTTATCTTATCTACTAGTGAATTTTGTTTGCCGGTGGCTGCTAGCCTGTGGATGTTTCCTCTTTGGAGGTTTACCACGTTATATCTTGTGTCAACTTTTCTCTATCCCTATCTCTCTAGTATTTGTATTTTTTATTTGAATACTATGGATAGAACTCTTTATGTAAGTTGACTTCCTTTTCTATTATATAGATTGTGTATGTGTTACAATTACCACTTTGGATCACACTTTACTTGTTTTATATATTGATTAAATATCTTTAATTAATATATATATTGTGATACAAGCAATATAGAGGGACAAACTTTTGTTTGTTTCTAAGGGAGTCGAAAAAGGTGTCTAACTTATTCACCCTCATCTAGGTTAGCCTTGAGCATTTAATCGTGTTTGTATTTTCACCAGCTTCATCTCCAACAAGGAAAAAGAGGAGAAAGTTGACTCCGTTAATGAAAGATAGTCAGCCCTATTAAATGATATAATTAACGCCAACAAGGGAAGATTGGTCAACTCTTTAATGGACACCATTATTGAGAGAATGTTTAACTCCATATACGACACCTTATTGGAAGAGTCCAAAGAGGAAAAATACACCTTTGCCACTAAGATATCTTCCACAACCGATTATTTGGGGTCTACTTAAATAGATAATCCTATAAAATAAGAAAGGCACCAAGCAACTAGAACCAATAAATATGACAAAGCTTTCTCTATGTGGAGGAGGAAAAAAAAATGCTCTAATACACGCTTGATTCGACATCTGATCCCCATCTCACATCTCATCTCGGATCTAGAAATCGACCAACCAGAGATATGCCTACATACTTCTTTCAAATTCTCCCTACATGATTAATATATGTGTACCTTTTCTAGAAATGTATCGGTATCGGTTAACACTCGGTTACCATTGTAAGCTCTCCGTAGCATCCCCAATGTACCATTTCGCCATTTTTGTAAGCTCTAAAGAGCACTCATTGATATATACATATATATATATAAGAGATTTTCTCTCCTTCCCCTGGATACTGCCTAAGGTTTTTCAGCATATGATCATTCGTGATGCTTTTTCCAGCTTGGTCTGTCCACCTCTATATAAGACTTGTCTTTCTCATATTTATCTCCAGTATTATGCATGTATTTATATGTGTGAGCTAGATTCCTACCCTGTTGGACCTAGTGCTCTTATCCACCTACATGTTTGCCAAGTCGGATGTCAAGAAGGGGGGAAACCACCCATACCTGTTTGAAGGGAATTTAGGAGCTCTCGTCCACCCTCTCTGTGGAAGTAGACAAGAATTCGACACCAGAGCTAGATATGCCCTCCTCCTTACTCGTTATTTTGGTCGGGGAACTACAAGAAGGAGGTCCATTACCAAGCTCCAGGTACGAGGACGGGTTTCGACCCCGACTGAAAGTACCAAGAGGTGAAAATTTTCTATCGAGTGGTCTAATCTTTCATGAACACATCTACATCATTCTGGAGCACTACCTCCACTTGCTCGCTATTTGTATCGAGGAAACCTAGAGAGAAGGCTGAATACCAAGATTAGGTACCATGACAGAGGATTAGGACCAAAGTCTGCATTCCCATATGGGCAAGCTATAGGCCGAGGCAGATGCCTTCTTCGGTGATGGGTATTTTTATGCCTCCTATAAAGTTACAGAAGCTCTCCATCCTCCTTTCGACCTATCCACTGTCAATTGGGATAGAGAGGAGATCATGGCTAAGGTCATAAAGATGTCTTATCCCGATGGTAATGGAACGGGCCCTTCTAGCATGTTTGGAGCCAGGAAACTTTCAGTTATGGAAAATCTTCATCTTCCTCCTCCGATCCTTCCAGTCTCAGGTCTTGGGGAATCCTCAACTGGGGTTCAGGTCATACAGCCTAGGGATATCCAACTAGAAGCCCAGGAGAAGGCCCGAGACTGCTTGGAAGAACCCCGTAGAATAGAGTTGGAGGTGAAGAAAAGTGGAACGGAGGCAACAGCTACTACTTGGGAAGCGATAATCCCCCTTGAGGTTATAACTGTTGCTAATGAAGTCTTGGAGGAGGACAAACCAGAGCAACATGCTGATGGGCAGCTTAAAGAAGATGGGTTGGTAGAAATGGCCAACCAGGGTGAACAACCACCTGATGGAGGGGCGATAGATGAGGACCAGCAAGGTTTTAGAGCAGCGGGAGGTGACCAAGAAGAAGCCAGAGCTTGATATAGCCTGTCTTGATTTCCCAGAATGGAGGGTGGGCACCCCGTTTAATCATGACCAGCTTTATCTAACTATTTTTTTAAGTGTAACCCAGAATCAGGGATTGGGCTCCCTAAATGATGATTATAGCCTTATATGGGGATAAGCTCCCTTATCATTAATGAAACTTGTTAGGATTTCTTTCATGCTTGCTTTGATTTGTCCTGATTATGAGCTTTAAACTTGGTTTATAATTCCTTGCTTTATTCCTATCCTCGACCTGGACGCCGCCTCCGAAATAATATTGACTTAACTTAATTTGGTAAAGAAAAACTATGAATCTATTAAGCATAAGCCTGCTAGCTGAGTAGACATCTAGCTCATATTCCTAACACTTGGTAGGAATTTATATCTTTAGAAGGAGTCCCCTTGTAATGTATCTCGCATCCTTGATGATTCCTTGTTCAAACTTTAAACTGGTGATATAAAAAATCACACGCTCATGAAAACCAATGGTTAGCAGTAAACAAATGTTTAATACTTAGACTTAGGTTGTGTAGTAACGACGTAGATACCCCTTCTCCCGTCATTTGGGAAGGTATCCTGTAATGGAAAACTTG
Source organism: Dipteronia dyeriana (assembly GCA_032871835.1). Classification (NCBI taxonomy): domain Eukaryota; kingdom Viridiplantae; phylum Streptophyta; class Magnoliopsida; order Sapindales; family Sapindaceae; genus Dipteronia; species Dipteronia dyeriana. Next base: position 106,837,214 of record CM065300.1, on the reverse strand, counting down.
ATCCTGTAAACAAAACTGTTATTTACGCTTGGATCCTTCTCAGATGTTAGTCCAATCAGAGCATCAAAAAGGTTATTGGGCTACATCTTGGTCTCGAGATCTGGATAACAACCATGCTCTTACACTCAAGCCCTTGTTGGGAGTGGTAGCCCGACTATGGCTTTAGAAGGGTTAACAAGCTATATCCTGGTCTTGAGATCTGGATGGCAACTATGGTCTTACACTTAGACCCTTCTTTGGGATGGTAGCCCAACCAAGGCATCAAGAGGTCTATCAAGCTATATCCTGGTATCGAGATCTGGATGGCAACTATGCTTTTACACTCAGCCCCTTCTTAGCAGGGGTGGTTCCCGGATAAGGCATCGGGGATAGTAAGGCGGCTTTCTCGACTGATCCTTGGTCTCAAGGTGGTTATGGCAAACTTGCTCGTGGAGAACTTACTTGGAGAATCTAAAGCTCATGGAGAATACAATCGGAGATGGAGAAATTAACATCAGACTTTATTGATCATCAAAATGAAGTACATTATTGTTGAAAAATTTATTGAAACCTAAATGAATGTAGTCTGCTTAAGAGTCCCCTGCCTAAGGATAGAATTTCCTTAAGTAATCAATGTTCCAGGTGTGGTCGATGGGTCGACCATCCATGTCTTCTAACTATTAGGCCCTATTGTGGATCACCATCCTTACAAAGTATGGCCCTTCCAAGTTGGGTCCTAAGACTCCATCCGACCTTATCAGGGTGTTCAGGGTCACTCTTCTGAGAACCAAATCTCACTCCTTGAAATTTCAGGCTCTGGCCTTTCTGTTGAAATACCTGGCTATCTTGCTCTGGTATACTGCTACTTTCTCAGCTACCCAGTCATGTTCTCCTCTAGAAGATCTAGATTAGCTCAGTGCTTGACCCCGTCGCTCTTAGATTCAAAGTGTTGTACCCAGAATGAGGTCAATTTATGTTTGATGGGAAGGACTGCTTTAATCCCGAAGGCTAGGGAGTAAGGTGTCTCTCTGGCAGCTATTCTCCTTGTAGTCTGATATGCCCAGGGAACCTCGAGAAGCTTTTCAGCCCATTTTCCTTTCTTCTATTGTAATTTCTTCATCAATAACTTCTTGATAGTCTTATTGGTTGACTCCACCAACCCATTAGTCTGAGGGTGCGCTACTGAAGCAAACCTAAGGTTGATCCCCAATCCCACATAAAAGTCTTTGAATCGGGCATTGTCAAATTGTTTGCCTAGGTTGGCTATAATGACAAGCGGAGTCCCAAACCTGCAAACCACATTGGTTTTGATTAACCTCATCATGTTTTCTTTTGCAATTTAGGAGAGAGGTCCTATCTTGACCCACCTTGTAAAATAGTCGATTGCCACGATAACATGCTTAGCTTGCCCATGAGCGATAGAAAATGGTCCGATCAGGTCAAACCTCCACATGGAAAAGAGGTAGGGTGAACTGAGAGATGACAATCGCTCTGGTGGTAGGTGACTCAAGTTTGAGGTTCTCTGGCATGGCCCACAAGATTGTACAAAATTCTTCATGTCTTGGTGAATAGTTGGCTAGTAATACCCCATACGAAGAACTTGATATGCAGGAGCCTCCCTGCCAATGTGGTTTCCGTAGTCCCCAGAATGGACCTCTATTAATGCTGAGTTGGTGTAGTCTAGATGAAGACAACAAAATAAAAGAAGGGATTTGCCCCTCCGATAGAGGTGTCTATTAGGGAATATCGAACTGAAAATCTTTTGATTTTTCAAGCTTGATCGGGGTTCTTGGGAAGCTTTTCTTTCAGGAGGTAGACAGTTATTTGGTTCATCCAACAGGGCAGCCGGTCCACAGGGCAGGTTTTTTTGCCTATCGTTATGCTTGATTAGGAGATAACCTGGAGAGGTACTCCCTTAGGTAGAGCTTGTCCTCCATTCGTGACTATCTTTGCTAGGATGTTCGCCCGATGGTTTTGCTGTTGAGGTATCTACTCTACCCTGAATCCCTTGAACCTCTCCCTCTGTTGATGGACTAGCTTCAAGTAGGCTTCCATGTTGTCACACTTGACTTGGCAAAGTCCTATATCCTGGTTGACAATGAGTAGTGAGTCACTTTTGACATGCACGTAGTCGGCCTCAAGCTCGATGGCGACCATCATTCTAGCTACGAGAACTTTGTACTTGGCTTCATTATTGGTTGTTTTAAATTTGAACCTAAAACAGTGATGACATTCCCTTTTTTTAGAGTCGATTAGGACTATACTTGCACCTCCCCCTGCCTGCCCTGATGCCTCATGAATGTAAAGGGTCCAAGCTTTATAATCTTCTGGCCAATCGCTGCTCTATTAAAGTTTCTCAGGGGTAGGACCTGGTTTTACCAATCTCTCCTCACTCGAAATGGCTGAAAACTTAGCTATAAACTCTGCTAAGGCTAGGGCTTTGATTGTCATTTAAGACTTGTACTTCAGGTCAAACTGGGTGAGCTTCAATGCCCACAATACTAGCCTTCCAGATACATTCGGCCACTAAAGAAATTGGTGGAACGGTTGGTCTATCACCACTGCCACTGTATAGGATTGAAAATAAGGACGAAGTTTTGTAGTCGATTTAACCAGGGCAAAGGTGAGCTTTTCTAGGAGGAGTTAGTTCTTCTCGGGTTTGGATAGCGCATGGCTAACATAGTAGATAGGTCGTATGACCCCATCCCCGCACTCTCTGACCAAGGCCCCAATTACTGTCGTTTTTGACATTGATAGGTATATCCGTAACTCCTCCTCTGGCATTGGCTTAACCAATAGCGGTGGGCTGGCGAGGTACTCCTTTAGGTACTCGAAAGGTCACTCGCTGTCCTTATCCCATTTCATATTTCTCCCCTGCTTGATGGCTTTAAAGAAGAGGATACACTTATCTATGGAACGCAAGATAAACTTGTTGAGCATTGTTATACACCCTACAAACACTTGGACTTGTTTGAGAGTAGCAGGGGAATCTAGGTTACTGATAGCTTGGATTTTTTTGAGGTTTGCCTTAAATCCCCTCTCATTTACCATGAAGCCCAAGAACTTCCCCACTATTACCCCGAAAGCACATTTGGTGGGATTCAACCACATCTGGTTCTTCCTCACTATCTAGAATGTTCTGCGGAGATGATCGTGGTGTCCTTCTGCTTCTCAGGATTTAGTGATCATATCATCTACATACACATCCATTGTTTATCCTATATCCAGTTTGAACAATCAATTAACCAATCGCTAGTAGATGGCTCCCGCATTTTTAAGGCTGAAAGGCATTACCTTGTAGCAATAAAGTCCTTGCTCCGTGATGAAACTGGTCTTGTCTTGATCAGTGGAGGAACATCATAATCTGGTTGTACCCCGAAAACACGTCCTTGAAGAGGAGAAGCTTGTTTCCAACCGTGGAATCTACCAGCTGAACGATTTTTGGTAGTGGGAAACTGTCTTTTGGACACGCCCGGTTGAGGTCGGTGTAGTCGACATACATACGCCACGTCCCATTCACCTAGTGACCATGACCACATTGGAGATCCATTTGGGGTAGTGTGCTTCTCTGATAAAGTCTGCTCTGATCAACTTATCCGCTTTCTCTTGAACCGTAACATTTCTTTCGACGTTAAAGTGACACTTTTTTTCTTGACGAGCTTGAAGGTCGGATCCACTGCTAATTGGTCAACAACCAATGATATCGGGATCCCTGGTATATCGTCATGACTCCAAGTGAAGATGTCGCTAAATTATCGGAGAATCTCGATCAAATATTCCTTCATTATTGGCTTAGGGGTAGCATCGACCTTGACTACCTTGGAGGGATCGTCACTTCTGACAGGTACTTCCTCTAATTTGTCCACTAGGTGCCCCGTTTGCCCATTCTCTGCTTGGTTGTTCGTCTTACAATACCAAGGGGTCATCCTCTAGATGATCGGCGAGCTCTATATCTCTCAGGGTCATCACTAGTGCTTCTATATCTTGGATTGTCTTAACTTACGTGAACAGCCTCATCAAAGCTGTTAAATTTACAGACACTGCGAAACATTTCCCGGTTGCTTGTTGGTCACAAAACACCTCTCCTACCTTGTCTCTTACCGAAAACTTTAGGATTATGTGATAGATGGACAGAACCCCCTTCAAGGATGGCAGGAAAGGTCTTCCTAGTATCGTAATGTAGGCCAACGGGGTGTCAACCACAATGAAATCTATAATAATATTCTATTGGAGGGGTACGGTTTTGGCGATTACTATAAGGATCTTTGACCCTACCGATATGATTGAATCCCTAGTGAAGCAATATAACAGGGTTGAGCAGCTATTGTAGCATAAATGCTTCAAATTCAGCTTCTCCAAGGTATCTTTAAAGAGGATGTCTACGCTGCTGCCTGTGTCGATGAACATGAGGTGGACCACACAACTGGCAATCTGTACTGTGATTAGGGATGGCAGCGGGTCTGGTTCGGGTGGGTTTTGTAAAATCCAAGCCCTCACCCGTGAAAATTTTCCTCACCCAAGCCCGCCCTCGAACCCGCGTAGGTTCGCGGGTTCGCGGGCGGGTTTTAACCCGTGGGTTATGGCTGCACCCATACCCTCACTCGCGAACCCGCGAACCTGCGAAACAATATTGGTTCATGGGTGGATGGTTTACCCACGGGATACCCACAAACCCGTAACCTACGAACCCGCGAACCCGCTATTTGTCATTTGTAATTTTCCACATGTAATCACCTATTGAATACTTGATTGAATTAAATTTTCATTTCTAATTCCCTACTTGATACATTACAAAACAATAATAACTATAAAATAAAACGACTAAAAATAATTCAAATGTCTATGTATATTTATATACAAGTATTTTATTTATGCGGGTTCGCGGGTCCGCGGGTCTAACCCTCAGGTTCATTTTTTCAACCCGCACCCGCCCTCGAACCCACTGGGTTTTTCATTAAACGGGTTCGTGGGTCCGCGGGTCATAAATTCACCATCCACACCCGACCCTACAGGGTCTGGTTCGGGCGGATGCCCGCGGGTGCGGGTCAAATTGCCATCCCTAACTGTGATAACCATTGGGTCATCTTGAGGTTGTAAAGTGTTGTAGACATATGCTTTAGTGAATACAATTTAGGTTGTTTAAGACTGGCTAGATGGTCTCTAATCAACCTTGAAGATACCACGACCTTCATTAACCCGGGGACCATCCTCGTCTGATTTTTCCTGGAGTTATTAGAGGTGCCAGCCAGGATGGGTCCTCTACTGATAGTGTGTTTCACCTGGATTTGTTGCATCAGATCCTTCTGCTCCCCCTTCCTCTTCTTAGCATGGTAACGGATCTTTACTTATATCTCCTTTTCAGTATGTATAATGTCTCTGACCTGCTACAAGAATTCTATCAAACATCCTCCCCTTATTAGAGCCTTAATCTAATTACATAGGTTATATCACTACGAAGTGTTGAGCCCTACGTCTTCATGAAAGTTGCAGTACTTGTACCTATGTCTCCTGTCTACCGAGGCTTTAATAGGTGCAGGGCTTCTGGAGTAGCCCCTTATCCCGAATGGTGAGGTAGATTGTTTCACGAGATGCGTTCAAAGGGGTGTAGTGATCATTTCCTCTTTCATCTCTTGTAAAGGGGGATCCGTCCTAGGTGGAGGTGAAGCTCATAGAGGGGTTCATCTTGCAGGATACATCTCTTGCCTAGATTGAGAAGCAAGTAACTGGTACGTTACCTTGTTGAGAGGTTTATTTTGATTTTTTAGAAACGGCTCAGATCTGGGAGCTTTCTTTCTCTAGCGCTTTCAAATTCTCATGTCATCTTGCTTCATTTTGACCTTGAGCTCTTCATCAATCTTGACCTGCTCAAGAGCCTAATCATAGGCCTTTTTATAGATCTCTAGAGGTCGCTTGGTAAAGGATCGAAAGAGTCTCTTTCTCGGAGAAGACTCTCATCTAGATGAATTCCTTTTGAAAACGCTCCACATATGATCGGAGTGTTTCACATCATTTCTTGATCATATATGAAAGATATATGGGATCCTTTGGACACGGTTTGACCCCTTGGAACTGTAAGCAAAAGTCGGTTGATAGCTTTGTTAAAGAATCTATGCTACCAATAGGCAATTTCCTGAACCAAGTCTTTGCGTAGTCAGTAAAAGTAGTTAGAAACATCCTGGACATGGCAGCTATAGTTGCATTTTGGACTTCCATTAGCTGGATGATGCTTTCTAAATGGCTTAGAGGGTCTTCGGTTCAGGAAAACTTATCAATCGATATTTTAAACTTTGGCGAGAGTTTAGCTTCCCAGATCTTTCTTATGAAGGGAGCATTCATTTCGCTCAGAGGGTCCTTCTTGGCTTCCTTGTTTTTCCCCTTCTTAATTTGCTTGGTCTCTTTCTACAGCTTCGCTAGTTGATCCCTCAGGTGCTTACTCCCTAGCTTCTTAGAATCAACCTCGGATCCTTCACTGTCAGATCCTTCAGATGAACTAGAGACTTCGATTTGGGCTTCTTAACGAGCGGGATCTGCCAAGGGGCTTTACTAGCTACCTTCTTCTCTAGCCCAGGCTTCTCTTCTGGAAGTTACCGGATGATGGGCATCTTGCTGCTCCGGTAGTAAGGCATCTGCTGCATATTTGAACTGCCTGAGTTGATAACATAAGGGCCTGCCAGACATAGAAGGCATAGGCCCTAACCTATCCCGGATCGAGTGTTGAGGTTCTGCCCTGTCACAGGCTAGCTCTGGTGGGGGAGGTCCCAATCTATCAAAGGCAGGCTGCCTGGTTCCAGACCTGCTTGTCTCTTCCTGAGTGTTGGGATTCATCGGCTAGGTTGTCATGGCCTTAGTTAGCAGACGAAGGTGGACGTTTTCCATGAAGGCCACTGCTTGTTGGTCGAGCATGGCCTGGCTTATCATAAGGGGGCCAGAAGCTCATGTTGTGGTAGGCAGGACCAGAGCCTGGTTATGGTGCCCAGACTTTTTACCTTTTCTTGGGGACTTTCTTGTCGATGCAGCAGAAAGGTTGTCCCAATGCCTTAGGTTTTCCTTGGGAAGATCGAGGACTCATAATTCCTGTAAAACAATGAATATGTAAGCTTTTAGTTTGGTCAGATGGGTATGGGTGTTTCCCATAGACGGCGCCAGAAAATGTTAACGGAAAATTCGTTCGGGGTAAGGAATTCTAGTTTAATCGAACGACGATGGATGTTTAAAGCAAATGTTATTATAATGAGAAAGAGGGTATAATGCTTTTATTATCAATTATTTATAACACACAAAAAAACCTCAAATGCTCTCAATCTCTTCGGGGTATAGTGTGGTTGTGGCTTCGTGCCTGTTAAAAAGTAGATATCAATGGTGGCTGTTTTCTGAAAATAGAATTTAGGCTAAAAACCGTCCTCATTTCCTCTTACATGATCGGGCCTATTTATACACAGTCCGCTTAGGTTAAACTCATGGTCCTCCCGCCATTATTTGTCGAATCCAATCCCCTTTTTTTGGGCGGGATCCTCTATTTTAAACATTGTTGACCTTGATTAATAACGGATTCGAGAATATCTTGGGTAGAGATAAGTTTGTTTCCTCTTTGGACTCAATCACTTGCCCTGCACATACATGGTGATTTAATGTTTGCTGAAGTGTAGAAACGATCATGTGTGCTTTCTTGGTGTGACACTTCAAGGAGGTTCTTGAGTATGGAATTCATTTCCTCAAAGAGTGAAGTATACTTAAGTTCTCGTCTTGGTACCAGGAGCTTGGTCTGACCTTTCTAGGTCCCTTTTTGAGCTTGAAATGATCATGTTGGAGCTTATTAATGATTGCAGGGGTTCTGCGGGCTTCTTCCCGCCTGCTTCGATAATTTTGTTTCTTCCCTTGGCGTGATGGAGCGATATTGTAGTATGACTTTGAAGCCTCGCAGATCTCTCCCTGTGTTTGGTGAGGATGTCAGGCTTCTGAGGTGTTGGGAGGTAATTTCGACCAAAGGGAGCCTGGGACGTCCTGTACTGGCCTAGCCCTAGGTTCTTATTTCACTGTAAGGAGCTCGGTTTGATCGTGTCGAGCTTCACCCGGGTTGTTCCCAGAGCGTGAAGACATTTCCTTCCTTCTTACGGGATCGCCCACTAGCTCGACCTTAGGAACCTCGACATCATGCTAGGTAATCTCGGATTTTGACTCATGTTAGGAGAGTGGAAAAGTTTCCTTTGGTCCCTAGTCAATTTTGGCTATTAACATCTATATTTATGAATTTAATCAAAACAACTAGGTCTTATGTTCCCAACCATATTGCACTAATGAAAAATAGGTATGAATTTTAGGAGTTTACCATTTGCTTGGCATCCAACTCATTTTGCCTTCTCACATTTTTACCTCTTTGGCGTGTATTACTAGATGCTTTGCCTTTTTCATTTGATGATGACAACACTTGTCTTTGGCATTGTTGAGTCTTTTCCTTGACCTGCATTGTTAATGTTGAGGCACATCCAGTAGCCTCCATGGCTTTACTGCTAGAGAGTGTACCAATATTCAAAATTTTCAGATGAAGAAGTAAATTTTTCACTAACATATCCTAAAGCTCTTTTGTAACTTGAATGCTTTCCAACCATAATAAGAGCTTTTACTTTATTAGAGCTAGATAACATATTGTTAATCATCTATTTAGCCTCATTAAGTTTGTCATTAAGCACTTTCTCTTGATTCTCGTGCTCACTAAGTTTGGCTCTAAGTACATTCTCAATTCTCCTAGCACGATCAAGAGAGTCATCTATTTGCTCAATTTCTTGCTTCAAAATGCTTAAACTATCATTAATATCATTCAAATTTTTCTCAAGATTAAGAATTTAATCTTTAAGATCATTAAAACTTATTGAGCTAAAATCATGATTTTCTAGCATTCTATTGAGAGACCTATTGACTTTAGAGATCCGTTCATTCTCTTGAATAAGATCCTTGATATTTTGATCATCTAAGTCAATAGGCTCACTTTCAAAAAAAGAAGCCATAAAAGAACAAAATTTCTTAATCATGATAAATCGCAAAAACAAGATAACAAACACTAAAAAGAAGATCTATCTAAGTACTTTTAGACACTTGCTCTTATATCAATTGTAATTCCCTTATATTTATAGTGTAAATATACCTAGAAAGGGGGGTGAATAGGTATAGACTCAAATTTTAATCTTCTTTAAAAACACAACGCAATTTTAAGAACACTTAACAAAATTCACAAGATGATCACTTCAACAATTCAATGAGAAAGCCAATGTAGTAAGTGTTAAAGTGATACAAACACAATTAAGTAATAATACTAAAATTGCTAGGATTAATAAACAAGACATTTATGTGGTAAGCCTCAAAAGAGGAAACACCCACGGGTTGATACCACTACCACCGGTAAACCGTAATCCACTAAAACAAATAAGAGTTACACACTCATATGCAATCAACAAATGACATGCGCTCCAAGCTATCACCCCTTACTCTACCCTCGGGCTTAGTGAATTACTTTGCCTACTTCATATCCAAGATGTGACAAACACACCTCAAGGAAAAAACTTCCTATCCAAGGCACACTTGCCTCAAGGAAGATTCCTTGCCTGTCTATCCAGATTCTCCTAATCCTAGACAAGTCTTCTTATTTAGCTATCCAAGTCTACTTGACTCTAGCTAAGACTCCTTGCTCAAGCTAAAGCTTCACTCACTCTAACAAGAGACTTCAACCTCTTACAAGGCAATGATCTAAGTGAAATGCACATGCAGTCAAGATGCAATCACAATCAAATAGAGAATGTAGATCAAACAAAAATCTATGAACATGTAACAAGATAACTAGATAAGTCTATCAAAGATCAATCAAAAATATATCTAGATACCTAAACATGTTATCAATTAACGACTAGATAAGAGAAAAAGAAATGTCAATCAAATATGACCTAGCTCTTAAATCATGAAACACAATCTAGAAATTTACAATTAGTCACAAGAACATAAAGATATTTCTAGAATTGAATCCTTGCTTATCAAGATTAGCTAAAAATCAATCAATTGAATGCAACACAAGCTAAACTCGAAAAATAATTAAACAAACAATGAAATAAAATCAAAATAATTCTAGTCGATCTTCTTAATCAAATAAGAACATACAGGAAGAAAATCATAGAAGAAAACTAAGAAGAAAATGATTTACCAACAAATGATTAATCACGAGTAGAAATCTGGACAATTAGAAAAATCAAACATCATTTTGTTATGAAATTGCTTAGGGTTTGTAGCTCTCATCAAGACACTCTATTTCGGTTTTTAAATCAACTAAATTCAAGTATAATTGAAGGAGAAATCACAAAAACAAAAAAAATCAAGAGATTGAAGAGAAATTTTCTGCACTTCTATTTTCCGATATTCAAAACTTTTCAACTTGTGAACTTATGAGAAAAAAAAAGGGAAAACAATTAAAAGATAAAGGAATCACTCAACCTCCCCTAGATGGCACATGGCCAACTCAGGATAGAAGGTTGTCCTTCACGAGATGGACATCTGCCGTTTCGGGGAGGTGTGGCTTGATGACCTTTGGTCATCACCACTTCCCTTCAAGCTCTCTTCCCGTTCTTCGACCGTTCTCTGACCTTCGAACTTTGAATTTGAATCCATTTGTGTATTATGAACTGGGACTCTCCTATGCACATGGATGACTATGAATCTTATACCATAAGTTATGAATTCGACTCGATACAAGAAGACGAAAACAATGTATGCAACTTGGCTAGAAAGTTTCGTAACTCTTGACTCGGAACTATAAATTAAATGCATGAATAACCAAAATGATCGGAACTCAAAAAGGAACAATGTAATACCAAATTCAAGTCCAAGATCCATGTTACATAGACATACAAAAACATAACATACAAGAATACTATCACTTGGACATAGTCCACAAACATGCAATCTATACAACTAGTCAATTTAGCACTAATGCATGAGCATTCAATATTAAGTGTGTGAATGTGTTATACCAGTTGATGCACAACTATGTAGGGACACAAATGTATGCAATGTGTGTGTGTTTACGCTTACACTTTGCAAGAGGATAAAGAAACTTGATGCTTAGCCTCCTTAGGCAGGTTTATCTCGAAAGCCACAGATAGATGTGCCCCTTTTTTCAAAGTAATTAAAAAGGGGAAGGGACTTGAATAGAATTTGGAGTGTGAACAGGCATTCCTGAGGATCAAAGATACTTAGGTCAGGTTCCCATCCTTCAGATTCTAGAAATTTCAGGGAGATTAACTAAATAGGTGATCAAGTTGAGTGAGTTTGTTATTCAGTACAAGCCCAAGACATCACTCAAAGGCCAAGCAGTGGCAGATTTTGTAGCGGAATTCACAGAACCAAATCTGGAAGTAAAAAGAATGTTGGGCAAGAGTTTCTCATGGGGACTATATATCGATGGTTCCTCGAATACTCATGGCAGTGGGATAGAGATAGTGGTATGCACCCCGAAAAGAGATGATGTTGAATGTGCCATGAGATTCGATGTCAAAGCAACAAATAACCAAGCTGAATATGAGGCATTACTAACAAGGGTTAGAATTTGCATAGCTCTCGGAGCAGATGAGGTGGAGATATTCAGTTATTCATATGTAGTTTTCAACCAAGTCGTAGAAGAATATCAGGCCAGAGATGAAGGTATGATGGTTTATTTGAGCATAGCAAAGCAGCTCCTCCAATGGTTCAAAGAATATAGAATCATCCAAATCACTCGGGAAGAAAATGAAAAAGTAGATGCTCTATCCAAACTAGCATCAGCAACAACCACAATCAAACCAAAGAATATCCCAGTAGCACATCTTCTCAGGCTAAGCATAGTTGAGCTAAAAGATTATGAAGTCTCAGAAATCCAAACACCTCTAGATGGTTGGATGACTCAACTAAAAAAGTACATGGAAGAAGATATACTCCTGGAAGATCCCTTAGAAGCAAAATGCATCAGGTACATGTCAGCAAGATACACAATGATTGGAGGAGAACTGTACAGAAGAGGGTTTTCCTGAACACTCCAAAGATGTGTATCAGAGGAGGATACACACATGATACTACAGCAGATCTATGATTGAGTATGTGGGAACCATACTGGAGGTAAAAGTTTGGCACATAAGATACTCAGGCAAGGTTACTACTGGCTTTCTCTGTTCAATGATGCATAATGATATTCAGAAAGTTGCAACGCTTGCCAAAGGATCATCAATGACATTCGACAACCCCCAAAACAACTTAAAAGTCTCACATCCTCATAGCCCTTCGCCATATGGGGCCTGGATTTAATTGGTCTGATGCCAGTAGGGACAGGGGGTGGAGCGAAGCATGCAAACGTGGTTGTTAATTATTTTACTAAATAGGTGGAAGCTGAAGCACTAGTGCACATCACGGAGGCAAACACCACAAACTTCATGAAGAAAAATATTCTCTACAGGTTTGGTGTTCTGAATACTATTACCATTGACAACAGCAATCAATTTGACAATAAAAAATTCAAGCAGTTGTGCAACGAGTACCGAATTACAAATTATTATGCCACACCTACTCACCCTCAAACAAATGGACAAGCTTAAGCAGTGAACAAAGTCATCAAGCACAGGCTCAAAGCAAAGCTAGATGCCAAAAAAGGTTATTGGGTTGAAAAGCTTCCTGAAGTATTATGGGCTTATTAGATGACAACAAGGCCTTCTACAGGAGAAACACCATTTTCTTTGGCATTCGGAACAGAGGTTGTCATCCCGGTAGAAACATCGTATATGTCGCCTAGAGTCAGGTTGTATGATGAAGATCAAAATATCGATATGCTGTTACAAGGCCTAGATGAGTTGGAAGAAAAAAGGGAGAAATCCCAAATATGAAATGCGGCATATCATCAAAAAGTGGTTCGACACTATAACTCTCATGTTCGGATTAGAAAGTTCCAGTTAGGAGACCTGGTGCATAGAAAAGTATAGTTGAACACAAAGAACAAAGTCGCGGGCTCATTTGCTGACAAATGGGAAGGCCCATACAAAATTGAAGGAATAGCGGGTCACTGAACATATTGGATTGCCCGACCAGATGGAGGGGTTTTACCACGATCGTGCAATGCCCAATATTTAAAGATTTTTTATCTTTAAAATTTGTTTCTTTTTTCTAGTTAGGATAATTTTGTTAGTCAGGATATTCTTTTTTTTTTAGCAGTTCTTAAGATTTATCAAATTGTTAGTTTTGCAGTTATGAATAAAAATCTGACATGGGATTTCAGAAATCTGAGCACATGATAATAAGAACATGTGAAAGAAGAGCATATGATAACATATGAAGAAATTTATTGCATAATAAAAATAAAATGCTCATGGCCATTTATTTGGCAAAAATCCTGAATGGACGGAGAAACTCAAAGTAGCATGCCAACCGAGTAAGGTCAGTCAGGACCTTAGCCAAAAGGCAAACCCGATGCACCAGATTCTGAAAAATGGTTCAGGGCACTATCGAGAAAATCCTGGTGAGATGCGTAGCTGTGCTGAGCAATTTAAAAGCTTAACGATTCGGCAAACCCTTGCGTAGACAAAACTAGGAGACATCCTCAGTGACTTGCAAAAGGACTCGAATGTATGATCATTGTGAGCCTCGATGTAACATTCGGGTAGTAACCAAGTATAAAACAAGTATAAATCTACTTGCCTGTCTCAAGATGACTCAGTTAATAATATTAGCCAGTTTAATAAGATACTTGGCACTTGAAAATGCATTAGCCACTTTAATAAGATACTTGGCATCTAAAAGTTACTGGGATATTAACAATAGCCAGTTTAATAAAAATACTTGCCATTTCAAATTCGCGATAGCAGTTTTGCAAAATATGGAACTTTATTGATCACATAAAGTTTTTATAAATATACCTAAGAGGCTGAGGACTTGGAACTTTTGCCAATACTCGGATCAGGCACCATCTCATACTCACGAAGGAGACTCTCAATCAAAGGGCAGGTGATTATATCAACAGAATCATCCATCCATTCACTGTAATCCATTTTAGGGATCAGTCCGACATCAGGCTTCGAACCATCCACACCAGCTTCCTGACTAGCATAAAAGGTCAAGAGATAATGCTCTGATGGGACCTCCAGATGCATAGCATGAGGTTCTTTTCCCTGGCTGCAACAGTAAGCTCTTCACTCCTTCATCTGAATCCGTAAAGACTCCAAGGACCAGTCCATACTGTTTTTAATGGATAATTCCCAATTGGCCCGAGCTCTATCAGTTGCCGGATTCTTGACCTTGAAGCATTCGCCAGCCGAGACCAACCCCCGTTGGAACTCCCTAAGAAGTAGGGCATCATAGGCTGGGGACCTCTTGAAATGATCAACCCCTTGAACTTCAAGTTATAGCCAGGTTTCCTTCAAAAGAGACTCGACAATCAGGGTCCGGCGCTTAATGTCTTCAATTTTTTGCTCATAAGATGATTTGGCTTGCTCAACCTCTTGTTTAGCTTTAAGCATTGACTCTTGGGAGGTAGAGAGTAAATTTTGGAAGGATACATCCTTCTCTTCTACAGCAGGAGCTTTCTCATCAACCTATATTTGTTTAGCCAAATAATGAGCACTATTGTCCTCACTCTCCTTCAACTGAGCTTCAAGACACCTTATCTGATCAGCTTGATATTCTTGTGTATAAATAAACTCAATAAACACAGCAACCACTTGCAGGGAAGAGTAAGGAAAAAATCTAAGTCAATGAGCACTAAGGCAAAGGTCGGGAGAGAAGACTTATATAGAACGCACTCTTGAAAACATTGTGAAGACGCTCTGTAGGAGAACCACTCCTGAAGCAACTCCAATGGTCATCACCGATAAAAGCTTAACCCGACGATATAGTCCTCAGCGTATCCTGGGGATGGGCCAGGAAGGGTTTCCTGAAGACCTCACCCATGCGTCCTCAACCTCAAGGGGTAGAGAATCTCTGTTTAAACTTTCCAGGGTTTCCTCTCTCGCCAAAGGTGTCTCTGCATGAGCATTTGGGGAGCCCCTAGTATCAGCATTATCATCGCTTGATTCAACAAACGATACCACCCGGGGAATTTTTGGAAGAGGTCGTGCAGGGCAATCAACTGCCTTCCTCTTCTCAGATCGAGTACGATGGAAGCTGAGGTTAGCTGCAGGATCTTCTTGATCATCTGCGATATCTCAGAAGGGTTCAAAAAGATCAAGATGAAGATTAACCTGCTCATAAAGAGGTACCCTAACTCTTTCCTCATTCCCAACAAAAAATTGCTCAGCAGGCACTTCGTTGACTAGGGGACTAGGCTCACAGACACTGCACCACTAGAATGCCCTCCCTGCCTGCTTTCATCCTTAAACACCCTCGGAGCACTATCAGTTCCAAAAGAGCCACTCGGGCCTTTTGATTCCCCCGTGGTTGGCTGAATAACTTCTTCAGGAGTATACTCAGGAACTTGCTCATCTGCCTCATCTGAATCATCATTAGGTGAAGCAATCCCTTCCTTGTTTTAGCGAGAAGCTTCCTTATGACTTGCTTGAAAAATCGATTTCATCTAACGAGCCTGAACGTCGCAGAGGATGTCTGAGTCATACACTGAAAACAAATGAGTTAGGAAAGATAGAACAAAATGAGTAATATGAAAAAATGAGAAAAGATCCTACTTACGACGTCTGCGATAATCCGAAATCTAAGGAAAGAAGCCAAGAGCTATCATTTTCTTCTCATCAAAAAGATAGGACCTGTTTCTTTTCTCCAGAGTGCGCGCAGCCGTCCAAGCAAGTTTAGTCAACTCGGCATTAGTGAAATTCGATCGTGACTTGTTCCAGCAATCAGAAGAGCAAAAAAAATGAGGAACCTTCAATACTTCCTGATCTTCCCCAACTGAGAGCTCGATCTTGAGTCCCAAGTTCCCTCCAGCAAAAAACTAGCTATTTTTCCAGTACTTGTTTGAGGTAAGGAAACCCCACACAAAGCCTTTACTTTTGACGTCCGAGGAAATATCAACTCCCTGGTTCACCTTCGTCCCTTCAGGAATCCAGCTATCAGGCTGGCTGGATAGAAGAAAGTAAGTTCCACTCCGACCAGACTGCCTTAGAGAATAAAAGTGTCTAATTTCGTAAGGAAAAGGCAGTGGTAAGTTCATCCGGCTCCACATACACATAAGGATCCTATAGTTGTTCAGGGCAAGCTAGGCTGGAGCGATCCCTGCCTCAACAAGAAACCAAGCAATGAAAGGCTGAAGGGGAAGAGTCACTCCATAGCAGAGCATGGATCCATAAATTGTTACCATGCCCAGATGAGTGTTCCATGCGGCTCTATTATCAATAGGAACCATTAAAATCGAATCATCCAAATTGAATCGAGCGCGATACTTCTCGATCTCTGATTCCCCGACCACATTCGGTTCAGCATCATATGCACCCGAGAAATCAAGTGAGAAGGGAATTCAAAATACACTGTGCTCTTCTTCAACATCCTTCTCATCAACTACTTGTCTTCCAATCTGAATACCTCTTGAACCGTGTTTGTGAACCATATAGTTACTCTGAGGTTTTCCTATCCTAAATCGTAGAGAAACCATGTGATCAGAAATGAAATACTCAGAATTGGAAGAAGATTTAGAGCTAGAACTTAAACGAACATCAGGATAAAGCCTGGAAACATCAACATCTAGAAAAGAGAGTTCATCAAGGGAGTTTCCCACAATAACCTACGAACATAAGAAATCAATTGAAAATCTCCACACTCAAGCGCCTAGAAAGCTATAACAAAAAGGCAATGCCGTGAAGTAGGATCCATCGGAACTGGCCTTAAAAGCAGATGCAAAGCAACCGAGGGAGAAGCCTCAGTGAAAAGCCAAGACAAATCTCTGTAAAAACCTGGGTTTTTCTTTCTGCGAAAAATGAACAATTGTCCTTTCAGTTTAAATAAGCCACTCGATGGTTGAAGATACGAAACCTTAGGATTTCAAGAAGCGGAAAAAATCAAAAGAAAAGAAGTACTTGGTGACTTATGCGGCGTATCAAATAATCCACAAGTCATGTCTCATAAATGCTACCAGAGAAACCAAGCGGTTAAAGGACACATGTCTTGGAAAGAACTGATTAAGCCGTCAGAATTTCAAAACGTCATAATCACTGGGATTTCGCGTGAATGGAAAAATTGCACATACATGGTAGCCATTAAGACACGTCATTAATGTGAAGCGTTGTTTAAGGATTGTTATTCCTGCATTAATGAGGCATAAAATAAGGGAAAGACAATAAGCCTAGTCATAAAGTCAATTAAAATAATTCCACCAGAACAAAACCCTACTCGGTAAAAATATTTTAAGGGGGTATTGTTATATGAAAATTTTACTGAATGTACGCATCACTGACAGAAAGACAATCGCCACAGAAGATTGCCAGATGGGTATCCGAGCTGGCAACTAGAAGACCATCCAAGACATCAAGAATAAGAACCTGAGTAAGTCCGAGTATAGGAACTCGACACATTCAGTACCACTCGGAACAATATAAAAGCCCAAGTAAATAAGTTGAAATACATGATCCATGCAAGTGAATAAGCCCAAGAAGAAGTCGGTGTCATACTCCAATACGCATCTGTATCAAAAAGCGGAAAAATTTTAGAGAGCTTCTAGAAGGATAACGTACCAAACAGGAAGCAAGTCCAAATCAGGCAATGACTCTATTATTCTAGAAGATTGCATGTCGATTAGGAAAATAAATCCTATATCAGATTGCGTAGTTAGAGTCCCACAAAGATTCAGATTCAACCCACAAGAACTCCGAAATAGGAAAGAAGATAAATACCACTTCAAAAAGCAACCGGTTATAATTAAATACAAATTCTTTTCCTTACTTGTACAACAAGGATTAGGGTTCTATGCATGTATAAATAGACCCATAATCTTACTGTAAAAAGAGATATACACACACGACAAAAAGAGTGAGACAAAAGAAATCACTGTAAGAGAAAAGCATGAGAGATCGAGTGGTGTCATTCTTTATTTAAATAGTTAAATTTGGTTTGGTTGTGCATTCAATCACCCGTGGATGTTTCTCCGATCATCGGATTTTTACCACATAAATTCGTGTCATAATAACTTCGATTGCATTTTTTTTCTCTTTCTCTTTTGACAGATCATAACCAAACCCAACGTTGTTGACTTTCTCATCCATCGAGAAATTGACGTCAACAAAAATAAATTGTTAAAAATTGAAAATGAATGTAATTACAAATATAATAAATTATTAAAAACTATAATTGTAAATAAAATAAATTATTAAAAACTAAAATTGTAAATAAAATAAATTATTAAAAACTAAAAATAAATTTAATTGCAAATAAAATAAATGATTAAAACTAAAAGAAATATGTAATTGTAAATAAAATAAATTATTAAAAACTAAGTAATTGACTAATTGTAGAGAATTGAGAGAAAATTGGAGTGAGGAAAATTGAATGGGTGGGGGTAGACAAGACACTGGTTCGGTTCCAATCCAAAAAATCAAGGACCGGACTGAAATCGTCGGTTCAGCTCTAGTTCTGGAACCAGCAGTCCTAGTCCCTGACTTTTTTTTTAATTTGTTTTGAACCATTGGAGTCCCAAATCGATCGGCTGATGTCAGCAGGCCATTAGGTCTCACTTTTTTTAATTCTCTTTTTCTTTTTCTTTTTCTCTTTCTCTTTTGACAGATCATAACCAAACCCAACGTTGTTGACTTTCTCATCCATCGAGAAATTGACGTCAACAAAAATAAATTGTTAAAAATTGAAAATGAATGTAATTACAAATATAA
Organism: Dipteronia dyeriana; assembly: GCA_032871835.1. Classification (NCBI taxonomy): domain Eukaryota; kingdom Viridiplantae; phylum Streptophyta; class Magnoliopsida; order Sapindales; family Sapindaceae; genus Dipteronia; species Dipteronia dyeriana. The sequence continues at coordinate 106,818,417 of CM065300.1, read as the reverse complement.
TAAATTATTAAAAACTATAATTGTAAATAAAATAAATTATTAAAAACTAAAATTGTAAATAAAATAAATTATTAAAAACTAAAAATAAATTTAATTGCAAATAAAATAAATGATTAAAACTAAAAGAAATATGTAATTGTAAATAAAATAAATTATTAAAAACTAAGTAATTGACTAATTGTAGAGAATTGAGAGAAAATTGGAGTGAGGAAAATTGAATGGGTGGGGGTAGACAAGACACTGGTTCGGTTCCAATCCAAAAAATCAAGGACCGGACTGAAATCGTCGGTTCAGCTCTAGTTCTGGAACCAGCAGTCCTAGTCCCTGACTTTTTTTTTAATTTGTTTTGAACCATTGGAGTCCCAAATCGATCGGCTGATGTCAGCAGGCCATTAGGTCTCACTTTTTTTAATTCTCTTTTTCTTTTTCTTTTTCTATTATTGACCCCCTCACCCCCGCCCCCCCCCCCCCCCCCCCAAGTTCATTTTTTCCACACTAATTTTCTCTCAATTCTCTCTAATTCCCATTTCTCTCTCAATTCTCAATCCTCTAAGTTTCCAATTATCTCTCAAGTCATTTATTACATTTATTTTTAGTTGTTTACGCAATTAAAATTCACTTCCAACAAATTTTTCAAATGTATTTCCATCAATATTTTTTCACATTATTTCCATCAATTCAATTTTTTAAATTGCAAGTGGAAGTGGAGATGGTCCAAGGCGTTCCATGTCGATGAAAGGTAAGTGTCTTATGTCGGACAATGTCAGTTATAACGACACCACCTATCATGAGTTCCTACAAGCCCAAGCCTATGTTGATGTCCTAAACTCTCCTTAGTGGGCCAAAATCCCTCTAATAATTTATGAACCTGATCCCAATACCCCCCCCCCCCCCCCCCCAATTTCAAAAGTCAATTAGAAAATATGCTTGATGGTCTTGATGATCCCTTTCTTGAATTTGAATTTGAATTTGAACCATCTATGGAAGAGAAGTTACAGAAGCAGCCCAAAACTGATCTCTTTGTACTCCGTATGAAGAAAGTAACGCAAGTAGATAAAAGCATTATAGCGGTTTACAATTACAACAAAATAGTATTTAATTGGAGAAAATCTGAAGGATATGGCCCCTATCGGAAGCATATAATGAACAACCATCTAGATGCACAGGCCAGATCGAGTTCACAATCCTAAAGTTCCAGGCTCACTACTCCTAACCAACAATTATTTGAATATAGTAATGAAAAAATTATAGTAGAATTAACTAGAATGGTTGCAGTAGAACACTTACCATTTAGTTTTAGTGAAAAAGCTAGTTTTATAAATTATTGTCAATGAACATTAAATCCTATTGCATGTCGTGTTCTTGGAGCGACCTTCATATAAACATTTGAAAAGATTTATTACCAAGAAAAAAAAAAAGTTAGAAAAAATTTTAAGAATATAATAGTCGTGTTTCTGTATGTGTGTTCATGTATTTGTTCATTTATGTTTATGTGATATTGGACTTGAATTTGTACTTATATTATTTCTCATTAAGTTCTGGTCATTTTGATTATTCATTCATTAGTTTTCAAGTTCTGTAGTGGAAGTTACGAAACTTTATGTGCATTTATCGTATATGGTTTTCGTCCTTGTGTATCGAGTCGATTTCCATATATATTGTGAAAGTTTTATTGATGTCCATGTGCATGAGGGAGTCCCGGTTCAAAATCCAAAAATAGATTCGAAATCAGATTTCAAAGGTCAGAGAACGGTTAAAGAACGTGAGGGATTGCACGAGGGAAGAGGAGGTGCCTTGCACCCCTTCCCCGTGGAGGCGCGTGGCCTCCACGGGAAGGAGTGCTCTTTGCCCCCATGGAGGCCATGTGTCTCCATGGGATACAAAGGTGGCAACCCCTCATTGGTGGACTTATTTCCCTCCTCTCTTCCATTTAAATATTCTTATCCCTCCCACTTGTCATTCCAAGAAGAAAATTTGAAAAACTTGTGCAGAAATTTTCTCTCAAACTTTCTCATCTTCTAATCACCATATCTCACCCATTTGAAGTCCGATTTAAGTGATTCAAGTTTGAGAATCTTTGTCTACCAATCCTTTATCATCTCCAAAAGAGCTTGAGGTCATTTGTGTTAGGTTTTTTGTTTATGTTCGCTTTAATTCCATATCAAAATATTGTTTCACTTGTATTGATTTAATTGTCTTGGATTGATGATGATTCAGGCTTCAAAGAGGATATGGCAACTTATCAAGCAAGTTCAAGTCTTCAAAGAGAAATGTACTTCATTGTTTAACAAAGTTATATTTAAGACTTCATTTCTCTTACAAGACTTAGGCATATACACACATTGCATCCACATGTGTCCCTATATCGTTGTGCTCATTTTGTATAACATATTCACACACTTGATATTGAATGATCATGCATTGGTGCTAAATTGACTAGTTTTATAAATTGCATGTTCTAAGACTATGTCTAGGAAATAGTATTCTTATATGTTATGTTTTTGTATGTTTATGTTTCACGGACCTTGGACTTAAATTTGGTATCGTATTGTTCCTTATTGAGTTCCAGTAATTTTTGTTACTCATACATTTGATTTCGACTTTCAAGTAAGGAGTTACAAAAATTTTCCAGTTACTTTACATACCTTGTCTTTGTCTTTGTATATCAAGTCGAATTCATAATTATGTCTTCTAAGCTTTTCAAAGTTTGGAGGCTGGAGAATGATCGAAGAACATGGAGGTGTGCGAGGAAGGAAGCAGGTGGCCAAAGTCCACAAGCCTTCCCTCTCGAGATGGCACGTGGCCATCTTGGGGAGGAACCCTCCCTACCCCTGAGAAGCTCATGTGCCATCTCCGGGATAGGAGATGGCTTGGGGAATTTTTGTCCTTTAACTTCTCTATTTCCCTCCCTCATTTGTTTCTTAGAAGAAACTTTAAAAATCAAAGTGCATAAAATTTTCTCTTAACTTTCTCATCTCTCAAACACCATATCTTTTTCGTTTGAACTCCAATTCAATCGATTCAAGTTGGAGATTGTTCCTCTATCAATTCTTTATCGTTTCCAAGAAGATTGAGGTCATTTATTCAAGTTTTTCTGGTGGTTTTATTTCAAAAACGGGATTGTACATTTTCTTCTAAGGTATTGAAAATTTATTATGTTTTGATCTTCAAAGTTTTTCAATTACCTTGGGTTTTCTTCTTCTATCTATGTATGTTTAATTTTTATACTTTGTTTAGAGTATTAGACTCTATTAAAGCTAGATTGAGCATGATTAGAATATTTCATGTTGAGTTAGATTTTTCTAAAGTCTATGTTTTCATGTGATTAGATATTGTATTGTGCTAGCTTTTGATTTAGGACTATTTGAACTTCAATTGATTGATTTTAGTTGATAAATAGTATATACATGTGTTAGGTTCTTTTAATTGAACATACATTGTATTAACACATTTGATTGAGTGCTTAGAGCTATTTTGACTTTGATTGAATATTGTGAGAAAAATATGCTCTTGGTTTTTGCTAGAACGTTGATTGATATTATCTCATGATTCTATCATGTTTTTGTGTTTGTTACAAAAATCTTGAATATATGCTTAGTGTATAGGTTTTGATTCAAGTTTTAGTCACATGAATGATTCTAGAAATTAAATATGTTTGTGATGTTTCACATGATTCCAGAATATTATTCATGATTAGTAACTAGACAACATTTGTTCTATGATCCTTCATGCATATGTCCAGTTCCCATAGGATGTGTTGATCATCATATTCTATATTGAGTGCTTGTTTGCATTTTTGCATTTATTGATCACATTTAGGAAGTCCTTGTAAAAGGGATGAAGTCTTGGCTACGACATGAGGTCCGGATTGCTAAGTAAGGAGTCCTGGTTAGGATATGAGCTCTAGATAATCAAGTGAGGGAGACTTTCTAGAGGCTAGGGTGCTTTGGATAGAAAGTAGACCTTTTATTGGTAGACCCGAGATATTTAGATGCAATAGAGTCCAATAGAGAGTGAGTTTTCAAGCATATGTCCAGTTCCCATTGTTAGGTTTTAGATTATGTTGGTATTAATTCCATATCAAAATGATGTTTACTTGTAATGATTTTGTTGTTTAGGTTTATGATGATTCAAGCTTCAAAGAAGAAATAACAAGTAGTCAAAGTAAGTTCAAAGTCTTCAAAGAGAAAAGATGTTAGATGGTTCTACAAAGGTATATTAAGACCTTATCTTTCTCTTACAAGGCTTAGGCACACACACACAATTCATACATTTGTGTCCCTGCATAGTTGTACACCATTATAGGCACACACACACATATCATACATTTGTGTCCCTGCATCGTTGTGCACCATTTATAACACATTCACACACTTGAAGATGAATGCTCATGCATTGGTATGAAAATAACATGTTTTAGAAAATGCATGATTGGAAACTATCTCTATGTAGTTTGCATTCTAGTGTGAAATGTGTTTGTATGTGTATATGCTTGTAAAACATGGATATTGAACTTGATTTTAATCTTAAATCATTCACCTCTTCTTCGTCCGTGATGGGCGTTGCAGATCAGTCAAAGTAGAGGTGATGATTTGAGGAAGAGGAAAATCATATTTTGGGCTTGCCTTGTTTTGATTGAGTTGCTCACACTTCCAATTTTAAGTTCTATGTCAAAACATACTACACTTTCAACTCATGTTGTGTACATTGTCTTTGTCTTTGTATATCGAGTCAAATTCTTATTTTCTGGGTTGAGTATCTTACATGTCCATGTCCGTGAGAGAGTTATGGTTTGTAATCTATAAACATATTCAAATTCCGAGTTTGGAGGTCGAAGAATGGTCAAAGAATGAGAAGGGAGCGCATGAGGAAAAGAAGTGCAACCAAGCACTCTTTCCTGAGATGGCGCTTGGCCATCTCGGGCCAGAATGCTTGCTGCCCAGAGATGCCCATGCGCCATCTCGGGCAGCAAGTGTGCTTGGTGCACTTAAGTCCTTTTTGGTCACTTTACTTGTACTCTTTTCCCTCTCCTTTATATATCCATTCCCTCTCACATTTCATTCTAAGAAGAGAATCAAAATTTGAGTGCAGAATTTTCTTCCAAATTTTCTCACGTTCCAAACATCATAACTTCTTCATTTGAACTCCGATCTGAGTGATTCAAAGTTGAGAGTGTTTGTCTATTCATCCTCCATCTTTTCTCTAAAGGTTTGAGTTAGTTTCATTGTTTTTTTTTTGGAGTATAGCCTCACAAAAACAGGACTGCACCAAATCAACTAAGGTATTTATTTTCCCTCAAAGTTTTCTTTTAAAACTTGGTCAATCGCCTTGGGTTTTCTTCTTCAATATATATATATATATATATATGTGTCTTGTGATTGTTTTGATTTGAGTTTTGAACTCATTTAAAGCTAGATTGAGTTTCAATTGAAATCTCACATGTTGAGTTAGGTTTTGATTTTGCCTATGCTTTCACATGTTTGGGATTGTATTGTGCTAGCTTTGATTCTAGGACTACTGATGATCTTTGATTGATTTTATGAAAAATAGTTCCTCACATGTATTAGGCTCTCTTTGGTCGAAATCTCACTATGATACATGTGCTTGTGTTCTTTTGAGCTATTCTTGTGCTTAGTTTATTTCATGAATAGAAAATATGCTCTAGAACTTTTGCTTTAATCTAGATGACTTTATCACATGATTTTAGCTTGTTTTTGGTTTACATGATTTAAACTTATTAAAAGATTAATTGAATATATCTTGAGTTCAAGTTTAGATTTATGCATGTATCTAGGTTAAAATTAACTTGTCATATATTTTGTATGAACTAGATGAATTAGACATGCATTTTAACTAGACTACATTGGTTATGTGCATTCATGATTATGTCTAGTATTTTTCATAGGATGTGTTGATCATAACATTCTATGTTGCGTGCTTGTTTACGTTTTGCATTCATGATTACCTAGATGCCTTGTAAGAAGAAAGTCTTAACAATAGGTGTGAGACCTATGTTGTTGAGCAAGAAAGTCTTTACAAGAGGTGGGAGACCTTATAATGTCAATCAAGGAAGTCTTACCTAGGATCGTGAGGATCCGGAAGGGTGAGCAAGGAAGTCTTGTCTAGGGTCGTGAGGATATGGAAGTGTGAGCGAGGAAGTCTTGACAAGATGTGTGAGGCCTCAGAATGTTGAGCAAGAGGGTGAAATATTCATGAGTAGGATAGGAGGGTAGTTTCTAGGTGAAGGGGTCACTTGAGAGATTGTACTTTTCTTATCTACTAGTTGATTTTGTTTGCCGGTGGCTGCTAACCCGTGGATGTTTCCTCTTCGAAGGTTTACCACGTTATTTCTTATGCCAACTTTTCTCTATCCCTATCTCTCTTATAGTGGTATTTGTTATTTGAATACTCTGGATAGAACTTTTTATGTAAGTTGACTTCCTTACTATAATATCAATTGTGTATGTGTTATAGTTGCTTGTTTGTATCACACTTTACATGTTTTATATATTGATTAAGTGTCTTTAATTGATATATATATATATATATATATATATATATATATATATATATATATTGTGATACAAGCAATCTAGAGGGACAAACTCTTTTTTGTTTCTAAGGGAGTTGAAAAAGGTGTCTAACCTATTCACTCCCCCCCCCCCCATCTAGGTTAGCCTTGAGCATTTAACCGTGTTTGTATTTTCACCAATAGGATGCTTTGATCATCATATTCTATGTTGAGTGCTTGTTTGCATTTTTGCATTCATTGATCACATTTATGAAGTCCTTGTAAAAAGGAGGTAGTCTTGGCTAGGACATGTGGTCGAATAGCTAAGCAAAGAGACTTGGTTATGACAGGAGGACCAAATAATCAAGCAAGAGAGACTTTCTAGAGGCAAGGGTGTCTTGGATAGAAAGTAGACTTTTTATTGGTAGACCCGGGATATTAAGATGTTATCGAGTGTAAAGAGAGGGTGTGTCATTTGTTGATCACTCTTTGGGGAATTTCCAACTTCTTAATGGTATTGGTTAGAGTGGACAAAAAGTCCATGACCCGTGCAGAGAGTGAGTCATTTGTTGATCACTTTTAAGGAATTTCCAATCTACCAATAGGGATTGGGTAGACGTCAAGTCCAATATAGAGCGTGTCATGTGTTGGTCACTTTTAAGGAATGTATTGTCTACTTTCCAATAATAAAAGTACTCAATGGTTGTATTCAACCTGTGGATGTTTCCTCTACGAAGGTTTTACCATGTACAAATATCATGTGTTAATTCTTCCTATCCCTCTTATATATTTGTATGTGTATGGTTGTATCTTGTTTTACAATCTACATTTCTAGAGATTCTTGAAAACAAGATAGACCTAATATGTGATGTATAAGCATTTCAATTAATCAAAGTTGTAAATATCTTTGTATGTGTATTTTGAAATATTTGTATATGATTGACCATGATTGTATACTTGTACATATTGAATAACATTAAGGATACAAGTATTGTTTGTTTTTAGTTTTATTTGTTAAGTCTCACTAGCAACTTGTAAGCTTGTTTGACAACACTTTGATTGATAATACATATTGTTTGCTTACATATGCTTTATTAACTTAAGTATTGTTATTTATTCAAGCTAGCTAGAGGGACAAACATAAGTTTGTTTCAGAAAAAAGATGTAAAAACCTATTCACCTCTCCCCCCCCCCCCCCCCCCCCTTCTAAGTTAGCTTAAGGCAATTTAACCGCGTTTGTACAATTTCAATTTGATCAAGATTTCTATTGGCTCTTCTCTTAAAAACACAATTGCACATTTTTCTCTTGAGGTATTGATTTCTCTCTTGAGTTTTGTTCTTAAAGTCTTCAATTACCTTGGGTTTTCTTCTTCTATATGTGTAAAACATATATTAGAGTTAGAGACTCTATTAAAGCTAGTTTATGCTTGAATGACTTGTATGTTGAGTTAGGTTTCTTAAAACCTATGTTTTCACTTGCTTTGAAGTTGTATTGTACTAGCTTTTTATCTAGGGCTATTTGTGTGTTGTTTGATCTTATTTCAAATATTAGTAGCCTTTATATGTGCTAGATCTTTTAAATTGAATATTTGTAGGAATAGCACATTTGTTTGTATGTTTAGAGCCTAATAGAATTTAATTGATTTTTTTTAGAACATGCTCTAAATGTTTGCTAGAGATTTATACTAATCATATTAATTGACTCTAGCATTTTTTAGTTGTTTGAGCAAAATATGTCAGGTTTTAGATTTGTGTTAGCTTGATTCCATTACAAAACGCTCATTGTTTTATTGCTTAGTTGTTTAGTTGGTTCACGATTGGATCAAGCTTCAAAGAAGGAAAATAACTTCACTTGCAAATTTCATCTTCAAGAGGGTATATGCTTACTTGGAAGCTAAGGTATCAAGATTCTTCTTCCTTTTGCTAGGCATAAGTGCACACACATACATAGAGGATATATGCTTACTTGGAAGCTAAGGTATCAAGATTCTTCTTCCTCTTGCAAGGCATAAGTGCACACACATACATAGCATTCATATGTGTCCCTGTATCATTGCCCACATTTGGTATAACACATAAACACACTTATTAAAGTATGCACATGCATTAGATTTAATTTGATAATTTTTATGAAATTGCATGTTCTATGACTATATCTAGGAACCGGCATACTTGTGTATTCTTGTGTTTATTTATTTGTGTTGTTGTGATGTCGGACATGATTCTACTCCCATATTGTATTATATTGAGTTCCAGTCGTTACGGTTACTCATTCATATGTTTTCGATTTCCAAGTAGGAAGTTACGAAACTTTCCGTATCTTTATCGTACATGGTTTTCATCCTTGTGTCTCAAGTTGAATTCCATATTTTTTTGTAAAAGTTTTGTTATCGTCCATGTCTGTGAGGGAGTTATGATTTGTAATTCGAAAACGGATTTGAATTTGAAGTACGGAGGCCTAAGAACGGTCAAAGAACAAGAGAGATGCACGAAAGGGAGCAAAAGGGAAAAATGTTAGCAACTTGCATTTTGCCCCCATGGCCATGTAGGCGCATGGGAGCCCACACCGAAATCTCTTCTCTGGTCCCATGAAGCTGCACGCCAAAATTTATGAGTGGTGCTATCGGCACCCCCACTACTGAACTATTTATGCCCCACTTTTTAAAAAATTGATTTAATTATATAAAATTATATGGTTTTATTAATTTTTTTGATTTATTTCCATGACTGCCCTTTTACTTATTTTTCAAACTTAATACACCCCATATCTTTTTCAAAAAATTAAAAATGGAAATACACTTAATCTCTAATCTTTATATATAGTTATCTCACATCCATTCATTGAACTTATTTTCTTCTTCTTCTTAAATCATGGTAAAACCATCTTTATTAGATGCAATTTATTTTTTGTAATCAGTTGGATTGTTGGTGGTAGATTGTAAATGTGATATTAATCGTCTAATAGTTTTTATTTTAGCGATTGAGTTAGAGTTTTAGTGTAGTTTCGTCTTGTCAGAGATTAGGTTTTCTTGGTTGTGATTCTTGATGCAATTTCGTTGTTTTTTTTTTTGTATATAACATTACTCTAACTTTGAAATATCCGGAATAAAACCTACAAAAAAAATTGATACAAATTATAGTATACCTAGAAGATCAAACATAAAATAAATCAATTGAAATAATAAAGTAGAAAACATGGATTTGGAACTTGAGAAGAAAAATTATAAAAACATGTGAAATAATAAAATCAATAAATACTAATTAAACATTGTAAATGTGAGATCGAGATCTAAAAGAAAATATAAACAAAAATAGTAATAAATTAATAAATCAATAAGTAATAAACATAAGAAATATGATATCGAAATCTGAAAGAAAATATAAATAAAAATAGTAAATATTCAATTATTTGAAATAATCTATATCATTAAAGTTTTTGTATTAAGGTTTTGAAACAAGAAAAATGAGGTTTTATTAGATTTAGTTTGTACAATATTTTTTAAAATAAAAACTGTTTATTTAAGCAATTTGATAAAGGAAAAAAAATACTAAAATAATTTAAAAAGCGGGATATAAATAATTTAGTAGTGGGCATAGACATGGCCACGGTTCCGGCCGGTTCCGGTTCAGGTTCCGGTTCGGCCGGTTCGGTTCCTCTTTTTTTTTTCTTATTATACATTTATACTCATTTTAAAAAAAATACGAAAATATAAGACATGTAATAATGTGAAATTGTAAATATATTTTATCGTGTAAGGCCGTAAACCGAAATTAAAATTAAAAAAAATAATAGTAAATACATAAATTGAAATAAATGTATAAAACTAAAAATGAAAAAAATTGGTCTTGCACTTAATTTGTACCAAAATTAAGTTGCCTACGTATCCTCTCGGGGTTTAGAGGAATCAAAGACCATGTAGTTCTTTTACATTTTATTGTCTTTTACATATGTAAGTCTGTAACTAATCGATGTCTTCCGTTCCGGTGCCGGTGGTGTGATCATCATCGAAGAAATCGTATATCACTTTTGACTCCATTTCTTGATGTCTATATTCAGCCTTTGTCCAATCATCAACACACACTTGAACTTGAATTGATTCTGGACTCAAAAGCTATTATCTTGCGTCCAAAATATTTCCACCAGCGCTAAACTCTTGTTCTACAGCCACTGTAGAAACCGGTGTTGTAAGAATCTGTTTGGCTATTATAGACAAGATTGGGAAGTGCTTTTGATGTTCTCTCCACCAATGTAGAATATCAAATTTATTCACATCATCGTTTCCTATAAACTCAAAATTGGTACTGTGATAAGTTTCTATCTCATCATACTAGACCGAACTTGATGAAGAAGAAGAAGAACCCCGTAATCTTTTGATCTTTTGGGATAAAAGTGCAGACCCTGCCCCCAACACTCCAGAAGATCGAGTTTGGGAGACATTTTCATTTTGTGGAACACTAATGTTCAATGATGGACCATAAATTCTACGATATTCATCATATAACTGATAAAATAATGTCTTAATTGCAGCACAATAAGTATTAATTTCTAATTGTATACCTAAACATTTATAATAGAGAGTTAAATAATCTGTCAATGCATCTAGTTTACAACGTGGGTCAAAACACAACGCAAGCAAGTAAATAATTGGAAACTCCCTATAATAGTCTAACCATTTTTTTTTCATAGCTTCAATGCATGCCTGTAATTATATATCAGATGAACAGTCAGCAAATGCACCAGCAATATTACAACCCTCAATAATAAATAATTGAGTAGTAGGATAATAAATACATGACAAATTGTTAGTAGCACTATTAAAAACTTTTAACAAATTACAATTTTTTGTACAAACATCCCAATGGTGTGCATAAAGATTGATTTGACTAACATTATATTACATAAAAGAAACTAATAAATCCCTATATTCATAACTTTCAAAAAGCAATTTATAAGTAGAGTTCCAACGTGTTGGAACATCACGAGAAAATCTAATAGGATGTCTACCTGCCTGTTTATAAAATCTTACCCATGCTTTCATAACATTAGGATGTTTCCACAAATATGAAAGGGCCTCTTTAATGGGTTTAATAAAAGCTTGAAGAATTTCCAAACCTTTTTTAACGCATAAATTTAAAACATGGCAAGCACATCTTTGATGAAAAAATTTACTATTAAAATAAGGCTTGCATAATTCAATTAAAGCATGAATAGATGCCGTATTATTAGAAGCATTATCAAAACCAATTGAAAAAATTTTGCTTTCAATTTTATACTCTTCAAAAATGATTTTCATATTTTTATAAATATTATCAGCAGTATGTGCATCATCAAAAACTCTAAATGCAAGAATTCTTTTTTGTATTGTCCATGCTTTGTACATATAATGACAAGTTACACTTTATGAATGCATTCGCCAATTGTCAGTCCATATGTCAGAACATACAGAAACACGACCTATATAGTTCGCAAAATATGTTTTCAAAATCCTTTTTTCCTTTTTATAAATATCATACATTGTACGCGTGAGAGTGGTCCTAAGGATACGACATGCAGCAGAATTTAATGCTTTATGACAATATTTAACAAAACCAATTTTTTCACCAAAACTAAAAGGTAAATGTTCTACAGCTACCATCCTAGCAAATTCTTCTCTATTAGCTTGATCACTATATTTAAATAATTGAGTGTCAGAGGTATAAAACCTGGAAATTTGAGATTGTGCATTCCCCTTGGCAAGTTCTGCTGGATGACGGGTCGTAATATGCTTTCTATATGTGCCTGTATCCTCCAGATTTAGTCCACTTGTATTCTTTAGGGCAGTAATTGCACATCGCCCAACATGTTCCATTCGGTTTCGTAACTTTCTTCATGTGGAGAACGAATAGATCAGATTTGACCTGCTTCTTATCCTTCTCTACCACATCTTCAAAATTTGGATCTGCAGCAAAATCAGATGTATTTTCTGATTGGCTTGTCATATTACCGGGGCTAAGGCCGCTAGTAGGCTGGCTAGAATTGGGTTCAGAAATTATTAAAGGGGGATTTGGATTGACTGGATAGTTTAGAGATTCAAGATAGGCTTGTCGTTGCAGGAACTCATGGTAAGCGGTGTCATCAAAACCGATATTATCCGGCTGAACCGAATCTGGCTCTGACATACGACCCTTACCGGTCCTGGAAACGGAATGCCTTGGTGGAATGTCTCTTACTCCACTTCCACTTCCACCTGTCATCGAAAAAAATAATTTGTAAAAAAACTCTTCAAAAAATTAAGATAAATGGATGAAATTAAAATTAAATTTTTTATTGGAAATATATTTTAAAAAATTGTTGACAAGGATTTTGAAATGATTTTAAAAAATAATAATTGCAATACATTAAATATAAACAACTAAATAATTGACTAATTGGGAGATAATTGAAGAGAATTAAGAGAATTGAGAATTGAGAGAGAGTTGAGAGAGCAATTGTGTGAAAACAAATGGATTGGGGGGGTATTTATATAGGAAATTTAATGATTTAAGGGGAAAAGAAAAAATTTGCCGTTGAGCTCCAACGGTCTGCCGACCGTTCTCTTTGATTTTTATTTTTTAAAAAAAGTCAACTTAAAAAAAAAATACAGGCCAGGAATCGGCTTCAAAGGAAGAACCGGAACCGCACCACCTCCCCCACAGTTACGGTTCTAGAACCGATTTTACGGTTTTGGTTACGGTTACGGTTCGGTTCCACAGTTCGAACCGAACCCTGGTCATGTCTAAGTGGGCATGCCATTATTGCTGTTCAAAATTCATTTCATGAATTTAAGGGTTTTTATTACATGTATAGCATACATATAATGTTTGGTGTGAATGGTCTATCAAATCAATTGGTGTCACATGGTTGATTTTCTATTGGTTTCCTTGAATGCTATTAGCGTGAGCTCAATGCGTGAAATAATTTTGAATTGATAAGTTTTTTACAGAGTGTGACGCATACACGTCAATCTTTATGCACCTTATTCGTTTTCTACACATGTGTCGTTGTTGTGGTTTATTATTAAAAGTGTTATTGTTTCTCGCGTAAGCTCAATACATGTGATAATTTACCTTGAATATTTTTTAAAAAAATTACGCGTGACGCGTCAACGTGTACGGGACATACTGGTCATTTTGATTTATTTTTTTAATTGATTATCTTTCCTTTTTTTTCTTTAAATACTCATTTTCCTCTCATTCTTTTAAAAGAAGAAAAACCGAAAAACTAGGTGTAAAATTTTCTCTTCAATTTTCCTATCTCTCAAACATCATAACTTTCTCATCCGGACTATGAATCAAGTGATTCGAATTGAAGAATTCTCATCTATCAATCCTCTATCTTTTCCATAAAAGTTTGGAGACATTTAATTGAGTTTTTTGGTAGTTTCACACACAAAAAAAGGACTGCACAGTTTTCACTTAAAGTATTGATTTCTCTTTTGATTTTTGATCTTCAAGCCTTCAATTACCTTGGGTTTTCTTTTACTATATATGTTTGTTTGATGTATGATCATTGATTAGAGTAGTGAACTCTAATAGAGCTAGATTGAGCTTCAATTTACATGCATGTTGAGTTCGGTTTCTTAAATCAATGTTTTCGCATGCTTGTGATGTTGTACTGTGTTAGCTTCAATTCTAGGATTATTTTGTGTGATCATTGACATCTTTTCTTTGATATATAATCTCTACATATGCTAGGTCATTTTGATTGAAGATTTATAGAAATAGCATATTTGATATGTACATGTATCATTTGCTTGATTGCATTTTGTTTGTTGGATTATAAACTAGAGTACATGTGATATGTACTCATTGATTCTCTTCTAGTTTCCATAGGATATATTGATTATATATACTATGTTGTGTGTGTTTGCATCATTTGCATCCACTTAGATCATATGCCTTGTGAAGAGGTCGGAAGTCTCATTTCTTAGAGCGATTCTTTGACTTGAGCATTGGAAGTCTTAGCTGATCGAGGTGATCTGGATAGCTAAGCATGGAAGCCTTGTCCAGAGTCGGGAGAACTTGGATAGATAAGCAAGGAATCTTCCTAGAGACGGGATATCTTGGATAGGAAGTCGGCATAGTAAGTTCATTAGGCCCGAGGTAAAATAGGTGTAGATAGCTTGGAGAGTGAATCTTGGGTTGATTCCCTCTTGAGTTTGCATCACCTATTTGTCATAGTGATTTGCTTTTGCCGGTGGTTGTGGTATCAACTTATGGATGTTTCTCATTCGTAAGGTTTTACCACGTAAATATCCTTGTGTTGATTTTTTCTTTTTACTTCTAGTGTTAGGCTTCCACTCTTGAAGTGTGTTAACTACTCTTTTTGGAAAAGTATGATGAAGGCCTACATTAGATCCATGAGTGATGTAGAAGAGGAAGGGGAGTCATTGGTTGTTCATGAATATACTAGCCATTGCATTGCTCACTTGGCCACATATGAAGGAGGATTTTAGGATAGTAGTGAAGACTCCTCAAGTAGTGAGAAAAGTGAATACTCTTCAAGTAGTGAAGATAGTGAAATCTTCTCCAATCACGAAGAGATCGAAGGTTTCTCAAATCACGGTGAAACAAGTTTCAATGACATGATCCTTCAACTAACTAATGAAAATGTCAAGAAGAATGATGAGAACAACAATTTGATAGTTAAAGCTATTGAAAATAAGAAGAATTTTTCTTTGGAGAAGATAAGAAAGATAAGTGAAGTCATTAAGAAGCATGGAGAGACCATTGAAATTTATTTTTCAAAAATGGAGGGAAGTGCTCAAGAGCTAGATGATTTAAAAGAAGACTTTACTATGAAGTTGTCAGGCTTCATGCATAGGGAGGAAACATGGCGCTTGAGGTTCCTTTGTTGGAACGGAGGGCAGGTCCTGATCCATGGTCCTGGTACCCTAGTATTGGCGCTTGGTCTCCTCTCTAGGTGACCTCGATCTCAATAGCATGCAAGGAGGTAGGATTGCTACTCCTTGGTTGTTTCCCGACCTATATAGCCAGCAAGAAGGAATGATTGGTGCAATTGATTGATATAGCTTTGGTCGTGAAAGATAGGACCACCCATTAGCAACTCCTCACCTCTAGGTACTTTCAGTTGATACCGAGACCTGTCTTGGTTCTTCTAACTTCTTTAGAGTGGTAACTAAACATGCAGATATGTGGCTAGGATCAACGAGGTCTGAGATTAACTCACATTCACACATGCACAATACAGGAGATAAATAAGAGTAAGACAAGTCTTATGTAGAAGTGGACTGGCCAAGGGGGGAAAAGCATCACGAATGATCATATGCTGAAAAGGCAGTATCCAGAGGAAGAAGAAATACTCTTCCTTGTATATACATATATATATATATATATATATATATATATATCAGGTGGTGCTCCTAGAAGCTTACAATAATAGCGAAGTGGTACAACGAGGATGATTCGGAGAGCTTACAATAGCGGTTGAAAGTTAATCGATATAGGTATGTTCCTAGTAAAGGTAAATACAAGTAAATGAGATGATACCATAGTGATGATATCAGGAAGAATCAGGCAAGAAGCATTTTACATTGTTGGCTATACATTTCCAATGAGAATTGTTATATGCAGTAGATCGTTGAATCAAGTGTCCTCTCATGATAATGTGTTTTCACCAGTGTATTTATACATGTTGTAATTAGGGTTAATTATTGGCGTTCAAGCCGAATATTACTCAATTAGTCTCTCTTTCCTATTCAATGTGATTCTCTCTTTAATACAGTTGACCCTAAAGAATTGGTTTGTGAAGGATATCTTGGAGAATATGTGTTTGTTTTCTCTTCAGACTTTTTCTTGTTGCCCACTCCATTAATTTAGCCATTTAATTCGTGATCATAGGAACACTGATTTGGTATTGATTGAGTTGACTCATTAATGACGTTATCAATGACCATTAAGGAGTTGACTGATCTTCTATTAATGGGGGTGATTATCTCCATTAATTAAGGTTTACTTCTCTTCATTAATGGCATTATAAATGGTCGGAGAAGTCAACTTTTTCTTATTCGTTGCTGGAGGAGAAACGATTGTTCTGGCTATGTATTCTGGTGGTGAGGTACCTTACTGTACCGGTCTGCTTTTGTTGGCCTTGTTCTAATAGGCTGGTACCTCCCTGATACCATTCTTCTTACTGAGCAGGTAGGATAAGTACCCCAGATGGGTCCCAAAGTGGTAGGCTGATGCTGCTAAAGTCGAGCTCGAGCAGGCCAAAGAGGAGCTAACCGAAACAGCGAAGGGAGCGGTCGTTCTGAACGAAACCCTGACCAGAGCTAAGGCAACCATGGTTGAGGCTCAAGGAGGCAGGGAGCGAATTCAGCATGCATATGATGTAGAGAGACTCGAGTCCATACGTCGTGCCTCACAAGGATCACTCTTAAGAAGGAGAAAAAATATGAAGGAAGTGATTTAAACTTTGTACAACAACGTGGTTGTCTTGGAAGCCAAAGTGGACGCTTCCTTTACTGAAGGATGCTAATTACCAGACGGTTCAAGCTCTTCCTCCCTCGTCTTACCTAAGCATTATTGAAGGATAGAATCGGGAGGAGATCATCGAGAAAGCTACAAAGTTAGCTCAGTCCGCCCCTATTGAAACTGGACCTTCTTGAGTTGCTGGGTTCTTAGGTGATGGGGAGGACTTGGTGCCCATCTCTGTTTTTATGTCTGGTAGTAGTGGGGTTGGAACTACCTCTAAGTCCTTTACTAATGTAGAAATTCAAGATGTAGGATGAGCTTCAAACTTGTGTACCTATCCATATGAACCTGTCAATGAGGTAGAGGTCTAGACCAATCTTACCAAGTAAATGGAGGTCCATACTGGTGTCCTAGTGGTGGAAAAGGTCCAGATTGATCCAGGTGAAGATATGGTAGCCTAGGCTGATTCAGACTGATCCGACCAAGGTGGTGGAAGCTGGCTCAGAAGTAGCAGCGCTAGGGGATAATAACCCTTCCGCTAACCCAACAGCGGGACCAAGGATAAATGAGCTACTATTGTCGAGGGAACTAACTAAGTAGGTGGATCTGGACCACGGTAGCTCTCTATGTCAATGAATGACCCGATACAAGTGGAGAGGAGCCACTGGCTTGATACTGGTCAAGGGTCATGCTTGGGATCCTAGAAGTCCCCAACAAATGAAAAGAGGCTCTGGACATACTTGGAAAAAAATTGGGACCGCAGTGGATCACTAGGGCGATGACCGACCCGGTATAAGAAGCGATGAGCTATTGAGCCTTACAGCGTGATTGCTACTCTTGAGGCTTGCTTAGGCATGTAGGAGGTCTCAGCAAATATGGGAAGCCTATGGGCACTCCTCGATCAAATCAGGGCTTCAGTGGCTTGTTAGGGCAATAAATGACCCGTTACATATGGAGTGAAGCCACCAATCTTGTAGCGGTGCTACTGCTTCAGATACTTGCTTAGGCACGAGAGAGGCCTTACCAAATGTGGGAAGCCTCTAAGCTCTCTCAGAACGGATTGGGACATCGGTGGCTCACTAGGGCGTTGAATGACCAGAGGAGCCATAACTTTTGTACTGGTGCAAATGAATGCTAGGGATTCTAGAAGTCCTCAGCAACTAAAATAAGGTTCTGGACCATGCTTGAACGAACCGGGAGCTCAATGGCTCACTTGGACGTTGACCGCCCCGGTATAAGAAGTGAGGAACCACTAGGCCTTGTAGCGAGACTGCTACTCCAGAGACTTGTTTAGGCATGTATGAGGCTTCAACAAATGTGGGAAGCCTCTAGGCACTCCTCAGTCAAATCAAGGCTTTGATGGCTTGCTACGGAGATAAATGGCTCGGTACACGTGGAGCGAAGCCATCGGTCTTGCAGCGGTGCTACTGTTCCAGAGACTTGCTTAGGCAAATAGAAATCCTTTCCAAATGTGGGAAGCCTCTGGGCTCTCCCCGAACGGACTGAGACATCAGTGGCTCACTAGGGTGTTGAATGGTCCAGTACAAATAGAGAGAAGCCACCAGTCTGGTACTGGTTCAGAGGCATGCTTGGGATCCTAGAAGTCCCCAGCAACTGAACTAAGGCTTTGGACCATGCTTGAATGAACCGAGAGCTCAGTGGCTCACTTCGGTGTTGACCGAACCGATATAAGAAGTGATGAGCCACTGGGCCTTGCAGTGGTGCGGCTACTCCAGAGGCTTGGTCAAGCATGTAGGAGACCTTAGCAAATTTGGAAAGCCTCTGGGATCTCTTTGAACGGATCAGGACATCGGTGGATCGTAAGGGTGTTAAGTGGCCCAATATAAATGGAGAGGAGCCACTGGCTTGGTATTGGTCCAAAGGCATTCTTTGCATCCTAGATATCCTAGGCAATTGAAATGAAGCTTTGGACCATCCTAGAATTAATCGGGAGCTCAATGGCTCACTTAAACGTTGAACGACACAGAACATGAGGTATAAAGCCACTAGACCTCTACTGTCGTGCTGTCCTATAGGCTTGTTTGGACGTGTAGGAAGCCTCTGCAAATGTAGAAAGCTTCTGGGCTCTTACCGAACTGGTCAGGGAATCGGTTGCTCGCTAGGGCATTGAATGGCCTAGAATAAATGGTGATGAGCTACCGGTCTGGTACTGGTTTAGGTCTAGAGGCATGCTTGGGATCCTAGAAAGTCTCCTACAACTGAAATGAAGCTCTAGACCCTCCTGTGATGAACAGGGATCTCAGTGGCTCACTTGGGAGTTGACCGGCCCTGTACACGAGGTGTGGAGCCACTAATCTTCTACTGGTCGTGCTGCTTCAGAGGCTACACAACTGAATTGGCTTCTCGGATTCATGAGTTGACCTGTTACCGCTACCTAAGAGATTCTAAATAGTGGATCTAGTGACATGAGGGGATCCGTATGAACAGGTACAAGTCTAGTGGGTCTACTTGATAGGTGATACACTGGTAGTGGAGTGAATCTGTTGTAAATAAGTAAGAGATGTGCAGCTCTACTGTATAAGAGCTCTTGATTTATCAGAGTGGTTCAGCTATATATGAGACCTTCAGGTGTGAAGCTGTTATATTGGAGCTCCATAAGTATATGAGCAGGTTCACTTCTTAAGAGTAGCATAATAAACCGGTTCAACTAGGAGTCCCATGTACCATATTTGTACCACAATAAACAAAACTTTTTAAACCACAAAATGAGCACCACACGTGGTGCGTAGGCAACATAGGCAAATATGGAGAACGAATATCATAAACAATAAATGATAAATCTATCACCTCAATAGTATAAGGATGCTCATGTAGAGACATGAAAACTTTCAAAAGGGGTGTGGAAACTTCTCACATATGGCACCAAAAATTGTTAATCGAAAATTCAATCGAGGTGAGGAATTTCGATCAACACCCTCAACCCGCTACCCGGTAGGTTGCTAGAGGTAGGTACCTCATACCTCAGTGATCTTATACGAATATGGAGTATGGTGTAGCTAGGTAAGAGACAAGACCACCCACCCATGGGGCTTCGTGCATATGGAGGAAACATGGCGCTTGAGGTTCCTTTGCTGGAATAGAGGGCAGGTATTGGTCCCTGGTCCTAGTACCCTAGTCCTGGCACTTGGTCTCCTATCTAGATGACCTCAATCCAAATAGCATGCAAGGAGGTAGATCGCTACTTCTTTGCATTTTCCAGACCCATTTAGCAAGCAAGAAGGAATGATTGGTGCACATGATTGATATAGTTGTGGTCGTGAAAGATAGGACCACCCGTTAGCGACTCCTCGCCTCTAGGTACTTTCGGCTAGGGTCGAGACCAATATTGGTTCTCCTAACTTCTTTAGAGCGGTAACTCGACATGCAGATAGGTGGCTAGGATCAGCGGGGTCAGAGACTAACTCACATTCACACATACATAATACAGGAGATAAAATGGGAGTAAGATAAGTCTTATGTAGAGGTGGATTGACCAAGGGGGAAAACGCATCATGAATGATCATTTGCTGAAAAACCCCAATGTAGTATCCAGAGGGAGAAGAAAGACCCTTCCTTTCATGTGTCTGTGTGTGTGTGTGTGTGTGTGTGTGTACACACACACACACACATATATCAAGTGATGCCCCTAAGAGCTTACAAAAATTGCGAAGTGGTACAACGGGGACGCTCCAGAGTGCCTACAATAGAGGTCGAATGTTAATCAACACAAGTATGTTCCTAGTAAAGGAAAATACAAGTAAATGAGATGATAACATAGTGATGATATCAGGGAGAATCAAACAAGAAGCCTTTTACACTATTGGTGAGACATTTCCAATGAGAATTGCTATGTGTAGTAGATCGTTGAATCAATCGTCCCCCTGATAATGTGCTTTTACTAGTGTATTTATACAAGGTATAATTAGGGTTAATTCTTGGTGTGTAAGCTAATATTACTCAATTAGTCTCCCTTTTCTATTCAATGTGATTCTCATTTTAATACAGTTGACCCTAAAGAATCGGTTTGTGGAGGATATCTTAGAGAAGATGTGTTTGTTTCCTCTTACTCTTTCTTGTTGTCTACTCCATTAATATAGCCATTTAATTCATAATCATAGGAACACTGATTCGGTATTGATTGAGTTGACTCATTAATGGATTTTTGAAGTGTCATTATGTAATTGACTGATCTTCCGTTAATGGGGTTGATTGTCCCCATTAATTAGGGTTGACTTTCTCCATTAATGGTGTTGTAAATGGCCAGAGAAGTTCACTTTCTCTTCTTCGTTGCTGGAGGAGAAACTATGGTTCTTGCTACGTATTTTGGTGGTGAGGTACCATACTGTTCCGGTCTACTTTTGTTTACCTTGTTCCGGTAGGTTGGTACCTCCCTAATACCATTCTTTTTCCTGGACATGTAGGATATGTACCCCGGATGGGTTCCAAATTGGTGTCGTGGTACTCAGGCACCGGGCTGGTGTCATGGTACCTAGGTTCTAGACAGGAGGTGTCGTGATACCTAGGTACCAGATAGGAGGTTTCGTGGTACCGGTTCTGCTTGATAACTGGTAGTATGTGGGAAGTGGTGCTAACTTCTTATCGGTTCATGGCATCGAGTATCCCCGGTATCTAGGTACCGGTCCCAAACTAGATTTTACCGAGTAAGCCCTACCAAGTACCATACAGATGGAAAATTCTTCTTTGGACCCCTGCAAAAAAGTTTGTCAACAGTTAGTTTAGATAATAACTCGAAAGATAATAATGAAAGACTAGGAATTTTGAAATAGGAAGGTGAGCAAAGAGTTGAATCTTTTGATTGTGCTAAAAGACTTGAAAAGATTAGTAAGCATGGGTGTCAAGAGAATATGCTTAGTGATAAGCTTGATTAGGCTAGCAAGATGATAGGTAAGATGTCATATATTGCTAGTAAAGTAGAAACTCTCATTAAGAGTGGTAAGCATCCTAGTGACAAAAAAGGATTAGGTTATGTGAATGAAAAGGTTACACCTTCATCTAACAATTCTACTTTGATAAAGCAAGTTGTAAAGTGAATATAGGTACTTTCTCTAATAGTGAAGCCATGGATGTAACCAGAGATGCCTCAACATCAACAAAGAGCAACAAAGGAAAATCTCAACAAGGTCAAAGACAACAGTCATCTTTTTCTTACGCAAAGACAAAGCATAAAGGAATGGACATAAAAAAGGTAACAATGTGAGACCGTATAATACTTCAAATGCTCAAGCTAAAGGTAACCTTCTCAAATTTGTACCTATTTGCCATTTTTGTAACATAGTAGGAGTGTAAGACATATAAGTCTAGATGCTATGTGTATATTCGTAAATGCAATTATGAGAATGATTTGTATGATATGTATTTGATGAATGGTCCTAGGCAATCATCCATGTATGGATCTAGAACTAGACACAAGAAGACCTTGGAAAAACATGTTGAGAAAAGTATTGTTGATGACTTGCTTGTGAAAACACATGTTGTTCCTTATACTACTTTGCATAAAAAGGTTAATAATGCTTTGCTTGACTTGTTTGAAAATGTGACCAGTAAAGTCAATTTGCATGATAGTAAGTCAAATAATAAGTTAAAGCATGTAGTTAGTAGTAATGAGAAGCATGTTGTTAAGAAAGTTTGGATTAGAAAAGACTCAACTACTATTCCTTACAAAGCCAAATACAAAGACAAGAAGAGCTATAAAACTTCTCAACCAACTCCTCAACCAAAGCATGCACGTCCAAAAGGTAATTGTTAATAGCCATTTTTGGTAAGGGGTCAATATGAAATTTTCTATCCAACTGGTACGTGGTAGGACATGCTTTTAGAAACCAGGTAGGGATAGCATGTCGCTGCCTACCTCGAGATATCGGTCTCTGCACTACTCAAAGATTGGGACCAGCCAGCAGCGAGGTATCTCCTATCTAGAACCTCGACAACAGATCATTCATTTGGTACCCATACCACCCGAGAAATTTCAGCTTCTGCGGAAAGCATTCAGATATCCTACTGAGTACCTTGATACCATCTCGCCACCAGTTACCAGGTATATGGTAAGAAGGAAGCTAGTCGAAAAGCTTTAGAAGGATCGGTCAAGCACTACGCCACAAGACTGGTGCCTCACCATTTGATATGCAGAACCATGGTTCTTTCCCCATGTTACAGAATTGACTTCTTTGCCATTAAAGAGCCATAGTGTGACCAGATAGGTTAACGAATTCACCATTTATTCAAATTTAAACCCAAACGAAAACCTGATATAATCAACGGGAGTAATTCTCATGTAAATTGATTCCCCCATCAACGTCAATCAACTTTGGTAACACTGCCTCCGGTAACACGACCAATCAATTGGTCTAAATTACAGGGATTTGATTGGCAATGAAGAGGGATTAAAAAGAGACGTCAAGATTCAGACAGGGTATCAAAAAATAGAGAGAAAAGGGGCAGATCTTTTTCATCATTTTTCTTAGAGGATTTAGCCACTTATCGACATGAATGAGTTTGACATCTCCAACAGCGTTTAGAAAGAGAGAGAGAGAGAGAGAGAGAGAGAGAGAGAGAGAATTAAAAATTGTATCGTGTCCATAATCATTGTACTCCATTAAAGTTATATCACCTATTTGATTAATAAAACAGTTCTTTCTTCATCAGTAGTCTCATTCTTCCTCCCTTTTCCCTCAATGTCTTTCGAACCTCCTTGGTACGAAGTACCTACCCCCCTTAGCCTACCTAGGTAGTGGGTTGAGGGTGTTAACTAATATTCCTCACCTTGAGTGAATTTTCGGTCAACTATAATTTTTCTAAATTTATTTTGGCTTGTCATTTTTGTAATGTGGTTGGTCACATTAGGATTAGATGTTATGAATATATTAGACAATGCAAACTAGGGAATAATATGCTTGCTAGTGAGCTGAACAAATCTTCTTTGAAAGATTCTAAAGATGATAATAGTTTTGATGCTTTGAAAAATATGCATATTGATCATGATCAAGTAAAGAAACTTGCTAGAAAGTTTGGAATAAGAAGCATGATATGAAAAAGCTTCATAGTCATTCTTCTTAACAAGTCGATATTAATAAAACCATGAATTTTATGGATAATAATGATAGACATGTGAAGAAGATTGTCAAGAATATTTGTGTGATGAGAATGTGAAAAAACAGGATGGTCATATACCTTTTCTTGATGATATATTTGTGCATGGCAATAATGATGAGTTTAATATGAGTGATATTTTTTTGAAGCAGATAGTTGATGATTTATCTTCTAGATTTCATATTTCCATGAGTAATGATCATGATGTTGTTTCTGTTGGTTCACCTAAAACCAATAAGAACAAAGATGAGTGCTCTCATATTTGATTGAGTAGCACATATGAGAATATTTTTATATGTGTTTGAGTTGAAGTGTTTAGTCTTTATTCTCTTGGGATGATACACCAACAACTTGTTATCATGAGGACAAACAAGCCAAGAGAGCTCATATAAAGGGCGAAGACTTTACATTGATGAAAAAACATGCTAAGGTATATCTCTACTCTAAAGCTTGCTTTCTTGTTTCCTTTTTTCGACTCTATGTGTGCATGACATCATGTGACAGGTTATTTTAGAGAAATTTTCTTAAGATACAAATGTTTCTCTTTAAATAATTGATATCTAGAGATCATTTAGTGAAATTGTTCATAAATATCTTATACATGATGCATGTGTTATATCTTATAGTTGTTTAATTGATGAGTGACATATTTTTGAAAACTATGAGCTTCACATTAAATGAAAGATACTCTATTGAGAAGTAATGATCTTAAGTATATCTCTTTGTATTGCTTCTAGATCGTGCACTTTTAAGCCTTAAAACTTATTTTTTAAAAGTGCACACTTTGCTTCTCTCATATGTTTAGTTTGAGTAAATTGAGTTTGAAGATATATGAGTTATGGTTGCACCTTGAAGTCTTTTGACTAGTACATTAAAGATGACTTATGGTTAGTATCCATTTTGCTTCAGCAACTATATAGAACTCAACGAGCACCTTCATGAAAAGGGCTACACATTTTTGTTGTGTAGCCACCCAATGTGTATCTCTCATAGGTGTGGAACTTATTTTGTTGAATTTCTTTTAAATTGTTTAATTGTGTGATTGTGTGGATATTATTGTGAACAATATCTTATCTTAATCTTATATAGAGCACTTAACGGGGGGGTTGCATAATATGCTAGACTTTATTCTCTTTTATGATATATTCACATGATTTTATTTTGATAAAAAAATTGAATAATTGAATATTGAAAATGCATGTTACTTATCTCATATATTTGTCTCTTTCCTTTTCCCCTTGATTATCCCTTGTTTTTTTCTTCAACTATTACTTGACAAAAAGGGGGAGAAATGTATTCCTCACAATGTGTAGGAGAAATGTACCATGAACCATGTGTGATGTACCTCTTGACTTTAGGGAGAGAATTCTTGTCTTAAAGGAACAAAGAATTTTTTTTTTGTCCATACGAGATAGGGGAGTTTAATTTCATGTTTATTTTTTGTAACTGTTTCTCACCAATCTTCTTTGAAAGATCTCTTGTTGTTTGGTTGTGCTTGTCTCACAAGTGTATGGGAGTACCCATAATTTTTTGCTAGGGTGGGTTGAAACAAAACTATAATATATATAATTGAACTTCGACAGTACTAGAAATTTTCATTTATTGAAAACAAAAGTACACATAGCTAGATAAACGGATATAATGAGTCTTATACTTAAAAACGCATATATTAAACATCTTACATAAACTTTCAACAAGACAACATTGTTTATTATTCTCTTAAAAAAGTGAAACGTAAATAAAAATAAATATTATTTAAACTTTGTTTTACGACATAATCTAGGATCATGTTCATGATATGGAGTATTAATACCTGATGGAGTATCAACATTCTCATTGTCAAATCTTTGACATGAAAAAGATAAACGTGAACCTCCATCTCTAACATTACATCGAGAACTTGATCCAACCCCACATATTGATTATCTTTTTTTTCCCTAAAGTATAAAAACACAGTCTCTCTTGGCTTTGATGTATGGTGGTTTGATATTGTAAACTAAAATTATCAAACAATTTGGTTAAATCAATACTATATAAATTATAATATAACATTAGAAATAGTAAATTGCATTTGAAAAAAAAAATTATGAAAAAAATAACAAAATACTAAATTAAAATTATGAATTAACAAATCCAAAACTCTAACTTTCTAATTAAAAATAATTAAGTTTTAACTAAAAATACCTGAGCTAAAAAACTGAATATGAATATTTTTATAATTAAGAATCTTAAGAGACGAAAATAATTATCAATTGGAAGAAGATAGATAATTAGGATTTGAACCCTAAATAGAATTGGGATTTGGACATGACTGAAGAGAGGTAGTGACGTGTGTGTTCGAGAGAGGAAGAGAGAAAGATTAGATATTGATATAAATATAAATTATAAAGATGTTGATGTCATGTCATGTCAGTGATTGAATTGCCATTGTCCTTCTATTAAAGGAATGATGTGCCATATGGAAAGAGGAAACCCTCCAATTAAAATACTTATATGTTTAATTATAATTTTGTTTTTTTTTACAAAATGTTGACCCAACTGTAGCCCAAGTCAGCCTACCTTTACGTCCGCCCTTACACAGATGCTTTGTGTTTAAAGAAGAGATTCTTGAAGACTCGTGAAGACAAAGAGGCATTTTAGTCTTGGAATCTTTTTGTAATGTGAGAATGTGAGAATGCAATCAATCTTGAGTTAGTTTGAGAGGTCTTTGTATAGTGAGGATGAGGTTTTATCAATGGAATAGCCAAAAGGGGAGATTGTTAGGTTTTAGATTTATGTTGGCTAGATTTCATTACAAAACGCTCTTTGTTTATATTGCTTAGTTGTTTAGGAGGTTCGTGATTGGATCGAGCTTTAAAGAAGGAAATCAACTTCGCATGTAAAGTACGTCTTCAAGAGGATATGTGTTTACTTAGAAGCTAATGTATCAAGATTCTTCTTCCTCTTGTAAGGCGTAACTGCACACACACACACACATATCATTCATATATGTCCCTGCATCATTGTACACATTTTGTATAACACGTACACAAACTTATTAAAGTATACATATGCATTAGATTTAATTTGACAATTTTTGTGAAATTGCATATTCTAGGTCTATATCTAGGAAATATCATACATATGTGTTCTTGTATTTATTTATTTGTGTTTTTGTGATTTTGGACTTGATTATATTCCCATATTATACTATATTGAGCTCTGGTCGTTTCGGTTATTCATTCATATGTTTTCGATTTCAGAGTATGAAGTTACGAAACTTTGTTTCTTTATCGTATATGGTTTTCATCCTTGTGTATCAAGTTGAATTCCATATTTTTGTGAAAGTTTTGTTAACGTCCATGTCTGTGAGGGAGTTATGGTTCCTAATCCAAAAACGGATTCAAATTCGGAGTTCGGATGCCGGAGAACGGTTGAAGAACAAGAGAGATGCGCGAAAGGGGACAAAAGGGAAAAAAGTTGGCAAATTGCATTTGCCCTCATGGCCGTGTAGGCGCGTGGGTGGCCACGCCAAAATCTCTTATCTGGTCCCGTGAAGCTGCGCGGCAAAATTCATTTAAGGGTTTTATTACATGTATAGCATGCATATAATGTTTAATGTACATGGTCTATCAAATCAATTGGTGTCACATATTTGATTTTCTATTGGTCTGCTTGTATGATTTTAGTGTGAGCTCACTGCGTGGAATAATTTTGAATTGATAAATATTTTATAGAATGTGACGCATACACATGAATCTTTGTGCACTTTGTTTGTTTTCTAGACAGTTGTTGTGGTTTTTTATCGTATATATTAATGTTTCTCATGTAAGCTCAACACATGTGATAATTTATCTTCAGTATTTTTTTTAAAATCAAGCGTGCGTGTCAGCGTCTATTGGTGATTTTGATTTTTTTTTAATCGGTTATCTTCCCTATTTTTTTTTTCTTTAAATACTCACTTCCTTCTCATTCTTTCAAGGAAGAAAAATTGAAATTTTTGGTGCATAATTTTCTCATCAACTTTCCTATGTCCCAAACATCTTAACTTTCTCATCCGAAGTCCAAATCAAATGATTCGAATTGAAGAATTCTCGTCTACCAATTCTCTATCTTTTCCGTAAAAATTTGGAGCTATTTAATTGAGTTTTTTAGTAGGTTCACACACAAAACGGGACTGCACAATTTTCACTTATGATATTGATTTCTCTTTTAATTTTTGATCTTCAAGCCTTCAATTACCTTGGGTTTTCTTTTAGTATATATGTTTGTTTGATGTATGATCATTGATTAGAGTAGTGAACTCTAATAGAGCTAGATTGAGCTTCAATTTACATACATGTTGAGTTAGGTTTCTTAAATCAATGTTTTCACATGCTTGTGATGTTGTACTGTGTTAGCTTCAATTCTAGGACTATTTTGTGTGATCATTGACATCTTTTCTTTGATATATAATCTCTACATATGCTAGGTCATTTTGATTGAAGATTTATAGAAATAGCATATTTGATATGTACATGTATCATTTCCTTTATTGCATTTTGTTTGTTGGATTATAAACTAGAATACATGTGATATGTACTCATTGATTCATTTCTAGTTTCCATAGGAAATATTGATCATATATACTATGTTGTGTGTGTTTACATCATTTGCATCCACTTAGATCATATGCCTTGTGAAGAGGTTGGAAGTCTTATTTCTTAGATCGATTCTTTGACTTAAGTATTGGAAGTCTTGGCTAGGATCGAAGTGATCCAGATAGCTAAGCATGGAAGCCTTGTCTAGAGTCTGGAGGACTTGGATAGATAAGCAATGAATCTTCCAAGAGACAGGAGGTCTTGGATAGGAAGTCGACATAGTAAGTTCACTAGGCCCGAGGGTAAAATAGGTGTAGATAGCTTACAGAGTTAATCTTGGGTTGATTGTCTCCTAAGATTGTATCACCTATTTGTCATAGTGATTTGTTTTTACTGGTGGTTGTGATATCAACCCGTGGATGTTTCCTCATTCTTAAGGTTTTACCATGTAAATATTCTTGTGTTGATTTTTACTTTTTACTTTCCTTGAATTGTATTGATTCATCTATTGTTTAATTGATATCATACTTATTTGTTTAATCAATTTAATTGTTAAAGGCTCTAATTGTGCTTAACTTGATTGTGTGAAAAAAAAGTGCAATAAATTGAGCATATACGTATTCATCCCCCCTTCCCCCTCTAGGTATATTATACACTATAATTGGTTAAGGGAATTTCAAAATCTAGGTCTTTGGTTTGTGTTATGTGTTTCACATACTCTAGGTTGTTTGTTCATGTCATAAGATCTAGATAAACTTGTTTTTGTGCATTTTGATGAATATGTTTAGTTCTTTATGAAATATGCTTAATCCATACATTTCATATGTACATGCATCATTTGTATAATTGTCTTGTTTTTATGATTGTAAACTAGAAAAACACATTTTGTGTTATCATTGCTCATTTCTAGCTTCCATAGGATATACTGATCATATATTCTATGTTGCATGTGTTTGCATCATTTGCAATTCACTTAGATCATTTGTCTTGTAGAGGTAAGAAGTCTCACATTGGAGTGTATATATTCGATTTGAGTAAAGAGTCTTAACTAGGATCGGAGTGATCCAGAGAGTTAAGCAATGAGTCTTGACTAGGATCGGGGGTGATCCGGATAGCTAATTAAGGAGTCTTGGCTAGGATCGGGATGATTCAGATAGCTAAGCAAGGAGTCTTGACTAGGGTCGGGGTGATCCGGATAGTCAAGCAAGGACGCAAAACTTTCATTAGTAAAAGGCATGCGGGTAGGATATGAGAGATATCCAATAAAAAGTGTATCACATGGATTGGTCACTTATGATGGTGTACTTTTATCCAACTACTGACAGTTGTTTTATTTGCAGTTGTGGTATTAACCCGTGGATGTTTCCTCTTAGAAGGTTTTACAACGTAAAAATTATGTGTTCAATTTCTGTATACTTTTCTCTTTGATATTTGTATGTGTTGTTGAATATCTTGTTTGGAACTTTAATGTTTGATATTCTTCTATGAACAAGATTTTTATGTGTAAATGCTAATGCTTAATAGCTTATGCATAAAGTAGAATTTCATCACATGCAAATTGTAGACTAAGTTGACTTTTCTTGACTAAGTATGTCTCACATTGATCTATATGTGTTTGTATTTGCTTAATAAACTGTGATACAAGCTATCTAGAGGGATAAACTTGTGTTTGTTTCAAAGGATTGACCCCCCCCCCCCAATTCTAGTTTAGCTTTAGGTAAATTAATCGTCTTTGTATTTTCAGAATGCATTTATACTTTAGTGCCACTTGCCATTATATGGATAATGCATGGACTAACCAAAAAAGAATTCTTACATTTAGACTTTTTGATGATGCACACACAACTATTAATATTTAAGACAGTTTAGAATTATTTTTGAAGTGTATAAAATTGAAAACAATTTTTTTTTTTCAGTTGGTTTTGATAATGCTTCCAACAATACCACAATTATTCATGCTTTAATTGATTTATACAAACCTTATCTTGGTGGTAAATTTTTTCATCAAAGATGTGCATGCCATGTTTTAAATTTAGGTGATCAAAAAGGTTTATACACTCTTCAAGATTTTATTGCCCCTATTAAAAATTCCCTATATTATTTGTGGAAGCATCCTTCTACGATGAAAAGCATGGATAAAATTTTGTAAACAAAGTGGTAAGCGTCCTATTAGATTTCTTTGTGATGTTCCAACATGTTGGAATTATACTTATAAATTGCTGATTCAAAGTTTTGATTACAGGGATTTGTTAATTAGTTTTATTTGATATAATGTTAGTCATATTAATCTTTATGCCGCACATTGAGATGTTTGTACAAAAATTTATGGTATGTTAAATGTTTTTAATAATGCTACTAACAATTTATCTAGTGTTTATTATCCTACAACTAATTTATTTATTGTTGAGAGTGTTAATATTACTAGTGCATTTTCTCATTGTGCATCCGATGCTAGAGTCCGTTAATACCATGAAATCAAAATGGTTAGAATATTCTAAAGAGTTTGTAAATATTTATTTGATTACAATGTGTTTTGATCCCCGTCGTAGATAAGAAAATTTGTCCGAATATCAAACTATTTATTATCAATGTTTACAAATAGATTATGATGTTGATATGGCTACTTCTAAATTAAGACATTATTGTATGATTTATATGATGAATATCTTAGAGTTTATGGTCTCTCATTGAACATAGATGTTTCACCAACTCAAAATATATCTCATTCCCCATCATCTCCCAGATTTATGAATTTAAGGTATAATCTGTTGGTTGAACAAACCAATAATTTAGGAGGTTTTTCTTTATCATGCTCGAACTCGGTACCTCTTTTGTGCTTATGGAAGACAATGTTGTTAAATTTTTTGATATTTTACAGTGGTTGAATGAGCATGAAAGGTACTTTTCAATCTTTGCTATTATAGCCAAACAAATTCTTTTAACACCGATTTCTACTGTGGTTGTGGAACAAGAGTTTAATGTCGATGGAAATATTTTTGTCACAAGACGTTCACATTTTAGTCCTCAATCAATTCAAATATAAGCTTGTGTTGATGATTGGACTAAGGCACAAAATAGACAACAAGAAATCGATCAAGATGCACATTGCATCTTACGATTTCTTCAAAGATGACCAAGCGCAAGCTGCTGCAAGTGGTACAGATGATCTTGACAACAACTAGAGGATTAATTATGATGCCACCTCACACAACATGCCCACATCATTACCAAACCTGCAATGAGGCCTTTGATTTCTCTAAACCCCAAGAGAACGTCATTACATTTTTTTTGTTTATTTTTTAATTTGTCATGTATTTAATTTATTTTCATTTTAGGTGACCCTATAAAATGCATTTACAATTTGACATGTCTAAGTTCATTTTTTGAATATTTTAAAAAATGTTTTGAACCACCGAAACTGACCGAACTGAAACAGGGGAACAAGAATTGAACCGAACTGGAACCAACGGCATGTCAAGTTGGGGGGGGGGGGGGATTAGGTATTTATAGAAAAGAAAAAAAAATGAGTCGTTGGCTGACGTCAACAGACTGTTGAGCCTTCAATGGTCGTTATAATTTTTTTTTTAAAAAGACTCTTGGGTATCCAATGGTCATTACAATTTTAAAAAAAAAAAATTGAAATCGGGGATTGGAATCGACGGTTCCAGAACTAGAACCAAACTATCGGTTCGAATCGGAACCAAACCGCCAGTTCAAACTGCTGGTTCCAGTCCGGTTCTTTATTTTTTTGGAATCGGAACCAGAACTGTAACCTCCCTGATTCCGATTCACGGTCCGATTTCAATTCTAAAATTGAAAAACTTGATTCGTTCAAGTTCTATAGGGTTCCGTAGACCTGACAATGGGTCGTGTTATTGTGAATTCGTGTCGTTTCGTGTTTGGATCGGGTTAAAATTGTTCAACATGTACACGACCCGTTACCTTAATGGGTTGACA
Organism: Dipteronia dyeriana; assembly: GCA_032871835.1. Taxonomy (NCBI): domain Eukaryota; kingdom Viridiplantae; phylum Streptophyta; class Magnoliopsida; order Sapindales; family Sapindaceae; genus Dipteronia; species Dipteronia dyeriana. Next base: position 106,785,831 of record CM065300.1, on the reverse strand, counting down.
TATATAAACCCGAAACCATTTGTTAAATTAATGGGTACCCCAACACAGCCTGTTGTAAAATATTATATTTGAGATTTAATAAAAGTCGAAAATAAATAGTATTAAAGCATGATCAAACTCTTGTAATTAAGTTCACCAACAATGTTTCGAAAACATCTAATTTTTTTATAAGAGTCCAAAAATAAAAAAACATGAAAATGAAATCTTCCATTAATCTTTCTCACGAATCTTCAATACATTACGATTGGGAATCTCAATTCTCATTTAGACATAAAATGCTAAATTACTTGTGTTAGATCTTTAAACCTAACCGACTCGGTATTCCATCTGCATAAATATTTAATTTTACATTAAAAATTTTACTTATTAATTAGGATGATATATTTTTAATATAACAAAGATCTATATTGAAGAGTATATTTTGTATATAAAAAAAATACATATACATATATCATATACCTTTAGAAAAAATTGTCAACAAACAAGTTGATTTTAGAATATCAAATATCAATTGTCAAATAAATTTAAGTCTTGAAGTTACATTACATGAAATGGTGGTACCATAGAAATACAAAATGCAAGAAAAAAAACTTACCTTATTGAATTTACTATGATCGAATTGACAATAACTGATTTCAAAAGATTTGAATAGAGTTTTAGGGTTAGTGTTATAATATTGTAATATAATTAATTTATAGTTTTAGAGTTTATAATTTAGAAATTGATAAAATTTAGGAAATTTTTCTCTTTCAAAAAAATATATTCTTTTAAGAAAATTTTAAGTAGTAAAATATATTCTACCATAGTTATTGAGATATTTATTTATAAATTCCATTACTTGACTATATAAAGATTTTTGTAATAAGAACATCTCCAATATAAAAATGACTTGTATATAACTTATTGTTAATATGACAATAATGTCAAGAGACTTGCTTTCTTTATGGCATAAATATGAACTTAATAGACGATCAACTTAAAATTTGGCCTCCAATGCTTCCGTTTAAAACACATATTGTTTTAATTAAGTGTTCAATTTTATTTCCTCTTTTCTATTTTATTTTATTTCCTTACCAAAAATAGATAATTATTGTTAATTTTAAATGTTTGTTGAGTTAACTTAAAAAATTGTTGTGCAACGGACCGTCTGAAAGTGGACGGTAATGTTGACAATGTCTAGTATTTTTTTTACCACGTCAGTTTGAGGTTTAATATGCTCGATTGTATTTGGAGAAAGATTTTTTAACGGAATGTCTATTAATCCTACGTGACATCTATTTCTTTTCACAATCCACGTATGTATCGTGGATGCTCTAACTTTCATAAACACATTAAAAAAACTTTATATTATCGAATTAACAGTATTTTTAGGGTGAATCCAAAACCGACACGTTATATTTTATATTTTAATGGATTGATCTATTAATAATCTGATCTGATAAACTAGATATATCAACCACTATTTATAAATGGGTTTAGATCGTGTTAATGGATTGTATACAATTTTATAGACCTAAGGTGACGTTTGGTTACCATGGTGGAATAAGAATTGGAATGGTAATGAGAATGGTAATGAGAATGAGAATTGAAATGGAAAGGAATGGAAAACTGATTTATTTGTTTGGTTGGGACTTTAGAATCAATACATGAATCAGTAACATTTTGTTTGGTTAACAACTGAATGGAATGGAATCAACTGTATTTTGACCAAAATACCCCTAATTACAAAACATTTATAATAACATTATATATTATGGATAAAAAAAAAGAAAGTATATATAATATTATATATAAATTATTACAATAACATATTACTACTATTATATATTATATAATATATATCATATAAATATATTACATAATAATATATATGATATTTATATCATATACATATATTACATAATAATATATATTAAAAATATTATTATATATATTTTAATATATATTATTATATATTATATATTAGAAATAATAATATCAATATTATTAAATATAATTATATAATGTGTATATATATAATATAATTAGAAAATATAATGTTCATTTTGGATAATAATAATAAAATATAAAAGTATAAATTATATAATAATATATATTTTTAATATTTTTTTTAATATTATAATATATATATATATTATATTTAATATTATTAAATATAATTATATAATGTGTATATATGTATAATAATATATATAATTAGAAAATATAATCTTCATTTTGGATAATAAAAATAAAATATAAAAGTATAAATTATATAATAATATATATATATATATATATATATATATATATACATTATGTATATAATAATATATAATATAAATAATTAGAAAATATAATATATATATTTTGGATATATATATATATATTATTTTTGGAAATGAGGGTATTTTTGGAATTGAGTTGTGGGATAGAGGGTTATTTTTGGAAAGAAAATGTGTTAATGGAATGGAATGAGCATTCCATTGGTTTTGGAAGGAATGCTCATTCCACCAAAATGGTGGAATCCCCATTCCAATGGAATGCTCATTCCACCAAAATGGTGGAATCCCCATTCCAATGGAATGTTTATTCCATTAAAATTTAATAAACTAAACAAATGGAATTAATTTCTTTCCATTCCATTCCAATCCATTCCATTCCATTCCATTCCATTGTATTCCATCCAACCTAACACCACATAAGATTCCATTTGGATTCCACGGTTGGAATGCAACCGATGTCATGACTACAGAAGAAAGATCGGTCATAAGAAAGATCGGTCATAAAAGTGTGCTGTCCGTTTATCCGCCTTATCTTCAACTGCTTTACAAAAAAATAGAAAGACAAAAAAACCTTATGGCCTCTCTCTCTCCCTTAAGTCTCAAAATCACAATGTTACCAGCAGCTTCGCTCTCTTATCTTAAGTCCACTAACATTAACATCCACCCATCACCACCCTCTCTCTCTTCTTCCTTGTTTTCTTCTTCTTCTTCATATCAACCATCTTCTTCTTCTTCTTCTCTTCACAACCGCCGTCTCGTTTCCTTAAGTATCACCATCCATGGCAACACCCCTTTAACCCCCACCACCACCACAAAGCCTAAGGTTTGTGTGTATGTATTTGATATGGATACACACACGACACTACTCTGCTTTAATTTATTGAAAACCTTATACCCTTTTGTTTTTTTTTTATTTGGGCAGGGACACAGTCATAGAGTCATTTGTGCTTCAACAAATGAGCCATTGAAGGTTATGATATCCGGTGCTCCGGCGTCTGGAAAAGGGACTCAGTGTGAGCTCATTGTTCAAAAGGTAAATCATATTTACTTACTATGTGTAATTTGGACATTTGAAATTGATTCACATTTAATGTTGAAAATGTAAGTTGTAGAGTTGGAGACTAGGGTTTCAGGAATTGACATTTAGTACTGTTGATGATTAACAGGTTTGATTGTCATTAAGATTGAATTTATGTGATTTATGTTTTTTCATGAATTGGGTTTGCCTTATTTGAGAACTTTAAGTCGAAATTGAATGTGTAATGCTGATAATGGGACTAATTTGATTTGTGCTTCAGTTTTTCGTCTCTACGAATTTGATCAATAATGTATTTTGGTACAGTTTGGTTTGCTCCACATATCAACTGGGGATCTCCTAAGAGCTGAAGTATCAGCCGGGACTGAAATTGGGAACAAAGCGAAAGAGTTCATGAATGCTGGTCAGCTAGTTCCGGATGAGATTGTGACTGCTGTAGTGCAATGAATTCTCTTATTTTGCATATTGTAGTCCTCTTAATTTCATGAATATTTTTTTGGTAAATAAATGTTTTGTTGTTCTGTAGATGGTAACAGCCAGGTTATCGCGTGAAGATGCTAAAGAAAAAGGGTGGCTTCTTGACGGGTATCCAAGGAGTTTTGCCCAAGCACAGAGCCTTGAAAAATTGAAGATCAGACCAGATGTTTACGTGGCATTAGAAGTATGTAACTTGCATATTAATTTTCATTTTTCCTTTTAAAGTCATTTGAAATTTGTTGAATCTAATTAACCGAAAGAACTATATACATTGAACAACTTAGTACTTCTATAACGAATTTCCCATAATATTTCCTTTCCAAGTTTAAAGGGTATAAGACAGTGATGTAGCTGTTGATTTTCCTATGGATGTTATAGTTTGATAATGCTACGATAGATCGTAGATTGTCTTTGATGTTTGGAGGTTCTCTGTATTGGTATCTTTTTTGTTTTACAATCTTTGATGAAGACATTTTAATTAGTCCAAAACAAAAAAATTATCTGAAACGTGTCTTTTACAAGATTTCATCTTTTAATACTCAGGTTCCTGATGAAATTCTAATCGACAGATGTGTTGGGAGAAGGCTAGATCCGGTAACAAGGAAGATTTACCATGTGCAAAGCTTCCCTCGAGGGACGGAGGAAATTAAAGCAAGACTTGTGACACGTCCAGATGACACCAAGGAAAAAGTATGATCAAACATCTTCTGTAGTTTACTTGTGTCTTACAGTTTGCTCATTGTTTGTCTTAGGCAGTGCCTGATGTGTCCCTTTTTGCGTTTGAATAGGTGAAATCTCGGTTGGAAATATACAAACAAAATGCAAAAGCAATCTCATCAACTTACTCAAACATAATGAAAATGGTTCTTGAATCTCTCATTCTAGATTATACAGTTTTCACATAACCTTATTCCAAGAATCTCTGTAGATTTTTGTACTAATGCTTCAAAGTACAGATTGATGGAAACCGACAAAAAGACATTGTTTTTAAAGATATCGAATCCTTGCTGTCTCAAATACAGAAAGATAACATGAAATCGATGGAATTAGCAGGTAATGTTTACAGGATTTTAAGTTGTGTTTATAATTTCATTGCTGCTAGTTGTTTTAAACGAGTATAATTTCTTACTAGTCACCTATTGTATGTTTTGTTTTGATATTTACGTTCGTCAATAACATTAATTCACACACAAAAAAATTCTGTTATTTGTCTAACTTGGATGCAATCTGTGTCAGGGAAGCCGGTGCTTAAAAGTGACAACAGGTCTAATCGGTCGTCTTCAAGCAAGGTGTTCCTGTAGTTTAACTTGTTTTCGACGTCTATATTATCTCTTCAATCATTTTTATTTTTCTAATATTTAAGTCTCAATGAGTAAGGCTATGTTTGGGATTGCTTTTACTTGAGAAATAAGTGATTATTTCTCAAGTTTTGAGTAGATGGGTGTTTGATAAACTTCCAAAAAGCAACTTATTTTGCAATCTACTCTTCCAATAATCAGCGGTTGCTTTTGGAAGTAGAAGTTGAATTTTTACTTATAAAATATCCAAAATATCCTCAAAGTTTTACTAAAAGACAATACTACCCTTGCATTGAATAAAACTAAAAAAAAAACAGTTACACATTAAAACAAATATAAATATAACAGTGTTGGCCACCACCGAAAATCTAAGCTGGAGGAGGATCGGTCGGAGGAAGCGAGCTCCTCCAGGCTTTCTCGGAGACAAAGTATCCATACGGCGGCGATGAAGGAGGAGAGCCGGAGTTACAGTGAGAGATTGGTTGGCGGTATAGGATATCCAAATCACGGCTGTGGAGAAGAAGTTTGAGAACCAGATCGATGATGAACGACTCCGACCGACGGAAAAGAAGAAGGCTGAACTGGATTGACGATGAACGACTCTGATTGACAACAAAGAGGAAGCCCGATTACTGGATCCAAACGACAGAGAAGAAGGCTGACCAGTGACCGCTGATGACCGGATCTGACCATCAAAGTCTGACGACGATGTCGTCGCGCGTCGCCGGAGGTGGACAGCGATAATCGGATCCGACCATCGCCGGAGGACGACCGCCAATAACCAGAACCACCTCTGACATTTGAAGTTTTTATTTTTTATTTTTTATTTTTTTAATTATTTATTTTTGAAATTTATTATATTTAAATTTTAAATATATAATTCTTATACCAGACTACCGGTTTACTATTATTTATATTAAAATGATGTCTAATTTTGTAATTTCATTAAATACAATTTCCATATTTTCAAAAGTAAATCAATTTTAAAATTTAGTTTACCAAACACTTGACCACTTTTTTATTAAGCTGCTTATTACTTAAGTTAAGCTATAAGCGGATTTAGTTTTAAACAAAACAATCCCAAACATAGCCTAAGTCACTGTTTTATCTTTTCTAATTTTTTGCTCCAAATGTCTTACAGGACAATTGGATAGGAATTCCTACTAGATTGAATAATATACCTCATTCTAGAGAAATCAGGAACTATTTCTATGATGATGTTCAACAAGCAACACAAAGAGCTGTAAACGATGGAAGAAGTCGATTAAAGGTCAGGCTATAGAAACCGCCATGAAGTTCTGTTGTTAACAAGCTTCTATTTGATTCCTTTATGATTAGTGTGTTGAATCCCTTTTTAATGTCATAGAGTTGTTTCAAGAGGGAAATGAGTCTTTTTCTTCTGTAATTTTATTCAAATTGACAGGTGGAAATTAATATTCCAGAGCTGAATCCAGAAATGGTAAGGGACTTCATTTTTTAAGGAACTAAATTTTTTTATGTTAACTGTTTGGAGTACACCTTATTTTCTTTATCTCATGATGTGCACAGGATGTTTATCGAATAGGGACCTTGATGGAACTTGTTCGAGTTATCGCTCTTTCCTTCGCTGATGATGGAAAATGTGTCAAGGTATTAGTTTTGGCAGTAAATTATACAATACTGTAAGCTTCAATGTATTTATCGACTTGTTTGGACTTTCTGCTATCAGGTTTGTGTTCAAGGGTCTATGGGAGAAGGGGCACTGGCCGGAATGCCATTGCAACTTGCTGGTACTCGAAAGATTTTGGAGTTCATGGATTGGGGTGATTACGGCGCTAAGGACACATTCATCAAGATTGGCTCCATAGGTTGCCTGAATCACTTACATCTCGAGTTTCTGCCTCTGCATATATAGTACTTAAACGAAACTGATGTGTCTAGTTTCGATCCTCTATTTTCTCTTATCTATATTTTTTAATTGCAATTGCAGGTGGCAAAGAAGTTGAAGAACAAGATGACTTGTTCATCTTAGTTGCTCCCCAAAATGCTGTAGGGAATTGTATTATAGATGTAAGGACCTCGAGATCTTGTGCTTTAGTCGTACCTTTCGGATTTTAAATTCAAGACCAAATATGCAGGATCTACGAGCCATGACTGAAGCTGCTGGGAAACGGCCAGTTATTCTTATCAATCCAAAGCTCAAGGTTAGAATCTACACACGGTTTGAAAATATTTATAGCTGCAAGGAGCTTGTATGAATATATTTTGCATATCTAGCTAACATATCTTATATGGAAACTTTTAAAATTCAGGATTTACCTGGTTCAAGTGGCGTCATGCAAGTAAGTAAACACCAGCAAGTTAATTAAAATTGTTCATATGTATATATAAATATAGGAACCAGCCAGTACTTGATTACCAAGCCATTTGTTTGTAGACAATGGGTCGCGATAAGAGATTGGAGTACGCTGCTTCGTTTGAGAGCTGCTATTTTTTCAGGCTTCTTTATTACATGGGAACTCAATATCCAATTATGGGTGCTCTAAGGTAAAGAAAATTATGTGCTACATCAACTTTGCTGCTGATATATACCTTCTCTAAGTGGACAATGTTTATATGTAATTCCGTCACTGCGTATTAGGATGACATACCCCTCTGGTTGCGAGTTATATAAGAGGGTTGATGAACCATCAGGCAAAGAGAAGTATGTCATCTTGTCTACATTTCCTGAAAGACCGAATATTGATGAAATCAACGATGCCTTCGAAGGCAAAGCAAGGTAACGTAAAAATTCAAGACCATGTGCTGTTATTTAAAAAATGAATCCATTTCTATCTTTACTTCCTCTCTTGATGAATCATGCATTGTCAATCTATGTTGTTACAGAGATCAAGCTAAGAAAGCCTCAGGATTCTGGTAAGAAACATCCATGATGATGTCTCTTATAATAATCTGTTCTCATTTATCGCTTAATGTTTATCGATGTATCTGCTGTTTTCTTTTTCAGGGCCTTCTTGAGCGGTGTGTTATGATTAGAAAGGTGTGGATAATAATGTATGACAGGATCAGCAAGTTCAAATGTTAGTAAGCATATGAAAAATGATCGAAAAGCAGTTTACTCCGGCTGTTTTATTTCTATATGTTTGTAAGTTTGTAATAGGTTGTTTATATCTTTTCTCGTTTTGATTTAATATATTTCTCTTGTTTCGTTTGTTAAGAGTGTTAGCTTTTGTGTTTAGTGGTAAGTGGTAACTAACATAGTAACATTACTTTTTTGGGGCCCCCGTTTGAATCACCGTAAACATGTTTCTATTTATTCTGAAATCTGCATGTATTTGGACTTGGGTGTATTAGGCCCAGTTTGATAGTGCTTTCCTAGTTGTTTTTAGAGCTAAAAGTGATTTCGAACCAAAGATAAGGTGTTTGGTAAAATCGTGAGAAAGTGTTTTTGGTCCCTTTTAGTTTTTTCCAACTGAGTTTTTGAGAAGCTATAAATACATGCTTTTGGGTTTTGGCTTATGCTTTTAGAAAACACGTTATAGTGATATTAAATGAAATTTTATTAAATTTTCAACTTTGTACTTTAACAAAACTTATTAAAAAAATTTGGGCTTATATTGCTTTATAAAAAAATTGTCACCGTAGTTGTAAAAAAAATGGGGTTAATTAATTCAATAAAATAGAATAAAAAAGAAATAAATAATTAAAGAAATAAAGAAATAAGGTTAATTAATTCAATAAAGAAAAATGAAAAATGGTGTTAATTAATTTAATAAAGTATTATAATTATATAACATTAAACAAAAATGTAAAATATAACACAATTAGTACCATTTAAATGTCTATGTCATTTTAGTAATTTTATGTATTCATAACACTTTTTATTTCAGCTTACTGAACATATTGAAATTGCTTTTAGTTCTCATAGCACTTTTGAAAATCAGTTTATCAAACAATCAGCTGATTCTTTCCACAGTAATTCTAAAAACAATTCTCCCTATGGCACAACAATGCCAAACTGGGTCATAGAGTGTTTGATACCCTTGATTGAATACTCACCTAACAGTATAAGCCCGTGGATCAAGTGGTCATTAACAGGTCGAGGTTTAGTTTTCTCTTTCTAGATAAAACTGAACCAGAACCAGTAACTAGTGGGTCATAATTTGTTACAACTTTTATATGGATGAATTTTAAACTGTTCAATTGGTGTTAGAAAACAGTTTTGATGTAAAAATCTTGATTGAGGTCAACCAAGTCAACATGATCATTATCTATATTAATTTTGATTTCTTTATATGATCATGATGTAAATATAGAACTATATAAAAGAATGCAACCCCACATCATGTGTATCTTATAATTATATGATTTGCTCAACTTTGTATGCATAATCTGTGATTGACTTGAATAAATATATGCTAAATCAATTGTTTAACGATTTGAAACTTACTCTGATAATAAAATTAAAACGGGTGAAGCGACATAACATGTTTTATGTACGTTATTTATATAAATAGATCTTTATATCATATCGACAAAAATCACATTTTAAGATTATAAATAGCACGAGGAAAAGATTAAAATTTATTCAAACTTTCATAAAAAAAAAGAGTAAAATTTGCAATGATCAAACTTTCAAATTAATATCAATGATTACTGAATTTTAATTTATAAAATGAAGTATTAGTCAAAGGAAGTAAGTAGGATTAGGATGATGAGATTGCGAATTTCTGGATGTGATGACCCTGATGATGATGATGAAGAAATTTGTTGGATTGTAGTGGAAATGAAACAATATCGAATGATTTCATTTTAGGAAATAGTAATAAAATAATTTATCTTAGTATTTCCTTTAGAAATTGATTGGCTTATGATTATATGTCAAGATATGCTTTATATATATATATATATTGAAGTATTAAATAAATTCGGGGTTTTGTGGGAGGGGAGAGACTCAAACCTGCAACCTCGTGTATTTAGGTGTGTACCATTGCTCCAACCTCATATCGTCAAGATATACTTGAATTGAACTCTAATCAATGATGAATTCAAGAGAATTAATGATATGATCATTTTTTCAATTGCCTACTTTTGACGGTGATTTTTGGATTAGGTTTAATTGATCACCGGTTGAATAAGTGAATGCGTATCAACAATCAGACTAAGAATCAGTGTGAATAAAAAGCAAACAAGACACAACATTTTACGTGATAAAATCCCAAAGTGGGGGAACATCCACGGTTGTCGACGTCGGCGAGAATAATTCACTATATTGAAAATAATTACAATCTCTCTTGCACTTTTGTAAGCTGAATTGGCATTCGCCATTTTATGGGTGTTATTAGGGCCTAGTATACATGCGTAGAACCCTAACTCTTGATGTACAAGTAATGAAAATTCCAGTAATTAAATGAAACTCTAACTTGTTGGAGTCATGTTATCTTTATTCCTTGTTTCTCGTTAATTGTGCTTTGGTTGTATTAAATCTCTTGCCTAATTTGGACTTGGATATAAGGAAATTTACTTTTTCATTAAAGTATACTTATATACACCTTATTTGAGTAGGGCTCATTCTGTGTGCTTGAGTTGTAACTTCATTAAATCCGAGTGTTGTCCACGTGTTACACAACTGACCGCTTGTTATACCCGACCATATTTACTTTCCCCGATCGGTCGTTTTACCCGATCAATGCCTTTTCCCCGATCATCTTGACATTCTCGATCGGGTCTTCTTATCCGATCGTTTGTGTTGTCTTAGTCGGGGGGTTTAATGGGTTTCTTTTGTCAACTTTGGTAAGACCGAGTATCTCGTTCCAAACGGAACCCACTCGGCGAAGTGTGTTTAAAATTTTTGTCTTGTAGCTTATTAATGCGCATTAAATGTGTAACAGCTAAGTGTTAACCTCAATCACATTCGTTTCGGCTAACGCAATCATTTGGCCACTTTTTGAATTTCGAACGGCTCATGATTTTTGGGTTTCGTGCTCCTACTTCCACTCTCGCCTAATGACGTTTGCATGCTCTGATGATGTCACCCACTCCTATATCTAACTCGAAACTTTTCATTTCCCTTTCACGACTACATAACTTCTTCCACAAAAAACCATAATATTTTCCTTTTCTCCAGTTCTCAAGCTATTCTTTGTTCCTTTCTTTACCAACTTTTTGTGCTTCGCTGCTCTCAAGGTAGTCCTGATGTTCTTCCGCAGTTTAAGACTTGGTAATCATATCATCAATGTAAACTTCCATAGACCTCCCGATTTCTGGCTTGAATAGCTGATTGACCAACCACTGGTATGTAACCCCTAAGTTCTTAAGGCCAAACAACATCACCTTATAGCAATACAAACCATGCCAGGTAATGAAGTTGGTTTTGTACTGGTCTGTTAATTTGATTGCACCTCGAGAATGCGTATATGAAGCTTAAAAGCTTGTTCCCGTCAATGGATTCCACCAACCGGTCGATCTTTGTTAGAGGAAAACTATCCTTTGAGCAAACCCGGTTGAGGTCAGTGTAGTCGATGCACATGCGCCACTTTCCGTTTGCCTTTGTAACCTTAACCACGTTGGAAATCCAATAGTGGTTTGGCACTTCCCTGATGAACTCGGCTTTGATCAATTTGTCGACTTCCTCCTGCACCGTAGTGCTTCTTTCGACGTTGAAATGATGCCTTTTCTGCTTGATCGACTTAACCGTGGGATCAACTGTCAGCCGATGAAAGGCCAAGGTAAGAGGGATTCCTGGCATCTCATGGTGGCTCCATGCAAATATGTCATTGAATTCCCTAAGCAGCCTGATCAATCCTTCATTCACTCCCTACTTCAGGGTGGCCCCAACCTTGACTACCTTTATCGGGTCATTGTCTCTGATTGATATTTCTTCCAATTCATCAATGGGATGGCCACCATACCATCATCCATTTTCCTCAGTCTAATCTCTAACTTGGTCGTCAACCCCCGGATATTCCTCTGGATCTTCTGTGGTATCGGGGTCCACCTAGGATGAACCTTGACCTTGTACCATGGCTACGTGCACAAATTGTTTTGCCAATGCTGTAGAATTGACGGAAACCATATAACATTTATCGGCTGCTTGCTGGTCTCCACGTATCTCTCATACTTTATTTTCTATTACGAATTTTAAGACATTATGGTAGATGGATAGGACCCTATTGAGAGCAGACAAGAAAGGCCTCCCTAAGATGGCATTATAGGCCGATGGGGTGTCTACCACGACAAAGTCCATCACAAGGTTTTGTTGTAGAGGCGAGGTTCTAATGATTACCGGTAAGATCTTCGACCCTGCTGGTCTGATGGAGTCCCTTGTGAAGCCATATAGGGGGGGGGGGGTGGTACAGTTGTTGTAGCACCATTGGTTTAAGTTGAGCTTCTCAAGGATGTTTTTAAAAGGAATATCTATATTGCTGCCTTTGTCGACAATCACATGTTGGACCGGGCAATGATGATCTATACTGTGATAACCATGAGATCATCGTGGGGTTGAACAGTGTTGTTGATGTCGGCTTCAGTGAATATATTATGAGCAGATTAGGAGGTCCCAACGGTACTCTAATCGACCTTGAAAATCCCCTAACCCTCTTCGATCCTGGGTATCTTCCTAGCGTGGTTCTTTTTGGCATTGTTGGAGGTTCTTGCCAAGGTGGGGCCTCCACTGATAGAATGTATGACCTAGATTTGTTGCATCAGGTCATTCTGCTATCATTTTCTCTTCTCAACATGGTTCCAGATCTTTAACAGCACCTCCTTTCCTATATGGACGTTGTCACAGACCTGCTGTAAGAACTCCACCAAACATCCACCTCTTACCAATGCTTCAATCTAATTGCTTAAACAGATGAACTCTGAGGTGTTGTGCCTGACATCCTCATGGAAATCGCAGTACTTGTACCAGTTTCTTGTATCCACCGGTGCTTTCATAGAAGTTGGCTTTCAAAGCAAGCCCTTATCCTGGATAGCTAGGTAAATTGTCTCATGGGAAGCAGTTAGGGGGGTGTAGTGGCTATAACCTCTCTCATCCTGGGTCACAGGGGCCACCATTCTTGGGGGTGGTGAAACTCAATGAGGGGTTCGTCTAGTCGGATACCGGTCTCGTTCTGGTTGGATAGATGGTGGGCGGTATGTAGACTGGTTAGGAAGTCTATTTTAGACTTTTTGGATCGGTGCAGGTTTGTATGCCTCTTTCTTCTAGCACTTTATCGATCTCATATCATCATGCTCAATTTTAACCCTGAGCTACTCGTCGATCTCGACCTGCTCAATAGCTCGATCATAGGCCTCCTGATAGGTCTTTGGAGGATGCTTGGCGAAAGACCGGAATAACCTTCTCGCCCATAGGTTCCTATAAAAGTTGGTGAGGGTCTTCTTTTCTGTAAAGACTCCCATCCGAATAGCTTCTTTGTGAAATTGTTTTACATCAGAGGGTTTCCCCTTGCTTCTGGATCACATATTGTAGGTGGATGGGATCTTCCAAGTGTGGTTTATCACCCTGAAACGTTGAACAAAAATAAGTAGATAGTTTTGTAAAGGAATCTATGCTTCCTGCGAGCAGCTTTCTGAACTAGGTTTTTGCATAGTCGGTCAATGTGGTAGGGAACATCCGGCACATGGCTGCCCTGGTAGTATTCTAGACCTTCATCTGCTGGACAAAGCTCTCCAGATGACTCAACGGGTCTTCGACATCCCAAAACTTATCTGTCTGCATCTTGAATTTATGTGGGAGCTCAACTTCCTTGATCCTCCTAGTAAATGGAGCATTCATTTGACTCAACAGATCTTTCTTGACTTTCTGCTGCTTTCCTTTCTTTAACTGCTGGATTTTTTTCAGCATTCTTTTTGGTTGGCTCCTTAGACACTTGTTCCCATGTCTTTTTGAATCGATCTCGGATCCCTCGAATGAACTGAATACTTCTACCTTATTTTCCTCATAAGGGGAATTTGCTCGAGCGTTTCGCCAGCTGCCTCCCACTCTAGCTCGGGTTTCTCTCTTGGAGGCTATCAAGTGAGGAGGATTGCATTATTCTCGCGATGGGACTTCTAGCACATATCAGACCTGCCTGGGCTGGTAGTAGGATGGTCTGTAAGGAACAGGGGTATGAGCCCTAACATGCCTCGAATCGAGTGATGAGGTCATTTCCTATTGTAGGCTGATTCAGGCAGGGTTGGTCCTAACCGGTCGAAGGCAGACTACCTGGCTCATGGTTTACTCGCTTTTTCTTGAGTATTGGGATTCGTCGACTGGGTTGTACTACCTTTAGCGATCAAGCGAAGGCACACGTTTTCCATGAAGACCGCTTCTTGCTGATCTAGCATGGCTTGGTTTATCATCAGAGTGCCTGTGGCTTACGCAGTAGTTGGTTGGATCGGAGCTGGGTTATGATGTCTGAACTTTCTACCCTTCTTTGGAGCCTTTCATATTGAAGCGGAAGGCTGTTGCTCCGAGGCCTCGGGCTGTCCTTGGGAAAATCGAGGCTTTATAGTTCTAGTAAAACAATAAGTAGATAAAAACTATTGTTAAAATAGGTGTGTATGTTCCCACAGACAGTGCCAAAAAGTTTTAAATGAAATTTCACCTAGGGTGAGGAATTACAGCTAACACCATTGAGACTACCACCTTGGAAGGTTGCGGTCGGGATAGGTACCTTTGGTATCGGTTTTAGGCATGGTAATGGCTAGGAGGCCGATTCATATAGGGGTAAAAGCCAATGAAAAAGGATACTTCTTTATTGATAGTGTGTGAATTGAGTACAAGGTATGCATATCATTCATTCTCTCTCAACTGGGTAGAAGGTGGCAACCTCATGCCTGCCGATAAGTGGACAAGATTTACTGATGGTGGTCTTGTTATATCAATAGAATTTAGGCGACAATAGAGCTTCATTAACAGGTGGAGAATCTCGGTCCCCCCTCCTTCATGCATGTCCAGGCGTATTTATACTATAGATTTTAGGTTTAGCTGGTTAGTCTCCCGCCTTAAATCACTGACTCAAATCCTCCCTATTAGGAGGGATGTTATGTTTAAATGTCGTTGACTTTAGCTGATCAACGGATTCGACTATATCTTGGAGAGAGATAAGTTTGTTTCCTCTTCAAATTCATTGACTTGACCTGCATGCATGTAATGGTTTAATGCATGTTAGAGTTGGCGTTGATCCTATATGTTGCTCTGGCAAGGTGCCTCATGGAAGTCTCCGAATAGGGCATTTGTTACCTTGAATAATGAGATGAACTTCAGTACCGATATTATTACTAGGAGCTTGGCCCGACTACTCTGGGCCTCCTTTGGAGCTTGACCTAATTGTGTTGGCGCTTTTCGGTGACAACGGAGCTTTACGAGCTTCCTCTTTCCTTGCTTGGATAGTTTAAGATTATACCTCGGTAAAGTAAGAAGACAATGCAAGACAAGTTTGACCCTCATAAAGTCTCTTGGTGAAAGTAGAGATGGTAGCCTACTTACGGGGAGATCTTGAGATACCTCGACCTCAGGGAACTCAGGTCTTCCTACGTCAAACTGGCTTCGGGCTCCTATCCTGATACAAGGAGCTTGGTGTGGTCATGCTGGGCTTTAATTGGTGAGCTTGAATGCATGCAAGATGTTCGAAAGGTATGGGTGACCTCACATTGCTCTTCTATAGGGTTGCATGGTAGCTTGACCTCGGGGACCTTGATACCTTGTTGTATAGACCCGAATTTGGACCCTTGCATGAAGGCTAGATGGTGGAAAATTTTTCTTTGGTCCCTAGCCAATTTTGGCTATTAACATTTGGTTATACAGATGCCGGGTATCTGTCTGATCCCCACAAAGCTCGTTCACAAACAAAATATGTTTTTACGTATAATGACACAGTAATATCATGGCGCTCCACAAAACAGACTTTGGTTGCTACATCCTCTAATCATTTTGAAATCATCGCACTTCACGAAGCAAGTCGAGAATATGTTTGGCTAAGGTCAGTTATTCATCATATTCAAAATACCTATGGATTTTCATTATCTACAGAAATACCAACACAGATTTTTGAGGATAATACGGTTTGCATTGCTCAAATTATAGGGGGATATATCAAAGGAGATAGAACAAAACATATTTCTCCTAAATTCTGCTATACTCATGAACTTTAACAGAACCGAAAAATTGATATTAAGCAAATATGGTCTACAGATAATCTTACAGATCTATTTACCAAATCATTTCCTACATCAACTTTTGAGAAGCTGGTATATGGAATAGACATACGTCGGCTTTGTAAATTACAAGATTATGTTGAAGTTTTTATTGTTAGAACCAAATTCACCGATCACGCAGCGGAAACGGGTTTTTAAATTTTTTTATACAGATCGTAATCTGTACCTGGGATCGGTAAATTTTTTGATCGTAATTTATTTTCGAAACAAATACATATAAAAATTATTACACTAATAAAATATATATGTAAATACAGGAAATTGTAATCAATAATAATAATAATAATAATAATAATATATATATATATATATATATATATATATATATATATATAACCATACCAACGTTTGGAGGCTCCTTCAATTTTCGATTTGCTCCTGGTCCGTACCACTGATCTTCCTAGCTATTTCCGGGATTAGTAACTGCGTGTGGGCGGGTCACGGTTATCAGGAACTTAGGATGGAGGGTGTAGAAAAGAAAAAATTAAGAGACTCTTTCTTTATATTAATGAACAACACTTGTACATAAAACCTTTTCACTATTTGTGGTGTTTGTTCATGCACACACTTGAACAAAATAACTCATAAAAACTCACTCACTAGCCTTTTTTTCTTTTAACCAAAAGCTAAAAAAAAACTTTTTGTCTTTTGTTAAATAAATATATATGTGAGTTGCTGTGCGTTTCACGCACAGCAACATTTTTTTTTTAATAAAAATATCTTATATTTAATATTTAAAAATTTAATCAAATATATATTTGATTTTTAAAAACTTTCAAATAAAAATATCTCATATCTTTAATTTGATTTTAATTTTGAATTCAAACTATTTAAATTCAAAAATAAATTATTTAATTTAATAAAATAAAATAATCACATTATCTTATTTTATTTAAAAATAAATATCAACATAGACCCTCCATTTAGTGATTAATAACATAATTAAATAATCTCATTATTTAAGTTATTTAATCACCATTATCTATTAATTAAATAATCTCATTATTCAATTAATTCTCGAATAAATACGTGTCACTTTCGTAACACAATTAACTGGACAATCCAATTAATTAATCGTGACCCTTGTTACCTAAATCGATCGGGCTAGCAAGGGGACCTAATGGACCCACAGTATTTTGAGCTCCGATAATCCTCAGAATCATTAATTAAACTCTTTAATTAATATTCTTTGATTATTAACTCCGGTGTTATTCCACTAAAAACCCGAAGCTGCACTCTCTCAACTGCAGACGTTTTTACACAGACCGATACAACTCGGTATCCATCGATATAGCTATTACATATGGTGTGATCCTCCACAATAGTTCATAATTAGAGCTGGGTCATAATGTCCGTTATACCCCTCTAATTACATATATCCTTTAAGTACCATTGATTCTCTAATGGACAATAAATCCTACTTCCTCACGGAATTAGGAGAGCGCTTAAATTGTCCAAGCACCGAATCAACCCTTAAGGGAACTACCATCTACTTCTCACAAGAAGTGGATTCCACTATTGTGTACAAACCTTCCCAGCCACAAGCCAAACCGCAATCCCAACATACGGAGTATATTGATCAGGAAATACATCTGACCTCACCCATGTTATATCAAAGACCACGATCTAACCTGAAGGAGTCGATAAGACACTCAGGATTAAGATCACCCATATATAGCCATCATTAGTTGATATATATGAATCTCATCGGTAAACGGATCTTTGTCTGAGATTCATATAGATCATGGCCCAGTCCTATATGATCACATCATACAAGGTGCCTCCATTCCCATATCTCATATGAATGATTCAGGATAGAATCACTGTACATTACGGAATGGACCACAACTATAGATTAATCACAAATAAAGTACCCAGCTTTATCTGCTATCTATGGACTCTTTAGATTGCACGTCTCTTACTGTATCCATCTATATATGACACTCATATACACTGTTTGAGATTACATCCGGCAATCCAGGATGTTAATATATACACAAGTTTATAAAATAAATAACATAACAGAATGAATTGAACCTTTCCTTTTATTTACTTCATAAATCCATTTACAAATTACATGCTTATGGCATAAGCCCCAACAATCTCCCACTTGCACTAAAGCATGTGAGGCATGTCCCGTAACCTTAGACCATCTAGGTGACCCGAAAACACTTTAGCCAGTAAGGTCTTCGTAAATGGATCAGCATGATTGTCTTGTGAAGCTATCTTGGTGACGATCATATCTCCTCTCTGCACTATCTCTCTTATGAGATGATACTTTCTCTCTATATGCTTCCCTCTCTTGTGGCTTCTTGGTTCTTTGGAATTAGCCACAGCACCACTGTTGTCACAATAAAGTGTGATGGGCTTATCCAGGTCTGGAACAACTTCCAGATCACTCAAGAACTTACGGAGCCAAACAGCCTCATTAGCAGCTTCACAAGCAGCTACATATTCGGCTTCTATTGTGGAGTCAGCAATGCAAGATTGCTTGATACTTCTCCATACAATGGCTCCACCACCCAGGGTGAATACTGATCCAGACGTGGATTTTCTAGAATCCCTGTCTGACTGAAAATCAGAATCCGTGTATCCTAACGGGATCAAATCCTGTCCGGAATACACTAGTATATAATCTCTCGTTCTCCGAAGATACTTGAGAATAGTCTTGACACAACCTAATGATCCAATCCTGGGTTGGACTGGTATCTGCTGACTACTCCCACTGCATAGCAGATGTCCGGTCTCGTGCATAACATAGCATACATGAGACTACCTACTGCTGATGCATAGGGAACACGTCTCATATCCTCAACTTCTTGAGGTGTCTTAGGACACTGTTCCTTAGACAAGTGAACTCCATGTCTGGAAGGTAAATTACCTTTCTTGTAGTTTTGCATTGAAAATCGTACAAGAATCTTGTCGATATATGATGCCTGAGACAGTGCTATAAGTTTGTTCTTACGATCCCTTATAAGTTGGATCCCTAGAACATAACTTTCCTCTCCCAAATCTTTCATTTGGAATTGGCTAGCCAGCCAGCCCTTTACATTAGACAACACTCCCACGTCATTCCCAATGAGTAGGATATCATCTACGTATAGGACCAAGAAAACTACTTTTTTATCAATGATGCGCTTTTAGACACAAGGCTCATCGACATTTTGCTCGAAGCCATAGGTTTTGATCACATCATCAAACCTAATGTTCCAGGATCTAGATGCTTTCTTAAGTCCATAAATGGACCTTTGCAGCTTGCAAACCTTTTGCTCTTGATCTGGAGACACGAATCCCTCTGGTTGCATCATATAGATGCTTTCATCAAGATTGCCATTCAAGAATGCAGTCTTGACGCCCATTTGCCAAATTTCAAAATTGAAATAGGCAGCAATGGATAAGAGAATCCTAATAGACTTAAACATGGCTACTGGCGAGAAGGTCTCTTCATAATCGACCCCCTCTTTCTGGGTATAACGCTTTGCCACTAGCCTTTCCTTGAAGGTCTCTACCTTCCCATCTACTCCTCTCTTTCTATTGTAGATCCACTTACACCCAATGGGTTTTACCCCATCCGGTAAGTCTACAAGATCCCAGACTGAGTTAGAGTACATGGACTCCATCTCGAGATTCATGGCTTTCAGCCATTCCTCTTTATCAGGATCTTCCATTACATTCTTAAATGTCAATGGATCATCCACACTATCAGCAGAGGTAACACCTTGTCCCTCACCTATAGCTAAATAGCGTTTAGGTTGTCTCACAACCCTCTCACTACTTCTAGGTGGTAGTGTATCCTGATCAAGAACCATCTGACTCTCAGATGTTTATGGATCAACAACTCTTGTTGAGGAAGCACTAGTCTCACCATGCTCTAACTCATTTAATACAATCTTGGAACGAGGTTTATGGTCACTAATGTAATTGTCGTCAAGAAACGTTGCATTTGTCGATACAAATACTTTGTTATCTTCGGGACTATAAAAGTGTCCACCTCTGGTCTCCTTGGAGTATCCTACAAACAGGCAGACAACAGACTTGGAATCTAGCTTTCCAGTTCTGTTCTTCAGCACGTGTTCTGGACACCCCCATATGCAGAAATGTCGTAAACTAGCTTTACGACCATTCCACAACTCTAGAGGAGTCTTAGGAACAGATTTGGATGGCACTACATTCAAAATGTATGCCGCTGTTTGTAACGCATATCCCCAGAAGGAATTTGGTAATGATGAGAAACTAATCATAGATCTCACCATTTCCATTAGGGTTCTATTTCTCCTCTCCGCTACACCATTTTGCTGAGGTGTACTGGGAGCTGTGAGTTGAGAAACTATCCCATGCTCGACCATGAAGTCTTCAAAGTCTTAGTCAAGGTACTCACATCCACGATCCGATCGTAGTGACTTGATAGTCCTACCTAATTGATTCTCAACTTCAGCTCGGAATTCTTTGAACTGTTCAAATGTTTCCGACTTTCGTTGCATCAGGTAGACGTATCCGTATCTTGAGTAGTCATCTATAAAGGTGACATAATACTCATAACCACCCCTAGCTTTAACATTCATCGGTCCGCAGACATCTGTATGTATAAGCTCTAGCGGTTCTTTAGCTCTAAGCTATTTTCCAGTAAAAGGTCTCTTAGTCATCTTACCTTCCAGACAAGATTCGCAGACAAGTAAGGTGCCAACCTTTAACTCACTTAAAGGTCCGCTTTTTACTAATCTGTCTATCCGGCCAAGGTTGATATGACCAAGGTTGATATGACCAAGCCTTAGATGCCAGAGATACGTGTCATTATCTGGAGAAATCTTTTGTCGTTTAGTTTTTGGTTTTTCAACCTTAAACATTTCGGTGTTGAGCATTGTAGTATGTATTAACGGTCTTAACACATACAAATTGTTTTCATTAATTCCTGAACAAATATTCAGACCATTCTTTCCAATAATAACATACTTATTATTAAAAGAAACATAGTATTTTTGTTCTAACAACTTAGAAACGGAAATCAAATTCCGTGTAAATCCAGGAATATAAAAAAACATTGTTTAATTATAAAAAACTATTATTATTATAAAATTGCAATCTTATTGCTCCCACTGCTTTGGCCGATACGGCATCCCCCGACCCCACACGCATTGAGAAGGCTCTCTCCTCTAGCTGTGTCCAAGAATCAGTCCACTGCAAAGAAGAACAAACATGATTAGTGGCCCCCGAATCAACTATCCAGGGTGAAGAATCATCTTCCACTAAACAAGATTCAAGAACAAGTAAATCATATTTACCTTTCATCTTTTTCTTCTTGGCTACCTCTTCAAGATACTGACTACAGTTCCTCTTCCAGTGCCCGACCTTGTTAAAATGGAAACATTTTCCTTTGTCTTGGTCAGTGGAGGTGCCTTTCATTTTGCTTTGGGCTTTCTTGGGCTTGGACTTTCCTTTTGCCTTCCCAGCGGACCTTTTCCTCTTCTTATTATTAGAGGAAGATGGTTCGGCAACATTTGCCTCACCGGTCTTACCTTTGTTGTCCTTAATCAAGGACTCAAATGTAGCGAGCTCATTGAGCAACTGTGTAAGACTGAACTTTAACTTGTTCATCCCGTAGTTGCTTTTAAACTGATCGAAACTCTTCGGAAGAGTCGTCAGTATGATGCTCACCTGACTGGGTTCGTCAATGGCCCCGCCATTGACTTCTGCCGTGTTGAAGTAGGACATCATACTCAGGACATGTTCCCGAACTGACGTTCCTTCCTTCATGCGAGCGAGCATAGCGGAACGAACAACTTCATGTCGCTTTTGCTTGCAGGGCTGCCCGAACATAGCTTGAAATGACTCCATGATTTCGAATGCTGAAGTCATTGCTTCGTGCTTTATGACAAGTACGTCTGTCATAGATGCCAACAGATATGTTTGAGCCTTCTCATCAGATGAGACCCATCGCTGGTATGCCTCACGAACAGTTCGTGTGGCATTGGCAGTAGGCGCTTGAGGACATTCCTCCGTAAGCACAAACTTAAGGTCTTTGGTGACCAAAATTGCATTAATATTAAGTTTCCACTTTGTATAGTTATCACCAGTTAATTTGTCGTTTGCGAGAATTTGAAGTAATGCAGAAGACATTGCTGAAATAAATAAAACATTAATTCAGTCATTTATTTAAAACAAGTGCGGGTGCTTTGGTATAAATTTAAACATAATGCATGAACATGTTAAACGAACTAGAACTACCATAAAAATAGTTACTATACAACGACAATCCAACATACCACAAAAAGTGCCGCCTTAGGGTCGGTCAAATATTTGTATGTTGGACCGAGACATTCTCAATCAAATGATATTCTAGAATACCTCTTATTCCATATCACTCAACCATCGTTTATTTAGTCAGGTTTTTAATTAACAAACTTAATCAAAACCTTCGTGAGTGTAACCCACCATTTCAGATCTCATGAGCTTAACTCGAGAATTTCCGCCTTAGGGTCGGTCAATCCCGAAATACCCTCAGAAATCCTATCCGTTAAGAAGTCAACCTTGGTATTGACCTTTGTGGAAACCCTCCTTAGGGAGGACGAAAGCAAAGCCGTCACGAGGCCCCACTCAGATCTCACGATGTTGAACTAATGATGGAGACCGCAGGATATATATGTCATATATCCCTCTCTCACTCACTATTTTAAAACTAGGGTTTTCTATTATCCGTTAATGCACCTAGACTCTACAGGATCAAACGGCTAACTTTAATCAAGTTATCTAGTGCATTAACTAATTCATTATTAGAAACAATTTCTAATTAACTAATAAATTATTAATGATTTAAAAAAATTAAAAATCTAATCTATTAGTAAATAGTATAAGTCTTTGTAAACTATTTACTAAGCTCAGATTATTATGAAAATGTTTACCAAGTTTTAACTATTAAAACTCTAACATAATTTTCGGTTCATTTATAATTAGACAATTAATCAAATTAATCCTAATTACTATAAATGACCATATTAATCTAATTTATTAAACTCTTTAATAACTAGATTAATATTAATGAAAATTACCAAGTTTTTTAACAATTAAAAAAAACTAATCCCATTTTTATAGCCAATTTATGTATTTATCCATTTTAATCAAATTAAAAAAAATACACAAAATATAGGCTATGATGCATGTATGACATATCAAATATATTTGTGTAGACACTTCTAATCTAAATGACATACGTATGCATGACAATACTTTTTATCATCACATAATATAAAGCATACACGAATTGACCGAGTACTGTGGATTATTTAACCTAAAAAAATTAGAATCTAAAATTACAAAAATACCCCCAAGGCATTCCTTAGTCTTCTTGTAATTTCCAAGTCTTCCATTCTCTTCAGGTCACCTCGATTCATCTCATAAATTTTTCTTCTCGATTTTTCCAGGTCTTCAACATAGGTTACATTTTTTTTTACAATCCAATAATAGTTAAAAATAATAATAATAAAAAAAAATTATACAACCCATAATACCTAAATCCACAGTACCATATAATTAACGATCAATCATATTCTTGTAAATTTTTTTTTTTTTTAATATACATACAAAAACATCATACAGTCAATTTAAATCGTACTTACACAATCATACATATAGGAGCATCGAAAACAATTTCCTGTTCCGAAAATAAAATTGGCCCTGATACTAATTGTTGGAACAAAATTCACCGATCACGCAGCGGAAACGGGTTTTAAATTCTTTTTATACTGATCGTAATCTGTATCTGGGATCGGTGAATTGTTTGATCGTAATTTATTTTCGAAACAAATACATATAAAAATTATTACACTAATAAAATTTATATGTAAATACAGGAAATTGTAATCAATAATATATATATATATATATATATATATATATATATATATATATATATATATAGAACCATACCAACGTTTGGAGGTTCTTTCACTTTTCGATTTGCTCCTGGTCCGTACCACTGATCTTCCTAGCTATTCCCAGGATTAGTAACTGCGTGTGAGCGCGTCACGGTTATCAAGAACTTAGGATGGAGGGTGTAGAAAAGAAAAAATTAAGAAACCCTTTCTTTATATTAACGAACAACACTTGTACATAAAACCTTTTCATTCTTTGTGGGGTTTGTTCATGCACACACTTGCACAAAATAACTCACAAAAACTTTCACTCACCAGTCTTTTTTTCTTTTAACCAAAAGCTAAAAGACAACTTTTTGTCTTTTGTTAAATATATATATATGTGAGTTGCTGTGCGTTTCACGCACATCAATATTTTTTTTAATAAAAATATCTTATATTTAATATTTAAAAATTTACTCAAATCTATCTTTGATTTTTAAAAACTTTCAAATAAAAATATCTCATATCTTTAATTTGATTTTAATTTTGAATTCAAACTATTTAAATTCAAAAATAAATTATTTAATTTAATAAAATAAAATAATCACATTATCTTATTTTATTCAAAAATAAATATCAACATACACCCTCCATTTAGTGATTAATAACATAATTAAATAATCTCATTATTTAAGTTATTTAATCACCATTATCTATTAATTAAATAATCTCATTATTCAATTAATTCTCGAATAAATACGTGTCACTTTCGTAACACAATTAACTGGACAATCCAATTAATTAATCGTGACCCTTGGTACCTAAATCGATCGGGCTAGCAAGGGGACCTAATGGACCCACAGTATTTTGAGCTCCGATAATCCTCAGAATCATTAATTAAACTCTTTAATTAATATTCTTTGATTATTAACTCCGGTGTTATTCCACTAAAAACCCGAAGCTGCACTCTCTCAACTGCAGACGTTTTTACACAGACCGATACAACTCGGTATCCATCGATATAGCTATTACATATGGTGTGATCCTCCACAATAGTTCATAATTAGAGCTGGGTCATAATGTCCGTTATACCCCTCTAATTACATATATCCTTTAAGTACCATTGATTCTCTAATGGACAATAAATCCTACTTCCTCACGGAATTAGGAGAGCGCTTAAATTGTCCAAGCACCGAATCAACCCTTAAGGGAACTACCATCTACTTCTCACAAGAAGTGGATTCCACTATTGTGTACAAACCTTCCCAGCCACAAGCCAAACCGCAATCCCAACATACGGAGTATATTGATCAGGAAATACATCTGACCTCACCCATGTTATATCAAAGACCACGATCTAACCTGAAGGAGTCGATAAGACACTCAGGATTAAGATCACCCATATATAGCCATCATTAGTTGATATATATGAATCTCATCGGTAAACGGATCTTTGTCTGAGATTCATATAGATCATGGCCCAGTCCTATATGATCCTATCATACAAGGTGCCTCCATTCCCATATCTCATATGAATGATTCAGGATAGAATCACTGTACATTACGGAATGGACCACAACTATAGATTAATCACAAATAAAGTACCCAGCTTTATCTGCTATCTATGGACTCTTTAGATTGCACGTCTCTTACTGTATCCATCTATATATGATACTTATATACACAGTTTGAGATTACATCCGGCAATCCAGGATGTTAATATATACACAAGTTTATAAAATAAATAACATAACAGAATGAATTGAACATTTCCTTTTATTTACTTTATAAATCCATTTACAAATTAAATGCTTAGGGCATAAACCCTAACATTTATGTCGGGGAACGTTCAATCAGGGGGAGCAAAATTTTTAATGGATATATGTGCATTATACTCTTTTTTCCTTCGATTAGGTTTTGTCCCACTATGTTTTCCTGACAAGATTTTTAATGAGACAGTTTTTAAATGTCCAACCCCACTAGATCCAGAAGATCATTGTATATATTTTGTTGAGGTTTTATCCCATTGGATTTTTTTTAGAACATAACAATTCAAGTGATAAAAAATCCAAGGGGAAGTGTAGTAATTAAATTTGGATTCTTCCACCACTTTGTTCCACCGATTGAACGAGTGCAAATCTATCTTTGATTGCACGTGAAGGAGAAGTCTTCAATTGCTTTATTCATAAGTTAAAATAGGTGGCAAGTGAGATTGAAAATTGCAATAAGCACCCCTTGATTGTAAATGGTGGTGTTAAAAAATCTCTCATCTAGACAATACAGGACAAATATTATCTCTCATTATTCTCTCGTCTCTCTCATCTCTCTATCTTTGTTTCTTATTTATTTTATTATTATTTATTTTATTATCACAATTAAGTATAATATATATATATATATATATATATATATATATATATATATATATAACACAGTTTCAATTATTTTGCATGATTTTTTATTTTCCACTTCCCTGATCCCACAAAATTAGAAGCACATAAATATGAAGAACAAACGAACCCAACATCTAATTTGAATGTTTGAACAGATAAAAGTGTTTTTGATTTGCTTTTAAGAAAAAGAAATTGTAATGAATGGTTATTTTCTAGTTAGGGTACTTGGTTTTCATAGGAACTTTTTTTTAATGGGTTTGAAAATAATTAGAATGGGTTTAATGGGAAAAATAATATAACTAAAGTAATTATATTATTTAGGATTAATTTCGATATTTTAGAGGGGTCTAGAGAAAAAAATTATTTTAATTTTTTTAGTACGGTGGTAGAAAGTAAAATGGGTGTAGGGAGAACATTTTTGACTGACAACAGAAAACTTTTTACGTATTATAAAGATATCTATAGCATAATAATACATATCATCACACTTTTACTATATAAACGATATAACTTCAATTATAAAAATATACATGATAAAAGTGTGGTTATTCATATTAATATACTATATATATACCTATAACGTGTGTCTACGAGAGAAAAATCGAGAGCCACTCATTATTAACAGTTCATGTGTTTAGATGAGGATGTTTTAGAATCAGATGTAATGTGGATTTCTTTCTTCTTGTTTTAGAATCTGATGCAGCTACAGTCGTTAGATTTGGTTTAGTTGTTGACGAGATTAATCCGGCTTGAGTAAAGCTTTATAGTCCTTAATTCAGAAGGATAACAAGTAGTCTGATATAATTGTGTATTTGTTTTGGAATAATATTTTTATCTGTCGTAGGAAACTAATTAATAATTATGGATATAATTATAAACTATTTATATCTTTTTAGTATTTTACAAAAGAGTAATATCAAGCTTTCAAAAAAAAATGTATTAATTTTGGATGTAAATACAGTTTTGAAGGGGTATAAATTGTTATGAAAATATAATATGAGTGTCCATCCAATCTCACAATGTAACTTGTGATCCTTCACCTTCCTCAATTTATTCTTAAGTTTATGGTATCATTTATTTTTAAGTTTATGCCTTCATTGATTCTCATGTTTATTGCTATTGTCTTTTCATTTTATAACAATTACGTTGTCACTAAACTGAAAGGCTATAAAAGGAGCCTTTACGTGTTGTATTTTGAACTTGAGAACTATTGAGAAATAAAAGAATCTATTTCTGTTGGACTACTTTTCTCTCCCCTACTTTAAGTTTATGTTTTATTTTCTTATTAATTGTAATTATTTTATAACACGTTACCAGCATGAGTCTCAAACCAATATTGTTGTTTCAATATCCAGATTTAAAATATTTATGCCTTGTTGACGTCGATTTCTGGATATATGAGAAAAAGTCAACACGATTGGATTTTAGCTGTGATTTCAAAGAGAAAGAGAAGGAGAAAGTAATCGGACGTAAGTTTTACGTGGTAAAATTCCGATGACCGGAGAACGTTCACGGGTGGTTGAATAATCAACCGAGCCAAAATCCACTATTGAAAAGATTTACAACTCTCGATCTCTCTTTTCCTCTCTGTATTTTTCTATAGGTTTTCTGTATATTTTTTGTGATGAGATTATGGGTCTATTTATATGTGCATAGAATCCTAATCCTTTTTGTACAAGTAATAAAAGATCTTTGTATTTAATTATGATTGGTTACTTGTTCGAAGTAGTCTGTCTTCTTTCATATTTCGGAGACTTGTATAGAGATCGAATGAGACTCTAGTGATATAGTCCAGTTATGACTTATTCCCTTATAGATGCGTAGTTTTTTTTTGAAGAAATAAAATTGTTGCCTGATTTGGAACCCTTTTTGTTTGGTATTCTATTCTTCTTGGAATTATTCTTTGATATGGATATCTTCGCGTATTTTAACGACTCTTGACTCGTTTGAGTTACGCGCTGGGCTTCTTTATTCGGTTTTCTTCATGTTTGTTCCGAGTAGAACATGATATTAACCGGTCCCGAATGACGTCATCTGATCCCGAGTAGTCTACATCATCAGCTAATCCCGAGCGTCGCTAACTGACACCGAGTAGTATATGACGTCAGTTGACCCCGAGTAGGTTTTGTTCAATACTTGTTTACTCTGGCTTCTCTTCTTTGGTGATATCTTGCAGGATAGTTTCTGAATGCTTATTCAGATGTCCACCTGACAATTCTATCCTCTTTGTCAACGACGTGTACGTCTAATAAAATTTATATACGACAATACCTCATTAAAATATTTTTACCGAACAAGGTTTCGTTCCGGGAAAAAATATTTTAATCAACCGTTCAATTTTCACATCTCTTTAATGCCCGGGTAAATTTCTTGTCATAATAGCGTGTCTTAATGGTGACCATGTAAATTCAATTTGCCTCCTCACTCGAGATCTCAATGATTGCGACGTTTTGGAGTTCTGACGTCCTTGGCCAGTTCTTCTCTTAACACGTGTCCTCTACCGCTTCGTTTCTCGATGCCATTTATGAGAAACGACCTACGCGTCTCCTAGTGCGCCGCCTATGTCATTAGATCTGTCTTTGATTTTTCCCGCCACGAGATCCTAGGGTTTCGTGTTATTACCCCTTTAAATTCTCCATTGAAAGGAGTTGCGTTGGTTCATTCTCACACTCAAACCAGAAATTTTCCAGCCCAGATTTATTTACGCAAAAAATCTCTATTCTCCGTTGAAGATTTTGCATCAGGTTTATTCATTTAAGGTTAATTTTAATGAATCCGACTTCTCGTCGTAGATTTTTTACTATAGCTCTCGAAGCGCTTGATCGTGGGGATTTTCAACTAGTTTCTTGCGCTCGAAGATTATTGGGGGAAATCCCTCCAGATGAACTTCCTTTTTTTGAAGTCGACGTTTTTGGGCTTTACCTTGACGTCCGTATTAGTTATGTATCCAGTTCTGATTCTGATTCATCTAGTTCTGAATCTGTCGTTTCTAATCACAAGGTACCACTTTGATCAAGGATGGGAAAACATCAAAGTAAAAGTGAAGTCCATGTAGGGAAAAAAGGTTTAGAAACGCAACGGAAGCATGAGAAAAACGAGATTTAGGGTTTGCGTATAAATATTTTTTTTCCCTTTTATGCAACGAGAAGCTTAACCCTTAGATTAATTGATGTATATAAAAGTATCGTACCTTTTTCGCGTGACGATTGAACAAGCGCCAAATTGATTCCGCAAGATCTTCCAATCCAATCACGAAAGTGAATCACCTAGGAGTGTGGGCTCCCTTTCTTTAAATTGTATTCCTGAGGATGGAGACAAAGCAAATATCTTTTCTTTGTTAGTTACAAATATCCTCCAAGAGAAAAATCCAAGAACGTCCGGTCACTTGTGAATTATCAATCAATTTGATTGTAACTCGAGTGAATCTTGATTCGATGTTGTACACCAAACCCTTTTGATATAAAGGATATTAGTATACTATCGAATACAAAAACGTTCCCCTTTTTTCTCTACTTGGCCGAATTCACACACTATTGATTAGAGATGATCGAATTTTGTCTAGAGTAAAATCAGATTTTTCTCCCTCAAAATTCCTATGATGGCCAAAACTTTTTCTTTCTCAAATAAAGCTTGGCCGAAATTACCTCTAATTGCCTTTGGGCTGGCCGAATTCATCATTCTCATATATATAGGATCATAAATCCTTTTCTAAGAAGGATTCACTTGGTTGGCAAGAATCCTTTCTTAGGTGGATTTATTTGGTAGTTAGAATCCTTATCTAAAAAGAAATATATCCTATCCTATATAATACATGTGATGAACGAAATTCCCTTCTTTGATGTAGTTTAGGAGAGTTTAATCT
The DNA here is from genome assembly GCA_032871835.1 of Dipteronia dyeriana. Classification (NCBI taxonomy): domain Eukaryota; kingdom Viridiplantae; phylum Streptophyta; class Magnoliopsida; order Sapindales; family Sapindaceae; genus Dipteronia; species Dipteronia dyeriana. The sequence goes on along the minus strand of CM065300.1, from coordinate 106,755,473 downwards.
TACCTAAGAAAGATTACTTGATGGACAAGAATCCTATCTTTAAGTAGATAAACTTGGTGGTTATGAATCCTTTTCAAATAAGAATTCTACCACTAAGTAGTTTTACTTGGTGACCAAGAATCCTTTTCCAAAAAGAATTCTTTCCTACACCAAGACTCCTAATCCTACTCAATAGTGTGTTTGTAACCATATTAAAGACTTCCTAATTTGTTTAGATAAATAACTCCTTTTATTTATCTACTTATCAAATATAGTCTTTAACATTAACTATACTACCAACAATAGTATAGTTTTAGGAGACCATCTCCTAATAGGAAAAGATTTTGACTTTTAATTAAATAATTAATTAATCAATAAATTAATTAATTTCCATTTAATTAAATAATAATAAAATAAAAATAATATATTAAAGCTATTCTTAATAGCTTTTGCCACCCATACCTAGTATAAAGGCCATATATTATTTTTCTCATTTTATTAAATCCATTGGACCTTAATAAAAAGTCCACATGTGAACTATACCTATTATTACAAAAAGAAACAAGTTCACATGCCTTATTACAATTCTAGATGGACCCCTAAATTGGTCCGGTAGAATATATCAAGTGATCCATGCAAGTTCGTGTGGATTGGAGATCTTGGCGGGCTATCTAAATTTAAGCTCCAATAGACACAACCCAATCACAATCAACAAATGATTCACTTATGTCAAATCTATTAAATTTTAGTTCATTCCACTAAAAAACTAAATTTGAACTCTTAAATAAAGATAGAATAAGTTGATGTTACTCATTCGTACCCTAGACAACCTTATTGGAGAAAATGTATCCTCGTGAAGAATACCAATAATCGCCAAGAGCTCATAGACCGCCTATAGCTCTCCAACTTACCATATTTACTCATATGACCACATTTTGAACTTGGATATTTTGACTTGTCTAGAAGCCATGTTTCAATAGACACTATTAAAAACTTAACGTTAAGATTTAATATCCAATACCTCAAAACATCCATATGATGGTATTCTACTCTCGTTCAATAAATGGAGCCACGATGTCCATATCTATAAATGAAGTCCTCTATCGATTAACAAATGAATACCACCAAACTATCGATGATAGACTATGCAATATAATCGTACTCATTGATAGCTCAAATGATAACACTTGCAACCATAAGTCCATCATTTATCTCAGGATTGAGATAGACTCTCCGATGGTCTTCAAATGAAAACTTTTATCTATTGACTGTTCTAGATAAAGTATTTCATTTTGATCCTATTCAATGCACCCAGTGCACTAGATTCTTTTGCCCAAAGACACCACACTTTGATGATTTTAGACTCATCATAACACATTTGATCCCACTCAAATGCTAGCAAAAGAATCTACAACTTTGACAAGATGAAGGCGCCCAACCTTCTATCTTAAGTTGTGAATATTATTCAAGACTAACTAAAGAATTGTGTCTACCTCATACATATCTAGATGTATGAACAATTCTTCTTTTCTCATAGTCTTTTGACCTTATGATTATTTACATTTGACAATTATAATAATTAAACTATAAATGCTATAAGATTTGTTAAACTAGAAATCACTTTATTCATATGAAACGATTGTTAATTACAATATTACACTCTTGCTATTGAGCATAATCCTAACAGTCCATAAGCACAACTCGGGCAGCGTCTGGATCAGGGAGCAGATTGTTAATGAGAAGGACGTCGAAGAGGAGTTCAGAGAATCTCATCTCCCTTTTTTCTGTTGATCGCCCGAGTGGGTTTGACACCGAACCCAAAGTGGTTGGGGTAGATGAGATTGGGAAATATCATCCCCGATTCGACTTGGATAATTCAGTTACTCTGATTCCTGCTGGTGATAGAGCTGCGTGGAACCCTCCCCCGGTCATGGTGGCAATCTATGGGTCCATGCTTTGTTGCGGCGTTACTCTTCCTCTTCAGCCGTTCATTGCCTGGTTTCTAGCTGAAGCAGGGATCGCTGAAGCTCAATTGGCCTCGAATAGCTACAAGATCTTGATGTGCATGTGGCACATGTGGAGCCGAATGAACCTGTCGCCGTCTTCCCCAAGTGAAATCAGGCACTTCTTCACGCTAAGGCATTCTGGTAAGACAGGGACTTATTTCCTCATGTCTAACCCGTCAGATTGCTAGGTCCCCGATGGGACAAAGGTGAATCGGGGAGTTGACACCTCAGATGACACCAAAAAGAGGAGATTTGTATGGGGATTTTCTTCGTCCAACAAGTACTGGAAGAACAGTTGGTTTTTTACCGGAGGAAACTTAGGTCTTAAAGTCACTCTTTCGGCTAGGGAAACTTGGACGGTGTTGAAAGTTCCCCATTTTTTCTGTTCCCCTGAGGTATAGAACAAGAAAAAACTTGAATTCAGCGATACTGAGCTGACTAGACTTGCTCGGGCAGCAGTTCACACTCTAGAGAAAAGAATCATGACTTATCTTTTCAATGAGAAGAAGATGGCAGAACTCGACTTCTTTAGCCAGATTTCAGGCTACCGCAGGCGATGTAAGTGATCTTTGTACCCTTTTTTTTTTTTTTTGCTTTTTATATTCTGATGTGATTCCCCTTTTTCTCCTAAGTGTATGACTCGGACATCGTCTGCGATATTCAAGCTCGTCAGGTGAAGTCAATCCTCCAAGCGAGCCAAAAAAAAGTTTCTCGTCATAGCAAAGAGGGCATTGCCACACCTGAGTCAGATGAGGACCCTAATGAGGCTGATAAGCAGATTCCCAAAAGTGTCCCCAGGGAAGTCAACCAGCCGACCGTAGGGGAGTCAAGTGGTCTGAGTGGCCATACTCAGGAGTTACCTGAAGATGGAGGGAGGTAGAGTGATGGTCTTTGTGAGGGGCTTGGTGAATCGGGCTCCCCGGTTGTGGTCCCTACAGAGCGGACAGTCACCTGTGATAGAGGTAAAACCTCTTAGGGGTAAGTAAATACAGATCCTAACTTTTTTGAATCCTTCCGAGATGATGTTCAGGAAGATCCCTCAACTGATCTCGGCTTTCATCGCTCTCGGGCAGAGAAAAAAAAGGTGCTCGATTCTCCCACTCGTCTTCCTAAGGTTCCTCGGGTGGTTTCATTCATCGACTCTAGTGATGAAGACACCGAGGGCTGAGATTCCCCCGAACGTTGATGTTGAAGCATCGGCGGGTGCAGAGACTTCTGACCCAAACAGGGGCTCTTTCCCCCCCGAGGTTGAAGATTTAAGGGCTGAATCTTTGGGAGGTCCTTCCTATCCTTCTCCTCAGGATATGCTCAGGGCGATATCATCTAGTCGGGCTTTCATCCGGGATGATCATTGGAGCCGCCTTAGGGATGCGTCTATGACGAGTCGTCTTCAGAATATTTTTAACGGCGCATCTTATTTAAGTTTTATTCCCAATTCTCAATTGTCTGGCTTGCTTGCTAGATTTTTAATTAAACTCCTTTATAGATGGTGACCGAGTTTACTGAGCTGGTTTAGATGCAACAACATCAAGCTGATCGAATAAGGCGTCTTGAGGCTCAGCTGAAAGAAAGTGAGGATTGCCGTGCTCGGGTCGAATCGGCTTATCAAAAGGAAGTTTGGTCCGCCCAAGTGTTTGCTGACCACTGTTTGGCGAAGCAAGTGGCGGTCGAGGAAAGAGCTTCTTCGGTAGAGGAGAAGGCTACGTCACTACAAAACTTGTAGTCTTCTGCCCAGAAATCAATGCTTAAAGCCGAAGAGAAGGCGGAGCAGTCCAAGTTGGCGTATGAAAAGAAGATTAAAGACTTGGAGCGCCAAGCTTTGACAGTCGAATCCCTATCCAAAGAGGCCAGACTGGAACTTGAAGTCTAAGAGGTTGGCCATTTTAAAAGATCCTCTGCTTATGATGCCCTTCTCCTTCAGGAATTTCAGCGAGGGCTAGTTTCAGCTGGTGAATTTTTTAAGGTCAAAAACCGGGCAACTAAAAAAGACTAAACCAACTGGGAGCTGTCGATCAAGAATCATGTGGATCGGTCCTTGGAATCTCTTCAGAATCATATGCAGGAGTGGAGATCTTATTGCCGTAGTCGAGGCAAAGAGCCCCATCCTATGCATTTGGAGGTTCAATCAGAGCACTCCCTCTCGACCGTTTATGTCAGTAAGGAGTCGGGCGTAGAAGGTTCTGTTCCTGATGTCGGATCGATCCCAGGGAGAAGATTACAACAAATGGATAGATGATTCGGTTGATACGATTGCTTGGCCTTCCAATGAAAGTCTCCTCCGTGAATACGAAATGGTGCCCGACCCGAGCATCGACAAGAGTTCTAAATCCTCATAACTTTGATTTATTACGTAGAAATTTCATTTTTGCAAAGATTCTTTGTAACGCTTCTTTGTAAAGATTATCAATGAAATTCCAAGTTAACTGTAATTCTGAAAACCGAGTGGTTTGATCCGATTCGTTGCTCAAGGAATTTTACCAAGTATTTTCTTTAACTTGTATCTATTGTTGCCGAGTATCTTTCTGAACTCGCTACCGCAATCTTTTGTGCCAAGTGTCTTGTTAAACTGGCTAATGCAATCTTTTGAGCCAAGTATCTTATTAAACTGGCAATTGTAATCTTTATGCCAAGTATCTTATTCAACTGGCTATTTTTGTCCGAGTAACTTCACCGAGTATCTTTTTAAACTTGGTTTTTGTTACCTAGTTATTTTCAACGCCGAGTATCTTATTAAACTGGCCTATATATACCGAGTCATCTTGAAACAAATAAGTGAATTTACTAGTTTCATCAGGTTATTACCCAAACATTATATCAAGGCTTACCATGATCATATGTTCGAGTCTTTTCACATTACCGAGGACGTCTCCTCAATTTTTCTGTGCAAGGATTTTCCGAATCGTTGACAATTTGGTACTCCTTGCACAGTTGTCTGAATTTCAGGTTATCGAACTGGGTGCCGTTATCAGTGATGATAGTATTTGGGACTCCAAACCTATAGAGTATATTGTTTTTCATGAAATTTATGGTATTTGCTTCTGTGATATGCACTAATGCTTTAGCTTCAGCCCACTTCGTGAAATAGTCAACAGCTACTATGGCATACTTCGCTCCACCCCTTGCCCCAGCTAGCATTGGGCCAGTTAAATTCAAAACCCACATGGAAAATGACCATGGGGATGTGAGGTTTCTAAGTTGTTCAGGGGGGTTGTCGGATATCATTAGCAATCCTTTGGCAAGTATTGCAACTCTCTGAACATCGCTGTGCATCTGAGAATAAAGTAGGCCAATAATAATCTTGCCTGAGTACCTTGTGTGCTAAACTTTTACCCCCAGTATGGTTTCCATAAACTTCTCCATGGATTTCCTGTAATATCCGACATGCATCCTCCTCTGATACACATCTTTGGAGTGTTCGGGAAAACCCCCTTCTCTATAGTTCTCCTCCAACCAGCGTGTACCTTGCTGATCGATACCTGATACGTTTTGCTTGTAAAGGATCTTCCGGAAGCATGTCTTCTTTCTGGAAGCTTCTCAGCTGAGTCATCCAACCATCCGACGGTGTTCGGATTTTTGAAATTTCAATTTTTTTTGGTTCAGTTGTGCTCGGTTTGAGGAGATGTGCAACCGGAATAGTTTTTAGCCTGATTGTGGTTGTTGTTGATGCTAGTTTCGAAAAAACGTCTGCCTTTTCCTTCTCCTCCCTGGGGAACTGGGCAATCCTATATTCTTTGAATTTCTGGAGGAGATGTTTTGCAATGTCACGATAGGCTATCATGCCTTCATCCATGGCTTGGTATTCGACCAGGACTTGGTTGACAACTACCTGTGAATCGCTAAATATCTCGACTTCATCAGCCCCGAGAGCTATGCAAACTCTGAGTCCAGCTAGTAGCGCCTTGTACTTGGCTTGATTATTGGTTGCTTTGAAGTCAAACCTTATGGCACATTCGACATCATCTCTTTCTAAAGTGTATACCATGATCCCTGCCCCGCTGCCGTGAGTGTTTGAAGAGCCATCAACATATAATCTCTATGGGAAATTTTTACCCAACATCGTTTTTGCTTCCAAGTTTGGTTATGTGAACTCTGCTATAAAATTTACCACTGCTTGTCCTTTGAGAGATATCCTGGGGACGTAGTGGATATCGAATTCACTTAACTCAATTTCCCATTTGGTTAGTCTTTCTGAAATCTCTGGCTTCTGTAAAATTTACTTCAATGGGCAGTAGGTGAGAACCTGGATTGTATGAGCCTGAAAGTATGGCCTTAGCTTCCTTGCCACTGAAACCAATCCTAGGGCCATTTTTTCTGCTTGTGAATACCTGATCTCGGCTGGTAAAAGTGTCTTGCTGGTATAATACACTGGCTTCTGTACTCCATCTTCTGTTCTAACTAGGACTGAGCTTGCTGCTAGTTCTATAATTGATAGGTATAAATGGAGTATCTCTCCCATTTGTGGTTTTGAAAGGATGTGAGTCTGCCCTAGGTACTCTTTGATTTTTAAGAATGTCTGCTCGCACTCTTCGTTCCATTCGAGTCCTTCTCTTTTTTTAATTACTTTGAAAAAAGGTGCGCATCTGTCTGTGGCCTTTGAAATGAATCTACCCAAGGAAGCTAAACATCCTGTTAAGCGTTGTACTTCTTTTAGTGTCCTTGGTAAGGTCATTCTCTGCAGGGCTTGGATCTTTTCAGGATTGACTTCGATTCCCCTTTGGTGAACTTGGAAACCCAAGAACCTTCCTGAAGGAACTCCGAATAAACACTTGCTCAGATTCAGCTTCATTTGGTATCTCCTCAGAACATCAAATGTCTCTCGCAGGTCTGAAGTATGCTTGTCTGCCGAGATGCTCTTGGTCAGCATGTCATCAATGTATACTTCCATGTTTCTTCCTATTTGTCGTGCGAAGATTCTGTTGACCAAACTTTGATATGTTGCCCCTGCATTTTTTAATCCGAAAGGCATTAATGTGTAACAGTACAAGCCCTGATCGATTCTGAACGCTGTTTTTTCTTCACCAGCCTTGTTCATCCGGATTTGGTTATATCCCGAGTAGGCGTCCATAAAACTGAGCAATTACTGGCCTGATGTAGCATCCACCAGTTGGTCTGTCCTTGGAAGTGGAAAACTATCTTGTGGGCATGCTTTGTTCAAATCTGTGAAATCTAGGCACATTCTCCATTGTCCATTTTTCTTTTGGACGAGGAATACATTAGCTACCCATTGAGAGTAGTTGATCTCTCTAATCGACCCTACATCGAGTAGCTTCTCCACTTCCTGTTTGATTGTCAAACTTCTCTCGAGATTGAATGACCTTCTCTTTTGTATCACTGGTTTTGCATTTGGGTCTACTGTGAGATGGTGAGATATTATTCGAGCATCTATTCCGACCATGTCTTCATGACTCCAGGCGAACACATTGTAGGAAAAAAGCGGGTTCAAAATGCAACGGAAGCTTGAGAAAAACAAAAATTAGGGTTTGCGTATATATTTTTTTCCCTTTTAATAACAATAACCTTAACCCTAGATTAATTGATGTATATAAAAAATATCGTACCTTTTTTTCTTTTTCGTGATGATTGAACTTGCGTCGAATTGAATCCATAAGATCTTCCAATCCAATCACAAATGTGAATCACCTAGGTGTGTGGGCTCCCTTTCTTTAAATTGTATACCTGATGATGAAAACAAACAAAATCTTCTTCTTTGTTAGTCACAATAATCCTCCAAGAAAAAAAACCAAGAACATCAGGTCACTTGTGAATTATCAATCAATTTGATTGAAACTCGAGTGAACCTTGATTTGATGTTGTACATAAAACTCTTTTGATGCAAAGGATACTAGTGTACTATCGAAAACAAAAACGTTCCCTCTTTTCTCTATGGTTGGCCGAATTCTTCACACGATGAGTTGGACGAATTTTTTTTTAATAACAATAAAAAACAAATAAAAAACAACTTCTCATCCCAAAAATTCATACTTGGACGAAATTTACAAGTATATATATATATATATATAGGAGACTAAATCCTCTCATAAGAAAGATTTACTTGGTGGTTAAGAATCCTATGCTTAGGTGGATTTACTTGGTTGTTAAGAATCCTTTTCCAAAAGGAATTCTTTCCTACACCAAGACTAATAATCCAACTTAATAGTGAATTTGTAACCATATTAAAGGCTTCCTAATTTGATTAGATAAATAATTCCTTTTATTTATCTACTTATCAAATATAGTCCTTATTATTAATTATACTACCAAAAATAGTATAATATTAGGAGACCATCTCCTAATAGAAAAAGATTTTGACTTTTAATTAAATAATTAATTAATCAATAAATTAATTAATTTCTATTTAATTAAATAAAAAAATAAAAAAAAATAATATATTAAGCTATTCTTAATAGCTTTTGCCGCCCATACCATATATAAGAGTCATATATTATTTTTCTTATTTTATTAAATCCATTGGACATTAATAAAAAGTCCACATGAGAGCTAGACCTATTCTTACAAAAAGAAACAAGTTCTCATGCCTTATTACAATTCTAGATGGACCTCTATTAGTCCGGTAGAATATATCAATGGATCCATGCAAGTTCGTGTGGATTGGGGATCTTGGCGGACTATCTAAATTTAAGCTCCAATAGACAAAACCCAATCACAATCAACAAATGATTCACTTAGGTCCGATCTATTTATTTTTAGTTCATTCCACTAAAGAACCAAAATTGAAATCTTAAATAAAGATAGAATAAGTTGATGTTACTCACTCATACCCTAGAAAATCTTATTGGTGAAAGTGTATCCTCGTGAAGAATACCAGTAATCGCCAAGACCTCATAGACCGCATATAGCTCTCCAACTTACCATATTTACTCATATGACCGCATTTTGAACTTGGATATTTTGACTTATCTAGAAGCCATGTTTCAATGGACACTATTGAAAACGTAACGTTAAGATTTAATTTCCAATACCTCAAAACATCCATATGATGATATTCTACTCTCATTTGATAAATGGAGCCACGATGTCCATATCTATAATTGAAGTCCTCTATCGATTAACAAATGAATACCACCAAACTATCGAGGATAGACTATGCAATATACTCGTACTCATTGATAGCTCAAATGATAACACTTGCAACCATAAGTCCATCATTTATCTCATGACTGAGATAGACTCTCCGATTGTCTTCATATGAAAACTTTTATCCATTGACGGTTCTAGATAAAGTTTTTCATTGTGATCCAATTCAATGCAGCCAGTGCACTAGATTCTTTTGCCCAAAGACACCACACTTTGATGATTTTAGACTCATCATAACACATTTGATCCCACTCAAATGCTAGCAAAAGAATCTACAACTTTAACAAGATAAAGGCGCCTAACCTTTTATCTTAAGTTGTGAATATTATTCTAGACTAACTAAAGAATTATGTCTACCTCATACATATCTAGATGTATGAACAATGCTTCTTTTCTCATAGTCTTTTGACCTTATGATTAATTACTTTTGAAAATTATAATAATTAAACTTTAAATGCTAGAAGATTTGTTGAACTAGAAATCACTTTATTAATATGAAAAGATTGTCAAATACATTATTATACTCTTGCTATCGAGCATAATCCTAACAATCTCCCACTTGCTCTATAGCAAATGTGTCATATCTCTCATTCTCATATTCTCTAGATGCCTATTAAAACTCTTTTGTAGAAGAGCTTTTGTAAAGGGATCCGCTAGATTTTCTACTGACTTGATCTTGGTAATTGTTACGTCACCCTTATGCACAATTTCAATTATGACTTCTTGTGTTTCCCTCTCTTATGACTTCTTGGATCTCTCGAATTAGCCACTGCTCCACTATTGTCACAATAGATAGTGATTTGCTTATTCGCATCAGGAACCACTTCCAAGTCAATCAAGAATTGGCGGAGCCAGACAGTCTCGCATACGGCAACACACTCTGCTTCCATGGTGGAGTCGGCAATACAAGATTGCTTGATACTCCTCTATATGACTGCCCCATCTTCAATAGTAAACACAGATGCTAATGTTGATCTTCTGGAGTCAGAATCTGACTGAAAATCAGAATCTGTATACCCAACGGGAATTAAATCCCCTCCAGAGTATACAAGCATATAATCTCTCGTTCTCTTAAGATACTTGAAAATATGCTTGACTGCCGTCCAGTGATCAGGACCAGGCTTCGACTGAAACTTGCTAACTATGCCCACAAAAAAAAAAATATCTGGTCTAGTGCAGAACATTGCATACATGAGACTTCCAAATGCCGATGCATATGGAACTCTACTCATGAATTGCTCTTCATGCTCGTTCTTAGGAACTTGTTCCTTAGAAAGTTTGATTCCATGTCTGAAAGGTAACATACCTTTCTTGGAATCTTGCATGGAAAACCTAGACAAGATTTTATCTATATATGAAGCTTGGGATAATACATTCATTCTATTCTTTCTATCCCTTATGACTTGGATACCAAGAATATAACTTGCCTCTCATAAGTCCTTCAAATCAAATTGTTTTGCCAACCATTCTTGTATTGATGTCAATACACCTACATCATTTCTGATGAGTAGTATATCATCAACGTAAAGAACTAAGAAAACCAACTTGTCGCCTTTAATCCTTTTGTATACAGAAGGTTCATCAAAGTTTTGAATAAATCCAAAACCTTTTACGGCTTGATCGAACCTTATGTTCCAGGATCTGGATGCTTGCTTCAATCCATATATGGATCTTTGCAACTTGCATAAACTTTCCTTTTGGTCCTTTTCAATGAATCATTCTGGTTGCATCATGTAGAAGCTTTCGTCAAGACTTCCATTAAGGAAAGTTGTCTTGACATCCATTTGCCAAATCTCTAGGTCTAGAGATGCCGGATTGGATAAGAGTATCCTAATGGATTTAAGCATGGCCACATGAGAGAAGGTTTCTTCATAATCGATACCTTCCTTCTGTGTATAACCTTTAGCTACCAATCTAGCTTTAAAGGTTTCCACCATACCATCTATTCCTCATTTCCTCTTGTTTTCCCACTTGCACTTGATGGGTTTTACCCTTTTAGACAAGTCCACAAGAGACCAGGAATCCCACGTACCATAGCAGTAGCATAATGAACTGTTTCCACCAATAATCCCACGTACCATATTTGCTCCACAATGAACGAAACTCGTTAAATGATAAAATGAGTACCACATGCGATGCATAGGCGATATAGACAAGTATGAAGAAAAGACATCGTATATAGTAAATGATATTCCATGAATAATGAATATGTTACCTCGATAGTATAATGATACTCATGTAGAGACATAGAGGCTTCAAAAGGGGTATGGAAACTTCCCACAGACGGCGCCAAAAAGTGTTAACGGGAAATTTGCTTAGGATGAGAAATCCCTACTAACACCCTCGAGACCACTACCACAGAGGTGGTGGCCGGGGTTGGTATCGTTGATACCTGACCTGATCTTGTATGAATATGAAGGAGGATGAAACAGGAGGTAGGAGACAAGCCATCCCGCCCGTCGAACTTCATGCTTATGAAGTAGATCTGGGGAGTTCGAGGTTCTCTTGCTTGTGCGAAGGGGGTGACCTGGACCTTGTTCCTCAGTCGGGGTCGGAGCCCATCCTGGTACTTAAAGCCTAGTTCTGGAGCCCGATTGATTCCTGTAATACCCCGACCTCGATAGCAAGTAAGAAGGGGGCCTTATCTAGCTCTGGTGTTAGAGAACTCGATTTCTTCCATAGAGAGGATACGGGAGAGCTCCTCGACTCCCTTCGAATTGGTATGGGCGGTTTCTCTTCATCTTGATATGCGACTTTAGCATGTAGATGCGAGGATAAAAGTGTTAGGTCCAGCGAGGTAGGAATATACATTCGGTTCCTAAGGTCTTTGTTGTTGTTTCCCGATCTTAATGTATGAAAGATTAGAGAGCTAGGACCAATGGGGTCGGTACCTAGCCCGTATACACACATACGTAATACAGTAGATAATAGTAAAAACACAAGTCTTATGTAGATGACGGTGGACTGACCAATGGGGGAAAAAGCATCACGAATGATCACATTCTGAAAAACCCCTAGGCAGTATCCAAGGGAAGAAGGAATACCCTTCCTTGTATATGTATATATCATGCGATGCTCAGAGGAGGTTACAAAAATGTCAACGTAGTACAACATCTATGCTCCGGGGAGCTTACAACAATGAGTGTTTACCGATACCAGTATTTTCCTGGTCGGGGTACACATACAATGATGATGTAGAGAGACCTTTAAAAGAAGCATGTGTCTTCTGTCATTGATCGGAGACCGATCACTATGCCTTTTACAGGCATATTTATACATGGTGACTACCTTAGCGTGCAAGTCCAGGACTCTTCAATTAGTCTTTGTCTCCTTATTGAATACGATTCTTCCTTTAATGTAGTTGATTGGATCATGGCTAATATCTCGGAGGAGATGTGTTTGTTTCCTCTTCGGACTCTTCTTTCCTTGATAAGCGGGATTTTCTGTTGTAGTTGACCCCAAAGAATCGGATATGAAGGAATATCTTGGAGGTAAAGGTATTTGTTTCCTCTTTGGATTCTTTCACTAATTGTGACCATTAAAGAGTTGAATATTCTCTTATTTATGACGCTGATCATATCATTAATAAGGTTGAATACCTCTACTAATATGATTGACCTCATTAATAGGGTTGACTACCTCCATTTATACGGTTGACCTCATTAATGATACTTTAAATGCCATGAAAGTCAACCCTCTCTTCCTACGTTGCCGAGAGGAGAGCTCTAGTTCTGCATGTCACTTTGGAGAGGTACTTCATGGAGGTAACCTGAAGTGACATTTGATATTCCTTGAGGACGAGGTACCTTAGGATCTAGTACACTGGCGGGGTCCCCCGGGGACCTCTCGATTGTCACGGAGCTAGATCGATCATGTTGGTCTTCCCACGGAGCTTGTGCTAACCATTTTAGGGGCAAAATATCCCATAGGGTTCCAACCTTGTAGTTGGGAGCTTGGTTTAGCTATATCGAGCTTTATCATGGAGCTTGACCTAATTATGCAGGCTTCCTAGCGGGGTAGCGGGCTTGGCTAGCAAGCCCTAGTAAGGTGTTCGCCATAAGCAAATGACCTTGGCTCGCTTCTAGAAGGGTGGCGAGGTACGTTTGAGTACTGCTCTTGCTACTTGATTTAACCATGCCAGGATTTACAGTGGATATTGGCGCTTTTGATGACGATGGGGCTTTATGGGCTTCTTCCTTTTATGCTCGGACAGGTCGAGATTATACCTTGACGAGGCAGGAGGGAATTTGCAAGACAAGTTCAGCACCTTGAAGGTCTCCTAGTGAAATTAGAGATAGCAGCAAGCTCTATGAGAGTGTTACGAGATACTTTGATGTCGGGGGACCCAGGTCCTTTCACGTCGACCTAGTTCGGGCTTTATCCTGGTATAAAGAGCTTGACGAGGTCTCGTCAGGTTTTATTTTGTAAGCCCGGACACGTGCGAGATGCTCAGATGGTATGGGTGGCCTCGCCTTGCTCCTGTTGGATCGCGTGGTAGCTCGATCTCAGGGACCTTGATATCCCGTCATATAAGCCCGAATTTGGACCCTTGCAGGAAGGCTGAGAAGTGGAATTTTTTTGTTTTGGTCCCTAGCCAAATTTTGCTTGTAACAGAAGTCCCTTCTGACTTGAACACCGGTAAGTACTTGGGGTTGGAGTCTGAATCTTGTACTACATAAAGAATTTTGCTTGTCACTTCTTACTTGTAGCCAGAATTGCTGACAGTGTTTGGTTAAGCGAACAGGGGTACTAGTCATTCCTGTTTTAGGAGTCTTGGTAGATTTGACGAAGAAGATCCTGGTAGGCAACTAAGGCCACTTTCTCCCCAGGTCTTTATACATAGGCAAAACATAGGTGCATATGGCGTACCTGTAAAATAAATGAGTGATGGCGGACCACAGAAGGGATATTCCATTTGTGGAATTTCTGACGCTCTAGTCAGTTTAAAGTTTCGTAAGTGAGAAAGGTCACAAACCGTATTGCTCGATCATGTCGGATGAAGCTCTAGTGGCTAATCTAAGAGCCTGAAATTTCTGTTCCTGGAATTGGTAGGCAACTATGTTCTTACACTCAGACCCTTCTTGGGGGTCGTAGCCCGACCAAGGCATCAGGAACGCTATCTAGTTATATCCTGGTATTTTGATCCGGATGGCAATTATGCTCTTACACTCAGACCCTTCTTGGGGGTCGTAGCCCGACCAAGGCATCATGAGCGCTATCTAGCTATATCCTGGTATTTCGATCTGGATGGCAACTATGCTTTTACACTCAGACCCTTCTTGGGGGTCGTAGCCCGACCAAGGCATCAGGAGCTCTATCTAGCTATATCCTGGTATTTTGATCCGGATGACAACTATGCTCCTACACTTAGACCCTTTCTGGGGGTCGTAGCCCGATCAAGGCATCATGAGCGCTATCTAGCTATATCCTGGTATTTTAATCCGGATGGCAACTATGCTCTTAAACTCAGATCCCTCTTGGGGGAGGTCACCCTACCAAGGCATCAAGGGTGATGAGGGGGCTTCCTCGATCAATCCCTGGTCTCGAGATCTGGATGGCAACTATGCTCTTACACTCAGACCCTTCTTGGTGGGGGGTGGTGCCCGACCGAGGCATCAGAGGTAGTGAGGGGGCTTCCCCGACCAGTCTCTGATCATAAGGAGATCACTGTCAAAATACTATGGCGATCCTCCTGGAGGGATTAATCCAGTCCAGGGCATTAGGAGGGCTATCTAGCTCTCCTAGTCAAGGAGATCCTTCAAGAGGGATTCGATAGAGACTAGGGCATCAAGAGTACGGTGTAGCTCTTCTGGTAATGGCGATCCTCCTAGAAGGATTTGATTTGGTCTAGAGCATCGGGAGTGTGGTGTAGCTCTCCTGGTGATGGCGATCACATGAGATCTACTACAGATACCGAAATCAAAAGAGATACAAACTCATGGCGAGCTAATACGAAGTTGTATCAATGCATGGTGGTATCGGTTGATAACCAGTCTCGCTCTAGGAGTTTTTTAACGAGTAGAATCTCTTGAGATGGTCTGCATTATGAGTGTAGACAGTAGAATGGCTCTCCGTAAAATACGCTTTTTATTGCGAACTAGAGGAAATTGTCCCACGCTAGGGTCAACGCCCCTCACACTGGAGTACTGAGAAAATATTGGGCTTCTAGTCCCAAAGTGATGTAACCGGTTTGGAAGTCCGCTTAGGGTAGATGAGAGTCTTCAACAATCGTAATCGAGCTCGAGACCCCACTATGAACGAATCAGGACCTTTGGGTGCTCCTCGAACGGATCGAGACCTCGATGGCTCACTAGGGCATTGGAAGGCCCAATACAAATGGAGAGGAACCTTCGGTACGATAACCTTCGAGAGCAAGCTGGTGTTTGGTAAGGTCGAGCTCGTGCCAGCCAAGGAGGATGGTTACTTCTTCACAACCTTCCAGGTAGAGCTGGCTCTACTTCCCCCATTTGACTTAAGAGTCATTGATGGACGGAAAAAAGAGGGGATTAAGAAGAAAGCTGCTGAGATGGTTGTGCATGTTCCCATCGTAGCTGGCAAGACTTGGGTTGCTGAAGCAGACCCAGCTCGAAATCCCATGGTGCAGTAGATGATCAATTCGAAGAGAGAACTTCTCTTTCAAATAAAGGCCACAACTGAAGTGGTTGTTTATATGGCAGGTGAACCCCTGTTGATCCAGAAGTAGATGTTTCAGATGGAGAAAACTTCTCTCTCAGGGGACGTCAAACCAAAAGAAGAAGGAGATGACCACGGCAGTAAGGGGCGCAGTTGTTCTGAATGAAGACATGACCAGAATTGAGGTAACCATGGCTAATGTGCAGGTAACCCGGGATCTGATCCAACATATATATGATGTGGAGAGACTCAGGTCC
Organism: Dipteronia dyeriana; assembly: GCA_032871835.1. NCBI lineage: Eukaryota > Viridiplantae > Streptophyta > Magnoliopsida > Sapindales > Sapindaceae > Dipteronia > Dipteronia dyeriana. The sequence goes on along the minus strand of CM065300.1, from coordinate 106,739,503 downwards.
ATACGTCGTGCCATGCAAGGATTGCTCCGAAGGAGGAGGAAAACTCTTGAGGGAGTGGTTTAAACTCTGCATGGCAGCGTGGCTATCTTGGGAGCCAATGTGGGTGCTTCATTTGCTGAAGGACGCTTTTTGTGTTGCTTGCTAGGCAGCTTGAGCTCTTCTTCCCTCTGACCTGATCATCATTGGAGGGTGGATACCTTGAATAGATCACAGAGAAAGTTGAGAGTTACTTAGGTCCGCTCTGATTGAAGCCAGATATTATTGAGATGATGGATACTCAGATGATGAGGAGGACTTGGTTCCCATTTCTGCTTTCATATCTAGTAGTGTTGGGGTAGGAACTACCTTAAAGTCCTCTGCTGCTGTAGATGCATGTGGGGCTTCAAGTCTGCCTACCTTTCTATCTGAATCTGTCAAAGTAAAAGTTCATACTGGTGTTACCAAGGTAAGAGAGGTAAGAGAGGACCAGATTGATCTAACTGAGGAATGGAGGACAAGGCTGATTAAAGTTGATCCAACCAAGGTGGTGAGAACTGGCTCAGAGAGGTAGATTGGGACCAAGGTAGCTCGCTAGGGCGATGAATGGCCCCATACAAGTGGAAAGGAGACACCGACATAGTAACGGTCTGGAGACATGCTCGAGATTCTAGAAGTTTCCCGCGACTGAGAAAAGACTTTAAACCCTTCCGGGATGAGTGGTGACTAATTTGAGCATTGGATGACCATATATGAATGGAGATGGGCTACCTGTCTGGTACCTATCCATAGGCATACTTGGGATTTCAAGGACCCCCCAACAACTGAGTGAAAGCTCTGGACCACGTAAAATTGTGGGAAGCCTCTAGGCTGTCCTCGATCAGATCGGGCTTCAATGGCTTGCTAGGGTGATGAATGACCCGGTACGTATAGAGCGAAGCCATCGGTCTTGTAGTGGTACTACTGCTCTAGAAGCATGTTTAGGCACGTAAGTGGCCTTACCAAATGTGGAAGGCTTCTAAGACTTCCTCGATCGGATCTGGCTTCGGTGGCTTGTTAGGGCGGTGAATGGCCCAGTAAACATGGAGCGAAGCCACCGAACTAGTACTGGTCCAGAAGCATGCTTGGGATCTTTGGAGTCCCCTACAATTAAAATGAGGCTCTGGACCATGCTGGAACAAAAACATGTGCTCAGTGGCTCAATTGGGTGTTGACCGGCCCTGTATAAGAAGTGATGAGCCACTTGGCCTTACAGTGAGGCTGCTACTCCAAAGGTTAGCTTAGGCATGTAGGAGGCCTTACCAAGAGTGGGAAACCTCTGGGCTCTCCTCGATCAGATCGGGCTTCGGTGGTTTGTTAGGGCGGTGAATAACCCAGAAAACATAGAGCAAAGCCATCGGTCTGGTACTGGTCCAGAAGCATGCTTGGGATCCTAGAAGTCCCCAGCAACTGAGAGATAGCTCTGGACCCTCCTAGAATGAACCAAGAATTTAATGGCTCACTTGGGCGTTGACTGGTCTGGTATAAGAAGTGAGGAGCCACTTGGCCTTACAGTGAGGCTGCTACTCCAGAGGTTAGCTTAAGCATGTAGGAGGCTTTACCAAGAGTGGGAAACCTCTGGGCTCTCCTTGATCAGATCGGGATTCAATGGCTTGCTAGGGCGGTGAATGACCCGGTACATATAGAGTGAAGCCACCGGTCTTGTAGCGGTGCTACTGCTCTAGAAGCTTGCTTAGGCACGTAGGTGGCCTTACCAAATGTGGGAAGCTTCTGAGACCTCCTCGATCGGATAGGGCTTCGGTGGCTTGCTAAAGTGGTGAATGGCTCAAAAAACATAGAGCGAAGCCACCGGTCTGGTACTTGTCCAGAAGCATGCTTGGGATCCTAGAAGTCCCCAGCAACTAAGAGAAAGCCCTGGACCCTCCTGGAATGAACCAAGAATTTAATGGCTCACTTGGGCGTTGACCGGCTCGGTATAAGAAGTGATGAGCCACTTGGCCTTACAGTGAGACTGCTGCTCCGGAGGTTAGCTTAGGCATGTAGGAGGCCTTACCAAGAGTGGGAAACCTCTGGGCTCTCCTCGATCAGATCGGGCTTCGGTGGCTTACTAGGGCGGTGAATGGCCCGGTAGACATAGAGCGAAGCCACAGGTCTGGTACTGGTCCAGAAGCATGCTTGGGATTCTAGAAGTCCCCATCAACTGAGAGAAAGCTCTAGACTCTTCTAGAATGAACCAAGAATTTAGTGGCTCACTTGGGCGTTGACCGACTCGGTATAAGAAGTGAGGAGCCACTTGACCTTACAGTGAGGCTGTTACTTCAGAGGTTAGCTTAAGCATGTAGGAGGCCTTACCAAGTGTGGAAAACCTCTGGGCTCTCCTTGATCAGATCGGATTTGGTGGCTTGCTAGGGCGGTGAATGACCCGGCACATATAGAGCGAAGCCACCGGTCTTGTAGCGGTGCTACTGCTCTAGAAGCTTGCTTAGGCACGCAGGTGGCCTTACCAAATGTGGGAAGCTTCTGAGACCTCTTCGATCGGATCGGGCTTCTGTGGCTTGCTAGGGCGGTGAATTGCCCGGAAAACATGGAGCGAAGCTACCGATCTGGTACTGGTCCAGAAACATGCTTGGGATCCTAGAAGTCCCAAACAACTGAGAGAAAGCTCTGGACCCTCCTGGAATGAACCAAGAATTTAATGGCTCACTTGGGCGTTGACTGGCCTGGTGCATGAGGCGTGGAACCACTAATCTTCTACTGGTCGTGCTGTTCTAGAAGCTACACAGCTTAGTTGGCTTATTAGATTCAAGAGTTGACCTACTACCTCTACCTAGGAGCTTCTGAAGGGTGGATACGGTGACATGAAGGGTCCCGTATGACCATGTCCAAGTCCCACGGATCTTCTGGATAAGAGGTCTACCGGTAACAGAGCAAATCTTCTATAAAGAAGCAGGAGAGGTGCAATTCTACTGTATAGGAGCTCTCGATGTATCAGAATGGTTCAACTATATTGGAGATCTTCAAGCGGGGAGCTACTGTATTGGAGCTCCACGATTATCTGAGCAGGTTCACTTCATAGGAGTTGCATAATGAACTGGTTCCACCAGGAATCCCACGTACCATATTTGCTCCATAATGAACGAAACTCGTTAAATGATGAAATTAGCACCACATGTGATGCATAGGCGATATAGACAAGTATGGAGAAAAGACATCGTATATAGTAAATGATATTCCATGAATAATGAATATGTTACCTCGATAGTATAATGATACTCATATAGAGACACAGAGGCTTTCAAAAGAGGTGTGGAAACTTCCTACAGACGGTGCCAGAAAGTGTTAACGGGAAATTTGCTTAGGATGAGAAATCTCTACTAACACCCTCAAGACCACTACCACGGAGGTGGTGGCCGGGGTTGGTATCGTTGATACCTGACCTGATCTTGTATGAATATGAAGGAGGATAAAACAGGAGGTTGGAGACAAGCCATCCCACCCATCGGGCTTCGTGCTTATGAAGTAGATCTAGGGAGCTCGAGGTTCTCTTGCTGGTGCGAATAGGGTAATCCAGAACCTTATTCCTCGGTCAGGGTCGGAGCCCGTCCTGGTACCCAGAGCCTGGTTCTGAAGTCCGATTGCTTCCTGTAATACCCCGACCTACATAACAAGTAAGAAGGGGGGCTTATCTAGCTCCAGTGTCGGAGAGCTTGATTTCTTCCATAGAGAGGATACGGGAGAGCTCCTCGACTCCCTTTGAACTGGTATGGGCGGCTTCTCTTCATCTTGATGTACGATTTTGGCGTGTAGATGAGACGATAAGAGCGTTAGGTCCAGCGGGGTAGGAATCTAGATTCGGTTCTTAGGTTTTCGTTGTTGTTTCCCGATCTCATGTAAGAAAGATTAGAGAGCTAGGACCAATGGGGTCGGTACCTAGCCCGCATACACACATACGTAATACAGTAGATAATAGGAAAAACACAAGTCTTATGTAGATGGAGGTGGACTGACCAATGGAGGAAAAAGCATCACGAATGATCACATGCTGAAAAACCCCTAGGCAGTATCCAGAGGAAGGAGGAATACCCTTCCTTGTGTATGTAATGTATATATCATGCGATGCACCGAGGAGGTTACAAAGATGTCAAAGTAGTACAACGTCTATGCTACGGGGAGCTTACAACAATGAGTGTTTATCGATACCAGTATTTTCCTGGTCGGGGTACACATACAATGATGATGTAGAGAGAACTTTGAACGAAGCATGTGTCCTCAGTCGTTGATCGGAGACCGGTCACTATGCCTTTTACAGGCATATTTATACATGGTGACTACCTTGGCGTGCAAGTCCAGGACACTTCAATTAGTCTTCGTCTTCTTATCGAATACGATTCTTCTTTTAATGTAGTTGATCGGATCGTGGCTAATATCTCGGAGGAGATGTGTTTGTTTCCTCTTCAGACTCTTTTTTCCTTGATAAGCGGGATTTTCTGTTGTAGTTGACCCCAAAAAATCGGATATGAAGGAATATCTTGGAGGTAAAGGTATTTGTTTCCTCTTTGGATTCTTTCACTAATTGTGACCATTAAAGAGTTGAATATTCTCTTATTTATGACGCTGATCATATCATTAATAGGGTTGAATACCTCTACTAATATGATTGACCTCATTAATAGGGTTGAATACCTTCATTAATACGGTTGACCTCATTAATAGGGTTGACTACCTCCATTTATACGGTTGACCTCATTAATGATACTTTAAATGCCATGAAAGTCAACCCTCTCTTCCTACGTTGCCGAGAGGAGAGCTCTAGTTCTGCATGTCACTTTGGAGAGGTACTTCATGGAGGTTACCTGAAGTGACATTTGATATTCCTTGAGGGCGAGGTACCTTAGGATCTAGTACACTGGCGGGGTCCCCCGGGGACCTCTCGATTGTCACGGAGCTAGATCGATCATGTTGGTCTTCCCATGGAGCTTGTGCTAACCATTTTAGGGGCAAAATATCCCATAGGGTTCCAACCTTGTAGTTGGGAGCTTGGTTTAGCTACGTCGAGCTTTATCATGGAGCTTGACCTAATTATGCAGGCTTCCTAGCGGGGTAGTGGGCTTGGCTAGCAAGCCCTAGTAAGGTGTTCGCCATAAGCAAATGACCTTGGCTCGCTTCTGGAAGGGTGGCGAGGTACGCTCGAGTACTGCTCTTGCTACTTGATTTAACCATGCCAGGATTTATAGTGGATATTGGCGCTTTTGATGACGATGGGGCTTTACGGGCTTCTTCCTTTTATGCTCGGACAGGTCGAGATTTTACCTTGACGAGGCAGGAGGGCCTTTGCAAGACAAGTTTGACACCTTGACGGTCTTCTAGGGAAATTAGAGATAGTAGCAAGCACTAGGAGAGTGTTACGAGATACCTTGATGTCGGGGGACCCAGGTCCTTTCACATCGACCTAGCTTTGGGCTTTATCCTAGTATAAGAAGCTTGACGCGGTCTCGTCAGGCTTTATTTGGTAAGCCTGGACACTTGCGAGATGCTCAGATGGTATGGGTGGCCTCGCCTTACTCTTGTAGGATTGCGTGGTAGCTCGACCTCGGGGATCTTGATACCCCATCATATAAGCCTGAATTTGGACCCTTGCAGGAAGGCTGGGAAGTGGAAAATTCTTCTTTGGTCCCTAGCCAAATTTTGCTATTAACATATTTCATGACGAACCACACTGCATTGGGGATGATTGTTATGTAATGGGTAGCTTAGGTCCTCATTGGCAAGCTTCCAAGCACCTCCATGACTTCAAGAGCAGAAGGTATATTCACTTGACTTTACCTTTTGAAGAGTTTAGGTGCACACACATACTTCATGTATGCTTTGTTTTATCTTGCATTTGTTGTCTATTGTTTATTTGTGTGCATCTTTTCACATCACACTTACATGTATTTGGGTTGTTGCATGTGTCTTCATGCACTCCATTCTTAGTTTTAAGTGTGGTTTTATGTGTTGTTCACGCTTGCACGATGGTCTGCTTGTCTTATCGCATTGAGTAACCATTTGAGAAGGACTTATTCTTCTCTTGGTTTGGTTATATGAAGTAAGGTGTTTAGTTTGAAAAGAGTAGATTTCAATGATTTAAATGTTTTTAAAAACTGACATTTTTATGGTCTTATGACCATATCATTTTATTCAATCCCTCGAAATGAATTTTTAAAATTTATGTACAAACTGGACACCCATACCTTTCCAACGGTATATTATTCGTAATATTTTATGACCGTTTGGATTGGTTTTGAAATCTCTAAAGTGACCACAAAAACATGGCAACTCTGTTGTTGTTCGTTTCTGACCTTTGGCCACTCGCATGACCATAACTCTTTCTACAGAAATTCAAATCATGTTTTGTAAATTGGAGTAGAAATTAGACTTCCATACCTTTCCAACGGTATATTATATGAAAGGTTTAGATGTCTTTTGGTCATGTTTTAGGTTGCTCAAAGCTCAAGTTGTTGTGCTGTCAGGTGTTTACCACGGTGTAGACTGCTTTTAGTGCACATGCCTAGCCAGTGGTCTAGGCAGCGGTCTTTTCAAGCCATGCCATGCTGCATAGACAGCTGCCTAGACACTTGCCTAGCTAGCGGGGTGCCCAGCGGTCATGATGGGACTTCGTTTCCCAAGTCCAAAACGACGCGTTTTGTCTAGGGCTTTTATATTTATGTTCTCTACTTCTTCATTGCCTTTTTAGAGTTAAAAGAACATATTTTTCGAGTGAGAGAACCTTCATTAGAGAGAAAAAGCTTCAAACTTTGTGTTTGACTCTCCAAGCCTCAAACTCATCTTCATCTTGCATTTCAAACATCTTCTTAAGCATGAGTTTTCCTTTGATTGGTAAGTAGAACCTCCATTAGAATTCATTTATTGTTCTACCTTAGCAAGACATGTCATTTATTGCTTAGATTAACATTTCTTCATATTAATTGCATATTCATTGAAGTTATGACATGTTTGGGGTTTGTAATGTTATAGTTAGCATTTAGGTCATATTGTCCCTCTAGCTAATTAATTCATATTGACTGCATTTAATGATTGTATTTATTGACCATGTCATGTTTATTGACAACTTGTGTTGAAGTGGCTTTGTTTAATAACTAGATTGTAATATTGCATATACATATCTCGGTAAGTCTTTATGCATTGCTGTCGTATATGAATTTTACCAAGCATACACGTCATTGACAGGAAGGAGAAAATAGTCAGGTGGACGCCCAAATGGGCACTCAGGAAATATTCTACGAGGCATCATTAAAGAGAAGAAAAGCCCGAGTAAGCATATATAGAATGAAACCTACTCGGGATCAGTTAATAACACTCGGGACTGGTTAAACAACGTTTCCACTCGGGCTCAAACGGCTCTATTCGGGACCATCAGGTATTACTCTTACGCGGGAATAAATACGACTCAAGTAAGAACTTGGTGCTTATTTCACACGGATTAAGTCATTTAATACACGAAGATATCCATCAGGAAGGAATCCCAAATAAAATGGAACATCAAGTTAGAAGAGTCCCTAATCAGGAAATAACTTGATTTCTTTACAAAGACTACATTCTTATAAGGAAACAAGTCCAAATTGGACTACACTACTAGAATCTCACTCGATTTCCATAAAAGACTCCGAAACAGGAAAGAAGACAAATCAACCTCAAGCAAGTAACCGAATCACAATTAAATACAAAGATCTTGTATTACTTGTACAAGGCAGATTAGGGTTCTATACACATATAAATAGACACATAATCTCATCCAGAAAAGATATAGGCAATATAGCATACATAACAAACAATAGAAAAATACAGAGAGAAGAAAGAGAGATCGAGAGCTTGTAAACATCGCAGTTTCATAGTGGATTTTGGCTTGGTTGATCCTGCAACCACCCGTGGACGTTTCTCCGATCATCGGAGTTTTATCACGTAAAACTTTTGTCTTCGTTACTCTCTCTGAATCTCTTTCTCTTTGAATTAACAGCCGAAATCCAATCCTTGTTGGCTTTTTCGATACAATCCAGAAATCGACGTCAACAATTGACGCTAGAGGAAGGGGAAGAACCTCCGAACTTGTTAAAAGGGATGGCAGGAAGCATAAGTAGTTCAGGGAATGGCCAAAAATCAACAGGCAATTTCCATATTGGCAACACATCACAAGATTCTGCAGTAAACACAGAAAACCAGCCTGAGCACCTGGTAGGGATTCAGCAAGTTCCTCCAACCAACAGAGATCTTACGCTGCGTTTCCAAGAGGCCTTGCAGCAATTGGTGACAGACGCAGCAAGGGAAGGGATTGATCTACTGGCTGTAGGAGCACATACTCCCAATCCTCCACCCGTAGGCTCCGTTCGGTGGTGGTTGGACCAGGAACAACTATGCCAGAAACAAGAAGGAACTCTTCCCCAATCAACCCAGCTGGACAGAAAACACTTGAAGAGGAACAACATTACCGGAGGCTGGACCACAATCAAACAGTACATGCCAGACATCGTAAATACGACCGGCGTAGAGATCGTTCGAAGACAGTGATCAACACCATCGCAAACGTCATCATGGAGTCACACGAGAGGTCCGGCATCAGAGTGAAGAGTCTGAGGAAAGAATGACGATAACCCAACGGTTTAACCGTCGGGGAAGTCCAATGGGAAATAGAGATGTTACAATCCAAAGCCTAACTCGAGAAGTCGAGAATAACAGGCGACAGATGGAAGCACTGGTCAGACGTTATGGCTGTAATGATCTATCCAACGATGACTCTGACAGTCCATTCACCAAGGAGATTTTACGGACCCCTTTTCCAGAAAGATTTAGGATGCCGCATGTGTAGCAATTCAAAAAAGATACAGATCCAAAGGAGCACGTTAAACGCTATAAAAGTGCCATGGCTCAATATGCTCGCAGTGATCCCCTATCGTGTCTCAACTTTCTGCAAACACTGGGGGACAGAAGGTCGAGATGGTTCGGAAGACTACCCACGGCGAGCATCGGAAATTTTAGCGAACTGAGCAGGAGCTTCTCAAGGCAATTCCTAAGCAATATTCACAGAAAAAAGTCGGTGGCCTACCTCTCTCAAATAAAGCAGGGGAAGGACGAGTCATTAAAAAAGTACTTTGGCCGGTTCGGCCAAGCAGTATCAGAAATTGGCAGTGCTTATGATGAAGCAATTATTGCTGCCTTCACCTATAACTCGCAGAATGGATGACTATCCTTCGATTTGAGAAGAGCACGGCTGACTAGGTATGCCGACATGATGGATATGGCAGGAGGATACGCTCTGGCAGAGGAGGAAGAGTTAGCTACATGAGGAAGCTATATGCATGGAGGAAAGTCCGAACAGAAGAATACCGAATCCAAGGGGCAGAATCAAAAGGAAAAACAGAAAGGGAACGACAATGAGAAGAACAAGGATGGGGGTAATGGGCTTTATGCCGAAAGGTCCAAAGAGAAATACCGAGGCAGATATACCAACTACACCCCTCTTCGGAAAAAATAAGAAGAAATTTTAGCCATCTTGGTAGAGAAGAATATGGTGCAAGAACCGCGACGACAATCTTAGTTTGCCCGGAGAGATGCAACCAAGTACTGCAGATTTTACAAGAAAACCGGGCATGAGACTTCAAAGTGTTTCTAGCTCTGAGATTACATTGAGACTCTTATTCAGGAAGGGCACTTGCGAGATGTAATCTTGAAAAAAGATGAGAGACCAGAAACTAAGAAAGAAGTCAAGGCAGATCACTCTGGACGAAATCAATGGCCCAACTCCGAGGCCAATCAGGTAATACATACGATTTACGGAGGACCCTCCACTGGGAAAAGCAACCGAGAACAAACTCAGGAAATCAGAGAAGCAATAGAAGCAAGGAATAATGTTGATGTAAACTCGGTTGAGCCAGACCCGAAAAGGGTGAAGGAAGGATGGGACCCGATAGTCTTTACAGAAGCGAATTCCCATGGTGTCGATTTTCGGCCTAATGATGCCTTGGTTATAAGTGCCCGGATTGGCAATCGAGAAGTCCAGAGAATTTTAATAGATAATGGGAGTTCAGCAGACATCCTCAATGTGGCCGTATACGACCAGCTAAGACTAGACCGAAAAGATTTACAGCCTTTCCATACTCCATGGTTTGGAGGGATAGAAGTCAGGTCACTCGGACGGTAAAACTGCCTCTGAAGATTGGAACATCACCTTGCTAGAGGACTGTCTTGCTCGACTTTATGGTAGTTGACTTAGACAATTGGCCGTATAATGCATTATTGGGTCGGCCATTCCTGAATAAGATAAGGGCTGTAACCGCCATTTATGCATTAATGATCAAGTCCCCGACAGAACAGGGGGTCGGGATAGTCAAGGGATCCCAAGAGATGGCCAGAAGAGCAAACCTGTCGATATACAAAGGCAAGAATGATGCTGAACAGGTGTGCACCATAATGCAACCAAATCAGTGTAAAGAATCCTTATCATTCGAGTTGAATCCAAGGGAGGACTCAAATGAATCCAAAGCAGAACCAGTTGAAGGGATTAAAAGAACCAGATAAGACAGTCAAGATCGAGGCTAACCTGGGAGAAAAAATCAAGTAAGACCTCACCAATCCGCTTAAAGAATACAAGATATTGGGAATAGTCGGCCATGAAGCTCATTGGATTGCTCGACCCAATGGAGGGGTTTTACCCCGACCATGCAATGCCCGATATCTGAAGATTTTCTATCCTTAAAATATATATATTTATATTAAATATTTTATTCTTTTTCTAGTCAGGTCAATATTAGTTGTGATAAATGTTAGCTATGGAATTTAAATCTTTGTTGATTTTTTGCAGTAATAAATAAAATTACTCGGAATTTCCAAAAGGAAAGCATCTAGCTCGGAATTTCCAAAAGAAAGCATATGATAATAAAAACATATGGAAGAAGAGCATGATAATAAGAACATGCAAATAGAATTCTCGGGACCATCAAATCCCGAATAGGCGGAGAAGCTCGTAGGAGCATGCCAGCAGAGCAGGGTCAAAATGACCTTCGCAAAAAGGCAAACCCGATGCACCAGACTCTGGAAAAATGATCGGGACGCTATTGGGAGAAATTCCTGTGAAATGCGTAGCTGTGTTGATGCAATTTTTTTTTAAAAAAGAGCTCAACGATTTGGCAAACCCTTGCGTATAAAAACTGGGGAGACGTCCTTGGCATTGCGTAAGGACTCGAACGTATGATCATGGTGAGCCTTGATGTAATGTTCGGGTAGCAACCGGGTATGAAACACAAGTGCCAACTTGCCTATTTCAAGATGACTCGGTTAATAATAAAGAGTCAGTTTAATAAGATACTTGACAATTGAAGTCATTCGGGTAATAACCGGTTTAATAAGATGCTCGGTTAAGTTACCCGAACCTCGAAGAAGCCAGTTTAATAAGATACTCGGCAATTGAAGTCATTCGGGTAACAACCCGTTTAATAAGATACTCGGTTAAGTTACCCGAACATCGAAGAAGCCAGTTTAATAAGATACTTGGCAATTGAAGTCATTTGGGTAACAACCGGTTTAATAAGATACTCGGTTAAGTTACCCGAACATCGAAGAAGCTAGTTTAATAAGATACTTGTCAATTGAAGTCATTCGGGTAACAACCGGTTTAATAAGATACTCAGTTAAGTTACCCAAACCTCGAAGAAGCCAGTTTAATAAGATACTTGGCAATTGAAGTCATTCAGGTAACAACCGGTTTAATAAGATACTCGGTTAAGTTACCCAAACATCAGCCAGTTTAATACAGTACTCGGCAACAATCAGCAATAAACAAATCAAGACCATTCAATTGAAAATAAAATAGAATTTTATTACTCCTAAAAGAATGGTTACAGTTTAAAGAATGGATCTGTACAAGTAAAAAATAATCAGAATTTTCTACAATTCTACAAAATTAAGGTTGCGAGGATTTTGAGCCTTTGCCAATACTCGGATCTGGCACCATCTCGTACTCACAAAGCAGGCTCTCATTAGACGGCCAAGTGATATCGTCGACAGTATCATCCATCCACTGGCTGTAATCTTAACCCGGGACTGGCCCGACATCTGGGACTATACTCTCAATCGACTCTTGACTTGCATAAAAGGTCGAGAGAGAATGCTCGAACGGAATCTCTAAATGCATGGGATGGGGCTCTTTGCCTTGACTATGACAGTAGACTCTCCATTCCTTCATCTGAATCCGAAGAGATTCCAAGGACCGGTCCACGTGATGTTTGATTGACAGCTCCCAATTAGCTCGGGCCTTCTCAGTCGCCCTATTCTTAACTTTAAAGAACTCACCTGGCCGAAACTAGCCCACGTTAAAATTCCCGAAGAAGTAGGGCATCATAAGCAGGGGATCTTTTAAAACGATCCACCCCTTGGACTTCAAGTTCCAACCTAGCCTCTCATGAAAAGGATTCAACTGTCAGCACTTGGCGCTCAAGATCTTCAATTTTTTTCTCATACGCCGACTTCGCTTGCTCTGCCTCTTGCTCGGCCTTGAGCATGGATTCTTCAGCAGAAGATATAAGATTTTGAAGTGATGCAACCTTCTCCTCTGCCAGAGATGCCTTGTCCTCTACTTCAACCTGCTTCGCCAGACAATGGTCTGCAAATATCTGTACAGAACCGACCTCTTGCTGCTAAGCTTTGTCTGCTCGAGCACGACCCTCCTCACTCGCCTTCAGCTGAGCCTCTAGATGCCTTATTCGATCGGCTTGATGTTGCTGCGTCTGAATAAGCTCAGTAAATTCGGACACCATCTGTAAAGAAATATACTTAGAAATCTCGCATAAGCAAAACAATAAAGGAGTCAGATTTAGCTGAGTCAGATTTAGCTGAGTCAGATTTAACTTACATAAGTGCCGTTGAAAACGTTTTGGAGACGTTCGGACAGTGAACCATCTCTAAAACCGCTCCAGCGGTCCTCCCCGATAAAAGCCCAACCGGAGGACATCTCCCTTAGCATATCTCGGGGAGAAAGATTTGAAGGAACCCCAGAAGGTTCAGCCCCTATATCTCCAACCTCAGGGGTAGAAGAAGCCCTACTCGGTTCTGAAGCGGCCGCATCTACTGATGCTCCGGTACCAACACTTGGGCAATCTCATCCGCAACATCTTTGTCGCTGGAGTCAATGAAAGAGACTACCCGAGGAACTTTGAGAGGACGAGACGGCGAACTAACTGCCTTTCGCTTCTCACCCTGATAACTGTGGAAGTTAAGATCAGCAGCAGGATCTTCCTGCGGATCGTTCCGAAAAGTCTCAAAGAATTCGGCACCTACAGGCACTTGATCCGTCAAGACGTAACCACCATCGCCAGCTTCAAACCGTCCAACAGGCTCTTCACCCGGACCTTCATATTGCCTCTCTCTATTTTCAGGCAGTTGGGTGTCAGTTGGCTCACATTGGCCACTTGGACCAGTAAAATCCTGAGTAGAAGACTGAGCACCCCGATCAACGCACTCGGGAATTTGCTCAGCAATATCAGTTTCCTCATCAGGCTCGGGTGGAGCAATACCTTCATTGCCTTGACGGGAAGCTTCCTTTCTACTCACTTACAGAATCGCCTTTACCTGGCAAGCCTGAAGATCGCAGACGACGTCCGTATCGAATACTAGTAAAAAAAAATCAGGTTAGAAAAGAAAATGAAAAGCAGAAAAATACAACTGAAAGAGCGCCGGGTTACTTACATCGCTTGCGATGGCCCGAAATCTGTCTGAAGAAGCCGAGCTTTATCAAATCCTCTCTTTAAATAGGTAGCTCTTGCTCCTCTTCTCCAGAGTTCGAACAGGTGCCCGAGTCAGCCTCTTCAGCTCAAAATCACTATAATCAATTGTTTTCTTGTTCCACACTTTAGGGGAACAGAAGAAACGGGGAACACACAACACCTTTCGGGAATCTTCAGATCCAACAGTAACGTTGAGCCCGAGAGTCCCTCCAGTAAAAAACCAACTGTTCTTCCAGAACTTGTTGGATGTAGGGAATCCCTATACAAATCCCTTCTTTTTTGGGTCATCAGAAGCATCGACCTTCTGATTCACCTTTGCTTATTTGGGGACCCAACCGTCCGATGGAGTAGATGCAATAAAATAGGTCCCTGTTTTGCTAGCCTGCCTCAGCGTAAAGAAATGCCTGATTTCATTCGGGGAAGGCGGGGAAAGGTTCATTCGACTGAACATGTGCCATATGCACATCAAGACTTTCTAACTATTCGGGGCCAATTGAGCTGGGGCTATCCCTGTTTCAGCCAAAAACCAGGCAATAAAAGGCTGAAAGGGAAGTGTGACACCACAGCATAGCATCGATCCATAAATCGCGACCATACCCTCAGGAGGATTCCATACGGCTCTATCCCCCGCAGGAACCAAAGTGACCAAGTAAGGCAAGTCGAATCGGGAGCGGTATTTTTCTGTTACAGTTGGCCTGACCACATTCGGCTCAGTATCGAAGCCACTCGGGCAAGTGTCAGAAAACGAAAGATGAGACGCCCTGTACACTTCATCAACGTCACCCTCATTAATAGTCTGTTCCCTGGTCTGAACGCTGCTCGAGCCGTGCTTTTATACCTTACTTTTGCTCTGATGTTTACCCATCCTTCGAAAAGATACCCTGTGATCAGAAATATCAGAATCAGAACTAGATGGAGAACTCGATACAGGGCTGAAAGTGACGTCAGGGTGAAGCCCAGAAACATCAACCTCTAAGAATGAAGGTTCATCTATTGGAATATCCCCCAGTAATCGTTTAATGCAAGAAACTAACTGGAAATCCCCATGTTCTAATGCATCAAAAACGATTTTAAAGAGACGATGGCAGGAAGATGACCCCATTAAAACTAACCTTGAATTGAGATTGATGTAAGATCTTCAAGCGGAGAATCGTGAACTTCTGGATAAAGAAATCTGAGTTTAAAGAAATTTCTGCTGAAATTTTTTGAGAATAAACCAACAATGTCTCTCAGTAAAGAATTTAAAGACGAGACGATAAGAAACCCTAGGATTTCAAAGCGGGAAAAAAAACTTATGACGAAACTCGATGACGTAGGGGGCGTTTGGGGAAACGTAAAAATCATTTCTCATAAATGAAATTGAAAAACGAAGAGACGAGGGACGCGTGTTGAAACAGGAAGTAGCCTTCGACCGTCAGAACTTCAAAACGTCGCCATCATTTAAGATCTCGCGTGATGAAACGAATTGAAATTACAGGGTCACCATTAAGACGCGCCATTATGACAAGACGGCTATTCTGACAAGTGAAAATTAAGACGATTAAAATACTCTTGCCGGAAATAAAATTTACTCGGCAAAAATATTTTAAGGGGGTATTGTCGTATGTGAATTTTACCAAGCATACACGTCATTGACAGGAAGGAGAAAATAGCCAGGTGGAGGCCCAAATGGGCACTCAGGAAATATTCTACGAGGCATCATTAAAGAGAAGAAAAGCCCGAGTAAGCATATATATAATGAAACCTACTCGGGATCAGTTAATAACACTCGGGACCGGTTAAACAACGCTTCCACTCGGGCTCAAACGGCTCTACTCGGGACCATCAGGTATTCCTCTTACGCTGGAATAAATACGACTCGAGTAAGAACTTGGTGCTTATTTCACACGGATTAAGTCATTAAATACACGAAGATATCCATCAGGAAGGAATCCCAAACAAAATGGAACATCAAGTTAGAAGAGTCCCCAATCAGGAAATAACTTGATTTCTTTACGAAGACTACATTCTTTTAAGGAAACAAGTCCAAATTGGACTACACTACTAGAATCTCACTCGATTTCCATAAAAGACTCCGAAACAGGAAAGAAGACAAATCAACCTCAAGCAAGTAACCGAATCACAATTAAATGCAAAGATCCTGTATTACTTGTACAAGACAGATTAGGGTTCTATACACATATAAATAGACCCATAATCTCGTCCAGAAAAGATATAGGCAATATAGCATACACAACAAACAACAGAAAAATACAGAGAGAAGAAAGAGAGATCAAGAGCTTGTAAACATCACTTTTTCATAGTGGATTTTTGCTTGGTTGATCCTTCAACCACCCGTGGACGTTTCTCCGGTCATCGGAGTTTTACCACGTAAAACTTTTGTCTTCGTTACTCTCTCTGAATCTCTTTCTCTCTGAATCTCTTTCTCTTTGAATTAACAGCCGAAATCCAATCCTTGTTGGCTTTTCTGATACAATCCAAAAATCGACGTCAACAATTGCATTTAGACATTATTGTTTATGCTTCATTGATTGCATTTATTGATTGAAAAAATTACCCTTGATTATTTGTTGTGACAACTTGTGTTGGTTGGACTTGTATTGACAATCAGGTTGTTAGATTTTATCTACATCTTATTGAGCCCTTATTTGTGGGCATATAGACATTGTTGATAACTAGGATGTATTATTGCATTATCTACATCTAGTTAAGTATTTTGTGTTTGGTCTTACACATTATTGCATTTGAGCATAGTGTCATATATACAGTTAGACCATATACTCTTCATTGAGTCAAAGTCTTGTGGTTTCGGTGTGAAGTTGCACAAGCAAGAAAAGCCTTGCAACCAAGGGTGGGTTTGACAAGCAATTGGTCGGGTATCCACTGTAAAAGACCCGAGGGGTAGATTAGGAGGTGCTCACGCCAAGAGTAGTGTATCAGGGGATATCACTAAAGATTGAACCAAGAGTGGTGAGTGGTAGTTGTCATAGCCTGAGGTTGTCGAGAGTGAGAGTCCGAGTCCGAGTTCGAGTTCGAGTATTACTTGAGGGTGTAACTTTTTACTCATATAGTGGATTTCTGCGATCAAGTGTGGCTCACTTAACAGCTCGTGATTTTTTCCCGTTTTGAGGGTTTTCCACGTAAAGATCAAGTGTTCTTTATATTTTCGCACTTTACGTTTGATGTTGTATGTTTGTTTTATTAGGTGAATTTTGAATATTGATTAATCAAGGAAAATTGACAATTGACTTAATTCAAACCCCTCTAGGTTATTAAACACATGTTTTCAGTGTTATTTTCAGCAATCTTTTAGCTTTCTTTTAGCTTTTCAAGCGTAATTATTTTCCTCTAAAGATGGTCAGTTTGGTAGAGGCCAAGTGACGGTGGTCCCCTTGCATTGGGAGGGTAGTGGTCCTGGAACCCCACACAATGAAAACGGAATAGGAGATCGACTGAAGCCCAGCCCTAAGGTGTAAAATGGATCGGGCCAGCTGCTGAGACCTTATGGTCATAACGGGAAGTGGGAAGTGGGAAGTGGGAAGCAGGAAGAAATAATAAAATTTCCATGAGAGACTACAAGCAACACTATATTGCACACAAGTGAAAAGAAGGGAACAAAGAGTATTGATAGATAGCATAACTTGTTACAAGATGCGAGAGACAATCAAAGGCGGTATTAGGGAAGAGTGGGAGGAAGGGAAGGTTTTGCCACTTTGAGCTCTCCGCAGCCACTGATATAAACGGTTTTAAGAGGTCTGTTCCACATTGCTCGAGCATTCTCCGCTCTCTTGTCTCCAAGAAATGAAGCCAGGTCATTGTATTGCTGAATCTCTTCGGATGGTTTGTATGTTGGAATGGAAGCTATGGCTGTGACAACATCCAACCCTGAAACTCACATTCACTAATTAATGTAATCTATACATCATTATGAAGTATTAACAATTAACTAAATGGAATTAATTAACCACCTTGAAGAACAGTTCCAAAAACAATGTTCTTGCTATCCAATTGAGGGCACGGACCTGGCCCTGTGGTGATCAAGAACTCAACATTCCTGTAATCAGGCTCGAGCTTGATCTCCTCATCATCATCATTTTCGGACAAACAAAGAGAGACAACCCCAGCTCTCGAATGAGTCAAAAGGAAGGCCTTGGAATCAACGGTCTCCATGTTTCGAGATAAGAAATCCAACGGTGGGTGGACCTGACCTCTGCCCTCTCTCAGGTCTTGTCGACCGGCGACAAAGAACTCTCCAGGAAAGATTTTGTGGACAAGAGTGTTCTTGTAAGCAGAGCAAGTGCACATGGACTTGAAATTGGAGACGGTGGTGGGGACAAGGTGGCCGTAGAGGCCAATGACGAGGCGGCCAAGAGGGGTGCTGCTGGTGGGGCAGAGGGAGAAGGTTGGGCACAGGGAGAACTCCATGAACACACGGTCAGTGATGGTGGTGTCAACTGGTGGTGGCGGTGGTGTCGGTGAGGGAGGGAGTGAGAGGGAAGAGGAGGAGAGGAGGAGAAGGGACCGGCGGGATATGGCGAAGGAGGTGTGGAGGAGAGAAGGTGGATGAGGAGGTGTTAAAGGAGAGGCCATCAAACTTTGGGGCCTTGTATTGCTTTAATTTAATAATATCTATACCTAGACAGGACAAAATATACGCAAGCATCTTAACAACAACATCCCACTGTTAATTACATCAATTTCAGATAACTGCTTTTGACTGCTATTGGAGTCTACACAACACACTCTATTTTATACCTACAAACTTGCATCTTGCCTGCTCGTGTCACCTTGGTTCACTCTATAGTGCTTTGCCAGCTATTACTCTCATCAATTTCTGAGGAAGTCTCTGGCATAATCCGTTTCCAGAACCAGTGCTTTCTCCACAGGAGTATCATCTCTTCGATCGGGACTCCCTTCGTTTCAGGTAGGAAGAGGTAAACGAAGATGGTCATGATGGTAACCCATCCGGCGAAGAAGAGGAAGATCCCGAACTTGAATGCACATAAGAGAGAAAGGAAACTCTGTGCGATAAAGAATGTGAAAAGAAGGTTTACAGCAACTGTAATGCTTTGCCCGGCTGATCGAGTTTCCAACGGGAATATCTCACTTGGCACGGTCCAGCCAAGCGGACCCCATGACCATCCGAAAGCCATCACAAATAGGCACACCACAACCACCACCAACACTGAGAAGCCTTTTGATAGTTCTTCGTTCTCCCCAAACTTCACTCCCAAGATTATAGAAACTATGACCTGTTTTGCAAATAAAATAGGAACAATTAGTTGATGCCTTTTCTTGTCCTGGAAGCAACATTCTATACTTGTAATTTGATCTACACAGACAGACATTGGACAATTCGAGTCTTTACCTGGCATATTACCATTTGTATTCCACCGCTGATAAGTAAAATTCTTCGACCAAGTCTATCAACCGTTGCAATAGAAATGAGTGTAGATAATGCAAGAACAGCTCCAGTTAAAGCTGACGAATAGAGTGAAGCATTTCCACCAAATCCCATAGACTGAAACAACACTGGAGCATAGAAGAGAATTGAATTTATGCCTGTAAGAATCTGAAAAGCCGGCATAAAAATTGCCATAACCAGTTGGGGTCTATTTCTTTTCACAAGGATGCTTTTGAAGGGATGTTTTATCGAGTTAGCTAATTCACTTGCATCTAGTATATCTTGGTACTCTGCGGTGACATCTTTCGTCCCTCGGATTTTCTCCAGTACTCTTCTCCCTTTCTCTGTCAATCCCCGTTCGATCAAGCTGTTAGGTGTTTCAGGAAGAAGCATCCCTCCAATAATCATCAATGTAGCTGGAAATGCGGCCAAACCCAGTGACAGCCTCCATCCCCACGGTTCGAGCTTTTGTGTCCCGAAATTGATCATGTTTGCTGTAAATATCCCCAGGGTAGTTGCTAACTGAAACATCATGTTCAAGCCTCCTCGAAGATGGGTTGGAGCCATCTCTGATAGATACAATGGAATAGCCTTCAAAACAACGATTACAACGAAAGATCTGTTAATCTTAATTTCAAAACAAACCTAGCTGGTATGTGGAAATCAGAAAGTAACAACAAAATCACGTTAGAAACAATTTTAGAACCGAGGCCCGTGTTTTACACGTTGTCCTTAAGACAATTTCACCGGACAACACTGTATGTGTATTAGGCGATTATCTCCCAGAATACAACGGTTCAACAGTGGTAGGCCTAAGCACACCATTACCAACGAACTCAAATCGAGTTTAAACTCACCAAGAAAACGGAGAAGAAAAGAATCCGGCTGCCTCTAAATATTATATACTGTATTCGGTAATCTGAACAGAATATTAGCCAAACCGAAACATTAGGGTTTTAGGATTAAATCGGGATTATTTTGGAAAATTATTAAGGAAATAATTTAATTAGATAATATTCTCCAAAGAGATTTACTTCGTCCACACACGAATCGTGCATTCGAAGGGTTCAGTCATAGGAATTTTCGAACTAACCAATCTAATGTTTCATTCCAAAAACAAGTCACAAAATGATAGATAATCAGATACCTGATTCCCAAAACCAATGCCAACACCGAGCATGATTCGACCCAAGAGGAGCATTGCAAGATTGACAGCTACGGCGTTTAAAGCTGCCCCAACAAGGAAGCCGATTCCACCGCAGATTATACTAGCACGCCGCCCGTAATTCCTGGTAATTTGAGATGCTACAAGAGATGAAACCAAACCAGCAAGGTACAGAGAAGATGTGAAGGCTGATAGGCCTTGGTTGTTGTACTTGCAGTAGTTGTTTTCATGTGCATGCTTCTTGTTTTTGTACACGGTATTGAAGAACTTCTCCAGGAATGAATCCATAGATGTCACTCCTCCTGATCACAAGTAGTCAACAATTCAATTCAATTCAATTACATAGTCGGTTTCCACCCTTGTGTCTAATTTGTCTGTTATGTGGAAATTCTTGAAAAACAATTGTTGATTTCTCTGTGAATCTCAACATCATCATCACATCAAAGTAAAGAAGAAGAACAACTAATGCACAAATAAATTTTTATTTTCAATTCCTCTACTCGGGGCCCAAAAAATCAAGAAAAAGAGATGCATAAAGAACAAGAAAAAGTGTCTGATTAACCTGAAATTCCAATATCATATCCAAAAATTGAGCCTCCAACAGCAGCGACAATGCAAGCAACAATGACAGAACATGTAACTCTGCCTTGGTACTGCTCTGCTCTGTCTTTTGCCACCCCAGCTGGCCCAAACGACCCACCTGCCATCTTCTTCTTCTCTAATGATCTAATTCTCTCACAACAAGAAATCACCAAAACCACAACAACTCAGAGAGAGAGAGAGAAGAAGAAAAAGCAACCCTCCACAATTACATGAATTCAAGCTGTGAAATAATAATACTAATAATTTTCTGGGTTCACATTACAAGCAATTGCCATTAAAGATATATATATATATATATATATTCATTTGTATTGTTAGAAATTTTTACTGATCTCTCAGTTTTTTACTGATCACAAGTAGACAACTGACAACAACTACGTTTATTTTGTTCACAAAACAAGAACTTGTTTACCCAACCATGCTTTTGTGATTGTGTGTGAGCGAGTTTAAGGCCCTTGTTTGGCGCACCCCACCACATGTATGCTGATGCGGTTACATAGCATCTCATTTGTCTTTTTTCGTTGACGTTATCTTTATCTTCTTTGTATAAAGTTAGAGCAATTCCAACGGCACCTTAATTATTGGAAGAGCAGCTCTTCAATATTGTCGACTAATCTTTTACTCATTCAATTTTATTTTATTACATTTTATAATCAATCGCGTCTTAACAATTAAATGTTTTCGTTAAAATAATATAAAGCTATTTCTATTTAGAGAGTATTTTGAATGATCATTATTTTCTCAATTTTCAAATTTTCCCATAGGTGACATTTAAAGATTGAAATTAGAAGAGGTTTTAGGGTTGCTCTTATAGTCTTATGAATAATGCTAAATATTTAATCTACAATCTCATTATTTCTATCCAACACACACGGTATGTGAGGATATACATTAATTGTAGCATTACTGTTGCTCTTATTTATCCAAAGTAAATCAAGGATTACCGTTCCTATAATCAACGGCTAGCATTTATTCCTTTAACTTTTTATTTAGGATAAATTGTATTTTAATCCTCATAGTTTATCTTAATTTACGTTTAGTCCATGATTTTTTGATATTGTAAATTTTAGTCTTACCGTGATAGAATCCGTTAAAAGGACGGATTCTGACATGTCAGGCGTGTTAAATGACGTAAATACCCCTGATGTGTGCTGATCCCACTAAAAAGACCGTTTTACCCTTAATTGTAAAATTTTACTTCAAATTACCATTCTACCCTTAATTTATATTAAAAAAACACACACAAAAAAATTAAAAAACATAAAACAAAGATGGATCTCCACCGTCCATCTTTGAGATGGACGGTAGAAATATCTTTTTTTTTATTATTTAAATTTTACAACATAAATTAAAAATAACAACAATTTTTTTAAAAGAAAATAATAATCTGGTTCCAAATCTGGAAACCCGGATTCAATTTAAATTTTAGAACATAAATTAAAAATAATTTTTTTAAAAAAAAAATTTGGTTCAAGATCTGGAAACCCAGATTACTCCAACACCATCGATCATCATCTTCTCCACCAGAACACACGATCATTATCTTCTCCACGACTCCACCAGACAATGACCATCTCCAACACAAACCCTAACCTAATCCATCACAACTCAAACACCAAACACCATATTCTTGAATCCAACACCTGATTCCTAACACCAGACTTCATCAACCCAGAAAAAATAAAAACCATAAACTCATCTTAAAAAGAAAAAAAAAATCGAAAATACCCAGATCTTTTACACACATCCATATCTGGAATCGAACCTAGTTCTAAGTTCAAACCCACACACCAACCCAACCCCACACTGAATCGATCACCACCATCGGCGCCCCACACAGACGCCGACACCCACACCCTGCCATAACAAGCACAACATCATAACTAATGGTGTGGTGGTAAGAGAGAGCGAGAACAAGAGATGTTTCTAGGGATTGATTGATTGGGTTTGTGTGGTGAACTGTGTTGAGATTAAATTGACTGAGAGATTGATTTCTAGAGAAAGAAAAAAAAAAGAAAGAGAGATCAATGGATGTGTGAGAGAGAGAGAAAATATAAGTTGTGTTTTTTTATATTTAATTTAAAAAATTTATAATAACCTTTTAAAATTAATTCATTTAATTTAATAGTGGAGCTGATGTGGCCTAATTATAGAAGCCACAATCGTTTCTTGTTTTCATTTTTTTTTTAAATTAACATCTAAAATGACAATTTTACCCTTCACAGACTAAAGCTTCTAGATACTGGTTTCTAAATTGGACGGTAGGGACTACAATCCAGATTGTCAGAATATGTATGGACTAAAAGTTACAATTCTAAAAAACCGTGGACTAAATACAAATTAAGACAAACTACAGGGACTAAAATACGATTTACCCTTTTATTTATTATGTTCAATACATTTTATTATCTTTAATTAAAATCAGTGTATCTTAATCCAAATTGTTTTTTCTGAAAAGGGTATCTTAATCCAATTTGAGAATATGATATTATAACAAGTTTTATGTTAGACCATCTCCAATGCTGATGTTATTCACAGTGCCAAATTTTATACAAAAAAGAGGCAAATATTATATTTGACACAACATATTAGCATTGTGCTCCAATGCACAGTACTAAAAGTTAAACCAAAATATTATATTTTATTCATTAAATTTATAAAAGTTAATTAATACCGTTAATGCATTAATGGATAACCATTGAATTTTTTTAAAAAGTGGATTTTAATTATTGTTAACCTATTACATCGGTTACCATCCAAATAAACAAACGAAACAAAATCCCTCTCCTCTCATTAGTTGCTCCGTTTTTGTTTTTCACGATCAGTATCTCTATCCCTCTTTCTGTTCTTTATCACTTTTGATCTCTCAACAACGGTCTTTCAACGGGGTCTGTACCTCTTCCACATCTCCATATCTTTTGTTGTCGTTGTCGACGTCTTTTCTCTAGCTGTGTTGGTGGCGTTGTAGAGAACTCTTCTCCAGGTGAGATATTCTCATTCTGGAGCCCTCTTCTCTTGCGTTTGTAGCATCTAAATCATCTCTAAAATCGGTTCGGTGGGTCAAGTCATAGGTAAGGTGTTTTTTTTTAAGATTAGGGTTTTGTATCATGTGTATATTTAGATTTGTGATTGCAAAGGTTGGGTATATCTGTGAAGATTAGATTAGGGTTTATTAATGGCCTCTATAATAATTTCCCTTTCTATGATGTCTTCAATGAGTTTAAACAATTTTGGTTTGGGTGTTATATAAATAGTCTGTTTAGAGTGTAGAAAACGTGTATTGGAATTTTGTTCCTAGAATGTTATATAAACATGTGAAGCTTTAGAATGTATATAAATATTTCAGGATTTGATGTCATATTTATATATACACACACACACACACACACATAAGATGGAATTAGAATTGAAATAAATAGAAGTGGTTTGGTACAAATACGGTGGTGGATTTGTAAATGCTATTATTCCACGATATATATATATATATATATATATATATATATATATATATTTGTAAATATTTGATATTAGAGTTAGGGTTATAAGTTGAATAGTGTGTATAGGTAGGAATTTGGGTTTGATGTTAGGGTTGTTTATAGTGTTGGGATTATGTTCGATAGCAAGAGTGTAATAATGTATTTGACAATCTTTTCATATTAATAAAGTGATTTCTAGTTTAACAAATCTTATAGCATTTATAGTTTAATTATTATAATTGTCAAAAGTAAATAATCATAAGGTCAAAAGACTATGAGAAAAGAAGAATTGTTCGTACATATGGATATGTATGAGGTAGACACCTTAGTTAGTCTATTATATAGTCCCTTGCAGGTCAAAATACTATGAGAAATGAAGAATTTTTTAGTTAGTCTTGAATAATATTCACAACTTAAGATGAATTTTGGACGCTTTTATCTTGTCAAAGTTATAGATTGTTTTGCTAGCATTTGAGTGTGATCAAATGTTTTATGATGAGTTTAAAATCATCAAAGTGTGGTGCTTTTAGGTAAAAGAATCAAGTACACTGGGTGCATTGAATAGGATTACAGTGAAATACTTTATCCAGAACCGTCAATGGGTAAAATTCTTCACTTAAAGTCAATCGAAGAGTCTATCTCAATCCTGAATAAATGATGGACTTATGGTTGCAAGTGTTATCATTTGAGCTATCAATGAGTACGATTATTAGCATAGTCTATCATCGATAGTTTTGTGGTATTCATTTGTCAATCGATAGAGGACTTCATTTATAGATATGGATATCGTAGCTCCATTTATTTAATGAGAGTGGAATATCATAATATGGATTTTTTGAGGTATTGAATATTAAATCTTAACGTTAAGCTTTCAATAGTGTCTATTGAAATATGGCTTCTAGACAAGACAAAATATCCAAGTTCAAAATGTGGTCATATGAGTAAATATGGTAACTTGGAGAGCTATAAGTGGTCTATGAGCTTTTGGCGATAACTGATATTCTGCACGAGGATACACTATTTCCATTAAGATTGTCTAGGGTATGAATGAACAATATTAACTTATTATATCTTTATTTAAGAGTTCAATTTTAGTTCTTTAGTGGAATGAACTAAAATTAATAGATCGGACCTAAGTGAATCATTTGTTGATTGTGATTGGGTTGTGTCTATTGAAGCTTAAATTTAGATAGCCAGCCAAGATCCTCATTTCACACGAACTTGCATGAATCACTTGATATATTCTACCGGACCAATTTATGGATCCATCTAGAATTGTATTAAGACATGTGAACTTGTTTCTTTTAGTAAGAATGAGTTTATTTCAACGGATTTAATAAAATAGAAAAAAATAATATTTTGCCCATATTTATATAGCTTGGGTGGCAAGGGACTATATAATAGCCTTACATATTGTATTGTATTTTATTATTTAATTAAATAAAAATTATTTATTTATTTATTTATTTATTTGTTTAATTAAAAGTCAAATTCTTTTTCCTAGTTAGAGATGGTCTCGTAGAGTCAGTTATTGCTGGTAATATGATAGTATCAAATACTATATTTGATAAGTAGATAAATAATAAGAATTTATTTATCGAATCAAATTAGGAAGTATTTGATTTCTATTAAAATTCTAGTTGACAATTTGTCAAATTAAGAAGTTTTAATATATTCACAATTTAATTATATTCAATAATTGGTTATTGAATAAACACACTATTTGAGTTGGATTAGGAGTCTTGGTGTGGAAAAGAAATCTTTCTTTGAAAATGGTTCTTTGTCACCAAGTAAATCAACATAGAGATAAGATTCTTGAGCACAAAGTAAATCCTTTTTAGGAAAAGATTTGAGAACCTATATATATCTCCATATAAAATTTGGACAGGGCTAATTCTAAGTGAAATTTCGGCCAAGGCTAGGGTTTTTAAGAGAGAGAATTTGGTCAAGTGATTGAATTTTGAGAGAAAAAAAAATTAGTTTTTGCTATAGACAAAATTCAGCCAACTCAAAGATATTGTGTATAGATTCGACCAAGGAGAAGAAAAAAGGGAAACGTTTTTGTTTTCGATAGTGCACTAGTATCATTTACATCAAAAGGGTTTTGTTTACAAAAATCGAATCGGGTTCACGCGAGTTTCAATTAAATAGATTAATAATTCACAAGTGACCGAATATTCTTGGGTTTTCTCTTGGAGGATTATTGTGACTAATAAAAGAAAAAGATTTTGTTCGTTTTCATCCTCAGGTATACAATTTAAAGATAGGGAGTCCACACTCCTAGGTGATACATTCGTGATTGGGTTGGAAGATCTTGCAGATTCAATACGACGCTAGTTCAATCGTCACGAGAAAAAAAGGTACGATACTTTTAATATACGTTGATTAATCTAGGGTTAAGGCTCTTTCTTTTTAAAAGGATTTTTTAAAAAATATACCAAACACGAATTTTATGTTTCCGCTGCGTTTTGAATCGATTTTCCCTATACATATTTATAAAGCATATAATTTGAAATATAAATTCAAACGAAGTTGTTTATATTTTTTGTTGATATAAGTTGAACTATAATATAATTGGCAACATGAGCTTTACTCGATGGTAAGGAATTTATCACCACATCTATATAAGGTTAATTGTATATTTTCATGTATTTCCGCTAAATCCATACGCAGGATGGGATTTGTAAATACTGCGACTATTCTGAAACTTTTTTTTTTTTTTTACAAATATAGGTTATTTCTGTGGCGGTGTTGGAGGTGTGCTTCCAAAAAAATGCAGTGATAAGGTATTGTTCCTAGGTGTTTGTAGTTATTGTGTTATTATTGGTTCCAGGTTAAGGAGTTATTGTGGTTAGGTTTTTGTGTTTTGAATTTATTTATGCTGAATGGTGGAGTAGGATCTGGCTGATTCTGTATTGGACCAACTAGTCTGTTGTGTGATTGGACCAACTAGTCTAGTATGTTGTGTGATTGGGTTACGGTATAACTATGGATAGGTCATTAGCATTTTGCTTTGTAAGAAATCGTTTTCTTTTGTCCAAATTTTGTGCGACTTAGATTTAGGTGTAATTCCTATAGTTGGATATCTTAATATTTCAACAATGTTCAGAATAAATTATGCTAGCAACTTTAATTAAGTGAATAAAGACTTATTTGTAAGTATTAATTATCATATGAAGCACTTTTGTATTGTATCTACTTATTGTGGGCATGTAAACTAAACAACAGGTTTTTATTTTTGCAGCTAATTGAATGCAAAAGGAAAGATGCAAATGGAAAGACAAAGGTTGGATTATTTTGCAACAAGTAAAAACACTTTGTTTCCATTTTAATATAATTACCAACATTCAAATAATCAGTGATGTTATGTTTGTGCAGTCACGGATTGAAATTGGGAATATGTGGCATTTGTTACCATTAGAAGAGAATATCCAATATGGTTTACATCATATTGTTGACATTGAGGACCAAAATGTGACAACTGAGGAAGCTCAACACTGTGACATTCCCGACAAGTCCAACTTGCCTCCACCGGAGAAAGAAATACCAGGCACAAATTTTCTGCTAAGCCATGAAGAAACCATAGGCACAAGGTGTACTCCCTCCCGATGGACCCGGATTGTGATGAAACTTTCCAAAGAGCAAAAAGATGTTGTTAGGGCACTGGGCTTTGGAAACTTGCTCGCCCTTAATTGTGGACATTTACGCCTTAGGATCTATCAGTGGATTGTTGATAACTTTGACATAACAACTTGTTCAATTCACATCCACGACCAGAGGTTTGCAATGAACTCCAATCTCTTTGGTCGAGTTTTGGGGATTTTCGTCCAAGCAGATCATATCTCTATATTCAAAGATGTCCTTGACAAAGTTTTTTGGGAATCAAAGATTCCTATTACATCTCGTGGTATCTTTTGAAAGACATAGAACATTGGCTGGAAGAGATGACCATGGTTGAGGAAGAATTCAAGGTGGCGTTGTGTTTATTTTTGTTAGACACCATACTGTCTCCTTCAGTAACTGATTATGTTTAGGCAGGCTACTTGATCCCATTGACGGAGTTTGGAAATATTTCAAGGAAAAACTGGTCTAGTTAGTGCTTTACCTCATTGTATGAATGGATTCAGAAGTTTCATATGAAACGGCATCGGATGATTCATCCTGTATTTTCGGTTTTGTGTTGTTTCTTCAGGTAACAAAAATAAATTTTCTATTATTACTATCTTTTACTAAGAAATATGATAGTATAATGTAATATTAAACTTATTCCTTACCTTGTTTCTTGGATGTAGTTGTTTTACTTACACTCACTACGATGGGAGACTCCCCTGGTGGATAAAGCACTAATACCTGTCGTTTGTTGGTCAAACGTGAAGACCAAGAAGTGCTTAATCTGGCTGCACGACGAATGTGGTGTTGGAAGTAACCAGGTCAATATTCTGTAATTTAACTACCCATGTTATATGTAATTTAATTCACATTACCGTGCAAGCATTGACATTTATTCCAATACAATGAAACAGATCTTGGTTGAGGATATTTACAACCAACCATCAGCACCAGGAGGTCAATATGATGCTGTTTCACATGGATGTACCAGTCATGCAAATCAAGATCCTAGTACAAACAATAATGAGCACATTAAAGGTATTGATAATGTGCTACATGTGGTGAAAGAAATGCAGGCTACATTGAAGAGTGAACTTAATGAGATCCGAACAAAGGTCGACACATTATATGCCAAATTTAGTTCAGGGGATGACAACTGTTGGAACCCCATTCACCGGTCATGCGGTTGAACTAGGTTTTAAAATTTCTTATACATATCGTAATCTGTATCTGGGACCAGTGAACTTAGGATCGTATTTATTTTCGGAAAAAATAAATATATACTAATTATTACACTAATAAAATATATATGTAAATATAGGAAATTGTAATCATTAATAAAAAGGAAGATTAAAAGAATCATACCAACGTTTGGAGGCTTCTTCACTTCTTGTAATGCTCCTGATCTGTACCACCGATCTTCCTTACTATATCCCATGACTGATAACTGCGTGTAAATGCATCACGGACTCAAGAACTTAGGATGGAGGGTGTAGAGAAAAACGATTAAAGAAAATATTTCTTCTTTAAAAAAAACTACCTAGAACACTTCTAGTAGTTAAAAAAATAATAATAGTTTTTTTTTCTTACTGCAACGACTTGCACACACTAAAACCAAAAGTTTATTTTTTTAATTTATTTGACAAAAAACCAAAAAACAACTCTCTTTTTGTCTTTTGTCAATGTATATATATATGAGTTGTGCGTGAACGTGCAACTTTTTTTTAAAAAATAATAATAATTTATATCATATATATAATATTTAAATATTTGATCAAATCTATATTTGATTTTTAAAAAATTTCAAATAAAAAATATCCCTTATCTTTTATTTGATTTTAATTTTTGAATTCAAACTATTTAAATTCAAAAATAAAATTTTTAATTTAATAAAATGAAATTATCACTTTATCTTATTTTATTCAAAAATAAATATCAACATGCACCCTCCATTTAGTGATTAATAGTATAATTAAATAATCTCATTATTTAAGTTATTTAATCACTATTATCCATTAATTAAATAATCTCATTATCCAATTAATTCTTGAATAAATTACGTGTCACTTTTGTAACACAATTAATTGGATAATCCAATTAATTAACCGTGATCCTTGTTACCTAAATCGATAGGGCTAGCAAGGGGACCTAATGGAACCACAATATTTTGAGCTCCAATAATCCTCAGAATCATTAATTAAACTCTTTAATTAATATTCTTTGATTATTAACTCCAGTGTTATTCTTTTAAAAACCCGAAACTGCACTCTCTCAACTGCAGACGTTTTTATACAGACCGATAAAACCCGGTGTCCATCGATATAGCTATTACATAGGGTGTGATCCTCCACAGTAATTCATAATTAAAGCTGGGCCCTCTAATTACATATAACCTTTAAGTAACATTGATTCTCTAATGGACAATAAATCCTATTTCCTCACAGAATTAGGAGAGCGCTTATATTGTCCAAGCCCCGAATCAACCCTTAAAGGAACTACCATCTACTTCTCACAAGAAGGAGTGGATTCCACTATTGTGTACAACCCTTCCCAACCACAAGCCAAACTGCAAACCCAACATACGGAGTATATTGATCAGGAAATGCATCTGATCTCACTCATGGTATATCAAAGACCACGATCTAACCTAAAGGAGTCGATAAGACACTCAGGATTAAGATCATCCACATATAGCCATCATTAGTTGATACATATGAATCCCATCTGTAAACGGATTTTGGTGTGAGATTCATATAGATCATGGCCCAGTCCTATATGATCACATCATACAAGGTGCCTCTATTCCCATATCTCATATGAATGATTCAGGATAGAATCATTGTACATTACAGAATGGACCACAAATAAAGTACCCAGCTTTATTTGCTATCTATGGACTCTTTAGATTGCACGTCTCTTACTGTATCCATCCATATATGACACTCATATACACAGTTCGAGATCACATTCGGCAATCCAGGATGTTAATATATGCACAAGTTTATAAAATAAATAACATAACAAGAATGAATTAAACCTTTCTTTTTTATTTACTTCATAAATCCATTTATAAATTACATGTTTAAGGCATAAACCCCAACAATCTCCCGCTTGAACTCAAGAATGCGAGGCATGTCTCGGAATCCTAGACCATCTAGGTGGCCCAAAACACTTTAGCCGGTAAGGTCTTTGTAAATGGATCATCATGATTGTCTTGTGAGGCTATCTTGGTGACGATCACATCTCCTCTCTTCACTATCTCTCTAATGAGATGCTACTTTCTCTCCATATGATTCCCTCTTTTGTGGCTTCTTAGTTCTTTGGAATTAGCCACAGCACCACTGTTATCACAATAAAGTGGGATGGGCTTATCCAGATATGGAACAACTTCCAGATCACTCAAGAACTTACGGAGCCAAACAACCTCTTTAGCAGCTTCACAAACGGCTACATATTCGGCTTCCATGGTAGAGTCAGCAATGAAAGATTGCTTGATACTTCTCCACACAATGGCTCCACCATCAAAGGTGAAAACTGATCCAGAC
Source organism: Dipteronia dyeriana (assembly GCA_032871835.1). Classification (NCBI taxonomy): domain Eukaryota; kingdom Viridiplantae; phylum Streptophyta; class Magnoliopsida; order Sapindales; family Sapindaceae; genus Dipteronia; species Dipteronia dyeriana. The sequence goes on along the minus strand of CM065300.1, from coordinate 106,707,956 downwards.
GTGGATTTCCTAGAATCCCTGTTTGACTAAAAATCATAATCCATGTATCCTAACGGATGAAATCCTTTCCGAAATACACTAGCATATAATTTCTTGTTCTCTGAAGATACTTAAGAATAGTCTTGACAGCAACCCAATGATCCAATCATGGGTTGGACTGGTATCTGCTGACTACTTCTATTGTATAGCAGATGTCCGGTCTCGTACATAACATAACATAACATACATGAGACTACATCACCGATGCATAGGGTACACGTCTCATATCCTCAACTTTTTAAGGTGTCTTAGGACACTGTTCCTTAGACAAGTGAACTCCATGACTGGAAGTTAAATTACCTTTCTTGGAGTTCTGCATCAAAAATCGCACAAAAATCTTACGATCCTTTATAAGTTGGATCCTTAGAACATAACTTGCCTCTCCCAAATCATTCATTTGGAATGGGCTAGCCAGCCAGCCCATCCTTTACATCAGACACCACTCCCATATCATTCCCAATGAGTAGGATATCATCTATGTATAGGACCAAGGAAAACTATATTCTTGTCAATGATACGCCTGTAAACACAAGGCTCATCAATGTTCTGCTCGAAGCCATAGGTTTTGATCACATCATCAAGCTTGATGTTCCAAGATCTAGATGTTTGCTTAAGTCCATAGATTGACCTTTGCAGCTTGCAAACTTTTTACTCTTGATCTGGAGACACGAATCCCTCAAGTTGCATCATATAGATGCTCTCGTCAAGATTGTCATTCAAGAATGCAGTCTTGGCGTTCATTAGCCAAATTTCATAATCGAAATAGGCAACAATGGATAAGAGAATCCTAATAGACTTAAACATGGCTAATGGCGAGAAGGTCTCTTCATAATCAACCCCCTTTTCTGGGTATAATCCTTGACTACTAGTCTTGCCTTGAAGGTCTCTACCTTCCAATCTACTCCTCTTTTTCTCTTGTAGATCCACTTACACCCTATGAGTTTTACCCTATCCGATAAGTCTACAATATCCCAGACTGAGTTAGAGTACATGGACTCCATCTCGAGATTCATGGCTTTAAGCCATTCCTCTTTATCATGATCTTCTATTTCATTCTTAAATGTCAATAGATCATCCACACTATCAGCAGAGACAACACATTGTCCCTCACCTATACCTAAATAGCGTTCTGGTTGTCTCACAACCCTCTCACTATGTCTAGGTGGTAGTGTATCCTGATCAGGAACCATCTGACTCTCAGATGTTTATGGATTAATAACTCTTGTTAAGCACTAGTCTCACTAGACTCCAACTCATTCAATAAAATCTTAGAACGAGGTTTATGGTCACTAATATAATTGTCCTCAAGAAACGTTGCATTTGTCGATACAAATACTTTGTTGTCTTCGAGACTATAGAAGTGTCTACCTCTGGTCTCCTTAGAGTATCCTACAAACTGACAGACAACAGACTTGGAGTCTAGATTTCCACTTCTGTTCTTTAGCACGTGGGCTGGACACCCTCATATGCGAAAATGTCACAAACTAGCTTTACGACCATTCCACAACTCTAGGGGAGTCTTAGGAATAGATTTGGATGATATTACATTCAAAATGTATGCCACTGTGTGTAACGCATATCCCCAAAAGGAATTTGGTAATGATGAGAAACTAATCATAGATCTCACCATTTCTATCATAGTTTTATTTCTCCTTTCCGCTACACCATTTTACTGAGGTGCACCTGGAGCTGTGAGTTGAGAAATTATCCCATGCTCAACCATGTAGTCTTTAAACTCTTGGTCAAGGTACTCACCTCCACGATCCGATTGTAGTGACTTGATAGTTCTACCTAATTAATTCTCAGCTTCAACTCAAAATTCTTTGAACTTTTCAAAAGTTTTCGACTTTCGTTGCATCAGGTAGACGTGTCCGTATCTTGAGCAGCCATCTATAAAGGTGACATAATACTCATAATCACCCCTAGCTTTAACATTCATCGGTCCATAGAAGTCTATATGTATAAGCTCTAGTGGTTCTTTAGCTCTAAGCCCTTTTACAGTAAAAGGTCTATTAGTCATTACCTTCAATACAAGATTCACATACAGGTAAGGTGCCAACCTTTAACTCACTTAAAGGTCCGCTTTTTACTAGTCTATCTATCCGTTCAAGGTTGATATGACCAAGCCTTAGATGCTAGAGATACGTGTCATTATCTCAAGAAATATTATGTCGTTTAGTTTTTGGTTTTTCAACCTTAAACATTTCGGTGTTGAGTAGTGTAGTATGTATTTACGGTCTTAACACATACAAATTGTTTTCATTAATTCCTAAGCAAATATTCACACCATTCTTTCCAATAATAACAGACTTATTATTAAAAGAAACAGAATATTTTTGTTCTAACAACTTAGAAACAGAAATTAAATTCTGTGTAAATCCAGGAATATAAAAAACATTGTTTAGTAATAAAAAACTATTATTATTACAAAATTGTAATCGTATTGCTCCCGCTGCTTTGGCCGATACGACATCCCCCGACCCCATACGTATTGAGAAGGCTCCCTCCTCTAGCGGTGTCCAAGAACTAGTCCATTGCAAAGAAGAACAAACATGATTAATGGCCCCCGAATCAACTATCCGGGGTGAAGAATCATCTTTCACTAGACAAGATTCAAGAACAAGTAAATCATATTTACCTTTCATTTTCTTCTTCTTGGCAGCCTCCTTCAGATATTGAGGACAGTTCCTCTTCCAGTGTCCGACCTTGTCGCAATGGAAACATTTTCCCTTACCTTGGTCAGTGGAGGCATCCTTCTTTTTGCTTTGGGATTTCTTAGGTTTGGGTTTACCCTTTTCCTTCCTAGTGGACCTTTTCCTCTTCTTATTATTAGAGGAAGATGGTTCGGCAAAATTTGCCTCACCAGTCTTACCCTTGTTGTCCTTAATCAACGACTCATAGGTAGTGAGCTCATTAAGCAGCTGTCTAAGACTGAACTTTAACTTGTTCATCCCGTAGTTGCTTTTAAACTGATCAAAACTCTTCGGAAGAGTCGTCAGTATGATGCTCACTTGACTGGCTTCGTCAATAGCCTCACCATTGACTTCTGCCGTGTTGAAGTATGACATCATGCTCAGAACATGTTCCCGAACTGATGTACCTTCCTTCATGCGAGCGAGTATAGCGGAACGAACAGCTTCGTGTCGTATTTGCTCAAAGGGTTGCCCGAACATAGCTTGCAATGACTATGATTTGGAATGCTGAAGTCATTGCTTCGTGCTTTGTGACAAGCACGTCTGTCATTGAAGCCAACAGATATGTTCGGGACTTCTCATCAGATGAGACCCATCGTTGGTATACCTCACGAACAGTTCGTGTGGCATTGGCAGTAGGCGCTGGAGGACATTCCTCCGTAAGCACAAACTTGAGGTCTTTGGTAACCAAAATTGTATTAATATTAAGTTTCCACTTAGTGTAGTTATCACCAGTTAATTAATCGTTTGCGAGAATTTGAAGTAATGCAGAAGACATTGCTGAAATAAATAAAACATTCATTCAATCATTTATTTAAAACAAGTTCGAGTGCTTTGGTATAAATTTAAACATGATGCATGAACATGTTTAATGAACTAGAACTACCCTAAAAATAGTTACAATACCACGACAATCCAACATACCACAAAGAAATGCCGTCTTAGGGTCGGTCAAATCTTTGCATGTTAGACCGAGACCTTCTCAATCAAATGATATTTTAGAATAACTCTTATTCCATATCATTCAACCATCGTTTATTCAGTCAGGTTTGTAATTAACAAACTTAATCAAAACCTTCATGAGTGTAACCAACCATTTCAGATCTCACGTGCTTAACTCGAGAATTGCCACCTTAGGGTTGGTCAATCCTGAAATACCCTCAGAAATCCTATCCATTAGGAAGTCAATATTGGTATTGACCTTTGTGGAAACCCTCTTTAGGAAGGACGAAAGCAAAGCCGTCACGAGGCCCCACTCGGATCTCACAGTGTTGAACTAATGATGGAGACCGCTAGATATCTATGTCATATATCCCTCTCCCACTCACTATTTAAAACTAGGGTTTTCTATTATCCATTAATGCATATAGAATCTACAATATCAAACGAATAACTTTAATCAATGTATCTAGCACATTAACAAATTAGAATCAAATTCTAATTAACTAATAAATTATTAATGATTTTTAACGATTAAAAATCTAATCTATTAGTGAATAATCTAAGCATTTGTAAACTATTTACTAAGCTTAGATTATTATGTTGGTGTATACCAAGTTTTAACTATTAAAACTCTAACACATTAATCGGTTCATTTATTATTAGGAAATTAATCATATTAATCCTAATTATAAAAATGACCCCATTAATCTAACTTATTAAACTCTTTAATAACTAGATTAATATTAATGAGAATTACCAAGTTTTTTAACTATTAAAAAACTAATCTCATTTTCATAGCCAATTTATGTATTTATCTATTTTAATCACATTAAAAAAATACATAAAATATCAGGCTATGATGTATGTATGACATATCAAATATATTTGTGTAGGCACATCTAATCTAAATGACATACGTATGCATGACAATGTTTTTATCGTCACATAATATAAAACATACATGAATTGACCGAGTACTGTGGATTATTTAACCTAAAAAAAATGGAATCTAAAATTACAAAAATACCCCCAAGGCATTCCTTGGTCTTGTAATTTTCAAGTCTTCCAGTCTCTTCAGGTCACTCCGATTCATCTCATGAATCCTTCTTCGGGATTTTTTCAGGTTTTCAATATAGATTACATTTTTTTTTGCAATACAATAACAATAAAAAAAAAGTAATAATAAACAAAAAATAATAATAATAAAACCCATAAACCCTAAATCCACAGTACCATATAATTAACGATCAATCACATTTTTACAAATTAAAAAATTTAATATACATATAAAAACATCATGCAGTCAATTTAATTGTGCCTACACAATCATACATACAGGAGCATCGAAAACAATTTCATGTTACGAAAATAAAATTGGCTCTGATACCAATTGTTGGAACCCCGTTCACCGGTCACGCAGCGGAATTAGGTTTTAAATTTTTTTATACATATCGTAATCTGTATCTGAGACCAGTGAACTTGAGATCGTATTTATTTTCGGAACAAATACATATACTAATTATTACACAAACAAAATATATATGTAAATACAGGAAATTGTAATCATTAATAAAAAGGAAGATTAAAAGGACCATACCAATGTTTGGAGGCTCTTTCACTTCTTGTAATGCTCATGATCTGTACCACCGATCTTCCTTACTATATCCCGGGACTGATAACTGCATGTGGGCGCGTCACGGACTTAGAAACTTAGGATGGAGGGTGTAGAGAAAAACGAATGAAGAAACTATTTCTTCTTAAAAAAACTACTTAGAACACTTTTAGTAGTTAAAAAAATAATAATAGTTTTTTTTCTTAGTGCAACGACCTCCGCACACTAAAAACAAAAGTTTCTTATTTTTTTAATGCATTTGACAAAAAACCAAAAACAACTCTCTTTTTGTCTTTTGTCAATATATATATATATGAGTTGTGCGTGAACGCAAAACCTTATTATTTATTTTTTTCAAAAATATAAATAATTTATATCATATATATTATATTTAAATATTTAATCAAATCTATATTTGATTTTTAAAAAATTTCAAATTTCAAATATCTCATATCTTTTATTTGATTTTAATTTTTGAATTCAAACTATTTAAATTCAAAAATAAAACATTTAATTTAATAAAATAAAATTATCATTTTATCTTATTTTATTTAAAAATAAATATCAACATACACCCTCCATTTAGTGATTAATAGCATAATTAAATAATCTCATTATTTAAGCTATTTATTCACCATTATCCATTAATTAAATAATCTTTTTATTCAATTAATTCCCGAATAAATTACGTGTCAATTTCGTAACACAATTAATTGTATAATCAAATTAATTAATTGTGACCCTTGTTACCTAAATCGATCGTGCTAGCAAGGGGACCTAAAGGACCCACAGTATTTTGAGCTCCAATAATCCTTAGAATCATTAATTAAACTCTTTTAATTAATATTCTTTGATTATTAACTCCGGTGTTATTCCACTAATAACCTGAAGCTGCACTCGCTCAATTGTAGACGTTTTTACACAGACCGATACAACTCGGTGTCCATCGATATAACTATTACATATGTTGTGATCCTCCACAGTAGTTCATAATTAGAGCTGGGTCATAATGTCTGTTATACTCCTCTAATTACATATATCCTTTAAGTACCATTGATTCTCTAATGGACAATAAATCCCATTTCCTCACGGAATTAGGAGAGTACTCATATTGTCCAAGCCCCGAATCAACCCTTAAGGGAACTACCATCTACTTCTCACAAGAATGAGTAGATTCCACAATTGTGTACAAACCTTCCCAGCCATAATCCAAACCGCAATCCCAACATACGGAGTATATTGATCAAGAAATGCATCTGACCTCACCCATGGTATATCAAAGACCACGATCTAACCTGAAGGAGTCGATAAGACACTCAGGATTAAGATCACCCACATATAGCCATCATTAGTTGATATATATGAATCCCATCGGTAAACGGATCTTGGTGTGATATTCATATTGATCATGGCCCAGTCCTATATGATCACATCATACAAGGTGCCTCTATTCCCATATCTCATATGAATGATTCAGGATAGAATCATTGTACATTACGGAATAGACCGCAACTATAGATTAACCACAAATAAAGTACCCAACTTTATTTGCTATCTATGGACTCTTTGGATTGCACTTCTCTTATTGCATTCATCAGTATATGACACTCATATACACAGTTCGAGATTACATCCGGCAATCCAGGATGTTAATATGTGCACAAGTTTATAAAATAAATAACATAACAAGAATGAATTGAACCTTTCTTTTTATTTACTTCATAAATTCATTTACAAATTACATGTTCAGGGCATAAACCCCAACAACAACAACCTGGATACTCACTTGCATAATACACCAGTCCAACATAATTCCAGGAAAGACATAGATTAAAATCCTCCTCCCCGTTATCCACCCCCAACCCCATCACAACCTTTTTCTACTATTTAAAAACAACATCTAACCTTTGAGCTTTCCTCAAATAACACCCAAACATTGTCCGAACAAGAACATACCATTTCCAAATCCACCCTGAGTTGGGTGAATGCAAATAGTGACCCACCGTTTCAAGAGGGGAACTCACCTTATCCTTATGATGTACCTTTATTCCTTATCGCTCCTTCATTATTAGATGAGGTTAGATCATGTTTCTTCAATATATTATCTCTGTCTATATTCCTAAAAATATAATTTTTTTGAAAAGATGTAATAAACAACAATTCCATTTTACTACATACTGGTTTTAAGATAGCTTGAATGATGATACCAACCAACATAAGTCGTAATCTCCTAACAAGCGAAGATTAATCAATACAAGATCAACCGTAAAATGGAAGCCGAGCAGGTATAAAATTTCACCGTATATTGCGGGACCTGATAATATTACCACAAAGTACAAATATGGTCCTTTATGAATAGACTTTCCACTGAATACAAACGATGAACAGTTGATCACGTACATATTTTCCAAGAAACTACCAACATCGTAAGCATTGACTGTGTTTTTTTTGTACTCGTAAATTTGCAATTTTGCACAATTTTACTTTATTTCTATACACTTTACAATCTTTAGCATTTTTGAATTCTTGTTCTTTTCATATTTTCAGTGAGGTTATAGTAGATATTGGTCATTTACATGTAACCCAAAAAAGTTTCAGAACATTAGAACCTTTCAAATTTGTTAACAGTGAGGTGACTTTGACAATAACCACACTCAACGCATACCCCATTACTTTTATACAGTAACAGCCTATACACTAGGTTTGTTTGTTTTTCACTTACAATGACTCACTGTTAATGATAAATTTGCAGATTATTAATCTTATTCCCGAGTACAAAACTATAAATTCAAAGTCCAAAAGGTCACAACTTTACTGGTTCTTGCCTACGAACTATGCGGTAAACTTGCGCTCATTGCTAAACTCATATGCTATGTTTTTTTGACTTGTTAATGATTTGGCACATCTAATCTAAAATTTTTGTATTTTACGGACACAGTTTACTGCTCTGACTTGTACAGATGGGAATCAATTATCATTGAAAAAATCTCTTTCAAGATTGCGGAAATCCTATATGTATGATCTTCGTAGGTGTAAAAAGGTGACACATGACTACCCTTTGTTCCTATTATGTAGATCTTTGTTTGATGTTGTGAATACTGTGTATTTGTTGATGTATACTTGCAATAAGGTTTTCTGGCACATCTTAGATTTACATTCCCATCCATGACCTGTGAAATCATTGGTGTCTGACGTTAGTGGATGTCAAAAAACATGAGTGTCAAATTTCGGACTTTAACCCACCTCGGAGGAAGGGCGATCTGACCCGGTTTAACCAAGTTTAAAAATTGGTATGTCCGTAACACTTGTTCCTTTACTCCTTACTTATCCACATTTTCTGAGTTAATGATGATATGCTCTAATGTACATTTTGTTTTCCATTTAGATGGAGCCCCTCGACATTGTTCTTGGTGATGACATTTTTGTTGCCTTCCCAGCAACCTTCTCATTTGTAACATTCAATATTTCATCTGTCAAAGTGCCTAGTTAGTCGAATGGCTTCGATTGTGGCCTTCAAATTTGCATTTACATGGATGACAACTACCCAACACCGCTTCAAATGAAATCAGTATGTTAACTGCTCAATAACTCTCTTACATATCTATTTACTGCACAACTATTAGGTTGAAATATCTATGACATTTGTCACTTGTTTTATAGTTTCAATCCCAGTGTCAACGGTTGTTGTTAGCTCATTTCATAGCCCTCTTCCCGGGTAACAACAATTTCATGTTAAAGAAAAGTGCCTAAGACCATTATAACATATTAATCTCTAACAATGAAGTTTTGCGCCCAGTCAAGTTGAGACCGCCACCCATCCACAACTTGCGAGGTAAAGCCGCGACACTCCTGGATTGAATGTTCTTGTTTGGGTTGCATGCAATGGTTTTGAAGGTTATTCTTGTATATGCCATGTTAATGTTACTGTGTATGGTTCCATCTCTTCAAACCATTTTTTTGTAGTTGCTTCTTTTCGTAACTGGGGTAGTAGGTAAGAGACCCTCCAAAAGGATGGGATAGGTCTTTCTGTATTCCAGTGACAATGTATTATAAGCGACAGTGTAATATAAGCAACAGTGTAATATAAGCATAAACTTATTTGTACATGGCAGTTGGCACGTATATATGGAAGTGCACCATTGATGAATTCTTACATGTTACCAATATTTATGAAAATGTTTGTGGTTTTATTGTCTCGCTTTGTCCCAAAGTCGTTAATGAACTCAGTGATCATGAAACATATATTTGACCCATTTCATCCAAAGGTACTCATGATATTATTCGAATACAACCTACAAACGTAATTAGTTGCTGGTGAAATCATACAAACAAAACACAAATGTAATGTGCTTATGGAAAACAAGCAATTTCAAATACATTAAACATATAGTGATAAGGTTACAAAACGGACCTCTATTGGCTCCCATCAATGTACAAAATTCGGCTGTAAGCATAAAAACACTGACCAATTACCAACACAACATATATGTAATTACATATCTTGATTATAAAAGGTTAAATATCACATGAATGAGTCACATGAAGTTATGCGGCCTCCATCATTGGTTTTATTACATGTACGTAGCTTGTGTTGAGCTTGTCATGGAATAATCATCGGCATTCAAGTGGTTCGTAAAAGGAGACCTTGGAACTTCAGTATTTGGAAAAGCTAAAGGTTGAAAACCACCGTCACTGTTAACATTATATAGAGAGTCCCAAGACTGGACTAAATCTGCATATGCGGTTGGCTGTGATGTCGACCCCATTTTGGCATCTCCATTGCTTGCCATTGCACTGATGTTATTGTTCACATGGGCACAACAAGTCTTGGCTAAGTGCCCCGGCTGCCCACGTTTCCCACATTTACGCTCCTTGCCAATTGATTTTTTGTTTTGTTTGATCGACCCCTTTGTTGCTGCTATGACCGGGTCTTTAACTTGAAAAGGGGATTGTGTTCTTCTACCATTTGCATTTTCTTCCCTTGTTGTAGTCGATGCTAGCAATAGTCCCTTCATCTGAATTGTTAACTTATCAATCGCTACGTTTGCTGCTTTAAAACTGTTGGTTGACTTCGTTGCATAATAGCTCATTTTGCCACACTTAGAGCTCAAAGCTCTATATCTACATGATCATAACATGTTAACCAAAAGACAATTATTAGGTGTATTTCCACAATGTATGCGGGAACAAAAATGACAGGATGCAAACCTAGCAATTTCCATTATATTTGGAGTATCATGGCAAAAGAAGATTCAAGTTCTGATCCATCATTGACATTCATTGTCCATTGCTGCATTATGAGTGTCTCATGTATGTGTTGTTGGTTAATGGCTTTCATGACACTAAAAACATGGCAACAAGGAATTCTAATGTCTCAAACATTTTACAAGAGTATTTGAAAATGTTTGTAGATGGTGTGTACCTCACATTCCAGGTTTTATCACCATCAGCAAACTTCTTGAAAGTATACACGACAATCTCCATATCATCAACGCAATTGAGTATACTAAGTTTAGCCTCTGATTTTATTTCTTCTCATACCCACTAAAATGTGTTTCGTATAAAAACTTCGGCAGCATGTTTTTCCAGTTATAAGAGATAGGTAACTAGTACCGGATGCTCATTAATACTATCAAAATCCTCCTTCATTTCATTGTTTCATAGGCACGACATTACCCCATCGATATGATTCATGAATTCATACAATTTTAGCCTACTGTGCAAGGACTGATTGAGGAAAGAATTGATACTCTTTGACCGTTGTGTGCTCCGTAAACCACCGGAGAAAGTTTTAAAGAAGAAGGTTTCTGCCCACAGTGTCCGTTTACCGTACAACGAGTTCACCTATTCATTGTTTTGCAAACCAAACATCTCAATGGCCTTCAACCACTGTGTTTCGAACTTTGTTTCCAACATGTACATGAACATGTAGTGGGTAAAAGCTTTAGTAAACCCGGTGTCACCTATATTCGTCTATACATTTGGCTTAAGGTGCCAAGAACATATGCGGTGCACGACAATACCCATTAATAACATGAGGGCCTTACTCATAGCTATATCACAATCGGTTACCACTGAAATTGGACATTTTCCATGCATGGCTTCTAAAAATGTCTGCAACATTCAATTGTAAGTATCAACTGTCTCATCCACAAAAAACCCAAATCCAAAAACTGCGGTTTTTGTATGATTGTTCACACCAACAAAAATCAGTAACGGTCGGTTATAAGAATTAGTTCGGTATGTTCTGTTGATTGACATTACATCTCTAAAGTATCTGTAGTCATATCGCGACATTGCGACATTGCGTCGGCCCAAAATAAGTTACCTATGCTACCATCCTCAAAAATAATGTACTGAAAGAAAAATTATGGATCCAATTCTGATTTCATAATCATGTAAGATATAATTGAATCATCATCTGAATTACAGGAAGCAGATCTGCATATGGTGTCCTACAGGTTTTGTAAGTCCTTTATGGTGTGTCCCACAACGGCATAACTTCCTAACTGATCTAGAAGGTGGTCTATCACTTGTGATGTTTTCACTCCAACTGATCTCAGTAATTGTACTTGTACAATATCACAATCGTCAACATGTGGGTAAGACCGTAGAAATTGGCTGTGATTGCCAAATACTAACTTATGACATTGGTCATTTCCAAACTCTGTAACAACCTGTAACATCTTCTCCTTGTCAAAATTAATTTTCAAAGCTGCCCGATAACCTTCTCGAGTCTGCCCTCTAGATCCACGAACCCTATCTATCCTTTCAATATTTTTCTTTGATCTATATCCTTCTTTTGAGCAAACCCACATACGAATTGTAATTAATCCATGTGTATCCCTACACAACCGGTCCTTACGCCTGCTGAACCCCGTAACTTATGAAAATTTCTTGTAAAACTCCTCAGCATCAGTAACAGAAATAAATTTTTTTTCCCATTTTATCACTGACTTGTAAATTTATAAATTCACTATCGACTAGGTCATTGGGCGGTTCCACCAAATTATCACAATTCATACTCGGGGGTACATAAACATTACCAGGGGAAAAAGTCACATGAAAGGGCCATTCATTCTTCTTGGACGTGTCAGTCTGTTTGATCTCCTCATCCATTATCTGTGTATTGTCTACCTCACGCTACCTTGATGGTCCTTCATTGCCAAAATCAAGTTGACTAGCACCATTCCCAAACATTCCATAATTGTTTTCCATATTACTACCTACGTGGATGAACATGCAATTGTTTTAGTGAAAAAAATCTCATATGTACAGGATGTTAATATTACCATTCCAGTTTATGAACATGACCTCAGAATATAGTGATTGATGCTATACCATAGAAGACTTACTTACCAACTATTTTGGTTTGGATGACAAAAATTGTGTGATCAAACGGTCGCTAGATGGAAACCATCTCCTAGAGCTTGTACCTTTGGAAGATTGATGTTAACAATATACAGAAATGTAGAGAACAAACATTGTGTTAGTTTGTTTACGGTATGAAGGAGAAATGAGATACTGTTGAAGATGAATGCACTATTTATGAAGTGTGTTTTGGTGTATACAAAGTTGGAAGAGGGGTTGGTTAACCCATTAATAGGGTGAGGAGTTATTGTAAGTTGACATTGTGGGTGGTTAAATGTAATGGGTGAAATAAATTTGACCATTTAGCAAGTCTGACAACAAGGCGACATTGGGGGGACCATATTTTCGTCGCTTAAAGGTCGCCAAGTTTATAAAACGTTTTTCCCATGCAAAAACTGAGAGCATAGAGACAAATAAGCGACCAAAGGTTTGGTCACCCTTTGGTCGTTATGCTCTCATTTTTGGAATACAAAAACAGAGAGCATAAGGACAAGCATGACTCTGGTCGCCTAATGGTCGCTATGCTCTTGATTGTGTTTTCATTATAAACAAGGGACCGTAGCTACCCTAGGGCGACCTTCAGCGTAGTCGCTATGGGGTCGCATTATTATCGGTTTTTTAATTGACAGCCCTTGAACTTCCAACCTTAGCCTCGTCCACCACTAGGTTCGCCCCTTGTTCGCTCAAAAAAATTGATTTATTTTATTTTATGGCTGAAAAATCAAGGCCATTATGACCAGAAGATGACCTTTGGCCTGCTAGCTCTGTTGTCGGTATGCTCTAGGTTTAATGAGGTTAAAACCCAGAACCATAGCGACCAATATGCGACCATTGTCATGGTCACCCTGATGTCTCTAAGTTCACTGGTTTTTTCAGATTAAACCGAGGACATAGCGACGAAAGAGCGACCATGACAATGGTCGCCTATAGGTCGTAATGGTCTCGATTTTGCATCGGTCATGTAAGATTCTTGTAAAACACTATACACCTTATAATATCCATCTTGTTCAAGTCACATTTCGTTTTGTATGGCGATATTATAGTGACATACCATTTCATTGGAAATTAGCATCCAATTGCATACTATATGGAACACATTAAAAGGAAGCTTGATAAATTAATTCATTTTTATATAGCTAGAAATTTAAGGTTTCGACAAAGAAAATAACTAGAACCTTGCAAACAGTTGTCAATACATCATAACCACTAGACTGAAAAGCACAGATTTAAAGCCAACAAAAAAAATAGTCTACATGTATGTGTGGGTAGGCAATGCTCTACGGGTCTTGGTAAGGGCTATAGGTGCTTGTTCAGATAACCCTCCCGAGCCGTTGGCTGAATGATTAGTAGGCCTCGGACCCATAACAGGAATGATGATGCCTGCATCACCCAAACCTCTTTGGAAACCATCCATCCTATCATGGATGTATGTGAACTGATTCATATAGGTTCGGTGGTTGACCTCCATCATAAGGCTGATATCCTGGATAGCTCATAACATTTGATCTATCATTGGCTCATCATCATCTTTGATCGCATCAGTATCTGCCTCAGCATTGTAGTTCGAATCATTTGGGTCATCCTCCAAATCTTCCATCTTTGCGTATTTTAACATGATTCTTGGTTTGTGCGAATTTTTTACTGGGCTTCTTTATTCAGGTTTTTTCATGTTTGTCCCGAGCAGAACATGATGTTAGCTGGTCTCGAATGATGTCATCTGATCTGAGTAGAATATAATGTTAGCTAACCCCGAACGTCATTAACTGGCCTTGAATAGTATATGACGTCAGTTGACCCCGAGTAGGTTTTGTTCAATATTTGTTTACTCGGGTTCCTCTTTGGAAATCTTACGAGATATATTCTGAATGCCTATTTGGATGTCCACCTGACAATTTCATCTTTTGTCAATGATGTATATGTCTAGTAAATTTTACATACGACAATACCCTCTTAAAATATTTTTACCAAACAAGGTTTCGTTTCGGGTAAAAGTATTTTAATCAATCCTTCAATTTTTACGTCTTATTAATATCAGAGTAAGTCTTATCATAATTGCATGTCTTAATGGTGACCATGTAAATTCAATTGCCTCATCACGCGAGATCTCATTGATTGCGACGTTTTGGAGTTCTTGCGGCCTTGGCCAGTTTTTCTTTTAACACGTGTCCTCTACCGCTTCATTTCTTGATGCCATTTAAAAAAAGACCTATGCATCCCCTAGTGTGCTGCATACGTCATCAAATCCATCTTTATTTTTTCCCGCCTTGAGATCCTATTGTTTCGTGCTATTACCCCTTTAAATTCTCCGTTGAAGGGAGTTACGTTGGTTCATTTTCAGAGACTCAAACCAGAAATTTTCCAACCCAAATTCTTTACACAAAAAATCCCTATTCTCCGTTGAAGATTTTGCATCATGCTTCTTCATTCAAGGTTAGTTTTAATGAATCCGACTTCCCGTCGTCGACTCTTTACTATAGCTCTTGAAGCTTTCGAAGCTCTTGAAGCTCTCGAAGCTCTTGATCCTAGGGATTTTCAACTGGTTTCTTGCGCTCATAGATTATTGGGGGAAATTCCCCCTGACGAACCTCCTTTTTTAGAAGTCGACGTTTCTGGGCTTTACCCTGATGTCTACTTTAGTTTTGAATCTAGTTCTGAATCATCTGGTTCTTAATCTGTTGTTTCTGATCACAGGGTACCTCTCCGATCAAGGATGGGAAAGCATCAAAGTAAAACTGAAGTCCATAAGCCCAACTCGGGCAGCATCCGGATCAGGGAGCAGATTATTAGTGAGAAGGACGTCGAAGAGAAGTTCAGAAAATCTCGTCTCTCTTTTTCTGTCGATCGCCCTAGTGGGTATGACGCCGAACAGAATGTGATCGGGGAAGATGAGATCAGGAAATATCGTACTCGATTCGACCTGGACGATTCAGTCATTCTGATTCTTACTGGTGATAGAGCCGCATGGAACCCTCCCCCGGGCATGGTGGCAATCTATGGGTCATGCTTTGTTACGGCGTTACTCTTCCTCTTTAGCCGTTTATTGCCTGGTTTCTTGCTAAAGCAGGGATCGCTTCAGGCCAATTAGCCCTGAACAGCTACATGATCTTGATGTGCATGTGGCACATGTGGAGCCAAATGAAACTGTCGTCGCCTTCCTAGAATGAAATCAGGCACTTCTACACTCTAAGGCAGTCTGGTAAGATAGGGACTTATTTCCTCTTGTCTAACCCACCAGATTGCTAGGTCCCCAAGGGGATAAATATGAATCGGGGAGTTGATACCTCCGATGATGCCAAAAAGAGAGGCTTTGTATAGGGATTTCCTTGGTCCAACAAGCACTGGAAGAACAGTTGGTTTTTTGCCGGAGGAAACCTAGGTCTTGAAGTTACTCTTTCGGCTGGGTAATCTCGGACGGTATTGAAAATTCCCCGTTTTTTATGTTCCCCTGAAGTGTGGAACTAGAAAAAACTTGAATTTTGCGATACTAAGCTGACCAAACTTGCTCAGGCTGCTATTCACACTTTAGGAAAAAGGAGCATGATTTATCTTTTTAATTAGAAGAATATGATAGATCTTGGTTTCTTTAGCCAGATTTTAGGCTACCACAGGCGATGTAAGTGATCTTAGCACCCTCTTTTTTTTCAACGTTGCTTTTTTTATTCTGACTTGATTCCCTTTTTCTTTTAAGTGTATGACCCAGACATCGTCTACGACCTTCAAGCTCGTCAAGTGAATTCAATCCTTCAAGCGAGCCAAAAAGAAGCTTCTCGTCAGAGCAAATAGGGCATTGCCCCACCTGAGTCAGATGAGGACCCTGATGTGGCTGACGAGCAGACCCTCGAGTATATCCCTAAGGAATTCATCCGACCGACCGACCGTAGGGGAGTCTAGTGGTCCGAGTGGCCATACTCAGGAGTTTCCTGAAGACGGAAGGAGGTAGAGCGATGATTTGGGTGAGAGGCCTGGTGAATCGAGATCCCCGGTTATGGTCCCTACCTAGCGGATGGACACCGGCGATGGAGGTAAAACCTCTAAAGGACAAGTAAATACAGATCCTGACTTTTTTGAATCCTTCCAGGGATGAAGTTCAGGAAGAACCCTCAGCTGATCTATGCTTTCATTGCTCTCGGGCCGAGAAATGAAAGGCGGTCGAATCTCCCACTCATCCATATAAGGTTCCTTCGGTGGTTTCATTCATTGACTCCAGTGATGAAGACACCAGGGCCGACATTCTCCCAAGCTTTGATGTTAAAGTGTCGACGGGTGCGGAGACTTCTGATCCGAACAGGGGCTTCCTCTCCCCCCCCCCGAGGTTGAAGATCTAAGGGCTCAATCTTTGGGAGGTTCTTCCTATCCTTCTCCCCAGGATATGCTTAGGGCGATGTTATCCAGTCAGGCTTTCATCAGGGATGATCATTGAAGCCACCTCAGGGACGCTTCTTTGACGAGTTGTCTTCAAAAAAAATTTAACGGCGCATCTTATATAAGTTATTCCCAACTCTTCAATCGTCTTGCTTACTTGCTAGATTTTTAATTTCGTTTCCTTGTAGATGGTGGCCGAGTTTGCTGAGCTGATTCAGACGCAGCAACATCAAGCTGATCGAATAAGGTGTCTTGAAGCTCAGTTGAAAGAGAGTGAGATAGCCGTGCTCGGGGTTGAATCGGCTTATCAAAAGGAAGTTGGGTCTGCCCAAGTGTTTGGTGACCACTGTTTGACGAAACAAGTGGCTGCCGAGGAAAAATCTTCTTTTGTAGAAGAGAAGGCTATGTCGTTTCAAAATTTATTGTCTTCTGCCCAGGAATCGATGCTCAAAGCCAAACAGGAAGCGGAGCAGTCAAAGTCAGCATATGAATTGAAGATTGAAGACTTGGAGCGCCAGGCTTTGACGGTCGAATCCTTATCCAAAGAGGCCAGACTGGAACTTGAAGTTCACGGGGTTGATCGCTTTAAAAGATCCCTTACTTATGATGCCCTTTTTAAGGTCAAGAATTGGGCAATTGAAAAAGCCCGAACCAACTGGGAACTGTCGATCAAGAACCACGTGGATAAGTCCCTGGAATCTCTTCGACTCAGATGAAGGAGTGGAGGGCTTATTGCTGCAGTAGAGGCAAAGAGCCTCATCCCATGCATTTGGAGGTTCCATCAGAGCACTTTCTCTCTATCTTTTATGCCAGTCAGGAGCCTGGTGTGGAAGGTGTGGTGCCTGATGTCGGACTGATCCCTGGAGAAGATTACAGTGAATGGATGGATGATTCGGTTGATATAATTACTTGGCCTTCAAACGAAAGTCTTCTCCGTGAGTACGAGAGGGTGCCCGACCCGAGCATCGACAAGAGTTCCAAATCCTCCTCCCAGCCTTGATTTATTTTGTAGAAATTTCATTTTTGTAAAGATTATCAATGAAATTCCGAGTTAACTGTAATTCTGAAAACCAAGTGGTTTGATCCGATTCATTGCTCAAGAAATTTCATCGAGTATTTTTTTTTTTAGGGTTGCTTTTAACGCCGAATTATCTTTCTGAACTGGCTATCGTAATCTTTTGTGCAAGTGTCTTATTAAATTGGCTAATACAATCTTTTAAGCCAAGTATCTTATTAAACTGGTTGTTGCAATCTTTATGCCAAGTATCTTATTAAACTGTCTGTTTTTGTCCGAGTAACTTCATCGAGTATCTTTTTAAACTTGGTTTTGTTACCCAGTTATTTTCAATGCCAAGTATCTTATTAAACTGACCTATATTTATCTAGTCATCTTGAAACAAATAAGTGAATTTACTCGTTTCATACTCAGGTTATTACCCAAACATTACGTCAAGGCTCACCATGATCATATGTCGAGTCCTTACACATTACCGATGACGTCTCCCCAGTTTTTCTGTGCAAGTGTTTACTGAATCGTTAAGCTTTTCGAACCGCTTAACACAGCTATGCATTTCACCAGAATTTTTTTTGATAGCGCCTCAAGACTTTTTCCAGAATCTGGTGCATCGGGGTTTGCCTTTTTGCTAAGGTCAACTAACCTCGCTCGGTTGGCATGCTCCTTCGAGCTTCTCTGCCCATTCAGGAATCAATGGTCCCGAGTATTCTATTTGCATGTTCTTATTATCATGCTTCATCTTTCATATGTTCTTATTATCATATGCTTTATTTTTTGGAAATCCTGATTTTGCTTTTTATTTATAACTGCAAAACTAACAATGATTTAAATTCCAAAGCTAATAATTGATCTAACTGTCTTAACTAAAAAGGAAACAAAAAATAATTTAAGGATAGAAAATATTCATATATTGGGCATTGCATGGTCGGGGTAGGACCCCTCCATTGGGTTGTGCAACCCAATATGCTTCATGACCAGCTACTCCTTCAATCTTGTACGGGTCTTCCCATTTATCAGCCAATGAGCCAACAACTTTGTTTTTTGTATTCAGTGACACTTTTTTGAGTACCAAGCCTCCCAGTTGGAATTTCCTGACCCGAAAATGAGAATTGTAGTGGCGAGTTACTCTTTGCTGATATGCCATATTTCGTATTCGGGACTTCTCCCTTTTCTCTTCTAGCTCATCTAGACTTTGTAACAACATATCAACATTATGATCTTCACTATATAGCCTGATTCGGGGTGATGCGTATGATGTTTCTACGGGAATAACAACTTCTGTTCCAAACGCTAAAGTGAATGGAGTTTCTCCGGTTGAAGTTCTTGCTGTTGTCCGATATGCCCATAATACTTCTGGAATTTTTTCAACCCAACTTCCTTTCTTAGCATCCAGCTTTTGCTTTGAGTGTATGCTTGATGATTTTGTTTACTGCTTTAGCCTGCCCGTTTGTTTGAGGATGGGCAGGTGTAGCATAGTAATTGGCAATTTGGTACTATTTACATAGCTGTCTGAATTTCAGGTTATCGAACTGGGTGTCGTTATCATTGATGATAGTGTTTGGGACTCCAAACCTGTAGAGTATATTCTTTTTCACAAAATTTATGGTATTTGCTTCTGTGATATGCACTAATGCTTCAGCTTCTGCCTACTTCATGAAATAGTCAACGGCTACTATGGCATGCTTTGCTCCACCCCCTATCCCAACTGGCATTGGGCCAATTAAACCTGAACCCCACATGGCAAATGGCCATGGGAATGTGAGGTTTCTGAGTTTTTTAGGGGGTTATCGGATATCATTAGCAATCCTTTGGCAAGTATTGCAACTCTCTGAACATTTTTATGCATCTGAGAATAAAGTAGGCCAATAACAACCTTGCCTGAGTACCTTGTGTACTAAACTTTTACCCCCAGTATGGTTTTCATAAACTCCCCCATGGATTTCTTATAATATATGAAATGCATCTTCCTTTGACACACATCTTTGAAGTGTTCGGAAAACCCCCTTCTGTATAGTTCTCTTCCAACCAACCTTGTTGATCGATACCTAATAAGTGTTCCTTGTAGTGGATCTTCCGGGAGCACGCCTTCTTCCAGGAACCATTTTAGTTGAGTCATCCAACCGTCTGACGGTGTTCAGATTTTTTAAATTTTAAAGTTTTTTGGCTCAACTGTGCTCGGTTTGAGGAGATGTGCAACCGGAATAGTTTTTAGCCTGATTGTGGTTGTTGCTGATGCTAGTTTGCACAAAGCGTCTGCCTTTTCATTCTTCTCCCTGGGGATCTGGGCAATCCTATATTCTTTGAATTTCTGAAGGAGCTGTTTTACAATGTCACGATAAGCTATCATGCCTCCATCCCTGGCTTAGTATTCGTCTAGGACTTGGTTGACAACTACCTGTGAAACTCTAAATATCTCGACTTCATCTGCTCCAAGAGCTATGTAGACTTTCAGTCCAACCAATAGCGCCTCGTTCTCGGCTTGATTATTGATTGCTTTGAAGTCAAACCTCATGGCACACTCTACATCGTCTCCTTTCGGAGTGCATACAACGATCCCTGCCCCGCTGCCGTGAGTGTTTGAAGAGCCATCGACATATAATTTACATGGGAAATTTTTGCCCAACATCTTTTTTGTTTCCAGGTTTAGTTCTGTGAACTCTGCTATAAAATATGCTACTGCTTGGCCTTTGAGAGATGTCCTGGGGACATACTGGATATCGAATTCACTTAACTCAATTGCCCATTTGGTTAGTCTTCTTGAAATTTCTGGCTTCTGTAAATTTTGCTTTAATGGGCAGTTGGTGAGAACCTGGATTGTATGAGCCTGAAAGTATGGCCTTAGCTTCCTTGCCGCTGAAACCAATGCTAGGGCCATTTTTTCTACTTGTGAATACCTGGTCTCGGCTGGTAAAAGTGTCTTGTTTGTATAATACACTGGCTTCTGTACTCCATCTTCTGTTCTGATTAGGATTGAGTTTGCTGCTAGTTTTGTAATTGATAAATATAAGTGGAGTATCTCTCCCATCTGTGGTTTCGAAAGGATGGGAATTTGCTCTAGGTACTCTTTGATTTTTAAGAATGCATGCTCACACTCTTCATTCCATTCGAGTCCTTTTCCATTTTTAATTACTCTAAAAAAGGGTACACATCTGTATGTGGCATTTGAAATGAATCTATCTAAGGAAGCTAAACATCCTGTTAAGCGCTGTACTTCTTTTAATGTCCTTGGTGAGGTCATTTTCTGCAGGGCTTCGATCTTTTCACGATTGACTTTGATTCCCTTTTGGTGAACTTGGAAACCCAGGAACCTTCCTGAAGGAACTCCGAATAAACACTTGTTCGGATTCAGCTTTATTTGGTATCATCTTAAAACATCGAATGTCTCTCGCAGGTCTGAGGTATGCTTGTCTGTCGAGATGCTCTTGGTCAGCATGTCATCTATGTATACTTCCATGTTTCTTCCTATTTGTCATGCGAAGATTCTGTTGACCAGCCTTTGATATGTTGCCCCTGTATTTTTTAATCCGAAGGGCATTGCTGTATAATAGTACAAGCCCTGATCGATTGTGAATGCTGCTTTTTCTTTGTTAGCCTTGTTCATCCGGATTTGGTTATATCCCGAGTAGGCGTCCATGAAACTGAGCAATTCGTGGCTTGATGTAGCATCCACCAGTTGGTCTATCCTTGGGAGTGGAAAACTGTCTTTTGGGCATGCTTTGTTCAAATATGTGAAATATACGCACGTTCTCCATTGTCCATTTTTCTTTTAGATGAGGACTACATTAACTACCCATTGAGGGTAGTTGATCTCTCTAATCGACCCTACAGCGAGTAGATTCTTCACTTCCTGTTAGATTGCCTAACTTCTCTCGAGATTGAATGACCTTCTCTTTTGTATTACTGGTTTTGCATTCGGGTCTACCGCGAGATGATGAGATATTATTCAGGCGTCTATCCCGACCATGTCTTCATGACCCCAAGCGAACAGATCATTGTATTCTTTAAGCATATCGTGGGGCTTTGTTTGACTTTTCCTTCCAAATTGGCCCCGATCTTGATCTTCTTATCTGGTTCATCTTCTTTCAAGATAATTTCTTTGACCAGTTCATTTTTGGACTCAGACTCTTCCCTTGGATCAAATTCGAATGACAGTGACTCATTGTTCTGACTCGGCTGCGTTATAGTGCATACTTGTTCACCATTATTTTTGTCTTTGTATACTGACAGGTTAGCTCTTCGGGTCATCTCTTGACACCCCTTGACTACACCGACCCCCTGTTCGGTCGGGAATTTGATCATCAATGCATAAGTGGCTGTTACGGTCTTTGTTTATTCAAGAATGACCGACCCAACAACGCATTATACGGCCAATTGTCTAAATCTACCACCATGAAATCAAGCAATACTATTCTCTGACAAGGTGCCGCTCCAATTTTTATGATTAACTTTGTCGTCCGGAGAGACCTGACCTCAATTCCTCCGAATCCTGTGAGTGGGGTACGAACAGACTGTAAATCCTTTCAGTCCAACCTGAGTTGATCGTAGACGGCTACATTGAGAATATCTACCGAACTTCCATTGTCTATCAGGATTCTTCTGACTTCTCGGTGACCAATCCCGGCACTTATGACCAGGGCGTCATTTGGCCGAACATCGACCTTATATGAGTCAGCTTCTGTGGATATTATTGGGTCCCATAATTTCCTTACCCTTTTCGGGTTTGGTTCTATCGAGTTCACGTCAAAGTTTTGTCTTGCCTCCACTGCTTCTTTGATTTCCTGTGTTCGCTCTCGGTTACTTCTCCCAGTGGACGGTCCTCCAAATATTGTTTGTATTACTTCATTGGCCTCGAGGCTAGCCCTTTGATTTCGACTGGAGCTGTGATCAGGCCCTGGTCTCTTTCTTTGCTTCTGACCTCTCATCCCTTTTCAAGATTACATGTTAAAGGTGTCCTTCCAGAATGAGGATTTTTATGTAATCTCTAAGCTGGTAACACTGGAAGTCTAATGACCAGTTTCCTTATGGAATCTGCAGTATTTGGTTGTATCTCACCGAGCAAACTGAGACTGTCGTAGTGGCTCTTTTACCAGATTTTTCTCTTCCAGTATGGCCAGGATTTCCACCTTCTTTTTCCGAAGAAGGGTGTCGTTGGCGTATCTACCTCGGAATTTCTCCGTGGTCTGGTCGGCAGTATGTCTGTTTCCTCCATCCTTGCTTTTCTCTTTGCCGTTTCCTTTCTGTTTACCCTTTTTGTTCTGTACCTTTGACTCTAAATCCTTTTCGAGTTTTCCTCCGTGCATGTAACATCCTCCTATGGCTAACATCCGCCCGAATAATATCTCATCATCTCTCTAATCGACCCTACAACGAGTAGCTTCTCCACTTCCTATTTGATTGCCTGACTTCTCTCAAGATTGAATAACCTTCTCTTTTGTATTACTGGTTTTGCTTTCTGGTCTACCGCGAAATGATGAGATATTATTCGGGCGTCTGTCCCAACCATGTCTTCATGACTCCAGGAGAACACATCCTTGTATTCTTTAAGCAGATCAGTAAGGCTTTGTTTGACTTTTCCTTCCAAATTGGCCCTGATCTTGATCTTCTTATCTAGTTCATCTTCTTTCAAGATAATTTCTTCGACCGATTCGTTTTTGGACTCCTACTCTTTCCTTGGATCAAATTTGAATGAGAGTGACTCTTTGTTCTGACTCGGCTGCGTTATAGTGCATAATTGTTCACCGTCATTTTTGTCTTTGTATACTGACAGGTTAGCTCATCTTGTCATCTCTGGGACCCCTTGACTACACTAACCCCTTGTTCGGTCGGGAATTTGATCATCAATGCATAAGTGGTTGTTACGGCCTTAGTTTTATTCAAGAATGGCCGACCTAACAACGCATTATACAACCAATTGTCTAAGTCTACCACTACAAAATCGAGCAATACTGTTCTCTGACAAGGTGCTGCTCTAATTTTTACGGGTAACTTTACCGTCCCCTAGAGACCTGACCTCAATTCCTCTGAATCCTCTGAGTGGGGTATGAAAAGGATGAATATCCTTTCGGTCCAACCTGAGTTGATCGTAGACGGCTACATTGAGAATATCTGCCGAACTTCCATTGTCTATCAGGATTCTCTTGACTTCCCGGGTGACCAATCTGGGCACTTATGACCAGGGCATCATTTGGCCGACATATGAGTCTGTTTCTGTGAATATTATTGGGACTCATCCTTCTTTTACTCTTTTCGGGTCTGGTTCGACCGAGTTCACGTCAAATTTCTATTTTGCCTCCACTGCTTCTCTGATTTCCAATGTTCTCTCTCGGTTACTTCTCCCAGATGATGGTCCTCCAAAGATTGTTTGTATTACTTTATTGGCCTCGAGGCTGGCTATTTGATTTCGACAAGAGCTGTGATCAGCCCTGGTCTCTTTCTTTATTTCTGACATCTCATCCCTTTTTAAGATTACATGCTGAAGATGTCCTTCCCGAATGAGGGTTTCTATGTAATCTCTGAGCTGGTAACACTTGAAAGTCTCATGACCGGTTTCCTTGTGGAATCTGCAGTATTTGGTTGTATCTCGCCGAGCAAACTAAGACTGTCATCGCGGCTCTTTTACCAGATTTTTCTCTTCCAGTATGGCCAGGATTTTTTCCTGCTTTTTTCGAAGAGGGGTGTAGTTGGCGTATCTACCTCAGAATTTCTCCGTGGTCTTGTCGGCATTACGTCCGTTTCCTCTGTCCTTGCTTTTTTCTTTACCGTTTCCTTTCTGTTTTCCCTTTTGGTTATGTACCTTTGACTCGGCATCATTTTCAGGTTTTCCTCTGTGCATGTAACATCCTCTCGTGGCTAACTCTTCTTCTTCGGCTAGTGCATATCCTCTTGCCATGTCCATCATATATGAATATCTGGTTAGATGGGCTCTTCTTAAGTCAAAATATAGCCGTCTATTCTGTAAATTGTTGATGAATGCAGCAATTATGACTTCGTCGTTTGCACTGCCGATTTGTGATACTGCTTGGCCGAATTTCCCCAGGTATTTCTTCAACGACTCATCTTTCCCTTGTTTCAGTTGAGTAAGGTAAGCCACTGATTTTTTCCTGTGAACGTTGCCCATAAATTGTCTTGAGAAACTTCTGCTTAGTTCATTGAAGCTTCTGATACTCGCTGGGGGTAATCTCCCCAACTATCTTGAGCCTGTGTCTCCTAGAGTTTGTGGAAAGTTAAGGCATAATAAGGGGTCGCTTTGGGCATACTGAGCCATAACACTTTTATACCGTCTGATATGTTCTTTAAGATCTGTGTCCTTCTTGAATTGTTCCACATATAGCATCCTGAATCTTTCTGGGAAAGGAGTTCACAGAATGTCCCTAGTGAATGGACTATCAGAATCGTCGTCGGACAAGTCATTGTACCCATAACGTCTAACCAGTGCGTCCATTTGACGCCTATTGTTTTCGACTTCTCGAGTCAGGCTCTGAATTACGACATCTCTATCTCCCACCGGATCTCCATGATGGTTAAACCGCCGAGTGACAGTCATTCCTCTCTTTGGCTCTTCACTTTGCTACCGAGTCTCACGGGTTGATTCTTGCAGACGTAAGGTTCCATGATGACGCTTGCGATGGTTTCGATCACTATCTTCTGATGACGACCGATCCTTGTGTCGGTCATGCTTGCGGTGTCTAGCACGGGCTATCTGATTATGGTTTTGCCTCTAGCGTGGTTATTCCTCTTCAGGTGTTTCACGTTCAGCCTGATTAATTAGAACAGAGTTCCTTCCGGCTTCCGTTGCATCTAATCCTGGCCCAACTATAACTGAGCAAAGCCTTCTAAGTGGGAGGTTAGGAAGTTGTGCTTCTTCTTCATGTAGTAAATCAACTTCTTCCTTTGTTGCGTCTGCCATCAGTTGTTGCAGCGCCTCACGGAAGCGTCATGTTAGGTCTTCTTTGGTTGGAGGGATTTGTCGGATTCCTGCCATGGGTATTGTTTGGTTCTTGATGTTCGCGGCGAGATCTCATGAACTACTGCCAATATGGACATTATCTGGAGATTTTTGGATATCCCCAGGACTGTTTCTACTTCCCGCCATTACCTTTAATCAAATTGAAGGTTGCCTTCTTCTTCTAGCGCCAATTGTTGACTTCGATTTCTGGATGTATGAGAAAAGTCAACAAGTTTGGATTTTAGTTGTGATTTCAAAGAGAGAGAGAAAGAGAAAGTAATTGGACACAAGTCTTACGTGGTAGAACTCCGATGACCGGAGAAACATCCACTGGTGGCTGAATGATCAACTGTGCCAAAATCGACTATTGAAAAGATTTACAACTCTCGATCTCTCTTTTTTTTCTCTGTATTTGCTATATATTTTTTAGAGGAGATTATGGGTCTATTTATATGTGCATAGAACCCTAATCCTTTTTGTACAAGTAACTAAAGATCTTTGTATTTAATTATGATTGGTTTCTTGTTCAAAGAAGTTTATCTTCTTTCCTATTTCAGAGACTTGTATAGAGATCGAATAAGACTCTAGTGATATAGTCCAGTTAGAACTTATTTCCTTATAAATGCGTAGTCTTTTTGAAGAAATAAAATTGTTGCCTGATTTGGAACCTTTTTCCTGTTTGGTATTCTATTTATCTTGAGATTCTTCTTTGACGCGGATATCTTTGCGTATTTTAACATGATTCTTGGTTTGTGCGAATTTTGTGCTGGATTTCTTTATTCGGGTTTCTTCATGTTTGTCCCTAGCAGAACATGATGTTAGCTGGTCCCGAATGACGTCATCTGGTTCGAGTAGAATATGATGTTAGTTAACCTCGAACGTCGTTAACTGACCCTGAGTAGTATATGACGTCAGTTGACCCCAAGTAGGTTTTGTTCAATATTTGTTTACTCGGGTTCCTCTTTGGAAATCTTACGAGATATTTTCTGAATACCTATTGGGATGTCCACCTAGCAATTTCATCTTTTGTCAATGACGTGTATATCTGACAAATTTTACATACGACACTACTCATTAGAGTGTTTGTGGCCATATTAAAGTTTCCTAATTTGACTAAAAAAATAATTCCTTTTATTTATCTACTTATCAAATATAATCTTTAATATTAATTATACTACCATCAATAGTATAATATTAGGAGACCTACTCCTATTAGGAAAAATATTTTGAATTTAAATTAAATAATTAATTAATTACCAAATTAATTAATTTCCATTTAATTAAATAATAAAATAATTTAAAAAACAATATAATTAAGATAAAACATTTAGCCTTGCCGCCCAAGACCATACATGGGCCGTTATATTATTTTCTCTGTTTTATTAAATCCATTGGACCTTATGTTATATGTATTTTTTGTCAGCATGACACATCATCAAAAGTCAATCAGTCAACGGGAGGGATATTGTCCAATGACATGTCATCGAGAAAATTTATATAGAAGTCATAAGCGTATGCATCAAGTAAAGTTGTCAAATAAAAGAAGCCTTAATGAACAAAGATCCTGCTCGAAAAGAATCTCTACTCAGTGAGGTCTACTCGGCCAAAACAGGAAATATAACCTTATCGGGACACCCCGTATCAAGTGAAGATTCACTCAGATACTGAATCTTGGAATCATACTCCAATAAGGAAATATCTCTATTTCCTCTCAAATATTAGAGAATTCTAATTAGGAAGAAACTCATAGTTTCTAGGAGGATAAACACCAAACGGGAAATAAGTTATAAACGGACTATATTACTAGAATCCTACAAAGATTCTAATTAATGAATCCACCACTCGTACGACAATAACTAGGGCAACCCTAGATCGAACCATATAAATACAGCCATGTATTCATTATAACAAAAGAAGAAGGTGATCATCAACAATTGAGGTTTAGATGAAAAGGATAAGCAATCATATGAGAGAAAAACGAGTATCGAGTGTTGTAATTATTCTATTCATAGTGGATCTCTTCTCGCTGTCACCGGCACCGTGGATGTTTCCCCATCTTGGGGTTTTACCACGTAAAACAAGTGTTGTGTTTGATTTATTCTTTATTTCCCACTCTTCTACATTATTATTCTCAAATGCAAACAAATAGTATCGCATCCACACAGAATGAGGCTTTGATTATTCAACCCTCAACTGGTCAAAGCTTTGATCTGCCTACGAATTAATGTTTGGCGGTTGACTTTTCAACGATCCAAAAATCGCCATCAACAATTGGTGCTAAAAGGAGGGGCGTGAACTCAACTTCGAGGAACCCTCATGAACAGACTACAAAAGGAATTTTGATGTGGATTCTACATCTGAAACACCATAACAAACAACCATTGGAAGCGCTAAGGGGTGGATCGTTAATAGCACCTGTAGTATGAGGCACAGTCATGGAAAAATTCAGAGGTATGATAATGAAAGAGCAATTCTCATAAAGCTTGAAGGTACCCATAATCAATCCGAGGAATTGCTCTCCCATTCCAACAACTCACAATTCAAAAGACGTCACAAGTTACAGAGCATCTGACCTTCAGGTACTAAAGTGAGTATAACTCTTTCTACAAAACTTGGAATCGTAAAATGTAAATACTACTGGAAAATAGACCTCCATCCCTTTCCAACCATATATGGTCCAAAACCTAGATCGATTCGTGCATGTTTTGGTGGCCCCTGCAACACTGCAACGAGCAACTCATGGAGGATTTTCTGATCTGACCATCGGGTACCTAAACAGTCGTATCTCCCTCCATATAAATCAGATTCATGAGCCGTAAAATCTTCTGGAAACTAGACCTCCAAAACTTTCCAATAATATATGGTCCAAAATCTAGTTCGATTCGTACATGTTTTTGGTGGCCTCCGTAACATTGCGACGAGCAACTCGGGAAGGATTTTCTAATCTGACCATCAAGTGCCTAAATAGTTGTATCTTCCTCCACAGAAATCGGATTCATGAGCCGTAAACACTTCTGGAAACTAGACATCTAAATATTTCCAAGCATATATGGTTTGCATCCCAGTTCAATCTGAACAATATTTAGTGGCTCCCGTAATATTGAAGAAGACAGATCGAGTACAGGTTTCTGATCTGACTATCAAGTACTAAAATAGGCATATCTCTCTCTATGAATGTAGAAATCATGAACCGTGAATTTTGCTGCAAACTAGATGCACGTATCTTTCGAGTATATTTTATCCATAACACAATTCATTACAAGGAATATTTGATGACTTCCGGAACATTGTAATCCAGCAAAAGAGGAAAAAGAACCTAAAATCGATTCTTGGCTAAAGCTTACTCTGCTCTTCGTTACCAACAAGTCCAACAAAAAAGGATCGGAGCATTAGTAAGATCCACTCAAATTAGGATCCAAAGTGAAACCAAGTAAGGATCCGAACGATTAGAAAGATCCGCCCAAAGTGGGATCCAAGCAAAGCCGAGCAAGGATCTGAGCGTTAGTAAGAACCGCTCAAAGTGGGATCCAAGAGAAGCCGAGCAAGGATCCGAGCGTTAGTAAGATCTACTCAAACTAGGATCCAAAGCGAAGCCGAGCAAGGATCCGAATGATTAGTAAGATCCACTCAAAGTGAGATCCGAGCAAAGCTGAGAGATAGGATCCTAGCGTTAGTAAGGTCAGCTCAAACTGGGATCCGAGCTCGGATCCCAACGTTAGTAAGATCCGCTCAAAGTGAGATCTGAGCAAAGCCGAGAGATAGGATCCAAGCGTTAGTAAGATCTGCTCAAAGTGAGATCCAAGCAAAGCCGAGAGATAGGATCCGAGCGTTAGTAAGGTCTGCTCAAACTGGGATTCGAGCTCGAATCCCAGCGTTAGTAAGAACCGCTCAAAGATTAAAGGATCCGATCACAGTCGAGAGATAGGATTCGAGTGTTAGTATGAACCTCTCAAAGATAAAAGGATCCGAGCAAAGCTAAAAACGTTAAAATGGGTCTCGAATTGACCCGAATAGGGGAGAAGATCCTGACACCAAAAAAAAGGGCTTGGTCTATGAAAAAGATCAGTCGAGAATAGAAGTAGAAGATTAGTTTAAGGGATTCATTACAATGGGTCACATCCACGGAAATCAAGAGCATCATGTTGACTACAACATAAAAAATATGAAACACCCGAGAAGCTCTAGCAAGCCTGAACTAAAAAAAACTGAGAAAGGGATGCTAGGGGGTTGGTTTTGTTGTATCATCACTTTGCGCAAGTAAGCTAATTCGTAAACACAGTTCGGTAAAAGAAAGCGAGATGCACTTAAAAAAGAAAAAGGTTTACCTCAAAAGTCCACCTCAAATGAGAATTGTCACCAGCTTCATCAACTGATATATTTAAAAAAAAATGGAACCAGAATGGAAGTCGGAGTATAAGACAAAAGCATGTGGATCAATCACAACCTCTTAGCACATGCAAAAAGTCGAATAGCAACAGACCAATAAAGTCTTGGTGGTTTGATCAAAAAGTGGTTTGATTAAAAGATTTCTCACAACCATCACTCCTTGCAAAAAGAAAAAAGAAAGGGGAATTAGATGGATCGTTGCAATTCGTGGAAGGTCTTTATGGAATGTTTGACGATATTCGAAGCATCGCAACTCTAGATCAAAGATGGAAACACCCACCAACACAGCTAAAGGTAAAATCAAGTTTATTGTCTAATTATTTGATGTCTAGCAAATGCGTCAGAATACTCTATACTACACGGAGGAATAACGATAATGATGAGGTAAAGGATTGTGAAACATTTTCTTCACCCTTATTTATCGAGATTTCTTATTATGCTTTCAACATAGTATGCAATGCATATAGCTTTTGCATGTTTCTCCTAATATTAGACCATGCATGCATATGCTGTCATAGTATGATTATTTATTACATAATAGATCTTACACACAATGCATACCATGTGGTTTTTATACAAATCACCATGCATGAAGGATTCATGAGTACAGTATCCCAAACAACGGTTATCACTAATAACATGCATTGATCCAACTATTTGTTCGGCATTATTAAAGCATATAGTTGTGTAAATGTTACTCACATGTTTAAACAGATGATGAAAATTTTAGTATAGAAATCGAGCTTAGTCTAAATACGCACAAAAAGAGTTTTATCTCGGTGCATAGACAGAAGCTCCTCAACAAGCGTTTAGCGTCTATAGTAAAAAAAATGGTCTATGAGAGACCAGCACTACAAAAAAGTGGGGGAAGACAAAAAGAGAAGAAATCTTCGCAAGTACAATAAACTCAAAGATGTCTATCCACAGCGACACAGCAAAAAAGCCAAAGGGGCCAAAATCTTCACCAACAAAGGCCTCCAAAAAAGGTCAGCATATGATAATAAGAATATATGATAATGACATTATAAGAATCATATGATAATAAGAATATAAGATAATGACATGATAATAAGAACATATCAATAACTCGGGCGCTCTGAAACCGCGAAGGGCGGATGGAAAGTGTCCGAAAGAGGCTGAGAAGCTAAAGTAGCACGACCGTCGAGTCGATTAGGTGCAAATACACCTATTGGCTAAAAAAGGCAAACCCAAGGCACCAGGTTACCTGGAAAACTGCTCGGGGCACCGTCGGGGAAAAACCCTGGTGAGATGCGCAGCTGTGTTGGTTGGTATACACTACCCCAACAATTCGGCAAACCCTTGTAACAGACAAAACCGGGAGACGTCTTGGTGACTTGTGTTGGGACCTGGGTGTATGATCGTGGTGAGCCTCAATGTAACACTAGGGTAAAAGCACTAGTTTAATAAGACACTTGGATCAGTCTAAAGATGATCAATTAATAAAATACTTGATCATTCTTAAAGCAAAACTGATCAGTATAATAAGATACTGGATTAGTCTAAAGATGGTTTAATAAAATACTTGATCATTCTTGAAGCAAAATCTAAAGATGATCAGTTTAATAAGATACTTGATCATTCTTGAAGAAAAGCTAACCAGTTTAATAACACTTGGATCAGTCTAAAGATGATCAATTTAATGAGATACTTGATCATTCTCAAGGCCACCATTCTTGAAGCCAAATTGATCAGTTTAATAATATACTTGATCAAAGGTACAAAGCTTCAATGGGCAAGTGCATGTAGAAGCAGTAAGGAAACCTTCAAATGCTAGATCGGAGCCATTTTGGCCGAACACTTTGAGATTGGCTTGGTTCGCTAAAAATCAAATAAAAACCCCGAATGTGGGTATAAAACTAAATACGGTCACGTCCCCGAGGTGCAAAATAAACACTCTGGTTTACTTGAGCCAAAGCCTAAATCATTCTGTTAGTCGGGCAAGCCTTTGGAACAATTCGCATGCAGTACAAATGAGATCAAGATCAGGGATATTGAGGGGCGAGCACCCGGAATGTCCCGACTAAAAAAAATAAAAAATTACTCTGGACAACAAACAGAGTAGAAATTCTACTCAGACCAATAAAGAGAAAAGCAAACATATGCCCAAAACATGGCTCCTACTCTGCACATCAACATCAATTCAAATGACAAATATGTTAAGGGGTAGATTCTGAGCAACATGAACCACTAGAGAACAAGAGCACCCGGCTCGCCATAAATATGTATATATGGAAATGGCCTAGGGGGTGGATACTAAGAAGCATGATTTCCACGGAGCGCCAATTTGCCTTCCCGAGAGCAACAGCATCTACCACATTTTTATCAGCTTGTGACGAAAAATATTACTTAGAGGTACCCTAAGCAAGTTCAAGTTGTCTTGAGCCTTAAAATCTTCAAAAGATCGTCGAAACATGCCTTTAGAGGATATTCTGAGAGGCAATAAAAGTATTATACTGCGGTCAGAAGAAAAGGTGAGAAAGATAAGAACATGGTGGTGGCGAGAAAAGTGCTCGTGCAAAGGAAACACAATAAAAAAAAAGAGGTGGTCAAAATGTGGCGAGCAAAAAAAAAATGACGCTTAAATGGCTAGTGAAGTATTAAAAAGTTGGGACCTCTTTGGAATAAAGAGACTTAAAAGCAGCCGAGCATCAAATCTTAAGTACCAATCTATTCAGCTCGCTCTAGTAGTTCAACTTACCATATCTATTCAGCTCGGGGAATAACTTAACACGCCGTTGCTATTCCATTCGGCTCGTTGGCTCTTTACCTCTTAAAAAAAATCCAAGCTCATCCCAGTGCATGGCTAGTTCAAAAAAAAAATCTCAAAAATCAAAGCTCGTAGAGACAACAGTTCACCAAACGCGATTGGAACCAAATACAAGTAAGAATATTCAATTATGTTTATACAAACAAAGTGTTTTTTTTATTGCAATAATTCTAGTTGGAAGGCCTTAAAGAAGAAAGCACTCCCCGCAAGACCTGGGTGTATGATCGTGGTGAGCCTCGATGTAACACTTGGGTAAAAGATGATCAGTTTAATAAGATACTTGATCATTCTTGAAGCAAAATCTAAAGAAGATCAGTTTAATAAGATACTTGATCGTTCTTAAAGCAAAACTGGTCAGCTTAATAAGATACTGGATCAGTCTAAAGATGATCAGTTTAATAAGATACTTGATCATTATTAAAGCAAACCTGATCATTTTAATAAGATACTGGATCAGTCTAAAGATGATCAGTTTAATAAGATACTTAATCATTCTTGAAGCCAAATTGACCAGTTTAATAACACTTGGATCAGTATAAAGATGATCAGTTT
Organism: Dipteronia dyeriana; assembly: GCA_032871835.1. Lineage (NCBI taxonomy): Eukaryota > Viridiplantae > Streptophyta > Magnoliopsida > Sapindales > Sapindaceae > Dipteronia > Dipteronia dyeriana. Next base: position 106,674,251 of record CM065300.1, on the reverse strand, counting down.
AATGAGATATTTGATCATTCTTAAGGCCATCATTCTTAAAGCCAAATTGATCAGTTTAATAATATACTTGATAAAAGGTACAAAGCTTCAATGGGCGAGTGCATGTAGAAGCAGTAAGCTTTAATGAAGAAAGCACTTCCCGCAAGAGAGCCACACATAAAAAAAAATCAGAAGCCGATCACTTAAAAAATGACTGATCATTTGGTGATCAGGCATGGCCCGACCAGACCAAGTGCAAGTTCATCTCACAGTAAAGTATCAAAAGGTATCTTAGTGGCTTGATCTATATCCCGAAGACACTGAGGTTTAAAAATGTATCTCAGCAATATAACTTGTCTTGAAGATTATCAAGGCAGGACATCGACTAGTTAAAAAAAAAGATGGTCAGGAAATATCCTCAGTAGAGAGTCAGGACACCGACTGGTCCAACTACAAGGGAGTAAAAAGTCAAGGAGTCTGAGACTGACTAGTTTAATAAGACGATCAGTTTGAAAAAAAAGAGGTGATCCGTTTAATAGGATACTTGGTCGGGTTAAAGTGATAAGTTCGGAAGAATCAAAAAATCAAAACTATTCAAATCCCTTTAGACGAGTAGTTAATAACTCATCTCGCGGATTTAAGGGGGTATTGTTACATGTAGTTTTTTGTCAGAATGACACATCATCAAAAGTCAATCAGTCAATGGGAGGGATATTGTCCAATGACATGTCATCGAGAAAATTGATATAGAAGTCATAAGCGTATGCATCAAGTAAATTTGTCAAATAAAAGAAGCCTTAATGAACGAAGATCCTGCTCGCAAAGAATCTCTACTCAGTGAGGTCTACTCGGCCAAAACAGGAAATATAACCTTATCGGGACACCCCGTATCAAGCGAAGATTCACTCAGATACTGAATCTTGGAATCATACTCCAATAAGGAAATATCCCTATTTCCTCTCAAATATTAGAGAATTCTAATTAGGAAGAAACTCATAGCTTCTAGGAGGATAAACACCAAACGGGAAATAAGTTATAAACGGACTATATTACTAGAATCCTACAAAGATTCTAATTAATGAATCCACCACTCGTACGACAATAACTAGGGCAACCCTAGATCGAACCATATAAATACAGCCATGTATTCATTATAACAAAAGAAGAAGGTGATCATCAACAATTGAGGTTTAGATGAAAAGGATAAGCAATCATATGAGAGAAAAACGAGTATCGAGTGTTGTAATTATTCTATTCATAGTGGATCTCTTCTCGTCGTCACCGGCACCGTGGATGTTTCCCCGTCTTGGGGTTTTACCACGTAAAACAAGTGTTGTGTTTGATTTATTCTTTATTTCCCACTCTTCTACATTATTATTCTCAAATACAAACAAATCATATCGCATCCACACAGAATGAAGCTTTGATTATTCAACCCTTGATTGGTCAAAGCTCTGATCTGCCTACGTATTAATAATTGGCGGTTGACTTTTCAATGATCCAAAAATCACCGTCAACACCTTTATAAAAAATTCTACATGTGAACTAAACTCATTCTCACTAAAAGAAACAAGTCCACATACCTTAATACAATTCTAAATTGACCCATAAATTAGTCCGGTAGAATATAGCAAGTGATCCATGTAAGTTCGTGTGGATTGAGGATCTTGGCGGGTTATCTAAATTTAAGCTCCAATAGACACAACCCAATCACAATCAACAAATGATTCACTTAGGTCTAATCTATTAATTTTAGTTCATTCCACTAAAGAACCAAAACTGAACTCTTAAATAAAGATAGAATAAGTTGATGTTACTCATTCGTACCCTAGACAACCTTATTGGAGAAAATGTATCCTCGTGAAGAATACCAATAATCGCCAAGAGCTCATAGACCGCCTATAGCTCTCCAACTTACCATATTTACTCATATGACCACATTTTGAACTTGGATATTTTGACTTGTCTAGAAGCCATGTTTCAATAGACACTATTAAAAACTTAACGTTAAGATTTAATATCCAATACCTCAAAACATCCATATGATGGTATTCTACTCTCGTTCAATAAATGGAGCCACGATGTCCATATCTATAAATGAAGTCCTCTATCGATTAACAAATGAATACCACCAAACTATCGATGATAGACTATGCAATATAATCGTACTCATTGATAGCTCAAATGATAACACTTGCAACCATAAGTCCATCATTTATCTCAGGATTGAGATAGACTCTCCGATGGTCTTCAAATGAAAACTTTTATCTATTGACTGTTCTAGATAAAGTATTTCATTTTGATCCTATTCAATGCACCCAGTGCACTAGATTCTTTTGCCCAAAGACACCACACTTTGATGATTTTAGACTCATCATAACACATTTGATCCCACTCAAATGCTAGCAAAAGAATCTACAACTTTGACAAGATAAAGGCGTCCAACCTTTATTTTAAGTTGTGAATATTATTCAAGACTAACTAAAGAATTGTGTCTGCCTCATACATGTCCAGATGTATGAACAATTCTTCTTTTCTTATAGTCTTTTGACCTGATTATTTACTTTTGACAATTATAATAATTAAACTATAAATGCTATAAGATTTGTTAAACAAGAAATCACTTTTATTAATATGAAAAGATTATCAAATACATTATTACACTCTTGCTATCGAGCATAATCCCAACAAATCACACTTAAACCTAAGACTGAAGTGCATGAAGGCACATGTAACAACCCAAATACATGTAAGTGTGATGTGAAAAGATGCACACAAATAAACAATAGACAACACAAATACAAGATAAAACAAGCATGCATGAAGTGTGTGTGCACCTAAACTCTTCAAGAGGTAAAGTCAAGTGAATATACCTTTTACTCTTGAAGTCATGAAGATGCTTGGAAGCTTGCCAATGAAGACCTAAGTTACCCATTACATAACAATCATCCCCAATGTGGTGTGGTTTGTCAGAAAATAAGTCAATCATAAAATCGAGGTTCTTACACATTTTCATAGCATGGCCCTTTATTTACACTAAGTGTACAATCAACTTCATGTTCAAATATTCCCATATCTCAATCTTTTTCTTCCACCTTTTTTTCGTTCTAGTAGATGAGTTCTCATTACACTTCACATGATCTTTACCGATCTATTTATAGTCATTTATTTTAATCGTGTTGATGATTAAATGGTTACAACGAATGTAAGAAAGTTTCTAATTTTAAACGTAGTGAAATAAATTGTTAACACAGTATTATGATTTTACGGATATTTACACATATTCAAGATTTATAGTACTATTTTGAGTCTTTCATAAGCAAACTCGTACCGAGGGAGGCATAGCTTTAAGATAGTACATTTAAAGTTTTAGTCGTCACAACGCGTATGGTATATATATAATTTTAAGTCAGTACGTACTGATATAAATTCGTCAGTACGTTGGATGTAAATCATTAGATTTACATACTATAACTCCAGGTGTATGCACTTGTCAAAACTTCTATATAATCAATGGTCCACATGCAACGTACTAATATAACTTATATTAGTACACACTGACTGGAAAACCATAATATATATATATATATTGGTTCTCTTATATGGGATCCTTTATTTTATTTTCAGTAAAGATCACCATGAAATCACAGCTATTATTATGAATTTTGATCTGAATTTTTTTGTGGATGATATTTTCAATGAAATTTACCTATAAATAAAATTTAAGAATTTTCAAGCACTACAACTAATTTTTTTGATTTTTCTTATATTTCACCATTTTTTCGATACCTTTATATTTAAAAAAATCGGGATAAATAGTTATGGTGCTAGAAAAATTCTCAAATTTTATTCATAGGTAGATTTCACTGAACATATCATCCACAGAAAAATTCAGATCAAAATTTATAATAATGGATATAATTTTATAATGGTACTAAGCGAAATTAAAATATAAGATTTCTGATGAGAAAACTAATATATATATATTTATATATATATATATATATATAATTTTATTTTTTCTCCTTTTTTCTAAATAGTTTGGTAAAAATGGAAGGAGCTCCCATAATTGACTATTTATATCCCTACAAATTTCTATAGAATATATCATTTTCGTTGGAAAAAAAAATACACAAAAACATGGTAGGGGACCAAACTGTTTAAGTAGACACGTGGTCAATCCCAGATTCGGAGATGACTATCTACCAATAGAGAGAGTCCTTCTGTTGGTCCCCACTCACCAGAAAACAAGGGGACCACCAGCCTAGTGGGGCCCATAAGCAGGCGCGCGTGAACTCTGTGGACTTTTTTTTCTTTCTACAGCCGCCGGCTCCTGCTGCTGGTGTGCAGGTTAGATGAAGGTCAAAATTTGCGTGTGGTCCCCACTGACCACACATCAGCTGCTGAACGTACAGCTGTACGTATGCGATTCGCTGATCCCCGTGGCTCGCATCCCGAACGGGCCGAACCTGGTCCCTCTTCCCAACTTTGCGGTCCATGAAACCTGATTCCGACACGTATTATCGTGCGAACGGTGGACGTCGGTTCGGGTTAGTTTGCTTTTCCGCCGTTCTGCGGTGAATACAGTACTTTCTCTTCACCGTGTAAATTTAAGCTCAAGTACAATTCTAATGTCTTTTCTTGTTTTTTTAATAAAATAATAAAATAAGAATTACTAACTTATATCACCTCCACAAAATGATTAGGGTTAACAATTCGGGTTCATGGGTCGGGTTGACATCAACTCGACACGATTCGAATAGTATTGTTGATAGTAAAATTCGGTTAGGGGTTAAAGAGAAATTTTTCACTTTTTCGCTCCAAGTCAAAGCCCGTAGTCGATGTTCATGAGACCCGGGTAGACCATAAAGCTAGCCCACAGAAGCAGGGAAGGTCGGCCCTACTTCAAAACTATCAGAAAGCAAGGACAAGACCCCACACAATGGAACCCGGGCCCTCGAGGCCATCTATCTGGAAACCTCGGCTTCTGAGGTCGAGCTCCTCAACCACCCCGTGAAAGCTCGCCAAGCTCAAGAAACATTCGAAAGAAGCCCGACAAGCAAAAGTAAGTCCCCTCCGGATTAAGACTTCCAAAGGTCGAACTTAATTCGTGGCCTGAACGAGAAACCTACCAACCTCTCAAGAAACCCGATGTCCCCTCCGCGATTCAAGGAGGAAGGGGGCCTCTAAACAAATCAGATCTGTGTTACCTCCCTGGAATGCCTTCCAGGACGTCCTTTCCAAGCTCCCGAGAATAGAACCGAAGCATAGATCCATCTGGGACCGAAGCATAGTCCAGTAAACTCCATGAAGAATCTTGACATGAGTGCACACAGGATCATCTCCACGTAATGACCAGTATTTACATGCAAGTCAAGAGTTTGATTCCAAAAAGGAAACAAACTTATCTCCGTCAACGATATCATCGAATCCAGTAACAATTCAAATTCAAATGACGAATCCCGCCCCGATAAGGAGGGAACGGATTCATGGGATCACGGCAAGATATTTGCGAACTAAAAACCTATTTGGACCATATATATATGTGAGGCCAAACATGGTAGAAAGGATATACAAAAAAACATAAAAATGACAAAAAACAAAAGGAGAACGACAGATAGAAGAAAAGAAAGAAGGAAAGGAGGGCCTAAATTCTGTATTCAGAACACGGGCGCCGTTGTTTCCATTATTCGACAAGCATAAAGCTACCACCTTCTTAGGTCCTAGAGAGATTGTGAGCATATGAGAGAGAAATCTGTATATCCAAGCGAGTAATCAATAATAAAAGATCCCATTTGTTATTGTTATAATCCAGACTCTCTTTTACCTCTAAACATGTCAGGTATCAAAGGTACCGACCCTGGCCACTACTTCCGTGGTAGTGGTTTCGAGGGTGTTAATAGGAATTTCTCATCCTGAGCGAATTTCCCGTTAACAAGTATTAACCATTAACCCAATACGACCCATTTAATTAAACGGGTTAACCTTTTGAAACCCAACATGATACGAATAAATACACGGGTTAGACGAGTTGACCCGTAACACATTTAATAATCTAATCGGGTCATGATAGGTCAAGTTTGAGCTATGTAATCCGTTTAACCCGAACCCGTTTAACACGGATAATGTTGTGTTGATGAGACCAAACCAAACAAATGGCACTTCCATGTCTTTGTTGAATGATCATACAAAGCATGGATCAACAATATTTACATGTTATTAACCAAATAACTGGGTGGGGAATTTTGAGTTAAGAATCATCCATTTTTTCTCCTTTCAAGGAATTGTTACTTGAAAGTATTACATTGTTAAAAGATATGAAAGATTGATGAACAAGATCGACCAAAATCCGCCGCCGTGAATTAAAGGAGTCCAGCTTGACCAAGATCCACCGCCGCCTCTCCAAACCAGTCGCTCGTCAGTTACTGCTGCTCTCCGGCATCGTCATAGCTCGGTCGCACAAACAACCTCATCCCGCCCATAATCCGTCGATAGTCAGTCGTTGCTGCTCAGTCTCAGTTTCGTCGATCATCAGTCGTCGCTGCTCCACCATCAATTTCAGTCGCCACTGGTCATCGGTTTCTTTCCTATGATTGAGAGGAGATCTGAATTTTAAAATAAAAGAGAGCACAGTGAAAGGAAGAAAAAAGAGAAAGAGTGAAAGGGAGAGGGTAAGAGGTGATTTTAATGAAGTTAGGGTTAAGGATTTGAGAGTGTTAGTAGTGATGGTTGCTGGTGAAACATAAAGAATGCTTATATAGTATGTCAAAATTCATTTATAACCCTTGTAATAATAACAATTATAAATGTATCTATATGACTAAGCAGGTTAAACGGGTCACTCACGAACCCATTTAGCCAAACCCGGCACGACCCATATAATAAATAGGTTACGCGGGTCGACCCGATTACCACTCGAACCCGTTAAGAAGCCAACCCAACCCCGTTAAGAAGCCAACCCAACCCCGTTTAAGTACTTCGGTTTCGTGTAGGATTGGCGGGTAACGGGTCACAGGGTCAATTTTACCGGCTCTAAAAATGACTAACATATGTGAAAATAGTTTCAAAATGGTATTTTTGACAAACATTGTTAAACTAATGATTATCCAATTCCATCAATTCCATCAATTTCCATTCAATGAGTGACATTTTGGTAAATAAGGGAATGACATTAATTTATTTTAGGCGTTTTTAGAAATCAATTTTTTCTTTTGTTTTTTTAAACAAATAATTATATTTAGTGTGTATATATACATATACCATATCACACACACACAAACACACACACACACACACACACACACATATATATATATATAAGAAATTTCAAATCAGTATGCATTGAAATAACTTCATTGGTGTGTTGGATATTGACCATTAGATTTACATACTTTGACTCAAAATGTATAAACTTGTCAAAACTTCTCCATAAGAAGCCAACCCAACCCCGTTAAGAAGCCAACCCAACCCCGTTTAAGTACTTCGGTTTCGTGTAGGATTGGCGGGTTACGGGTCACAGGGTCAATTTTACCGGCTCTAAAAATGACTAACATATGTGAAAATAGTTTCAAAATGGTATTTTTGACAAACATTGTTAAACTAATGATTATCCAATTCCATCAATTCCATCAATTTCCATTCAATGAGTGACATTTTGGTAAATAAGGGAATGACATTAATTTATTTTAGGCGTTTTTAGAAATCAATTTTTTCTTTTGTTTTTTTAAACAAATAATTATATTTAGTGTGTATATATACATATACCATATCACACACACACAAACACACACACACACACACACACATATATATATATATAAGAAATTTCAAATCAGTATGCATTGAAATAACTTCATTGGTGTGTTGGATATTGACCATTAGATTTACATACTTTGACTCAAAATGTATAAACTTGTCAAAACTTCTCCATAATCAGTGGTCTACCTAAAAAACAATATATAAGTTATATCAGTGTTCACCAATAAGAAAACCATAATATTATATATATATATATATATATATATATATATATATATTCTTTTTTTAGAATATTAAGACTACGAAATTTAAAAATTCTAAAAAATATATTTGAGATAAGTTGAATATATATATGTATGCATGTATGTATGTATGTATGATATGGTATACATATATATACACTAAATTTAATTATTTATTTTTAAAAACAAAAGAAAAAATTGATTTCTAAAAAATATCTAAAATAAATTAATATTATCCCCTTATTGAATAAAATGTCACTCATTTGATGGAATTGGATGGAATGACTATCAGCATAACAGTGTTCGTCAAAAATAATCATGAAATCCCCATCTGATTACCATTTTGATAGTGGTAAGTTGATGACCACCTGAGTAATTATCTAAAAAAAAAAATACCTTTTTCTTTTCTTTTTTTAACATAAAATTTACTTTTCAAAAAGGAATTTTTTTCCTAAAAAATTACTTTAACAATTGACAAAATTATAACCCCCGCCAATTAATTCTCTTAAATTAAAAATCTCTTTTATGTAATAAATTTTGTCATTCCAACTTCGATGAATAAGATAAATAAATAAGTTTTGATTAAATTATGGCATAATACAATTTTGAAGTCCCCATTAACAATATGTGATATCCTTAGGGATATAATCGGGATTTAACACTATATAGTAGGCTTAAATTAATTTTCTAGTGTGAATCTCGACTATAAGGGAAAAAATTATTGATTTATAAACAAAAATACACCCACTAAAGGCACCTATATATATATATTCTTTTTTTCCTTAGCACGCAATAACATTATAAAGGCAGCTCCTCAACTATCAATAATTAGATTTATATACTCTTGTTTAGTTAATAATATATTATAATATGTTTAGTCAATATATGTATAATATATTATACTTTTGTTTAGTCACGTACTCTCACACTAAATTTATGATTTTCTTCCACATTGCACACAGATATAATAAAGTCAGTGCAACACATATGAGGCATTGATTAAGAATAAAAAACCTTTTATATAATCCTAATGAAGTTATTTGTTTATTTTTTAAAATAATCAAATGACACCAATTTAATAATTGACTACTCAAGAACATGAAATACATTATAAAATTTTTGTATAAACAATTATTTAAACTTGTAGTAAAAAAAAAATTATATAGACTTGAAAATAACTTAATTCTATAATGTTAGAAACCATAATATTATAAGTATTTTTAAAATTTACTTTGAATAACAAAATATTTACATAAAGATATCATATTTATATAATATTATCAAACTGTAAGGGTTAATTACATAATTAACTGCTTATATATTGATTTTTTTTTCTATAGGGCTGCCCAGCTCCAGCTCTCTCTTACATCTGCCCTTGCCCTATACAATGTATATTCTAAACAAATACTTTTTTAAAATAAGTATATAAAAAAATGTAATGCATATACAATCAAACACTAATTAAGTGTTATCCTACTATTTTTCAAAGGATCACATTTATCAATTATAATTTATAACATTAGCAACCTATCTTTCAATGTAGAGACTTTTTCAAAAATCCATTCTCCATCTCAAAACAAATTATTAACCAAAAATTCACTCGGGATGAGAAATTTCATCTAGCACCCTCGAGACCACCACCTCGGAGGTCATGGTCGTGGGTGGTACCTTCGGTAGCAAGTTTATACGAGTGATGGTGAAGAGGTAGATGGGTGACAGCACGATGTGTTAAAGATATGTAAAGGGAAATGGCATTGTTCTATTACTGTTAAATGAATCAAATATTATATACAGAGATCACTCGAAAAACTCTCAATCTCTCTTGGGTACAATGAGGGTGGCAACTTCATATCTGTCGAGAAGTAGATAATAATGGTGGGCGTGTTCTATGAATAGAATTTAGGCCAAGGCAAAGCTTTCTTTTTGTGTGTGTTCTGGAACCTTCCATCAGCTATACATGCATATGCATATTTATACATGGTTCAATTAAGTTAAACCTCTTATTCTCCCACCATGAATCTCTGAATCCAATCACTCTTTATCGGACGGGATCTTCCGTTTAAATATCATTGACTTTTCTTAATCAACGGATTCAAGGATATTTTGGAAAGAGATAAGTTTGTTTCATCTTTGAACTCCATGACTTGATCTGTATGTATGTAGTCGTTTAACGCACGCTGGAGTGTAGATATGATCACGTGTGTCGTCATGGTGAGGTTCTTCATGGAGGTTTTCAAATATGGCGTTTACTATTTAAGTGGCAAGGTACATCTATGTACCAGTATTGGCGCTAGGAATTTGATCTGACCTTCCTAGGTCACTTTTAGAGCTTGACACGATTGTGTTGGCGCTCTTTAGTGGTAACAGAGCTTTGCGAGCTTCCTCCTACCTATTTGGATAGATTTAGTTCTTCCATGGGCAAAATAGAGAGACATTGTAGGACGAATTTGACTCCTTGAGGGTTTCTTCGTAGAAGTGGAAGTGGTAGCATGTTCTTGGGCAGGTCGCGAGATATCTCAACCTTTAAGATTTCAGGTTTTCACCTATTGATCTTGCTTCGGGTTCTTATTTCGATGTAAGGATCTCTATTTGATCACGTCGGGCTTCACTTGGGGTGTTCATAGGGTATGACAACCTCGCCTTGCTTTTGTAGGGTCATACGGTAGCTCGACCCCGGGAACCTCGGTTCCCTACTGTGTAATCCTGGATTCAGACCCTGGCTAGGAGAGTGGAAAATTTACCTTTGGTCCCTAGCCAAATTTGGCTATTAACAGAAGTCTCCTCTGACTTGAACATTGGTGATTAAGTTGGGGTTAGAGTCAGATTCCCTATTTGATTTGAGAAATTTTCCCTCTCGTTTAGTCGTCAGAATCCAGGAAAGAATCTTCTCATTGAATGCAAGTGAAACGTGGCGAGCAAGGAACAATGTATTTTTCAAAATAATCTGGCTGCATTACATCAGTCCCAGAGAATCGAGGTAATCTTCACCGAAATTCTTGCTTTCCTGCTTGCTTCCGTCACCTAAGTTATTGGTTACTGTGCCATTCGTCCCTATTGAAACCCGGTCACGTCGTCTTCCTTCTCACGCTTCTCATTCCTTCAAATTTCAAACTTTTAAAAAATCATTTCTCTCTTCGTCTTCTCGAGCAAAATCCCTATCTTTCTTTCATAAAACTCAAGATTTCTCACCACCATGTCGAACTCCAGTCGCGATATGGTTGACCTCATGGTAGAGGGTGGTGAGGTCTCCAGTCTCGCTCATGGGAAGCGAGCACAAAAAGATTTCAATAAAGAGGATTCCCCCTTCCAAATCCACAATGTCACCACTCAAGTAGGAACGTTTCAATTGGGTCTGGCTTCTTGAACAAACCCGATGAACCTTTAGACTTGGTCAACGAGGACTTAAATAAGGAATCTGGGGGTGCCACTGCTGGTGGGGGACAGGTTATGGTCATCAGCACTCTTCCGAAGGAAATTCTTCCATACGACTTCATTCCCGATTCTACAACTGATCCGAAGTTGGTTAATCATTTTAAGGCCAAGTACGAAATTCTTGACAGCGTCACCATCTCCGTTCCTTCCCAAAACAACAATGTCTTTTCCCCTCCTAAAGGCGAACTCTTGATCACGCTGTAGCTCTCAAGAACGGGGTCAGGCTTTCTCTTCACACCTCCCTCCTATGGGCTCTCAATGCCCTGCAACTGGCTCCTCTCCAATCAACCCCTAGTTTTATAAGACACCTAATTGGCTTCCTCGTGCTGTGGAGGGAGTAGTGTGAGCTGAGAAAGGTATCCAAGGAGCCCGGAACAGAGGAAATGGCTTATATCTTCCAGATTGGCAACCTATTCGGTGACCCGAGAGGTTAGTTCTACGCCAAAGCCAAGAACAAGCTAAACTTCATTGTTCCCAGTGCTTCCAAGAAGGACCCCGCCTGGAAGAAAGAATGGATTTTGGTGAGAGGTGATTGGGGAAGCTCGATTTTCATTGGCGGACATTAATTCGATGTTCCGACTACTTTCAGTGACAAGCCCTCATGGGGCAGGGATTCTCTGCCCGTCGAGTCTGAAAAATTCTAAAGGCTATCATCTCCTGCAACTATCTTAACCTGAAGTTTCCTATTGTTGACTCCTTTAATCCGCGTAGGGTGAATCGATACCTGCGCATCTCTACTGGTTCTTCCAGTAAGAAATAAAAATTTGAATTATATTGCTTCCTTTGTGCCAGTCACTTAGATTCTAATCCCCCCTCTTTCGCTCTTCTACTTTTTTTTAACAGTTTCTGTTGTTGCCCCAACTACCCATGAAGTTCAGCAAGCTTACACCCTTCCCCATTCTGTCAGACCAACCTAGGGGACCTCTTCGGCTGCCTCGAAGAAAAAAGGGCCATCTGTTTCAGCCGGGGTTTCACCTGCTTTTATCTCGTCCCCTTCACAGCATAAGTCCAAGATGGAGATCTTCGTGTCACAAGCTTCTAAGGCATAAGACAAGAGGATCTCTGCTCCTCCTGTAGCTGCTACAGTCGTTGCTGTTTCTATCTCGGTTGCTCTTTCTACTGTCACTACTACTTTTACCACTCCCGTGGTCAGCCTCTCTGATGTTTCTGCTCCTCCATCCGTATCCTTGACTCCTAGAGCTTCGGAGGGCCTTGAGGCTGGTGTTTTGGAGGTTCCTCCTGCACGCTTTCAACATCAGTCGAGCTCTGCTAGGCAAGACAAAGTCTTGAAGCAGTTTGTCACGTCTTGCCTAGATGGTGGCCTTTCTCGAATGGCTTTGCTGCCAATTGACATTCTGTTTACCAAGGGATCCGCTCTCTTAGCTGAGGTAACTATCTTCTTTCACCTTTACATGTGGTTGCCAACTTGATCGGTTTTTAACTTAAGCTTCACATCCTATAGGCTTTCAAATTCAACGTGGCTATGGGCCACCAAGTGGCTTCTCTTCGTGACTGTGCGACAAAGGCTAAGGCTGAAGTTGAGAGGGCTATGGGATTACTTGCGCATGCTTAAACTCTAGTGCAAGAGATGACCTTTAGGTAGAAGGAAATGGAGAAAGAGCTAATCGAGCATCAATGTAACTATGAGAGGGTGAAGCGATCCTTCGACCAAGAGACCCTCCAATCTAAACACCAGGCTAAGTAGAGGGATTTCTGAAAAGCAGAGGACAAGGTGTTGGATATCAAAAACCAGGATCTGTATGCTAAAGTGGCCAAGCTATAGGTCGAGATAGATGCCTCTTTCAATAATGAATATTTTTACGCCTCCTACCAGGCCGTAGAAGGTCTCCCTTCTCCCTTCAATCTAGCTATCATCGCCAACTGGGATAAAGAGAAAATTATGGCTAAGGTCATAGAAATGTCCCTCGTCCCTTCGAGCGTAGCTAGAATCGGGAAATAAACGATTGAGGCAGAACTTTCACTCCCTCTTCCAGAGAAAGAAAATATAGTTGTTTTAATACTAGCCTCTAAAGAATATTGTGAGAGAGTCTCTCAATATTTTTCTTGTTGTCTCAAGAGTTAAGTACACAACTGGAATAGAAATTCGAGAGTCGAAATTTCTGTTGAATATCGAGATGCCCACCCGTTAGTTCTTTTGTGTTAGAGATTCGGTGAGGAAGAACTTGATTCGAGGGAATCACAAAGATCCTGAAGTGGAAGAACTTGGATCAAGGGAATCACGAAAAGTTTACAAGGGTAACAATTTTTTTCCTTACTATTTCCAATTTAATATTAGAATCAATATGATCACAACGATCAGGCTAAATCTATTTTGATTATATGAAAATTTTTAAAATTGGGCCCACCGCCCTTCTGCTACGCGGATGCCAGTTTTCGGTTCCCGGGACCAACAATTGGTATCAAAGTCACACTGTTGTTCATATTAATTCTAAAATTAGAATTGATTCTGGTAATAGGCACTTTACATTAGATGTGATTTAATGATTATTTTTATTCATGTGATGAATGGTAAATAAAATGATTTTGGTCGTTAATTATATGGTTCCTTTGGATTTATTATTAATTTTAATTGTATATCGTTTCTTCAATTTTTAGATAAAAAATGTAAACCTGATGTGGTATGGGATTTTTTTTTTTTTTTTGTAAAATTTAAGATTGAAGAAGACAGTGTTATCAGCAAACCGATGGGATTGGATCGCATCAAGGACAGAATTTACAACAATACCAAATTTGTAATTTGATTAATTTTTGGGTTGTAATTTAAATATCCAAAGGAACTCGGCCAAAATTCATTTAGTTCTTATTTGCTTTTTCATATTATATTATATGTGATAATTATATAATATGTTCATGCATATAATATGTCATCTATATTAATTAGTGCCTACTGGAATCGTTATGACATGTCATGCATACATATTCTATTCTAAAATTGTTTTAGATTAGTAATAGATTTGTATTTGTTAAAATTGTTACTATTACATAATATTAGATATTTTTTAATTAAAATATAACAATTTAAAATATTTAGTGAGGGAGGATAATATGACAATATTACCCATAGTCTCTACCATTAGTACAACACCGTGAGATTTAAATGGCGCATCGAGACTCTTTGATTTCGTCCTCCCTATGGAGGTGTCCATTTGAGTCAATAGCAAGGTTGTCTTCCATGCGATAGAATTTTTTAGATGTATTTCAAAATTGACCTACCCTACGGCGACAATTTTGAGTTAAGTCTGAAAAATCTGAAACGGTAGGTTACACTCAAAAGATGTAATTAAACTAGTTAATTACAATTCTTGACCAAATACAGCGGTGGTTAATGAAAGTTGAAAATATGAGATATTTTGATTTAACTTTTATTAATTAAGAAAGTCTTAATTCAATTGTCAAATGTGTGACCTATCCTACAACGACACATTATTTGTGAAAATTGAATTATCGTGGTAATTGAGTAAATATTTTTTCTATATGCATCATGCATCATATTTACATTACCAAAGTTTATATACGTGATATATACATATACTGTGGACAAAAATTAAATGTGAATGATTGTTATTTAATTTCAGCAGACCAAACATGTCCAATCCAATAATCAAGATACTCAATACTGAAACATTGACCGGTGAAAATTTTGTCAAATGGAAAAGTAACATGAACATCGTGCTTGTAAGTGAAAACTTCAAGTTTGTCCTAACGGAGGAATGTCCTCCACACCCTTATGCAAAGTCATCAGCAACCGTTGCTGAAGCATATAACCGTTGGCAAAATGCCAACAACAAAGCCCGCTGCTACCTGTTAGCAGGCATGTCTGATGTGCTTAGGTGTAAGCATTAATCGGTTGAAACCGCAAAAGGGATTATGGATTCCCTACAGGCAATGTTTGGGCGCCCATCAGAACAATCTCGTCATGAGGCTGTTAAGGTGTATATGAATGCCAAAATGAAAAAGGGTACTTCAGTCCGTGAGCACATGCTCAAAATGATTGAACACATAAATGAGGCTGAAATTCATGGCACTGAAATCTACGAAGCTACACAAGTGGGGATGATTTTAGAAACACTATCCCCTATTGTCCTTCAATTTAAAAGCAACTATTTCATGAATAAATTAAAATACAACATGACTATGTTGCTTAGCGAGCTTCAAACATTTGAATCCATTTTGAATGAAAAAGGAGGTGAGGAAAATGTTGCAGATGCTACAACTTCCTTTTCTGGAAAGTCCAAAAAGAGGAAGAATAAGAACGAAGGAGGTGGCAAGTTGAAAAATAAACATGGCAATTTCAAAGCTAAGAAAAACAACAACAACAACAACAAGAACAAGGCAAAGAGCTCTGAAAAAAGGCCAAAGGAAAATGTTTCCACTGTGGCATAAATGGTCACTAGAAGAGGAACTATAAAATGTACCTCGAAGAGATCAAGGTTAAAAAGAAAGGTAAATCAGATTTACTTGTTCTAGAAGCTTGTTTAGTTGAAGATGATATGTCTTTCTGGATAGTTGATTCAGGAGCGACTAACCATGTTTGTTGTTCTATGCAGATGCTTAATTCTGCAATAGAGTTAGCCGATGTGGACTACACGATGAGAGTGGGTAATGGGGCTATGGTGTCGGCTAAAGCAGTGGGTGAAGTGCGACTTCTCATTAATAATAAATTTCTTATTTTGAACAATGTTTATTATATTCCTAGTGTTAGTAGAAATTTGATTTCTGTTTCTAGACTGTATGAACAACTATTTAAGATTTCTTTTAATAATAAAGTTGTTATTGTCGTATATAAATTTTATCAGATGTACACGTCATTGACAAAAAGGATAAAATTGCCAGGTGGACATCCGAATAGGCATTCAGAAAGTATCCCACAAGATATCTCAAAAGAAGAGGAACCCGAGTAAATATAAAAATAAGTATTGAGCAAAACCTACTCGAGATCAATTGACGTTATATTCTACTCGGGATCAGTTGACGTTGCTCGGGGTCAGCTGACGTCATGTTCTACTCGGGATCAGATGACGTCATTCGGGACCAGCTAACATCATGTTCCACTCGGGACAAACATGAAGAAAACCGAATAAAGAAGCCCAACACATAACTCGCACACGAACCAAGAATCATGTTAAAATACGCAAAGATATCCGGGTCAAAGAAGAATTCCAAGATGAATAGAATACCAAACAGGAAAAAGGTTCCAAACTAGGCAACGATTTTATTTCTTCAAAAAGACTAAGCATTTATAAGGAAATAAGTCCTAACTGGACTATATCACTAGAGTCTCATTTGATCTCTATACAAATCTCCAAAATAGAAAGGAAGACAGACTACTCCAAATAAAGTAACCAAATCATAATTAAATACAAGAATCTTTCATTACTTGTATAATAGGGATTAGGGTTCTATGTACATATAAATAGACCCATAATCTCATCATAAAAGATATATAGCAATACAGAGAGAAAAAAAAAGAGATCGAGAGTTGTATATCTTTTTCAATAGTGGATTTTGGCTCGGTTATTTATTTAACAACCTGTGGACGTTTCTCCGGTCATCAGAGTTTTACCACGTAAAACTTGTGTCCAATTACTCTCCTTCTCTTTCTCTTTCTCTTTGAAACCACAGCTAAAAATCCAATATTGTTGACTTTTCTCACCCATCTAGAAATCGACGTCAATAATTGGCGCTAGAAGGAGAGGGTGAACCTTCGATCTAATTAAAAGTGATGGCGGGAAGCAGAAACAGTCCCGGGGATAACCAAAAATCTCCCGATAATGTCCATATTGGCAGTAGTTCACGAGATCTCACCGTAACCACCGAGAACCAACCAAAATCCCTAGCGGGGATCCAATAAATCCCTCCGACCATGGAAGACCTGGCACGACGCTTCTATGAGGCACTGCAACAGCTGGTGGTAGACATATCAAAGGAAGGAGTTGATCTACTAGTTGCAGAAGAAGCGCAACCTCCTAACCTCCCACCTACAAGGCTTCGTTCGGTTATAGTTGGGCCAAAACCAGATGCACCAAAAGCTGGAAAGAACTCTGTTCCAATTAATCAGGTTATGCGTGAAACACCCGAAGAGGAGCAACCACGCAGAGGCAGATCCATGATCAGATAGCCCGTGCTAGACATCGCAAGCATGACTGACACAGGGATCGGTCGTCATCAGAAAATAGTGATCGGCACCATCGCAAGCACCGACAAGGAACCTTACGCCTGTAAGGATCAACCCATGAGACTCGGCTGCAAAGCGAGGAGGATCCTAAGAAAGGTATGACAGTCACTCGGCGGTTTAACCATCATGGGTATCCGGTGGGAGATAGAGATGTCGTAATTCATAGCCTGACCCAAGAAGTTGAAAATAATAGGCGTCAAATGGATGCACTGGTTAGACGTTATGGGTACAATGAGTTGTCTGACGATGATTATGATAGTCCATTCAGTAGGGACATTCAGCGAACTCCATTCCCAGAAAGATTCAGGATGCTGCACGTGGAACAGTTTAAGATGGATACAGATCCTAAAGAACACGTCAGACTGTATAAAAATGCTATGGCCCAGTATGCCCACAGCGACCCCTTATTATATCTCAACTTTCCACAAACTCTAGGAGATACAAACTCAAGATGGTTCAGAAGATTACGCTCAGCAAGCATCTGAAGTTTTGGTGAATTGAGTAGAAGTTTCTCTAGACAATTTCTGGGCAATGTTCACAGGAAGAAAGCAGTGGCTTACCTTTCTCAGCTAAAACAAGGGAAAGATGAGTTGTTAAAGAAATACATAGGGAGATTCGGTCAGGCGGTATCAGAAATCGGCAGTGCAAACGACGAAGCAATAATTGCTGCATTTATCAACAATTTATAAAATGGACGGCTATATTTTGATTTAAGAAGGGCCCTTCTAACCAGATATGCTGATATGATGGACATGACGGAAGGATATGCATTGGCCGAAGAAGAAAAGTTAGCCACTGGAGGATGCTACATGCACGAAGGAAAACACGAAAAGGATGTCGAATCAAAGGTACATAACCAAAAGGGAAAACAAAAAGGAAACAGTAAAGAAAAAGTAAGGACGGAGGAAACGAGCGTAATGTTGACCAGACCATGGAGAAATTCCAAGGAAAATATGCAAACTGCACCCATCCGAAAAAAGTTGGAAGAAATCCTGGCCATACTGGAAGAAAAGAATCTGGTAAAAGAGCCACGCCGATAATCTCAGTTTGCTCGACGAGATACAACAAAATACTGTAGATTCCATAAGGAAACCGGTCATGAGACTTCCAAGTGTTACCAGCTCAGAGATTACATAGAGACCCTCATTCGGGAATGACACTTACAAAATATAATCTTAAAAAGAGATGAGAGACCAGAAACAAAGAAAGAGACCAGGGCCGATCACAGCTCCGGTCGAAACCAAAGGGCCAGATCCGAGGCCAATGAAGTAATACAAACAATCTTTGGAAGACCATCAACTGGAAGAAGTAACCGAGGGCGAACACAGAAAGTCAGAGAAGCAATGGAGTTGAGACAGAACTTTGACATGAACTCGATCGTACCAGACCCGAAAAGGGTAAAGGAAGGATGGGATCCAATAATATTCACAGAAGCTGACTCGTATGGAGTCGATGTTCGACCAAACGATGCCCTGGCCTTAAGTGCCAGAATTGGACACAGGAAAGTCAGGAGAATCTTTATAGACAATGGAAGTTCGGCAGACATTCTCAATGTAGCTGTCTACGATCAACTCAGGTTAGACCGAAAGGATTTGCAACATTTTCATACTCCACTCAGAGGATTCAGGGGAGTTGAGGTCATGGCTCTCGGGACGATAAAGTTACCCGTAAAAATTGGAGTGGCACCGTGTCAAAGAACAGTTTTACTCAATTCCGTAGTGGTAGACTTAGATAATTGGCCATATAACACGTTGTTAGGTCGACCATTCTTGAATAAAACAAAGGCTGTAACAGATACTTACGCCCTAATGATCAAATTCCTGACCGAACAGAGGGTCAAAGTAGTCAAGGGGTCCTAGGAGATGACCCGAAGAGCTAATCTATCGGTTTACAAAGATAAAAACAATAGTGAACAAGTATGCACCATAACACAGCCAAATCAGAATAAATAGTCACTATCCTTCAAATTTGATCCAAGGGAAGAACCAAAAGAGTCTAAAAATAAACCGGTCGAAAAATTAATCTTGAAAGAAGATGAACCATATAAGAAGATTAAGATCGCGGCCAACTTGGAAGGAAGAGTCAAACAAAGCCTCACTGTGTTCGCCTGGAGTCATGAAGACATGGTGGAGATAGATGCCCGAATAATATCTCATCATCTCGCGGTAGACCCGAATGTAAAACCAGTAATACAAAAGAGAAGGTATTTCAATCTCGAAAGAAGCCAGGCAATCAAGCAGAAAGTAGAAAAGTTACTCGTTGTAGGGTAAATTAGAGAGATTAGCTACCCACAATGGGTAGCTGATGTAATCCTTGTCCAAAAGAAAAATGGTCAATGGAGAATGTGCGTAGATTTCACATATTTAAACAAAGCATGCCCAAAAGACAGTTTTCCACTGCAAGGATAGACCAATTGGTTAATGCTACATCAAGCCACAGATTGCTCAGTTTTATGGACGCCTACTCAGGATATAACCAAATCCGAATGAATAAGGCTGACAAAGAGAAAATGGCATTCACAATCGATCAGTGCTTATACTGTTACACAGTAATGCCTTTCGGATTAAAAAATGCAGGGGCAACATACCAAAGGTTGGTAAACAGAATCTTCGCACAACAAATAGGGAGAAACATGGAAGTCTACATAGATAACATGTTGACCAGAACATACCTTGTTCAAACACGTTGGGCATTTAAATGTCTTCCACCATACATGTTAAATTTAAGGTGAATTTTATAATTTCAAATTCTGTAACAAAAACTATAAAAAAATGATTTTATTACAAAAGTTATTTACAAATTATCATAAATCTCTTAAACAAAGAAATTTCGTTTATAATTTTTTAATTAATATAGAACTAATGATATTTAACTCATATAGTGAAAGATTATAGATATATTTTATTTTTGGAATAATAATTAAACCATCTTCAACCTATTGTGTAAGTTTATTGCAACTTTGCTACAAATTGCAGCAAGCTAAACATCAATTTTTTTTCCATCACCAATATATTGTATCAAATTTTACTCTAAAAAAAATATTCCTTTAAATATTCTCTTTCAACCAATAAAAAAAATGAAATTATTAAAAAAGGACGTAAAAGCTACGCTATTTTAAAAGGTACACTTGATCAAACGCATCTCCATCACCATCTTTAAAGTAGCACAGCTGGTGGCGATGGGTTAGAGAGGATTTGTTACGTCAATTTGGAGAATAGCGTATGGGTTGGAGATGCCCTAAATTGAACTACAATAATTTTTTTTTCTCGTAACTAAACATATAGATATATATTAACTCTAGAGGTGTTTATATCCCCTTTCATTTCTGTGGGAGGGGTCTGACTCGTTGAATGTCATACACTTTATTGTTTTTTTTTAGTAAATAAAGAAAAAAAAAATAAAGACAAACGTATACTCGTAATTAATAAATTTTGTACCAGAGAGTTTGTCTTACAGTCAAGTCTTAAGTCATTGACATTGTTTTACACCATCTTTCTTTTCACCTAAAATTTTATTGAAACCTAAATGTTTTTACCAAATTCTAAACAAACCCATGAAACTATTGAAATTTTTCAATCGATACTTTCCATGATTTCATCATCGTGGAAATCATATTATTGTAATTTTGCAAATCATCTTTTCGTGAATTTCAACTCTTTCAAATTCAACTGACTTATTTTCATCTCGTAAAAATTTTAATTTAAATATTAATCTACGAATTGATATAGATAGATAGAGAATGTATGAGGCCAGAATTGATTATTACCGTGGAATTTAACTATACTCTCTGTTGTCATAGAGTTTCTTCATATAAATTGAAGTTCACACTAATATATGATATAATTAAGTAAATATCCATATAATAAATAAAAACCGACTCTTACAGCATCACGTGTCGTCGTGAGGGGTTTTGAATATAAATAAATTAAATTCTATTAATATTAACAAAACCAGAATAGTATGTACATAGATTCAATATTTTTCCCACATTCCTATTTTCTTCTCCCTCCCTTGCTTATCCTTCTCTCCTTTTTTAGTGATTTGTCATTAAATTCAAGATATTTATTACTTAATTATAATAACTAATTCATATCTCTTCATTTATCTCCATTATTTTCTTTCCTATTTTTTTTGTAACTTTTGATTTAAATACATTAATGTATTTATTTGGAAGCATTGACTTTACATCATATGTAGGTTTTTATAAATTAATTTTAATTCTCCATTAATTAAACAACCCTTCAATTTTTTTTAAACTAAAAAACCTTTGATTTTTAGTTATACTTCTCAAATAAACTCATAACATCTATCTAATAATGGAGTTTTGACATTAAATTCTCTATTATTGGTTCATCTCCCTTGTATAATGTGAATTGTCCTATTTACTATATATTTTTAATTAGTTATATAATTATATACAGTAATATGAAGAGTTCTAAAAGAATTCATTACAATCTTTGGTTCTTTCTCTCTGATATTTCTCTCTATATATAGGCTCTCACCCCATGTATCCACCTCAAATAAGGTCTTCATTTCTCTTTCTCTCTCTAACATGTTTTTATTCTATTTTCTTTCGCTTTATTAGGTATCGTTTAGTCCCTTTATCATTTTTCCCCTACAAAATTTCCATTTCTAATTTTGCTATATTATGTTGTGCAAATTAACTTATGTCGTGCAAATTAACTTATGTCTTTATGGGTTGATTTGCATATTATGGTTTTTATAAGGAGTCGCCTCTTTAGGGATTAATTATGGTCAAGTTGACACAACCAAATAAGATCCTCGATATCTAAACGCGCTTAAGTTCACAAAAGCAAGAATTTACAGCATTTACCGATTCTTATATCCAGCTTAATGTAAATAAGGGTTTGGTTATCGGTGGTTTGTTCATTAGAGTTTTCTTTGACTGTGAAAGGATAAAGAGTCCATTTTATATCAATAGAAATTAGATCAATTTTTTTTGTGTTCCTTTTACTATATTTTGATGCATCCTCCATCATTTTTTTTTTATTTTTTTTTTATTGTGTTGTTATTTAATATAATGTTGAGGTGTTTTAGACTTATTATAATCTACCACCACTTGGTAACTTTTTATTCCATAATGTCAGTTAAATTCTCAGGGTTATCTTTATAAAACACTATTTTAGCTCATTTTGATACAATAATGTAGAAAGTCAACCCCAAAATAATCAATTAATAAGATGATAAATTCAAAATCAAATTCTATATTAATTAAGATCATTGATCGGAATATGCTTCACAATTAATTAAAAATTTGTGTTATGTGCGAATGATTTTATCATAAATCACAAATCATGAGTGAATTAAGAGTTGATATATTAAATCAAAAATCAAGAGGCAAACCCATTTTTAATGGGATAACGATTAAATTGTGTTAACCAATCTCTATTCAACTGCTATCTCATTTTTATTTTCTTTTATATGATTTTTTATTTGTTTGAAAATGTCAAAAAAAATCCACTCTTTTCCTTGCTCTCTATATAATATTTCTATACTGGAGGTACAAGTGTGAAAAGTCTTGGCATTAAATAGTTTCTTTTTAGGAAAAAATTATATCGAATTAATTAATTAATAATTTGATAAATTAAAAAGACAATACATTAAAAAAAAATCAACATGCAAAAGACACTCCATTAACAATTAATAAAATACATTAATCTATATCTATAAGTAATTAAGAGATAATTGTGTAATTAATTGGTTGGTGAATAAATTTTGTTGACCAATATCATAATTGATCATTAACTATTTAAGTTTTATTTTTTAAAATATTATATTATTTTATAAGTAGAAAAGAAAAAAACATATATTTTTTGGCCATTTGTTTTTTGCAAATAAAAGATCAATTAACAGGCAATCTCATATTTATTGGGACAATTATTAAATTCTCTTAACCAATCCCCTATTTCATTGTTATCTAATTTTTATTTTATTTTCTACAATTTTTTATTTGTTTGAAAATGTAAAAAAAAATTAAAAAAATCCGCTCCCTCCCTTGCTCTATATAATATTTCTATAATGGAGACATAAGTGTGAAAATTCTTGACTATTAATAAGTGTTTTTAAATAAAACATTATATCGAATTAATTAATTAATAACTTGATAAATTCAAATACACTACATTACTCTTTTTTTTTAAATGAAAAAAGACATTCCATTAGTAGTTAATAAAATACACTAATATATATATATATAATTAAAAGGTAATTTCGAAATTAATGGACCGGTGAATAAATTATGTTAATCATTGATCTTTAAGGTTTTTTTTTTTAAAATATATTATATTATTTGGTAAATTAAAAAGAAAAAAGCATAAACTAAAATAAAAAAGTAACAATTTTTTTGTTATTGCAAATAACATATCAATCGAGTAGGATAATGATTAAATTCTCTTACTCAATTCTCATTCCATCGTTATCTCTCTTTTTTTTCTTTTATATGGTTTTTTTTTGTGTTTGAAAAGGTTAAAAAAATATATGATCTCTCCCTCTATCTCTATATAATATTTCTACAATGGAGGCACAAGTGTGAAAAGTCTTGACCATTAAGTAGTTTTTTTTTTTTGAAAAAAATATATCAAATTAATTAATTAATAATTTGATAAATTCAAAAGACAATATTTTTTTTTTTCAAAATGCAAAAGACACTCCATTAACAGTTAATAAAATACACTAATTTATATTTATAGGTAATTGAGAGGCAATCCAATATTTAATGGGTTGGTGAATAAATTTTGTTAACCAATATCATAATTGAACATTAATTATTAAGCTTTTTAAAATATTATATTATTTGAAAAGTTGAAAAGACAAAACATAATTTATTTTTGTCAATTTTTGTTGTTGCAAATACATAATCAATGAGACAGTCAATTTTTTTTTATAGTATTACATTATTTAGAAAGTTTAACACTGTGTTTTGATTGGTGGAATATGAATATCGTTGTTTGGATGGTTATAAATATAAAATAAAGGAAAGGAAAGGAAATCAATCTTATTTGGTGGGGGGAAATCAATCTTATTTGGTGGGGAGAAATAAATAAATTAATTTTATTGTATTTACGAAAATATCATTTTTTTTAACCATATAAATATCCAATATTAATAGGGTTAGTTTTGAGATATTGAAAAAAAATTAATTCTGAATTCATTTTCCTCATTTTCCTTCCAAATTTGGGTGGAAACCAAATTGGGTGAAACAAAAAGAAATTATTCCCTCATTTTCCTTCCATTTCCTTTTTTTTTCTCTCTCTCATTTAACAATCCAAACAAGATATTGGAAATCCATCCAAATCCTTTTCTTTCTCTAAAATCCCTTCATTTCCTTTCTCTTCTATCCCATCAAACAAAACATAGTGTAAAAGACAAACAATATATATATATATATATCGTCAAAGTTGTTAAGTATTCATTAATTGTAATAATTTTTAATAATTTAATTTTTTTCTAGATAAAAAATTTATATAGTGAATAAATTATTTTAATCAATCTCATAATTGATTTTTAATTTGTTTTTTTTTTGAAGTATTGCATTATTTGGTATGTTTAAAAGATAAGTCATAATTATTATTCTTGCTAAAATTTTTTCATGAATATGATAGTGAATAAATTATTTTAATCAATCTCATAATTGATTTTTAATATATATATTTGAACTATCACATTATTTGGTATGCTTAAAAGACAAGTCATGATTATTTTTCTTGCCAAAATGTTTTCATGAAAATCATATCAATGGATAATCAAAAGACAATCCCGTAATTTTTGGTACAGTGAATAATTGTTTTTGAAGTATTACATTATTTGGGAAGTTTAAAAGACAAATAATATTTTTTTTCTAAAGCTACTATGTACTTATTAATTGTAATATTTTTTAATAATTATAGATAATCAAGAGTCAATCACATAATTGATGACATGGTTAATAAATTATTTTAACCAATCTCATAATTGATTTTTAATTTGAGTAATGTTACATTTCCCAATTCTGGTACCTAAATTATGTGACAACACCGTAATCCGTTTATTTAAATCATGTAATCTAATATAATTTCAATGAATGGATTACAATAATATCACATAGGGCACTAAATTTGGACAAAATAACATTATTGTTTTAATTTTTAAACATTACTTGCTAAGTTTTAAAAAAATCCATAATTATTATTTATTTATTTTTGCCAACAGACCATATATTCTTATTACTTATGTTTTGTAAATATTCTTAAATAGTTGTAATGCTTAAAAAAATAATTATTTATCTATATAATATATATTATAATATTTGATAAGTTTTTGATCGTAATAAATTTTAATAACAATGAAAATGAATGGACAAGATTAAAGTTTTAGTTGTAAATAGAGTAATCACGAGAGACGGTTAATCAGTTACTGTCATCTGGTATGGTATTGAATAAATGTGTACTGAAACTACTTAGTGAAGAAGGAATATGATTGAAATTCCAAATCTTTGAAGTTATTATAGCATTTAAAAAAAAATCAATTGATACCCAACGGTCCAACTAATGACGCACATTATGTATTGTGAATTGTGGTCCTTTTCGTATTCCTTATAACTTAAGCCATGTGATGGGTTAAGTAATAATGGTAATTTTTTTTCAAGAAAAACATTTCATATCCAACAATTAATATTTATATTATTAATAAATTCATTTTGTTCACTTAAAGTTAGAGTGTTTTTCTTATGGAAAGTGGAAAAAAAAACTCATTCATTGTTTGTTCTAGTAATGTCACTTATTATATTTTAAAAATTAATATAGGTAATAATGTATATAAATATAATATCCTCTAAAATCTGAAATAAACCGATAAATAGAAATTATCATAAAGATATTAGTTTTTCAAATTACCAATTTCAATAAACATATTATGCAGGTTGGATGTTTGATACGGTAAAAAAATAAATCTATATGAAAATACCTTAAGATTGTACTTCATCTACAATGCATTCAATAAATTGGACCAATAAATTACCTAATATGTATTTAAATTATTATTTACAATACTTACACATCGTACGGGTTGTAAACTAGTTTATCTTAAATCTATCGGATAATTAAAGAACAAAACCATGGTCCTAACAAGTCAAACGAATAATACATCTTGAATGGAGTTTCATAGTGCAATGTGAATTCTAACGAGTTAAAAAAACGAACGATACATCCCAAATGGAGTCGGACAAGATAAATCCTAACAATTCAAAACAGCGAACAACACATCCCAAATGGAGTTTGGTAGTGCAATATAAATCCTCCCGGATTAAAAAAGGAACAATATATCCCGATTCCCGAATGGAGTTAGATAGTGCAATGTAAATACTAACGAGTAAAAAAAAAAACAAACGATAAATCCCAAATGGAGTCTCAAAGTCAAGTCGGTCCGATTTTATTTAGAAGTGCATAGAAAAGAAAAAGATAATACCAATTACATGAGTAACCAGAGAAAGCGGTAAAAGGCACCGGCAATGACAGGTCACTTTCCGACCATCAAAAAGGCCAAAAAATGTGACATAGACGTCAGCTCCATTGTTTGTCTCTGTCTCCTCCGCCACGTCACTCCGGATCAAAATCCTCTCTCTTCTTCTTCTTCTTCTTTGTCCCCTGTTTTGTTATTTTTGTTGCATGTAAGAGCAGAGAATTGAAGCGGCTGGAATAATGGCTTATCAGGACCAAGACAACATGCAGAGACTTGTTCCGCAGACTAGTACAAAATCGCCTCCGACGTGGCTCAACAACGCGATTCTACAACAACAGCACCAACAACACGACGTCGACGAATCGAACAACAGTAACAGCAACAGTGGCAGCGAAGACGATTGGGAGAGCGTGAGACGGAAAGCAGAGGTAGTTGGGCACCCATTGTACGACCAGCTTCTTTCTGCACACGTCTCCTGCTTGAGGATCGCCACCCCCGTTGACCAGTTACCCAGGATTGACGCCCAGTTGTCTCAGTTCCACGATGTCCTCGCCAAGTACTCCGCCGTTACCGGAAACGGACACGTCCCCGATGATCGAGAGCTTGATCACTTCATGGTATCCTCTAATTTTGTTTTATACTGTGTTGGTTTGATTGTAGGAGGAATCATCATCAACAATTAATTATTGAGTGTGCTTTGGATAAAGAAACGCTTTGATCATCCTCCACTTGTTTGTGTTGCTGGGATTTGTTCCATCTCTGTAGTTTGAATAAGAAATTTAAGTTTACTTATTTTGGGATTGTTGATCTTCATGATTGAATTAAGAATAGACTGATACGCTATGATCAAACGACCTATTTGGCTAGATCGACATACAAAACCAACATTTGATGTCATCCTTTTGAGCTTTCAATATTTTCATCCCAAGATTTTTCTCTATCCAATTCTTTGTTCCTTCTGATGTAGACACATTATGTTCTATTGCTCTGTTCCTTTAAAGATCAACTACAACAACATGTTCGTGTTCATGCGATGGAAGCAGTAATGGCTTGTTGGGAGCTTGAGCAATCTCTACAAAGCTTAACAGGTAGTCTTTCTCCCTCAACTCATACGCCTTCTTGGTTTCGCAGTATATATTGTTCCTCTACTTGTACATTATATCCGGCCTTTAAGAATCAGATTCACGTGAATTTTAAACACAAATCAATTGTAATTTGGAACCAAATCATGGTGCTCTCGTACAGGTGTATCGCCAGGTGAAGGCACCGGAGCAACAATGTCTGACGATGATGAAGACCAGACAGATAGTGACACAAACTTGTATGATGGAAGTCTGGATGATAGCATGGGGTTTGGTCCCCTTGTTCCAACCGAAACTGAGAGGTCCTTGATGGAGCGCGTCAGGCTAGAGCTGAAGCATGAGCTCAAACAGGTAAGAATGTGGAAACTTCATTGGTATATAATACTTGACGCTTCTTCTGAGCCACCCTCTCTTGCTTTTCAGGGTTACAAGGAGAAGATTGTGGACATTAGAGAAGAAATTCTGCGGAAGAGAAGAGCGGGAAAACTCCCAGGCGACACCACCTCGCTCTTAAAGGCTTGGTGGCAATCACATTCTAAGTGGCCATACCCAACAGTAAGTATGAGCGACTCCTTCATAACCGTCTGTTCTCCAACAGCGACTCGAACTCATATCTGCTTCCAAATATTGTTGTAGGAGGAAGACAAGGCAAGATTGGTGCAAGAAACAGGCTTGCAATTGAAGCAGATTAATAATTGGTTTATAAACCAAAGAAAAAGGAATTGGCATAGTAACCCTTCGACTTCCACTACTCCAAAGAGCAAGCGTAAGAGGTAGGCTATTTAATTTATCTATGTGTTTCACATACAGAATCAGATTTTTGTAAGAACATTTACCAATTATAATTTGTAAAAGAAGTAATGCAGGTAAATCTAGCAATGACAATTTTATGTGAACCGAAAAGGATTCGGCAAAGATTATTCCTTTTCCCACATCTCGTTGACATCTTGGTGGGGAGCGGAAGATCACCAAGTGCCACTGCTAAGGGAAGAATGTAATGGCATGGAAACATAAACAAGACTGTTTGCATCTTTATTAACGAACTTATACAGGAAACCATTTAAGTCTATTAAACATGGCTGCTACTCAATACATACAAATGCATTCAACTCAGACGGCGATCAATCAATCAATTCCAGTCACAAGTATGCTTGAAGTATGCTTGTAGTACTTTCCCTCTTCGAAGGTGCAAAGGTTCTCAAGCATGATGAGATTGGAGCATAGATTTTCTGGACTATAGGCATGTAGTTACTATTGAAATTTTTGCTGATGCTTTTATATCTGTGAATAAGAATGATAATATATGTAATTTATCCTCATCTACATGACATCCTGAAGCGTATATAGTAGAATGAGAGGTTCCTTATATTTATTGAAGTCTCATACTAGGGGTTTACTTGTAGGTTTGTCTGTACTCACAGGATCAAGTGAGCTGTTTTTGTACTGTATTACTGCTATCTATAAAATGTGCATTTGCTCAAAGAGATAAGAGGGACATGACATTCAACATCCTTTACAAATTACAATATAAATGAAAATGGATGATCATGAACGAAAAAAATCATAGGTGAAGAAGAACGAGATGACCGTGAAAGAGCTCACGGATTATAATCTAACTAGACCAACGTCATCCCTGTCAAGACCACGGTCGAAATTGAGAGCATAGCTTTCAGGGTCATATTGAAACTGAGTTTTGTGATTGTTTCTCTTTATGTTGCAGTATCTACCAATCTTTCTAATGAAATTCTTCCACTTATGCCCTGCTAATAACTCAGATGCTTCCTTAACCTTCCTCGTTCTCTCTATCCACCATGATTCTTCGTAATCATCCTCGTTGTCGTGCAGCAGATCTCTACCGTCCTTCCCTCGACACCATCCGAAACAACACCCGTGACCAGTTTCCATGCTGCTGTTATCATAGTTACCGATATCATCTCCTTCAAGTTGTTCCTTTAATGGTGACATGAAGCTTACTTTCTCTTGTGAAACTGCCATACATGACACACAAGAAGAAGAATAGAGAGAGAAAAGAAAAGACAATAGGTGATGTGCAGATAGTAGACGAGGGGTTTTATATGAAGAGGAGACGAGACAGGAAGTTGAAGTGAAACACGAGAGGAAGTATCGATGAAATAGAATTTTCCAATAGTTTGAAGAAAGCGTGTGTTTGTGCACATATCTAGAACAAGCTATCCAAACAAGTATGTTATTTTTGTCAGCCCCTGAAAATTGACCCATTATTGATTATTTTGCTGGCTTGCTTTGTTTGACAATTGAAACTTATATGTATATATTCACGGTAACTTTGAACTAGTCAAACAAGTATTATGTTCTCATGTTGGCAGATGGGTTTTTGTAAATTGTAAAACAAGTGAAATGTATTAGCAAATATTCTTTTTATTTTTTATTTGAACAAAAACGTAATAGCAACCAGGTATGTATAGAATATAAGGTAAACAACCCTAACCTGAAAAAAAGTACAAGACCTATAGCTTCTATTCAGAAACTGTGAGAAGAAAAAAAAACAAGAAGAAAAGAAGAAACCTTTCCTGTAAAGACATGGGACGTCTTTGTATTGCTGAGGGATTTAAACAGAAGTCAAACTGGCAAACAGAATCTTGAAAGAAACTGCAAGTATAACTAACTCGTCGGAAACTATTTCAGAATTTGGGGTTGTGCCGAGGACGGTGGCTGTGTTGGATTTTGTCCTTTGGGAGGAATCTTGGCTGCCATTGACCGTAAATCATTTGCAATCTCGGTGAAGTTCGGTCTGTCTGGTGGCTCTGCTGACCAGCATCTCTCCATCAAGGATCTCCAATGTGGATCGCAAGATTCTGGCACTGGTGGCCGCAATGTATTGCTCACGATACCACCTGCATGGCATTTTGGGACAATTATCATCAATACAAGTCCTGAGCCCATCAAAGTAAACGACAGAAATAAAACATTTTGAGTTCGAGAGTCGCCTATAATAGCCCCATAGTGCAAGTCTGCATATGGCTCTTCCCCAGTGAGAAGCTCCCACAAGACAATGCCAAATGAAAACACATCGACCTAAGAAACAAGACATTGAAAGATAAATCTCACGTTCTTGGAGCTGCGGAGAACAACCTATTACATACATTATAGAATGAATTGAAAAAAATACATAAAGAGGAACAAACCTTCTCAGATACAAGGCTGCTGCTGCCATTCAGAAGCTCTGGTGCCATCCATGGTAGTGTTCCCCGTACACCACCAGAGATCAGTGTCTGACATTTCACCTTAGATAAGCCCAAATCACCAACCTGGTCCAATCACCAGAACTGTTAACCAAATTCCATCCACATTCAAAGTGCAAAACCAGAACAAATTACAGTATACTAATTTGTGAAGCATTTCTCAAATATATAGCAATAAAACCAACAAACAAAATTAAGAGAAACTTTCAAAAGTCATGTTATCAGGTACACCATATTACAAATCAAGTTAATTGGCTCTACAGCTGACTCATGGTGTCATCCAACCAAGCATATCAGTTAATTATGTTAGGCATGATATGAAACATTTACAATTAAAGAGGAAAAATTTACAATTAAAGAGGTGAAATATAAGTTTCCCAAACTAAGGGTAAAAATATATGCATTGAAATAAATATGTCAGCACTTGTTGACAGACAAAACTTTACATTTGTGTTCATTTTAATTTCATATCATTGCACCTATATCAATCTATTCAGTGTTAAATAGAATAACTAACAGAGAGAGAGGAGTATGGGATGGATCAAATTGTTGTAGGTAGGTGATGGGGAAGTGGTTAGATATTTAAGAACTTACGTTAGGCGTAAATTCCGGAAAGATAATTAGGGATTTTGTGGATATTATCTTTTGTTATTTTCTAGATATTATCTTTTATTATTTATCTTTAGATATTATCTCCTTTAGAGATAATTGATTCAGGCTATTATCTTTAGGTGTTTGTTTTTTATTTTAACTCTTTGTATTTATATCTTGTATCTATATCTTGTATCTGATCTTTATAAAAGGTCCCTTTAGAGCCTTTTGTAGAGTTAGACTTGATGAATTGAATAAAGAATTGAATTGCTGTGTTTTCCAATCCCCTTTTCTGGTTCTATTTCCTTCTGGTCCTACATCAATTGGTATCAGAGCTATTTTCGCTCCTACTCGCATCCATCAATTTTTCTTTCTTTTTTTTTTCCACACAAATCAGTCCACAAAACCTCATACATACCTACCGGACAACATACACACACCAGAATCCTCCATAGCCGGCTGTACACGCCCCCACGTGCCGCCCCCATGCGCCACCGCCGGTGACCGTGCGTGGCTCCCACCGACGGTACCATCAGAGACAGACAACGCCGGCCGTCACTTTTCCCTTCATCGCCGACGTCCAGATCTGCCTCGATTGCCTTAGATCTACGTCACAAACAACTGGCCGCTGCCGCCGATCGCCGGAGCGTGGTCTCTCACAGCCGAGCTCAGCCGATTCGCCGACGTCTTCTTCTTCGACCAAAGGTTCAGTTTCCAGTCTACGGGTGTTCGGGTGGTCGATTTGTCGACCAAGTCCTTCACGGCAATTTCTAACAGTTGAAGGGTCTGGTGGAGATTTGCATGGGCATCTGTGCTAATCACGAAACCTTCTAGCGTTTTTTGTAATTACACATACTTCAGGGAGTCTTTCGTAATTATCCACTATGGAGGGACTTTTCAGCAATTTTTCACATCCACAAATTTCAGTTCATCAACGGTTAGCACACTTCGGAGGAAAGGTTGGCTATTCTGATTTCGCTATTCATTGGTTTTTTGTTAAATTTGCAGGCATTTCTTACTTATTTGCTTAGTTCTAACCTTTTTATTTGAATTTTATTTTATTTAATTATTTTTCTTTTTATTCATATTTTTATTATTATTAATTTTTTTTTTCTTATTGTTATTTTGCTTTATTCTAGTTTTGTTTTATAATCCAATTTTTTTTTTCATTAAAAAAAAAAAAAAACCCTAATATTAGTCAACCGTTTATTGGAATTGGGTATTTGGTTATGGACGTACATGTCTAGGAAAGTTCTGTCTAAGGAGGCTGGATCTTAAGTGTGTCCATTGTGACCCTCCACCCTTTCCTGGGAACTTACCTGGAGTATTGTTCACAATCGAGTACACTATCCTAAAAACAAACCATTTAGAGTCATAGGTGGTCTATTGTGCACATACGGCTACTTTATTTTAATTATTACTTGTTTTCACATTACTCGTACACATAATGGTTACCAAACAAGACTTTGAAAAATCTAACCAAGAACTTAATGACAAAATCACGGCAGTCCAAAATGACCTTGGGAAACAAATACTTGACCTTACAAATGAAATGCGTAATACCTTTACCCGTATCGAGGCCCGGATCACTGATTTTAACACTCACCACTCTCCTAGGGATAGAGGTAAACAATCTATTGAAGAACATGTTACTGGGTCTACCATGAGTCAAGGTACACAAGTCCCAAGTCATATACATCCGAGCTCGTCCAATATAGGACTTAGGGCTTCAACCTCTAGGGTCCTCCCTTTACATAGGAATGCACAACCCTTTCGACCTGAGTCTGATGATGAACCTGATGAATATAGACAACCTAGGCATGCCTTTAGAGGTCCCCCTGTTAAGGATCATGACGTAAGGCGTCCACCTAATCTTCTTCCTCGTCGGAATTTTGACCACTATAGGAACCCCTTATGATGACCGTAGAGATTTCCATATAAGATTTTCTGATGACCATTTTGATCCCGTTAGAAGAGTTAAAGTAGATGCCCAGGAATTTGATGGTAGGTTAGATGCCAATGTCTTCCTAGATTGGCTTGCTGCCATGGATGACTACTTTGAGTGGTATCCCATGAGTGACGACCAAAAAAATCGTTTTGCCAAACTTAAGCTCGTCGGTTCTGCTAATAAATATAGGCGGAACATCCAAATGCAGTTTGATCGTCTAAGTCAGGATCCCGTCACCCTTTGGTCTGAGATGAAAATCTGGTTGAGAGAGATACCTGCCTACCTATTATCGTAGTGCGTTACTAGACCAGTACCTTAACATTAAACAATCTTCGTCTAGTGTCAATGACTACATGTCTGTATTTGATGACCTGTTGATAAGATGTAATATCAAAGAAGAAACCAATGTAACTGTGGCTAGATTCCTTAATGGCTTTAAGTTTGAACTCCAACGTGCGGTTAGCATGCACAATCCCACCGGGTGACTTTCGCCAAACTCGTCCTATTCCACCTGAGGGTTCCCAATCTTTCAACTATAGAGGGGTTAATACTTCAACCTCAAATGCTCCATTTGAATCTCAACCTCCCATACTGAGAGATAGGACTGACATTCCTTCTACAGTGCGTCCTCATAACCCTATATTGAGTGCCACCATTGTCATGCCAAGGGCCATATAGCTTCTCGATGCCCACAGCGTACCTTAACCATAGGCCAAGAGTATGATGACTATTATCTTCCTGACCCTACGGATGAGGTCGTCGAGCCTATAGAGGATATCAATGATTTGGATCTTGATGCCGATCGAGATGATAAAGGGTTTGAGGGTCAGTTGCATATGATGAGATGCATATTCTCTAAGCCGGTTAGTGCTGATACCTAGAGACGAACGAGTGTATTCCATACATTTGTTCAATTAAAAGGTAAAAGTTGTAAGTTAGTGATAGATGAGGGTAGCACAATGAATATTGTTTCTAATGCTGCGGTCACTAGATTTCAACTCACTCCGGAACCTCATCCACACCCATTTCGAGTTGCTTGGGTAGATAAAACTTCGTTGCCCGTTTCCCATAGGTGTCTTGTTCCCCTGTCCTTAGGCTCTTATTCAGAAACCATTTACTGTGACATCCTTCCTATGGAAGTTGCTCACATCCTCTTAGGACGTCAAGAGTTTTGGTCGAATGAACACTCATATGTTTACCCATCAAGGTAAGACTATTACCCTACAACCTGCTAAACCTAAGGATAGCATCCCGACAAAGACTAACACGTCAGTGGTTGATAAACCTTCACCGACTGTGTCCCCCAAACACAACCTTCACATCTTAGGTCCTAGGGAATTTATACGACATAGCCACCAGATTGGGATTGTGTACGCGTTAGTGATGCGAGAGCAAACCAATGACACCCCTACCTTAGAGATCGATCCCACCCCCGCAGTTAGACAGTTACTAGTCGAATTCGTCGATGTGACTCCTCAGGACTTGCCCAACAAGTTACCACCTACACGGGATATCCAACATGCCATTGACCTAGTCCCAGGCTCCCAACTTCCCAACCTTCCACATTATCGAATGAACCCTATTGAACGAGCTGAATTGAGCAAACAGATAGAGGGACTTTTAGAGAAGGGGTTTGTTCGTCATAGTCTTAGCCCTTGGGCTGTTCCTGTCCTATTTACTCCAAAGAAGGACAGATCTTGGCGAATGTGTGTTGATAGTCGAGCCATTAATAAAATCACAGTCAAGTATAGGTTTCCTATTCCTAGACTCGAGGACATGTTAGATGAGTTAGCTGGTGCTCAATGGTTCTCCAAAATAGACCTACGTAGTGGGTATCACCAAATCAGGATTCGCCCTGGGGATAAGTGGAAAACTGCTTTCAAATCCCCCGATGGTTTGTATGAGTGGTTAGTTATGCCCTTTGGAATGTCCAATGCCCCTAGTACATTCATGAGAATGATGACACACGTGCTTCGTTCCTATATTGGCAAGTTTCTCGTTGTCTACTTCGATGACATCCTTATCTATAGCAAGACCGAGAAAGAACATATAGCTCACCTTAAACAGGTTTTTCTTACTCTTAGGCCAGAGAAGTTGTATGTGAACCTTAAGAAATGCTCATTCTTGCAATCTCATGTCCTTTTCCTAGGATTTATTGTCTCGGCTTTAGGTATCATTGCAGATCCTGCTAAGGTTAGTGCTATTCGAGATTGGCCTACACCTAGAACCTTAATTGAGGTCCGTAGCTTCCATAGGCTAGCATCATTTTATAGGAGGTTCATTTGACACTTTAGCACCATCATGGCCCCAATCTCAAATTGTCTAAAAAGAGGCGAGTTCAATTGGGACTCGGCAGCTAATAAAGCATT
The DNA here is from genome assembly GCA_032871835.1 of Dipteronia dyeriana. Taxonomy (NCBI): domain Eukaryota; kingdom Viridiplantae; phylum Streptophyta; class Magnoliopsida; order Sapindales; family Sapindaceae; genus Dipteronia; species Dipteronia dyeriana. Next base: position 106,637,977 of record CM065300.1, on the reverse strand, counting down.
TCTTGAAATTAAGCAGATAATGACTGAGGCACCTGTTTTGAACCATCCTGACTTTTCCAAAGCCTGAGATTTCATGTGATGCATCTGGAGTAGGTATTGGAGGGGTACTTAGTCATGAGGGACACCCTGTAGCTTTTTTTAGTGAGAAACTGAACTCAGCCAAACAAAAGTATTCGACCTATGATAAAGAGTTCTATGCAATCGTTAGGGCTCTTCATTATTGGCAGTACTACCTTTTTCCAAATGAGTTTGTCCTTTACTCTGACCATCAAGCTTTCCGTTACCTACAGTCCCAAAAACAATTGAACCCTAGACATGTCAAATGGTCTGAATTCCTTCAAACATTCACCTTTGTTATTAGACACCGTCCTGGGGTAGATAATAAAGTTGCAGATGCTCTTAGTCGTGTTCTGATGGTGGTCCAGTCTTTAAGTGTCACAGTTCCAGGATTAGATAGGATCAAATCCGGATATTCCACCTGCCCAGACTTCGGCATTATATTCCAAGAAATTTTGGATGGCCATCGTCGAGACCATGTAGATTTTGTCATTTAGGATGGTTATCTATTCCGTGGGTTCCACCTATATCTCCCTCGTATTTCGTTCGTGACTTTTTAGTTTGGGAATTGCATGCTGGTGGGTTGGCTGGTCATTTAGGGCGTGATAAAACCATAGCTTTGGTTGCAGATAGGTTTGATTGGCCTTCTTTGAAACGTGATGTTGCTAGGATAGTTTCCCAGTGTAGGACCTGTCACTTAGCTAAAGCTACAAAACAGAACACCGGTCTTTATACACCTTTGCTTGTGCCTCACACCCCTTGGAGAGATTTAAGCATGGACTTTGTTTTAGGGTTACCCAAAACGGTACGGGCTCATGACTCAATAATGGTGGTAGTTGATAGATTCTCTAAGATGGCCCATTTTATCCCCTGTTCTAAAACAGTTGATTCTTCACTTGTCGCACGATGTTCTTTATGGAGGTTGTACGTCTACATGGATTGCCTGTTACCATTGTGTCTGATCGTGATATACGTTTCATGAGTTATTTTTGGAAGACTTTATAGAAATTATTTGGTACCACCCTTAAGTTCTCATCTAACTTTCATCCCCAAACTGATGGTCAAACTGAGGTCGTTAATCGTAGTTTAGGCAACCTTCTTAGATGTGTGGTGGGTGATAAACTTGGTAATTGGGACCTTTTTCTTCCAATGGCTGAATTTGCTTACAATAACTCTATCCACCGAACCACCGGAAAAAGCCCATTTATGATTGTTCATGGCCTTTCACCTCGTCAACCTATTGACTTAGCACCATTACCGCTTGAGTCACGTATGTCTAAATTTGCTAGTGATTTTGCCACTCATATGCATGACTTACATACTGAAGTACGTCGCCAAATTGCATTAAGTAATGATAACTATAAATTGGCTGCTGGTGACTTTGTCATGGTTCGCATATGCTCTGCCCGTTTTCCTCCACATTCTGTTAAAAAATTGCATGCTCGTGCAATTAGCCCTTTTCGTGTTCTCAAACGGCTCGGTTCTAATGCTTATTTGCTTGATTTGCCTGCTGATTTAACAATTAGTCCAGTGTTTAACGTATCGGACTTGTATCCTTACCGGGGTACGTTCGAGCCCCCTGTTATCACAGCTGATGCCTCTGCAGGTCCTTCTAGTAGCCCATTGCCTTGCATTCCGTCTGTAGCAGCCACTCATGTCAATCAGATTGAACAGATTTTGGATGATTGCCTTATTGCCTCTACTCAGGGTGGTTGTCGACAATTTTTGGTTCGTTGGCACGGACGTTCTTCGACTGTGGACACTTGGATTTCGGAGTCCGAAGTTCGTGATCTTGCCCCGTCCCTATTGGAAGATTATTTACAGCACCACTCGCCGGAGACGAGTTCTTTTCAACCGAGAGAGAATGATGGGGAAGTGGTTAGAGATTTAAGAACTTACGTTAGACGTAAATTCCGGAAAGATAATTTGGGATTTTGTGGATATTATCTTTTGTTATTTTCTAGATATTATCTTTTATTATTTATCTTTAGATATTATCTCCTTTAGAGATAATTGATTCAGGTTATTATCTTTAGGTGTTTGTTTTTTATTTTAACTCTTTGTATTTATATCTTGTATCTGATCTTTATAAAAAGCCCCTTTAGAGCCTTTTGTAGAGTTAGACTTGATGAATTGAATAAAGAATTGAATTGCTGTGTTTTCCAATCCCCTTTTCTGGTTCTATTTCCTTATGGTCCTACATCAGTAGGATGTTTGAAGCACGCAAAGCAACATGATTAGACAGAGGGCAGAAGCATTAAGATTTGTACCCCTTCCACAATTCACAAAAGAATTTGTCAGCATTTATGTTTAACTTCTCCATGTAACATCTTCTCTTTCACTAACCCCTTTTCCTTACCTTCTTCGGCAGCTAAATTCAAAGCATTCAGATCTTACAATCACAACTACCAACATACTTTGACTAGTTTGACTTGCCTTGGACCCACAAACACTTAAATCCAGCTACTTGAGGTTGATGGATATTACTATAAAATTAGAATGAGGGCTCGATATGACCATCTAAAAATAATTAATCTGTATTGTTGGAAAACATACGATTTCATATTTGAAGCACCACATATCCCATCCACACCAGCCCTCAACAAATAAAAGGATGCATAAAAAGATATTCTACCAAAATATGAAGGTAAATAATTTGTTTACTAGATGGCAGTTTCTCAGCAGATTAACTAAGACTCCCATAATAATGGCACAACATTTTATATAAATTGAAACTTATGGAGTTAGTAAGTATTCATGGATCTACTAGAGCTACCGGTAGCTATGGCATAGGCAAGAGTGAAGACAGAAAGAAAGGCAACTATCAGTGGGAGTAAGAGAGTAATTTTTTATAACATAGCCAAAGCCTTGAAGACTTATTAACAAAGAAGTCATTTCAGCAGTAAGGCTAGACATCATTTTTTGAAAAGTATATTATGTGTCACACCCATCTAAACACTATGCAATTAAATTTTTGTCCTTTTATGAAATACTGAAGAAAAAGTTGCAACATTTACCAGAAAATTCACCCAAATGGGACTGAAATAAACCCAGGCCTAGTCACTAACCTTGCATATTGGGCGGTGAGGATCTCGAAGATTGACGAGTAAATTGTCACTTTTCAAATCAAAATGGACTATATTCTTTCCATGCAAATATTCCATCCCAAAGGCCACATCCATGGCAATCAAGAGACGTTTGCGCTTATCAAGATTCCTAAAGAAGACAAGTTATGCATCAAATTTTTATTATCTAGAAGTACGGAAATTTCAAAGGGAAACAAAAGAAACCCAAAATAGATATGATACCTCTCATTTTTTTGCAAAGCATTTCTTAGAGATCCATTGACCATGAACTCTGTCACTGTTGCCACCGAACCTCCAGGGCCATCAAGCACAACACCATAGAAAGCCACTACGTTAGGATGGTGCAAATCAGCAAGCTTAATGGCCTCATTCCAGAAGTCATCTATCTGATTGAATTCACATAAACTGTTAGCAAGCAGTATCTTACACAGGAAGTAATATAGATACCTTTGGAACTTTTAACGTCAAATAAAAAGAGACAAACCATGCGTTCTTGTTCTGAAGGTTTTCCGGTAAAACATCTGTCATTGATCCGTTTAATTGCAACATCAGTGCCCCTCCACTTCCCATGGTAGACAGTGCCAAAGGTGCCAGAACCCAATTCTCGCTGCTCTTCAAGGTCACTGTTCTTTATAATCTGCAAAATAAAAATATGGCTGAAATTCTAGGCCAGTAAGGTAGAACAGCAGTATAACAGAAATCAAACAAAGCCGACTCTTCAACCTGCAAGCGGCCAATACCATCTGAAACAGGAAAACCAAAATTCCCTTTCTCTGGAGCTTTGTTCTTGATGCCCTGAATTAAGACAAAAAAAAAGGATTTAGAAAACAATAAGCAACATATGTGAATTCATAAACAAGCAAACAGGCATAAATGAAGTTTATTAAGCACCTCAAGTTTGGCTTTATGCTGCATGTCGACATCACTATTCCGCACTTCCCTCTCTTGATTGCTTTCACAAGCAGAGTCATCTTTATCATGTACTGATGAGTCAGGATTTGAAGGTGAAGCTAACTGAAAAACAGAAGCAGCGGCACCCTCAGCAACAGCCTGAAGTTCTTGCTTGATGAGTTCCTCTGCTGAGCCTTTAACATTGATGCAAAAAACAATGAATAATTACTCCTCAAACTAAAAGAGGAAAATACCATATTGTTCACAGATAAGTACATCCACCTACCCACATGCAAAAAAACTATACAGAAATTTTTATACCTTTATGTGAACTTGTATGCTCTGAGTTTAAATCCTTGTTTGCATTACCAGATGGCTGGTAAGTTGCATCCTCCAACTGAGCATCCGTAATTAATTCCCCAATATTTCCCATATGGTTCTCACTAAAAGGATCCTTAGGAAGAAAGGCTTCCTTTTTTGTTCCAATTTTGTTAGGTCTAGGGGGACGAAAATGAGTATCTTGTTGTAAGTTCCAAGGATCCTGGTTGTTAAACAGCGAGTTGGAGGAATCCTGAACATCCCCAATCCTGCTAGATGGTGATAATGATGATGCTGCATGAAAATTTGGGGGAACAGCTTCTGCATCACTGGGGACAATCCTTGGCTGCGACTGTAATGCTTCATCCTTCCAATTAGCAGCAGGAGGGATTCTATCAAGTAAATGGGGCGGCTCAGCAGCAGCTAATGTAGGGTTGCTGTGATGAACTTCACCAGAATCCAAGTGATAGTTACCAACCGTTGATTGTAAGTATGTTCCTGCATTACCCAGAATGGAAGTTTTTGACACCTCATAGGATTCCATGGGATGAGAATCATTCATGTAAGTAACTTCAGTATTGGAGCAAGGCGGCATTTCAGCTGTTCTGATCCGACTTAGTTCAAAAACCATTGGGGATTTGCTAAAGGTATTATCTATAAGCACCTCCCTTCCTGCCATTTGCTGGGGTCCGCCATCCAAGATGTCTTCCTTCCTATGTTTATCGACAGGTAATTTATTCTGTTCATTATTTGCACACACTTCAGGGGGGGACATCCGTAAGGTTTCCATCATCTCATCAATTGGTTTCAGATTTTCATATGCTATGCAAGGTTTTACAGTATCTTCTTTGGAGACCGCAGCAGGAAGTTTACTGGAATATTCCCTTGGGGATTCATGAAGCAGTCGTTCTGAAGATGGTACATGTACAAGGTCAACATGAGGGGCATCACTATTAGCAGGTTTGTTAAGTAAAGCCTCCTGCTTGACCTGGTATTGCAGTTGCATCTGAAGTACCTCTGATTGAGGCATTCCAACTTGATGATCCATATGACTGAAGATTCTTGTTTGAGGGCCACCTCCTTGTTCAACAATACTATCCCCCAAGGCTCCAGTTACCTTAACCCTGTTTGCCGGCCGATTTCTCATCACATCTTCAGGTCGAAGACTATGATAAATTGAACTGGAATCAGATACAAGGCTTATAGCACTCTCTCCTTGGCCATGTACCGCCAAAGAATCCGAATGGGCATGAGGTAATGCTTTTTGACACATCTGACAGTCATCCAACTTAGTGATTTGCTGAGGAACAATAACATGCTGCTGCGACACTGATCCATCAGAGAAGACAACATGCTCTTGCAGAGGAATTTGCGGCCACCCATGAGTTCCTCCAACTATAGCCTGTGGAACCTGAGCTTGATATACATTGTAACTCTGGTCAAAAGGAAACTGAACAACCGCAGTCCCAAATGGGCTTTCATCAGAGTAACGCTCCAATCGTGCTTGTTGTGGTTGCAACAAGGGCTGAACCATAGTCGGTCTTACACCCACATGAGAAGATGCAGGATTCATTGTCATATGGGCTGCAGGTACATACTGATGAGGGGAAACACCAGCTGCATTATCACGAAGCTGCCGTGGATTAAGTACCGATGCATGACCCAACAGCTGAGGATTTGGGAACCCCATATGCGGAGGAAGTTGTAGATAATCAGCACGGTTCATAACTTCTTGGCGAGGATCCACATAAGTCTGCATATAATGTCCAGCTAGGGGAATATCCCCTCTAGCTTGATGCAGATCAATCCCCAAATGCTGCTGCGGTACAGTAAGGTGTGCTGCCCTCTCTGACTCAACCTCAGGCAGAGAAGATAAAGACTGAGGAGAGCTGGACTTAACTAACGGAATGCCCAAAGAAACAGCAGAACCATCTGCATAAGTAGCAGGACTAGGATCCACACAAACCGTTCTTGGAGCATTTTCATGGGAGCCAGCTGAATTCCCCTTAGGCGATGAGATGCTGGTTGATGAAGGCCCACTGGCATCCCCCTGACCAGGACATAAGCTATCAACAGCCTCGGTCCCACTAAAATCAGAATTCTGAGTTGATGTTGCACTTGCTATACTTTCCTTCCTCATGATACCACCGGCAACAGCACCTCCATCCGTCATCCCATTCACTGCTTCCATATATCTCTGCCCACTGTCATGTAAATTCCCAAATTGTACTATCCCAGAAGGATCAAGTTCTGAAGCCGAAAACAAAAACACCCTTAATTTAGCTGATCCATCCGATGATCTCTCAACCAACTTTTCATACTCATCCATCATATTATCAAGATCATCGGGGCATGAAATTGACACCAATGCATCAAGATCCTCATCAGGAAGCTGGTACTTAATAACCACAGGTTGTCCATAAGTATCTACCATCTTTTGCGCTAGCTCATTAAAGATTACATCCCTCCTAACACTAATAATCCTTGTTTGCCCTCCAACATATCTCAACACACCATCACTTGGTCTAGGCAATATCTTGCCCCCAAAACTACACAAAAACTTGACTTTTTTCCCCGATACCGGATCATCCCCGCCCTCATCACTTGCCTGATCAATCCCATTGCCACTAACCCTATTCCCCAAATTGGGAATGAAACCATATCCCATTGCTAAATCATTAATATTATTCACTTGATCACTCCCACCACTGCCACCACTACTTCCACCACCACCACCACCACCACCACCAACAACCCAATTCCCTAAATTTTGATTATAACCAAACCCAGCCCCAACGTCACTATTAGCTTGATCAACAGCATTGCCAACAACCCTGTGCCCATAATTGGGACTGTAACTGTACCCAACAACAGGGTTCATACCCGATTGCCCGACAGGTGTCACAACAGGCACTCGAGAACACCATGCACTGGTGGCAACACCTGGTGCGGCTGCCATTGCATTGCCATACCCTAAACCTACAAACCCGGGATCAGGAACCGTTGCCTGATAATAAACAGGTATGGCGCTACCAGGGCTACCACTTTCACGGAGCCAGGGGCCTTGATTTGTTGCAGTAGCTGGGCTACCAGCCTCACGGATCCAGGGGCAATGATTTGTAGCCGTAGCCACTGCAATGCGGGGCTCTTCCGCAACGGTTCTAGCTACATTTAACGGTCTTAGATCTGATGGTACCGAGTTTTGATCAAATGCCATATCTACAATAAGGGATATATCACTAAATCAGTTGAAAACAATATAAACAGATAAAAAGCAAGGGTTTTTCGCTTCTGGGTATCGTTTATTTCCACATATATCTAACCAACTAGTGTTGAAATGCTGTGATAAACACAATAAACTGATAAAGCCTTATTGAGATTGAACAAAACAAATACACAACAATAAAGGGTTTTCTTCCAAGCAAAATAAATAGAGAGAAAAGAAAGAAAGAAAGAAAGAAAGAAAGAAAGCGATAAGCACCAGATTAGAGAGAGAAGCTCGAGTCGGTGAAGTTACAAGCTTGATTCAGGGTTTTTTATGGTGAATCTGTAGCTCACAAACATTGTTTTTTTTCCTCCCTATCTAGATTCTCTCTCTGTCCCCGTGAAACGTATTTTTACTTTCTCAAAAACATTTGTTTTGGATTTTTATTGGTGGGTTATTATTCAAGTAAACAAATATAAATCACGTTATGGGGAAAATGAATTGAATAAGAATAGAGAGAGTTTTGAAAATTGGATTTTGTTTAGGCTTTTGTGTTTTTTGGGGTTTGTTTATTATTTTTTTTCTTAGTTAATAAGGAATCGAAAAATCAGAGAGAGACAGAGAGAGCAGAAAGATGAAGAAGGAGAAGAAGGGGTGGAGACACGTGGAGGGATTCATTCATGCAAATGATGCAATGTGTTGTGTCGAATGAAAATGTTGTTTGGATAATCCGAAAGATAGTGACATGATTTGATCAATTCAACCTCTCTTTGTATCTTTCTTTGCTCGGCCCCATCAATAATATCAATTTTTTTTTATAAATTTATCAACCCATTTTATTTCATTTAAATAAAACATTATATATATATATATATATATATATATATATATATCTTAAGGACCTCAATTTGATTTATTTCATGATAAACTACACCACATTGAAATGATTGTGTAATTGATAGCATAGATCCTCATTGGCAAGTTTCCAATCATCTCTATGACTTCAAGAGCAAAATGTATATTCACTTGACTTTGTCTCTTGAAGAGTTTAGGTGCACACACACCTCATGCATGTTTTATTGATCTTCCATTTGTATTGATATTGTTTATATATGTACATCTCTTCACAATCACACTTACACTTCATTCTTAGTCTTAAGTGTGGTTGTTGTGTGTTTAATTCGTATTCCGTTGTTTGATCGGGCACGTCCGCGCTTGCACGATGGTGTGATTGTTTTAACGCGTTGAGTGACCATTTGAGAAGGCCTTATTCTTTTCTTGGTTTGGTTATACACAATCTAGTTTCAAAAGAGTTGATTTCAATGATTTAAATATTTTTCAAAACTGACCTTTGTATGGTATCATTTTATACAATGCTTCAAAATGAGTTTTAAAAGGTTATGTTCAAACTACACACCCATACCTTTCTAACGGTATATTATTCGTAATATTTCATGACCGTTTGGATTGGTTTTGAAATCTCCAAAGTGACCACAAAAATAGTGCAACTCTATTGTTGTCCGTTTCTGATCTTTGGTAACTCAAATGACCATAACTCTTACTACATACATCCAAATCATATTTTGTAAATTGGAGTAGAAATTATACTTCCATACCTTTTCAACGGTATATCATATGAAAGGTTTCGATGTCGTTTGGTCACGTTTTTAGTCGCTTGAATCTCGGGATGTTGCGTTGTCATGGCCGCTCCTGTCCACAAGCGCAACTCACTAATGCCTTTTGGACAGTAGGTGTGCGCGGGTGTGGTGCTAGTCGACAAGTGCAGCTCACCAATGCACTAAGTAAATTTCAGGCATTTTTCAAAACGATGTAGTTTTGCTCTATGGCTCATATATATATATATATATATATATATGTGTGTGTGTGTGTGTGTGTGTGTGTGTCTTCTTCTTCCTCATTCATTTTTCAGAGCTTCCAAACCATTTTTTAGTGTGAGAAGGTATTTCCTTTTAGAGAGAAGCTCCAAGAGTTGTTCCTTAACTCTCCAAACCCAAAACCTATGCATCTGTTGCATTAATCACACATTGGTCTTCATCAATCTTGACTTGGTAAGTAAGAACAAACATCTCATCTTCATTTATTGTTCTTATTGTTCAAGAATTCATTTTTATGCGTAAGATTTGTTAAAATCTTGTGCTGAATGCATTTATTGATGAGTTATAACATGATTGGGTTTGTTTGTTGATATCTAGCATTTAGGACATATTTGCCCTCTAGCTAATTAGGTCATGTTGATAATAATTGATGATTGCATTTATTGACCATACCATGTTTATTGACAACTTGTGTTGAAATGGCTTTGTTTGATAGCTAGATTGTAATATTGCATATCCATATCTAGTTAAGTTTTTATGTATTACCTTTAGACATTATTGTTAGTTTCTCAATGATTGCATTTATTGATTGCAAAATTGCCCTTGATTATTTGTTATGATAACTTGTGTTGGTTGAACTTTTATTGATAATTAGGTTGTCAGATTTTATCTACATCTTACTGAATCCTTATTTGTGGAAATATAGGCATTGTTGATAACTAGGATGTTATATTGCATTATCTACATCTAGTTAAACATTTTGTGTTTGGTTTTATAGATAATTGCATTTGAGCATAATGTTATATATACACTTAGACTATATACTCTAGATTGAGTCAAAGTCTTGTGGCTTCGGTGTGAAGTTGCATAAGCAAGTTAAGTCTTGCAACCAATGGTGGGTTGACAAGCAATTGGTTGGGTGCCACTGTAAAAGACCCGATGGGTAGAGTAAGAGGTGCTAACGCCAAAAGTAGTGGATTAGGGGATATCACTGGGGACTGAATCAATAGTGGTGAGTGGTAGTGGCCATAGGTTGAGGTTGTTGAGAGTGAGAGTTCGAGTATCACTTGAGGGTGTAACTTTTTACTCATATAGTGGATTTCTGCAATCGAGTATGACTGACTTAATAGCCCGTGATTTTTTTTCCGATTTGGAGGGTTTTCCATGTATACATCTTGTGTTATTTATATTTCCGCACTTTACACTTGATGTTGTATGTTTGTTTAATTGGATGAATTTTGAATATTGATTAATCAAGAAAAAATGGTAATTGACTTAATAATAACCTATTCACCCCTCTTCTAGGTTATTAGACACATGTTTTAAAGGTTTATTTTCAATTGGTATCAGAGCAGGTTCCTAGACATACTTAGGTGATCCAGGCTCTTGCTTTGCGTGTCTTGCATTTGTGTGCATTTGTATCTTTGCATTTCATTTGCATTCATTCATTCACTAAACACCATGTGTGAGAGTGAAACACTTACAGCATGTATTGCTAGATTGACCTTTAATGTTGAAAGGAAGGATTATGACTCTGATGAGGAGATGACTTTCATGGTGGAGAGATTTAAGAGATTTACAAAATCTCACAAGAAGAGTATGACCTCCAATGTTAATGAGGAGAAATGGATGAACTCCAAAGTGAAAGAGGTACACAAGAAGACCTTGCTCAAGAATAGTAAAGAGCATGTGCTTAACTTCACGGCCTTGGGTGCTTCCTATGTGGAAGATTTTGGTGTGGTAACAAGTGACCAAGGCAAAGGTCTTGATGAGGAAATTGACTCAATTGAGGAATGTAAAGTGACACTTTTCAAAGTCTCGAAGCAAAATGAAGAGCTCTTTAAGGAGAATGAGACTTTATGAATGTGGAAGATTTCCTGGGAGGAAAAGATCCGTACCCTTGAAGAAAGCAAGCAAAATTGTCAAATTCAACTTCATCAGTACAAAAAGATCGTGGAAGAACAAATGGAAGACATTTCCATTCTTATCTCAAAATTGAAGACCATGGACAAGGAGACCTCCACTGATGACTCTTTGAAGACGGACATGGTTGATATGTCCAAATATGAGAAGGAGATTGATGATTTCCACCAACAGGTGGTGGCAATAAAAGAAGAGCTTGCCAACAAAGAAAAGTCCTCGAAGATTGTTAAGGAAAGAGAGATGAGGTGGCTTGAAGAATTAAATAAGGCTAAGGTCAAACAACCTCAAGCACAAGGCAAGAGCAAAGCTTCATCCAAGAAATCCTCAACTCAAGGAAAGTCCACACAAGCCTTGGCAACTCAACCAAAGCCTAGGCAATCCAAGAAGAAAGAATAAGCCCTTGAAAAGTCAATCACCTCCTCCAACAGATCGACTATGAGGAAAGAAGGTGATCATAAGAAGCATGACAACCCAAGGAGGCAAGATCAACCGACTCAACCACCTCGACAAGCAAAACCACAAAGGTGCCACCAATTGGCTCAAGCTCTAAGGAGAAGCAAATCGATGCGCCATCAAAGACAACCTCATCAACATGGTGATGCCTGGATGAGATCACAATACAATGGTATAAATTCTTACTTTGTACATACTTATCATTTTTATGGAATGATTGGTCACTTAAGATCAAAGTGCTTTAAATATATTGAGAGGTGTAGGTTAGAGAGCATAAAAGGTAAGCGGTTGAAAAAGAGGGCTAGCTTGCATGAACCTAGGGAACTTAGAAAAATGTCATTGACCACTAAAAATGATAAAGTGGAACCTTGGTGGGTTAGAAAGAATGAACCTGTTTGCCTTAGTGCTCATGTGACAGCCGTAGATGCAACTAGGTCCATTGGACTTGGTAGGTTTATAGGGGCTCATGCCTCCGTTGACTTGGTTGGATTTGACCCCATGAGGGGAGCTCAAGCAAAGAGAGCGAACTTTCATGATTTGCAATATGCAAAAAGTTAATTAATTTTATGCTCTTTTGATAATTGCTTGAGATTCTTGGTTGCATATATATGCTTATATGTTTTTCTTAATGAGTGTGCATCATTGCTTTAATTGCAATCCATGTCATATTTATTTTCAAACGTGCACTTTTGGACTAGGAGATTTAATTGGGAAAGTACATTTGAATGGCCTATAATTTATCTCCATCACATGTGAACTTGCTTATCATGACATGCTTTAAATGATATGCATGAATTGAGTTTGATTGTTTTAACGCAAATGTGTATGAGTGCAAATGAAAAGACTAATCAATAAGGATCTTGTATCCATGCAATTAATAAGGATTTTATATCCAAATTAGCCTTCTTTATTTTCTTAATGGTAAATCAAGACAACTATCATACAGATACTTATCCGGAAAAATCTAATAGGATCTCTTGATCCAATGTCTTGATTTGCCTCTAAGGATTGATATAGTTGCTTTATTTTTAATTTTTTTGGAAACTATACCTTGTTTGCTTATGACAAAAAGGTATAAATTGGTTTGAATTCTTTTGGAAACCCTTTTGATGTTTGCTTTGCCAAATACCACTTGTTTTGAATGCAAGTCCTTGAATCTCTCTCACACATTTTTCTTTAAATCAAACTCTACATGCCTTACTTGCAAAGCATCCTTGTCACACATTTTTCTTTAAATCAAACTCCTTGAATCTCTCTCAATTACTTATGTTGTATAAAGTTCATTTATATGATTATGCATCATAATTGTGCTAATAGCTCTCTTTGCTAAAGCAACCCGATAGAGGGAGCTCCTTTGCCTATCTCATGACAAAAAGAGGGAGAAGTCTTGAGAGATATATGGGGAACATTAGTTATGCTTTGGGGGAGATATCATTTGAGCGAGAGTAACCCATTTAGGGGGAGCATTGCATATGCATTTGTTTATATTGCTTTATTGAGTGCAATTGCTTTTTATGTTTGTTCACCTCACATGCACTTGTTCTTGGAAAGTGCTTGCTTGCTATTATGTGTAGTTATGACGATCTACGAAGAGATTAAAGATCTTGAAGACTTAGATTCTTAGGTATCTCTTTTTGTACCGTAGAATAGACTCTCATGAACAATAGCTAGATTATTTTTTGTTTTGTGAGGATTTATTTGTGAGTGGTTGTTTTGTCATGAAATAGCCAAAGGGGGAGATTGTAAGGACCTCAATTTTATGATTGGCTTATTTCACGACAAACTACACCACATTGAGGATGATTATATAATGGGTAGCTTAGGTCCTCATTGGCAAGCTTCCAAGTATCTCCATGACTTCAAGAGGAAAAGGTATATTCACTAAACTTTGTCTCTTGAAGAGTTTAGGTGCACACATACACCTTATGCATGTTTTGTTGATCTTACATTTGTATTGATATTATTTATATATGTACATCTCTTCACAATCACACTTGAAATTCATTCTTAGTCTTATGTGTGGTTTTTGTGTGTTAATTCATATTCCGTTGTTTGATCGGGTATATCCGTGCTTGCACGATGGTGTGCTTATTTTAGCATGTTGAGTGACCATTTGAGAATGTCTTATTCTTGTCTTGGTTTGTTTATATGGAGTAAGGTGTCTAGTTTCAAAAGAGTTGATTTCAATGATATAAATGTTTTTCAAATCTGACCTTTGTATGGTCTTATGACAATATCAATTTATACAATGCTTTAAAATGAGTTTTAAAAGATTATATACAAACTAGATACCCATACCTTTCCAACGGTATAGTTTTCATAATATTTCATGACCGTTTGGATTGGTTTTGAAATCTCCAAAGTGACCACAAAAATAGTGCAACTCTGTTGTTGTCCATTTCTGATCTTTGGTAACTCAAATGACCATAACTCTTACTACATACATCCAAATCATGTTTTGTAAATTGGAGTAGAAATTATACTTCCATACCTTTCCAAAGGTATATCATATGAAAGGTTTCGATGTCATTTGGTCACGTTTTGGGTCGCTCGAATCTCAGTCTGTTGCTTTGTTACGGCTGCACCTGTCCACAAGCGCACCTCACTAGTGCCTCATAGGTGTGCGCTGGTGTGGCGCTAGTCGAGAAGCGCAGTTCACCAGTGCACTGAGTAAGTTTTAGGCATTTTTCTAAGCGATATAGTTTTGCTATAAGGCTTATATATATATATATATGTGTGTGTGTGTGTGTGTGTGTGTGTCTTCTTCTTCCTCATTCGTTTTTCAGACCTTCCAAACCATTTTTTAGTGTGAGAAGGTATTTCCTTTTAGAGAGAAGCTCCAAGAGTGGTTCCTTAACTCTCCAAACCCAAAACCTATGCATCTGTTGCATTAATCACACATTGGTCTTCATCAATCTTGACTTGGTAAGTAAGAACAAACATCTCATCTTCATTTATTGTTCTTATTGTTCAAGAATTCATTTTTATGATAAGATTTGTTAAAATCTTGTGCTGAATGCATTTATTGATGAGTTATAACATGATTGGGTTTGTTTGTTGATAGCTAGCATTTAGGACATATTTGCCTTCTAGCTAATTAGGTCATGTTGATTGCATTTGATGATTGCATTTGATGATTGCATTTGATGATTGCATTTATTGACCATGCCATGTTTATTGACAACTTGTGTTGAAGTGGCTTTTTCTGATAGCTAGATTGTAATATTGCATATCCATATCTAGTTAAGTCTTTATATATTGCATTTAAACATTATTGTTTATGTCTCATTGATTGCATTTATTGATTGTAAAATTGCCCTTGGTTATTTGTTGTGACAACTTATGTTGGTTGGACTTTTAATGACAATTAGGTTGTTGGATTTTATCTACATCTTATTGAGTCCTTATTTGTGGCCATATATGCATTGTTGATAACTAGGATGTTACATTGCATTATCTACATCTAGTTAAGCATTTTGTGTTTGGTCTTACACATAATTGCATTTGAGCATAGTGTCATATATATACTTAGACCATATACTCTTCATTGAGTCAAAGTCCTGTGGTTTCGGTGTGAAGTTGCACAAGCAAGTCATTGTTGGAACCCCGTTCACCGGTTACGCAGCGAAACTAGATTTTAAAATTTGTATACATATCCTAATCTGTATCTGGGACCAGTGAACTTTGGATCGTAATTATTTTTCGGAACTAATACATACAATATGTAAACACAGGAAATTATAATCAATATAAAGAGAAGAAGAAAATCTTACCAACGTTTGGAGGCTCCTTCACTTTATAATTTGCTTCTGTTTGAACCAATCTTACCAACGTTTGGAGGCTCATTCACTTTAAGTTATGCTCCTATCTGAGCCATTCGATCTTCCTCGTTATCTCTCGGGACTGGTAACTGCGTGTGGGCACGTCACGGTCTCAGGATCTTGAATGGAGGATGTAGAGAAAAGACTTGAAGAAACTTTTTCTTCTATGTGTTTCAAAAAACACATAAAGCATGAAACAATATATATATATATATATATATTCTTTTTCGTGTCATTGTGCCAATTACATGCAAAATCAAAAAAACAACTTTTGTTTTTCTTGATCTCTCTCTTTCACGTATACCAAAAAAAAAAATCATCTGATGCAATTATTTTTATGTGTATCAGGTACAAAAGAAATCAACCTTTTTCTTTTCTCAAACTCAAAAAAAAAAAATTCACTTCCGTTTATATATATATATATATATATATATATATATAATGTGTGTATCAAGTATTTGCATCCTATGTAAATTCTTCTTTTGACTAATGTTTCATGTGCACTCACCAATTACATCCAATGCAATCTCTTGTGTTATTAATTGATATATATATTTTAATTATCCTTTTCAAATATATCTAATATATTAAAAGTGATAATAAGTATTTTAAATTTAAACTTAAATTCAAATACTTAGATAAATGATTTAGTAAAAATAAAATAATCCTATTATTTTATCTTCGCCTAAATCCATATATCAATGAACACCCTTCAATTAATAGTTAATTAATAATTCATAATTATCAATATAATTAAATAATCTAATTATTTAATTAATTTAACTATTAACATTCATTAATTAAATAATCTCATTATTCAATTAATTTCCGAATATATACGTGTCACTTTTGTAACACAATTAATTGGACAATCCAATTAATTAATCGTGACCCTTGTTACCTAAATCGATCGGGTTAGCAAGGGGACCTAATAGACCCACAGTATTTTGAGCTCCAATAATCTTTGGAATCATTAATTAAACTCTTTAATTATTAATATTCATTGACTATTAACTTCGGTGTTATTCCACTAAAAACCCGAAACTGCATTCTCTCAACTGTAGACACTTTTACACAGACCGATACAACTCGATGTCCATCGATATAGATATTACATATGGTGTGATCCTCCAGAGTAGTTCATAATTAGAGTTGGATCATAATGTCCGTTGTACCCCTCTGATTACATATATCCTTTAAGTACCATTGATTCTCTAATGGACAATAAATCCTATTTCCTTACGGAATTAGGAGAACGCTCATATTGTCCAAGCCCCGAATTAACCCTTAAGGGAACTACCATCTACTTCTCACAATAAGGAATGGATTCCACTATTGTGTAAAAACCTTTCCAGTCACAAGCCAAACCGCAATCCAAACATACGGAGCATATTGATCAGGAACTGCATCTGACCTCACCTATGGTATATCAAAGACCACGATCTAACCTGAAGGAGTCGATAAGACACTCAGGATTAAGATCACCCACATATAGCCATCTTTAGTTGATATATATGAATCTCATCGGTAAACAGATCTTGGTGAGAGATTCATATAGATCATGGCCCAGTCCTAAATGATCACATCATACAAGGTGCCTCCATTCCTATATCTCATATGAATGATTCAGGATAGAATCATCGTACATTACGGAATGGACCGCAGCTATAGATTAACCATAAATAAAGTACCGAGCATTATTTGCTATCTATGGACTCTTTAGATTGCACATCTTTTACTGTATCCATCCGTATATGACACTCATATACACAGTTCGAGATTACATCCGGCAATCTTGGATTTTAAATATATGCACAAGTTATAAAATAAACAACACAACAAGAATGAATTGAACTTTTCCTTCTTTTTTTTCTTTCATAAAATCATTTACAAATTACATCTTTAAGGCATAAACCCCAACAATCTCCCACTTGCACTAAAGCATGTAAGGCATGTCTCGTAACCCTAGACCATCTAGGTGACCCAAAAACACTTTAGCCGGTAAGGTCTTTGTAAATGGATCAACATGATTGTCTTGTGAGGCTATCTTTGTGACGATCACATCTCCTCTCTACATTATCTTTCTAATGAGATGATACTTTCTCTCTATATGCTTCCCTCTTTTGTGGCTTCTTAGTTCTTTGGAATTAGCCACAACACCACTATTATCACAATAAAGTGTGATAGGCCTATCCAGATCTGGAACAACTTCCAGATCACTCAAGAACTTACAGAGCCAAACAACCTCTTTAGCAGCTTCACAAGCGGCTATATATTCGGCCTCCATGGTGGAGTCAGCAATGCAAGATTTCTTGATACTTCTCCATACAATGGCTCCACCACTTATGGTGAATACTGATCCAGACGTGAATTTCCTAGAATCCCTGTTTGACTGAAAATTAGAATTCATGTATCCTAACGGGATCAAACCCTGCACGGAATACACTAGCATATAGTCTATCGTTCTCCGAAGATACTTGAGAATTGTCTTGACAGCAACCCAATGATCCAATCCTGGGTTGGACTGGTATTTGCTGACTACTTCTACTGTATAGCAGATGTCCGGTCTCGTGCATAACATAGCATATATGAGACTACCTACTGCCGATGCATAGGGTACACGTCTAGGGATGGCAATGGGTCGGGTTTGGGTCGGGTCTTACCAGACCTAGACCTAGACCCAGACCCAGACCCAGACCCCTGAAAATTTTCTGGTTGGGGTTCGGGTCTGGACTCGCTGGTCTTTAGCAGACCCAGACCTGCCTAGAGGACCCACGAAAATTCATGGGTCTAGGTCTGGACCCGCAGACCCACAGACCCACAGACCCATGG
This sequence comes from Dipteronia dyeriana, assembly GCA_032871835.1. Classification (NCBI taxonomy): domain Eukaryota; kingdom Viridiplantae; phylum Streptophyta; class Magnoliopsida; order Sapindales; family Sapindaceae; genus Dipteronia; species Dipteronia dyeriana. The sequence goes on along the minus strand of CM065300.1, from coordinate 106,619,556 downwards.
ACCCGCGAACCCGTAAAACCTTTAATAAAACTCACATTTTCCATTTTTTCTTTCAATTTTTATTTTTACATATTCAATTTTTAACCGGTAAAACTTGTTTAATAAATGAATAATTAACTTGGACTGAAATAAAACAAAATAATAAAGATAATTGACTATTTGGTTGAGAATTGAAATAACCATACAAATTGAAATAATAAAGATGTTTTATACTAATCGGGTACATGGGTCCGGGTCCAGGTTTTTGACTTAGACCCAGACCCGAGTCCATTATTTTGGACCCAGACCTGACCCGCGACCCAAATGTGAGGACCTAGACCAGACCCAAGCGGTTCGGGTTCGGTTCGGTACTCACGGGTCCGGGTCTAATTGCCATCCCTATACACGTCTCATATCCTTAACTTCTTGAGGTGTCTTAGGACATTGTTCCTTAGACAAGTGAATTCCATGCCTATAAGGTAAATTACCTTTCTTGGAGTTTTGCATCAAATATCGTATAAGAATCTTGTCGATATATGATGCCTGAGACAGTGCTATGAGTTTGTTCTTACGATCCCTTATAAGTTGGATCCCTAGAACATAACTCGCCTCTCCTAAATCTTTCATTTGGAATTGGCAAGCAAGCCAGCTCTTTACTTCAGACAACACTCCCACATTATTCCCAATGAGTAGGATATCATCTACGTATAGGACCAAGAAAACTACTTTCTTATCAATGATGCGCTTGTAGACACAAGGCTCATCGACGTTCTGCTCGAAGCCATAGGTTTTGATCATATCATCAAACCTAATGTTCCAAGATCTAGATGCTTGTTTAAATCCATAGATGTACCTTTGTAGCTTGCAAACCTTTTGCTCTTGATCTGGAGACATGAATCCCTCTGGTTGCATTGTATAAATGCTCTTATCAAGATTTCCATTCAAGACTGCAGTCTTGACGTCCATTTGCCAAATTTCGTAATCGAAATATGCAACAATATATAAAAGAATCCTAATAGACTTAAACATGGCTACTGGGGAGAAGGTCTCTTCATAATCGACCCCCTCTTTCTAGGTATAGCCCTTAGCCACTAGCCTTGCCTTGAAGGTCTCTACCTTTCCGTCTCCTCTCTTTCTCTTGTAGATCCACTTACACCCTATAGGTTTTACCCCATCTGGTAAGTCTACAAGATCCCATACTGAGTTAGAGTACATGAACTCCATATCGAGATTCATGGCTTTAAGCCATTCTTCTTTATCATGATCTTCCATTGCATTCTCAAATGTCAATGGATCATCCACACTATCAGCAAAGATAACACCTTATTCCTCACCTATACCTAAATAGCATTCAGGTTGTCTCACAACCCTCTCACTACGTCTAGATGGTAGTGTATTTTGATCAGAAACTATCTGACTCTCAGATGTATGTTGATCAACAACTCTTGTTGTGAAACATTAGTCTCACCAGGCTCCAATTCATTTAATGCAATCTTGGAATGAGGTTTATGGTCACTAATGTAATTGTCCTTAAGAAACGTTGCATTTGTTTATGCAAATACTTTGATATCTTCGGGACTATAGAAGTGTCCACCTCTGGTCTCTTCAGAGTATCCTACAAACAGGTAGACAACAGACTTAGAGTCTAGCTTTTCAGTTCTGTTCTTCAGCACGTGTGCTGGACACCCCCATATGCGGAAATGTCACAAACTAGCTTTACGACCATTCCACAACTCTAGGGGAGTCTTAGGAACAGATTTGGATGTCACCACATTCAAAATGTATGCCGCTGTTTGTAACGCATATCCCAGAAGGAATTTGGTAATGATGAGAAACTAATCATAGATCTCACCATTTCCATTAGGGTTTTATTTCTCCTCTCCGCTACACCATTTTGCTGAGGTGTACCGAGAGTGTTGAGTTGGAAAACTATCCCATACTCGACCATGAAGTCTTCAAACTCTTGGTCAAGGTACTCACTACTATGATCCGATCATAGTGACTTGATAGTCCCATCTAATTGATTCTCAACTTCACCTTGAAATTCTTTGAACATTTTAAATGTTTCTGACTTTCGTTGCATGAGGTAAACTTATCTGTATCTTGAGTAGTCATCTATAAAGGTGATATAATACTCATAACCACCATTATCTTTAACATTCATCGGTCCGCAAATGTCTGTATGTATAAGCTCTAACGGTTCTTTAACTCTAAGCTCTTTTCTAGTAAAAGGTCTATTAGTCATCTTATCTTCCAGACAAGATTCGCAAACAGGTAAGGTACCAACCTTTAACTCACTTATAGGTCCGCTTTTTACTAGTCTATTTATCCTGTCAAGGTTGATATGACCAAGCCTTAAATGCTAGAGATACGTGTCATTATCTGGAGAAATCTTATGTCGTTTAGTTTTTGGTTTTTCAACCTTAAACATTTTAGTGTTGAGCAGTGTAGTATGTGTTAACGGTCTTAACACATATAAATTGTTTTCATTAATTCCTGAACAAATATTCAGACCATTTTTTCTAATAATAACATACTTATTATTAAAAGAAACATAATATTTTTGTTTTAACAACTTAGAAACGGAAATCAAATTCCGTGTAAACCCAGGCATATAAAATACATTGTCCAACAAAATATAATTATTACAAAAAAATGTAATCTAATTACGCCCACTGCTCGTGCCGACACGACATCCCCTGACCCCACACGCATTGAGAATGCTTGCTCCTCTAACTGTGTCCAAGAATCAGTCCATTGTAAATAAGAACAAACATGGTTAGTGGCCCCCGAATCAACTATCCAGGGTGAAGAATCATCTTCCACTAAACACGACTCAAGAATAAGTAAATCATATTTACTTTTCTTGGACTTCTTCTTGCTTTGGGCTTTCTTGGGTTTGGCCTTACAATTCACTTTCCCAGTAAACCTCTTCCTCTTCTTATTATTAGATGAAGATGGTTCAGCAACATTTACCTCACCGGTCTTACCCTTGTTGTCCTTAGTCAAGGACTCAAAGGTAGTGAGCTCATTGAGCAACTGTATGAGATTGAACCTTAACTTTTTCATCTCGTAGTTACTCTTAAACTGGTCGAAACTCTTCGAAAGAGTTGTCAGTATGATGCTCACTTGACTGGGTTTGTCAATGGCCCCACCATTGACTTCTGCCTCGTTGAAGTAGGACATCATGCTCAAGACATGTTCCCGAACTGATGTACCTTCCTTCATATGAGCTAGCATAGCGGAACGAACAACTTCGTGTCGCTTTTGCTTGGAGGGCTGCCCAAACATAGCTTGCAATGACTCCATGATTTTGAATGCTGAAGTCGTTGCTTCGTGCTTTGTGACAATCACGTCTGTCATTGAAGCCAACAGATATGTTCGGGCCTTCTCATCAAATGAGACCCATCGCTCGTATGCCTGACGAACAGTTCATGTGGCATTGGTAGCAGACGTTGGAGGACATTCCTCAGTAAGCACAAACTTGAGGTCTTTAGTGACCAAAATTGCATTAATGTTAAGTTTCCACTTAGTGTAGTTATCACCAGTTAATATGTCATTTGCGAGGATTTGAAGTAATGCAGAAGACATTATTGTTGAAATAAATAAAACATTCATTCAGTCATTTATTTAAAACAAGTGCGAGTGCTTTGGCACAAATTTAAACATGATGCATGAACATGTTTAACAAACTAGAACTACCCTAAAACTAGTTGCTATACCACGACAATCCAACATACCACAAAGAAGTGCCGCCTTAAGGTCAGTCAAGTCTTTGCATGTTGGACCGAGACATTCTCAATCAAATGATATTCTAGAATAACTCTTATTCCATAACATTCAACCATCATTCATTCAGTCAAGTTTTAATTAACAAACTTAATCAAAACCTTCGTGAGTGTAACCTACCATTTCAGATCTCACGAGCTTAACTTGAGAATTACCGCTTTAGGGTCGGTCAATCCCGAAATACCCTCAGAAATCCTATCCGTTTGAAAGTCAACTTTGGTATTGACCTTTGTGGAAACCCTCCTTAGGGAGGACGAAAGCAAAGCCATCACGAGGCCCCACTCGGATCTCACGGTGTTGAACTAATGATGGAGACCGCGGGATATATATGTCATATATCCCTCTCCCACTCACTATTTTAAAAATAGGTTTTCTATTAATCGTTAATGCACCTAGAATCTACTGGATTAAACGAGTAACTTTAATCAAATTATCTAGCGCATTAACTAATTAGAACCAAATTCTAATTAATTAATAAATTATTAATGATTTTCAACAATTAAAAATCTAATCTATTAGTGAACAATCTAAGATTCAGTAAACTATTTACTAAGGTCAGATTATTATGATAGTGTTTACCAAGTTTTAACAATTAAAACTCTAACTCTTTATTCGGTTCATTTATTAATAGGTAATTAATCATATTAATCCTAATTACAATAAATGACCCTATTAATCTAACTTATTAAACTCTTTAATAACTAGATTAATATTAATGAGAATTACCAAGTTTTTTAACCATTAAAAAAAACTTATCACATTTTCATAGCCAATTTATGAATTTACCCATTTTAATCACATTAAAAAAAATACATAAAATATCAGGTTATGATGCATGTATAACATATCAAATATATTTGTGTAGACATATATAATCTAAATGACATACGTATGCATGACAATCCTTTTATCATCACTTATTATAAAGCATACCTGAATTGATCGAGTACTGTGAATTATTTAACCTAAAAAAATTAGAATATAAAATTACAAAAATACCCCCATGTCATTCCTTGGTCTTCTTATAATTTTCGAGTCTTCCAGTCTCTTCAGGTCACTCCAATTCATCTCATGAATCCTTCTTCGTGATTTTTCCAGGTTTTCAATATATATTACATTTTTTTTACAATACAATAAAAGTAAAAAAAAAATATAAACAAAATAATAATAATAATACAACCCATAAACCCTAAATCCACAGTACCATATAATTAACGATCAATCATATTTTTATAAATTAAAAAAGAAGTTAATATACATACAAAAACAACATACAGTCAATTTAAATTGTACCTACACAATCATACATACAGGAGTATCGAAAACAATTTCCTGTTCCGAAAATAAAACTAGGCTCTGATACCAATTTTTGGAACCCTGTTCACCGGTTAAACAGCGGAACTAGGTTTTAAAATTTGTATACATATCATAATCTGTATCTGGGACCAGTGAACTTTGGATCGTAATTATTTTTCGAAACTAATACATACAATATGTAAACACAGGAAATTATAATCAATATAAGGAGAAGAAGAAAACCTTACCAACGTTTGGAGGCTCCTTCACTTTACAATATGCTCCTGTCTGAACCAATCTTACCAACGTTTAGAGGCTTCTTCACTTTATGTTATGCTCCTGTCTGAACCACTCGATCTTCCTTGCTATCTTTCGGGACTGGTAACTGCGTATGGGCACGTCACGGTCTCAGGAACTTGAATGGAGGATGTAGAGAAAAGACTTGAAGAAACTCTTTCTTCTATGTGTTTTAAAAACACATAAAACATGAAACAATATATATATATATATATTTTCGTTTTTGTATCACTGTGCCAATTACATGCAAAAAAAAAACAACTTTTGTTTTTCATGATCTCTCTCTTTAACGGACACCAAAAAAAAATCATCTGATGCAATTTTTTTTATGTATCAGGCACAAAAAAAATCAACCTTTTTTTTATCAAACTAAGAAAAAACAATTGCACTTCCGTTTATATATATATCTTATATGTGTATCAAGTATTTGCATCCTACGTAAATTCTTCATTTGACTAATGTTTCATGTGCACTCAACAATTTGCAACCAATGCAATCTATTGTGTTATTAATTGATATATATCTTTTAATTATCCTTTTCAAATATCTAATATATTTAAAGTGATAATAAGTATTTTAAATTTAAACTTAAATTCAAATACTTAGATAAGTGATTTAGTAAAAATAAAATTATCCTATTGTTTTATCTTCACCTAAATCCGTATATCAACTAACACCCTCCAATTAATTGTTAATTAATAATTCATTATTATCAATATAATTAAATAATCTAATTATTTAATTAATTTAATTATCAACATTCATTAATTAAATAATTTCATTATTCAATTAATTTCCGAATATATACGTGTCACTTTTGTAACACAATTAATTGGACAATCCAATTAATTGTCCAATTAATTAACCGCGACATTTGTTACCTAAATTGATCGGGCTAGCAAGGGGACCTAATGGACTCACATTATTTTGAGCTCCAATAATCCTTGGAACCATTAATTAAACTCTTTAATTAATATTCTTTGACTATTAACTCTGGTGTTATTCCAATAAAAACCCGAAGCTACATTCTCTCAACTGTAGACGCTTTTACACAAACCGATACAACTCAGTGTCCATCGATATAGCTATTACATATGGTGTGATCCTCTACAGTAGTTCATAATTAGAGCTGGGTCATAATGTCCGTTATACCCCTCTAATTACATATATCCTTTAAGTATCGTTGATTCTCTAATAGACAATAAATCCTATTTCCTTACGGAATTAGGAGAGCTTTCATATTGTCCAAGCCTCGAATCAACCCTTAAGGGAACTACCATCTACTTCTCACAAGAAGGAATGGATTCCACTATTGTGTACAAACCTTTCCAGCCACAAGCCAAACCGTAATCCCAACATACGGAGCATATTGATCGGGAACAACATCTGACCTCACCCATGGTATATCAAAGACCACGATCTAACCTGAAGGAGTCGATAAGACACTCAGGATTAAGATCACCCCCATATAGCCATCATTAGTTGATATATATAAATATCATCGGTAAACGGATCTTGGTGAGAGATTCATATAGATCATGGCCCAGTTTTATATGATCACATCATACAAGGTGCCTCCATTCCTATATCTCATATGAATGAATCAGGATACAATCATCGTACATTACGAAATGGACCGCAACTATAGATTAACCATAAATAGAGTACCCAACTTTATTTGCTATCTATAGACTTTTTAAATTGCACGTCTATTACTGTATCTATCCGTATATGACACTCATATACAAGTTAGAGATTACATCTGGCAATCTTGGATGTTAAGTATATGCACAAGTTATAAAATAAACAACACAACAAGAATGAATTGAACTTTTCCTTTTATTTATTTCGTAAATCCATTTACAAATTACATCTTTAGGACATAAACCCCAACAATCAAGTCTTACAACCAAGGGTGGGTTGGCAAACAATTGGTTGGGTGCCATTGTGAAAGGCCCGAGGGGTAGAGTAGGAGGTGTTCAAGCCAAGAGTAGTGGATCAGGGGATATCACCTAGGACTGAACCAAGAGTGGTGAGTGGTAGTGGCCATATCTTGAGGTTGTCGAGAGTGAGTCCGAGTATCACTTGAGGGTGTAACCTTTCACTCATATCGTGGATTTCTGTAATCGAGTGTGGCTTACTTAATGGCCTGTGGTTTTTTTCCCGTTTGGAGGGTTTTCCACGTATACACCTTGTGTTATTTATCTTTCTGCACTTTACAATTGATGTTGTATATTTGTTTTATTGGGTAAATTTTGAATATTGATTAATCAAGAAAAATTGGTAATTGACTTGATAATAACCTATTCATCCCCCCTCTAGGTTATTAGACACGTTTTAAAGGTTTATTTTCTCACATATATATATATATATATAGAGAGAGAGAGAGAGAGGAAATAACCCTTTTTAACCAAACAAATTGGAGGATTTTTTAAATTGATCTAACATCAGTGTTTCTATTGTTTTTACCAATAAATACACTAAAGAGACAAAATTGCCCCTCATTTTTCTATTTTACTTTTGCTTATTTGTTGTCTAAAATACTAAAACTCTCTATTCTATCTCTCCTTTATCTCACACCCCATAACAGTATTGTTTCTCTCTTCTCTCTCTTCTTTCTTTAAAATCTCTTCTCTCACTCCTTTATCTTACACCAAAGACCAAACCAAAATCGATTTCTCTCGCAACAAAAATATGATTCTCTCGTAAATATTCAAGAACCAACTGCAAAAGGTATGTAATCCTTTTTCAATCCATTTTCATGCTTTAATTTGTTACAAAATCTCTCATTTTCTCTCTTTTAGACCGAAGAAGCCTAGTGTTAGGGTTAGGTTTCATTTTTAGAGCGAATGGATTTTGTTGATTCGAATTGAAGATTGCATGTGTGCTTAGCAAATTTATACATTTTTTTTGGAATGAAATCCCTTTACAAACCCTATGATTTACGGTTTTTAAGTGTTAGGGTTATGATTCTTTAAATTCGTACCTATTATGATCAATGTCTGAATGAATGTTGATCTAAGCCTCTAATTATGAATGTTGATCTCATCGAAAATGTGCATGTTGATCTCAACCTCCATATATGATCAATGTTTTTGTGTTTTTGTTTTTTTTTGTTATGTTTTGAATCATTAGAGATGAGTTGATTTGGATTACATGTTTTTGAGCATGAACTAAGATTAGAAAAGGATATGAGATTGGGTTAGGGTTTTATTATTTTTGTTGTTATTAGAATCACATTATTATTTCTTTATTATTAATATTTCATTTATAGATTTCTCCTTTTTGTTTCAAGTTATAGTTGCGAACTGTTGATATTTGGTACTTTACACATATATGGAGTTTATTAGAGTTGTTATCCAATGGGTGATTCTTACAATTATTTTTGAGATTGATTATTGTACATCCTTATATTTATTCAATGTTGATCGAAGGTCGATGATTTTTGGAGTTTATTAAATGTTTTCGAAGTTTATATTCTTGATGACGTTAATTCAATAAGTTGTTGTCCATATATGGCTGCTTTATATTTGTTGGATTTCATGCATTGTTTGATTGAGTTTCTTTTTGTTTTTATATAAATGTTTTTACTGTTTTGTGTTGTTATTGATGATACTTTTTTTTGGATACATTGTGGCTATTTCATTACTATTGTCCATCTATGACTGCTTTGCATTTGTTTGACTTTCTTGCATTGTTTAAATGAGTTTAAAATAGGTGTGTGTTTAATTGGGTAGTATCAGTATGTTTAATTGGGTTGGAAATATGTGTGTTTAATTGGGTAGTACTAGTGTGTTTAATTTGGTTGAACTGGTGTGTTTAATTGTTGATGCCACATGGCGTGTTTAATTTCTTATCCAAACCACACCCTATTGAGGTTTTTACCCTAAAGCTTGTAATGTGGAAATGATGATAAATTATAAATAAAAGAAGTAGTCTTTTATTTCTATTAATATGTCTCATACCTTTATATAATGTGTGCTAAACGTCCAAGATTGCCGGATGTAATCTTAAACTGAGTATATGAGTGTCATATACAGAGGAATTCAGTTTGAGACATGCAATCTAAAGAGTCCGTAGAGAGCAAATAAAGTTGGATACTTTATTTGTAGTTAATCTGCAGCTACGATCCATTCTATAATGTACAGTGGTTTTTTCCTTGACTACTCATATGGCGATATGAGAATGGAGGTACCTTATATGATTTGATCATATAGGACTGGGTCACGATCTATATGAATCTCTCACCAATATTCCTTACATGGGAAGATTCATATATATCGACAAATGATTACTGTATATAGGTGATCTTAATCCTGAGTGTCTTGTTAACTCCTTCAGGTTAGATCGTGGTTTTTGATTTACAATGAGTGAGATTATAGTAACATTCTCGGTCAATATCTCCATATCTTGGAATCGCGGTTTGGCTTGTGGCTGGAAGGTCTGTACACAATAGTGGAATCTATTCCTTCTTACGAGAAGTAAAGAAGTAGTTCCCTTAAGGGTTGATCTGGGGTTTGAACAATTAAGAGCACTCTTATTCTTTCGTAAAAAATGAGGGATATAATTGTTCATTTGAGAATCAATGATACTTAATATAAAAGATATAATTAGATGGGTATAACGGACATTATGACCTAGCTCTAATTATGAGTTACTTGTAGAGGATCATACCATATGTCATAGCTATATCGATGGACACTGAGTTTTTGGTTTGTTTAAAAAACATCTATAGTTATGAGAGTACAGTCTCAGGTTTTTAGTGAAGTAACTCCAAGGTTAATAATCATAAAATATTAATTAAAGAGTTTAATTAATTTTTCTAAGGATTATTGGAGCTCAAGACTGTGGGTACATTAGGTACCCTTAAGAGCTCGAAATGTTGATGGTAACGATAGTCACAGTTTATTAATTGGATGATCTAATTAATTATGTTACGAAAGTAACAAGAATTTTATTCATGCAATTAATTAAATGATGTGACTATTTAATTAATGAATTAATAATTAATTATATTAAATAACGTGATTACTTAATTGTATTAATAATTATGAATTATTAATTGAATTAATTGTTTTATAGAGGTCAATTGTTCGAACCAAGACCAAATCAAAGATATAAAATAATATTGATTATTTAATCTTTAGTAGTTCATGGGTTAAAGTCACAGTGACAACATTGAATTAAATGAGATTTAGAATCCTATTTAATTTAGGTCACTAGTAACCCTATTATGATGTAAGATATAATGTTATTTTGTTTTTAAATATTTGATATTTTTAAACAAGATAGATGATATTAGTTTTTTGAAAATTAGATATTTTAAAATCTAAATTTATCTTGAAGTAGTTTTGTATCTTTAAAAACTCTTAATTAAAGTAACTGAGAGTTAGAGAAAACAACATAGATACGTGAAAACAAAAGATAAAGGAGAAAGGGATGCGACCAATAGAAAAACAAAAAGAAAAAAAAAGTTTATTTTTATTTTATTTTCATTCATGGTTAGCCGAATTCTCCATCACAAAGCAAGAGTTGTTTTATGTTGTTTTTACTACCTGCATACAACTTCTTAAAGTCCGTGGCGTGTCCTCACGCAGTTATCAGAACCTGAAATATAGCGAAGAAGATCCGGTGATACAAATCGGAAAGCAAATTTAAGAATTAAAGAATGACGGAGTTAGCATTGAAGTATGATTTTGAATCTTGTATTTATTCATTCTTATATATCATACACGGTTCATAGAGTCGTTTAATTATTTTTAAAAAGTTTTAAAATTTTCTTCCGTTGTGCAACTCTAGCACAAAACAATTGGTATCAGAGCCAATTAAACAATATATTTGAATAAAAAAAATTTCTTCATAGTTTTATTCTTGAACTTGTATGTATGGTGTATGTAGGCACTTTCGAATGATTGTGTGATGTTTATAATTTTTATTTATTTATTGTAAACATGGTTGATCATTAATTGTATGGTACAATGGGTTTAGAATATTTTTAATGGGTTGTAAATAATTTTAATATTTTTTTTGTTGTATATTATTTGCTGTAAATTTTTTGCCATATATTTTATTGTAAAATATGTATAAAGAAATTAGACGAATAAGACAAAAGGCGGAAGAGCAGAATTGGAAACGTGTGTACACGTGAGACATGTGAAGGCGCTCGGGGCAGACTACCATGCAACAACCACGTGTTGAGCGCCTTTGCGTGTTGCGCGCATAGCAGCCAGGCTATATGCCTGGGCTGCTAGTAGTGCAAATCTGTTGTGTGCGGACTAGCTGTACGGGAGGCAACTTCGTGTTGTTTTCATGCGCGGTTGGCTTATTGTGGATTCTTGCTGCCACACGATTGTCGTGTGAGCTGTTGCGGGCAACCCATGTGTGCGAATGACGGTCACGTGCGAAAGCACTAGGGTTGCGAATTTGCAATGCTAGGGTTTTTGAATTCGAAAAGGATTTTAGGTTGGATTTTGACTCGCTCCAAAGGTGGTCGCTCACAAGTGTATGAGGTCGGAGTGTAGTACAATAATAAGTAACATTTGTTCCCACGGAGATTTAGGAGTTGATTACTGAGATTGATTGATTTAAATGCTATTTGAACAATGATTAAAGAGTATAGGATTTTAGTAATTTCAACTAATCTAAATTAAACTGCTAAGCAAATTGTAACTAAAATTAAAAAAAAAAACGAGAAATTAAATCAAATGTTTATATGTGATGAGAAATTCTAAGGCATATAATCCACCTCACCCCCTCTAATCTTAAGCCTTAGACTCACCTAAATACCCAAATTGAGCATAAGAGAATTGTATACCCGTGCAACCAATAATAATCCCTAATCTCTCTCGAGCAATAAAAATTACTTCCAAGCATACCCCAAGCCTATCTCGACCCTAGAATAAGTGCATGAATTCATTAAGAACTTGGTACACAAAAATGGGTTCTATATGCTAGACTCACGTATCTCTACCTTACTAGCCTTATATAGAGGACCTTTTATCAAACACGTGGAGTGCGTCACCTCTCGGTTCTTAGCACACAACAATATATCAGTCACAAGTTGATCAATCTCATGAAAGCATTAAGCACTAAAAAATATTACAAAACACAAGCATACATGGATAAAAACAGATAGTCTATATCATTAAACTTGGGGGTTTGGTTTCATCAAGTCTTAGCAAAGAACAGTTAGTTCATATTACAAGTAAGGGCCATATAAAATATATATGAAATAAAATACATGGCTCTACACAATAATGAAAGAGAGAGGGATTAGAGAAAACTATATTGGGAGTCTCCTCTTTGTCTTGATTCTTATTCTCTTTTAAGTAGCCTTCAGCTCCCTTTTTCCTAAAAACATGAAGTGATGATAGATGTGAGAAGTGGATGTGGTAGGTGTCTTGGATATTTAGGGAAATGTGGTGTCTTGGTGATTTTCTTGGAAGTTGGTTTGGTGATTTTCTTGGAAGTTGGTTTGGTGATGTAAATGGAAGTTCAAAGGATGAGGTATTGTGAGAATTTTTGGGTGACGAGAGTGGTATTAGGTTTGAAAATAGTAATGGTATATATATGGGAATGAATTGGGTCTTGGGCAAAAAGTTCATTTTCATGATTTTGTAGCTTTTTTGGGCAAAAGGGCAACCATGGAGCGACTTGAGGTCTAGTCGCCCTAGGGTCACTATTGTGTATATCTGAGAGGGAAAAAAACCCCAAGAGCATATCGACTTCAAAGTGACTTGGGGTTGCTTTTGCGTTTGGTGGATAGTCCCAAACCCGAGAGGATAACAACCTTGGGGCGACTTGAGGTCTGGTAGTTCTGAGGTCGCTTTACATAAGGGGCAGAGTTCTTGAGCCGAGAAGATAGCGACCTCCATGCGACTTAATATGAGGTCCATCCAAGACCATTTTTGGCTTCTTGTACATTTTCTGCTCCACTTTAGCTCCATCCAAGACCATTAAGCTCCGAATCCAATCTAGGCCTGCACACTTGTTTAAATGGTTAAAAACTTGGTTTTACCGAGAGACGAACACAAAATTGATACAAATTTAGGGCTACATTACATGTAGAAATGGAACAGTCAAATTTTATTTTGTTTTATTTTATTGGGTCTCCAATAAGTGTTAAAGTAACACTTGGGCCTAGGGACCAAAGGCAAATTTTTCATCTTCCAAGCAGCGGTCCAAATCCCAGCTTATGTAGCGATATACCAGGGTTCCCGGGGTCGAGCTACCATACGATCCCGTAGAAGCAATGTGAGGTTGCCCATACCCTTGGAACACTTTGCAAGCATTTAGAGTCACCCGAAAAAGCCCAATGTGATCGAATCAAGCTCTCTATATCAAAACATAAGTCTAAAGCAAGGCCGACAGTGGAGGACCTAAGCTCTCTGAGGTTGAAATATCTCGCGGCCTCCTTAGAAGCACGCTACCCATTCTAGTTGCACAAATAGACCTTCAGAACGACAAGTTCGCCCAATAGTATCTCTTCGTTTCACCAGGGGACAAACCTAAACTGTCCAGGCAAGAAGAGGGAAACACGTAAAGCTCCGTCGCCATTGAAGAACACCTACACAGTCATGTCAAGCACCAAAAGAGACATGGAAGGGTTAGATCCAGCTCTAGATGTCAAAACGGGTATAGAGAAGTACCTCACTATTCCATGTAGCAAGTGCCGCAGTTGGCGATGACCATGAGGCATCTCACTATGATGACACATATGATCATATCTACACTCAAGTGTACATTAAACCACTACATACGTGCATATCAAGTCATTGATTTCAAAGAGGAAACAAAGTTATCTCACTCCAAAATATCCTCAAATCCGTTGATTAACAAAAGTCAATGACATTTAAATGGAAGATTCCACCTGATAAATGGGCATTTGATTGAGATATGCATGGCAAAAAATGGCAGGTTTAACCTAATTGGACCACGTATAAAACACACATAGGCATGCATGAAGTAATAGAGGTTTTTCTTTGGAACGATGTAAAAAAGAGAGCAAGAAATGACCAGTAAGAGAAATAGATATGGACTCACCACCAACAAAGAACAGAATTCCATTATCGCTTAAATTCCCTAAGAAGAACATGGCATTCGCTTTATCTACTTATCGACAGGCATGATGCTGCCACCTCCATTGTGTCCAAGAGAGATCGAGTATTTTAAGTGATATTTGTACATTGTATCTAAATCATTTAATAGAAATAGAACAATGCCATTTTCCTTTACATATATTTAATACATAGTGTTATCACCTATCTTCATCTCCACTATCATACATACAAGCAAGGTACCGAAGGTACCTTTCCTGATCGCGACCTATGAGGTAGTAGTCTCGAGAGTGTTAACTAAAATTCCTAACTAAAATTCCTCACCCGAGTGAATTTTCAGTTAACACTTTATGGTGTCGTCTGTGGGGACACCCACCCCAAGTTTATACAAGGTTTACATTTTATTTGTCTTATAAGAAATATGATGCTTCGATCTTCTTAGGGACAACCCAAGGCTTCGGGCTAACAATCAGCCGCATCAACCAAAAAAGTTATGTTAACCGAAAATTCACTCGGGGTGAGGAATTTTAGCTTGCACCCTTGAGACCACTACCTCGGAGGTCATGGTCGGGGGTGGTACCTTGGGTAACTGGTTTATATGTGTGATATTGGAGATGAAATGTAGGTGATGACAGGATACACGTAGGATATGTAATGGAAATGACACTGTTTTATTATTGTAAACAGATCAAACTTAACATACATAAACCACTCAAAACTCTCATTCTCTCTTGAGTACAATAGTGATGGAAGATTTGTGCTAGACGATAAGTAGATAAAAACGAAGGCTGTGTTCTTCATGGAGAATTTAGGCGATAATGGAGAATTGTTCTTTGTTTGTGAATTTTAGATCGTGATCCCCTTCTCCGTACATGCCTCAACCTATTAATACATAGTCCAATTAGGTTTAAACTCGTTACTCTCCCGCCATCAATCTTTGAATTAGATCCCTCCTTATCGGATGTGATATTTTGTTTAAATGTCATTGACTTTGGCTCGATAACTGATTTAGGAATATCTCAGAGGGAGATAAGTTTGTTTCCTCTTTGGACTCAATTACTTGACCTGCACGTACGTAGTGTTTTAATGCATGTTGGAGAATAAACATTATCCTATATGTTGCCCTAACGAGATGCCTCGTAGAGGTCACCAAATATAGCGCTTGCTGTCTTAAATGACGAGGTACATCTACATATCATTCTTGGCGCTAAGAACTTGATCTGACCTTCCCAGGTTCTGTTTGGACACAACTGTGGTGGTGTTCTTCTGTGGTGACAGAGCTTTATGAGCTCCTTCCTTTCCTGTCTGGATAGGTTGAGAGCATACCTTGGTGAAGTGGAGGGAGACCGTAGGATGAAATTGGTGTCATAAAGGTCTCTTTGTACAAATGGAGATGGTTGCATGCTTTTGGAGAGGTCGCGAGATATCTTGACCTCAGAGAGCCTATGTCATCATGTATCGATCTTGCTTCGGGCTCTTATTTCGACGTAGGGAGCTCGATCTGTTTATATCGGGCTTCACCTGAAGTATCCATAGGGTGCGGGTGACCTTACCTTGCTTTTGCAGGTTGTATGACAGCCCGACCCTGGAAACCCCTGTACCCTACAGTGCAACCTTAAACTCGGACCCTTGCTTGGAGAGTGGAAAATTTACCTTTGGTCTTTAGCCAAATTTGGCTATTAACAGAAGTCCCCTCTGACTTGAATTTCGATAACTGAATTGAAGTTGGAGTCAAATTTCCTGTTTTGTTTGTGAAAATTTCCCTCCTTTCTCATTACTCTAATTAAATGCGGGAGAAACATGGTGAGTCAAGGAGCGACATTCTTTCAAAAAATCCAGCTACGTTACGTCAGTCCTGAGAATCGAGGTAATCTTCGTTGAAAATCTTACTTTCACGTTTGCTTTCATCACCAACGTTACCGGTTATTGTTCCATTTATCTTTATTTAAACCTGATCGCATCGTCCTCCTTCTCACGCTTCTCATTCCTTCAAATTTCAAACTTTTAAAAATAATAACCCTTCCTTTCTTGAGCAACATCTATATCTTTCTTTCATCAAACTTAAAATTTCTCACCTCTATGTCTAACTCCAGTCGTGATATTGTTGACCTCATGGTAGAGGGTGTCGAGGTCTACAGTCTCGCTCATAGGAAGCGAGCATGAAAAGATTTTGGTAGTGAGGATTTTCTTCCAAATCCACAACGTCGCCGCTCGAGTAGGAACGTTTCAAACCGGTTCGGCTTCTCAAACAAATTCGACAAACCTCTAAACTTAGTCGATGAGGATTCAGATAAAGAATCTAGGGATGCTGCAGCTGGTTGGTATCCTTCTAGAGGAAGTTCTTTCTTAAAACTTCAAGGTCATCCCTGATTCTATAACAAACTTAAGGTCGATTAATCGTTTGAATGCAAGGTACGACATTCCTGACAGCATCATCGTCTCCGTTCCTCCTTAGAACTATAATTTATTTTCCCCTCCAAAAGGCATGCTTCTGATCCATGTCACAGTTCTAGAGAACAGGGTCAGGCTTCCTCTGCACCCCACCCTCCGACGGACTCTCAACACCCTGTAACTAACTCCTTTCCAATTAACACCTGGTTTCTGGAGACATTTAATTGGCTTCCTCATGCTGTACATGTAGTAGTGTGAGTTGTGCAAGGTTGCCAAGGAGCCTAGAGTGGAAGAATTGGCTTACATCTTCCAGATTGGCAACATATTTGGAGACCCAAGAGGTCAGTTCTACGCAAAAGCCAAGAACAAGCTCAACTTCATCGTTCCCGGTGTTTCTAATAAAGAACCCGCCAGGAATTAAAAAGTATTTTGTTGGAAGGTGATTGGGGAAGCTCGATCTTCATCAGTGGGTATGAATTAGAGGTTTCTATTTCCTTCAAAGATAAGCCATCGTGGGACAGGGATTCTCTGCTCGCTGAGTCTGAGATAAATTTGAAGACTATTATCTCTCGCAACTTTCTGAACTTGAAATTTCCCACTGCTGACTCCTTTGATCCTCTCAGGGTGAATCTATACTTACGCATCTCTGCTGCTTCTTCTAGTAAGAAAGAGAAATTTAAACTAGCTCACTTTCTTTATGCTAGTCGTCTTGATTCTGACTCATTTTTTTAAATAGTTGTTGTTGTTGCTCTAGCTCCCCATGAGGTCTAGCGAGCTCGCACCCCTCCCTCTTTTATAGACCAATCCGGGGGACCTCTTAGGCTGCCTCAAAGAAAGGGGGGCCATCTGTTTCAGCCGGGGTTTCACCTACTTTTATCTCGTCCCCTTCCCAGCCTAGGTTCAAGATAGAGATCTTTACGTCACATTTTTCTAAGGCGAAAGGCAAGGGGACCTCTGCTCCTCCTGTAGCTGTTGTAGCCATTGCTGCTTCTGTCTCGGTTGCTCATCCTATTATCGCTACCACTTCTGCTACTCCGGTGGTCAGCCTCGCTGATGTTTTTGATCTTTCACCCGTATCTCTTGCTCCTCAAGCTCTGGAGGCCTCGAGACTGCTGTTTCGGAGGGTCCTTCTACCCGCCTTCAGCATCAGCCAAGTTCTGCCTCATAAAACAAGGTCTTTGACTAGTTCGTTGCTTCTTGTCCGGGAGGTGGCCTCTCTCGGATGGCTTCGATGCCCATTGACGTCCTGATCACCAAAGAATCTACTCTCTTGGCTGAGGGATCCATCTTCCTTCACCTATAATCGAGGTACCTAGTTTGGGTTTTTACTAACTTGAACTTTGCGACCTGTAGGCTTTCAAATTCAATGTTGATATGGGGCATTAAGTGGCTTCTCTCCGTGACCAAGCTATAAAAGCTGAGGATGAAGCTAAGAGGGCCATATGATTGCTCACTCAAGCCCAAACTTTGGTATAGGAGATGACTACCAGCCAGAAGATGATGGAGAAGGAGCTTACCGAGTTTCAATGCGACCACAAGAAGCTGAGGCAGACCTACGACCAAGAGAGCCTTAAGTGTTGGAACCCTGTTTACAGGTAATGCAGTGGAAACGGGTTTTCCAATTTTTTATACATATCGTAATCTGTATCTAGGACCAGTGAACTTGGGATCGTATTTATTTTCAAAACAAATACATACAATATGTAAATATAGGAAATTGAAATAGATATAACTAGAAGAATTAGAACCTTACCAACGTTTGGAGGCTCTTTCACTTTTCGATATGCTCCAGGTCTGTACCACTGATCTTCTTCGCTATATCCCGGGACTGGTAACTGGATGTGGGCACGTCACGGTTCTCAGGAACTTAGGAGGATGTTAAAGAGGGAAATAAGAAGAAACTCTTTCTTCTAAGTCAAAACAAAACTAGATATTTTGTACGATGTAAATACACGCACATAACACCATTTGCATCACATGCAAATTGAATCACTTATTGTGATTCGTATGGCTCCTTTTTTTTAAGCAAAAAACAAAAACTCTTTTTGTCTTTTGTGTGTTGAACAATCACAACTCACTTCACTTTTCTTAAAAAAAAACACGCAACTTTTTTACACAACTTTTTTTCAAATTAATGCGTACCCCTTTAGTTTGCACAAAATATATCATATATATATATATATTGTAATTTTAAAAGCGAAATCCATTGATTCCTTTTTTTTATAAAAAAAATATATCATATATATATAATTTATTTTTTTGTAAGAAAATTGATCATATCTTTATTTAAAAAATAAAATCTAGATTTTATTTATCAAATTAGATATTATATATAAATTTAAGCAATTCAAATTCAAATATATAATGTTTTTTAATAAATGATATAATCATATTACCTCATCATTCAAAAATAAATAACAATTGAAACCCTCCATTTATGACTAATTACACGGTTAAATAATCTTATTATTTAATTGCCATAATTGCCATTTTAATCAATTGAATAATCTAATTACTCAATCAACTCCTGACACGTGTCACTTCCGTAACACAATTAATTGGACAATCCAATTAATTAACCGTGACCTTTGTTACCTAAATCGATCGGGCTAGCAAGGGGACCTAATGGACCCATAGTATTTTGAGTTCCAATAATCTTCGGAATCATTAATTAAACTCTTTAATTATTAATATTCATTGTTATTAACTCCGGTGTTATTCCATTAAAAATCCGAAGCTGCACTCTCTCAACTGCAGACGCTTTTACACAGACCGATACAACTCGGTGTCCATCAATATAGCTATTACACATGGTGTGATCCTCCACAATAGTTCATAATTATAGTTGGTTCATAATGTCCGTTATACCCCTTGTAATTACATATATCCTTTAAGTACCATTGATTCTCTAACGGACAATAAATCCTATTTCGTCACGGAATTAGGAGAGCGCTCATATTGTCCAATCCCCGAATCAACCCTTAAGGGAACTACCATCTACTTCTCACAAGAAGGAGTGGATTCCACTATTGTGTATAAACCTTTCCAACCACAAGCCATTCCGCAATCCCAGCATACAGAGTATATTGATTAGGAAATGCATCTGACCTCACCCATGGTATATCAAAGACCACGATCTAACCTAAAGGAGTCGATAAGATACTCAGGATTAAGATCACCCACATATAGCCATCATTAGTTGATATATATGAATCTCATCAGTAAACGGATCTTGGTGTGAGATTTATATAGATCATGGCCCAATCCTATATGATCACATCTTACAAGGTGCCTCAATTCCCATATCTCATATGAATGATTTAGGATAGAATCACTGTACATTACGGAATGGACCGCAGCTATAGATTAACCACAAATAAAGTACCCAGCTTTATTTGCTATCTATGGACTCTTTAGATTACACGTCTCTTACTGTATCCATCCCTATATGACACTCATATACGCAATTCGAGATTACATCTGGCAATCCAGGATGTTAATATGTGCACAAGTGTATAAAATAAATAACATAACAAGAATGAATTGAACCTTTATTTTTATTTACTTCATAAATCATTTACAAATTACATGTTTAGGGCCTAAAGCCTAACATCAAGTCCAAACGCCAGGCCATGAGAGAGACTCTTGGAAAGCTGAGGCTAAGATGCTGGATGCTGAAATCTAGAACCTGCATGCTCAGGTGGCCAAGCTACAAGCCGAAGTGGATGCCTCTTTTAGTGATAGGTGTTTCTACGCCTCCTACCAGACTGCAGTAGCTCTTCTTTCTTCCTTTGATCTGTCTATCGTTGCCAATTGGGACATAGAGGGGATTATGGCTAAGGTCACAGAGATGTCCCTTCCTGTCGATGATGGAGTGGGGACTTCGAATGTAGCTGGAGCCTGGAAACAAGTGGTTCAAGTAGGTCTTCCTCTTCTTTCTCTAGTCCTTCCAAACTTAGGACCATATGAGTTTTCTGGTGAGATCCAGCCTATGCAGCTCGATGGGGATTGTCCTGAAGCTCAAGAGAAAGCCGGAGATTGCTTTGAAGAGCTCGCCGGGGTAGAGTTAAGAGATGAAAAAAAGCTGACGGAGGCTACTATTACCTTTCAGGATGCGGTTATTCCCCCTAAGGTTATGATGTGGTCAATGAAGTCTTGGAGGAGGACCGTGCCTGTCAACAAGCAAATAAGGAGCCTCCGGAAGAAGGAGTAGCAAGAGGGGACAATCTGGTTGACCATCAACTAGAAATAGGGGAAGCGGGCAGAGGCCAGTAGGAAGAAAAAGCGGTGGAAGGAAACCAGAAGGATGTTGCAGCTTGACGTAATCTTTTATGATCTATCTTAATTGCCCGAAAAAGGGGGTGGGCACCCTACCATACTCATTATCAGTTTTATCAACTTCTTTTTTTATAATTAATTAATTTTTTTAGACTTTTCCCAGAACCAGGGGTTGGGCACCCTGTTTGACGTAAGTAGCCTTGTGAGGGGATAGGCTCCCTTTGATGTAGTGGGGGGATAGGATCCCTCATCATTTATGAAAATGGGTTCTACCTTTCTTCTTTCTTGCTTTGAATGATTGTTGATCTTGAATTTTTACCACGGTTGGATACTTCTTAATTCACTTCTGATCTCGACCTAGATCCAGCCTTTAACATGATCTTGACTTAATTAAATCTGGCAATTAATGACCTCAAATCCGTTGAGTCTAGGTTGACAATTGCCGGCCCTGTCCGTACCTTTAACTTGATGTATTTCAACCAAGCTTCCATTGTAGGCTCTTATAACTACATCCCTACAAAGTTGAAAAGATAACATGGAGAACACATAGTTTAACGACATTCTACCGTGGTGCATGTTGGATACTAGAAGGATCTTTCTTTATCAGATGACATTGTTGATGTTCAACTTTATACTTAGGCAAAATTCATATTGTGATATTTTGGGTACGTCAACACTTTTTGTCGGGAATATGAGGTACCTTTCCATAGAGGCCTTGGTTTGGCAGACTTTGTTTAGTTAGTCTTTGATCCCCACATGGGGGATATTAGCCCGGCTAAGGTATCGGGAAAGTTCCTCAGCCAACCTTGTTTTGAAGTCTGATAGTAACTATGCTCTTTGTAAAGTCCTCATTTATTGATTGACTTATTTCATGAACAAATCACATTTTTAGGGTGTTATGTAAGGGTATCTTAGGCTCTTAAGACCTCAAGAGGAGAAGCACCAAAGGTAAAATTCTTGTGCTTACTTGCTTTGAAGAGATAGTTGCACACACTCACAAATTCATGCCTAACTCTTGATTCATATATGTTGTGTGTTTACTTGTGTGCATTTTGGTTTAAATGACTCTTGTTAATTTATTTGCATCATGTAATTAAAGTTTTATGTCATGTTAGGCATTAGAATATGATGCATTCTCATCAGTCTAGGACTTGTTGTTTTTGTGTGTTTGAGTGTTGAAAAGTGGGCAGTGCACTGGTGGTGCGCTACTCGACTAGCGCAGCCTCACCAGCGCAACATTCTAGTGGATTGTCACACGTGTTGCACCACTGGGCTGCACCACTCGTCCATTGCCTATTAAAAAATTAGGCTATGCACTAGTGGTGCGCTACTCAACCAGCGCATGTCACCGGCGCATATAGAGGAAGCTGGAACATTTTTTCTAAAACGACCTCACTTTATTTGGATCTCATATATATATAACTCTTTGCTTTAAGGTCGTGTAAGAGTTTAGAACATCATATATTTTCCTTAGAACACATTTCAAAGGAAAAACTCTTCCAAGAACTCATATTTAAACACTCAAAGCATTTCCATGTGCATAAAAACTTCATCTTGCATCATCTAAAGCCATTTAGAGTGCATCTATGGATAGTTTTGCTTCATCACATCTTGTTTGGTAAGTTCTTCACTATCTTCTTACAAGTCAAGTGTTTTACTTGCTAAGCCATCTCTTTAATTATTTGTATGCTCTTAGAACATATTCTAGATACAAATTAGAGATTGTTGTGATGACATGATTGAGTGTTGTATTGTGATAGCTTCATAGGATTGTTTGATCTATGTTTTGCTAAACTTTTTGAACATGTCATTTAGCTCATGATATCTAGGATTGCATTAATTGTCATCTCATTATCCTAGATAAGCATACAAGGTTTCCTAGCCTTGTTTGTTCTTTGAATATCCTCATATATTCACATAGGACATTTTATCTCTTTATTGAGAAGTATGACTTGTGTTGCTTCTGGGAGTTGGTAGCTTAAATCGCAAGCAAAATGGACTAGGTTCACTTATACCGGGATTAGGTAGTGGTGGTGGATTTAAACCGGGATTATGTTGTAATTTCTTTGCCATTAGTGGATTCGAGGTTCGTGTGTGGCACACATATCAGCCCGTGGTTTTTCCCATTTGGAGGGTTTCCACGTATATCTCAAGTGTCTTTATTAATTTCGTACTTTTTACACTTGTGATATTTTTGTAACTAGCTAGGGGCATTTTCGTCAACATGACCTTTAACGAAAATGAGGTAAAATTGTTTAAAATCTATTCACCCTCTTCTAGATTATTATTATACACACCATAATATTTGTTTCAATTGGTATCAGATGAGGTTCCTAGACATACATAGGTGATCCTTGCTCATTTTGGTGTGTGTATTGATCATTCATACACTTGCATTCATATCATTCATTCATTAAACACAATGAGTGGAAACGGTGGCAACGAGGGAGCTTCTAGCACTAGACCTCCACTTCTCACCGGATTGAATTATGCCTTTTGGAAAGGCAAGATAGAGTCGTATATTTACCAAATTCATGACAGGGCATGGATGGCGGTTGAAGATTGCTACATTCCACCCATGATGACTCCTATAGATAGAGGAGATGATGTACTCAAACCAAAGGCACAGTGGAACGCACAAGAGTTTGAGGCATCAAAGTGGAATAGGAAGGCAATGCATGCCATCCTATGTACAATGGATGAGAACCAGTATAAGTTGGTTCAAAATACTAGGATATCTAAGGAGGCATGGGATATCCTAGAAGTTGCACATGAGGGAACCGATGTGGTTAAGGAATCGAAGCTTCAAGTTCTCCAAACATAATTTGAATTGCTCAAGATGGATGAGAACTAGTGCTTCAATGACTTTGAGGTGAGGTTGATTGACATTGTGAACCAAAGTCATCAATTTGGTGATCCTTATTCGGATAGGAAGATCAAGCAGAAGATTATGAGATCTCTACCCGATAGATTTGAGTCTAAGGTGACGGCTTTAGAAGAGAATAGTGGTTACAAGGATATGAAACCGAGTGAAGTGATTGGGAGGCTTCTAGCTTATGAATCTAGGAAATGTCCTAACCCCACACCACCGAAAAAGCAAAAGGATATTGCTTTGAAAGCCTCCAAAGTTGAGAAGGAGGAGAGTGACGACTCTGATGAAGAAATGGCCTTGCTAATGAGAAAGTTCAAGAAATTCTATAAGTCCGAGAGGAAAGGTTTTGGATCCAAGGGTCAAGACTTGAAGAAAAAGGCTCCCTTTAAAAAGTTTGAGCCTAGACAAGAAAATACCGAGAAGAAAGGAGTTTAATGCTATGAATGTGGTGGGATAGGTCATTTTGCCCTGGAATTTGCAAATCACAAGGTCAAGAAAAAGGGAAAAGTGATGGCAGCCACATGGAGTGAAAGTGATAACTCCAATGAAAGAGATGAGTTTTCGAATGATGAAGAACTCATGACTAACTTCATAGCATTTACATCCTCCCTTAGGAGCAAAGATGCTAGTGAAGAAGAAAATGAGAGTCAAGAGGAAAACTACTCAAGTGATGATGGATCTTCATCACAATCCACAAATGGAAGTGTGGATAGGATGGATCTCAATGACTATATGACTAAGTTTGAGAGTTCAAGGTTAAAAAACAAGAATGAAATTAAGAGATTAAAAGAAGAAAACCTAGACCTCTCAACTCAAGTTGACCAACTATATGAAGAGTTGGTGAGATCTTTGAGGAGTGAAGAAGGGTTGAAGAAAGTGCTTGAAAATGCTAGAGAGTTGTTGGCCAAGATGAACTCTAGCACCAAAAAACTTGACCACATGCTAGATGTTGGAAAGAGGCCAAGTGACAAGAAGGGGCTTGGGTTTGAAGATGCCAAGATGCTCTCCACTCCAAGCGAGACCATTTTTGTAAGAAGCATGAACTTCAATAGGTCCTCTTCTCATCAATCACCTAGGAAGAAACTTGACATAGGAGAGTGTTCAAGTAGTGCTCAAGTGAAAGTGGCACCAAGAAGCCTACCTCAAGCCCATCCTACAAGGGCTCCTCAAGTTAACTTCCCTCAATCAAAAGCTCATAAAGGGAAGATACCTATCATGCAAGCTCAACAAATGAAGCAATCAAGTCTTGCTCAACAACAAAGAAGGAAAGCTCCTCAACAACAATCAAGACAACCACAAAGACATGAGAAGGCTCCAATGCATCCTCAAGGTTATGGTATGATTCCTAACTTCTTTCTTACATGTCATTTTTGTGGTATTGATGGTCACATTAGACCAAATTGCTTTAGATATATTAAATTGTGTATAATTGAAAGCATGATAGAGACGAAAAAGACTAAAGCCATGATGCATGTCACTAGGAAAAATGGAACACATTTGCATGATCCTAGGACACTTAGAGCCCATGTACCATTGACCATTAGGAAGAAAAATATTACACCTAGGTGGATTAGAAAGGATGAACTATTTTTCCATGTTACACAAATTGCCTTGAAAGCTCATTCTTGTTATTTTTGGTATTTGGTTAGTGGGTGCTTTAGGCACATGACTGGAAATAAGAGTTTCTTTGAGACTCTTGTGATGGAGGAGGGAGGAAATGTCACCTTTGGTAATGGAACCAAAAAGAAGGTTAAAAGAAAGGGAACCATTTTCATTCCCGGATTACTCTCATTGTCCAATGCTTTGTATGTTGAAGGTTTAAAAGCTAATTTGATAAGCATTTCATATCTTAGTGATGAAGGACTTTCCGTCTTGTTTAGGAAAGATGATTGTTCTATCCTATTGCGAAATGGACAAACCTTGTTAAAAGGTATGAGATCTAGCGACGATTGCTATTGTCTTGAGGCTAGATATGTCTCTTGCAATGTGTCCAAAGATGAACAAATTGAGTTGTGGCATGAAAGACTTGGTCACATGAACTATAGGGATTTACGAATCTTAGATAAGTTCAATGTTGTGCGAGGCCTTCCCAAGCTTGGGAAAAAGGTAAATGGTGTTTTTGGACATTGCCAACAAGGGAAGCAAACCAAAAGTATGCACAAAAAGGGCAAGTATTTATCCACCAAGGAACCTCTAGAGCTTCTCCACATGGATCTTATGGGTCCCATGCAAATCGAGAGTTTAGGTGGAAAGAGATACATTTTTGTGTGTGTAAATGACTTCTCTAGGTACACATGGACTTATTTTCTTAGAGAAAAATCTGAAACCTTTGACAAGTTTAAAATGCTTTGTTCCGAAATTCAAAATGAAATGAACTCCAAGATTAAAAGCATTAAAAGGATTAGGAATGACCATGGGAAGGAATTTGAGAATGCCCATTTTGAAAACTATTGCAATAGTCTAGGCATCTCTCATGCGGCTCCTAGGACACCTCAACAAAATAGAGTTGTTGAGAGGAAAAATAGGGTTCTTCATGAAATGGCCCGTGTGATGTTGCTTAGCAACAAAGTCCCTAGGAATCTTTAGGCCGAAGTCATCAATACGGCGTGCTGCATAGGAAATAAAGTCTTTCTAAAGCCCCACACTAAGCAAACCTCCTATGAGTTATAGAAAGGTAGAAAGCCAAATGTTAGCTATTTCCACACATTTGGAAGCAAATGCTACATTTTGAATGACCGTGATCAACTTGGCAAATTTTATTCTAAGAGTGATGAGGGTATCTTCATTGGTTATGCCTTGAATAGTAGAGCCTATAGAGTTTTCAATCTAAAAACTAGGATCGTAATAGAATCATCTAATATTGTCATTGATGATACTAGACTCAAATCTAATGACCATGAGAAGGAGGTAGATCAAGTTGATTACTCCCCTTTAGAGAAGGTTGTTGATATTTCTAATGTTGAAAAGACTAATCTTGATGCTGTCACAATATAACCTATTGATAGGATTCCTCACTTGAACTCAAAAGAACCTGCTTCATGGGTTAGGAAACCATATGACAAGGATGATATTATTGGGGAGGTTAGTAAGGGTGTTAGGACTAGGCATCAAATGGTTAATCTAATTAGCTGCACTTGCTACACCTCTCAAATAGAACCCAAGAAAGTTGATGAAGCCTTAAAGGATGAATTTTAGGTTCTTGCTGCAAGAAGAGCTTAATCAATTTGAAAGGAATGAGGTTTGGACTCTAGTTCCTAGGCCCAAGAATAACAATGTGATAGGCACCAAGTGGGTATATAGGAATAAATCCGATGAGGATGGCAACAATGTGCGAAACAAGGCTAGGCTTGTAGCACAAGGGTATTCTCAACTTAAGGGTATTGACTTTAAGGAGACATTTGCTCCCGTTGCTAGAATTGAGTCCATTAGGCTTCTTTTATCTATTTCTTGTTTGCACAAGTTCAAATTATATAAAATGGATGTTAAGAGTGCCTTCCTCAATGGTTTCTTGAAAGAGGAAGTGTTTGTTGAGCAACCCAAAGGGTTTGTGGATCCTCACCACCCTAATCAAGTCTATCACCTTAACAAAGCTTTATATTGGTTGAAACAAGCACTAAGGGCTTGGTATGAGCATCTCACCCAATTTCTTATAGACAATGGCTACACTAGGGGTAGTGTTGACAATACTTTATTCATCAAGAAAGAGAAAGATGAGCTTTTCATAGCTCAAATCTATGTTGATGATATAGTTTTTGGCTCCACTAATAACACCAAAGTCCAACAATTTGTTGATGTCATGTCTCATGAGTTTGAGATGAGTCTTGTTGGTGAGCTAAGTTACTTTCTAGGTTTACAAATTAAGCAAATGGTTGATGGGATTTTCATATCTCAAGCTAAGTATGCCAAAAACCTAGTGAAGAAATTTGGCCTTGAAAGTGCCAAACATTATGATACACCCATGAGTACCACTCTGAAGCTAAGCAAGGATGCTAGTGGTAAAAGTGTGGACCAAACTTTATATCGTAGCATGATTGGTAGCTTGCTCTATTTGACCGCAAGTAGGCCCGATATCTCTTTTAGTGTGGGTGTGTGTGCTAGGTACCAATCGGATCCTAAGGAGTCCCATCTCTCTTCCGTTAAGAGAATCATTCATTATGTGAATGAGACATCTAACTATGGAATTTGGTACTTTTTTGACACTAATGCTAGTCTTGTAGGCTTCAGTGATGCAGATTGGGCAAGAAATTGTGATGATAGGAAAAGTACATCGGGCGGTTACTTTTTTCTTGAGAACAACCTTGTCTCCTGGTTTTGCAAGAAGCAAAATTTGATTTCTTTGTCTACGGCTGATGTCGAGTACATAGCTGTTGGGAGTGGATGCACACAACTCCTTTGGATAAAGCAAATGCTAGTCGACTATGGATTCGATCAAGGTACTCTTACTCTCTTTTGTGATAACATGAGTGCAATTAATATTTCGAAGAATCCGGTTCAATATTCTGGAACTAAGCATATTGACATCCGTCATCATTTCATTAGAGAACTAGTTGAGAACAAATGCATGATACTTAAGCATGTAGGTACTAATGATCAACTAGGGAATCTATTTACTAAACCCTTAGATGCTACTCAATTCAAATCTCTTAGTAGATCTATTGGGATTTGTTTAATGGTGTGATGAGTTGTGGTCTTTGACCTCATAAGGGGAACTCAAGCAAAGAGAGCTATTGTATACTTGTTGCATGCAATTGTTTTTAAATGTTTATGCTCCTTTATTGATTGCTTGAGTAGCTTGGTTGCACTTATACTATATTATATTGTATTTTCTTCAATAAGTGTGAACTTTGGTTTGATTACAATCCATGTCATATTTATGTTCAAACATGCATTTTTGGACTAGGAGATCTACATAGGAAGTACATATTGAATGACCTATAATTATCTCCATGACATGACGATTCTTTAATGACATGCTACTGAAAAATGATAAAGCATGAATTGATGATTGCAATTGTTGAATGAAAAATATTGTGTGAAAAAGCTAGTGAGACTAAAATGTTTCATCAATGTCTTTCTTTCTTTATTAGTTGAACATGGATACTATCATACGGGTATCCTACCCGGAAAAATCAAATAGGATGCAAAGTTGCTCATGCCATGTTTAGCTTATAAAGTTGGATATAGTGCCATTAAAATTTGATATCTATAAAAACTCTATATCCTTTCTTCTCTCATGACAAATGGTGAAAGTGGTTTGAATTATATTGGAAACCTTTGTCATTTGCTTTGCCAAATACCATTGTTTTTGGACTTGAATGCAACATGTCTTGTATGCAAAGCATTTTTGATTCACACATTTTCTTTAAATAAATCTCCTTGTTTCTCTCCTATTAATTGAGTTGCATAAATGTGGTTTATATAATTATGAAACAATCTTGTATTCTCCTTTCTTTCTTTGCCTTGAGTGACCTAGTTGGTGACTTCTCATTTGCCTATATCATGACAAAAAGGGGAAGTAGCATTGTGTTAGGGGAGTAGCATTTGGTAGCATGTGTTGGCCTTAAGGGGAGTAGTACTTGTTTTTGGGGAGATTACATTTAAGGGGAGTAACCTTTGAGGGGGAGCATTGCATGATGTGGTGCATTACTCATATTCTTATATGCATATGCTTATTGTTTTCTATCCACTTGATCATCTCACATGCACTTGGTTTGGAAAGTGTACTTGTTATTTTTTATGTGTGTAGGGTTGATGATTCTACAAGAGATTGAAGATTTGAAGTTTCTTTTTCATGTATATCTCTTTGTAATGTAGAATATCTTCCTGGTGCTTTATTTTGTTTTGTGAGGATCAATGTGAGTGGTGGTTTTGTCACGAAATAGCCAAATGGGGAGATTGTAAAGTCCTTATTTATTGATTGGCTTATTTTGTGAACAAATCACATTTTTTGGGTGTTATGTAAGGGTAGCTTAGGCTCTCAAGACCTCAAGAGGAGAAACACCAAAGGTAAAATTCTTGTGCTTACTTGCTTTAAAGAGATAGTTGCACACACTCACAAATTCATGCATAACTCTTGATTCATATATGTTGTGTGTTTACTTGTGTGCATTTTGGTTTAAATGACTCTTGTTGATTTATTTGCATCTTGTAATTAAAGTTTTATGTCATGTTAGGCATTAGAATATGATGCATTTTCATAACTCTAGGACTTGTTGTTTTTTTGTGTTTGAGTGTTGAAAAGTGGGCATTGCGCTGGTGGTTTGCTACTCGACTAGCGCATCCTCACAAGCGCAACATTCCAGTGGAACGCCGCTTGTCATGTGCCACTGAGCTACGCCACTGCACCCGTGCAAAGTTGAAAAGTGGGCAATGCGCTGGTGGTGGGCTACTCGACTAGCGCAACCTCACCAGTGCAACATTCTAGTGGATTGTCGCATGTGTTACGCCACTGGGTTGTGCCACTCGTCCAGCGCCTATTGAAAAATTCAGCTGTGTATTGGTGGTGCGCTACTCGACCAGTGCACGTCACCAGCCCACATAGAGGAAGCTGGAACGTTTTTTCCAAAACGACCTCACTTTGTTTGGATCTCATATATTTACAACTCTTTGCTTTAAGGTCGTGTAAGAGTTCAGAACATCATATATTTTCCTTAAAACACATTTCAAAGGAAAAACTCTTCCAAGAACTCATTTTTAAACACTCAAAGCATTCCCATATGCATAAAAACTTCATCTTTCATCATCTAAAGCCATTTAGAGTGCATCTATGGATAGTTTGCTTCATCTCATCTTGTTTGGTAATTTCTTCACTATCTTCTTACAAGTTAAGTGTTTTGCTTACTATGACATCTCTTTAATTATTTGTATGCTCTTAGAACATATTCTAGATACAAATTTGAGATTGTTGTGATGACATGATTGAGTGTTGTATTGTGATAACTTCATAGGATTGTTTGATCTATGTTTTGCTAAGCTTTTTGAACATGTCATTTAGCTCATGATATCTAGAATTGCATTAATTGTCATCTCATTATCCTAGATAAGCATATAAGGTTTCCTAGCCTTGTTTGTTCTTTGAATATCCTCATATATTCACATAGGACATTTTATCTCTTCATTGAGAAGTAAGACTTGTGTTGCTTTCGGGAGTAGGTAGCTTAAATCGCAAGCAAGATGGACTAGATTCACTTATACCGGGATTAGATAGTGGTGGTGGATTTAAACCAGGATTAGGTTGTAATTCCTTTGCCATTAGTGGATTCGAGGTTCGTGTGTGGTGCACATATCGGCCCGTGGTTTTTCCCATTTGGAGTGTTTCCACGTATATCTCAAGTGTCTTTATTAATTCTGCACTTTTTACACTTGTGATATTTTTGTAACTAGCTAGGGGCATTTTCGTCAATTTGACCTTTAACGAAAATTGGGTAAAATTGTTTAAAATCTATTCACCCCCTCTAGATTAATATTTTACATACCATAATATTTGTTTCACTCTTACACTTAGACCCTTCTTGGAGGTGGTAGCCAGACCAAGGCATCAGGAAGGCTATCTAGCTATCCTGGTCTCGAGATCTAGATGACATCGATGCTCTTACACTCGAACCCTTGTTGGGGGGTGGTAGCTAGAACAAGGCATCAAGAAAGCTGTCTAGCTATCTAGCTATCCTGTTCTCGAGATCTGAATGGTAAGTATGCTCTTACACTCAGACCCTTCTTGGGGGTGGTAGCCCGACCAAGGCATAAGGAAGACTATCTTGCTATCCCGGTCTTAAGATCTGGGTGGAAACTATGCTCTTTCACTCAGACACTTCTTGGGGGTGGTAGCCCGACCAAGGCATTAAGAAGGCTTTCTAGCTATCCTAGTCTCGAGATCTGGATGGAAACAATACTATTTGTAGGGAAAAATAGGTTCAAAACATTGTGGAAGCATAGAATGAGGGTTTGAGTATTTTAAAAATTTTCCCTGTAAAAAAAAGAACCTCAAACCTAGATTATTTGATGTATAATAAAAGTATCGTACCTTTTATATCGTGACGATTGAACTAACATCGAATTGAATCCGTAAGATCTTCCAATCCAATCACGAATGTGAATCACCTAGGAGTATGGGCTCATTTTCTTTAATTGTATACCTGAGGATGGAAACAA
Source organism: Dipteronia dyeriana (assembly GCA_032871835.1). Classification (NCBI taxonomy): domain Eukaryota; kingdom Viridiplantae; phylum Streptophyta; class Magnoliopsida; order Sapindales; family Sapindaceae; genus Dipteronia; species Dipteronia dyeriana. The sequence goes on along the minus strand of CM065300.1, from coordinate 106,587,450 downwards.
ACAAAATCTCTTTCTTTGTTAGTCATAATTATCCTCCAAGAAGAAAAACTAAGAATGTTTGGTCACTTGTGAATTATCAGTAAATTTGATTGAAACTCGCTGTTGGGGTTTATGCTCTAAAGATGTAATTTATAAATTGATTTATGAAATAAATAAAAGGAAAAGTTCAATTCATTCTTGTTGTGTTGTTTATTTTATAACTTGTGCATATATTTAACATCTTAGATTGCCGAATGTAATCTCGAACTGTGTATATGAGTGTAATATATGGATAGATATAGTAAGAGACGTGCAATCTAAAGAGTCCATAGATAACAAATAAAGCTGGGTACTTTATTCGTGGTTAATCTATAGCTGCGGTCCATTCCGTAATGTACGGTGATTCTATTCTGAGTAATTCATATGAGGTATGGGAATGGAGGCACCTTGTATGATTTAATCATATAGGACTGGGCCATGATCTATACGAATCTCACACCAAGATCCGTTTACTGATGAGATTCATATATATCAACTAACGATGGCTATATGTGGGCGATCTTAATCCTGAGTGTCTTATCAACTTCTTCAGGTTAGATCGTGGTCTTTGATAAACCATGAGTGAGGTCGGATGCATTTCCTGATCAATATACTCTGTATGTTGGGATTGCGGTCTTGCTTGTGGCTGGGAAGGTTCGTACACAATAGTGGAATCTAGTCCTTCTTGTGAGAAGTAGATGGTAGTTCCCTTAAGGCTTGATTCGGGGCTTGGTTAATATGAGTGCTCTCATAATTTCATGAGGAAATAGGATTTATTGTCCATTAGAGAATAACCGGTACTCAAAGGATATATGTAATTAGAGGGGTACTACGGACATTATGACCCAGCTCTAATTACGAAAATTATGACCCAGCTCTAATTGTGAACTACCGTGGAGGATCACACCATATATAATAGTTATATCGATGGACACCGAGTTGTATCGGTCTGTGTAAAAGTGCTTGCAGTTGAGAGAGTACAGATTCGGTGTTTTAGGGGAATAACACCGGAGTTAATAATCAATGAATATTAATCAAAGAGTTTAATTAATGATTCCGATGATTATTGGAGCTCAAAATATTGTGGGTCCATTAGGTCCCCTTGCTAGCCCTATCGATTTAGGTAACAAAGGTCAATGTTAATTTTTTAAATTGTCCGATTAATTGTGTTACGAAAGTGACACGTATTTATTCAGGAGTTAATTAAATAATGAAATTATTTAGTTAATGAATAATGGTGATTAAATAAATTAAATAATAAGATTATTTAATTATGTTATTAATCACTAAATTGAGGGTGTATGTTGATATTTGTTTTTGAATAAAATAAGATAATATGATTATTTTGTTTTATTGAATTAAATTTTTAATTTTTGAATTTAAATAGACTGAATTCAAACAATTTTAAAAAAGAAGAAGATATCACCGTTTTTTTTAAGATACAAACCTGATCAAGTTTTTTCAAAAGTTGTTTATAAGATATATGATATCTATTATCTTAAATCCGAATCAAAGTTTTTTTTTTTTAAAAAGAAAGGGGATATCGTTTTTTTAAGAACACCCACTAATACATATATAAGTGGTTCACAAAATACAAAAAGGTTTTGTTTTTTGGGTTTTGCAAGTGTGTTGAAAAAGAAGAGATATATACCCATCAACTCTATCATTTTGAATGAGCATGCAAGGGGTTGCGTGAAATCATAGAAAGAGAACTAAAACACTTGATATTTTTGAGTAGGTGTCATGGAGTCTGTGCAAGTGTTGCACGGTGAAGACGGTTTTTAATGTGTGCATCGTACACAGTAAATATCAGCGTATCTTCATATCTTTTTTGTCTACATCCTTCTAAGTTCTTGAGTACGTAACGTTCCCACTGTTGGAACCCCGTTCACCGGTTATCCAGCGGAACTAGGTTTTAATTTTTTTTATACAGATCATAATCTGTATCTGGGACCAGTGAACTTGGAATCGTAATTATTTTTCAAAACTAATACATACAATATGTAAATACAGGAAATTGTAATCAATATAAAGAGAAGAAGAAAATCTTACCGACGTTTGGAGGCTCCTTCACTTTACGATATGCTCATGTCTGAACCACTCTTACCAACGTTTGGAGACTCCTTCACTTTACGATGTGCTCCTGTCTGAACCACTCGATCTTCCTCGCTATCTCCCGGAACTGGTAACTGCATGTGGGAGTATCACGGTCTCAGGAACTTGAATGGAGGATGTAGAAAAATACTTGAAGAAACTCTTTCTTCTCAATTTGGTGTATGGTTTCACGCACAAATAAATTGCATCTCATGCAAAACTTATACTTTTTTTTTCTTTTATACGTGTATATCAGATACACACCAAAACAAAAAAAAACCAACCCTTTTTTTTCTTTGTTTCACGCCTATCAGGTACCAAAAGACTAAATAAAAAAAAACAACTTTTTTTTCTTTGTTTCACGTGTATCAGGTACAAACGAACAAAAAATCAACGCTTTTTTTTCTTTATATATATATTTATTTATTTGTATCCTATACAAACACTCATATATGTGCACACACCAATTTGCATCCAATGCAATCTCTTATGTTATAATTGATATATATCTTTTAATTATCCTTTTCAAATATATCTAATATATTAAAAGTGATAATAAGTATTTTAAATTTAAACTTAAATTCAAATACTTAGATAAATGATTTAGTAAAATAAAAAAACTTATTATTTTATCTTCACCTAAATCCATCAATTGATAGTTAATTAATAATTCATATTTATCAATATAATTAAATAATCTAATTATTTAATTAATTTAACTATTAACAATCATTAATTAAATAATCTCATTATTCAATTAATTCCCGAATATATACTTGTCATTTTTGTAAAACAATTAATTGGAAAATCCAATTAATTAACCGTGACCCTTGTTACCTAAATCGATCAGGCTAGTAAGGAGACCTAATGGACCAACAGTATTTTGAGCTCCAATAATCATCGGAATCATTAATAAAACTCTTTAATTAATATTTTTTGATTATTAACTCCGGTGTTATTCCACTAAAAACCCGAAGCTGCACTCTCTCAACTGTAGACGCTTTTACACAGACGGATACAACTCGGTGTCTATCGATATAGCTATTACACATGGTGTGATCCTCCACAATATTTCATAATTAGAGTTGGGTCATAATGTCCGTTATACCCCTCTAATTACATATATCCTTTCAGTACCGTTAATTCTCTAATAGACAATAAATCCTATTTCCTCACGGAATTCGGAGAGCGCTCATATTGTCCAAGCCCCGAATCAACCCTTAAGGGAACTACCATCTACTTCTACCAAGAATGAGTGGATTCCACTATTGTGTACAAACCTTCCCAGCCATAAGCCAAACCGCAATCCTAACATGCGGAGCATATTGATCGGGAATTGCATCCGACCTCACCCATTGTATATCAAAGACCACGATCTAACCCGAAGGAGTCGATAAGACACTCAGGATTAAGATCACCATCATATAGCCATCATTAGTTGATATATATGAATCTCATCGGTAAACAGATCTTGGTGAGAGATTCATATAGATCATGGCTCAATCCTATATGATCACATCATACAAGATGTCTCCATTTCCATATCTCATATGAATAATTCAGGATAGAATCATCGTACATTATAAAATGGACCACAACATTAGATTAGCCAAATTTAACTATTAACAAGTTCCAAAGAAGGGTAGGAAGTCTAGGCATCATAGCCAGGCTCCATTACAACCAACCGCTGTGTGGGCTTCAGACCCCCCAATGTTAAGCCAGGCTGAGCTCAATAAACAGGCAGTGGCCTTTATGGAGAATATCTGCCTTCGTTTGATAGCTAAAGGAATCTTGACTTAGCTGGTAAATCCCCATATCCAAGGGGAACAAGCAGACCTGGAGCCAGGCAACTTGCCTTTGACCAGTTGGGACCTCCCCCACCAGTACCGGTCAATAACAGGGCGGGACCTTAACCCTCAGTCTGAGATAGGTTAATGCCCATACCCCCGGTTCCTTATAGACCATCGTGCTACCAACCCTGGTAGGTCAAACCTGCAACAGATGTCCCACCACGAGAATGACATATTTCCCCTCACTTGGTAGCCTCCAAGAGACAGGCCCGGCCTAGAGAAAGATGCTGCCAATGAAATCCCCAAGTAGATCCCTTTCGAGAAAAAGATTAGGTCGAATTCTCCAGTTCATCCGAGGGGTTTGAAAGTGGAAGATCCAAGGTCGATTCCAAAAAGCATGGGAATAAGCGCCTGAGGGATCACATGGCAAAGCTACTGAAAGAGATCCAGCAAATAAAGAAGGGGAATTATAAAGAGGTCAAGAATGATCCTTTGAGTGAAATGAATGCCCCGTTCACTAGAAGGACCAGGGAAGCTAAACTCCCACCAAAATTCAAGATGCCAATACACAAGTTCTCTGATACAGAAGATCCTCTAAGTCATCTGGAGAGCTTTATCCAGCAGATGGAACTCTAGAATACTACCAGGGTTGCCTGAAGCTGGTCCTGCAACTCGGGAAAAGGTTCAAGGGGTTCCGGATTGAGCAGATACCTTGACAGAAAAACCATCGGGTAGAAGTCTTAGCAAAGATAGTTTTGAATGGGGGTTAAACTCTACCTAGGAGAGTGCCCCTCCAAGTGATTTCCTAATCAAGCATAACAGCAGACAAGGAAATCTGTCTGGTTGAGCGGCTGCCCTATTGGATGGACCCAATAGTTGCCTACCTCAATGAAGGAAAGCTTCCTAAATATCCCGACCAAGCCCGAAAAACCAAGAGGTTATCCGTCTAGTATTGCCTGATAGATGGGTACCTCTACAAGAGGGGCAAATCCTGTCTTTTGTTTCGATGTCTGCATCTTGACGATGCCAGCTGGGCATTTAGAGAGGTCCACTATAGGGACTGTGGGAATCACATTGGTGGGGAGGCTTTTGCATATCAAGTGCTTCACATGGGGATTACTGGCCAACTGCTCACCAAGACGCGAAGGTGTTTGTGCAGTCCTATGAACCATGCAAGAGGAACTCAAACTTGAGCCACCTTCCTCCAGAGCGGCTATCATCAATCAGTTCGCCCAACCCATTCTCCTAGTGGGGGATCGATCTGATCGGTCCACTTCCTACAGCTCTTGGGTAAACTAAGCACGCTATTGTTGCAATTCATTGTTTCACAAGATGGGTCGAAGCAGGACCTCTCTCCCAGATTTCAATAGAGAATAGACCAAGTTTATCAAAACCAATATGGTTTGCAGGTTTGAAACTCCACTCATCATAATAGCTGACCTAGGCAAACAATTCAACAATGCCCGATTCCAAGACTTATGTGAAGGCTTGGGAATCGACCTCAGGCTCGCTTCAGTAGCTCACCGACAAACTATTAGGCTGGTCAAGTCTACCAACAAGACCATCAAGAAGTTATTGAAAAAGAAGTTGTAGCAGAAGAAAGGCAAGTGGGTCTAGATGCCCCCCGAAGTTCTCTGGGCATATCGAACCCCGAAGAGGATAGCCACCGGAGAAACACCCTACTCTTTGGCTTTCGAGGTCGAAGGAGTCCTTCCTATCAAGCATAAGCTGACCTCATTCAGGGTACAACACTTTAAGCAAGAGGGCTACGATGTCAAGCTCTGAGCCAATTTAGACCTTCTAGAAGAGAAACAACATCGGACAACTGAGAAAGTAGCAGTTTACCAAAGCAAGATTGCTAGGTATTTCAATAGAAAGGTAATAGCCAGGAGCTTTAAGGAAGGGGACTTGGTTCAAAGGAAAGTGACCCAGAATACCAGATAAGATCGTTGGGTCCTAGGACCCAATTGGGAGGGGCCATACTTGGTGAAAGTAGTGGTTTGAAATTGAGCATATAAGCTTGAAGACATGGATGGTCGACCCATCGACCACACTTGGAACATCTATAAATTGAAGAAGTTTTATCCCTAAGCAAGGGACTCTTTAACAGACAACCTCCATTTAGGTGTCAATAAGTCTCTCAACGACAATGTACTCCATCTTGATCATCAAAAAAATCAGCTATTAATTTCTCCATCTTCGATTATATTCTCTAAAAATATATTCGCCATGAACCAAGGAAATCTAGATAGACTCCTTGATGCCTTGGCTAGGCACCACCCCCCGCTATGAGTATAAGAGCATAGTTGTCATCCAGATCTCAAAACCAGGAGAGCTAGATAGTCTTCTTGATGCCTTGGTTTGGCTACTACCCCCAAGAAAAGTCTGAGTGTAAGAGCGTAGTTTCCATCCAGATCTCGAGACCAGGATAGCTAGATAGCCATTCTGATTCCTTGGTCGTGCTACAACCCCTAAGAAAGGTCTGAGTTTAAGAGCATGGTTGCCATCCAGATGTCAAGACCATGATAGCTAGATAACTTTCCTGATGCCTTTGTCGGGCTACAACCTCTAAGTCCGGTATAAATGTAAGAGCATAGTTGCCACTAGACCTCGAGGCCAGGTTGGCTGAGAAACTTTCCTGACACCTTAGCTGGGTTACCACCCACTATGCGGAGATTAAAGCCTAATGACACGTTCTAAAGAACTGTTCCTACTTCCAAGTAATAAATTAACTGGTAAGACCGGGTCAAACCACAGGGAGGTTGTTCACTTGTCCTTGTAGAATTAATAATCTAGATTAATTACTAAGCTTGTTATAAAATGTAAATCAATTAAAATTAAAACTAGGGCTAAGAGATAAACTGTTGGTAATTCAAATATGATCCAATAATTAATATTTAGTCTAGATTAATGAGAGGGTATTCCACTCCACTGACCACTCTCTGATAGATGTGGGTAAAAGTACTCACTGTGTTAGACAATATCTGTCTGTCTATAGTGATTCAAAACACTACAAAGATTAGAAGGGATAAACCACTCTTTGATGGATATCGGTAAAAGTACCCACTGTGCTAGAAAATATCTATCTGTCTACAGTGAGTTAAAAACTCCACAAAGATCAGAAGGGAGAAACCACTCTCTGATAAATATGGGTAAATATACTCACTGTGCTAGACAATATCTGTCTGACTATAGTGAGTAAAAAAATCCACAAAGATCATAGGGTAGAAAGCAAAAAAATAATAAACTGACCATAATTGGATCATATTTTCCAAACAAACAGTATCACATTTGGGCCTAACTATATAAAACTAGCCAGACATAATTTAACTAGAAAATAGCTATTTTATTTAAACTGAGAATTTGAGAACAAAAGAGAGAGAATTTCAAAAATCTAATATCAGATTTCGATTCAAAATATGTAAAGTAGGGGGGAGAGGTCCCCTATTTATACAAAATACGGATGAAAATTGACCATTAGATGAATTTAGAATGGAGCGTCCAAATTGCGTCACATCATCAGTGAATAGTGAACAGTGAAAAGTGACAGTGAACAGTAAACGCATCCGTGAAAGTCAATAGTGAACAGTGAACAGTGAACAGTGCACCAGATGTGTAGTTGCGCCCAGGATGCCATTGTCAAGATTTCTTCTAAGGTTCCAAAACCACCTGGCAAAGCTATAAACGCATCAGCATGATGTAACATAACAGTCAATCTTTCAGGCATACCTGAAACAACTAGCTCTTCGCCGTTTGTCTTTCCGAGGATGTCTGCTGTGGCCATAGGTTTTGGGACAATACCCAGAACTTGACTACCTCTGTCTTGTGCAGCTCTTGCAACACACCCCATTAATCCCAAGTTACCTCCTCTATACACTAGGTGTATTTTTTGCTCAGCTAAAACCTTACCAATATGAGTTGCAACATCAACAAACTCTCTGTATTTCCCATAATTGGTGCCACCAAACACACAAATGTTTGTGAATCGTTTAGTTGAAGGTGACACCATTAATGCACTCTCTGAAATTTTCTTTTTAATGTTTATGAGTTCTTGAAGCAAAAAAAGAAAAGGAAAACAAATGCTTGTATTTATTGATCCCGAAAAGGTAACACAATGTTACACCTATATGTATAGGCCGACGCATTTTTCAATGATATTAGATCCAAATGGTTCAAAAATCAAAAGTAAACAACAATAATTACAAAAGACATTAAATGCGGAAGGAAAAAGATAATAAAAACAAAAGGATATTTACTGATAGTTGTGATTGTGGCTCACATCTTCCTCTGGTTTTATGTCCAGAAAAGGCTTTAATTCCCTCTATGAGTTGGGTATATGATTCCCATCAAATTTTCTTATAAATTGGCAAACAGGGTCTTTTAAATTCAGATTCCCAAGACTATATTATGCATGTTCTTTTTGAAATTGTGGCCATAATCGGTCAATTGCCATTTGCACATATCCACTAGGATGTGCATCAAGAATCGTTAGGATATAATCGATGACTCTCTACGCAAACCATGCCTAATGAATAAAATTTTATCTTCCCGATTATTAGACACCATTCCTAAAGAACGACAACGTGTGTTGCAAGTTGTAGTGCAAATTTGTGACAAGTAACCCCTAACTTATTAGCTCTTTGTTTTTTTACAAGGTTACTTCTTCCAAAACCAGACATGTAAGATATAAATGAATCAGTAGACTCACCTGCTAGACATACCTTAGCTTCGATCAACCAGCGAATTTCAACAGGAATTTTGTTTATCATCAGTAAGCGTAATCTTAAAGATTTGTTTACTCACCTTTGTAACAAGGGTCAAAAAGGACGGCAGAGTTTTTTTGAAAATCTGTTTTTTTAGAAGTCTTTTTGTAACCAAGTTTTAGCTTTATCTTTTAAGGAAAAAGGGAAAAACTTAAGCCTGATTATATCCATGCTAACATTTTGGTCGGTGCAAGTGTTACAAACTTCCTCAAACTCCTTAATATACAAATATATGTTTTCAGATTAAAGACCTTGAAAATTGGGTAAAAGTTGAATGATTTCTAGTTTAAAATTAAAGTGTGTTACATTTTGTGGGAAAGCTATGCATGAAGGTGCTTCAGCACTTGTGGGATTCATGTAGTCTCTAAGAGTTCTAGGTGGATTTACGTTAATGTGTTGGTCAAGGTCAACATAAGGCGGATGGTTGCTGTATTGAGATATGTTGTTATGGTTTTTTAAAAGGTTTTCGGCGTGGTTTCCTGCTGGATGTCTAAGTGGGTTTACAGCCATGTTGTTGGTGAATGTAGGTGATTGTGATCTCCTAATTAATCTACCGCTAGATGTTCGTGAGCAACGTCTCATGCAAATTTAATGAGGGTTCATGAAGGTGAAATACACAAGAATGAAGAAAATAAAAGAAAAATTGATAAAAATAACAAGATGCAAAATTCTAGGGGTGTAAATGTAAATATACACAAGTGTTGGGGTAAAAGTGCAAATAAGTATAAATATAGGGACTAAAGTGAAAATATGATAATAACAGAGACTGATATGCAAAAATGAAAAACAAAATGACCTATATGCAAATACAAACTAGATCTAAGCTAAAATGCAAATAAAAAGTTAAAGGACTAAAATGAAAAAATGTGATTAATGATTACAAGTGTTTTTTTTTTTTTTAACTGGATAAGTTTATGATTGAGATGAGGTGATGCAAAATTGAATACAAAATAAGAGCAAAAAAGATAGAAAAAAAATAGTAAAACTAAAAAAAAATTAAAAAGAAATTACTTCTACAAAGAAAAGACGGACTTACCTCCCCGGCAGCGGTGCCAAAAACTTGACACGTCCTAAAGAAGTGTTCCTACTCCTAAGTATAAGAGTGTCAAAGTAATAAATTAACCGGTAAAACCGAGTCGAACCACATGGAGGTTGTTCACTTGTCCTTGTAGAATTAATAATCTAGATTAATTACTAAGCTTTTTATAAAATGTAAATCAATTAAAATTAAAACTGGGGCTAAGGGATCCACTGTTGGCAATTCAAATATGATCCAATAATTAATATTTAGTCCAGATTAATGGGAGGGTATTCCACTCCACTGACCACTCTCTGATAGATGTGGGTAAAAGTACTCACTGTGCTAGACAATATCTGTCTGTCTACTGTGAGTCAAAACTCCACAAAGATTAGAGGGGATAAACCACCCTCTAATAGATATGGGTAAAAGTACCCACGGTGCCAGACAATATCTGTCTGTCTACAGTGAGTCAAAAACTCCACAAATATCAGAGGGGAGAAACCATTCTCTGATAAATATGGGTAAAAGTACTCACTGTGCTAGACAATATCTGGCTGACTACAGTGAGTCAAAAATTCCACAAAGATCAGAGGGGAGAAAATAAAAAAATAATAAACTTACCATAATTGGATCATATTTTCCATACCAACAGTATCACCTTTGGCCCCAGCTATATAAAATTAGCCAGACACAATTTAACTAGAAAATAACTATTTTATTTAAATTGATAATTTGAGAACAAAAGAGAGAGAATCTCACAAATCTAATATCAAATTTGGATTCATTATATGCAAATTAATGGGGAGAGGTCCTCTATTTATACAAAATACGGATGAAAATTGACCATCATATGAATTTAGAATGGAGCATCCAGATTGCGCCACGTTATCAATGAATAGTAAACAATGAAAAGTGACCGTGAACAGTAAACACATCCGTGAAAGTCAATAGTGAATAGTGAACAGTGCACCGGCTTCTAGAATATGATTCTCTGCAGCATGTGTACGGTGCACTCACAACTCGTGCCAATAGAATTGTGCCACATCATCGGTCAATAATTTTTTAGAAAGTCAACTATGAACAGTGCACCGACTTTTAAAATGTGATTCTCTGTAGCCGCGTGTACGGTGCACGCATAGTTTGGTCCAATAGTAATGTGCCACGTCATCAGGAACTATGAAAATCAACTGTGATTAGTGAATAGTCAAAATTACAAAAATGCCCTTCATGGCCTTCCTAAGGTTTTTGACATTCTAAACTTGAAAACGATGTTTGTTTTAACATCTGACTTCTCTATAATTCTGAATTGATCGAATTACTTCTGAATTACAAAGAAAAATACACTGATTACTACACAACACATTTATTTAAGCGAGTGAACGAAATTATGTCTAAATTGGGGAATTAATCATATTGGAAGTGTAAAATGAAGATATTATCCTTTAGTAAACATACACTTTTCAGTGTTAATCACACCCCCAACCAGCTTATTGCTAGTCCCTAGCAATTAAAGCAAAAATAGTAAAAACTCAAATTTAAATCTCTAAACTACCAAATAGACAAACTCTCTCATACCTCTTTTCTCACCCTTTGATAACCAGTCATCAATTGAGTTATCAATCAAACTTTCATGTGCTTAATAAATATCAACACGATAACTATAAGATTCAATTTAAATCAAACAACATTTTCATTCTGAAATCTCATCAAGGCTTTTTCCTTAGGCAACAGTTTTATTCTCTTAATTTTTTTTCTTTTTTTTAATATAACAAAATTGGAAACAAACATTCCATCTTTAATCCATGTAACGAGCTTTAGGCCAATGACTCCCAAACCAGTTGGCTTTAGGGCATTAAGTGTTAAAACACTCCTACGGGCTTAATTACTCAGATTGCAGATGTTTTTTTTAGTACAATTCCCTTAAGCTTTCTCTTTAACCCGTGTAACGAGCTTTAGGTCAATGACTCCCAAACCAGTTGGTCTTAGGGCATAGGTGTTGAAGTACCCCTCAAACTTAATTGCTCAAGTTTAAGAGGCTACGGAACTGTACTTTATTCTTATCCAGACCCTACCGTTTTGCACGAACACTCTATGCTTACTAAGGATGAGGCTCGGCTACTAAGTAAGAGTTTTGGTCACAACGCACAAAATTATTATTATTATTATTACTATATATATTTTTAAACAAGACCACTGCCTTCAATTGTTACCCTTGAATGATGTTTTAGAACTAAATATCGTAAAATCTCAACTTAATGCACATAATCACGTGTCAATGTGCATGTGTGTCTAGAATAGTTCAAAAAATTTCTCAAGATGACTTAATGAACAAAAGGATTAGTCAATGATATCACAATGGAGAGTTTATAAATTAGAATAGTCAGAAGAGAGGAAAAAAATGCATCAGAACTACAAAGATGCGTCTCAGAAGTATCTAAAATATCTCCTTACTCGGCCATCTTTACAAAAAAAAAATGGTTAGAAGTTAGTTTTTTTTTGAAAAACAAAAGTTATTGAATCAATTATCCCCTCCCCCCAACCAGAACGAGACATTGCCCCAATGTTTTTAGAAAGAGGTAAGGTTTAGAAGATATCACCTGAACAACTTGAAAGACAACAAAATCCTGCAAAACAACAAAAGAAATACAAAATAAAAAAAATAAAATGCATAAAAACCATGGGACAATCACAAACTGAGATTTAGATCAATTCTGCATTTCTTGTTCTCTTCATCAATGAGCCAATCTTTTTTGGAGGTTGAGGGATCTGGCTCATAATTAAAAGATTGTAACTGGTCAATCAGCTCATGAGGACTTGAATCAGAGATAAAGATTTTTCGGATTGAAGGTGGAATGTAATAATTTTTTTGAGCATGATCAAGAAATGAAAGCAAACCATCATAAAATTTATTAACATTCCACAAACCGATGGGTTTCTCATGGATGTGTAGTTGCGCCCAGGATGCCATTGTAAAGATTTCTTCTAAGGTTCCAAAACCACCTGGCAAAGTTATAAACGCATCAGCATGATGTAACATAGCAGTCAATCTTTCAGGCATACCTGAAATAACTAGCTCTTCGCCGTTTGTCTTTCTGATGATGTCTGCTGTGGCCATAGGTTTTGGGACAATACCCAGAACTTGACTACCTCTGTCTCGTACAGCTCGTGCAACACACCCCATTAATCCCAAGTTACCTCCTCCATACACTAGGTGTATTTTTCGCTCAGCCAAAACCTTACCAAGATGAGTTGCAACATCAACAAACTCTCTGTATTTCCCATAATTGGTGCCACCAAACACACAAATGTTTGTGAATCGTTTAGTGAAGGTGACGTCATTAATGCACTCTCTGAAATTTTCTTTTTAATGTTTATGAGTGCTTGAAGCAAAAAAAGAAAAGGAAAACAAATGCTTGTATTTATTAATCCCGAAAAGGTAACACAATGATACACCTATATGTATAGGGCGACGTATTTGTCAATGATATTAGATCCAAATGGTTCAAAAATTAAAAGTAAACAACAATAATTACAAAAGACATTAAATGCGGAAGGAAAAGATAATAAAAACAAAAGGATATTTACTGGTAGTTGTGATTGTGGCTCACATCTTCCTCTGGTTTTACGTCCAGAAAAGGCTTTAATGCCCTCTATGAGTCGGGGATATGATTCCCATCCAATTTTCTTATAAATTTACAAACAGGGTCTTTTAGAGTCAGATTCCCAAAACTATATTGTGCATGTTCTTTTTGAAATTGTGGCCATAATCGGTCAATTGCCATTTGCACATATACACTAGGATGTGCATCAAGAGTCGTTAGGATATAATTCGATGACTCCCTATGCAAACCATGTCTAATGAATAAAATTTTATCTTCCCGATTATTAGACACCATTCCTAAAGAACGACAACGTGTGTTGCAAGTTGTAGTGCAAATTTGTGACAAGTAACCCCTAACTTCTTAGCTCTTTGTTTTTTTTGCAAGGTTACTTCTTCCAAAACCAGTCATGTAAGATATAAATGAATCAGCTGACTCACTTGCTAGACGTAACTTAACTTCGATCAACCAGCGAATTTCAACAGGAATTTTGTTTATCATCAGTAAGCGTAATCTTTCGGAACGTGCTTTGTAAATCTTTTTCAGAGCATTTTGGGGCAACGATGGAAATGTTTTCGCAGGTTTGTGAACATTTTATCCATGCCTTGTTTTGGGGATCAGTTATTTAGGAAACTAAATTAATCCGACTTGAATTGTCCTAGAGTACCGTTATCCACCACTTAATCGGGGTTATATAGCAAAACACACCAATCAAAAAATGAACCTAGAAATTAATTCTGTAAAAATTCAAAACGTAAAAGCGAACAAAAACAAAAAAAATAATTACGAACACAAATAGAGTCAAAAGTAAAAGATTTGTTTACTCACCTTTGTAACAAGGGTCAAAAAGGACGACGGAGTTTTTAAAAAAATCTGTATTATCTAGGAGTCTTTTTGTAACCAAGTGTTAGCTTTATCTTTTAAGGAAAAAGGAAAAAACTTAAGCCTGATTATATCCATGCTAACATTTTGGTCAGTGCAAGTGTTACAGACTTCCTCAAACTCCCTAAGATACAAATATGTGTTTTCAGATTCAAGACCTTGAAATCTGGGTAAAAGTTTAATGATTCCCGTATTAAAATTAAAGTGTGTTACATTTTGTGGGAAAGCTATGCATGAAGGTGCTTCAGCACTTGTGGGATTCATGTAGTCTCTAAGAGTTCTAGGTGGATTTGGGTTAATGTGTTGGTCAAGGTCAACATAAAGTAAATGGTTGTTGTGTTGAGATATGTTAGGTTGTCTAAAAGGTTTTCGAATTGGTTTCCTACTGGATGTCTAAGTGGGTTTTCAGCCATGTTGTTGGTGAATGTGGGTGATTGTGATCTCCTAATTAATCTACCGCTAGATGTTCGAGACCAACGTCTCATGCAAATTTAATGAGGGTTCATAGAGGTGAAATACACAAAAATGAGGAAAATAAAAGAAAAATTGATAAAAATAACAAGATGCAAAATTCTAGGGGTGTAAATGCAAATATACACAAGTGTTGGGGTAAAAGTGCAAATAAGTATAAATATAGGGACTAAAGTGAAAATATGATAATTACAGGGATTGATATGCAAAAATGAAAAATAAAATGACCTATATGCAAATACAAACTAGGTCTGGGAATGTCTGTAAGAAAAACTAGATAGGTCATCAAAGGGATCATTTCAAACTTCGGCATCCTCTTGACTTTCTCCCACCATACCTCCTTCCTGCTGGTCTCTGTTTGTCTCCTTTTAGTGGTTGATTAACATAATTGTCCTCTTATTTTACTCCTTCATATAGTGGTTGCTCGTCTGCTTACTGCCCGACCTGGTCCTTCTCTAGGACTTCGCTTACCACAGCCATAGCCTCATAGTGAATGATCGTATCCTGAATGGTAGTAGTTGCCTTAGTTACCATCTGCTCAACCCTGACTCTACTTCGACGAGCCCCTCAAGGCAATCTTTGGTTGTCTCCTCAACCACATGTAGCCCATTTACCACCTCCGTGACAGCAGGAGAATCTCCCTCAAGCTGGATCCCGCCAGAAGACTCCCTAATCTTATGCTTGGAAGGATTGGAGAAGGGAGGAGAGGATCTGCTTTGACCACTTGCTTCCCAGATCCAGCTACGTTTGAGGTTCCTACTCCATCAAAAATAGAAAATCATCTTAACTTTTTCCATGAACTCTTCTCTGTTCCAATTAGCGATGATAGACAGATCAAAGGGTAGAGGAAAAGGAAGAGCTTCTGCAGACTAGTAGGAGGCGTAAAAATGTCCGTCACTGAAAGAGGCATCCACCTCGGCCTGCAGCTTGGCCACCTAAGCATTTAAGCATTGGTTTTCAACATCTAGCATCTTGGTCTCTCCTTTTCAGGAGTCTCTTTCTATGGCCTGGTGTTTGGACTTGAGGCTCTCTTGGTCGTAGGTCCGCTTCATATTCTCGTGGTCGTATTGAAGCTCAGCTAGCTTTTTCCTCATCACCTTCTGGCTGGTGGTCATTTTCTACACCAAAGCCTGAACTTGAGTGAGCAATCTCATGGCCCTCTCAGCTTCACCCTTAGCTTTTACAGTGCGATCATGAAGAGAGGCCACCCGGTGGCTCATGGCAATGTTGATTTTGAATGCTTACAGGATGCAATGTTGATTTTAAACGCTTACAGGATGCAATGTTCAAGTTAGAAAATAGTCAAACTAGCTACTTCGATTGCAGATGAAAGAAGATAGTTACATCGGCCAAAAAAGCAGACCCTTTGGTAATCAAAATGTCGACGGGCATTGAAGCCATCAAAGAGAGGCTACCACATGGACAAAATGCTATAAACCGCTCCACGACCTCGTCTTGTCTAGCGGGGCTTGATTGATGTTGAAGGTGGGCAGATGGACCTTCTGCAACTGCAGTCTCGAGGACCCTTAAAGCTCAAGAAGCAAGGATGCAGGCGGATGAGCAAAAGCATCAGGTAAGCTGACAGTGGGGATAGTAGTGACGGTAGTAATGATAAAAGGGGAAACCAGAACAGAAGTGGTGGCAACAGTAATATCGACATGTGGGGCGGTAGTCCCTTTGCCCCATGCCCGGGATGCTCAGAATGCAATGATCTCCATCAGGGACCTAGGCTGGAAAGGAGGCGAGAAAGAAGCAGGTGGAACCCCGACTGGATTGGATGGCCCATTTTTCTTTAAGAATGCTAAGGAGGTCCTCTAGGTTGGTCTGGCAAAAAAAGGAGAGGTGTGAGCTCGTTGAACTTCATGGGTAGCTGTGACAACAACAGAAACTGTTAGAATTATAAATAAGAGAGAAAGGGAGGGGTAAGAATCAAGGTGACCAGTATAAAAGAACAGAGTTGATTCAAATTTCTCTTTCTTATTGGAAGAAGCGGCGGAGATGCATAGGTGTCGATTCACCCTGTGGGGATCAAAAGAGTTAACAGTGGGAAGCTTTGGATTAAGATAGTTGAAGGAGATGATAGACTTTAGAATTCTCTCAGACTCGGGGGGCACAAAGTCCCGGTCCCACGAGGGCTTATCATTAAAAGCAGTAGAAACATCGAATTCATGCTCACCGATGAAGATCGAGCTTCCCCAATCACCTTCCACCAAAATCCATTCTTCTTTATAGGCTGTGTCTTTCTTGGAAGCACTAGGAACGATAAAGTTGTGCTTGTTCTTGTCTTTCGCATAGAACTGACATCTTGTGCCGCAGGATAAACTGCCAATTTGGAAGATGTAATCAAGTTCCTCTGCTCTAGGCTTCATGGCTACCTTGTTTAACTCACACTGCTCCCTCCACAGCAAGAGGAAGCCGATTAGATGTCTCCAAAAGCCAGGGGTTAATTGGAGAGGTGCCAGTTGTAGGGCATTGAGAGCCCGTCAGAGTGAAGGGTGAAGAGAAAGCCTAACCCCGTTCTTGAGAGCTACGATGTGGATCAGGAGCACACCTATAGAAGGAGAAAAGACATTGTAGTTCTTGGGAGGAACGAAGACAGTGATGCTATCAGAAATACTGTACTTGGCCTTCAAATGATTAATCAACTTCGGATCAATTGTAGAATCGGGAATGACCTTGATATCTGATTCCTTATTAACTAGGTCTAGTAGATTGTCAGGCCGGTTCGAGAAGCCATACCCAATAGAAATGTTTCAACCTGAACGGCGATGCAGACCAAGTGGAAGGTCATCTCTGTCACTAGAATCTTCTCGTTCCTGTTTTCTAGGAGCAGGGCTGGAGGCATCATCACCCTCCTCCAAATGATGAACACTGCCATCGGATTTCAACATTATCAAGTAAGAAAAGATTAAGAGAATAGAAGGAAAGACGGTGGCCTTTGCGAAGACGAAGAGAGAGAAGTTTTCAAAAGTTTGAAATTTGAAGAAGATGAAAGCGTGAAGGAGACAACGAAGCTACCGGTTTAAATAGGGATGAATGAAGCAGTAACCCGTGAAGTCGGTGATGAAAGCAGACGTGTAGATAAGATATTCAGTGAAGATTACTTTGATTCTTGGGGATTGACATAACGTAGCCGGACTATTTTGAAAATACACTGCTTCATTGCTTGCCACGTTTCTCATTTATTTGATGAAAGGTTCCTTTCCCAGATTCTAGCACCTAAAGAAGAGGGAAAATTTCCCAAGTAAAACAGGAAATCTAACTCCAACCCCAACTCAATCACTGATGTTTAGGTTAGAGGGAACATCTATTCATAGCCAAATTTGGCAAAGGATCGATGGCATATTTTCCAACTTCTAAGCAGGGGTCCAAATCTCAATTTATGTAGCAATGTACCGGGGTTCCCGGGGTTGAGCTACCATGCGACCCCATAGAAGCAAGACGAGGTTGCCCATTCCCTTGGAACACTTTGCAAGCATTCAGAGTAACTAGGAAAAGCCCGATGTGATCGAATCAAGCTCCCTACATCGAAACATGAGCCAGAGGCAAGGTTGATAGAGGATGACCTAAGCTCTCCGAGGTTGAAATATGTCGCGTTCTCCATAAAAGCACGCTACCCTTTCTAGTTACATAAAGAGACCTCAGGACGTCATGTTCACCTAACAGTATCTCTTTGTTTCACCTAGGGATGAACCTAAACTGTCCAGACAAGAAAGAGAAAACATGTAAAGCTCTGTCGCCACTGAGGAATGCCAACACAGTCAAGCCAAGCTCCAAAAGAGACCTGTAAGGGTCAGATCTAGCTCGAGATGTCATGACGGGTGTAGAGAAGTACCTCGATATTCCATATAGCAACTATCGCAGTTGAAGATCTCCATGAGGCATCTCACCATGATGACACATAGGATCATATCTACACTCTAACATACGTTAAACCATTACATACGTGCATATCAAGTCATTGAGTTCAAAGAGGAAACAAACTTATCTCCCTCCAAAATATCCTCGAATCTGTTGATTAATAAAAGTTAATGACATTTAAACATAAGATCTCGCCCGATAAGAGGGATTGATTGAGATATGTATGACGAGAAAATGATGGTTTTAACCTGTTAACCGAAAATTCACTCGATGTGAGGAATTTCAGCTAACACCCTCAAGACCGCTACCTCGGAGGTCGCGGTCGAGATGGTACCTTAGGTACCTGGTAGTGCGTGTAACAATGAAGAGGGAACATAAGATGTATAGAGGAGATTCAACTGTTTTATTAATGAAATTAAATCAAGCGTGACATACAAAGGTCACTAAAAAATACTCTCATTCTTTTTAGGGTACAATGGGGTGGCAACTTAGTGCCGGTCGATAAGTAGATAAGAACAAAGGCCATGTTCTCTTTAGAGAATTTAGACGATCATGGGGAATTGTATTTTGTTAATTTTTCTAGTATTCCTTCTTCATGCATGCCTAGGCGTATTTATACGTGGTCAAATTAGCTTTGACTCGTTATTCTCCCACCTTGAATCTTTGAATCAAATCCCTTATTATCGAGTGAGATATTTTATTTAAATGCATTGAATTTTGGTTTGATAAGTCTGTTTTCTCTTTGGACTCAATCACTTGCACCGCACGCACGTAGCGTTTTAATGTACGTTGGAGAGTGAATACGATCCTGCACGCTGCCCTGGACAATGCATCATGGAGGTCATCAAATATGGCATTCACTGTCTTGAATGGCGAGGTACATCTATGTCCCAGTCTTGATGCCAGGAGCTTGATCTGACTGTGTTTACGTTACTCAATGGCGATGGAGCTTTGTGAGCTTCCTCCTACCTGCTTGGAATGATTCGATTCTTCCCCCAGTGAAATGGAGCGATATTGTAGGACAAACCCGTTGCCCTAAAGGTTTCTTTATTCAAGTGAAGAAGGCAACGTGCTTCTGGAGAGGTCGCAAGTTGTTTCGACCTCAGAGAGCTTAGGTCCTCCTTTATCGGCCTCGCTTCGGGCTCGTGTTTCGATGTAAGGAACTTGGTTCGATCACATCAGGCTTTTCCTGGTGACTTTAAATGTTACAAGGTGTTCCAGGGGTATGGGAAACCTCGCCTTGCTTTCGTGTGGTCGAATGGTAGCTAAACCCCAGGAACCCTGGTACATTGCTGTATAAGCTGGGATTTCCCCCTGCTTAGGAGGCGAAACATTTCCCTTTGGTCCCTAGCAAAATTTGGCTATTAACAGAAGTCCCCTTTGACTTGAACACGGTGATTGAGTTGGGGTTGGGATCTGATTCCTGTTTTACTTGGGAAAATTTCCCTCTTCTTTAGTGTTGGAACCTCGTTCACCGGTCACACAACGAAAATGAGTTTTAAATTTTTTTATTCAAATCGTAATCTGTATCTAGAACAAGTGAACTTGGGATCGTAATTATTTTCGGAACAAATACATAAAAAAATTATTACACTAATAAAATATATATGTAAATACAGGAAATTGTAATCAGTAATAAAAAAAAGATTAAAATAGAACCAAACAAACGTTTGGAGGCTCATTCACTTTTTGATATGCTCTTGGTCTGTATATATATGAATCTCATCGGTAAACGGATCTTGGTGTGAGATTCATATAGATCATGACCCAGTCCTATATGATCACATTATACAAGGTGCCTCTATTCACATATCTCATATGAATGATTCAGAATAGAATCACTGAACATTACGGAATGGACCTCAGCTATAAATTAACCACAAATAAAGTACCCAACTTTATTTGCTATCTTTTGACTCTTTAGATTGCACGTCTCTTACTGTATCCAACCGTATATGACACTCATATACACAGTTCGAGATTACATCCGGCAATCCAGGATGTTAATATGTACATAAGTTTGTAAAATAAATAACATAACAGAATGAATTGAACCCTTTTTTTATTTACTTCATAAATCCATTTACAAGTTACATGTTTAGGGTATAAACCCCAACATTTAGTTGCTAGAATATGGGAGAGGATCTTTTAATTAAATGCAACAGAAACATGGCGAGCAAGGAAGCGACATTCTTTTAAAAAATCCATCCGCGTTATGTCGATCACGAGAATCGAGGTAATCTTCACTAAAAATCTTGCTTTCACGCTTGCTTTCATCACCAACGTTACCGATTACTATTCCATTTATCCCTATTTTAACCCAGTCACATCATCTCCCTTTTCATGCTTCTTATCCCTTAAAATATAAACATTAAAAAAAATCCCTTCTATCTTTACCTTCTCTAGCAACATCTCTATCTTTCTTTCGTCAATCTCTAAATTTCTCAACACCATATCAAACTCTAGTCATGATACAGTTGACCTCATTGTAAAGGGTGGTGAGGTCTCTAGTCTTGCTCACAGGAAGCGAGCACGAAAAGATTTAGATAGCGAGGATTCACCAACAAATCCATAAAGTCGTCGCTCGAGTAGAAACATTACAATCTGGTCTGACTTTTCGAACAAACCCGATAAACCTCTGGACATCGTCGATAAGGATTCAGATAAAGAATCTGAAGGTGCCACGATGGGTGAGGGCCAAGATATGGTCATCGGCACTTCTTCGGAGGAAATTCATCCATACGAAATCAACGTCATTCCCGATTCTACAACTTATCAAAAGTCGATTAATCGTTTGAAGGCCAAGTATGGCATTCCTGAGAAAGTCACCGTCTCTATTCCTCCAAAGAACTACAATGTCTTTTCCCTTCCTAAAGGCATGCTCCTGATCCACGTCCAACTCTCGAGAATGGGGTCAGACTTCCTCTTCACCTTTAACTCCGACAGGGTCTCAATGCCCTGCAACTGGCTCCTCTCTAATTCACCCTTGCTTTTTGGAGACATCTAATTGGCTTCCTCGTACTGTAGAGGGAGCAATGTGAGTTGAGTAAGGTAGCCAAAGAGCCCAGAGCAGAGGAACTGGCTTACATCTTCTAAACTTACAGACTATCCGGTGGCCCAAGAGGTCAGTTCTACACAAAATCCAAGAAAAAGCTCAACTTCATCGTTCTCGGTGCTTCCGAGAAAGACCCGCCTGTAAGGAAAATTGGATTTTAGAGGAGGTGATTTGGGGAGTTTGATTTTTCATCGGCGTTCATGAACTCGATATTCCTACTGCTTTTAATGATATGCCCTCATGGGACAGGGATTCTTTACCCACCGAATATGAGGCGATTTTGAAGCTATCATCTCCCGCAACTAACTTAACTTGAAGTTTCCCACTGCTAACTCCTTTGATCCCCATAAGGTGAATTGATACCTGCACATCTCTGCGGCTTCTCCTAGTAAGAATGAAAATTCTGAATTAGCTGACTTCCTTAATGTCAGTCATCTTGATTCTGACCCCCCTATTTCTCTCTCTTTTTTTTAACAGTTTTTATTGTTACCCTATCTACCCATGAAGTTCAGCGAGCTCGTACCCCCCTCCTTCTGTAAGAATAATCCGGGGGACCCCCTCGGCTACCTCGAAGAATGAGGGGCCATCTGTTTCATCTAGAGTTCCACCTGCTTCTATCTCGCCTCCTTCTCAGCCCAGGTCCAAGATAGAGATCTTCGTATCTCGGGCTTCTAAGGCACGAAGCAAGGGGACCAACACCCCTCTTGTAGCTGCTATAGTCGCCGCTGCTCCTGCCCCGATTGCCCTTCCTATTGTTGCTACTACTTTTGCTACCCTCATGGTTAGCCTACCAGATGTCATTATTCCTCCACCCATATTCTCGGCTCCTCGAGCTCCCGGGGACCTCGAGACCGCTGTAGCAGAGGGTTCTCTTGCTCGCTTTCGACAACAGCCAAGTCCTGTTGGGTAAGACGAGGTCTTGTGGAAGTTTATCACATCTTGTCCAGGCGATAACCTCTCCCTGATGACTTTAATTCCCGTCGATGTCCTGATTACCAAGGGATCTGCTCTCTTGGTAGAGTTAACCATCTTTTTTCATCTTTATTTTTGGCTGTTAGTTTGACCATTTTTTGTATTGAACTTTTCAACCTATAGGCTCTCAAATTCAAAGTGGCCATAGGCCATTAGATGGCTGCTCTTAGTGACCGTACTGTAAAAATTGAGTTCACAAGCTGAAAAGGCCAGGAGATTGCTTGCTCAAGCCTAAGATTTGGTGCAAGAGATGACTGCCAGCCAGAAGGTGATGAAGAAAGAGTTGGCCGAGCGATCATGAAAGGCTGAAACGGTCATTCGATTAGAAAAGCCTTAAGTCCACCTGCCAGGCCACGCAAAGAGATTTCTGGAAGGTGGATGCCAAGTTGCTAGACATTAAAAATCAGAACTTGCACGCTCAAGTGGCCATGCTGCAAGCTGAGGTATTTGCTTTATTCGGGATTGGGTACTTCTATGCCTCTATTTAGTTTACCGAAGCGTTGCCTCTTCCATTTGACCTATCTGTTATCGATGGTTGGAACATGATGAGATTATGGCCAAGGTCGATGCGATGTCTCTTTCTACTGATAGTGAAACTGGTACCTTGAACGCTACTGAAGCCGGTAAATGAGTAATTGAAGCGGATCTTCCCTTCCCTCCTCTAGTTCGTCTAAGCTCAGGACCAGGGGAATCTTTTGGCTGGGTCCAGCTTGAGGAAGATTCCCTTAAGGTCACGGAGGTGGGAATATAGATATCTGGGGTCTAAGAGAGATCCGGAGATCACCTTGAGGAGTCCGCTGGAGCAGAGTCAAGAGATGAACAGAAGTAGACGGAGGAAATTGTTACCTCTCAAGACGTGACTACTCCTTCTTAGGTTATGATTGTAGGAAATGAGGTCTTGAGGAAGAACCAGGTCAGGCAGTAAGCTGACGAGGAACCTTGGGAAAAGGGTTAGCAGGAGAGGATAATCTGGTTGATCATCCACCAGAATGAGAGGAGACGGGTAGATGTCAGCTGAAAGAAGGAGTAGTGAGAGGAAACCAAAAAAATGCCACAACTTGACATAATCTATTTATGACCTATATTGATTGCCCTAAAAAAGATGGTGGGCACCATGCTATTCTCACGATCTGTTTTATCAGCTTCCCATTTTCTCATTGTAGATGTAGCCCGTAACTAGGGGTTAGGCTCCCGTTTGATATATGTAGCCTTAGGAGGGGATATGCTCTCTTGTCATAATTAATGAAAATTTGTTATGATTTCCTTCATGTTTGCTTTGATTGATCCCTGATCATGCACTTTTACCTTGGTTGAATACTCTTTGTTTCACTTCTGATACCAACCTAGATGTGGCCTTCAACGTAACCCTGACTTAATTAAATTTGGCAAAGACAACAATTTTGGATCTGCTAAGTACAATCATGCTAGATGGGTATACATCTAGCTTCAGTTCTCAGCACTTGGTAGAAATTTATATCTTGCTGATTTTGGGGAAGAGTCCTTTTGCATTGTGTCTCACACCTTTGATGATTCCTCATGCAAAATTTAACCTAGATACCCCCTCTCCTGGCATTCAGGGAGGGGGGAAGGGATCTTATCATGGTGACCTCGATTCATCAGGCAGATTTGTATTTACGCTTGGGTCCTTTTCGAGGGTGGTAGCCTGTCTGAGGCATCCAAAATGCTATCTAGTTATCCTGGTCTCGATGTCTGGATGGTAACTATGCTCTTACATTCAGACCCTTTATGGGGGTGGTAGCTAAACCAAGGCATCAGGAGCGCCACTGAGCTCTCCTGGTCTCGAGATCTAGATGGCAACTATGCTTTTATACTCAAACCCTTCATGGGGGTGGTAGCTCGACCAAGGCATCAGGAATGCTATCGAGATCTCCTAGTCTTGAGATCTTGATGGCAACTATACTCTTACACTCTGATCCTTCTTAGCGGGGGGTGGTGTCCGACCAAGGCATCAAAGGTAGTGAGGGGGCTTCCTCGACCGATCCTTGGTCTCGAGGCGGTCATGACTAATTTATTCATGGAGAATACAATTAGAGATGGAGAGTACAATTGGAGATCAAGAACTTAATAGATCAGAGATGGAGAATACAATTGGAGATGGAGAAATTAATAGCAAACTTTATTGATGATAAAGATGGAGTAAATTATTGTTGAGAAATTTATTGATACCTAAATTGAGGCAGTCTGCTAAGGAGTCCCCTGTCTGAGGATAAAATTTCCTCAAATGATCGGCGTTCCAGGTGTGGTCGATGGATCACCAGTCCATGTCTTCAAGCTTGTGTGCTCCATTGCGGACCACTACTTTCACCAAGTACGACCCTTCCCAATTGGGTCCTATGACCTCATCCGACCTTATCCGGGTATTCTAGATCACTTTCCTGATAACCAAGTCTCTTTCTTTAAAGTTCCTAGCTCTTTTCTATTAAAATACCTGGCAATCTTGCTTTGGTAAACTGCTACTTTCTCAGCTGTCTGATCTTATTTCTTTTCTAGGAGGTCTAGACGGGCTCGGAGCTTGAACTCGTTACTCTCCGGCTCAAAGTACTATAACCTGAACAAGGATAGCTTATGCTTGATGGGAAGGAATGCTTCGACCCTGAAGGCTAGATAGTAGGGTGTTTCTCTGGTAGCTGTCTTCTTCGTGGTTCAATATGCCTAGAGAGCCTCGGGGAACTCCTTGACCCATTTGCCTTTCTTCTGCTATAATTTATTTTTCAACAACTGCTTGACGGTCTTATTGGTAGAATTGACTGGTCTGTTAGCCTGAGGGTGAGCTACTAAAACGAACCTGAGGTCGATCCCCAAGCCTTCGCAGAAGTCTCTGAATCGAGCATTGTCGAACTGTTTGCCTAGGTCGGCTATTATGGTTAGTGGGGTTCCAAACCTGCAAACCAAGTTGGTCTTGATGAACTTGGTCGTATTTTCTTCTAAAGTCTAGGAGAGTGGTCATGTTTTGACCCACTTTGTGAAATAATCAATCGCAACGATAACATGCTTAGCCGTGTGAAGCAGACCAATCAGGTCGATCCCTCACATGGTGAACGGGTAGGGTGAACTTATTGATGATAGACATTTTGAGGGAAAGTGGCTCAAGTTCGAGGTCCTTTGTCATGTTTCGCATGATTGCACAAACATCTTCATGTCTCAGTGAATAGTTGGCCAGTGGTACCCTATGCTAAGTACTTGATACGCTAAAGCCTGTCCTTTAATGTGATTCCCACAGTCCCCAGAGTTGACCTCTCATAATACCCAACTGGCATCGTTAAGGTGCGAACATCGAAGCAAAGGTAGAGATTTCCCCCTCATATATAGATACCCATCTATCCGGCAATACCGGACGGATAACCTTTAGGTTTTTCGGGCTTGGTCAGGATCTTTAGGAAGCTTTCCTTTCTGGAGGTAGATAGCTATTAGGTCCACCCAACAAGGTAGCCGCTTAACAGGGCAGATTTCCTTACCTATTGTTATGCTTGACTGAGAGATCACCTGAAGGGGTACTCTCCTAGGTAGGGCTTGACCCTCATTTACAACTATCTTTGCTAAGACATCCGCTTAATGGTTTTGCTGTCGAGGTATCTGCTCAATCTGGAACCCCTTGAACCTTTTATTGAGTTGCTGGACTAGCTTCAGGTACGCAGCCATGTTGTCGCCCTTGGTTTGGTAAAGTCTTATAACATGGTTGATGAAGATCAATGAGTCACTCTTGATGTGCAAATAATCAGCCCCAAGCTCAATGGCGACCTTCATTCCTGCCATGAGAGCTTTATACTCCGCTTCATTATTGGTTGTTTTGAACTCGAACTCGAACCCAAAACAGTGGCAAAATTTCATCCTTTTAGGGTCAATAAAAACTATGCTGACTCTTCCCCTTGCTTGTCCAGATGCCCCGTCTGTGTAAAGAAACTAGAAATTACAGCCTTCTAGCCAATTATTGTTCTCTAGAAGCTTCCCATGAGCTGGATTCATTGCTGCATAGGTCTCTTCACTTGGGAGGGTTGAGAATTCGGCTATAAAGTCTACTAGGGCCTGACCTTTGATTGTTTTCTGAGACTTGTACTTTAGATCAAACTGGGTGAGCTTCAAGACCCACAAGACTAGCCTTTCGGATACGTCCCGCCTCTATAAGAATTGGTGGAGGCATTGATCCACCACCACCACCACCACTGTATGGGCTTGAAATAGGGGCAAAGCTTCCTGGTCGAGGTAACTAGGGCAAGGATGGGCTTTTCAAGGAGGAGGTAGCTCTTCTCGGGCTTGGACAATGCATGACTGACATTATAGATAGGTCGCTGGATCCCATCCCCACACTCCTTGACAAAAGCCCCATTTATAGCTTTTTCTGACACGCCCATGTAGATATGTAATTCCTTTCCAGGCATGGGCTTAACTAGCAGTGACAGGCTGGCAAGGTAATACTTTAATTCTTAGAAACCTCGCTCACTGTCTTGGCCACATTTCATGTTCTTCCCCTACTTGATGGCCTTTAAGAAGGGAATGCATTTAATCGTGTAACGCGAAATGAACCGGTTGAGCTCTGCTATACGCATTGTCAACACTTGAACTTGTTTGAGAGTGGTTGAAGAATCTAGGTTCAGGATAGCTTGGATCTTTTCTAGGTTTGCCTCTATTCCCCCTCATTCACCATGAAACCTAAGAACTTCCCCGCAAGGCGCATTTTACGGGGTTCAACTGCATTTGGTTTTCTCTCACTATCTGGAAAGTTATACAGAGGTATTATTGGTATTCCTATGCTCCCCGAGATTTGGTGATCATATCATCTATGTACACCTCCATTGTCTTTCCTATCTCTGGTCTGAATAGTCGGTTGACCAGTCGCTAGTAGGTGGCGCCCACGTTCTTAAGGCTGAAAGGCACCACCTTGTAGTAATACAGACCTTGCCCCGTGATGAATATGGTCTTATCTTGATCGGCGGGGTGCATCATAATCTGGCAGCACTCATAAAATGCATCTATAAAGCTTATGAGCTTGTTTTCGGCAGTGGAATCTAAACTGGCTTAGGTTAGATTGGTGGACCATATTCAATCTGAACGGGACTCCATCTTTTCTGTCTTTCCTTTTAACACGTGCACAGGACATCCAAATATCCTAAAGTGTTGTAAACTAGGCTTTCGCCCGGTCCACAACTCATGCGGTGTTTTAGGAACTGACTTAGATGGCACATCGTTTAGAATATACATGGCAGTTTGTAAAGCATATCCCCAAAAAAGAACTAGGCAGCGTTGAATAAATCAACATTGACCTAACAATATCCAAAAGAGTTCTATTTCTCCTTTCTGCCACCCCATTTTGTTGAGGTGTGCCTGGTGCACAAAACTGAGAAATTATTCCATTATCAATAAGATATTACTGAAACTCACCAGATAGATATTCTCCACCACGATCGGACCTCAAGATTTTTATGCGTTTCTCAAGTTGATTTTCTACTTCAGCTTTAAATGCTTTGAACATATCAAAAGCATCCGACTTATGTCTCATGAGATACACATAGCCAAATCTTAAATGATCATCCATGAAAGTGATGAAGTACTCATATCCACCTCTAGCTTGAATGCTCATAGGCCCATACACATCAGTGGGTATCAATCCTAAACAATCGATGGCTCTTGCTCCTTTGGTCGTAAACGACCTTTGGTCATTTTACCTTCCAAACAAGTTTCACAAGTTGGTAGATCACCAACCTTTAAGTCACTTAGAGGTCTGTCACATACCAATCTTTTAATCCTATTAAGGTTGATATGATCTAAGCGAAAATGCAATAGGTAGGTTTCATCTTTTGATAATTTTACTCTTTTATGATTAGGTTCCGTTAATTCCGTGTCTAACAAGTGTGAGATATTTCCACGCAAATAAAATAAACTGTTTTCCAATGTACCTTTGTAAACAAATTTGTTATTCTTACTAATAATAAAACCTTTATTAAAAGTAACCGAATATCCAAATTTATTTAGACAAGAGACCGAAATTAAATTCCTCTTGAATTGTGGTACATAATAAACGTTTATTAAAACTAAATGCCTATAAGAATCAAAATTGATTCTAATATCTCACACTACACTAGTAGACACCAATGCTCCATTGCCTAAATGCAAGTTGAATTCATTCTTATCCAGTCTATTCCTTTGACCATTTTCACCACAAAAGAAACATTTTCCTTTGATCTTGGTTACTTTGTTGGTCTCCTTATAAGAAGGCTCAAGTTTCTTTTTCTTCTGTTGTCTCTTGACCTTTTAACGAGTCTTAACAGTAGCAACTTTACCAACCATATGAATCCTTGTCTAGAGACATCATAATATCGGCAGCAGTCTCCATTCCTTCATGTTGCTGTTGCAACATGTCGGAGATGATGGCCATAATGTAACGTACATTTAGCCATCTCATCTGAAGACTTCCACTATTGATACTCTTCTCTTTGCTTCCTGAGTTAGATTCATTAGTTTGGTGGTTAAGGAATATACATAATGAACTTATACTTTTCAGCTTGCAACAACAACCCCATGTGACATAATTATCATAAGTTAAAGTATTATCTTTTAGGATATTGATTAGGGATGGGGTCATGATTTCTTTTTAATAACAAAAATTATATAAGTAAACAATCATGATATAGCACTTTTGAATATTTATATTGAATTAAATTAAATAATTCAATCGTAAAAATTCAACGGTGATCCAACACCCATAAATGTCTCGCCTCCTTTGGGAGTTCGCAATATTTACTAGTTGGACTAGGTCCCACCTAATTGTTAACATAACAACTAACGTTTTCAATTTTAGCCTTGTGAGTTTATTAACAAGAACTCTTGGGAGGATATTAATAAACTCACATCGAGTGTGTTACCAAGTTATCGACCTTCAATATAATCCCTCATGAATATCCTTTCTTTGGGAGTAGATATCGTTTGCGCTAATTGTCTAGTCTATCATTGTAAGGAAGTATCTTGCTAAATTCCATTCATGAATACCTCTTGGGAGCTTATTCACGAAAAAAAAAGCTCAACTAAACTTGGAGGCCGTAGGTGTTCCAAAACACCTTCTCCCACTCAATTGTTTAAGGTGTGTGATCGAATTCCAAAGAATGATTTACCAAGTTATCTGGATGCCAATTTAGATACTTAAACCATTCAATGCATGTCATACCAAAAGAGATATATGAGTGGCACTCCTATTCTATATGACATGTTATCAAACAATGACAAACATTGCAATATTTACAAAAATATAAATAGCTACAATTTTGGTCCATCCTAGAAAAATAAGTAAATTACATATATATTGGAATACAAGAACTCCTTTCTTGGCGAACAAGTCTTCACGCGACCTTCGTCATTCGGACTCCCTTAGCTACCTCCCATGGGCATGTGCACCCCTCACCCTTACCCATGGGCGTGCACATGCCACAAACCCATAAAGGGCTGCCATGCGCAGCCCATGGCTACCAAAAGGGCTGCAATGTGCAGCCCATGCCACAACAAACGTGGCTGCACGCTCTTCGCACGCATTTTCGTTGTTACACCTCGCACGGTCCCAAACTTATTCCGGTTGCCCCTAATTCTTCAAACCTTCGAGTCTTCGAAAGTTGAATATATTACAGAAGAATTTAAATAATAAAATACTGCAGTTTTTTTTATTACAGCAAAAAAAAAAAAAAACTTAGCAACTACCAAAAAGGAAATTATGGCGATAATAGACCACCTTTCTTGTTACAATCCCAAAGCTAAATTACATTGAAATTCTAGGACCAAAATTGAGCAATAACAAACCACATATAAAACACACACACACACACACACACACACACACACACACACACACATATATATATATATATATATATATATATATATATATATGTCCATACATTCTAATGTAAATATATATGCGAATACCTAGAGTGCCATCTCTTTCTAAAACATGCATATATACAATAAAAGAAAGATTCACGAACACATACATCAATTAATCAAGGGTACAACCAGGCTCTGATATCAACTGAAGGGAAAAACGGGTTGGCAAAACGCAACGGAAGCGTGAGAAAAACGAAATTAGGGTTTGCGTATAAATAAAAAAATTTCCCTTTATGCAACGAGAACCTTAACCCTAGATTAATTGACATATATAAAAGTATCGTACCTTTTTCTCGTGACGATTGAACAAACAACAAATTGATTCTGTAAGATCTTCCAATCCAATCACGAACGTGAATCACCTTGGAGTGTGGGCTCTCTTACTTTTTGTTGTATACCTGAGGATGGAGACAAAGCAAAATCTTTTCTTTGTTAGTTACAAATATCCTCCAAGAGAAAAATCCAAGAATGTCCGGTCACTTGTGAATTATCAATCAATTTGATTGAAACTCGCATGAACCTTGATTCAATGTTGTACACAAAACCCTTTTGATGTAAAGGATACTAGTGTACTATTAAAATCAAAAACGTTCTCTTTTTCTCTTTTCTCCTTGGCCGAATTCCACACCCTTTTTCTATGAGTTGATTGAATTTTGTCTAGAGCAAAAACTAATTTTTCTCCCTAAAAATTCTCTCTTGCTATGCCAAATTCTCTCTTGAAAATTACCTACGCATGGCCGAATTTTTCATCATAGAATTCTTAGGGCGGAAATCTCATGCTCATATATATAGGATCATAAATCCTTTCCTAAGAAGGATTTACTTGGTTGGCAAGAATCCTTTACTTAGGTGGATTTATTTGGTAGTTAAGAATCCTTATCTAAAAGGAAATCTAACTTCTCCTATATCCATATGGACTGGCTGAATTTATCATTGATATAGATTAAGAGAGTTTATTCTTTTCCTAAGAAACATTACTTGGTAGTTAAGAATCCTTTCCTTAGGTAGATTTACTTGGTGTTTAAGAATCTTTTTCAAAAAGGAATTTTATCCAAACACCAAGACTTCTAATCCAACTCAAAAGTGTATTTGTAACCATATTAAAGACTTCCTAATTTGATTAGATAAATAATTCCTTTTATTTATCTACTTATCAAATATAGTCTTTAACATTAACTATACTACCAACAATAATATAGTTTAAGGAGACCATCTTCTATTATGAAAAAGATTTTGACTTTTAATTAAATAATTAATTAATCAACAAATTATTTAATTTCTATTTAATTAAATAATAAAATAAAAAATAATTTATTTAAGCTATTCTTAATAGCCTTGCTGCCTACACCATATATATGGGCCATATATTATTTTTCTTATTTTATTAAATCCATTGGACCTTAATAAAAAGTCCACATGTGAAATAGATCTATTCTTACACAAATAAACAAGTTCTCATGCCTTAATACAATTCTAGATGGACCCCTAAATTAGTCCGGTAGAATATATCAAGTGATCCATGCAAGTTCGTGTGGATTGGGGATCTTGGCGGGCTATCTAAATTTAAGCTTTAATAGACACATCTCAATCACAATCAACAAATGATTCACTTAGGTCCGATCTATTTAATTTTTGTTCATTCAACTAAAGAACTAAAATTGAACTCTTAAATAAAGATAGAATAAGTTGATGTTACTCATTCATATCCTAGACAACCTTATTGGAGAAAGTGTATCCTCATGAAGAATATCAGTAATCGCCAAGAGCTCATAGACCGCCTATAGCTCTCCAAGTTACCATATTTACTCATATGACCACATTTTGGACTTGGATATTTTGACTTGTCCATAAGCCATGTTTCAATAGACACTATTGAAAACTTAACGTTAAGATTTAATATCCAATACCTCAAAACATCCATATGATGGTATTATACTCTCATCCAATAAATGGAGCCACGATGTCCATATCTATAAATGAAGTCCTCTATCGATTAACAAATGAATACCACCAAACTATCGAGGATAGACTATGCTATATAATCATACTCATTGATAGCTCAAATGATAACACTTGCAACCATAAGTCCATCATTTATCTCAGGATTGAGATAGACTCTCCGATTGTTTTCAAATGAAAAACTTTTATCCATTGACGGTTCTATATAAAGTATTTCATTTTGATCATATTCAATGCACCTAGTGCACTAGACTCTTTTGTCCAAAGACACCATATTTTGATGATTTTAGACTCACCATAACACATTTGATCCCACTCAAATGCTAGCAAAAGAATCTACAACTTTGACAAGATAAAGGCGCCCAACCTTCTATCTTAAGTTGTGAATATTATTCAAGACTAACTAAAGAATTGTGTCTACCTCATACATATCTAGATGTATGAACAATTCTTCTTTTTTCATAATCTTTTGACCTTATGATTATTTACTTTTAACAATTATAATAATTAAACTATAATTGCTATAAGATTTGTTAAACTAGAAATCATTTTATTCATATGAAAAGATTGTTAATTACAATATTACACTCTTGCTATTGAGCATAATCCTAACAAATTATATAGTGTATACAGAAATCACTTAATTGCTCTCGATCTCTCTTAATCACTAACCGACAACCTCGTGCATGTTGAAAAGTAGATAACGATGAAGGCTGTGTTCTGAAGTCAGAATTCAGGATGGAGTATACTCTCCCTCTCTCTGTCTCTTATTCTACTTGTTGTTGATCCTTTCTTTGTTCATTCTTGGTCTATTTATACACAGTCTGAATAGGTTAAATTTGTGTCTCTCCCGCAATGATTTTCAGAATCCTCTCCCTCCTTATCGGGCGAGATCTTTTATTTAAAAGTCACTGACTTTGTTTTAATAACGGATTTTAGAATATCTTAGGTGGAGATAAGTTTGTTTCCTCTTTAAACTCAATCTCTTTCCCTACACGAACGTAGTGTTTCAATGTTCGTTGAAGAGTAGATATGATCTAGTGTGCCTTTATGGCGTGGTGCCTTATGCAGGTCATCGAGTATGGTGTTCACTGATTCATAGAATGAGGTAGATCCAGACCCTGGTCTTGATGTTAGGAGCTCGATTTGACCTTTCCAAGTCTCTTTTTGAGCTTGAAATGACCATACTAACGCTTGTATGTGACGGCCAGGCATTTGCGAACTTTCGCTTATCTGCCTAAGTGGATTTGCTTCTTCCTTTGGTGAAGTAGATAGGTGCAATAACATGAGCTTGATATTTTTATAGGTTCCGTTAATAGTAAAATTTGGCTAGGAGACCAAAGAGAAATTTTCCACTCTTCTAGCTCGAATCAAAGCCCGAATTCGCCATTCATGGGAACCCGGGCAAGCCATAAAGCTACCCTACAGAAGCAGGGAAGGATCATCGGGCTTTAGAACTATCAGGAATGAAGCTAGACACGACTAGGTATAGCCCACATGCGAACACTGGAGTCTGGGCTTCTCAAGATCACCTATCCCAAGTCCTCAGTTCCTGGGGTCGGGCTCCTAAACCACCCTGTGAAAGCGAGGTGAAAGCGAGGAAAAAATCGCCGAGCTCAGGAAGCACTCGAACTAAAGCCCAACACAAATAAGAGCTAGCTCCTTCCAGATCATGGATTCCCAAGTTTAGATTCCACTCGTAACCAACGACTTTTAAATAGAGGATCCCACACGATAAGGAGATGCACCCGTTTAAATTATTTTGGCCATGTATAAATATGCCCAAGCAATCCCACAGAAAGAAGAGAGCAACAAATAGACGAGAGTTTAAGAGGACTGAGCAAGGCCTAAATTATATGATCAGAACACAACCACCTTTGTATCTACTATTCGAAAAGCACGAGGTTGCCACCCTTCTATGCCCTAGAGAGTTTGTGAGTGAATGTGAGAGATTTCTGTATACTACGAGTGATCAATAATAAAGCTCTCAATTTCCATCACATTATCATTCAAATATTCGTTTATATCTTAACATGTCAGATATCCAAGGTACTGACCCCAACCACCACCTATGTGGTAGTGGTCTTGAGGGTGTTAGTTGGAATTTCTCATATTGAGCAAATTTCCCGTTAACACTATCTGGCACCGTCTGTGGGAAGTTTCCACACCATCATTTTTATATTCATAAGTTTGTTATTTTGCAGTAATCATGAGGCTTCGCTTCTCCCAAGGATAGTCAGGAGCATCGGAACAACCTTCAGCTACGTCGACACGAAAGGTCCTGAAGAAAGGAAGAAATTCCGGACACCGTGGCCAGGTCCCAGACCAGCAATCCACTGTACATGCTTTGGATCCCCCTATGGAAAGCCAGATCTCGCTTGACCAACAAGCGATGACCTTCGTGGAAAACGTCCGCCTTTGACTGCTCGCTGAGGTTATTATTGTCCAACAAGTAAACCTCTGCAATCAATAAGAACCAAGCAGGCCCGGGACCCGGTAACCAGCCAATTTCATGAGAAACCTGTGGGTAGGTAAGCTTTTTCGGTCTTTTGCCAAGCGACCTCCAGAGACCTACCATGAAGCCTATGATCAGTCTCTAGAGCAAATTGAAGTTGAAGAAAAACTAAAGGTTAAGATGGAACACGACGATATGAGAGCCGCAAAGCGATAGAAGAAGAAAGCTCCCAAACCAGAGCAAGCTCAGAAAGCTAGAAAAGACCCCTCAATAGGTCGACGTATCACTTCATGATTTCTTAACACAAATCGAAAAGGTATCCAGCAAAACGAACTCCTCCACGGGCTTCACCTCCTCCTAGGACAGTGGCCCCAATAGCTCTAGATGAGAGAGGATATGATTATTACACCCCTTTAAATGTACCCCGTGAAACAATCTATCTTGCCATTCGGGACAAGGGGTTACTACAAAAGCCCGCTTCCATGAAAGCCCCCATCGATAAGAGGAATCATTATAAGCTTTGTGACTTTCATGAAGACGTGGGACACAACACTTCAGAGTGCTATAACCTGCGAAATAAGATCGAGGCTTTGATTAGAGGAGGATGTTTGGTAGAATTCTTACAGAAGGTCAGGGATAACATTTAGACTGGAAGAAAAGTGCAAGCCGAGATCCGCGAGCATGCTAAGAAGAAAAAGTGGGAGCAAACGGATCTGACTTAGCAAATCTAGATAATAAATACCATCAGTAGAGGGCCTACTCTGGTTGGCACCTCCAATAATTCCAAGAAAAACCACACAAGGAAAATCCCTCGTGTGGACGAAAGGCAGGGTATCTCCAAGGTCGACCAGAGCCTGACCAACCTTTCCTAGATGTCACAGATCATTTTCACCTAAACGAATGTCTATAACACCGTGCAGCCTCATGACGATCCCATGGTTATCACAGTACTGATTGCCAATTGCGTGGTACACCGTGGGCTCGTCAACACAAGCAGCAATGTCGACGTTCTATTTAAAGATACCTTGAAAAAGCTAAACTTGAAACAATGGTGTTACAATAGTTGCACTACCTCACTATATGGGTTCACTGGGGACTCAATCATACCCGTACGATCAAAAATCCTGCCAGTAATCATTGGAGCCACACCTCTCCAGCAGAATGTCATGACAGACTTCGTGGTGGTGGATACCCCATCGGTCTACAAAGCAATATTAGGAAGGCCATTTTTATCATCCTTGAAAGGGGTCCTATCCATCTACCGTAATGTTCTGAAGTTCCTAGTAAGAGATAAGGTGGGGGGAGTAAAGGGTGACAAGCAAGCGGCCAGAAGATGCTATCCAGTGTCTGCCAACCCAACAGCTCTAGTAAAACAACTTGTCCAGGTAACAACGATCCAGGATGGGGCAATACCT
This sequence comes from Dipteronia dyeriana, assembly GCA_032871835.1. Lineage (NCBI taxonomy): Eukaryota > Viridiplantae > Streptophyta > Magnoliopsida > Sapindales > Sapindaceae > Dipteronia > Dipteronia dyeriana. Next base: position 106,551,211 of record CM065300.1, on the reverse strand, counting down.
GTATTTACCCTGGAAGATATAGGACCAGTAAATCACCCAAAGGATGACCTCGTGGTGCCAGACAAGGAGGAGCAAAGAAGGGAATGGTCTAGCGGCCATTCTGTGAATAAGCTAGAAGAGATTCCCGTACGGGTGGCCGATCCCTTGAAGGTTGTCAAAGTCGGAGCTACCATTGAGTCGGGAGTGAAGAAGGGTTTGATCGGACTCCTAAAAGAGTTTAATGACATCTTCACTTGCAGTCACGATGAGATGCCTGAAATCTCGGTGTCTTTGGCTGCTCATCGATTTGCAGTGGATCCGACCTTCAACCCTTAAAAAAATGTCACTTTAACGCCGAAAGAAATGCTGCGGTTCAAGAAGAAGTGAACAAATTTACCCAAGCGGGCTTCATAAGTGAAGTACATTACCGTGAATGGATCGCCAACGTGGTCGTGGTCATAAAAGAGAATGGTAAGTGGCACATGTGCGTCGATTATACCGACCTTAACCGGGCATGCCCGAAAGACAGTTTCCCTTTACCAAAAGTTGATCAGTTGGTTGACTCCACCTATGGAAATAAGTTCTTGAGCTTCGTGGATGCATTTTCAAGTTACAATCAAATCATGATGCACCCCGCCGATTAGGAAATTACCAGTTTCATCACTGGACAGGGTCTGTATTGCTACAAGGATATGTCGTTTGGGTTTAAGAACGTGGGGGCTACATATCAACAGTTGGTCAATAGGCTGTTTAAGCCCGAAATTGGAAGATCAATAGAAGTGTACATCGATGATATGATCACCAAGTCCTCAAACGTAGAAAGTCATCTGGACGACCTTCGCAGAACTTTTGTGATGTTAAGGGAGAATCAGATGAGATTGAACCCCTCTAAATGCGCCTTTGGGGTAACTACGGGGAAGTTTCTAAGCTTCATGGTTCATGAGAGAGGCATAGAGGCTAACCTGGAAAATATTAAGGCTATCCTAGATCTAGAGTCCCCCACGTCACTTAAACAGGTTCAAGTCTTGACCGGGCAAATAGCAGTGCTCAACAGGTTCATTTCTCAGTCTTTCGACAAATGTCTCCCGTTCTTCAAAGCCATCAAGCAGAGAAGCAACATGAAATGGGAGCAGGAGAGTGAATAAGCTTTTAACCCTTGAAGAAATATCTATCAAGCCCTCCGCGACTGGTAAAGCCAAGTCAGGAGAAGAGCTGTAAATCTACTTGGCTGTTTCCGAGACTACAGTAAGTGGGGCCCTGGTTAAAGAATGTGGAGATAGGGTCCAGCGGCCTATCTATTACGTGAGTCATGCTCTAACCAAACCAGAAAAGAATTACCCTTCTAGAAAAGCTCGCGTATGCCTTGGTGACTTCGGCAAGGAAGCTCCATCCATACTTTCAAGCTTACTCAATAGCAGTAGTAATGAACAAACCCCTCTATCAATTCTTACAAAGGCCGTATGTGTCCGAAAGGTTGGTTTTTTGGATGCTAGAGCTCACCTAGATTGATTTAAGGTACAAGCTCAGGACCGCAATTAAAGCCCAGGCTTTGGCAGACTTTGTAGTAGAACTCTCAGTACCCCCAGGCCAAGCAATATGCGCAGTGATAAACATAACCCTTGAGATGATTCCAAAATCCGACAGCTGGCTGGTAGGTTGCAATTCATGGATCCTTTACACAGATGGAGCATCCGGGCAAGCCGAGGGAGGAGTGGGCATAATTTGAATCGACCTAGAGGGGACTGAGTGTTGCCACTATTTCAGATTTGAATTTAAAGGCACTATCAATGAGGCAGAGTATGAAGCCCTCTTAGCCGGGATAAGGGAGGCCACAGAGCTCGGGGTCGATTACCTGCAGACCAGGAGTGACTCGTTGCTCATAGTCAACCAAGTCTCTGGGGATTATCAGGCAAAAGAGGATAATATGGTTGCCTACCTGAAGCTATTTCAACAGCTTAGGACTAAATTTAAAGGATTTAAGATTGATCAGGTACCTCGATAACAGAATGGTCGAGCTGACGTCCTAGCTAAGATAGCTACGACTGGTGACCAGATCTTACCTCAGGGTGTCCCTCTCCATATGATTACCCTACCCAAAATAGTAGTAGGTAAGGAAACTTACACCCTAGATCGGTAACCATGCTAGATGGACCCAATAGTGGATTCTCTCTAAGAAGGGAGGCTTCCTTGGGAACCCGACCAAGCTAGGAAAGTCATCAGGCTCTAAGTCCAGTATTTCTTGGTAGATGGGTATTTATACAAGAGGGGCAAATCCCTTCATCTGCTTCGCTGTTTACATCCTAACGATGCCAAATGGGCATTGAAAGAGGTCCACTCCAGGGAATACGGGAACCACATTGGTGGAGAAGCTCTGGCATATCAAGTACTTCGCATGAGGTACTACTGGCTAACTATCCATCAAGATGCAAAGAACTTAGTACGATCCTGCGAAGCATGCTAGTAGACCACAAACTTGAGTCACCTCAAAGTTATTCATATAGTCCTTTTCCTGAAATTTAGAATTTGTCTAAACAAACACTTAAAGATCTGAAGGACTATATAAAAATAATATCCTTTTGTTCCTTTTGGATACCCTACAAATATGCATGTTTCTTAACGGGACTCCATCTTTTCTGTCTTTCCTTTTAATACGTGCGCAGGACATCCAAATATCCTAAAGTGTTGTAAACCAGGCTTTCGCCCGGTCCACAACTCATGCGGTGTTTTAGGATGATTTTCTCAAGATGATTTTCAACTTCAACTTTAAATGCTTTGAACATATCAAAAGCATCCGACTTATGTCCCATGAGATACATATAGCCAAATCTTGAGTGATCATCCGTGAAAGTGATGAAGTAATCATATCCACCTCTAGCTTGAATGCTCATAGGTCCACAAACATCATTGTGTATTAATCCTAAACATTAGATGGCTCTTGCGCCTTTGGTCGTAAATGACCTTTTGGTTATTTTACCTTCCAAACAAGATTCAGAATTTGGTAGATCATCAACATTTAAGTCACTTAGAGATCTATCACTTACCAATCTTTTAATCCTTTAAAGGTTAATATGTCCTAAGCGCAAATACCATAGGTAGGTTTCATCTTTTGATAATTTTACTCTTTTATGATTAGGGTTCGTTGATTCCGTGTCTAACAAGTGAGAGATATTTCCATGCAAATAGAATAAACCGTTTTCCAATGTACCTTTGCAAATAATTTTGTCATTCTTACTAATAATAAAAGCTTTATTAAAAGTAACCGAATAACCAAATTTATTAAAACAAGACACTTAAATTAAATTCCTTTTGAATTGAGGTACATAATAAACATTTATTAAATCTAAATGCTTACTAGAATCTAAATTGATTCTAATATCTCCCACTACATTAGTAGACACCAAAGCTCTATTGCCAAAATGCAAGTTGAATTCATTCTTATTCAGTCTATTTCTTTGACCCTTTTCACCAAAAAAAAAACATTTTCCTTTGATCTTGGTTACTTTCTTAGTCTCCTTTTAAGAAGGCTCAAGTTGCTTTTTGTTCTGTTGTCCCTTGACCTTCTTTCGGGTCTTTAACAGTAACAACTTACCAAGCATATGAATCTCTTGACCCTTGCCTTTCACAAGGATTTTTTCCGTGCTATGAACATCTTGCATCAGGCTTTGCAAGAAGTATTCCCTATTTTTCAAGGTGTAGTCCAACTTAAATTGATCAAAGGAATCTGATAGTGAGTTGACAATCATGTCAATGCTGGTCTCACCATCTATCTCAGCACCATTCAGTTCAGCAATGTTGAGATGTGCTATGAGTTTCATCATGTTTCAATAGACACTGTTGAAAACTTAACGTTAAGATTTAATATCCAATACCTCAAGACATCCATATTATGATATTCTACTCTCTTTCAATAAATGGAGCCTCGATGTCCATATCTATAAATGAAGTCCTCTATCGATTAACAAATGAATACCACTAAACTATCGAGGATAGACTATGCTATATAATCGTACTCATTGATAGCTCAAATGATAAAACTTGCAACCATAAGTCCATCATTTATCTCAGGATTGAGATAGACTCTCCGATTCTCTTCAAACGAAAACTTTTATCCATTGACGGTTCTAGTTAAAGTATTTCATTTTGATCATATTCAATGCACCTAGCGCACTAGATTCTTTTGCCCAAAGACACCACACTTTGATTATTTTAGACTCATCGTAACACATTTGATCCCACTCAAATGCTAGCAAAAGAATCTAAAACTTTGACAAGATAAAGGTGTCCAACCTTTTATCTTATGTTGTGAATGTTATTCAAGACTAACTAAAGAATTGTGTCTACCTCATACATATCTAGATGTATGAACAATTCTTCTTTTCTCATAGTCTTTTGACTTTGTGATTATTTACTTTTTCCAATTATAATATTTAAACTATAAATGCTATAAGATTTGTTAAAATAGAAATCACTTTATTAATATGAAAAGATTGTCAAATACATTATTATAATCTTGCTATTGAGCATAATCCTAACAAAGACTTCCTAATTTGATTAGATAAATAATTCCTTTTATTTATCTACCTATCTAATGTAGTCTTTAAAATTAATTATACTACCAACAATCGTATAATTTTAGGAGACTAACTCCTACTAGGAAAAAGATTTTGACTTTTAATTAAATAATTAATTAATCAACAAATTAATTAATTTTCATTTAAATAAAATATAAAAATTAATAATATAATTAAGCATTTCTAAATTAGCCTTGCCGCCCAACACATGTATATGGGTCATATATTATTTTTCTTATTTTATTGAATCCATTGGACCTTAATAAAAAGTCCACATGTGAACTAGACCTATTCTTACAAAAAGAAACAAGTTCACATGCCTTAATACAATCCTAGAAGGACATCTAAATTTGTCTGGTAGAATATATCAAGTGATCCATTCAAGTTCGTGTGGATTGGGGATCTTGGCGGGCTATCTAAATTTAAACTCCAATAGACACAACCCAATCACAATCAATAAATGATCCACTTAGGTCTGATTTATTTAATTTAAGTTCATTCCACTACAGAACTAAAATTGAACTCCTAAATAAAGATAGAATAAGTTGATGTTACTCACTCATACCCTAGACAACCTTATTGGAGAAAGTGTATCCTCGTGAAGAATACCAGTAATCGCCAAGAGCTCATAGACCGCCTATAGCTCTCCAAGTTACAATATTTACTCATATGACCACATTTTGAACTTGGATATTTTGACTTGTCCAGAAGCCATGTATCAAAAGACACTGTTGAAAACTTAACGTTATGATTTAATACCCAATACCTCAAAACATCTATATGATGGTATTCTACTCTCATTCTATAAATGGAGCCACGATGTCCATATCTATAAATGAAGTACTCTATTGATTAACAAATGAAGACCACAAAACTTTCGAGGATAGACTATGCTATATAATCGTACTCGTTGATAGCACAAATGATAACACTTCCAACCGTAAGTCCATCATTTGTCTCAGGATTGAGATAGACTCTCCGGTTGTCTTCAAATGAAAACTTTTATCCATTGACGCTTCTAGATAAAGTATTTCATTTTGATCCTAATCAATGAACCCAGTACACTAGATTTTTTTACCCAAAGACACCACTCTTTGATGATTTTAGACTCATCATAACACATTTGATCCCACTCAAATGCTAGCAAAAGAATCTACAACTTTAACAGGATAAAGGTGCCTAACCTTTTATCTTAAGTTGTGAATGTTATTCAAGACTAACTAAAAAATTGTGTCTACCACATACATATCTAGATGTATGAACAATTCTTTTTTTCTCATAGTCTTTTGACCTTATGATTATTTACTTTTGACAATTATAATAATTAAACTATAAATGCTATAAGATTTTTTTAAATAGAAATTACTTTATCGATATGAAAAGATTGTTAAATACGTTATTACATTCTTGCTATCGAGCATAATCCTAACAAATTCGACATTGTACACAAAACTTTCTAGTGTAAAGGCCCCTAGTGTACTATCGAAAACTAAACGTTCTTTATTTCGTTTCTTCTTTCTCAAATCACACACTATTTCTTAGAGTTGGTCGAATTTTGTCTAGAGTAAAGTCAGATTTTTCTCCATCAAAAATTCTATGATGGCCGAATTCTTCTCTTAGAAAAATAGGGTTGGACAAAAATTTCTATGAAATTTCCTTAGGCTGGCCGAAATTAACATACATATATATATTGGATCTTAAATCCTCTCCTAAGAAGGATTTACTTCGTTGGCACGAATCCTTTAATTAGGTGGATTTATTTGGTTGTTAAGAATCTTTTTCTAAAAGGAATTCTATCCTCAAGTTTATATTTATGGGCCGACCGAAATCTTCATAGAATATATATTAGGATCACAATCCTTTCCTATACTTGGTTGTTAAGAATCCTTTCCTTTGGTGGATTTACTTGTTGGTTAAGAATCATTTTCCAAAAGGAATTCTATCCTACACCAAGACTCCTAATCCAACTCAATAGTGTATTTGTAACCATATTAATGACTTCCTAATTTTATTAGACAAATAATTTCTTTTATTTATCTACTTATAAAATATAGTCTTTAATATTAATTATACTACCAACAATAATATAATTTTAGGAGACCAACTCCTACTAGGAAAAAGATTTTGACTTTTAATTAAATAATTAATTAATCAACAAGTTAATTAATTTCCATTTAATTAAATAATAATAATAAATAATATAATGAAGCTATTCTTCATTAGCCTTGTTGTCCAACACATGTATATGGGCCATATATTATTTTTATTATTTTATTAAATCCATTGAACCTTAATAAAAAGTCCAAATATGAACTAGACCTACTCTTACAAAAAGAAACAAGTTCAAATGCCTTAATACAATTCTAGATGGACCCCTAAAATGGTCCGGTAGAATTTATCAAGTGACCCATGCAAGTTCGTGTGGATTAGGATCTTAGAGGGCTATCTAAATTTAAGCTCCAATAGACACAACCCAATCACAATCAACAAATGATTCACTTAGGTCCGATCTATTTAATTTTAGTTCATTCCACTAGAGAACTAAAATTGAACTCTTAAATAAAGATAGAATAAGTTGATGTTACTCATTCATACCCTAGACAACCTTATTGGAGAAAGTGTATCCTCGTGAAGAATACCAGTAATCGCCAAGAGCTCAGAGACCGCCTATAGCTCTCCAAGTTACCATATTTACTCATATGACCACATTTTGAACTTGGATATTTTGACTTGTCCAGAAGCCATGTTTCAATAGACACTGTTGAAAACATAACTTGAAGATTTAATATCCAATACCTCAAAACATCCATATGATGGTATTCTACTCACATTCAATAAATGTTGCCACGATGTTCATTTCTATAAATAAAGTCCTCCATCGATTAACAAATGAATACCACCATCGATTAACAAATGAATACCACCAAACTATCGAGGATAGACTGTGCTATATAATCGTACTCATTGATATCTCAAATGATAACACTTGCAATCATAAGTCCATCATTTATCTCAGGATTGAGATAGACTTTCTGATTGTCTTCAAATGAAAACTTTTATCCATTGACACTTCTAGATAAAGTATTTCATTTTGATTCTATTCAATGAACCAAGTGCACTAGATTCTTTTGCCCAAGGACACCACACTTTGACGATTTTAGACTCATCATAACACATTTGATCTCACTCAAATGCTAGCAAAAGAATCTACAACTTTGACAAGATAAAGACGCCCAACCTTTTATCTTAAGTTGTGCCCAACCTTTTATCTTAAGTTATGAATGTTATTCAAAACTAACTAAAGAATTGTGTCTACCACATACATATCTAGATGTATGAACAATTCTTCTTTTCTCTTAGTCTTTTGACCTTATGATTATTTACTTTTGACAATTATAATAATTAAACCATAAATGTTGTAAGATTTGATAAAATAGAAATCACTTTATTAATATGAAAAGATTGTCAAATACGTTATTACACTCTTGCTATCGAGCATAATCCTAACAGATTCGACATTGTACACAAATCCTTTTAATGTAAAGGCTACTATTGTACTGGCAAAAACTAAACGTTCTTTCTTCCATTTCTTCTTTCTCGAATCACACACTATTTCTTAGAGTTGGTCGAATTTTGTCTAGATTAAAATCAGATTTTCTCCATCATAAATCTTATGATGGCCGAATTCTTCTTTTAGAAAAATAGGGCTGGACGAAAATCTCTATGAAATTACCTTAGGCTGGCCGAAATTAACATACGTATATATATATAGGATCATAAATCCTCTTCTAAGAAGGATCTACTTCGTTGGCAAGAATCCTTTCTTTAGATGGATTTATTTGGTAGTTAAGAATCCTTATCTAAACGGAATTTTATCCTCATGTATATATATAAATATATATATAAATATATATGGGCTGGCCAAATTCTTCATTGAATATATATTAGGGTCACAAATCCTTTCCTAAGAAGGATTTTATTGGTTGTTATGAATCCTTTCCTTAGGTAGATTTACTTAGTGGTTAAGAATCCTTTTCTAAAAGAAATTCTATCCTACACCAAGACACCTAATCCAACTCAATAGTGTATTTGTAACCATATTAAAGACTTCTAAATTTTATTAGATAAATAATTCCTTTTATTTATCTACTTACCAAATATAGTCTTTAATATTAATTATACTACCAACAACAATATAATTTTAGGAGACCAACTCCTACTAGGAAAAAGATTTTGACTTTTAATTAAATAATTAATTAATCAACAAATTAATTAATTTTCATTTAATTAAATAATAATAATAAATATTATAATGAAGCTATTCTTAATTAGCCTTGCCGCCCAACACATGTATATGGGCCATATATTATTTTTCTTTTTTTATTAAATCCATTGGACTTTAATAGAAAGTTCACATATGAACTAGACCTATTCTTACAAAAAGAAACAAGTTCACATGTCTTAATACAATTCTAGATAGACCCCTAAATTGGTCCAGTATAATATATCATGTGGTCCATGCAAGTTCGTGTGGATTGGGGATCTTGGCGGGCTATCTAAATTTAAGCTCAAATAGACATAACTCAATCACAATCAACAAATGATTCACTTAGGTCTTATCTATTTAAATTTAGTTCATTTCACTAAAGAACTAAAATTGAACTCTTAAATAAAGATAAAATAAGTTGATGTTACTCATTCATACCCTAGACAACCTTATTGGAGAAAGTGTATCCTCATGAAGAATACCAGTAATCGCCAAGAGCTCATAGACAGCCTATAGCTCTCCAACATACATAATCGCCAAGTTACCATATTTACCATCGTGGCACCCAACCTTTTATCTTAAGTTGTGAATATTATTCAAGACCAACTAATGAATTGTGTCTACCACATACATATCTAGATGTATGAACAATTCTTATTTTATCATAGTCTTTTGACCTTATGATTATTTACTTTTGACAAATACAATAATTAAACTATAAATGTTATAAGATTTGTTAAAATAGAAATCACTTTATTAATATGAAAAGATTGTCAAATACATTATTACACTCTTGCTATCGAGCAAAATCCTAACAATCTCCCACTTGCTCTATAGCAAATGTGTCATATCTCTCATCCCCATGTTCTCTAGATGCCCATCAAAACTCTTTTGTGGCAGAGCCTTTGTAAAAGGATCCGCTAGATTTTCTTTTGACGCGATCTTTGTAATCGTCACGTCACCTATATGCTTAATTTCCCTTAGAAGGTGTTGCTTTCTTTCAATGTGTTTCCCTCTCTTATGAATTCTTAGTTCTCTTAAATTTGCCACTGCTCCACTATTGTCACAGTAGATAGTGACCTTCTTATACGCATCAGGAACCCATTCCAAGTCAATCAAGAATTGGCAGAGCCAGACAACCTCTTTAGCAGCATCGCATGTGGCAACATACTCGGCTTCCATGGTGGAATCGACAATACTAGATTTCTTGATACTCCTCTATATGGATGCCCCTCTTCCAATAGTAAACACAAATCCTAATGTTGATCTCTTGGAATCAGAATCTGACTGAAAATTAGAATCTGTATATCCAATGAGAATAAAATCCCATCCAGAGTATACAAGTATATAATCTCTAGTTTTCTTAAGATACTTAAAAATATGCTTGACTGCCGTCCAGTGATCTAGACCAGGTTTCGATTGAAACCTGCTAACTATGCCCACAAAAAAACAAATATATGGTCTAATGTAGAGCATTAAATACATGAGATTTCCAACTGTTGATGCATATGGAACCCTACTCATGAACTGCTCTTCATGCTCATTCTTAGGAACTTGGTCATTAGAAAGTTTGATTCCATGAATGAAAGGTAACATACCTTTCTTGGAATCTTGCAAGGAAAACCAAGACATTATTTTATCTATGTATGAAGCTTGGGATAATGCAATCATTCTATTCTTTCTATCCCTTATGACTTGGATACCAAGAATGCAACTTGTTTCTCCTAAGTCTTTCATATCAAATTGTTTTGCTAACCATTCTTTTATTGACGTCAATACACCTACATCGTTTCAGATGAGTAGTTTGTCAACAACTTAAATAATTAGGAAAACGAACTTGTCACCTTTAATCCTTTTGTATACACATGGTTCATCAAGGTTTTGAATAAATCCAAAACTTTTGACAGCTTGATCGAACCTTATGTTCCAGGATCTGGATGCGTGCTTCAATCCATATATGGATCTTTGCAACTTGCATACCCTTTCCTCTTGGCCCTTTTCAATGAATCCTTCTGGTTGCATCATGTAGATGCTTTCGTCAAGACTTCCATTAAGGAAAGTTGTCTCGACGTCCATTTGCCAAATCTCTAGGTCTAGAGATGCCGCAACGGGTAAGAGTATCCTAATGGATTTAAGCATGGCCACAGGAGAGAAAGTTTCTTCATAGTAGATACATTCCTTCTCAGTATAACCTTTAGCTAACAATCTAGTTTTAAAGGTTTCCACCATTCCATACATTCCTCTTTTCCTCTTGTATACCCACTTGCACCCGATGGGTTTTATCCCTTTAGGCAATTCTACAAGAGACCAGACTTTGTTTTTAAACATAGATTCAATTTCGGATTGCACTGCCTTTTGCCAATAGTGACAATCAACATCTTCCATTACTTCCTTATACATATAGGGATCATCGTCGTCCGAAAGATTCTCTACAGATTCTCCTAGACCGATGTATCTCTCGGGTTTTCTACTAACCCTCCCATTATGACGAGATATGGTAGATTGTTGATCTTGTGTTGATACGGAACTTACAATTGGGCTTGGTTGTAAAACCTCTTGTGGAATTGTATATCCTGAAAACTCATTCAGGACAATTCTACTTTTCGGTACAAAATTATTCATATAGTCCTTTTCTAGAAATTTTGCGTTTGTCGAAACAAATACTTTAAGATCTAAAGGACAAAAAAAACAATATCCTTTTGTTCCTTTTGGATACCTTACAAATATGTATGTTTCTGAACGGGACTCCATCTTTTCTGTCTTTCCTTTTAACACATGCGCAGGACATCCAAATATCCTTAAGTGTTGTAAACTAGGCTTTCGCCCGGTCCACAACTCATGCGGTGTTTTAGGAACCGACTTAGATGGTACATCTTTTAGAATGTACATGGCAGTTTGTAAAGCATATCCCTAAAAGAATCAGAGAGCGTTGAATAACTCAACATAGACCTAACTGTGTCCAAAAGAGTTATATTTCTCCTTTCTGCCACCCTAATTTGTTGAGTTGTTCCTAGTGCAGAAAACTGTGAAATTATCCCATTATCAATAAGATATTACTAAAACTCACCAGATAGATATTCTCCACCACGATCAGACCTCAAGATTTTTATGTGTTTCTCTAGCTGATTTTCTACTTCATCTTTAAATGCCTTGAACATGTCAAAAGCATCCGACTTATGTCTTATGAGATACACATAGCCAAATCTTGAGTGATCATCCGTGAAAGTGATGAAGTACTCATATCCACCTCTAGCATGAATGCTCATTGGTCCACACACATCAGTGTTTATCAATCCTAAACATTCGATGGATCTTGTGCCTTTAGTCGTAAACGACCTTTTGGTCATTTACCTTCCAAAAAAGATTCACAAGTTGGTAGATCATCAACCTTTAAGTCACTTAGAGGTCTATCACTTACCAATCATTTAATCCTATTAAGGTAATATGACCTAGACGCAAATGCCATAGGTAGGTTTCATATTTTGATAATTTTACTCTTTTATGATTAGGTTCTGTTGATTCCGTGTCTAACAAGTGAGAGATATTTCCATGCAAATAGAATAAACCGTTTTCCAATATACCTTTGCAAATAATTTTGTCATTCTTACTAATAACAAAAGCTTTATTAAAAGTAATAGAATAACCAAATTTATTTAAACGGGAAAATGAAATTAAATTCCTCTTGAATTGAGGTACATAATAAACGTATGTTAAATTTAAATGCCTATAAGAATCTAAACTAATTCTAGAACTAGCAGACACCAACGCTCCATTACCGAAACGCAAGTTGAATTCGTTCTCATTAATCCTTTTCTTTTTCTTGAACCTCTGTAAGGAAAAACAAACAAGATTAGTGGCTTCGGAGTCTATGATCCAAGAATCCATAGAATCCACCAAAAAACATGTTTCAAGATAATTAATATTACCTTCTTCCTTCTTGTCTTGAGACTTTGGGCAATTTCTTTTCCAATGTCTCTTTTCACCACAAAGGAAACACTTTCCTTTGATCTTGGTTACTTTATTTGTCTCTTTCTTAGTAAGTCCTAGTTCTTTTTTCTTCTGTTGTTTCTTGACCTTCTTACGAGTCTTAACAGTAGCAAATGTACCTATAACATGATTCTCTTGACCTTTGCCTTTCACAAGGATTTTTTTCTTCCTTTGAACATCTTGCATTAGGCCTTGCAAGGTGTATTCCTTATGTTTAAAGGTGTAGTCCAACTTGAATTGATCAAAGGAATCTGATAGTGAGTTGACAATCATGTCAATTTTGATCTCACCATCTATCTCATCACCTTTCAGTTCAGCAATATTGAGATGTGCTATGACTTTCATCATGTGATCTTTCACAGCCTTTACAGGTTTCATCCTAAGATTCATGAAAGTAGTCAATGCCTCTCTCTTAGTCATCCTAGACCTCATAGCAAACATCTCCTCTAGAGACATCATTATATCGACTGTAGTCTCCATTCCTTCATGTTGTTGTTGCAACACATCGGAGATGGAGGCCATAATATAACATTTAGCCATCTCATCAGAAGACTCCCACTGTTGATACTCATATCTTTGCTCCTGAGTAGATTCATTAGTAAGAGTAGGTGGTTTAGGAGTGCACAGAACGAACTTATGCTTTTCGGATGGCAAAAAAAGCCCAGTTTTCCTTTTCCATGTGACATAATTATCACCAGTTAAAGTATTATCTTTTAGGATGTTAATTAGGGATGAGGTAATGATATCTTTTTAATAACATATATTATATAAGTAAACAATCATGATATAGCACTTTTGAATATTTATCTTGAATTATAAATAAAATAATTCAATCGTAAAAATTCAACGGTGATCCAACACCCATAAATGTCACGCCTCCTTTGGGAGTTCACACCATTTACTAGTTGGACTAGGTCCCACCTAATTGTTAACATAAAAACCAACGTTTTCAATTTTAGCCTTGTAATTTTATTAACAAAAACTCTTGGGAGGATATTAATAAAATTACATTGAGTGTGTTACCAAGTTATCGACCTTCAATATAATCCGTCACGAATATCCCTCCTTTGGGAGTAGATATCGTTTGGGCTAATTGTCTAGTCTATCCTTCTAAGGAAGTATCTTGTTAAATTCCAATCATGAATACCTCTTGGGAGGTTATTACACGAAACATAAAGCTCAACTAAACTTGGAGGCCATAGGTGTCCCAAAACACCTTCTCCCACTCAATTGTTTAAGGCGTGTGATCGAATTTTATATAATGATTTACCAAGTTATCTAGATGCCAATTTAGATACCTAAACCATTCTATGCATGTTCATACCAAAAGAGATATATGAGTGGCACTCCTATTCTATATGACATGTTATCAAACAATGACAAAAAAAAAATTGCTACAATTTTAGTCAATCCTAGAAAAGAAAGTAAATTACATGTCTTGGAATAGAAAAAAAAAACTCTTTTCTTGGCGAACAAGCCTTCATGCGACCTTCGTCGTCCTGACTCTCTTGGTTGCCTCCCATGGGAGTACGCACCCTTGACCCTTACCCATGGGCGTGTGCATGCCACAAACCCATAAAGGGCTGCCATGCGCAGCCAATGGCTTCCATAGGGCTACCGTTTGCAGCCCATGCCACAACAAACATGGCTGCGTGCTCTTCGCACGCACGTTCGTTGCTACGGCTCACACGGTCCCAAACTTGTTCTGATTGCTACTATTTCTTCAAACCTTCAAGTTTTCGAAACTTGAGTGTATTACAGAAGAATTATAAATAAAAATATTGCAGTTTTTATTATTATTACAACAACAAAATAAAATAAAAAACTTAGCAACTACCAAGAAGGAAATTATGGCGATGATAAACCACCCTTCTTGTTACAATCCCAAAACAAAAATACATTGAAATTCTATGACCAAAATTGAGCAATAATATTCCATGTATAAAACATATATATATATATATATATATATATATATATATGTATGTATATCCATACATTCCAATGTAAATATATATGCGAATACCTAGAGTGTCATCTTTTTCTAAAACATGCATATATAAAATAAAAAGAAAAAAAGATTCACGTACACATACATCAATTAATCAAGGGTACAACAAGGCTCTGATACCAATTGTAGGGAAAAAACCACGCGAAGCGGAAGCGTGAGAAAATTTAATAAAATTAGGGTTTGCGTATAAATAAAAAATTTCCCTTTATAATAACAAGAACCTTAACCCTATATTTATTGATGTATATAAAAAGTGTCGTACCTTTTTCTCGTGACGATTGAACAAGCACCGAATTGATTGCGCAAGATCTACCATTCCAATCATGAACGTGAATCACCTAGGGGTGTGGGCTCCCTTTCTTTTAATCGTATACCTGAGGATGAAAGCAAACAAAATCTTCTTTTTTGTTAGTTACAGTAATCCTCCAGGAAGAAAACAAAGAACGTTAGGTCACTTGTGAATTATCAATCAATTTGATTGAAACTCACGTGAACCTTGATTCGACGTTGTACACAAAACCTTTTAATGTAAAGGCTACTAGTGTACTATCGAAAACTAAACGTTCTTTCTTCCTTTTCTTCTTTCCCAAATCACACACTCTTTCTTAGAGTTGATCGAATATTGTCTAGAATAAAATCAGAATTTTCTCCCTCAAAAATCCTATGATGGCTGAATTCTTCTCTTAGAAAAATTGGGCTTGCCAAAAATCTCTATGAAATTACCTTAGGCTGACCGAAATTAACATACATATATATTTATTGGATCATAAATCCTCTCATAAAAAAGATTTATTTGGTTGGCAAGAATCCTTTTCAAAGTTGGATTTATTTGGTAGTTAAGAATCCTTATCTAAAAGGAATTCTATCCTCATGTATGTATATATATGTGTATATATATATATATGAGCTGGCCGAAATCTTCATAGAATATATATTAGGATCACAAGTCCTATCCTAAGAAGGATTTACTTGGTTGTTAAGAATCCTTTCCTTAGGTAGATTTACTTGGTGGTTAAGAATCCTATTCTAAAAGGAATTCTATCATACACCATGACTCCATATCCAACTCAATAGTGTATTTGTAACCATATTAAAGACTTCCTAATTTTATTACATAAATAATTCATTTTATTTATCTACTTATCAAATATAGTCTTTAATATTAATTATACTACCAACAATATTATAGTTTTAGGAGACCATCTTCTACTAAGAAAAAGATTTTGACTTTTAATTAAATAATTAATTAATCAACAAATTAATTAATTTCCCTTTAAACAAATAATAAAACAAAATAATATAATTAAGCTAGTCTAAATAGCCTTGTTGTCCAAACCATATATATGGGCCAATATATTATTTTCTTATTTTATTAAATCCATTTGACCTTTATAAAAAGTCCACATGTGAACTAGACCCATTCTTACAAAAATAAACAAGTCCACATGCCTCAATACAATTCTAGATGGACCTTTTAATCGGTCCGGTAGAATATATCAAGTGATCCATGCAAGTTCGTGTGGATTGGGGATCTTGGCGGGCTATCTAAATTTAAGCTCCAATAGACAGATCCCGATCACAATCAACAAATGATTTGATTAGGTCCGATCTATTTAATTTTAGTTTATTCCACTAAAGAACAAAAATTGATCTCTTAAATAAAGATAGAATAAGTTGATGTTACTCATTCATACCCTAGACAACCTTATTGGAGAAAGTGTATCCTCGTGAAGAATATCAGTAATCACCAAGAACTCATAGACCGCCTATAGCTCTCCAAGTTACCATATTTACTCATATGACCACATTTTAAACTTGGATATTTTGACTTGTCCAGAAGCCATGTTTCAATAGACATTATTGAAAACTTAACGTTAAGATTTAATATCCAATACCTCAAAACATCCATATGATGATATTTTACTCTCATTTAATAATTGGAGACACGATGTCCATATCTATAAATGAAGTCCTCTATCGATTAACAAATAAATACCACCAAACTATCGAGTATAGACTATGTTATATAATCGTACTCATTGATAGCTCAAATGATAACACTTGTAACCATAAGTCCATCATTTATTTCAGGATTGAGATAGACTCTCCGATTGTTTTCAAAAGAAAACTTTTATCCATTGACGGTTCTATATAAAGTATTTCATTGTGATCCAATTCAATGCACCTAGTGCACTAGATTCTTTTGCCCAAAGACACCACACTTTGATGATTTTAGACTTATCATAACACATTTGATCCCACTCAAATGTGAGCAAGAGAATCTGCAACTTTGACAAGATAAATGCGCCAAACCTTTTATCTTAAGTTGTGAATATATACAAGACTAACTAAAGAATTGTGTCAACCTCATACATATCTAGATGTATGAACAATTTTTATTTTCTCATAGTCTTTTGACCTTATGATTATTTACTTTTGGCAATTATAATAATTAAACTATAAATGCTATAAGATTGGTTAAACTAGAAATCACTTTATTAATATGAAAAGATTGTCAAATACATTGTTACACTCTTGCTATTGAGCATAATCCTAACTGATCAATTCTAGGTCATTCAAAATGTACTTCCCAATCAATTCTCCTAGTCCAAAAATGCATGTTTGGTCATAAATAAGACATGGATTGCATGTTAAGCAAAGTAGCACACTTATTAAAAAAATATTTACAACCGATTATCTCAAGTAATTAATAAAGGAGCATAAATATTATCATGAACACAATGCAATGCCAATTTGCTCTCTTTGCTTGAGCTCCCCATATGATGTCAATCAAAACAAGTCAAGAGAGGATATGAGTCCCTATAGACTTACCAAGTCCATTGTGTTGAAACCGTGGTCACCTGTCACGCAGCGGAAGAAGGTTTTAAAATTTTTATATAGATCATAATTTGTATCTGAGACCAGTGAACTTTGGATCGTAATTATTTTTCAAAACTAATACATACAATATGTAAATAAAGGAAATTGTAATCAACAAAAATCAGAAGAAGAAAATCTTACCAACGTTTGGAGGCTCCTTCACTTTTCGATATGCTCCTGTCTGAACCAATCTTACCAACGTTTGGAGACTCCTTCTTATTACGATGTGCTCTTGTCTGAACCACCTGATCTTCCTCGCTATCTCCCTGAACTTGTAACTGCGTGTGGGCGCGTCACGGTCTCAGGAACTTGAATGGAGGATGTAGAGAGAATTGAAGAAACTCTTTCTTCTTTGTGTTTCAAAAACACATAAAACATGAAATGCAAGATTGCTTGATACTTCTCCACACAATGGCTCCACCACTCAGGGTGAATATTGATCCAGACGTGGATTTCCTAGAATCCCTGTCTGACTGAAAATCAGAATCCGTGTATCCTAACGGGATCAAATCCTGCCAAGAATACACTAGCATATAGTCTCTCGTTCTTTGAAGATACTTGAGAATTGTCTTAACACCAACCCAATGATCCAATCCTGGGTTGGACTGGTATCTGCTGACTACTCCCATTGCATAGCAGATGTCCAGTCTCATGCATAATATAGCATACATGAGACTACCTACTGCTGATGCATAGGGTACACGTCTCATATCCTCAACTTCTTGAGGTGTCTTAGGACACTGTTCCTTAGGAAAATTAACTCCATGCCATGAAGGTAAATTACCTTTCTTGGAGTTTTGCATCGAAAATCGCACAAGAATCTTGTCAATGTATAATGCCTGAGATAGTGCTATAAGTTTGTTTTTATGATTCCTTATAAGATGGATCCTAAGAACATAACTCGCCTATCCCAAGTCTTTCATTTGGAATTGGCTAGCCAGCCATCCCTTTACATCAAACGACACTCCTATATCATTCCCAATGAGTAGGATATCATCTATGTATAGGACCAAGAAAAATACTTTTTTATCAATGATGCGCTTGTAGACACAAGGCTCGTTGACATTCTGCTAGAAACCATAGGTTTTGATCACAACATCAAACCTGATGTTCCAAGATCTAGATGCTTGCTTAAGCCCATAGATGGACCTTTGTAGCTTGGAAACCTTTTGTTCTTGATCTGGACACACGAATCTCTCTGGTTGCATCATATAAATGCTCTCATCAAGATTGCCATTCAAGAATGCAGTCTTGACGTCCATTTGCCAAATTTCATAATCGAAATAGGCAGCAATGGATAAGAGAATCCTAATAGACTTAAACATGGCTACTGGCGAGAAGGTCTCTTCAAAATCGACCCCTTCTTTCTGGGTATAACCTTTAGCCATTAGCCTTGCCTTAAAGGTCTCTACCTTCCCATCTACTCTTCTTATTCTCTTGTAGATTCATTTACACCGTATGGGTTTTACCCCATCCGGTAAGTCTAAAAGATCCCAGACTAAGTTAGAGTACATGGACTCCATCTCGAGATTCATGGCTTTAAGCCATTCCTCTTTATCAGGATCTTCCATTGCATTCTTAAATGTCAATGGATCTTCAACACTATCAGAATAGACAACACCTTGTCCCTCACCTATAGCTAAATAGCGTTCAGGTTGTCTCACAATCTTCTCACTACGTCTAGGTGGTAGTGTATCCTGATCAGGAACTATCTGACTGTCAGATTTTTATGGAATAAAAACTCTTGTTGATGAAGCACTAGTCTCACCAGGCTCCAACTCATTTGATACAATCTTGGAACGAGGTTTATGGTCACTAATGAAATTGTCCTCAAGAAACGTTGCATTTGTCGATACAAAAACTTTGTTATCTTCAAGACTATATAAGTGTCCACCTCTGGTCTTGTTAGAGTATCCTACAAACAGGCAGACAACAGATTTGGAATCTAGCTTTCCTATTCTATTCTTCAGCATGTGTGCTGGACACCCCCATATGCGAAAATGTTGCAAACTAGCTTTATGACCATTCCACAACTCTAGGGGAGTCTTCAGAACAGATTTGGATGGCACTACATTCAAAATGTATGCCACTGTTTGTAACGCATATCCCCATAAGGAATTTGGTAATGATGAGAAACTAATCATAGATCTCACCATTTCCATTAGGGTTCTATTTTTCCTCTCCGCTACACCATTTTGCTGAGGTGTACCGGGAGCTGTGAGTTGGGAAATTATCCCATGCTCGACCATGAAGTCTTCAAACTCTTGGTCAAGGTACCCACCTCCATAATCCGATCATAATGACTTAATAGTCCTACCTAATTGATTCTCAACTTCAGCTCATAATTCTTTGAACTTTTCAAATGTTTCCGACTTTCGTTGCATCAGGTAGACGTATCCGTATCTTGAGTACTCATCCATAAAGGTGAGATAATACACATAATCACCACTCGCTTTAACATTCATCGGTCTGCAGATGTCTGTATGTATAAGCTTTAGTGGTTCTTTAGCTCTAAGCCTTTTTCTAGTAAAAGGTCTCTTAGTCATATTACCTTCCAGAAAAGATTCGTAGACAGGTAATACGCCTACCTTTAACTCACTTAAAGGTCTAGTTTTTACTAGTCTGTCTATCCAGTCAAGGTTGATATGACCAAGCCTTAGATGCCAAAGATACGTGTCATTATCTGGAGAAATTTTATTTCGTTTTGTTTTTGGTTTTCAACCTTAAACATTTCGGTGTTTAGCAGTGTAGTATGTATTAACGATCTTAACACATACAAATTGTTTTCATTATTTCCTGAAAAAATATTCAGACCATTCTTTCCAATAATAACAGACTTATTATTGAAAGAAATAGAATACGAATGTTCTAACAATTTAGAAACGGAAATCAAATTCCGTGAAAATCCAGGAATATAAAAAACATTGTTCAATAATAAAAAACTATTATTATTACAAAATTGCAATCTTATTGCTCCCACTGCTTTTGCCGATACGACATCCCCCGAACCCACACGTATTGAGAAGGCTCCCTCCTTTAGTTGTGTCCAAGAATCAGTCCACTGCAAAGAAGAACAAATATGGTTAGTAACCCCCGAATCAATTATCCAGGATGAAGAATCATCTTCCACTAAACAAGATTCAAGAACAAGTAAATCATATTTACCTTTCGTCTTTTTCTTCTTGGCTACCTCCTCCAGGTATTGAGGACAGTTCCTCTTCCAGTGCCCGACCTTATCACAATGGAAACATTTTCCTTTGCCTTGGTCGGTGGAGGCGCCCTTCTTTTTGCTTTGGGCATTCTTGGGTTTGGGCTTACCCTTCACCTTTCCAGCAGACCTCTTCCTTTTTTTATTATTTGAGGAGGAAGGTAGTTCGGCAACATTTGCCTCACCGGTCTTACCCTTATTGTCCTTAATTAAAGACTCAAAGGTAGCAAGCTCATTAAGCAACTGTGTAAGATTAAACTTTAACTTGTTCATCCTGTAATTGCTCTTAAACTGATCGAAACTCTTCGGAAGAGTTTTCAGTATGATGCTCACTTGACTGGGTTCGTCAATGGCCCAGCCATTGACTTTTGCCATGTTGAAGTAGGACATCATGCTCAGGACATGTTCCCGAACTGATGTTCCTTCATTCATACGAGTGAGCATAGCAGAATGAATGTATTCATTCAGCCATTTATTTAAAAACAAGTGCGAGTGCTTTGGCATAAATTTAAACATGAAGCATGCACATGTTTAACAAACTAGAACTACCCTAAAACTAGTTATTACACCATGACAATCCAACATACCATAAAGAAATGCCACCTTAGGGTCGGTCAAGTCTTTGCATGTTGGACCGAGACATTCTCAATCAAATGATATTCTAGAATAACTCTTATTCCATATCATTCAACCATCGTTCATTCATTTAGATTTTTAATTAACAAACTTAATCAAAACCTTAACCCACCATTTCAGATCTCATGAGCTTAACTCGAGAATTACCGCCTTAGGGTCGGTAAATCCTGAAATACCCTCAGAAATCCTATCTGTTAGGAAGTCAACCTTGGTATTGACCTTTGTGGAAACCCTCCTTAGGGAGGACAAAAACAAAGCCGTCACGAGGCCCCACTCGGATCTCACGGTGTTGAACTAATGATAGAAACCGCGGGATATATGCCATATATCTCTCTCCCAATCACTATTTTAAAATTAGGGTTTTCTATTAACCGTTAATGCACCTAGACTCTATAGGATTAAACAACTAACTTTAATCAAGTTATCTAGCGCATTTACTAATTAGAACCAAATTCTAATTAACTAATAAATTATTAATGATTTTTAATAATTAAAAATCTAATCTATTAGTGAATAATCTAAGTCTTTGTAAACTATTTACTAGGGTTAGATTATTATGTTAGTGTTTACCAAGTTTTAACTATTAAAACCCTAACACTTTATTTGGATCATTTATTATTAGGTAATTAATCATATTAATCCTAATTACAATAAATGACCCTATTAATCTAACTTATTAAACTCTTTAATAACTAGATTAATATTAATGAGAATTACCAAGTTTTCTAACCATTAAAAACTAATCTCATTATTCATGGCCAATTTATGTATTTACCCATTTTAATCACATTAAAAAAAATACATAAAATATCAGGCTATGATGCGTGTATGACATATCAAATATATTTGTGTAGGCACATCTAATCTAAATGACATACGTATTTATGACAATGCTTTTATCATCACATAATATAAAGGATACATGAATTGACCGAGTACTGTGGATTATTTAACCTAAAAATTTGGAATCTAAAATTACAAAAAAAAAAATCCAAGGCATTCCTTGGTCTTCTAATAACTTTAGATATCTTCCAGTCTCTTCAGGTCACTCTGATTCATCTCATTAATCCGAAATGGGAAATCTGTACGGAACACACTAGACAACACTTGCCAACGGAACCGTGCGTGAACAGTACCCAGTGAACAGCGCGGGTCGTGAACAGTGTTCGGTGAACAGTGCCACCGTGAACAGTACCTGTGAATAGTACCGACGTCGCGCGCATTTCCAGTTGTTCGTTTACAGGTTACAATTTTTTTTATTATTATTATTTACAATACAATAATAGTAAAATAAATAAAATCACCCTAAATCCACAGTACCATAAAAAATTACGATCAACCATGTTTAAATTAAACAATTTAATTATAAACATTCATACAATCATAAAGATGGTGCCTACACATTTATACATACAGGAGCATCGAAAACAATTTCCAGTTTTGAAAAATAACCAGCCTCTAATACCAATTGTTGATACCAATTCCCAACTTGGGGTGACACCCATAGATACCTATCAGAGCACTCCTCTAAGAAGCCCCAGGCAGAGAGTCACGATTCGTCACACGATCACGCGTGAGAGTTCCCGGTGATCGGCAAGTCGCCACAGCCTTTGCTCTCATACCAATTGTTGGAACCGTGTTCACCGGTCACGCAGCGGAAGTAAGTTTTAAAATTTTTATACAGATCATAATCAGTAACTGGGACCAGTGAACTTTGGATCGTAATTATTTTTCGAAACTAATACATACAATATGTAAATACAGAAAATTGTAATCAACAAAAGTCAAAAGAAGAAAATCTTACCAACATTTGGAGGCTCCTTCACTTTTCGATATGCTTCTGTCTGAACCAATCTTACCAATGTTTGGAGACTCCTTCTCTTTACGATGTGCTCATGTCTGAACCACTTGATCTTCCTCACTATCTCCCGGAACTGGTAACTGCGTGTGGGCGCTTCACGATCTCAGGAACTTAAATGGAGGATGTAGAGAGAATTGAAGAAACTCTTTCTTCATTGTGTTTCAAAAACACATAAAACATGAAACAAAAAAAATATATATATATATAAATATATATCACGCTGTTGCTTTTGCTATATGACAAATTATATTTATCACGCATGTTGTTGCAATATGACCAAATTATATTTATCACGCCTGTTGTTGCTATATGACCAAATTATATTTGTTGCTTTCCATATATCTCTATATCGTACTCGCTTTTAAAAATATATATATCATATATGTATTAAGTATTTGCATCCTATATAAATTCTTCTTTTGACTGTTGTTTCATGTACACATCAATTTGCATCCAATGCAATCTCTTGTGTTATTATTTGATATATTTCTTTTAATTATCATTTTTAAATATATCTAATATATTAAAAGTGATAATAAGTATTTTAAATTTAAACTTAAATTCAAATAATTAGATAAATGATTTAGTAAAATAAAATAATCATATTATTTCATCTTCACCAAGATCCATATATAAACTAACACCCTCCATTTAATAGTTAATTAATAATTCATAATTCATAATTATCAATATAATTAAATAATCTAATTATTTAATTAATTTAACTATTAACATTCATAAATTAAATAATCTCATTATTCAATTAATTCTCGAATATATACGTGTCACTTTTGTAACACAACTAATTGGACAATCCAATTAATTAACCGTGACCCTTGTTACCTAAATCAATCAGGCTAGCAAGGGGACCTAATGGACCCACAGTATTTTGAGCTCCAATAATCCTCGGAATCATTAATTAAACTCTTTAATTAATATTCCTTGATTATTTACTCCGGTGTTATTCCATTAAAAACCCGAATATGTACTCTCTCAACTGTAGATGTTTTACACAGACCGATACAACTCGGTGTCCATCGATATAGCTGTTACATATGGTGTGATCCTCCACAGTAGTTCATAATTAGAGATGGGTCATAATGTCCATTATACCCCTCTAATTACATATATCCTTTAACTACCATTGATTCTATAATAAACAATAAATCCTATTTCTTTACGGAATTAGAAGAGCGCTCATATTGTCCAAGCCCCGAATCAACCCTTAAGGGAACTACCATCTACTTCTCACAAGAATGAGTGGATTCCACTATTGTGTACAAACCTTCCCAACCACAAGCCAAACCGTAATCTCAACATACTGAGTATATTGATCAGGAAATGCATCTGATCTTACCCATGGTATATCAAAGACTACGATTTAACCTGAAAGAGTCGATAAGACACTCAGGATTAAGATCACCCACATATAACCATTATTAGTTGATATATATGAATCTCATCGGTAAACTGATATTGGTGAGAGATTCATATAGATCATGGCCCAGTCCTATATGATCACATCATACAAGGTGTCTCCATTCCCATATCTCCATATGAATGATTCAGGATAGAATCACCGTACATTACGGAATGGACCGTAACTATAGATTAACCACAAATAAAGTACCTAACTTTATTTGCTATCTATGGACTCTTTAGATTGCACGTCTCTTACTGTATCCATCCGTATATGACACTCATATACACAGTTCGAGATTACATCTGGCAATCTTGGATGTTAAATTTATGCACAAGTTATATAATAATCAACACAACAAGAATGTATTGAACTTTTTACTTTTATTTATTTAATAAATCAATTTACAAGTTACATCTTTAGGGCATAAACCCCAACACATTGGACCTAGTTGAGCCTATGGGTGAACACTTAGCACAATGGCATGTGAGTTCATCTTTTCTAATCCACTTAGGTGTCACATTGTCATTCCTAGCGGTCAAGATCACCATATTACTCCTAGAATCATTAACACTAGCTTTCCTAGGCACATGCATATTGGCTCTAGCCCCTTCCTTTCAATCATGTTCTTAGTTCTACACATGTTAATATAGTTGAAGTAATTTGGTCTAATACGACAATCAACAATACATAAAAATGACATGAAGAAATAAAATGAGGGGTCATACCATTCCTTTGTGAGGACAAAGGTGTTTTCCCATGTCTTTGAGCTTTCCTTTTGTGTGGTGTTGGTTCTCTTCTACCTTGTTGTTGAGTTGGAGAAGATTGTTTCGTTGGTTGAACATGCAAAAAATGCTTCTTGGCTTGAATGCTATTAGGTTAATGCATGGTTGCTTGATGTGCTCTCATTGGTTGAGCTTGAGCGTGACTCCTTGGTGCCATCTTGACTTGTACATTCTTAGAGTACTCTCCTAGTTCAATTTTCTTCTTGGATGAAGTGGAGAAAAGGGCTCTTTGAAGTCCATGCTCTTGACAAATACCGTCTTGCTAGGAGTTGAGGTCTCCTTGTCATCTTAAAACCCTATACCTCTCTTGTCACTTGCCTTTCTACCAACTCCCAACATATGGTCACGCTTCTCCGTACTCAAAGTCATCTTAGAAATCAACTCTCTAGCTTCTCCAAGCTCCATGTTCAAGCTTTTTTCCACCTTTCTTCCATTCTTCACTTTCTCTCTTAAGTGAGTCACTTCGGTTGATTGTTTGAGGTTCTTTTCCTTTAGCTTTCGAACCTTTTTCTTCATATTCAACCTAGAACTTTGAAAATGCTCAATGAACCCTTCAAGGTTCATACTCTATACATTTCCATTTGTAGAGTGAGATGAGGAACTCTCATCACTAGAGTCGTCACTAGTGTCTTTTGTTGTCACATTTACAACACTTCCACAAGTAGCTTCGTCAATCACACTTCTATCAACTTTATCTTCAATTTCTACTATAGAGTCACAAATTAAGGCCTTGTTACCTTTTTCAATATCTTCTACAAGGGAGGCTCCAAAAGCTAAGTAGCTAAGAATAACCTCTTCATCACTTGAGGAATCTTCTTCACTTCCACTCTCGCTTGATGAGGCAGCCACCATCTTTTCTTTCTCCTTCTTTTTCGAATTAGCACACTCAGTGGCTATGTGACCAAACCCACTACACTCATAGCATTGAATGCTTTTCTTGTAGGCTTCTCTTGCCTTGACTCAATCTTTTTCTTTGAGTCATTCTTTTGAAGTTTCATAAACTTCTTGAATCTCTTCACCATTAGAGCCATATCTTCATCCGAGTCTTCATCCTCCTTCAAAATCTTAGAGGTCTTCAATGCTACACCTTTTTGCTTCTTCGGTGATATGGATCTAGGACTCCATCTAGATTCATAGGTCAATGGCCTTCCAATCTAGGATATTCCAAGCTTCTTGTTTATTTTTGGTGATTTGGATGAGTTTACAGTGGTTTTCATCCATTCCACTAAGAAGAACACTTATTGCCTCATCGTTTCACTTTGATGCTTCAAGCTCTTGGGAACTCCATTGAGACTTAGGCTTAGGCACACTACTTCCATCTTCCATGGTCATGATTGGTGGTGTGTATCCATCTTCAATCACCATCCAAACTCTATCATCTATTGCCAAAAGAAAGGACTCCATCTTTCTCTTTCCATGAACAATAATTATCTCCCTTGAGCAAAGGTAGTCTCACATCCGACAAACCCTCTATAATCACCCCAAAATCACTCATAGTGTTTGGGTTATAAATGATATGAAGATGCAAGTGTAATACACCACATAAGATGCAAACAACAAAAATTCACAAGCGAGACACACACAGAGCACGGATTACCTAAGTATATCTAGGCACCAGCTCTGATACCAATTAAAAGTTCCCTAAAACGTGTATGCCTAAACCTAGAGGGGGTGAATAGGTTTTAATAGAATCAATTACTGATTTTTCAATCAATCAATATTAACACAAATTACCCCGAATAAACAAGCATTCAATAAAACAAATTTTGCTTAAAACAATAACAACACACAATATTTACGTGGGAACCCTTTTAATGGTAAAAATCACGGGCTGATATGTGCGCAACACTCGATCCTCAAATCCACTATTGAATGAAAGTTTACAACCTAGGTTGACCTCCTGTCACACCCTCCAGTTACTAACCCTTTCACTCTACCCAACGGACCTTAATAATGATTCTTGATCAACATGCTTGTGTACTAACCAATTAGTCACAAGACTTAACCTCAAAGAAGAGTCAAACACAACCTAAGTGAATATGATAAAATATTCAATCATACAAGTAATGCTAGGAAACACTAAATGCTTATCTAGGAATTTAAGAATGTCACTAAGTACAATTCCTAGATATCAATGTCTAAATGAATGTTCATAAAGACTTAACTAGATATAGTTATGCAACATTATATCCTAGTTATCAAACAAAGCCATTTCAACATATGTTGTCATTAAGAATGGCAAGGACTATAATGCAATCACAAAATGCAATCAATGAGTCCTAAACAATATCTAAATGCAAAGCATAGATATTTAGCTTGAAGGGCAAAATGGTCACAAATCCTAGCTATCACAAAATATAAATCTCAACCAACAATCAAGAATCCAAGCATGTTATAAATGCAATTAAACTCACATGTATTTAATCAACAATAATTGCTAAACCTAGGCATTCATGTCATAAGAATGGCACACGAGATTCTAGGGCATGTAGATTACCTAGTCAAGGACAAACAAAAGAATCCATGCTTGGAAGATGCAAAAAGATGCTAGATGCTCATGGATTGGAGTTTGGTTTAGTCAAAATGTTTTTTTGGGAGATCTCTCTCTATTAGAGTCAATTTCTCTCTCAAAGAAAAGCTTGGACAATAAAAAATGGCTTCTTGGACCCCCCAACCAAAAAAAAAAGAAGAGAACATATATATTGTACCCTACACGAAACTGCATCGTTTTAGACGAAGGGCAACTAATTCCCGTCGTGACCGTTGTGCGTGCCGTGGCCTAGGCAAGTGTCCAGACCGTGGTCCATGCAGCATGGCACGGTTGGACATTACCGCTGCCTAGGTCACTGGCTAGGCATGTGCACCAAAAGTGGTCTAGACCGCAGTACATGCTTAGGAACCTCCGCTTGGGAGACCGCTGTGCATGTAACATGCACAGGCCGCGGTAGAAGCAGCGTTCAACGCCTGGAGAACACCGTTGTGCATACCACGGCAGAGGCAATGCACCGGGAGCAGTCCCAACCACGGTCAAGAGGAAAATCCTCTTCTAAGGGCAAACTAAATGCATAAAAAAGACACACTAGTTGACATATAAGCAAGCATGCAAGATGATCAAAACATGCATGAGAGAGTGTGTGTGTGTGTGTGTGCACTAAAAACTCTTCAAACAAGGTTAAGCAAGTGATTTACCTTTTGAATCTTGAGCTACGTCTTGAACAGTGATGGCCTAAACTACCGTTACATATGAATCCCCAAATGTGGTTGTCAACGAAATGAGCCAATCAAAAACTGAGAAACTTACACGGTCACTTCTAAGAACAACCCTTGCTTGTTCATGTTGGCTTGGAAACTTGTCATTCTCTCTTTCTCTTACAACATCAGCTATTTGCCCTATACAACCTTGAATTCTCATAATGGATGCACCTATCTCATTCACCTTCCTTTCATTCTTCAAGATATAGCTATTTAACCTCTCTTGAGTCTGCCTTTCTGACTCCAACAACTCCCGTGATAATTGCTCAGTTATTTGTGCTAATCTTCTCATTTGTCCCTCAAGAGAATCAATATCTACTTGATCGATTTTACTCAACCCCTGATGCTGAGAACACTCTTCGTATGACTTTCATGATGTTGGCCAAGTTTTCTTATTGCTCTGAGTAGACTCCAGGCGCTATTTACTAGTTCAATTGTTAAAGTCCATAAATTTCTGCACCATTTCTTCAAAGGACATTTCCCTAATTTTACAATTATTCAGTTGACGTTTTGGTTCAAACCCCCATTTTTGATCATAAGGCTACTCATATGTGCTGTAATGCATCCTAGAATCTTCCCATTAGGAATCCATAAGTTCTGAAACACCAAAAACACAGATAGCAAGAGGAGAAAAAGAAATACAAGGAACTAAACTAAAACAAGAAAAAACTACTTTTTAAGGCTAAAACAAGAATTAATCTAACTACTTAAGCAATTTAATCAAAGAAAAACATATACGCCGATCCCCGGTAATGGTACCATTTTGACAAGTGCTGTTTTGTATATGTAAAATAGCTTGTCAAATAAATTTAGTAAACCCTATTTGAACTCAGATATGATAACAATATAGTAACAAGTATGGGTATCGTCCACAGAGATCGTGTTATGCCTTAAATGATCAAATTATATTCTACGATAATATGCAAGAAGAACAATAGAAATGACATTTCAAATCAATTATGATTAAAACACAAACAAGTATACTAACTAGAAATGCAACAAATAATAAGCGAAGATGTATGATAAGGGGACTAAGAGAATGATGGATTCAACATGTAGCCATGGTTATGTATGAATTCTCATTAATGCTCATTATGTAGGAACCCCGTTCACCGATCATACAGCGGAACTAGGTTTTAAAATTTTTTATACAGATCATAATCTGTATCTGGGACCGGTGAACTTTGGATCATAATTATTTTTCGAAACTAATACATACAATATGTAAATACAAAAAATTGTAATCGACAAAAATCAGAAGAACATACCAACGTTTGGAGGCTCCTTCACTTTACGTTATGCTCCTATCTGAACCAATCGATCTTCCTCGCTATCTCCCTGGATCGATAACTGCGTGTGGGCGCGTCACGATCTCAGGAACTTGAATGGAGGATGTAGAGAGATTTGAAGAAACTCTTTCTTCTATGTGTTTCAAAAACACATATAACATGAAACAAAATAGATATATCTTTTCACCAATATATATATATATATATATACATATCTATGCACTGCACTATTCACTTGAGTTTTATACAAATATATATTTAACTGCTGCTCACGTTTTTTATCACAAATCTATATATTTATATAACTAACGCATGAAACTTATTTTTATGACTGTTTCACTTTTACATAAATCAATATTTATTTGTTTTCTTTTGTTATATTTATCAATTGCAGGCATATATATCTATATATATATATATATATATATATATATATATATATATATATATAAATTAAGTATTTGCATCCTATGCAAATTCTTCTTTTGACTATTGTTTCATGTACACATCAATTTAAATCCGATGCAATCTCTTGTGTTATTAGTTGATATATATCTTTTAATTATCTTTTTCAAATATATCTAATATATTAAAAGTGATAATACGTATTTTAAATTTAAACTTAAATTCAAATACTTAGATAAATGATTTAGTAAAATAAAATAATCATATTATTTTATCTTCACCTAAATCCATATATCAACTAACACCCTCCAATTAATAGTTAATTAATAATTCTTAATTATCAATATAATTAAATAATCTAATTATTTAATTAATTTAACTATTAACATTCATTAATTAAATAATCTCATTATTCAATTAATTCCCGAATATATACGTATCACTTTTGTAACACAATAAATTGGACAATCCAATTAATTAACTGTGACCCTTGTTACCTAAATCGATCGGGCTAACAAGGGGACCTAATGGACCCACGGTATTTTGAGCTCCAATAATCCTCGGAATCATTAATTAAACTCTTTAATTAATATTTCTTGATTATTAACTCCGGTGTTATTCCACTAAAACCCGAAGCTGCACTCTCTCAACCGTAGACGCTTTTACACAGACCGATACAACTCGGTGTCCATCGATATAGCTATTACACATGGTGTGATCCTCCACAGTAGTTCATAATTAGAGTTGGGATATAATGTCCGTTATACCCTTCTAATTACATATATCCTTTAAGTACCATTGATTCTATAATGAACAATAAATCCTATTTTCTCACGGAATTAGAAGAGCGCTCATATTATCCAAGACCCGAATCAACCGTCAAAGGAACTACCATCTACTTCTCACAAGAAGGAGTGGATTCCACTATTGTGTACAAACCTTCCCAGCCATAAGCCAAACCGTAATCCCAACATACGGAGTATATTGATCAGGAAATGCATCTGACCTCACACATGGTATATCAAAGACCATGATCTAACCTGACGGAGTCGATAAGACACTCAGGATTAAGATCACCCACATATAGCCATATTTTGTAGATATATATGAATCTCATCGGTAAACGGATCTAGGTGAGAGATTCATTTAGATCATGGCCCAGTCCTATATGATCACATCATACAAGGTGCCTCCATTCTCATATCTCCATATGAATTATTCGGGATAGAATCACCGTACATTACGGAATGGACCGTAATTATAGATTAACCATAAATAAAGTACCCAGCTTTATTTGCTTTCTATGGACTCTTTAGATTGCATGTCTCTTACTGTATCCATCCGTATATGACACTCATATACACAGTTCAAGATTACTTCGGGCAATCTTGGATGTTAAATTTATGCACAAGTTATATAATAAACAACACAACAAGAATGTATTGAACTTTTCCTTTTATTTATTTAATAAATCCATTTACAAATTACATCTTTAGGGTATAAACCCCAACAATCTCCCACTTGCACTAAAGCATGTGAGGCATGTCTCGTAACCCTAGACCATCTAGGTGACCCGAAAACACTTTAGCCGGTAAGGTCTTTGTAAATGGATCAGCATGATTGTCTTATGAGGCTATCTTTGTGACGATCACATATCTTCTCTACATTATCTCTCTAATGAGATGATACTTTCTCTCTATATGCTTCCCTCTTTTGTGGCTTCTTGGTTCTTTTTAATTAGCCACAATATCACTGTTATCACAATAAAGTGTGATGGGCTTATCCAGGTCTGGAACAACTTCCAGATCACTTAAGAACTTATGGAGCCAGATAGCCTCTTTAGCAGCTTCACAAGCATCTATATATTCGGCTTACATAGTGAAGTCAGTAATGCAAGATTGCTTGATACTTCTCTACATAATGGCTCCACCACCCAGGATGAATACTGATCCAGACGTGGATCTTCTAGAATCCCTGTCTAACAAAAAATCAGAATCCGTGTATCCTAACGGGATCAAATCCTGTCCGGAATACACTAGCAAATAGTCTCTCGTTCTTTGAAGATACTTGAGAATTATCTTGACAGCAACCCAATGATCCAATCCTGGGTTAGATTGGTATCTGCTGACTACTCCCACTGCATAATAGATGTCCGGTCTCGTGCATAACATAGCATACATGAGACTACCTACTGCTGATGCATAGGGAACACGTCTCATATCCTTAACTTCTTGAGGTGTCTTAGGACACTGTTCCTTAAACAAGTGAAGTCCATGCGTGTAAGGTAAATTACCTTTCTTGGAGTTTTGCATCAAAATCGCATAAGAATCTTATCGATAAATGATGCATGAGACAGTGCTATAAGTTTGTTCTTACGATCCCTTATAAGTTGGATCCCTTATAAGTTGGATCCCTAGAACATAACTCGCCTCTCCCAAATCTTTCATTTGGAATTGGCTAGCCAGCCAGCCCTTTACATCAGACAACACTCTCACATCATTCCTAATGAGTAGGATATCATCTACGTATAGAACCAAGAAAAATACTTTCTTATCAATGATACCCTTGCAGACACAAGGCTCATCGACGTTCTACTCGAAGCCATAAGTTTTGATCACATCATCAAACCTAATGTTCCAAGATCTAGATGCTTGCTTAAGGCCATAGATGGACCTTTACAGCTTACAAACCTTTTGCTCTTGATCTGGAGACACGAATCCCTCTGGTTGTATCATATAGATGATCTTATCAAGAATGCCTTTCAAGAATGCAGTCTTGACGTCCATTTGCCAAATTTCGTAATCGAAATAGGCAGCAATGGATAAGAGAATCCTAATAGACTTAAATATGGCTACTGGCGAGAAGGTCTCTTCATAATCGACCCCCTCTTTATGGGTATAACCCTTGGCCACTAGCCTTGCCTTGAAGGTCTCTACCTTCCCGTATACTCCTCTCTTCCTCTTGTAGATCCACTTACACCCTATGGGTTTTACCCCATCTGGTAAGTCTACAAGATCCCATACTGAGTTAGAGTACATGGACTCCATCTCGAAATTCATGGCTTTAAGCCATTCCTCTTTATCTGGATCTTCCATTGCATTCTTAAATGTCAATGGATCATCAACACTATCAGTAGAGACAATGACTTGTCCCTCACTTATAGCTAAATAGCTTTCAGGTTGTCTCACAACCCTCTCACTACGTCTAGGTGGTAGTGTATCCTGATCAGGAACTATTTGACTCTCAGATGTTTGTGGATCAACAACTCTTGTTGATGAAGCACTAGTCTCACCAGACTCCAACTCATTCAATACAATCTTATAACTAGATTTATGGTCACTAATATAACTGTCCTCAAGAAACGTTACATTTATCGATACAAATACTTTGTTATCTTCGGGACTATAGAAGTGTCCTCCTTTGGTCTCCTTAAAGTATCCTACAAACAGAAGACAACAAACTTGGAGTCTAGCTTTCCAGTTCTGTTCTTCAGCACTTGTGCTGGACACCCCCACATGCAAAAATGTCGTAAACTAGCTTTACGACAATTCTACAACTCTAGAGGAGTCTTAGGAACAGATTTGGATGGCACTACATTCAAAATGTATGCCACTAATTGTAACGCATATCCCCAGAAGAAATTTGGTAATGATGAGAAACTAATCATAGATCTCACCATTTCCATTAGGGTTCTATTTCTCCTCTCCGCTACACTATTTTGCAGAGGTGTACCAGGAGCTGTGAGTTGGAAAACTATCCCATGCTGGACCATTAAGTCTTCAAAATCTTGGTCAAGGTACTCACCTCCACGATCCGATCGTAGTGACTTGATAGTCCTACCTAATTGATTCTCAACTTCTGCTCAAAATTCTTTGAACTTTCCAATTGTTTCCGACTTTCGTTGCATCACGTAGACATATCTGTATCTTGAGTAGTCATCTATAAAAGTGACATAATACTCATAACCACCCCTAGCTTTAACATTCATCGATCCGCAGACGTCTATATGTATAAGCTCTAGCGAATCTTTAGCTCTAAGCCTATTTCCAGTAAAAGGTCTCTTAGTCATCTTACCTTCCAGACAAGATTCGCAGACAAGTAAGGTGTCAACCTTTAAGTCACTTAAAGGTCCATTTTTTACTAATCTATCTATCCGGTCAAGGTTGATACGACCAAGCCTTAGATGCCAGAGATACGTGTCATTATCTGGAGAAATCTTATGTCGTTTAGTTTTTGGTTTTTCAACCTTAAACATTTCAGTGTTGAGTAATGTAGAATGTAATAACGTTCTTAACACATACAAATTGTTTTCATTAATTCCTGAACAAATATTCAGACCATTCTTTTCAATAATAACAAACTTATTATTAAAAGAAATAGAATATTATTGTTCTAACTGTTAGGATTATGCTCGATAGCAAGAGTGTAATATTGTAATTAACAATCTTGTCATATGAATAAAGTGATTTCTAGTTTAACAAATCTTATAGCATTTATAGTTTAATTATTATAATTGTCAAAAGTAAATAATCATAAGGTCAAAAAACTATGAGAAAAGAAAAATTGTTCATACATCTAGATATGTATGAGGTAGACGCAATTCTTTAGTTAGTCTTGAATAATATTCACAACTTAAGATAGAAGGTTAGGCGCCTTTATCTTGTCAAATTTGTAGATTCTTTTGCTAGCATTTGAGTGGGATCAAATGTGTTATGATGAGTCTAAAATCATCAAAGTGTGGTGTCTTTCGGCAAAAGAATCTAGTGCACTAGGTGAATTGAAAAGGATCAAAATGAAATACTTTATCTAGAATCGTCAATGGATAAAAGCTTTCATTTAAAGACAATCGGAGAGTCTATCTTAATCATGAGATAAATGATGGATTTATGGTTGCAAATGTTATCATTTGAGCTATCAATGAGTACGATTATATTGCATAGTCGATCCTCGATAGTTTGGTGGTATTCATTTGTTAATCGATAGAGGACTTCATTAATAGATACGGAAATCGTGGCTCCATTTATTGAATGAGAGTAGAATACCATCATATAGATGTTTTGAGGTATTGGATATTAAATCTTAACGTTAAGTTTCCAATAGTGTCTATTGAAACATGGCTTCTGGACAAGTGAAAATATCCAAGTTCAAAATGTGGTCATATGAGTAAATATGGTAACTTGGAGAGCTATAGGCGGTCTATGAGCTCTTGGCGATTACTGGTATTCTTCACGAGGATACACTTTCTCTAATAAGGTTGTCTAGGGTACGAATGAGTAACATCAACTTATTCTATCTTTAATTAAAAGTTCAATTTTAGTTCTTTTGTGGAATGAACTAAAATTAAATAGATTGGACCTAAGTGAATCATTTGTTGATTGTGATTGGGTTGTGTCTATTGGAGCTTAAATTTAGATAGCCCGCCAAGATCCTCAATCCACACGAATTTGCATAGATCACTTAATATATTCTACAGGACCAATAGGGGTCCATCTAGAATTGTAATAAGGCATCTAAACTTGTTTCTTTGTAAGAAAAGGTCTAGTTCAGATGTGGACTTTTTATTAAGGTCCAATGGATTTAATAAAATGAGAAAAATAATATATGGCCTTTATACTAGGTATGGGCGGCAAAGGCTATGGTGAATAGCTTTAATATATTATTTTTATTTTATTATTATTTAATTAAGTAAAAATTAATTAATTTGTTGATTAATTAATTATTTAATTAAAAGTCAAATTCTTTTCCTATTAGGAGTTGGTCTCCTAAAAAAAATACTATTTTTGGTAGTATAGTTAATGTTAAAGACTATATTTGGTAAGTAGATAAATAAAAGGAGTTATTTATCTAATCAAATTAGAAAGTCTTTAATATGGTTACAAACACACTATTGAGTAGGATTAGGAGTCTTGGTGTAGGAAAGAATTCTTTTTGGAAAAGGATTCTTGGTCACCAAGGAAAACTACTTCGTGGTAGAATTCTTATTTGAAAAGGATTCATAACCACCAAGTTAATCTACCTAAGGATAGGATTTTTGTCCATCAAGTAATCTTTCTTAGGAAAGATAAAACACTCCTAATCTACTTCAAACAAGGGAAATTCGGTCACCACATGTAATATAGGATAGGATAGTTTTTCTTTTAGATAAGGATTCTAAATTCCAAATAAATCTACCTAAGGAAAGGATTCTTGCCAACCAAGTGAATCCTTCTTAGGAAAGGATTTATGAACCTATATATATGTGGATGATGAATTCGGCCAGCCCTAAGGAACATTAGAGAGGAATTTCGGCCATGCCATATTTTTCTTAGTGAATAATTTGGCTATCATAGTATTTTGAGACAGAAAAATATGATTTTACTCTAGATAAAATTCAATCTTCTCTAAGCAATAGTGTGTGAATTAGGCCAAGTAGAGAAAAAAAGGGGAACGTATGAACAATTTGATAGTATACTAATATCCTTTAAATCAAAAGTGTTTTGTGTACAACATCGAATTAAGGTTCACGCAAGTTACAATCAAATTGATTGATAATTCACAAGTGACCGGACGTTCTTGGATTTTTTCTCTTGGAGGATATTTGTAACTAACAAAGAAAAGATATTTGCTTTGTCTCCATCCTCAGGAATACAATTTAAAAAAAGGGAGCCCACACTCCTAGGTGATTCACGTTCGTGATTGGATTGGAAGATCTTGCGGAGTTAATTCTGCGCTTGTTCAATCGTCACGCGAAAAAGGTACGATACTTTTATATACATCAATTAATCTAGGGTTAAGGTTCTCGTTGCATAAAAGGGAAATTTTTTATTTATACACAAACCCTAATTTCATTTTTCTCACGCTTCCATTGCATTTCTAAACCGTTTTTTTCCCTACAATTGGTATCAGAGGCTGGTTGTACCCTTGATTAATTGATGTATGTGTTCGTGAATCTTTTTCTTTTATTGTATATGTGCATGTTTTAGAAAGAGATGACATTCTAGGTATTCACATATATATATTTACATTGGAATATATGGATATATATATGTTTTATATGTGGATTGTTATTGCTCAATTTTGGTCCTAGAATTTCAATGTAATTTTCTTTTGGGATTGTAACAAGAAGGGTGGTCTATTATCGCCATAATTTTCTTCTTGGTAGTTGCTAAGTTTTTTTATTTTGTTGTTGTAATAATAAAAAAAATGCAGTATTTTGTTAATTAAATTCTTCTGTAATACATTCAAGTTTCGAAGACTTGAAGGTTTAAAGAATTAGAAGTAACCGGAACAAGTTTGGAACCGTGTTAGCCGTAACAACGAACGTGCGTGCAAAGAGCGCGCAACCACATTTGTTGTGGCATGGGCTGCACACGGTAGCCCTTGTTGTAGCCATGGGCTGCGCATGGCAGCCCATTATGGGCTTGCGACATGCGCATGCCCATGGGTAAAGGCAAGGGTTGCGCACGCCCATGGGAGGTAGCTGAGGGAGTCCGAACGACGAAGGTCGCTTGAAGACTTGTTCGCCAAGAAAGGAGTTCTTGTATTCCAAGACATATGTAATTTTCTTGTTTTTCTAGGATGGACCAAAATTGTAGCTATTTATATTTTTGTAAATATTGCAATGTTTGTCATTGTTTGATAACATGTCATATAGAATAGGAGTGACACTCATATATCTCTTTTGGTATGAACATGCATTGAATGGTTTAAGTATCTAAATTGGCATCTAGATAACTTGGTAAATCATTCTTTGGAATTCGATCACACGCCTTAAACAATTGAGTGGGAGAAGGTGTTTTGGAACACCTACGGCCTCCAAGTTTAGTTGAGCTTTATGTTTCGTGAATAACCTCCCAAGAGGTATTTATGAATGGAATTTAGCAAGATACTTCCTTACAAGGATAGACTAGACAATTAGCCCAAACGATATCTACTCCCAAAGGAGGGATATTCGTGAGGGATTATATTGAAGGTCGATAACTTGGTAACACACTTAATGTAATTTTATTAATATCCTCCCAAGAGTTATTGTTAATAAAATTGCAAGGCTAAAAATAAAACGTTGGTTGTTATGTTAACAATTAGGTGGGACCTAGTCCAACTAGTAAATATTGCGAACTCCCAAAAGAGGCATGACATTTATGGGTGTTGGATCACCGTTGACTTTTTACGATTGAATTATTTTATTTAGTTCAAGATAAATATTCAAAAGTGCTATATCATGATTTATTACTTATATAATTTTTGTTATTAAAAATAAATCATAACCCCATCCCTAATCAATATCCTAAAAAGATAATACTTTAAACTAATGATAATTATGTCACATGGAAAACGAATATTGGGTTGTTGTTGCAAATTGAAAAGTATAAGTTCATTCTGTATATTCCTTAACCACCAAAACTAATGAATCTACTCAGGAGCAAAGATATGAGTATCAGTAGTGGAATTCTTTAGAAAAGATGGCTAAATGTACGTTACATTATGGCCATTATCTCCAACGTGTTGCAACAGCAACATGAAGGAATGGAGACTGCTGCCGATATTATGATGTCTCTAGATAAGGATTCATATGGTTGGTAAAGTTGCTACTGTTAAGACCCGTTAGAAGGTCAAGAGAAAACAGAAGAAAAAGGAACTTGAGCCTTCTTAGAAGGAGACCAAGAAAGTAACCAAGATCAAAGGAAAGTGTTTCTTTTGTGGTGAAAACGGTCAAAGGAATAGACTGGATAAGAATGAATTCAACTTGCATTTAGGCAATGAAACGTTGGTGTCCACTAGTATAGTGGGAGATATTAGAATCAATTATGATTCTTATAGGCATTTAGATTTAATAAAATGTTTATTATGTACCATAATACAAGAGGAATTTAATTTCAGTCTCTTGTCTAAATAAATTTGGATATTCGGTTACTTTTAATAAAGGTTTTATTATTAGTAAGAATGACAAAATTATTTGCAAGGGTACATTGGAAAACGGATTATTCTATTTGCATGGAAATATCTCTCACTTGT
The DNA here is from genome assembly GCA_032871835.1 of Dipteronia dyeriana. Lineage (NCBI taxonomy): Eukaryota > Viridiplantae > Streptophyta > Magnoliopsida > Sapindales > Sapindaceae > Dipteronia > Dipteronia dyeriana. The sequence goes on along the minus strand of CM065300.1, from coordinate 106,511,666 downwards.
TAGACACGGAATCAACGGAACCTAATCATAGAAGAGTAAAATTATCAAAAGATGAAACCTACCTATGGCATTTGCTCTTAGGTCTTGTTAACCTTAATAGGATTAAAAGATTGGTATGTGACGGACCTCTAAGTGACTTAAAGGTTGATGATCTACCAACTTGTGAATCTTGTTTGGAAGGTAAAATGACCAAAAGGTCGTTTATGACCAAAGGCGCAAGAGCCATCGAATGTTTAGGATTGATACACACTAATGTGTGTGGACCTATGAGCATTCAAGCTAGAGGTGGATATGAGTACTTCATCACTTTAATGGATGATCACTTAAGAATTGGCTATGTGTATCTCATGAGGCATAAGTCAGATGCTTTTGATATGTTCAAAGTATTTAAACCTGAAGTAGAAAATCATCTTGAGAAACGCATAAAAATCTTGAGGACTGATCATGGTGGAGAATATCTATCTAGTGAGTTCAGCAATATCTTATTGATAATGGAATAATTTCTTAGTTTTTTGCACCAGGCACACCTTAACAAAATGGGGTGGTAGAAAGGAGAAATAGAACTCTTTTGGATATGGTTAGGTCTATGTTGAGTTATTCAACGCTCCCTAGTTCTTCTTGAGGATATGCTTTACAAACTGCCATGTATATTCTAAACGATGTACCATCTAAGTCGGTTCCTAAAACACCGCATGAGTTGTGGACTGAGCGAAAGCCTAGTTTACAATACTTAAGGATATTTGGATGTCCTGCGCACGTGTTAAAAGGAAAGACAGATAAGATTGAGTCCCGTTCAGAAACATGCATATTTGTAGGGTATCCAACAGGAACAAAAGGATATTATTTTTATAGTCCTTCAGATCTTAAAGTATTAGTTTCGACAAATGCCAAATTTCTAGAAGAGGACTATATGAATAATTTTGTACCTAAAAGTAGAATTGTCCTAAATGAGCTTTGAGGAGATACAATTCAACAAGAGGTTTCGCAACCAAGCCCAATTGTAAGTTCCGTACCAATACAAGATCAATAATCTACCATACCTCGTCATAGTTTGAGGGTTGTTAGACAACCCGAGGGATACATCGGTCTAGAAGAATCTGTAGAGAATCTTCGGATGACGATGATCCCTATATGTACAAGGAAGCAATGGAAGATGTTGATTGTCGCCATTGGCAAAAGGCAATGCAATCCGAAATTGAATCTATGTTCAAAAATAAAGTCTAGTCTCTTGTAGACTTGCCTAAAGGGATAAAACCCATCGGGTGCAAGTGGGTATACAAGAGGAAAAAAGGAATGGATGGAAAGGTGGAAACCTTTAAGGCTAGATTGGTAGCTAAAGGTTATAGACAGAATGAAGGTATCGATTATGAAGAAACCTTCTCTCCTGTGGCCATGCTTAAATCCATTAGGATACTCTTATCCATTGTGGCATCTCTAGACCTAAAGATTTGGCAAATGGACGTCAAGACAGATTTCCTTAATGGAAGTCTTGATGAAAGCATCTATATGATGCAACCAGAAGGATTCATTGAAAAGGGCCAAGAGGAAAGGGTATGCAAGTTGCAAAGATCCATATATGGATTGAAGCAAGCATCCATATCCTAGAACATAAGGTTCGATCAAGTTGTAAAAGGTTTTGGATTTATTCAAAACCTTGATGAACCTTGTGTATACAAAAGGATTAAAAGAAACAAGTTGGTTTTCCAAATTCTTTACATTGATGATATACTACTCAACGGAAATGATGTAGGTGTATTGACATCAATAAAAGAATGGTTAGCAAAACAATTTGATATGAAGGACTTAGGAGAAGCAAGTTATATTCTTGGTATCCAAGTCATAAGGGATAGAAAGAAAAGAACGATTGCATTATCCCAAGCTTCATACATAGATAAAAACTTGTCTAAGTTTTCCATGCAAGATTCCAAGAAAGGTATGTTACCTTTCAGGCATGGAATCAAACTTTCTAAGGAACAAGTTCCTAAGAATGAGCATGAAGAGCAATTCATGAGTAGGGTTCCATATGCATCTGCAGTTGGAAGTCTCATGTATGTAATGCTCTACACTAGACCAGATATTTGTTTTGTTGTAGGCATAGTTAGCAGGTTTCAATCGAAACCTGGTCCTGATCATTGGACGGCAGTCAAGCATATTTTCAAGTATCTTAGGAGAACAAGAGATTATATGCTTGTATACTCTGGAGGGGATTTAATTCCCGTTGGTTATACAGATTATGATTTTCAGTCAGATTCTAACTCCAGGAGATCGACATCAGGATCTGTGTTTACCATTGAAGGAGGGGCAGTCATATGGAGGAGAATCAAGCAATCTTGTATTGCTGATTCCACCAAGGAAGCCGAGTATGTTGCCGCATGTGTGGCTGCTAAAGAGGCTGTCTGGCTCTGCCGATTCTTGATTGACTTGGAAGTGGTTCCTGATGTGAATAAGCAGATCACTATCTACTGTGATAATAGTGGAGCAGTGGCTAATTCGAGAGAATTAAGAAGTCATAAGAGAGGGAAACACATTGAAAGAAAGTATCACCTTCTAAGGGAAATTGTGCATAGGGGTGATGTGACGATTACCAAGATCGCGTCAGCATAAAATCTAGCTGATCCCTTTACAAAGGCCCTTTCCTTAAAAGAGTTTTGATGGACATCTTGAGAACATGGGGATGAGAGATATGACACATTTGCTATAGAGCAAGTGGGAGATTGTTAGGATTATGCTCGATAGCAAGAGTGTAATATTGTAATTAACAATCTTTTCATATGAATAAAGTGATTTCTAGTTTAACAAATCTTATAGCATTTATAGTTTAATTATTATAATTGTCAAAAGTAAATAATCATAAGGTCAAAAGACTATGAGAAAAGAAAAATTGTTCATACATCTAGATATGTATGAGGTAGAGACAATTCTTTAGTTAGTCTTGAATAATATTAACAACTTAAGATAGAAGGTTGGGCGCCTTTATCTTGTCAAAGTTGTAGATTCTTTTGCTAGCATTTGAGTGGGATCAAATGTGTAATGATGAGTCTAAAATCATCAAAGTGTGGTGTCTTTGGACAAAAGAATCTAGTGCACTTGGTGCATTGAATAGGATCAAAATGAAATACTTTATCTAGAACCGTCAGTGGATAAAAGTTTTCATTTAAAGACAATTGGAGAGTCTATCTTAATCTTGAGATAAATGATGGACATATGGTTGCAAATGTTATCATTTGAGCTATCAATGAATACGATTATATAGGATAGTCTATCCTCGATAGTTTGGTGGTATTCATATGTTAATCGATAGAGGACTTCATTTATATATATGGACTTCGTGGCTCCATTTATTGAATGAGAGTAGAATACCATTATATGGATGTTTTGAGGTATTGGATATTAAATCTTAACGTTAAGTTTTCAATAGTGTCTATTGAAACATGGCTTCTAGACAAGTCAAAATATCCAAGTTCAAAATGTGGTCATATGAGTAAATATGGTAACTTGGAGAGCTATAGGCGGTCTATGAGCTCTTGGCGATTACTTGTATTCTTCACGAGGATACACTTTCTCCAATAAGGTTGTCTAGGGTACAAATGAGTAACATCAACTTATTCTATCTTTATTTAAGAGTTCAATTTTATTTCTTTTGTGGAATGAACTAAAATTAAATAGATTGGACCTAAGTGAATCATTTGTTGATTGTGATTGGGTTGTGTCTATTGGAGCTTAAATTTAGATAGCCCGCTAAGATCTTAAATCCACACGAACTTGCATGGATCACTTAATATATTCTACCGGACCAATAGGGGTCCATCTAGAATTGTAATAAGGCACATGACCTTGTTTTTTTTTTGTAAGAATAGGTCTAGTTCACATGTGGACTTTTTATTAAGGTCCAATAGATTTAATAAAATGAGAAAAATAATATATGGCCTTTATACTAGGTATGGGCGGCAAAGGCTATGGTGAATAGCTTTAATATATTATTTTTGTTTTATTATTATTTAATTAAATGGAAATTAATTAATTTGTTGATTAATTAATTATTTAATTAAAATTCAAAATCTTTTCCTATTAGGAGATGGTCTCCTAAAACTATACTATTGTTGGTAGTATAGTTAATGTTAAAGACTATATTTGGTAAGTAGATAAATAAAAGGAGTTATTTATCTAATCAAATTAGGAAGTCTTTAATATGGTTACAAACACACTATTGAGTAGGATTAGGAGTCTTGGTGTAGGAAAGAATTCTTTTTCGAAAATGATTCTTAATCACCAAGTAAAACTACTTCGTGGTAGAATTCTTATTTGAAAAGGATTCATAACCATCAAGTTAATCTACCTAAGGATAGGATTCTTGTCCATCATGTAATCTTTCTTAGGAAAGATTAAACACTCCTAATCTACTTCAAACAAGGGAAATTCGGTCACCACATGTAATATAGGATAGGATAGTTTTCCTTTTAGATAAGGATTCTAACTACCAAATAAATCTACCTAAGGAAATGATTCTTGACAACCAAGTGAATCCTTCTTAGGAAAGGATTTATGAACCTATATATATGTGGATGATGAATTCGGCCAGCCCTAAGGAACATTAGAGAGGAATTTCGGCCATGCCATATTTTTCTTAGTGAATAATTTGGCTATCATAGAATTTTGAGGGAGAAAAATCTGATTTTACTCTAGATAAAATTCAATCTTCTCTAAACAATAGTGTGAGAATTCGGCCAAGTAGAGAAAAAAAGGGGAACGTTATTGTATTCGATAGTATACTAATATCCTTTACATCAAAAGGGTTTGATGTACAACATCGAATCAAGGTTCACGCGAGTTACAATCAAATTGATTGATAATTCACAAGTGACCGGACTTTTTTTGAATTTTTTCTCTTGGAGGATATTTGTAACTAACAAATAAAAGATATTTGCTTTGTCTCCATCGTCAAGAATACAATTTAAAGAAAGGGAGCCCACACTCCTAGGTGATTCACGTTCATGATTGGATTGGAAGATCTTGCGGAATTAATTCGACGCTTTTTCAATCGTCACGCAAAAAAGGTATGATACTTTTATATACATCAATTAATCTAGGGTAAAGGTTCTCGTTGCAAAAAAGGAATTTTTTTTATTTATACGCAAACCCTAATTTCATTTTTCTCACGCTTCCGTTGCGTTTCTAAACCGTTTTTTCCCTACACTAACAACTTAGAAACGGAAATCAAATTCCGTGTAAATTCAGGAATATAAAATACATTGTCCAACAATATATAATTATTACAAAAATGTAATCTAATTACGCCCACTGCTCATGCCGACACGACATCCTCTGACCCCACACGCATTGAGAAGGCTTGCTCCTTTAGCTGTGTCCAAGAATCAGTCCATTGTAAAGAAGAACAAACATGGTTAGTGGCCCCTGAATCAACTATCCAGGGTGAAGAATCATCTTTCACTAAACACGACTCAAGAACAAGGAAATCATATTTATTTTTCTTGGACTTCTTCTTGCTATTGGCTTTCTTGGGTTTGGGCTTACCCTTCGCTTTCCCAGTAGACCTCTTTCTCTTCTTATTATTAGAGTAGGAAGATGGTTCGGCAATATTTTCCTCACTGGTCTTACCCTTGTTGTCCTTAGTCAAGGACTCAAAGGTAGTGAGCTCATTAAGCAACTGTGTGAGATTGAGCCTTAACTTGTTCATCCCGTAGTTGCTCTTAAAGTGATCGAAACTCTTCAAAAGAGTCGTCAGTATGATGCTCACTTGATTGGGTTCTTCAATGGCCCCACCATTGACTTCTGCTGTGTTGAAGTAGGACATCATGCTCAGGACATGTTCCCGAACTGACGTACCTTTCTTCATACAAGTGAGCATAGTGGAACGAACAACTTCATATCGCTTTTGCTCGGAGGGTTACCCGAACATGGCTTGCAATGACTCCATGATTTTGAATGCTGAAGTCATTGCTTCATGCTTTGTGATAAGCACGTCTGTCATAGAAGCCAACAGATATGTTCGGGCCTTCTCATCAAATGAGACCCATCGTTCGTATGCCTCACGAACAGTTCGTGTGTCATTGGCAGCAGGTGCTGGAGGACATTCCTTCGTAAGCACAAACTTGAGGTCTTTGGTGACCAATATTGCATTAATGTTAAGTTTCCACTTAGTGTAGTTATCACCAGTTAAGTTATCACCAGTTAATTTGTCGTTTGCAAGAATTTGAAGTAATGTAGAAGACATTATTGCTGAAATAAATAAAAACATTCATTCAGTCATTTGTTTAAAAACAAGTGCGAATGCTTTGGCATAAATTTAAACATGATGCATGCACATGTTTAATGAACTAGAACTACCCTAAAACTAGTTACTGTACCACGACAATCCAATATACCACAAAGAAGTGCCGCCTTAGGGACGGTCAAGTCTTTGCATATTGGACCGAGACATTCTCAATCAAATGATATTCTAGAATAATTCTTATTTCATATCATTCAACCATCATTCATTCAGTCAGGTTTTTAATTAACAAACGTAATCAAAACCTTCGTGAGTGTAACCCACCATTTCAGATCTCACGAGCTAAACTCGAGAACTACCGCCTTAGGGTCGGTCAATCCCGAAATACCCTCATAAATCCTATTCGTTAGGAAGTCAACCTTGGTATTGACCTTTGTGGAAACCCTCCTTTGGGAGGACGAAAGCAAAGCTGTCACGAGACCCCACTCGGATCTCACGGTGTTGAACTAATGATGGAGACCTCGGGATATATATGTCATATATCCCTCTCCCACTCACTATTTTAAAATTAGGGTTTTTTTTTAACCGTTAATGCACCTAGACTCTACCGGATTAAATGAGTTATCTAGCGCATTAACTAATTAAAACCAAATTCTAATTAACTAATAAATTATTAATGATTTTTAACAATTAAAAATCTAATCTATTAGTGAATAATTTAAGCCTTTGTAAACTATTTACTAGGGTTAAATTATTTTGTTAGTGTTTAACAAATTTTAACTATTAAAACTCTAACACTTTATTCGGTTCATTTATTATTAGGTAATTAATCATATTAATCCTAATTACAATAAATGACCCTATTAATCTAACTTATTAACTCTTTAATAACTAGATCAATATTAATGAGAATTACCAAGTTTTCTAACCATTAAAAACTAATCTCATTATTCATAGCCAATTATGTATATTGCCCATTTTAATCACATTAAAAAAAATACATAAAATATCAGACTATGATGCATGTATGACTTATCAAATATATTTGTGTAGGCACATGTAATCTAAATGAAATAAGTATGCATGACAATGCTTTTATCATCACATAGTATAAAGCATACATGAATTGACCGAGTACTGTGGATTATTTAACCTAAAAAATTGGAATCTAAAATTACAAAAAAAAAATATCCAAGGCATTCCTTGGTCTTCTTGTAATTTCCGAGTCTTCTAGTCCTTTTAGGTCACTCCGATTCATCTCATGAATCCAAAACGGGAAATCTGCATGGAACACACTAGGCAACACTTGCCAACGGAACCGTGCGTGAACAGCCCGGTGAACAGTGCCGACCGTGAACAGTGTTCGGTGAACAGTAACGCCGCCATGAATAGTACCGACGTCGCGAGCGTTTCCAGTTCTTCGATTACAGGTTACAATTTTTTTTTATTATTATTTACAATACAATAACAGTAAAATAAATAAAATAAAAATTATACAACACATAAACCCTAAATCCACAGTACGATAAAAAATTACGATCAACCATGTTTAAATTAAACAATTTAATTATAAACATTCGTACAATCATAAAGATGGTGCATTCACATTCATTCATACAATAGCATCGAAAACAATTTCCAGTTCCGAAAAAATAAATTGGCTCTGATACCAATTGTAGGAACCCCGTTCACTGATCACGCAGCGGAACTAGGTTTTAAATTTTTTTATACATATCATAATTTGTATCTGGAACCGGTGAACTTTGGATCGTAATTATTTTTCGGAACTAATACATACAATATGTAAATACAAGAAATTGTAATCGACAAAAATCGGAAGAACATACCAACGTTTGGAGGTTCCTTCACTTTACGTTATGCTCCTGTCTGAACCACTCGATCTTCCTCGCTATCTCCCGGGATTGATAACTGTGTGTAGGCGCGTCACGATCTCAGGAACTTGAATGGAGGATGTAGAGAGATTTGAAGAAACTCTTTCTTCTATGTGTTTCAAAAACACATATAACATGAAACAAAATAGATATATCTGTGTTTTAAGAAAAAAAACACGCTTGCTTTCACCAATATATATATATATATATATATCTATGCATTGCACTATCCACTTGCGTTTTATACAAATATATATTTAACTGCTGCTCACTTTTTTTTATCACAAATCTATATATTTATATAACTCACGCATGAAGCTTATTTTTATCACTGCTTCACTTTTACATAAATCTATATTTATTTGTTTTCTTTTGTTATATTTATCAGTTGCACGCATATATATATATATATATATATATATATATATATAAATTAAATATTTGTATCCTATGCAAATTCTTCTTTTGACTATTTTTTCATGTACACATCAATTTACATCCAATACAATCTCTTGTGTTATTAGTTGATATATATCTTTTAATTATTTTTTTCAAATATATCTAATATATTAAAAGTGATAATAAGTATTTTTAATTTAAACTTAAATTCAAATACTTAGATAAATGATTTAGTAAAATAAAATAATCATATTATTTTATCCTCACCAGAATCCATATATCAACTAACACCCTCCAATTAATAGTTAATTAATAATTCATAATTATCAATATAATTAAATAATCTAATTATTTAATTAATTTAACTGTTAACATTCATTAATTAAATAATCTCATTATTCAATTAATTCCCGAATATATACGTGTCACTTTTGTAACATAATAAATTGGACAATTCAATTAATTAACCTTGACCCTTGTTACCTAAATCGATCAGGCTAGCAAGGGGACCTAATGGACCCACAGTATTTTGAGCTCAAATAATCCTTGGAATCATTAATTAAACTCTTTAATTAATAATACTTGATTATTAACTCCGGTGTTATTCCACTAAAAACCCGAAGCTGCATTCTCTCAACTGTAGACGCTTTTACACAAACCGATACAACTCGGTGTCCATCGATATAGCTATTACGCATGGTGTGATCCTCCACAATAGTTCATAATTAGAGTTGGGTCATAATGTCCATTATACCCCTCTAATTACATATATCCTTTAAGTACCATTGATTCTATAATGAACAATAAATCCTATTTCCTCAAGGAATTATGAGAGTGCTCATATTGTCCAAGCCCCGAATCAACCCTTAAGGGAACTACCATCTACTTCTCATAAGAAGGAGTGGATTCCACTATTGTGTACAATCCTTCCCAGCCACAAGCCAAACCGTAATCCCAACATACGGAGTCTATTGATCAGGAAATGCATCTGAACTCACCCATGGTATATCAAAGACCACGATCTAACCTGAAGGAGTCGATAAGACACTCAGGATTAAGATCACCCACATATAGCCATCTTTAGTTGATATATATGAATCTCATCGGTAAACGGATCTTGGTGAGAGATTCATATAGATCATGGCCCAATCCTATATGATCACATCATACAAGGTGCCTCAATTCTCATATCTCCATATGAATGATTCAGGATAGAATCACTTAACATTACGGAATGGACCGCAACTATAGATTAACCATAAATAAAGTACCCAGCTTTATTTGTTATCTATGGACTCTTTAGATTGCATGTCTCTTACTGTATCCATCCGTATATGACACTCATATACACAGTTCGAGATTACATCCGGCAATCTTGGATGTTAAATTTATGCACAAGTTATATAATAAACAACACAACAAGAATGTATTGAACTTTTGCTTTTATTTATTTAATAAATCCATTTACAAATTACATCTTTAGAGCATAAACCCCAACACATTAATCCAAAGCAACCAATCTAGAGGGTATAGCTTGGTTGTATATCCCTTGTTAGTATTCAATCTAGAGGGTATAATATTGATTACCCACAAGTGATTTCTCATGAAAATGCATATCTATCAAATAAGGACTAATCTCTTAATAAATTCACCAACCTAGAGGGTATAGAGTTGGTGCTTAATCCCTCTAAAGCAACCAATCTATAGGGTATAGATTTGGTCACGCAATTGAGATTAGATAAGGATAGAGATTAATAAGTCCTGATTTCACTAGAGGAGTGTACTCTAATTCAATCCTTCCATCCAAATGAAATAAAAGAATTAAAAAGAGGGTATACTTAATTCTCTACTCTAATCGATTCTTCGACAACATGCAAAGAAAAGAGGGTACAATCAAATGCAAATCATCCTTTAAATCACTAATCAACCATTGAATGAAATAAACTTGATAGATTAATTGATAGGTATAGAATTCAATTACAAACCCATGATCACACATGAATCACATCAATCCCCTAGTGGGATGTTTAGCTACTCATGCCTAATACAAGAATAAAACGAGGAGAGAAGGATAGAAGCAAACCCATAGATGATTCATTCTTCTTGAAGCTCCAAAATGATCTACTTGATTCCTTTTGTTGAGTAGATGATAGGGATGATATGAGAATTGAATGGGTTTTGGAGAGGAAAGAATACCTGGATCTAGAGAGAGAAAATGGTTATGAATGGGTGTGTAGGCGTATGGCTCCTCACAGAATGAATTCAATTTATAGGTGCCTTCAAAAATGGCTGAAAACTGTTGATGTGTCAACCTGTCTCGAGAAATGCAAGGGTTGTGCGCTGGTGTAGACCCAAGGCAATGCCTTGGCCTATACTTTCTTCATAGTGCATAGGTTATGCACTAGTTGGAACCGGCGTAAGACCAACGCACAACCTTAATGCTGCTTTATCGACTTTGTGACCTTTTTCCGTGTAAAAATCACATCTTTTTTCCAATTAACCGGTATGTACCAAATCACCTAAAAACACAAATAAAGAGCCATAAGAGACACAAAAACACCTAAAAACAAGACAATGGCTAAGGAAATGAGGGCCAAAATATATAATAATTTTGGGATGATCAGGCAGTCAAACATATTTTCAAATAACTCAAGAGAACGAGAGATTATATTCTTGTATACTCTGGAGGGGATTTAATTACTGTTAGGTATACATATTCCAATTTCTAATCAAATTCTGACTCTAGAAGATTAACATCAGGATCTGTGTTTACACTTTGAATAGGGGCAGTCATATGGAGGAGTGTCAAGCAATCTTGTATTGTTGATTCTACCATGGAAGCTGAGTATGTTGCCAAATGCGAGGCTACTAAAGAGGTTGTTTGGCTCCACCAATTCTTGAGTGACTTGGAATTGGTTCCTGATGCTAATAAGCAGATCACTATCTATTACGACAATGGTAGAGCAGTGGCTAATTCAAGAGAACCAAGAATTCATAAGAGAGGGAAACACATTGAAAGAAAGTAATAACCTTTTAAGGGAAATTGTGCATAGGGGAGACATGACAATAACCAAGATCGCTTCAACAGAAAATCTAGCGGATCGTTCACAAAAGCTCTTCAACAAAAAAGTTTTGATGGGTACCTGAAGAATATAGGGATAAGAGATATGACACATTTGCTATAAAGCAAGTGGGAGATTGTTGGGATTATGATTGATAGTAAGAGTGTATTAAATGTATTTGAAAATCTATTCACATTAATAAAAGTGATTTCTAGTTTAACAAATCTTATAGCTTTTATAGTTTAATTATTATAATTGTCAAAAGTAAATAATCATAAGGTCGAAAGATTATGAGAAAAGAAGAATTGTTCATACATCTGGATATGTATGTGGTAAACACAATTATTTAGTTAGTCTTGAATAATATTCACAACTTAAGATAAAGGTTGGGCGCCTTTATCTTGACAAAGTTGTAGATTCTTTTGGTATCAAAGTGTAGTGTCTTTGGGCAAAAGAATCTAATACACTTGGTGCATTGAATAGGATCACAGTGAAATACTTTATCTACTTCAATGGATAAAAGTTTTCATTTGAAGATAATTGGAGAGTCTCTCTTAATCCTGAGATAAATGATGGACTTATGGTTGCAAGTGTTATCATTTGAGCTATCAAAGAGTAAGATTAAATAGCATAGTCTATCCTCGATAGTTTGGTGGTATTCATTTGTTAATCGATAGAGGACTTCATTTATAGATATGAACATCGTGGCTCCATTTATTAAATGAGTGTAGAATATCATTATATGGATGTTTTGAGGTATTGGATATTAAATCTTAACATTAAGTTTTCAATAGTGTATATTGAAAAATGGCTTCTAGACAAGTCAAAATATCAAAGTTCAAAATGTGGTCGTATGAGTAAATATGGTAACTTGGAGAGCTATAGGCAGCCTATGAGCTCTTGGCGATTATTGGTATTCTTCACGAGGATACACTTTCTCTATTAAGATTGTCTAGGGTTTGTATGAGCAATATTAACTTATTCTATTTTTATTTAAAAGTTCAATTTTAGTTATTTAGTGGAATGAATTAAAATTAATAGATCGGACCTAAGGGAATCATTTGTTGATTGTGATTAGGTTATGTCTATTGGTGCTTAAATTTAGATAGCACACTAAGATCCCCAATCCACACAAACTCGTATGGATCACTTGATATATTCTACTAGACCAATTTATAAGTCCATCTAGAATTGTATTAAGGCATGTGGACTTGTTTCTTTAGTAAGAATGGGTCTAGTTGACATGTGGACCTGTTATTTAAGTCTAATGGATTTAATAAAATAGAAAAAACAATATATATAGGTTTGGGCGGCAAGGGACTATTTATTAGTCTTATATTATTTTTTATTATTAATTTATTAAATGTCAAAATGTTTTTCCTAGTAGGAGATGGTCTCCTAGAGTCATATTATTGTTGGAAATATGATAAGTATCAAATACTATATTTAATAAATAGATAAATAATAAGAATTTATTTATCTATTCAAATTAGTAAGTATTTGATTTCTATTAAAACACTAATTGACAATTGGTCAAATTAGGAAGTTTTAATTTAGTCACAATTTAATAATTGGTTATTGAATAAATACACTATTTTAGTTGGATCAGAAGTCTTGGTATAGAAAAGAATTCTTCTTAGAAAATGATTCTTCCCCACCAAGTAAATCCTCCTAAGGAAAGGATTCTTGCCCATCAAATAAATCCTTCTTAGGAGAGGATTTGGTCTCCTAAATTAAATGGATGAAGAATTCGGCCACTGTATATATGATAGTGTAGAATTCGGCCAACCAAATTTAGAGAGAAAAAAATCGGCCATTACCCTTTTCTTGGAGTGAAATTTCGGTCAAGAGAGAATTTTGTTTTTGCTTTAGATAAATTTGTCCAACTCTAAAGATTGTTGTGTGAAAATTCGGCAAAGAAGGAAAGGAAGAAAGAACGTTTAGTTTTCGGTAGTGCACTGGTAGTCTTTACGTTAAAAGGTTTTGTGTACAACATCGAATCAAGGTTCACGCGAGTTTCAATCAAATTGATTGATAATTCACAAGTGACCAAACGTTCTTTGTTTTTCTTCTTGAAGGATTATTGTGACTAATAAAGAAAAAGATTTTGTTTGTTTCATTCCTCTGGTACACAATACAAAAAAAGGAGCCCATACTTCTAGGTGATTTACGTTCATGATTGGATTGCAAGATCTTACGGATTAAATTCGATGCTTGTTCAATCGTCACAATAAAAAGGTACGATACTTTTAATATACATCAATTAATCTATGGTTAGGGTTCTTTCTATTAAGGGAAAAATTGTTAAATATGTCAAACCCTAATTTTACGCTTCTGCCGCGTTTTGAATTGATTTTTCCCTATAACGAAGTCCTGGCTTTAATTGCCTGTCGCTCCATCAAGAACAGGATAGCTAATTGGACATCCTATTGCCTTGGTTGGACTACCACTCCCAAGAAGGGTTTGTATCGTAAGAGCATAGTTGCCAGCCAAACCAAGGTTGGGAAGTTGTGGCCTTAGTTGCCCATCACTCCTTCAAGACCAGGACAACCAATTGGGCATCCTTTTACCTTGCTACCACCTCCAAGAAGGGCCTGGATCATAAGAGCATAGTTTCTAGCTAGACTATGGTTTCGAAGTTGTGGCCTTAGTTGCCCGTCGCTTCCTCAAGACCAGGACAACCAATTGGCCATCCTGTTACCTTGGTCGAGCTACCTTCCCCAAGAAGAGTCTGGGTTGTAAGAGCATAGTTGTCTATCTAGATCAAGATCATTCAGGTACCAGTTTCCCATTTTATAGGGACAATACATAACTCGACAAATGTTTTCACCTAAGTGATGAGGTTCTCGATGTAGCAGCACTAGGGACCTTAATTGCGATATCATCTAAGTTTCGAGGTACCATCTACTTGGGAATCATTTGTACCTAGATTCATTCGACTAGATTTTCACCTGAATACCAAGATCTCCAGGATAGGGATGCTTGGTACCAAGATTCTCCTAACAAGGATAATCAGTATTGATAATACTTATTAGGGAAATTTTCCCGAGACTTATTTTTGACTAAGCACCTCAGTAACCTGGTACCAGTCAGCTGTTATGCTTATTTTCTTATACTTGCTAGGTTTTAAATCTTTTCTTTTGTTACCATATATTGTTAAGTCGGGTATACATAGGGGGCTGTCTCCCAGATCAATATTTTATCAAGTCATGCAGATTCAACCAAGATAGAGATCAACCAGATACAAATATAAAGAAAAAAGATAATGATTGTTTCATTCATTCAAACTTGGGAGCCCATCCCCTTGTTAGAGGCTACATGTTAAAAAAAGTGATAAAAGAAAAACATTTCACTGATAAAGTAGGGAGCCCACCCTCTTTTCACTGGCTATATTCAAAAAGCTTTGTTATTGGTTTCCTGAACAGATCATGTAGCAACCTCCTCCTGGTTGACACATCCATTAGCTTCTTCTTCAACGAGCGTAGCATCACCACCTAGAGCTCCAACTCCTATTATAGTTAGAGCCTCACCTACTATCCGCTCTATTACTCCACCACCATATGCACCGTATTGAATAGGGCATCCATCTAGAACTGGCCAGATTCAACCTCCTCCATAACAACCAGGACAGTTTGCTCCCCTACCACCTCACTGGTGGAACCAGCCTGATCCCCTATAGGCCCAAGGGAAAGAGTGGGCATATATGAATCTGTATCCTTAAGAACATACTGGTCCTCCATTACCTTGGCAGATCCTGATAGAGAGGTTGGTAGGACAGAAGCTCCACCTTCAGCCCAGACCTCTGCAACGTCATAAGCCTTCAAGACAGAATTTGTAGTCATAAGCCTTCAAGACAGAATTTGTAGTCATAAGCCTTCAAGACAGAATTTGTACCACCTGGTAGAAGAATAGAGATAGGTTGCTAGTCATTGTCATCTTCCTTATCATCCACGCCAGCAGTCCGGGAGGGTTCTGCCTCTATGGAAGCCAGTGCAACCATCTTTTTGGCCTTATCTTATATCTCATCCATGTCCCACTTCTCGATGGTGCTCAAGTGGAATGGGGGAGGTTGGACCTATGCTACCTGGTAGGTTATGAAGAAGTAGCCATCTCCAAAGGAGGAGTCCACTTTGTTTTTCAAGTTGGCCACGCTAGCACGAGAACCCGATCTCTTCTTTTAGCTTTGTGACCTTCTCCTTCTAGATATCCCTTTGGAGGGAGTAACGCTCTGACCTAAGAACCACTCTGTTATAGGAGTGCCTCATGCATTGATAGTCACACTAGCCTCATCAAGTTTATTTTCAGTCTCATCCGAGTTTTGGTTAGGATCTTTCACGGTTTTATACACATCAACGAGCTCCACCTTAGATGCTTCAAACCTAGTCTCAGTAGTATCAACTCGTTCCTAAAGGGAATGCTCCTGCTGGCTCATAACTACATTGAATTTAAAGGCCTACCATATGCAAAATACATGTAAGTTTTCTCAAAAAACCTGGCACATATACATAGAGGAAGATTTGAAGGGGATGGTGTACCTCAGCCAAGAGAGCTGACCCCTTAGTAATCAGAACATCAATTGGCATGGAGGTCATGGTTTGCGTTCCTCTACCATGACAAGAGGTTATGAACCTAGCTAGGACCTCATTTTAGGTAATGCTCTGTGGTTGAGGTCGAGGCTGAGGCCTATTTCTAGGAGTGGCCAAAGCAGTGGCAACGGAATCAACACCTCATTCTTTATATATCTTTCAGTGACTGCTGTAGGGGAGTGGCAGCTGCAAGAGTGGAAACAGTAGTAGTAGAAGTACTATCAAAAATAGGATCTTGGCTTCTCATCCTAGCCAGTTTTGCTACAAATTCTGCCATCTACGATCTAGGTGTAGAATGTGGAGGAAGAGCTACTCTTAGTACCTCGACAGGGATGGGTCCACTCCTACTTTGCACTTCCGACGTAGAAAAAAAAAAGTTCTACCTGTTCTGGTAGCAGTAAAAGGCCTGGATGTAAGAGACCTAAATGGTTAAGCATGGAGAGAAAAGGTTAAATCATTAGGTAAATCTGGCTCTCTTTGGACTGGTAATGGAACTATAGAAACTGCAACAAACAAGGAAGGGTTAGCATCAACAAAAACTAAAAAAGAGACATAATAGAGTAGAGTCAGTAGATTTCATTTACTAGGGGAGGCAAGGTAGATACGGAGGTAGCGGTCTACCTTTCCAGCATCAACGGCCTCTAAGGAGGCGTATTTCAAGTTGACATAAGAGCGGTTCATGATGGCCTTTAGTATTTTCTCTGATTTAGCAGGAAGAGTGCTCTTCTCCCAAATGGGCTTGCTACTGAATTGGGTGGGGACCTCAAACTTTCTTCCCCCAATGTTGAGTGAGCTATTGAAAAATACGTTCAAGGTTATACTAAACAACCTAGAGGGGGGTGAAAAGGTTGTCTCTCACTTTTAACAAATCTTTCGACACTAGTGACAAAATCTTGATAAGCATATAAATTAACATTCAACATGATTGTTATGAAAAAACAATATATTCAAGTATGCTCAAATCTCCACTATTAGTCTACAAAACATACAATAAGAATCAATGTATCTTATGAACAAATATATTCAATGTAGAGCAAAATTCCATAAGTTGTACTTAGAGTATTACAATGTGGTAATTTACAACTTGAATGGAATATCACAAGATAAAAAGTTTTCTAACATATACAAACAATATTGTATAAGGAAGTCAACATACATATAAAGTTTTGTCCATAGTATTCAAATAACAAATACCAATATAAGAGAGATAGGGATAGAGTAAAGTTGACACAAGTTATAACGTGGTAAACCACCGAAGAGGAAACATCCACGGGTAAGCAACCACCGGCAAAAAAAATCCACAAGTAGATAAGAAAAGTACAATCTCTCAAGTAACCCATTCACCTAGAAAATACCCTCCTATCCTACTCATGAAAATGTCACCCTCTTGCTTAACATTTTGAGGCCTCACACCTTTTGTCAATACTTTCTCGCTCACCCTTACAGATCCTCACGACCATAGGCAAGACTTCCTTGCTCACCCTTCCGGATCCTCACGACCCTAAGTAAAACTTCCTTGCTTGACATTCCGAGGTCTCCCACCTCTTTCCAAGACTTCATTGCTAAAAAACATAGGTTTCACGCCTATTGTCAAGACTTCCTTCTCACAAGGCATCTAAGTGATCATGAATGCAACACGCAAACAAGCACTCAACATAGAATAAGATGATCAACATATTCTATAAACTAGAATTAATCAATAAGCACACAAAATATATTTTCTAGTTTATAATCCAAAAGTGACACCACACAAGATGATGCATGAGCATATGAAATGAATGGATTAGGTACACTCCATGAAGATCTAGACATAGACAATAAAGTTCACAAAACAAGATTGTCTAGATCTTATGTATGAATAAAAATCTAGAGCATGCCAAATTTCCAAACACACACTTTAAACCTATATTTTATTCATGTTACTAAAGCTTGAAATAAACATGTTCATGAAGCACATATTCAAGACTTTAGAACTAAAACAAAAATGCTAGAAACACAAGATATGATCAATCAAATCTCTAGCAATCATTTTGAGCATATATTCACAAAATAGTCAATTAACCTTTAATAGACTCTAAATATAAAATCAAATGAGTTCTAGCACATGATAAGACTATTAATCATGAAAATAAAGTCAATCAAAGCATAAATAGTTCTAGATAAGATGCTAGCACAATACAACTCACAATCATGTGAAACATAGGTTTGATTGAAACCTAACTCACAATCAAGTTTCTAATTAAGCACAACTAGAATTTAATTGAAGATCTATCACTCATCAACATATTTTCAAGTCAAATACACATAAGTAGGAAGAAGACCCAAGGTATTTGAACATTAGAATCAAGGAAATCAAAAGATAAACCAATACCGTGTCAATTTTGAGTACAGTCACAAAATGGTGCGATCAACCAGAAAAACTTGAACAAATGACTTCAAGGTTGCTTGGAGATGATAGAGGACTTTAATACAAAACTTCTCCAACTTGAATCACTTAAATAGGATAAGAAATGAGAGAGAAATGGTGATTCAAAGTTGTGAGAAAAAACCTGGAAATTTTCAGCACTACATTTTCTTCTTCCTTAGATTCAAATGAGAGAGAGAAGAGATATATAAAGGAGAGGGAATAAAAGAGCATGAAAGGACCAAAATACCCCCTTTGATAATGCTTTCTCGAGATGGCGCATGGGCATCTTAGGGCAGCATGGAGTTGTGGCCAAGATGGCTACACGTCATCTCGGGCTTGCACCATGTGATGGCCTTTGGCTATGGTGCTCCTCCCTTGTGCTCCTCTCTCGTTCTTCGACCGTTCTTTGGCCTCCAAACTCGAAATTCAAATCTGTTTGCGGATTAAGAACCAAAACACTCTCACAGACATGGACATATAAGATACTCAACCCATAAAATAATAATTCGATATGATATATGAAGACGAAGACAATGTATGCAACGTGAGTTGAAAGGGTAGTATCTTTTGACTTAGAACTTAAAATCAATAGTATGAGTAACCAAAATGACCAGAACTCAATCATGAACAATCTAAGACTAAAATCAAGTTCAAGATCCATGTTATACAAACATATAAACAAACAAACACATTTCACACAAGAATGCAAACTACATAGAGATAGTCTCCAATCATGCATTTTCCAAAACATGTTACTTTCGTACCAATGCGAGTGCATTCAACTTCAAGTGTGTGAATGTGTTATACCAGATGATGCTTTACGATGCAGGGACACAAATGTATGATATATGTGTGTGTGCACCTAAGCCTTGAAAGAGAAAAGAAAGGTCTTAATATACCTTTGTAGAATCATGAAGCACTTTTAACTTTAAAGACTTTAACTTGCTTGAATAGTTGTCAATTCTTCGTTGAAGCTTGAATCATAATGAATCTTAGACAACTAAACAATACAAAGGAAATGTTGTTTTGATATAGAATAATGCCAAAATAACTCACAAACCTAACAATCTCCCCCTTTGGCAAATTCTATGTCAAAACACCTATACAAAATACTAAAACATACAAAATGAAGATTGGTCACAAACTCACACCCTCACATTACAATGAGTTAGTTCCTTAAGACTAATCTTCAACAAGTCTTGAACTTCTTCTTGATCTTCTCTTGTAATCACCTAAAATCAACTTAAAGCACAAAGCATATCCAAGAGAAAGACATATATGGCAATATATAATAATGGCAAGAATTAAACATTTAAATCCAAATGAATCATGTATCTCCCTCTTAATACTTGTTATCTCAAAGATATTCTTAACCAAATGAAATTACATGTTATCTCAAAGATATTCTTAACCAAATGAAATCACAATATTACATGCCATAAGAAGTTCAATACTTGACAAATATTCAAAGAAGATATGCCAAGACAATATCATATTTCTCCCCCTTTTTGACATAAAGTGATGCCAAAGAAACAAAAATTGATATCTTGAGATCAAATAGTGAAACAATTGGTGATCTCACATAATGTTTGGAGATGGATGCCTTACTTGAAGGATTGGTTTATTTCAAGCATCTAGCTCCCATATCTTCTCCCTAGATTCTAGTTTGCTCTTCCATGTTAACCAAGTAAAGGTTATTCAAATCTATACACCACAACAAACTCGTCAAGGTATAGTGAATCAAAAATGCATAAATTTTACTCTTAATCATATAGGTCATTTCTACCAAGTTCAACAATTGCATTAACAATCATATCAATCCCAATTATGAAGGAATTGGTATCAACGACAATCATATCAACCTCAAACAAGAAAAGATTTGATTACAACCACAACTACTATCATTCAAAGTATGGAGGAATTTTCTGCAATTACAATCAATTAAATTGATTAAAACCACAATTACTGTCACCCTATGCAAAGAGGGATTTTCTGCAACTATAACTAATTGGATTGATTACAACTACAATTACTATCGACCACAAACAAAGAGGAATTTACTGTAACTACAATCAATAGAATTAATTACAATTACAATTACTATCGACTCCAAAATAAAGAAGAATTCATTGCAACTATTCTTATTTCAATTTCAAGAATGAAGGAATCGATTGCAATCTCAACTACTATACAACCTCAAACAAGAAGAAGTTGACTACAAATACAATCATACAATTATTACAAAATGTTTCATGCATTATTTGTGATCAACAATACAAAGCCATATGGTAATACAATGGATCATCATGCAACTCAAGAAATATGAAATAGCATCTACAAGATTCATTATATCAACCAATGAATATGCCAACAAATATCAACTTGAAGTATGTGAACAAATCATAAAAGAGAACAAAGTCTAACATACTATGCTCCCCCTTGATAAATGCTCTATCTAAGATCAAGATAGAATAATGTTCATAATAAATCCACACAATCACACATTCAAGCAATTTTAAAGAAACCCAACAAAATAAGCTCCACAAACTATGAGAGATACACCAAGATTTTCAATCTCTCTCATAATTCTTCTAAAAATTGCTAGAATATCAAAATACTTTATAAGAAAAAGTGTGTGTGTGAATTTTGCTTCAAGCATATATAAAATGAGCAATTGTGATATCAACATGTAAAGATTTTCAACTATACTTCATTTTAAGCCTTCCTCCATTTCTTTTTAGGCTTTGAATCAAAGATTATCTTTTATTGATTCTATTTCAACACTTCTTTGATTTTTGCATACATAAACATAATTTCTTCATGACGGCTTTCACTCATCACAATGGTGTAGCCCTTTCCTACATTGGGCGGCTTCACAACCGAGGTGTGTAGCCCTTTCCATGAAAGTGCTCGTTGAGTTCTATGTAGTTGCCGAAGAAAAATGGATACTAACAATAGGTCATTTATCTTGTACTAAGCAATAAAATTTTAGATGCATCCATAATCTACACATTTTCAACCTCAACTACTCAAACTTAAATATATAAGAGAAGCAAAGTGCAATTTTTGAAAATCAAGTTTTTTATGGCTCATTAACACATGATCTAAGAGCAATAAGTAGACACTTATTCAAGATCACTACTTCTCTAATGAGTAGCTTTCAAAGAATATGAAGCTCATATTTTCAAAAAGTATGTCACTCATCATTCAAACAAGCATTTCAAGCATCATGAATAAGATCATTGTGAACACATCACTAACAGATCTTTAGAGAGCAAATGTCAACAAGAACCATATGAATGCTATACTAGTTCTCTAATATGACATGCTATATGATGCAATGCATGCATAGAAATGACTTTCTCTAAAAGTCTTAATAAGATAATCAGCAAATAGATTTCATAAGAGCAACTTCTCAAAAGTAAATCAATGGATTTTGACTATCAAAACAAAGTTAAATAAGATAGCTAAGCTTGTGTCTAGATGTTGAGTATTCCAAGCTAGCTAGCTAGAATTCTCAACACACTTGACACTTAGACTTAAAGCTAACTCACATGTGCTACTTACACTAGAGGTAAGAGCACTCACCCTTGAACCATTTGTTCTTGGGTGAACTTTTACAAAAATCATGATCATGTCTCATGGCAATATTATATCTAGAAGATAAATCATCAACAATCTTCTCTATAAAGATATTACGCATGTCAAACACATCATTATTGCCATCAACAAAGATATTATTAAGACTATACATATGATCATATGAAACACTCATTTTCACCCAAATCTTCTCAACTATTTTCTTCACATGATTATAATTATCACACACAAAATTCAAAGTGTTATCATGCAAGAAACATTCATAGAAGATTTTCACATCTCATTAGAATGCATCACATTCCCTAGTTTGCATTATCTAATATACTCACGGCAATATAGCAAAACAAATAGCAAACCGGAATAAATTTTGAAATGATACTGTTTAGGTGAGAGTGTACCGATGGTGAAGACTCTTTAATTTCCTTGATTTTTCACTTGACCTTGGAAGACTTGGCCTTTGAAATCCTCTTGTTCCTTAGTAACTTGCCTTTAGTTGTAGGAGACACCACTTGCTCATCTACAATGCTCAAGTCACTTGAATCTCCATGAAGACTACAAAACTCTTTGGCCTTCATGTTTGCCAATTCTTTTTCCTTGCCTTTGATCGTTACCTTCAAGAAATAAAAACAAATTATTAGCAAAATCATTTGTTAAACTATCTAACACACGAGCCTCTTCAACCATCTTCTTTTCTAGACATATGATCACTTCATTCTTCACTTCAACTTCCTTTAACGCTTTATCTCTTTTCTTGTCAAGAGTTTGAACTCTTGCCATCAAGTAGAAGTTGGTGGTCTTTGACATGCAATTCTCTTCATTGAGTTGCGAAGACAAGTAATCATGTCTAGATTGATCATCCTCCCGAAATGCTTCTTCATCTTTGCTTTTGTCACTAACATTCTTTTCAAGCTTATCAATAAAATTATTAGTAGACAAATGAAATATAAAACAAGAATAACCTTTTTTCACAACCAATGAAGGAGGACAACCAAAAATAAACAATTGTAAACTAAAGGTTGTTATCCATGATTAGTAAATAACCTTGTAGATCCCGAATCACACTAACTACTTTAAGTGACCCGTTCTGATACCAATTGAAAAATACGTATAAGGTTAAACTAAACAACTTAAAGGGGGTGAATAAGTTGTCTCTCACTTTTAACAAATCTTTTGAGACTAGTGACAAAACCTTGATAAGCATACAAATTAACATTCAACGTGATTTTTATGAGAAAACAATATATTCAAGTATGCTCAAATCTCCACTCTTAGTCTACAAAACATACTACAATAATCAATGTATCTTTGAACAAATATATTCAATGTAGAAAAAAATTCCATAAGTTGTACTTAGAGTATTACAATATGGTACTTTACAACTTGAATGGAATATAACAAGATACAAAGTTTTCTAACATATACAAACAATATTGTGTAAGGAATGTAAACATATAAAGTTCTATCCATAGTATTCAAATAACAAATACCAATATAAGAGAGATAGGGATAGAGAAAAGTTGACACAAGATATAACGTGCTAAACCCCTGAAGAGGAAACATCCACAGATTAGCAACCACTGGCAAACAAAATCCACTAGTAGATAAGAAAAGTACAATCTCTCAAGTGACCCCTTCACCTAGAAACTGCCCTCCTATCCTACTCATGAAAATGTCACCCTCTTGCTCAACATTCTGAGGCCTTACACCTCTTGTCAAGACTTCCTCGTTTATCCTTCCGGACCCTCATGACCATGGGCAAGACTTCCTTGCTCACCCTTCCAGATCCTCACGACCCTAGGCAAGACTTCCTTGCTTGACATTTCGAGGTCTCCCACCTCTTGCCAAGACTTCCTTGCTAAAAAACATAGGTCTCATACCTATTGTCAAGACTTCCTTCTCACAAGGCATCTAAGTGATCATGAATGTAAAACGCAAACAAGCATGCAACATAGCATAAGATGATCAACAAATTCTATAGAAACTAGAATTAATCAATGAGCACACAAAGTATATTTTCTAGTTTATAATCCAAAAGTGACACCACACAAGATGCTGCATGAGCATATGAAATATATGGATTAGGTACACTTCATGAAGAACTAGACATATACAATAAATTTCACAAAACAAGATTGTCTAGATCTTATTCATGAATAAAAATCTAGAGCATGCCAAATTTCTAAACTCACACTTTAAACCTAGATTTTATTCATGTTACTAAAGCTTGAAATAAACATGTTCATGAAGCACGTATTCAAAACTTTAGAACTAAAACAAAAAGTGCTAGAAACACAAGATATGATCAATCAAATCTCTAGCAATCATTTAGAGCTTATATTCACAAAATAGTCAATTAACCTCTAATAGACTCTAAATATAAAATCAAATGCGCTAATACTAGATCTATTCAACAAATGAGTTCTAGCACATGATAAGACTATTAATCATGTAAATAAATTCAATCAAAGCACAAATAGTCCTAGATAAGATGCTAGCACAATACAACTCACAATCATGTGAAAACATAGGTTTGATTGAAACCTAACTCACAATCAAGTTTCTAATTAAGCACAACTAGCATTTAATTGAAGATCTATCACTCATCAACAGATGTTCAAGTCAAAAACACATAAGTAGGAAGAAGACCCAAGGTATTTGAACATTAGAATCAAGGAAATCAAAAGATAAACCAATACCTTGTCAATTTCGAGTACAGTCAAGAAAATTATGAGATCTACCATAAACACTTGAACAAACGACTTCAAGGTTGCTTGGAGATGATAGATGACTTCAATACAAAACTTCTCCAACTTGAATCACTCAAATTGGATAAGGAATGAGAGAGATATGGTGATTCAAAGTTGAGAGAAAAATCCTCGAAATTTTCTACACTACATTTTCTTCTTCCTTTGATTCAAATGAGAGAGAGAAGAGATATATAAAGGAGAGGGAATAAAAGAGCATGAAAGGACCCAAATACTCCTTTTGAGAATGCTTCCCTGATATGGCATGTGGGCATCTCGGGTCAGCAAGGAGTTGTGGCCGAGATGGCCACGCGCCATCTCGGGCATGCACCATGTGATCGCCTTTGGCCATGGTGCTCTTCCCTTACGGTCCTCTGGCGTTCTTTGACCGTTCTTTGGCCTCCAAACTTAGAATTCAAATCTTTTTACGGATTACAAGCCATAACTCTCTCACGAACATGGACATATAAGATACTCAATGCAAAAAATAATAATTCGACTCGATATATGAGGTTGAAGACAATGTATGCAACATGAGTTGAAAGTGTAGTATCTTTCGACTTAGAACTTGAAATCAATAGTATGAGTAACCAAAATGACCATAACTCAATCATGAACAATCTAAGACTAAAATCAAGTTCAAGATCAATGTTATACAAACAAATAAACAAACAAACACATTTCACACCAGAATGCAAACTACATAGAGATAGTCTTGAATCATGCATTTTCCAAAACATGTTACTTTCGTACCAATGCAAGTGCATTCAACTTCAATTGTATGAATGTGTTATACCAGATGATGCACTATGATGTAGGGACACAAATGTATGATATGTGTATGTGTGCGTCAAAGCCTTGAAAGAGAAAAGAAAGGTCTTAATATACATTTGTGGAATCATGAAGCACTTTTAACTTTGAAGACTTGAACTTGCTTGAATAGTTGTCATTTCTTCTTTGAAGCTTGAATCATCATGAATCCTAGACAACTAAACAATACAAAGGAAATTTTGTTTTGATATAGAATAATGCCAATATAACTCACAAACCTAACAGCTACCCTTCTCAACTCCAACGACTATCCTTTCCTCCTTCTAGGATGAGTCTTTCTTCTTGGCCCAAGGAACCACAAATTTCAGGTTATTCTTCATCTGGGTATAGAATTACCCTTTTGGGCCAGTTGAAATGTTGGCAATCTGAAAAATGGATCTCAACTCTTTTCGTTTTTGCTCCCTTATTATCCTATCCACCTTGTACTACTCTCTCTATAGAACGATGAAGCCAATTAGGTGCCTTTAGAATACTGGAGTGAGTTACAGCAGGGCATGCTACAAGGCATGTAATAATTCCCTTCAGATAGTAGAACGGAGAGGTAGCCTGACACCACTCTCGAAAGCAATGGTATGTATCGGAAGCTCGCTAGGGAGTGGAGTGTACACGTCATATCTCAGATGAGGTATGGTGATTGTGATGGTGCTGTTAGAAGGAATAGAGAAGTCTCGCCTCAAGTGCTGATTTATACCGATGGTAGCAGTAGAATCCAGGATGCACTGGAAATTGTAAGGGAGAGTGAGTACCTCTCGTGGTAAGCTCGCCACATCCCCAACTAGGTCTCCACCAACCCTGGCTCTACCTGAATCCTTGCTTAACTCTTAATTCATGTTAACTGGGGTGTCTCGGTTGTTTGAAAAACCAGCCCCGATGGTAACATTCCTATGTACGAGGTTTATTGAGTCACCCTCCATAATTATAATGACACTATCTTTCTCTGAATAAGACATGGTAATAGTAGAAGAATTGGTAGAATACTGAAAGATGAAGGTTCGAAGAGGATGAAGCAGATAGAGAGCTACATTTTCTTTCTTTCAGAATTTTGAATATGAGAAGATTTGAAAGTGTGACAAATATAAAGGGGGTTCATGTTTAAATAGAAGAGATGAAACAGTAACCAGTGATAGAGGCGTGATCGGAGAGACGGGATGTTCGACTGATAGAAAAAGCAATAACAAGAAATGAGTGACGCCAAACTTGTTTCATTTGTTCAAAAAGGTAATGCTTCCTAGCTTAACACGTGGGTTGTGCATTAAATGCAGAGAAATCTTCCCAGATTATAGTAACCGACAAGAAATGGAAAATTCCCCAAACAATCAAAGAAACCTGACTCCAACCCCAATCGGTCACCGGTGTTTAAGTCAAGGTGGACTTCTGTGTTAGATTTTTGGTTTATGTGTGCATTAATTCCATATGAAAATAATTTTTCACATGTATTGATTTAGTTGTCTTAGGTTGATGATGATTCAAGCTTCAAAGAAGATATGGCAACTATTCAAGCAAGTTCAAGTCTTCAAAGAGAAATGTGATTCATTGCTCGACAAATGTGTATTTAAGACCTCATTTCTCTTACAAGGTTTAGGCACACACACAAAATTCATTCATATGTATCCCTGCATCATTGAGCTTGTTTTGTATAACACATTCACACACTTAATATTGAATGCTCATGCATTAGTGCTAAATTGACTAGTGGTATAGTTTGCATGTTTGTAGACTATGTCCAAGTGATAGCATTCTTGTATGTTCTGTATTTGTATGTTTTTTAAACATGGAAATTGGAATTGAATTTTTTATTATGTTGTTCCTCATTGATTCTAGTCGTTTCGGTTTCCTATTCAATTGATTTTGAGTTTCGAGTCAAGAGTTATGAAACTTTCCAGTCATGTTGCATGCATTGTGTTCATCATCATGTATCAAGTTGAATTCTTATTTTGTGGTCTGAGTTTCACAGTTTTCAATATGCGTGAGAGTGTCCCGGTTTTTAATCCACAAATGGATTTAAATATAGAGTTCGGAGGTCGGAGAACGGTCGAAGAACGCGGAGGAGCACACAAGAGGAAGCCGGTGGCCAAAATGCCACCAAGCCTCCATCCCGAGATGGTGTGCGGCCGTCTCTGGAGGCAAGGATTCCTGCCCTCTAGATTCCTACTCGCCATCTCGGGGAAGGAATTGCCCTGAAGGGTGTTTTGGTCATTTTACTCCTTTCTTCTTCCCTCTCTTTTATAAACTCTTGCTCTCTCACTTTTTATTCTATGAAAACAATTCAAAAGTTGTGCATAATTTTCTCTCTAAATTTTCTCACCTTCCAAACACTATATCTTCTTCGTTTGAATTATGTTTCATTATTCGATTCGAATTAGAGTGTTCATCCTTCAATTTGCTATCACTTTTAAGAAGGTTTTAGGAGTTTGAATTGCTATTTTTGGTGGCTACACACACAGAAACTGGACTGCACAAGTTTTAATATGGTATTGATTTTCATCTTGAGTTTTGTTTCTAAACTTGAACAATCACCTTGGGTTTTCTTTTTCACTACTTTTATGCATATTGTGATTAGTTTAAATAGAGTTTTGAACTCTTTTGAAGCTAGATTGTGAGTTAGGTTGTTGTTTAAGCCTATGTTTTCACATGTTTGTGATTGTATTTTGCTAGCTTTGTATATGGGATTATATATGTATTAATTGATTGATCTTTTTTCAACAAATAATCTCCACATGTGTTATGATCACTTAATTGAAAATATTTTGAAATAACACATCTATTGAGTTCTTAGAGCCATTCTTAAGTTTAATTGATTATTGTGAATATAATATGCTCTAGGATTTTTACCAGAAATCTAATTGACATTGTCATATGATTTTAGTATATATATATATATATATATATATATATATATATATATATATATATATATGTTACTAAAACCTTGAATATGTGCAAAGTGTTCATTCTTTGTTTCAAGTTTTAGTCTCATGAATGATTCTAGGCGTTAAATGTGTTTTGAGTGTTTTGCTCTAGATTTATCATTCATGCTTAGTTACTACACTACATATTGTTTATGATTATTCTTGCATATGTCTAGCTCCCATAAAATGTTTTTATCATCACATTCTATGTTGTGTGCTTGTTTTCATTTGTGCATTCATTGATCACAATTAGGAAGTCCTTGTAAAAGGCCTGAAGTCTTAGCTAGGACATGTGGTCCGAATAGCTAAGCAAGAAATCTTAACTAGGACATGTGGTCCAGATAGTCAAGCAAGGAGTCTTGGTTAGGACGGTGGGTCTGATAATCAAGCAAGGAGAGACTTTCTAGAGGCAGGGGTACCTGGATAGAAAGTAGGCCTTTTATTCATAGACATGGGATATTGGGATGCACGAAACCCATATATAGGGTGTATCATTTGTTGATCACTCTTGGGGGATTTCCAACTTCTCAATGGTGTTGGTTAGAGTGGACTCCAATAGAGAGTGTGTCATTTGTTGGCCACTTTTAAGGAATTTCCAATCTACCATTAGGGATTGGGTAGACGTAGAATCCATGGATAGAGTGTGTCATTTGTTGGTCTCTCTTGGAAAATGTCTTGTCTACTTTCCAATAATAAAAGTACTCGATGGTTGTATTCAACTCGTGAATGTTTCCTCTATGGAGGTTTTACCACGTAAACATCGTATGTCATCTTTCTCTATCCTTCTCTATTGTATACTTTTATATGTATATTTGTAACTTGTTTTATAAGTTTGTTTATGTACTCTTTTGTAAGCAAGTTTGTTGTAATTTGTGGTGTGCAAGCACTTCAATTGATCGTAGTTGTAAAAAAAAAATTATGTGTAATTAAGAATATTTGTGTATAAGTATAATAGATTGTATACTTGTATGAATTGAACAATTTTTTGAATACAGGTATCATTTATTCATTGTTTGATTTTTGAATCCGTCTCTAGCGATGTGTATGCTTGCTTAACAATGCTTGATTGATAATACATATTGATTGTGTTTCATATGCTCTATTATCTTAATATTGTTATTCAAGCTAACTAGAGGGACAAACATAATTTTTTTTTAAAGGGATTGAGAAAAGGTATAAAAACCTATTCACCCCCTCTCTAGGTTAGCCAAAGGCAATTTAACCACATTTGTACAATTTCAAACTCTTTGTGATGACATTTCTTTTGAGTGGAAGATTCGAGCATATATAAATCAAGTTGAGTTGACTAAGGTAAGTGCCTTTCGGCATCTTTTTGCATGAACTAATCTTGTTGGATCTTCTAATACTATAGAGTTGAATAAGGAAAAGATCAAGCTTGTGTATGCCTTAGCGACAAATCGGCCTATAAACCTTGGAGAGGTTCTTATGACCTATCTAGATAGTTCAGCTTTGTTGGCTAGGTTGGAAAATAAGTTAGCACTATTGGGGTTTATCTCTCAATTGTGCCTGGCTTGTGGTGTGAAGAAACAAGAGGAAGATGTACATTTACTTCCCTTGGAAAGGTTTAGTGATAAGCGTGTGACTTTTATGTCAAACAAGAATAAGGGAAAGGCTTGTGATACTTTTGGGCTTTTTAGTGGATCTCAAGATGTAAGCCGGGTGATTAGGTCAAGTTGTCTTCAAAAATGGGCAACTCAATTGAAGGGAGAGGTTAAGAAGTCTAATGTGTAAATCAAAGAACTTAAAGCAAATGTAGCTCAACAAGACGCAAGAATTAAAGAGCTGGAGGACAGCATTGCCATAAGTAAGAGACCATCTCTAAAGCAATATGTGAGATCTACCAACCGCTCAACATTCTTTGGTGAAACAAGTAAACCATGAGGTACATTTCTTCTCTTATCCCTTTGGCTTCATTTCATGTCAAATAGGGGGAGAAATTGGAGAAGTTGGATGTTAGTTTACTTAGTTCCTTCCATTTTATATATGCATTTTGTGAGTTTCATTTTGGTTTTATTAGAAATATGAACTCTTATGGCATGTAATATTGTGATTTTGATTTTGGTTCGAATATTTTGATTTGGCTTGTATTAGGGGGGAGATACATGACATATTTAAGATTTAAATGTTTTATTCTTACCAAATTATGTGTTGCTAGTGTTTTTCTCTTGGATTTGCATTTTCCTTTAAGTTGATTTTAAGTGGCTACAAGAAAAGACCAAGAAGAAGTTCAAGATTTGTTGAAGTTTAGTCTAGGAGTATATATGTCATTGTAAATCATTGTATCCCATAGTTACCAATCTTCTTTATAATTGTTTTAGTATATGTATAGGTGTTTTGACATGGAATTTTCCAAAGGGGGAGATTGCTAGGTTTTTGGTTTTATATTGGCATTATTTCCATATCAAAACAATGTTTCACTTGTATTGATTTAGTTGTCTTAGGTTGATACTGATTCAAGCTTCAAAGTAGATATGGCAACTATTTAAGCAAATTTAAATCTTCAAAGAGAAATGTGCTTCATTGCTCGAGAAAGGTATATTTAAGACCTCATTTCTCTTACAAGGCTTAGGCACACACAAACATTTCATTCATATGTGTCCCTGCACTATTGTGCTCATTTTGTATAACACATTCACACATTTAATATTGAATGCTCATGCATTAGTGCTGAATTGACAAGTGGTATAGATTGCATGTTTGTAGACTATGTCCAAGTGATAGCATTCTTATGTGTTATGTGTTTGTATATTTTTGTAATAGGACCTTGGACTTGAATTTTGTATTACATTGTTCCTTATTAAGTTTTGGTCATTTCGGTTTCTCATTCAATTGATTTAAGTTCCAAGTCAAGAGTTATGAAACTTTCTAGTCACGTTGTATGCATTGTCTTCATCTTCGTGTATCAAGTCGAATTCTTATTTTTTTTGTCTAAGTTTCACAGTCGTCCATGTGCATGGGAGAGTCCCGGTTCATAATCCACAAACGGATTTGAATTAGAGTTTGGAGGTCAGAGAACTGTCGAAGAATGTGGAGGAGCGCATGGGAGTGAGCTGGCAGCCAATAGGCCACCAAGCCTTTATCTCGAGATGGCGCGTGGCCATCTCGGGAAGCAAGGCTTCCTGCCTTCGAGATGCCCATACACCATCTCAGGGAAGGAATTGCTATACAGGGTGTTTTTGTCATTTGGCTTCTTTCTCCTTCCCTCTCTTTTATAAACTCTTTCTCTTTCACTTTTCATTTTAAGAAGACAATTCAAACGTTGTGTATAATTCTCTCTAAATTTTCTCACCTTCCGAACACTATAAGTTAACCCCTAGTCACAATTCAAGGTTACTAACCCACCACAACTACCCATAAGGCATTTGATAGTGATTATCGATCATTGCTTGCCAACCCAACCTTGGTTGCAAGACTTCACTAGCTTGCGCACTACACATCATAGTCACAAGACTTAACTCTTATAGAAGAGATCAACAACCTATAAGAATATATGAAATATTCTAAATGCAATTAATGCTAGGCAATAATAAATGCTTATCTAGGAATTTAAGATTGTCACTAAGTACAAATCCTAGATATCAATGACTATATGACTGCTCATAAAGACTTAACTAGATATAGATACACAAGTTTAACATATAGTTATCAAACAAGGCAAGGTTATTTCAACACAAGTTGTCATACAATGGCACGGACAACAATGCAATCACAAAATGCAATCAATTAGTCATAAACAATAATGTCTAAATGAAATGCATAAAGACTTAGCTAGATTACAAATATGACCTAAATGCTAGCTATCACAATACAAACCCCAAACATGTCATAACTTCAAAAGATATACAATAAATATGAAGATCTGCTAACTGAAGCAATAAATGACATGCATTGATCAGTTAGAACAATAAATGGACATGAATGATAGTTTTGCTTACCAGTTATTGAAGGCCCATGCTTTGAATGATGCTAGCAATGCAAGATGAATATGGGTTTGAGTTTTGGAGAGTTAATAAAGCTTGAACAAGCTTGAACAAGCTTTCTCTCACAAGACTCTCTCTTTTTCTCTCTAGAAGTGCAAGAGAGGTAAGGAAGAAGATGAGAAAGAGGGTTTCTTATAGTGGGTGTCATGAGCTAAGGGGAAAAAAATACAAAAATGCCCTCAAATCAGCGCAGTGTGCTGGTAGGAATACCCTCGCACACTCGGGCACTCACCCGCGTACATCAGGATTCCAAAACCACTGTCAACTTCCGTTTGACATGCCGCAATGCAAGCCGCTGTGAAGAGCAAGCCTCACCAGCACAGTGCATAGGCTTGGACCCGGTCATAGACTCGTGTATAACAGGGCACACCACTACCCATTTTCGCAGTGCAAACCATGCACAACCTGTGCACTCACCCTTGTAGACTCAGACATGAAGTGCTAAGTGCCCAAAATGTGACCAACTGACTTCCAAACCTTTAGTATATTATAGGAAAGGTATGGAAGTCTACTTTCTACTCTAATTAACAAACATGATTTGGATGATATTAAAAAGAGTTATGGTCAAATGAGTGACCAAAAGTCAGATTTGAACAACAACAAAAATGCCCAAATTCATGGAAAAGACCATGTGACCAAAGACCAAACTAAGAGAAGAGTGGGATCTTCTCAAATGGTCACTCAACGTGCTAAGATAAGCTTACCATCGTGAAAGTATAGACATAAAACAAAACCATACTTAAATCTATAACAAAAGTGAAAGTATGATTATATGGAATGGACACATGAACAATGAGAAGCAAATGTATAACAAATCAAATGCATGTAACCGTGTGTGTGTGCAACAACAAATGCTTGTCAATACAAATGCATATATGAAATATTAGTGTGTGCAACTAAATCTCTTCAACAAGAATTAGGCACAAGTGAACTACCTCTTGAAGCACACTAGGATCTTGGAAGCTTGCCAACAAAAGCCTAAGCTACCCCGTTACAAATTGAATCCCCAATATGGCTTGTCAAGAAAAAATCCTATCATAAAATTGAGGTTCTTACAATCTCCCCCTTTGGTTATTTCATGAAAAAATCACCACTCTCAAAAATAATCCTCTCCAAACAAAACAAAGCTATTGGTCAATAAGTAATTCTACGTTACAATGAGAGAAGCATAATGAAATTCCCTAGAAAGTATGTGTCTATAACCTAGAGGGGGTGAATAGGTTTTAATTCGATAGATTACCAATTTTACGAATTAATCAATATTAACAATTTTACCCCATTCAACTAAATGTTCAAATAAAAGAAAACAAACATAAAACAATAACAACACGCAATATATACGTGGAAACCCTCCAAATGGGAAAAACCACGGGCTGTTTAGAGCGCCACCCTTGATCCTCAAAATCCACTATTGAGTAAAACTTTACAACCTATGTTGACCTCCTGTCTAACCCTTCAGTTACTAACCCTTTCACTTTACCCAACAGGCCTTAATAATGATTTTGGATCACAAACCTTGTGCACTAATCACATAGCCACAAGCGTAACCAACAATGAAGAGATAATGGCAACCTAAGTGAATATGCATGAATATTCTATATGCAAAAATGCTAGGTCAAGACATTCATGCTTATCTAGGATTAATAATGACAATTAAAGCAAATCCTAGATATCAATGTTCTAAATGCAAAGGCAAGAAAAATTAGCTAGAAGGGTAAAACCGTCCTAAATTCTAGCTATCACAAATTAATGCATCTCAACAAACAATCAATACACAAGCATGTCATAAAAGCAATTAAACATACAAGCAAGCAATTAATATACAATAAAGGCTAAAACCCTAGGTATACATATCTTAGTAATGAAACCATAAAGTTTATAGCATTTAGAGAATACCTAGTTATGAACACACAAGAAACCCATGCTTGAAAGATGCTTGATGATTTGGATTTTAAGGATGGTTGAGTAAAAATGGCTTTTTGGAGCTTCTCTCACTAAAGAACCTTATCTCTCTCTCAAAAATAGGTTAGGAAGCTCTAAGAACAAGTTGGGAAGAATATGGTATATTTATATGAAGCCTTAATTGAAACTGCGTCGTTTTGGGCGAAAGGTAACCAAAACCCTTCAGGACCGTTGGTTGTTCCGCGGTCTAGGTAAGAGTCCAGACCGCAGCACAGAGAGCTGTGTGTAGCCTGAAAAATGCCGCTCTGTTGGCCGATGTGCATGCAGTGTGCACAGACCGCGGTAGCAACGTCTGTGAAACTCCGCTTGGGAGGTCGCGGCTTATGCAACACGCACAAACCGCAATTGCCAGAGCGTGCATCCTCTGGTAAACACCGTTGTGCAGGCCGCGGCAGGGGCACTGTACAGAGAGCGGTCTAGATCGCAGAATATGGGAAAAAATCCTTTTATAAGGCACAAATATACATTCAACACTCAAATAAAAAAGAGACACACAAGGCACACAAAATGGCAAATAAGCATGCAAGCAAGATAATCAAAAGAAAAATGCATTAGTGTGTGTGTGCACTAATACCTCTTCAATGAAAGTTAAGTATGTGATTTTACCTTTGATGCTTGAGCTTGGTTGAAAAATAAAGCCCTAAACTACCCTTACATATAGATCCCCAAATGTGGTTGTCAACGAAATAAACCAATCAAACACCGAGGAACTTACAATCTCCCCCTTTGGCTATTTCGTGACAAAACCACTCACTCACAAAGTATCCTCATAGCAAACAACATGAAACAACAAGAGGTCAACAAAAAAAACATTTTATATTACAAGAGATACCTAAAGCTAAATCTTCAAATCTTTCATCTCTTGAAGAATGATCATCCCTACAAAACAAAGAACTACACTTTCCAAGACAAGTGTATGAGAGGGATCAAGAAAAATAAAAACAAACGCAATTTGCATGAGTTAGAAACAAGTAACATGCAATCAACAATGCACATAGCAAACGCTCCCCCTAAATAGACCCACTCCCTCTTAATATGTCAATCTCCCCTTAAGTCATGCCAATATCAACTCCTCCTAAATCCAATACTACTCCCCCTTTTTGTCACAAGATAGGCAAATGAGTATTCCCCAACCGGGATGATTTAGCAAAGAGAGATATTTGCAATGTAAATGCAATATCATATACAACAACTTTATGCAGGTTAATTAAGAGATAGAGAAATTCATGGAAGGTATATTGATTGGAACATGTGCAAAAGATTGCCTTGAAAGAAGTACATGCAACATCAACTTCCAAAAGCATGGTATTTGGCAAAGGAAAATAACACATGAGGTTCCAAGAGAAGTCAAACCAATTTGCACCAAATGATCAATGGAAAACAAGATACAGTTTAACAAAAAAAAATAAGAGCAACTATCAAACTTTACAAGTTGAACAAGACATGAGTAACTATTGCACCCTATTAGATTTTTCCGGGGAAGATACATGTATAATAGTAGCCTTGTTCAATAAGTAAAGAGAGAGATACTATAGGAATGTGAAATCCTTGAGATGGATACAATACCTTTATTAAATGAAGTATCAAAAGTCACTTGCACACATATTTGCAACCATTTTGTAAGCAATCAATAAGTTCATCATGCATAACACTTTAAGCATGTCAAGAACAAGTTTTCATAAACATGGAGATAAACTTTGGGTCAATCAAATGTACTACCCAATCAAATTTCCTAGTCCAAAAATACATGTTTGAACACAAATGAGACATGCATTTCAAATAAGGGAAAAAACACACTTATTGAATAAAAAGACATATAATAATATATGCATCCAAGATACTCAAGCAATTAATTAAAAAGCATAAAATTGAAAAATTATTTGCTTATTAAGATGCAAGTTCGCTCTCTTTGCTTGAGCTCCCCATATGGGGTCAACCACTAAAAACCCATCAATGCATATGACAAATTCCAATAGACCTAATAAGAGATTTGAACTTAGTTGAATATAATTGTTTAGTAAATAAATCCGCTAGTTGATCATTTGTGCCCACATGTTCAAGTGCAATGCATTTGCTCTCAACTAGCTCCCTAATGAAATGATGTCTAATGTCAATATGCTTGGTTCTAGAATGTTGGACATGATTTTTTAAAATATTGATGGCACTCATGTTATCACAATAAAGGGTTAGAGTACCTTGCTCAAAGCTATAATCCACAAGCATTTGCTTCATCCAAAGAAGTTGTGTGCAAGCACTCCCAGTGGCTATATGCTTGGCCTCGGCTGTGGATAATGATATGGAGTTTTACTTCTTGCAAAACCATGACACAAGATTGTTCCCTAGGAAGAAGCAACTGCCCGATGTACTCTTCCTATCATCACAATTACCTGCTCAATATGCATATCTAAATCCAACTAAACTAGCATTAGTGTCAAAAGAGTACCATATCCCATAGTTGGATGTCCCATTCACATATCGAATGATTTTCTTTACAGAGGATAGATGGGATTCCTTAGGATTGGCTTGATACCTAGCACACACACCAACACTAAAAGCTATATTGGGCCTACTAGTAGTCAAGTATAGCAAGCTCCCTATCATGCCACGATATAGAATTTGATCCACATTTTTTCCATTAGCATCCTTGCTAAGTTTCAA
This sequence comes from Dipteronia dyeriana, assembly GCA_032871835.1. Taxonomy (NCBI): domain Eukaryota; kingdom Viridiplantae; phylum Streptophyta; class Magnoliopsida; order Sapindales; family Sapindaceae; genus Dipteronia; species Dipteronia dyeriana. The sequence goes on along the minus strand of CM065300.1, from coordinate 106,474,386 downwards.
AGTGGTACTCATTAGTGTGTCACAACGCTTGGCATTCTCAAGGCCAAACTTCTTCACTAGGTTCTTGGCATACTTAGCTTGGGATATGAAGATCCCATTATGCATTTGCTTGATTTTCAAGCCTAGGAAGTAGTTGAGTTCACCAACCATGATCATTTCAAACTCATGAGTCATGACATCAACAAATTGTTGAACTTTCAAGTTGTTGGTGGAACTAAAAACGATGTCATCAACATAAATTTGAGCTATGAATAGCTCATCTTTAGTGCACTTGATGAACAAAGTCTTGTCAACACTACCTCTAAAATAGCCATTGTCAATATGATAAAGAGTGAGGCACTCATACTAATCCCTCAGTGCTTGTTTCAACCCATATAGCACCTTCTTAAGGCGATAAACATGATTGGGGTGGTGTGGATCCACAAACCCCTTAGGTTGCTCAACAAACATTTCCTCTTGCAAGAAGCCATTGAGGAAGGCACTCTTAACATCTATTTGATACAATTTAAACTTGTAAACACACGATATGGATAAGAGAAGTATAATGGACTCTAATCGGGCAATGGGAGCAAAAGTCTCATCAAAGTCGATACCCTCAATTTGAGAGTATCCTTGTGCTACAAGTCTAGCTTTGTTCCGCACAATGTTGTCATTCTCATCAGATTTGTTCCTATAGACCCACTTGGTACCTATCACATTAGTGTTCTTAGGTCTAGGAACTAGAGTCCAAACCTCATTTCTTTCAAATTAATTTAGTTCTTCTTGCATAGCAAGGACCCAAAACTCATCACTTAAGGCTTCATCAACCTTTGTGGGTTCAATTAGAGAGGTGTAACAAGTATAACTAATTTGATTTGCTAATTGATGCCTAGTCCTCACACCCTCATTCACATTTCCAAGAATGTCACTCTTGTTGTGGAGATGTCTAACCCAAGGAGCGGGTTCCTTAGATTCCAAGGTAGGATCTCTATCAAGAGATTGAGATATCTCTTTTTCAAGATTTGTTTTTTCATCACTTGAAATCTCATCAATCTTCACCAAAGGAGTATCATCAACCACACTAATCTCCTCATCGTGGTTACTAACCTTAGGCCTACAATCATCTATGACCACATTAGATGATTCCATTACACTTCATGTCTTCAAATTAAAAACTCTATTGGCCTTACTATTTAAAGCACAGCCAATGAAAATCCTCTCATCACTCTTAGCATCAAACTTGCCAAGTTGATCACTGTCATTTAGAATGTAGCACTTGCTTCCAAATGAGTGGAAGTAGCTAACATTCGGCTTCCTACCCTTCCACAATTCATAGGAGGTTTGCCTAGTCCCGGGCCTAAGAAAAACCCTATTGCCTATATAACAAGCCGTATTGACAGCTTCAACCCAAAAATTCCTAGGCACATTGTTGCAATGCAACATCACACGGGCCATCTCTTGGAGGACTCTATTCTTTCTCTCTACTACCCCATTTTGTTGAGGAGTTCGAAGAGCTGAGAACTCGTGGGAAATGCCAAGACTATCACAAAATTTTTCAAAGCTAACCTTTTCAAATTCTCTCCCATGATCACTTCTAATTCTCTTGATGCATTTTATGTGAGAATCCTTCTCATTTTGAATTTTAGTGCAAAGCATTTTAAAAGTTTCAAACGTTTCAGATTTTTCTCTAAGAAAGTAAGTCCAAGTAAATCTAGAAAAATCATCCACACATACAAAAATGTACCTCTTGCCACCGAGCTCTCGGTTTGCATGGGACCTATAAGGTCCATATGAAGAAGCTCTAATAGCTCCTTAGTGACAAGATACTTACCCTTCTTATGCACACTTTTAGTTTGCTTTCCTTGTTGATAAGGTCTACAAACTCCCTCTATCCAATTTCCAAACTTAGGAAGGCCTCTCACAACTTCAATCTCTTAAGAACTTTCAAGTCTTTGAAATTCATATGACCTAACCTTTGATGCCACAATTCAACTTGATCACAACTAGACAAATTACAAGAGATACCATTGGAATCAAGACAATAACAATTGTCACTTGATCTCGTACCTTTCACTAGGACTTGTCCATCTTCTCTCAGAATAGAACAATCAACTTTACCAAACATGACCGAAAACCCTTCATCACTTAAATGTGATATGCTAAAAAGATTTGCTTGCAAGTCATCTACATAAAGAGCATTAGGTAAGAAGGGCAAACAGGGGATCGATATGTTCCTTTTTCCTAAAACATTATTTCGTGAACCATCACCAAAGGTGACAAATCCACCATCCTCCATAACAAGAGTCTCAAAGAAACTCTTATTTTCGGTCATGTGACTAGAACACCCACTATCAAGATAACAAATGTTAGAGGCTTTCACCTTCAAGGCCACTTGGGCCACATGACAAGCATACTCATTTGTTCTAGTCCACATAGTAGCAACATTGTCATTTCTAAGAGCCTTGGGTTCATTGGCTCTAAAATTCCTAGGTGCATGGATTTTGGCTCTTCTAAGCATATTCTTCTTAATCATGCTTTCAAAATGACACAAATTAATAAATTTAAAACAATTCGGCCTTATGTGACCTTCAACACCAAAATAATGACAAATGGGAGTAAAGTAAGAATTTATACCATATCCTTGTGCAAGCATGGAAGACTTCCCTCTCCTTTGAGTTGTCCTTTAGTGTTGAGTCGAATCTCTTCTTTGAAACATCTTTTATGGTTGAGCCACATTAGCTTCTCTTCTTGGTTGTGGGTGAAACTTCTTTATTGAATTTGAGGGCTCCTTGGAAGTTGAGGTCTTGTTTGATGTGTTCTAGCTTTTGGTGGATGAGCTTTAGCTTGAGAATTTGTTTGAGCCTTCATTTTAGCTTGCTTTGATGATTATCCAACTTCATTCGATCTCTTTTGTTGGTGTGAACCTTGAGTCTCCTTGACTTCTTGACTTCTGACAAAGATGGTCTTCTTCAAGGCAATGACATCCTTGTCTTCCACATATCCTAAGCCCGTTTTATCACTAGGACTCTTCCCACATGATAGCATCTTGTCAAGTCTCTTGGTTCCGAATGTCATCTTGGCAACTAATTCTTTTACTTCCCTAAGCTCAATCTTCAAGTTTTCTTCACTCTTCTTAGTGATCACAAGCTCCAACTTTAAACTCTCTTCTAACTCTATTCCACTCTTTACCTTCTCACTCAAGTAGGTAATCTTGAAAGTCAACTCTAGATTCTCATTTTTCAACTCTTGAATCTCCTTCTTCTTTTTCAATCTAGACTTTTCAAAAAACTTCATAAAGTCTACATAGTCCATTTCCTTATCAATATCAAATCTAGAGTTGGAAGAGGTACTCTCATCAATAGAGTCACTTATTTCTTCTTTATCACTCACAACTTCCTTGCCATTATGAGATGTTGTGAAGGCAATGAAGTTGGCAACTCTATCTTCATCGTCCGAAGATTTTTCTTCCTCTTATAAGTCTTCACTATCACTCCAAGTAACTGCCATTGCCTTTCCCTTCTTCTTCTTCTTCAAATTTGCACATTCTGGAGCGATGTGACCAAAACCACAGCATTCATAGCATTGAATGCCCTTCTTGAAGTCACTTTCTTGAGACTTTTCCATCTTCTTGAAAGGAGTTTTCTCTTTCACTTCCTTTCCCTTGAACCCAAATCCTTTCCTCTCAAACTTCATAAATTTCTTGAATCTTTTAACCATGAGGGACATTTCTTCATCTGAGTCCTCCTCCTCTTCTTGAACCTTTGTAGTCTTCAAGGCAATGCTCTTTTGCTTCTTTGGAGGTGTGGGTGTGGTGTTCCATCTCGACTCATAAGCTAGAAGTCTTCCAATGACTTCACTTGGCTTCATATTCTTATAATCATTGTTCTCTTCAAGTGCCGTCACCTTTGATTCGAACCTTGACGGAAGTGACCTCATAATTTTTTGCTTGACTCTCCTATCCGAATAGGGATCCCCAAGTTGATGGCTTTGGTTGACAATATCCATCAACTTCACTTGGAAGTCATTGAAGCATTCATGCTCCCCTCCCCCATCCTAATCATCTCAAATTACATTTGGAGGACTGGGAACTTTGAGTCCTTGACTACCTCTGTTCCCTCATGTGCCATTTGAAGAATGTCCCAAGCCTCCTTTGCAATCCTAGTGTTTTGGACCAGCTTGTACCGATTATCGTCCACGACACAAAGGATGGCATGGATAGCCTTGTTGTTCCACTTGGATGCTTCAAACTCTTGAGTACTCCAACTAGACTCGGGCTTAGGAGCTTCTACACCATCATCAGTGATCATTGTCGGAGGAGTATAACCATCTTCAATAGCCATCAAAGCACGGTCATCTATTTGGCAAATATAGGCTTCCATCTTGCTCTTCAAGTAGCATAATTCACCACATTGAGCAAAGGAGGTCTTGTGCTTGAGGCTCCCTCATGACTATTTTCGTTTCCACTCATAGTGTTTGAGGGTAATAAATGATATGAAGATGCAAATGTAATGCAACACGCAAAATGCGAACAACCAAAATGCACAAGGTAAGACGCACACAATGCACGGATCACCTTAGTGTATCTAGGCACCGGCTCTGATACCAATTGAAATTCCCTAGAAAGTATGTGTCTATAACCTAGAGGGGGGTGAATATGTTTTAATTCGATAGATTACCAATTTTATGAATTAATCAATAATAACAATTCTACCATATTCAACTAAATGTTCAAATAAAAGACAACAAACATAAAACAATAACAACACGCAATATATACGTGGAAACCCTCCAAATGGGAAAAACCACGAGCTGTTTAGAGCGCCACCCTTGATCCTCAAAATCTACTATTGAGTAAAAGTTTACAACCTAGGTTGACCCTCGTCTTACCCTCCAGTTAATAACCCTTTCACTCTACCCAACGGGCCTTAATAGTGATTTGGATCACAAACCTTGTGCACTAATTACATAGCCACAAGCTTAACCAACAATAAAGAGATAATGGCAACCTAAGTGAATATGCAAGAATATTCTATATGAAAAAATGCTAGGTCAAGACATTCATGCTTATCTAGGATTAATAATGACAATTAAAGCAAATCCTAGATATCAATGTTCTAAATGCAAAGGCAAGAAGAATTAGCTAGAAGGGTAAAACCGTTCTAAATTCTAGCTATGACAAATTAATGCCTCTCAACCAACAATCAATACACAAGCATGTCATAAAAGCAATTAAACATACAAACAAGCGATTAATATGCAATAAAGGCTAAAACCCTAGGTTTACATGTCTTAGTAATGAAACTATAAAGTTTATAGCATTTAGAGAATACCTAGTTATGAACACACAAAAAACCCATGCTTGAAAGACGCTTGATGATTTTGATTTTAAGGATGGTTGAGTAAAAATGGCTTCTTGGAGCTTCTCTCACTAAAAAACCTTATCTCTCTCTCAAAAATAGGTTAGGAAGCTCTAAGAACAAGTTGGGAAGAAGATGGTATATTTATATGAAGCCTAAAGTGAAACTGCATCGTTTTGGATGAAAGGCAACCAAAACTCGTCAGGACCGTTTGCTGTACAGCGGTCTAGGTAAGTGTCCAGACCGCGGCACAGAGAGCGGTGTGTTGCTTGGACAATGCCGCTCTATAGCCCACTGTGCATGCAGTGTGCACAGACTGCGGTCTGGACAGTATGTAATTTCTGTGAAACTCGGCTTAGAAGGCTGCGGCGTATGCAACACGCACAAACAGCGGTAGCCACAACGTGCATCCTCTGGTAAACATCGTTGTGCAGGCCGTGACGGGGGCACTGCATAGAGAGAGGTCTAGACTGCAGAATAGAGGAAAAAAAACCTCTTTTATAAGGCACAAATATACATTCAACACTTAAATAAAAAATAGACATGCAAGGCACACAAAATGGAAAATAAGCATGCAAGCAAGATAATCAAAAGAAAAATGCATGGGTGTGTGTGTGCACTAATACCTCTTCATGAAAGTTAAGTAGGCGATTTTACCTTTGATGCTTGAGCTTGGTTGAACAATGAAGCCTTAAACTACCCTTACATATAGATCCCCAAATGTGGTTGTCAACGAAATAAGCCAATCAAACACCGAGGAACTCACTCCTAAGATACTAAGTCTTCAAGGTCTTCAATTTCTTCATAGATTATCAAACCTACAGACAATAGCAAGAACGCACTTTCTAGGAACAAGTGCATGTGAGGTGAACAAAAATAAAAAGCAATTGCACTCAATAAAGCAATACAAAGAATGCAAGTGCAATGCTCCCCCTAAATGGATTAGTCTCTCTCATGATCTCTTCCCCAAAGCATAAATCATGCTCCCCTTATATCTCTCAAGACTTATCCCCTTTTTTATCATGACATAGGCAAGAGAGCTCCCTCTATCGGTTAACTTTTGTAAAAAGATCTATTAGCACAATTACAATGTATAATCATATAAATGAACTTTATGCAACAAAAGTAAATGAGAGAGATTCAATGAGTTTTATTTACAGAAAAATGTGTGGAAATTTTGAAAATTGCCCATGATTTTGGTAAATTTCAAATTGGACCCTATATATCAACAAATTAAATTGGCCCAATTACTTTATGAAATTATAAATCTGACCTAACACATAACCAATTACATACGGATACCTCAATGTTTTAATTAATTCAAATAGGCCCAGGGAAAAATTGCAAAATAGCCCAATATTATATCTAATTGACAAAAGGTAGCCTATAACAAAATATATCCAAAAACCCTAGGTTTCATTGCCACAGTTAAATCCGTGCTCCGTCACCATTAGAATGGCGGCAATGCTGCCGGAACAGCAATGGCAATCCAACCCTTTTTCACTGTTCCACATCATCAAATTCGCAAACAATTGTGAATCTAAACGACCAGCGCCGTCTCCGGAAAAGCAATGGCTGACACTCGTCGTCACCAGAAAATCGACAGTGGTGACTACAGATACATGCATATTATATGTACGGGTCTCATGGTCTCATGCACACTTAGTCCATGCATGTGCAGCAGAGGAATTGGTCATGCAAGACGGGTATTGTTTGTTAGTTAAATAATTTTGTTATCGGAGCTGTTAATGGACTGATATCCAACATAATGGTTCCTTTTTATTTGGCATCATTTCCCTTTTTATATGGCATTACTTGTTTAGTCAGTTGTTGTGGCATTGGCTTGTATCAAACTATATATATAGTCCTGGAGCACTGAATAAAGAATATCGAATATGAAGAAAAATTTGCCTCTCTCTTTCTCCTGCATTTCTTCTAAATTCTTTTATGTATTTTCCAGGATCGAAAAAGTACATAACAAATTGTATCAGAACCATTCGGTTCCTTGGATGCCAAGTTTCGTAACGATGTTTACAAAACTCTGGTCCTTCACCAATCACATTTCGTCCAAATTCAAAATGCCCTCCAAACCATTAGGGAAGATCTCCAATCTCTATCATTTTCTCAAACACAATTACACACCTATCTTCCGGTGTTTTTTGATGATACATATGTATCGGCGGAAGCTTTTATCGGTTTTGATAAACCACCGATATTTGATGACTATGTATTTGAGATAATCCCATATAAAAACAATTCACATTTTGTGGATTGTTTTTACGAGTCACACATTTCCCTTACCAAGCAATCAACCTCCTCTACCAACTGCACCATCTTCAACCGGCACACCCAACACTAGCTACCATTTCGCAAACTTGATGGAGACTTTCTAACTATATAGATCAACAACAAGAAGGTTGAACTCTTGGTAGACTTATTCAGAATTTATTCTTGTGGAAAAGGAAAATTTGGGAAGAATGGAATGATACATGCACATTATGTGTAGGGGTCTCACGGTCTCATGCACACTTGGTCCATACAGTGCAGCAGAGGAATTGGTCATGTAAGACCAGGTTATGTTTGTTAGTCATGTAAGTTAGGTTGTTTGTTAGTTAAATAATGTTGTTAGTGGAGTAGTTAGTGGACTGGTATTCAGCTTAGTGGCTCCTTTGTATATGGTATCATTACCCTTTTTATTTGGCATTACTTGTTTAGTCAGTTGTTGTGTCATTGGCTTGTATCAGACTATATGTATAGTCTTGGAACATTGAATAAAGAATATCATATATGAAGAAAAGTTTGCCTCTCTCTATCTCCAGCTTTTGTTATAAATTCTTTTATGTATTTTCTAGGATCGGAAAAGCACATAACAACTACACAACCAGATCCACACCATTGACCCCATCAGGAAACGAGTATCACTACTACAAACATGTTAAAAGACATTGGTCCTTTACATCGGTTTTTAGGTAACTGATTTAAAAAAATTAGACATTGGTTAATAAAATAACTGATGTCTTAAATGTTGCATTTTGAAATGACATCGGTTTATGAAAAAAACGATGTGGATTTATTTTACAAAAGACAACTATTCAGAAAAAAAAAACCGGATGTCTTAAATATTGCAGTTTGAAAAGACATCAGTTTCTAAGAAAATCGATATGGATTTATTTTAAAAAAGATATTGGTTTTCTTTAATATAGATCTCTAAAATAAATTAAGATATTATTTTTTTGGATAAGTAAAATTTTAAATTTAATAAACTTACTTTTAAATCGTTTATTTCTAAAAAACAAAAAAAAAATTGAATTTTTATTTTTATTTTGCACCCTCTTTTCATACTAAAAGACACGTTAATAATTCAACTATCCAAATAAATTAGGAATCAGAGTATTACATTTGTTTATTAAATTACCAAATGCATATAGAAAAATATCCTCATGTAGTGAGAGTTGTATTACAAATCATGTTTATTACAATTGATGTCAATAATCTTCTACATAGTATAGACATATAACTCGACTATATATATTTTTAAAAATATAATTTTTAAAAAATACTTTTACCAAAATTTCCAATAAATATTTTTAATATATGTCTGTTGTAGAAATTAAAATTTTAAGTAGTTGAATAAATGTAAATTTATCTAACAAGTTTTTTTTATGTCTACAAACTCATAAAGGTTATATATAATTGAAAAAAATTAAAATTTATATTAGAGAATTTAAAAGATAATTCACATTAAATAACTTAAATATCCATTGTTATAAAATTTTAGGGGTTTAATGGCGAAAAAAAAGTTGTTATATGTATATTTTTACCGAATGTACACGTCACTGACAAGGTGGATAGTCCTTTAAAAATTTACCATGTGGGTATCCGATTAGGCATCCAAAAAGTACCCTTCAAGACATCGCAAAAGGAATAGGAACCCGAGTAAGTGAGAATACAAGTATTCGGAAAAAGCCATGACCTGCTCGGGACCAAGTGATGACATGTTCTACTCAGGATAGATATGAGAAACCCGAATAAAGAAATCCAGCACGTAATTTTCATGTGGAAAAGCCAAGAGTCATGCTCTAATACGCAAGACATCCATATCAAGAAGAATTTCTAAAAGAATAAAATATCAAACAGGAAACGGGTTCCAAATCAGGCTACAACTCTACTTCGAGAAGACTACGTATTTATAAGCAAATAAGTCCTAAACGGACTATATCACCAGAGTCCCAGTCAATCTCCATGCAATCTCCAAAATAGGAAAGAAGTTAAAAACGACTCCAACAAGCAACCAATTGTAACTGAATTACTTTTACAACAAGGATTAGGGTTTTATGCAAATATAAATATGTACGAAAAAAACCACGCGCAGCGGAAGCGTGAGAAATCAAAATTTATAAAATTAGGGTTTGCGTATAAATAAAAACTTTCTCTTTATAATAACAAGAACCTTAACCCTAGAGTAATTGATGTATATTAAAAGTGTTGTACCTTTTTCTCGTGACGATTGAACAAGCGCCGAATTGATTCCGCAAGATCTTCCAATCCAATCACGAACGTGAATCACCTAGAGTGTGGGCTCTCTCTTCTTTTAATTGTATACCTGAGGATGGAAACAAAAAAAATCTTTCTCTTTGTTAGTTACAATAATCCTCCAAGAAGAAAACAAAGAACTTTAGGTCACTTGTGAATTATCAATCAATTTGATTGAAACTCGCGTGAACCTTGATTCGATGTTGTATATAAAACCTTTTAATGTAAATGCTACTAGTGTACTATCGAAAAATAATTGTTCTTTCTTCCTTTTCTTCCATCCCGAATCACACACTATCTCTTAGAGTTGGAGTAAAATCAGATTTTTCTCCCTCAAAATTCCTATGATGACCGAATTCTTTCCATAAAGAATTACCTTGGCTAGCCGAAATCTCTCTCTAAAATTATCTTTGGCTGGACGAAATTCCTCTTTTAATAATCTTAGGGCTGGCCGAAATTTTAGAGACATATATATAGGATCACAAATCCTTTCCTAAGAAGGATTTACTTGGTTGGCAAGAATCCTTTCCATAGGTGGGTTTATTTGGCAGTTAAGAATCCTTTTCTAAAAGGAACTCTATCCTCTCATATATATATATATATATATATATATACATACATATATATAGGGCTAGCTGAATTTTTCATAGAATTCAATTAGGAGACTTAATCTTTTCCTAAGAAGGATTTACTCGGTAGTTAAGAATCCTTTCCTTTGGTAGATTTACTTGGTGGTTAAGAATCCTTTTCTAAAAAGAATTATATCCAACACCAAGACTCATAATCCAACTTAATAGTGTATTGACTCATAATCCAACTTAATAGTGTATTTGTAACCATTTTAAAAATTTCCTAATTTGATTAGATAAATAATTCTTTTTATTTATCTACTTATCAAATATAGTCTTTAATATTAATTATACTACTAACAATATTATAATTTTAGGATACAATCTCCTACTAGGAAAAAGATTTTGACTTTTAATTAAATAATTAATTAATCAACAAATTAATTAATTTCTATTTAATTAAATAATAAAATAATATAACACGATTAAGCTATTCTATAGCCTTACCGCCCAAACCATATATATGGGCCAATATATTATTTTCTTATTTTATTAAATTCATTTGACCATTATAAAAAGTCCACATGTGAACTAGACCCATTCTTACAAAAAGAAACAAGTCCACATGCACATGCCTCAATACAATTCTAGATGGACCTCTAAATTGGTGCGGTAGAATATATCAAGTGATCCATGCAAGTTCGTGTGGATTGGGGATCTTGGTGGGCTATCTAGATTTAAGCTCCAATAGACACAACCCAATCACAATCAACAAATGATTCACTTAGGTCCGATCTATTTAATTTTAGTTCATTTCACTAAAGAACTAAAATTGAACTCTTAAATAAAGATAGAATAAGTTGATGTTACTTATTCATACCCTAGACAACCTTATTGGAGAAAGTGTATCCTTGTGAAGAATACCAGTAATCGCCAAGAGCTCATAGACCGCCTATAGCTCTCCAAATTACCATATGTACTCATATGACCACATTTTGAACTTTGATATTTTGACTTGTCCAAAAGCCATTTTTCAATAGACACTATTGAAAACTTAACATTAAGATTTAATATTCAATACCTCAAAACATCCATATGATGGTATTCTACTCTCATTTAATAAATGGAGCCACGATGTCCATATCTATAAATGAAGTCCTTTCGATTAACAAATGAATACCACCAAACTATCGAGGATAGATTATGTTATATAATCGTACTCATTGATAGCTCAAACGATAACACTTGCAACCATAAGTCCATCATTTATCTCAAGATTGAGATAGACTCTCCAAATGTCTTCAAATGAAAACTTTTATCCATTGATGGTTCTAGATAAAGTATTTCAATGTGATCCTATTCAATGCACCCAGTATACTAGATTCTTTTGCCTAAAGACATCACACTTTGATGATTTTAGACTCATCATAACACATTTGATTCCACTAAAATGCTAGCAAAAGAATCTACAACTTTAACAAGATAAAGGCGCCCAACTTTTTATCTTAAGTTGTGAATATTATTCAATACTATCTAAAGAATTGTGTCTACCTCATACATATCTAAATGTATGAACAATTCTTCTTTTCTCATAGTCTTTTGACCTTATGATTATTTATTTTTGACAATTATAATAATTAAACTTTAAATGCTATAAGATTTGTTAAACTAGAAATCATTTTATTAATATGAAAAGACTGTCAAATACAATATTACACTCTTGCTATCGAGCATAATCCCAACAAATTAGGCTCATAATCTCATTGTTGAAAGAGATAAAAATATACAGAAAATCCATAGCAGGGAGAAAAAAGAGATCGAGTGGTGTAATTATTTATTTCAATAATGGATTTTGGCTCGGTTGTTTATTCAACCACCTGTGGACGTTTCTCTGATCACCTGAGTTTTACCTCGTAAATTCGTGTCTTATTAACTTAGAACTGCATTCTCTTTCTCTTCTCTTTCACAGGTCATAACGAAAACCCAATCTTGTTGACTTTCTCATCCATCGAGAAATCGACGTCAACAATTGGCACTAGAATGAGGGGCTGAACCTCCGATCTAATTAAACAATGGCTGGTAGGGGAAACAGAAACAATTCTGGGGATGTCCGAGAATCTCCAGATAATGCTCATATAGGCTGGAGTTCATAAGATCTCGCCACAACCATCGAGAACTAACCAGCATCCCTGGCTAGTATCCAACAAATCCCTCCAACCAAAGAGGACATAGCACATCGTTTATGCGAGGCACTACAACAGCTACTGACGGAAGCGGCAAGAGAAAGGGTAAATTTATTAGTTGTGGAAGAGGCGCAGCCTCCAAATCCCCCACCTACAAGGCTTCGTTCAGTTATAGTAGGGCCGAAACCAGATGTACCCGAATCAGGTAGAAACTCGGGTTAAATCAATCAAGCTGGGGATATAACACGCAACCAGGATAAGGGACGTGGAACACCCGAGGAATAACAACCACACCAAAAGTGGAGTCACGGTCAGATGGCCAAAGATAGGCACCGCAAATATGACCGGCGCAGGGATCCGTCATCATCATTAGAGGATAGTGATCGATACCATCGCAAACATCGTCATGGAACTATACGCCTGTAAGGATTGGCCAATGAGACTCGGGAACGGAGTGAAGAGGGGCTGGAAACAGGCGTGACAATCACCAGACTGTTTAACCATCATGGAGAACCGGTAGGGGACAGTGAAAATAATATGTACAAGGTTATACCAAACAACCTAGAGAAGGGGGGTGAATAATTTGTCTCTCACTTTTGACAAATCTTTCGAGACTAGTGACAAAACCTTGATAAGCATACAAATTAACATTCAACATGATTGTTATAAGAAAACAATATATTCATGTATGCTCAAATCTCCACTCTTAGTCTACAAAACATACAACAAGAATCAACGTATCTTATGAACAAATATATTCAATGTAGACAAATTTCCATAAGTTGTACTTAGAGTATTATAATGTGATACTTTACAACTTGAATGGAATATCACAAGATACAAAGTTGTCTAAAATACACAAACAATATTGTGTAAGGAAGTCAACTTACATATAAAGTTCTATCCACATTATTCAAATAATAATTACCAATATAAGAGAGATAGAGATAGAGAAAAGTTGACAGAAGATATAACGTGGTAAACCTCCGAAGAGGAAACTTCCACGGGTTAGCAACCACCGACAAACAAAATCCACTAGTAGATAAGAAAAGTACAATTTCTCAAGTGACCCCTTCACCTAGAAACTACCCTCATATCCTACTCATGAAGATGTCGCCCTCATGCTCAACAATCTGAGGCCTCACACCTCTTGTCAAGACTTCCTCGCTCACCTTTCCGGATCCTCACGACCCTAGGCAAGACTTCCTGCTTAACTATCCGAGTCTTCCCAACTCTAGTCAAGACTTCCTCACTCACCTATCCGGATCCTCAGGACCCTAGGCAAAACTTCTTGCTCGGCTATATGAGTCCTCCCGACTCTAGCCAAGACTTCCTTGCTTGACAATCCAAGGTCTCACACCTCTTGCCAAGACTTCCTTGCTCAACAACATAGGTCTCATGCCTATTGTCAAGACTTCCTTCTCAAAAGGCATCCAAGTGATCGTGAATGCAAAACGTAAACAAGCACGCAACATAGAATAAGATGATCAACAAATTCTATGGAAACTAGAATTAATCAATGAGCACCCAAAGTATATTTTTTAGTTTATAATCCAAAAGTGACACCACACAAGATGATGCATAAGCATATGAAATGTATGGATTAGGTACACTCCATGAAGATCAAGACATAGACAATAAAGTTCACAAAACAAGATTGTCAAGATCTTATGCATGAATAAAAATCTAGAGCATGCCAAATTTCTAAACACACACTTTAAACCTAGATTTTATTCATGTTGCTAAAGCTTGAAATAAACATGTTCATGAAGTACATATTCAAGACTTTAGTACTAATACAAAAATACTAGAAACACAAGATATGATCAATCAAATCTCTAGCAATCATTTAGAGTATATATTCACAAAATAGTCAATTAAACTCTAATAGACTCTAAATATAAAATCAAATGTGCGAATGCTAAATTTATTCAACAAATGAGTTCTAGCACATGATAAGACTATTAATCATGAAAATAAAGTCAATCAAAGCACAAATAGTCCTAGAAAAGATGCTAGCACAATACAACTCACAATCATGTGAAAACATAGGTTTGATTGAAACCTAACTCACAATCAAGTTTCTAATTATGCACAACTAGCATTTAATTGAAGATCTATCACTCATCAACATATGTTAAAGTCAAATACACACAAGTAGGAAGAAGACCCAAGGTATTTGAACATTAGAATCAAGGAAATCAAAAGATAAACAAATACCTTGATAATTTCGAGTACAGTCACGAAAATGGTGCGATACACCAGAAAACTTGAAAAAATGATTCAAGATTGCTTGGAGATGATAGAGGGCTTCAATACAAAACTTCTCCAACTTGAATCACTCAAATCGGATAAGAAATGAGAGAGTTATGGTGATTCAAAGTTGAGAGAAAAAACCTGGAAATTTTCTGCACTACATTTTCTTCTTCCTTGGATTCAAATGAGAGAAAGAAGAGATATATAAAGGAGAGGGAACAAAAGAGCATGAAAGGACCAAAATAACCCCTTTGAGAATGCTTCCCCGAGATAGCGTGTGGGCATCTCGGGGCAGCAAGGAGTTGTGGCCGAGATGGCCACGCGCCATCTCGGGCATTCACCATTTGATGGCCTTTGGCCATGATGCACCTCCCATGCACTCCTTTCGCGTTCTTCGACCGTTCTTTGGCCTCTGAACTCGAAATTCAAATCCGTTTATGGATTACGAACAATAACTCCCTCACGGACATGGACATATAAGATACTCAACCCAGAAAATAAGAATTATACTAGATATATGAAGACAAAGACAATATACGTAACATGACTGGAAAGTATCATAACTTTTGACTCGGAACTTGAAATCAATAGTATGAGTAACCGAAATGACCGGAACTCGATCAAGAAGGATTTAAGAAAAAAATCAAGTTCAATATCCATGTTATACAAACATATACACATACAAACACAATTTACACTAGAATGCAAACTACATAGAGATAGTCTACAATCATGCATTTTCCAAAATATGTTATTTCCATACCAATGCATGAGCATTCATCTTCAAGTGTGTGAATGTGTTATACATGGTGCACAACGATGCAGGGACATATGAATGAATTGTATGTGTGTGCCTATAATGGTGCACAATGATGCAGGGACACAAATGTATGAATTATGTGTGTGTGCCTAAGCCTTGAAAGAGAAAAGAAAGGTCTTAATATACCTTTGTAGAAGCATGAAGCACTTTTCCCTTTGAAGACTTGAACTTGCTTGAATAGTTGTCATTTATTCTTTGAAGCTTGAATCATCATGAATCCCAGACAACTAAACAATACAAAGTAAATGTTGTTTTGATATAGAATAATGCCAATAAAACTCACAAACCTAATAGTCTCCCCCTTTGGCAAATTCTATGTCAAAACACCTATACAAAATACTAAAACATACAGAATGAAGATTGGTCACAAAATCACACCCTCACATTACAATGAGTTAGTTCCTTAAGACTAATATTCAACAAGTCTTGAACTTCTTCTTGATCTTCTCTTGTAGCCACCTAAAATCAACTTAAAGCACAAAGCATATCCAAGAGAAAGACACATATGGCAATATACAATTATGGCAAGAATTAAACATTTAAATCCAAAATGAATCATGTATCTCCCCCTTAATACATGCTATCTCAATGATATTCTTAACCAAATGAAATCACAATATTACATGCCATAAGAAGTTCAATACTTGAGAAATATTCAAAGAAGATATACTAAAAACAATATCATATTTCTCCCCCTTTTTGACATAAAATTAAAATGATATCTTGCTATCAAATAATGAAACAATTGGTGATCTCACATAATGTTCGGAGACGGATGCCTTACTTGAAGAATTCATTTATTTCAAGCATCTAGCTCCCATATCTGCTCCCTTGATTCTAGTTTGCTTTTCCATGTTAACCTATCAAAGGTTATTCAAATCTATAAACCATAACAAACTCATCAAGGTATAGTGAATCACAAATGCATAAATTTTACTCTTAAGCATATAGGTCATTTCTACCAAGTTCAACAATTGCATTAACAATCATATTAACCCCAAATATGAAGGAATTGGTATCAATGACAATCATATCAACTTCAAACAAGAAAAGATTTGATTACAACCACAACTACTATCATTCAAAGTAAGGAGGAATTTTATGCAATTACAATCAATTAAATTGATTAAAACTACAATTACTATCACTCTATGCAAGGAGGAATTTTTTGCAACTATAACCAATTGGATTGATTACAACTACAATTACTATCGACCCCAAACAAAGAGGAATTCACTGTAACTACAATCAATAGAATTAATTACAATTACAATTACTATTGACTCCAAAACAAAGAAGAATTCATTGCAACTATTCTTATTTCAATTTCAAGAATGAGGGAATTGATTGCAATCTTAACTACTATACAACCCCAAATAAGGAGTAGTTGACTGCAAATACAATCATACAATTATTACAAAAATGTTTCATGCATTATTTGTGATCAACAATACAAAGGCATATGGTAATACAAAGAATCATCATGCAAATCAAGAAATATGAAATAGCATCTACAGGATTCATTATATCAACCAAAGAATATGCCAACAAATATCAACTTGAAACATGTGAACAAATCATAAAAGAGAACAAAGTCTAGCATACTATGCTCCCCCTTGATAAGTGCTCGATCTAAGATCAAGATAGAATAATGTTTACAATAAATCCACACAATCACAAATTCGCGCAATTTTAATGAAATCCAACAAAATAAGCTCCACAAACTATGAGAGATACACCAAGATTTTTCAATCTCTCTCATAATTCTTCTCAAAATTGCTAGAATATCACAATACTCAATAAGCAAAAGTGTGTGTGTGAATATTGCTTCAAGCATATATAAATGGAGTGATTGTGATATCAACATGCAATCCACCTCAACATCTATCCATCTAAGGCTTTTCCAATCAAGGTCAAACCGATTATCATCCGGATTTTTGCTTTAAAGAGAATAGATTTCAACATATGAGTGTGTGTGTGCGTGTGACTCGTCATCCCATTTCTGTTTTTCAATACGAGCAATCACAATTTTTAACTATACTTCATTTTAAGCCTTCCTCCATTTCTTTTTAGGCTTTGAATCAAAGATATTTCTTTTATTGATTCTTTTTCAACACTTCTTTGATTTTGTATACATAAACATAAATTCTTCATGACGCCTTTCACTCATCACAATGGTGTAGCCCTTTCCTACATTGGGCAGCTTCACAACCAAAGTGTGTAGCCTTTTCCATGAAGGTGCTTGTTGAGTTCTATGTAGTTGCCGTAGCAAAATGGATACTAACCATAGGTCATCTATCATGTACTAAGCAATAAACTTTTAGATGCATCCATAATCTACACATTTTCAAACTCAACTACTAAAACTTAAACATATAAGAGAAGCAAAGTGCAATTTTTGAAAATCAAGTTTTTATGGCTCATAAGCATATGATCTAAGAGCAATAAGTAAAGAATTATTCAAGATCATTACTTCCCTAATGAGTAGCTTTCAAAGAATATGAAGCTCATATTTTCAAAAAGTATGCCACTCATCATTCAAGTGAGCCTTTCAAGCATCATGAGTAAGATCTTTGTGAACACATCACTAAAAGATCTTTAGAGAGCAAATGTCAACAAGGACCATATGAATGCTATACTAGTTCTCTAATATGACATGCTATATGATGCAATGCAAGAGTAGAAATGACTTTCTCCAAAAGTCTTAACAAGATAATCACCGAATAGATTTCATAAGAGTAACTTGTCAAAAGTTAATCAATGGATTTTGACTATCAAAACAAAGTTAAGTGAGATAGCTAAGTTCGTGTCTAGACTTGGAGTATTCCAAGCTAGCTATCTAGAATTCTCAACACGCTTGACACTTAGCCTTAAAGCTAACTCACATGTGCTACATACACTAGAGGTAAAAGCACTCACCATTGAACCATTTGTTCTTGGGTGAAATTTCACACAAAAATCATGATCATTTCTCATGGCAAAAATATATCTAGAAGATAAATCATCAACTATCTTCTCTATAAAGATATTACTCACGTAAAACACATCATTATTGCCATCAACAAAGATATCATCATGACTATACATATGATCATGTGAAACACTCATTTTCACCCAAATCTTCGCTATTTTTTCTTCACACGATTATCATCATCACATACAAGATTCAAAGTATTATCATGCAAGAAACATTCATAGAAGTTTTTCACATCTCATTAGCAAGCCTAGTTTGCATCATCTAATATACTCACGGTAATATAGCAAAAATAGCAAACCGAAATAAATGACGAGATGTTACTATTTAGGTGAGAGTGTACCGATAGTGAAGACTCCTTAATTTCCTTGATTTTGCACTTGACCTTGGAAGACTTGGCCTTTGAAATTCTCTTGTTCCTTAATGACTTGCATTTAGTTGTAGGAGACTCCACTTGCTCATCTACAATGCTTAAGTCACTTGAATCTCCATGAAGATTACCAAAACTCTTTGTCCTTCATGATTGCCAACTCCTCTTCATTCCCTTTGATCATTACCTTCAAGAAATAAAAACAAATTATTAGCAAAATCATTTGTTAAACTATCTAACACACGAGCCTTTTCAACCATCTTCTTTTCTAGACATTTGATCACTTCATTCTTCAGTTCAACTTCATCTAACGCTTCATCTCTTTCCTTGTAAAGAGTTTGAACTCTTGCAATCAAGTAGAAGTTGGTGGTCTTTGACATGCAATTCTCTTCATTGAGTTGCAAAGACAAGTAATCATATCTAGATCAATCATCCTCGGAAAAAGCTTCTTCATCTTTGCTTTTGTCACTAACTTTCTTTTCAAGCTTATCAACAAAATTGTTAGTAGACAAATGAAATATAAAACAAGAAAAACCTTTTTCACAACCAACGAAGGAGGACAACCAAAAATAAACAATTTTAGACTAGAGGTTGATATCCATGATTAGTAAATAACCTTGTAGATCCCGAATCACACTAACTACTTTAAGTGACCCGCTCTGATATCAATTGAAAATAATATGTACAAGGTTATACTAAACAACCTAGAGAGAGGGGTGAATAGGTTGTCTCTCACTTTTGACAAATCTTTCGAGACTAGTGACAAAACCTTGATAAGCATACAAATTAACATTCAACATGATTGTTATGAGAAAACAATATATTCATGTATGCTCAAATCTCCACTCTTAGTCTACAAAACATACAACAATAATCAATGTAACTTATGAACAAATATATTCAATGTAGACAAATTTCCATAAGTTGTACTTAGAGTATTACAATGTGATACTTTACAACTTGAATGAAATATCACTTGATACAAAGTTATCTAACATACAAATACAATATTGTGTAAGGAAGTTAACTTACATATAAAGTTCTATCCATATTATTCAAATAATAATTACCAATATAAGAGAGATAGGGATAGAGAAAAGTTGACACAAGATATAACGTGGTAACCCTCCGAAGAGGAAACATCCACGGGTTAGTAACCACCGGCAAACAAAATCCACTAGTAGATAAGAAAAGTACAATCTCTCAAGTGAGCCCTTCACTTATTACCCTCCTACCCTACTCATGAAGTTGTCACCCTCATGCTCAACAATCTTAGGCATCGCACCTCTTGTCAAGACTTCCTCAATCACCTTTCTGGATCCTCAAGACCCTAGGCAAGACTTGTTGCCCAACTATCCGAGTCCTTCCGACTCTAGTCAAGATTTCCTCGCTCACCTATCCAGATCCTCACGACCTTAGGCAAGACTTCTTGCTAGATTATCCGAGTCCTCCCGACTCTAGCCAAGACTTCCTTGCTTAACAATCCAATGTCTCACACCTCTTGCCAAGACTTTCTTGCTCAACAACATAGGTCTCACACCTATTGTCAAGACTTCTTTCTCACAAGGCATCTAAGTGATCATGAATGCAAAACGTAAACAAGCAAGCAACATAGAATAAGATGATCAACAAATTCCACGGAAACTAGAATTAATCAATGAGCATACAAAGTATATTTTTTAGTTTATAATCCAAAAGTGACACCACACAAGATGATGCATAAGCATATGAAATGTATGGATTAGGTACACTCCATGAAGATCAAGACATAGACAATAAAGTTCACAAAACAAGATTGTCAAGATCTTATGCATGAATAAAAATCTAGAGCATGCCAAATTTCTAAACACACACTTTAAACCTAGATTTTATTCATGTTGCTAAAGTTTAAAATAAACATGTTCATGAAGTACATATTCAAGACTTTAGTACTAATACAAAATTACTGGAAACACAAGATATGATCAATCAAATCTCTAGCAATCATTTAGAGTATATATTCACAAAATAGTCAATTAAACTCTAATAGACTCTAAATATAAAATCATATGTGTTAATCCTAAATTTATTCAACAAATGAGTTCTAGAACATGATAAGACTATTAATCACGAAAATAAAGTCAATCAAAGCACAAATAGTCCTAGATAAGATGCTAGCACAATATAACTCACAATCATCTGAAAACATAAGTTTGATTGAAACCTAAGTCACAATCTAGTTTCTAATTGAGCATAACTAGCATTTAATTAAAGATCTATCACTCATCAACATATGTTCAAGTCAAATACACACAAGTAGGAAGAAGACCTAAGAACTAGGAATTCGAATCCGTTTACGGATTATGAAACTCTCTCACGGACATGGACATATAAGATACTCAACCCAGAAAATAAGAATTCGACTCGATATACGAAGACAAAGACAATGGACGCAATATGACTGGAAAGTATCATAACTTTTGACTCGGAACTTGAAATTAATAGTATGAGTAACCGAAATGAGCTGAACTCAATCAAGAATAATTTAAGACAAAAATCAAGTTCAATATCCATGTTATACAAACATATACACTAAACCCATCTCCACTAAATTTAATCTAAACTTATTTTAGCATAGGAGGCATATACTTGATCCATTTAGGAGTTCATTGACTCCTAAAATAGTTGAGTGCTTAATTTTGACAGAAAATTGGTTGTTGGATCTATAATTTGCGTAACCATAATTTGCGTAATGAATCCATCGTTGCCCTATGATCCACATACAAATGTATAAATTGTATGTGTGTGCCTAAACCTTGAAAGAGAAAAGAAAGGTCTTAATATACCTTTGTAGAAGCATGAAGCACTTTTCCCTTTGAAGACTTGAACTTGCTTGAATAGTTGTCATTTATTCTTTGAAGCTTGAATCATCATGAATCCCAGACAACTAAACAATACAAAGTAAATGTTGTTTTGGTATAGAATAATGCCAACAAAACTCACAAACCTAATAGTCTCCCCCTTTGGCAAATTATATGTCAAAACACCTATACAAAATACTAAAACATACAGAATGAAGATTTGTCACAAAATCACACCCTCATATTACAATGAGTTAGTTCCTTAAGACTAATCTTCAACAAGTCTTGAACTTCTTCTTGATCTTCTCTTGTAGCCACCTAAAATCAACTTAAAGCACAAAGCATATCCAAGAGAAAGACACATATGGCAATATACAATTATGGCAAGAATTAAACATTTAAATCCAAAATGAATCATGTATCTCCCCCTTAATACATGCTATCTCAATGATATTCTTAACCAAATGAAATCACAATATTACATGCCATAAGAAGTTCAATACTTGAGAAATATTCAAAGAAGATATGCTAAAAACAATATCATATTTCTCCCCCTTTTTGACATAAAATTAAAATGATATCTTGCTATCAAATAATGAAACAATTGGTGATCTCACATAATGATCGGAGACGGATGCCTTACTTGAAGAATTCATTTATTTCAAGCATCTAGCTCCCATATCTGCTCCCTTGATTCTAGTTTGCTTTTCCATGTTAACCTATCAAAGGTTATTCAAATCTATAAACCATAACAAACTCATCAAGGTATAGTGAATCACAAATGCATAAATTTTACTCTTAAGCATATAGGTCATTTCTACCAAGTTCAACAATTGCATTAACAATCATATTAACCCCAAATATGAAGGAATTGGTATCAATGACAATCATATCAACTTCAAACAAGAAAAGATTTGATTACAACCACAACTACTATCATTCAAAGTAAGGAGGAATTTTATGCAATTACAATCAATTAAATTGATTAAAACTACAATTACTATCACCCTATGCAAGGAGGAATTTTTTGCAACTATAACCAATTGGATTGATTACAACTACAATTACTATCGACCCCAAACAAAGAGGAATTCACTGTAACTACAATCAATAGAATTAATTACAATTACAATTACTATTGACTCCAAAACAAAGAAGAATTCATTGCAACTATTCTTATTTCAATTTCAAGAATGAGGGAATTGATTGCAATCTTAACTACTATACAACCCCAAATAAGGAGTAGTTGACTGCAAATACAATCATACAATTATTACAAAAATGTTTCATGCATTATTTGTGATCAACAATACAAAGGCATATGGTAATACAAAGAATCATCATGCAAATCAAGAAATATGAAATAGCATCTACAGGATTCATTATATCAACCAAAGAATATGCCAACAAATATCAACTTGAAACATGTGAACAAATCATAAAAGAGAACAAAGTCTAGCATACTATGCTCCCCCTTGATAAGTGCTTTATCTAAGATCAAGATAGAATAATGTTTACAATAAATCCACACAATCACAAATTCGCGCAATTTTAATAAAATCCAACAAAATAAGCTCCACAAACTATGAGAGATACACCAAGATTTTTCAATCTCTCTCATAATTCTTCTCAAAATTGCTAGAATATCACAATACTCAATAAGCAAAAGTGTGTGTGTGAATATTGCTTCAAGCATATATAAAAGGAGTGATTGTGATATCAACATGAAAACCACCTCAACTTCTATCCATCTAAAGCTTTTCCAATCAAGGTCAAACCGATTATCAGCCAGATTTTTTCTTTAAAGAGAATAGATTTCAACATATGAGTGTGTATGTGCGTGTGGCTCGTCATCCCATTTCTGTTTTTCAATCCGAGCAATCACAATTTTTAACTATACTTCATTTTAAGCCTTCCTCCATTTCTTTTTAGGCTTTGAATCAAAGATATTTCTTTTATTGATTCTTTTTCAACACTTCTTTGATTTTGCATACATGAACATAAATTCTTCATGACGGCTTTCACTCATCACAATGGTGTAGCCCTTTCCTACATTGGGCAGCTTCACAACCAAAGTGTGTAGCCCTTTCCATGAAGGTGCTTGTTGAGTTCTATGTAGTTGCCAAAGCAAAATGGATACTAACCATAGGTCATCTATCATGTACTAAGCAATAAACTTTTAGATGCATCCATAATCTACACATTTTCAAACTCAACTACTCAAACTTAAACATATAAGAGAAGCAAAGTGCAATTTTTGAAAATCAAGTTTTTATGGCTCATAAGCATATGGTCTAAGAGCAATAAGTAAAGACTTATTCAAGATCATTACTTCCCTAATGAGTAGCTTTCAAAGAATATGAAGCTCATATTTTCAAAAAGTATGCCAATTATCATTCAAGTGAGCCTTTCAAGCATCATGAGTAAGATCTTTGTGAACACATTACTAAAAGATCTTTAGAGAGCAAATGTCAACAAGGACCATATGAATGCTATACTAGTTCTCTAATATGACATGCTATATGATGCAATGCAAGAGTAGAAATGACTTTCTCCAAAAGTCTTAACAAGATAATCACCGAATAGATTTCATAAGAGTAACTTGTCAAAAGTTAATCAATGGATTTTGACTACCAAAACAAAGTTAAGTGAGATAGCTAAGTTCGTGTCTAGACTTGGAGTATTCCAAGCTAGCTATCTAGAATTCTCAACACGCTTGACACTTAGCCTTAAAGCTAACTCACATGTGCTACTTACACTAGAGGTAAAAGCACTCACCATTGAACCATTTGTTCTTGGGTGAAATTTCACACAAAAATCATGATCATTTCTCATGGCAAAAATATATCTAGAAGATAAATCATCAACTATCTTCTCTATAAAGATATTACTCACGTAAAACACATCAATATTGCCATCAACAAAGATATCATCAAGACTATACATATGATCATGTGAAACACTCATTTTCACCCAAATCTTCACTATTGTTTTCTTCACACGATTATCATCATCACATACAAGATTCAAAGTATTATCATGCAAGAAACATTCATAGAAGTTTTTCACATCTCATTAGCATGCCTAGTTTGCATCATCTAATATACTCACGGTAATATAGCAAAAATATCAAACCGAAATAAATGTCGAGATGTTACTATTTAGGTGAGAGTGTACCGATAGTGAAGACTCCTTAATTTCCTTGATTTTGCACTTGACCTTGGAAGACTTGGCCTTTGAAATTCTCTTGTTCCTTAATGACTTGCATTTAGTTGTAGGAGACTCCACTTGCTCATCTACAATGCTTAAGTCACTTGAATCTCCATGAAGATTATCAAAACTCTTTGTCCTTCATGATTGCCAACTCCTCTTCATTCCCTTTGATCATTACCTTCAAGAAATAAAAACAAATTATTAGCAAAATCATTTGTTAAACTATCTAACACACGAGCCTTTTCAACCATCTTCTTTTCTAGACATTTGATCACTTCATTCTTCAGTTTAACTTCATCTAACGCTTCATCTCTTTCCTTGTAAAGAGTTTGAACTCTTGCAATCAAGTAGAAGTTGGTGGTCTTTGACATGCAATTCTCTTTATTGAGTTGCAAAGACAAGTAATCATATCTAGATCAATCATCCTCGGAAAAAGCTTCTTCATCTTTGCTTTTGTCACTAACTTTCTTTTCAAGCTTATCAACAAAATTGTTAGTAGACAAATGAAATATAAAACAAGAAAAACCTTTTTCACAACCAGCAAAGAAGGACAACCAAAAATAAACAATTTTAGACTAGAGGTTGATATCCATGATTAGTAAATAACCTTGTAGATCCCGAATCACACTAACTACTTTAAGTGACCCGCTCTGATATCAATTGAAAATAATATGTACAAGGTTATACTAAACAACCTAGAGAGGGGGGTGAATAGGTTGTCTCTCACTTTTGACAAATCTTTCGAGACTAGTGACAAAATCTTGATAAGCATACAAATTAACATTCAACATGATTGTTATGAGAAAACAATATATTCATGTATGCTCAAATCTCCACTCTTAGTCTACAAAACATACAACAAGAATCAATGTATCTTATGAACATATATATTCAATGTAGACAAATTTCCATAAGTTGTACTTAGAGTATTACAATGTGATACTTTACAACTTGAATGAAATATCACTAGATACAAAGTTATCTAACATACAAATACAATATTGTGTAAGGAAGTCAACTTACATATAAAGTTCTATCCATATTATTCAAATAATAATTACCAATATAAGAGAGATAGGGATAGAGAAAAGTTGACACAAGATATAACGTGGTAACCCTCCGAAGAGGAAACATCCACGGGTTAGTAACCACCGGCAAACAAAATCCACTAGTAGATAAGAAAAGTACAATCTCTCAAGTGAGCCTTCACCTATTACCCTCCTACCCTACTCATGAAGATGTCACCCTCATGCTCAACAATCTTAGGCATCGCACCTCTTGTTAAGACTTCCTCACTCAACTTTCTGGATCCTCAAGACCCTAGGCAAGACTTCTTGCCCAACTATCCGAGTCCTTCCGACTCTAGTCAAGATTTCCTCGCTCACCTATCCAGATCCTCAAGACCCTAGGCAAGACTTCTTGCTCGACTATCCGAGTCCTCCCGACTCTAGCCAAGACTTCCTTGCTTAACAATCCAAGGTCTTACACCTCTTGCCAAGACTTTCTTGCTCAACAACATAGGTCTCACACCTATTGTCAAGACTTCTTTCTCACAAGGCATCTAAGTGATCATGAATGCAAAACGTAAACAAGCATGCAACATAGAATAAGATGATCAACAAATTCCACGAAACTAGAATTAATCAATGAGCATACAAAGTATATTTTTTAATTTATAATCCAAAAGTGACACCACACAAGATGATGCATAAGCATATAAAATCTATGGATTAGGTACACTCCATGAAGATCAAGACATAGACAATAAAGTTCACAAAACAAGATTGTCAAGATCTTATGCATGAATAAAAATCTAGAGCATGCCAAATTTCTAAACACACACTTTAAACCTAGATTTTATTCATGTTGCTAAAGCTTGAAATAAACATGTTCATGAAGTACATATTCAAGACTTTAGTACTAATACAAAATTACTGGAAACACAAGATATGATCAATCAAATCTCTAGCAATCATTTAGAGTATATATTCACAAAATAGTCAATTAAACTCTAATAGACTCTAAATATAAAATCAAATGTGTTAATCCTAAATTTATTCAACAAATGAGTTCTAGAACATGATAAGACTATTAATCACGAAAATAAAGTCAATCAAAGCACAAATAGTCCTAGATAAGATGCTAGCACAATGTAACTCACAATCATCTGAAAACATAAGTTTGATTAAAACCTAAGTCACAATCAAGTTTCTAATTGAGCATAACTAGCATTTAATTGAAGATCTATCACTCATCAACATATGTTCAAGTCAAATACACACAAGTAGGAAGAAGACCTAAGAACTAGGAATTCAAATCCGTTTACGGATTACGAACCGTAACTCTCTCACGGACATGGACATATAAGATACTCAACCCAGTAAATAAGAATTCGACTCGATATACGAAGACAAAGACAATGGACGCAATATGACTGGAAAGTATCATAACTTTTGACTCGAACTTGAAATTAATAGTATGAGTAACCGAAATGAGCGGAACTCAATCAAGAATGATTTAAGACAAAAATCAAGTTCAATATCCATGTTATACAAACATATACACATATAAACACAGTTCACACTAGAATGCAAACTACATAGAGATAGTCTCCAATCATGCATTTTCCAAAACATGTTATTTACATACCAATGTATGAGCATTCATCTTCAAGTGTGTGAATGTGTTAAACATGGTGCACAACGATGCAGGGACACAAATGTATGAATTGTATGTGTGTGCCTAAGCCTTGAAAGAGAAAAGAAAGGTCTTAATATACCTTTGTAGAAGCATGAAGCACTTTTCCCTTTGAAGACTTGAACTTGCTTGAATAGTTGTCATTTATTCTTTGAAGCTTGAATCATCATGAATCCTAGACAACTAAAGAATACAAAGTAAATGTTGTTTTGATATAGAATAATGCCAATAAAACTCACAAACCTAATAGACAGAGATGTTATGATTCAGAGCTTGACCCGAGAATTCAAAAACAACAAGTGTCAAATGGACGCGTTGGTTAGGCGATATGGATATAATGACTTGTTTGATGATGATTATGACAGTCCTTTTACTACGGACATCTTACGAACTCAATTTCTAGAAAGGTTCAGGATGCCACATATGGAACAATTCAAGAAGGATACAGATCCTAAGGAACACGTCAAACGGTATAAAGGTGCTATGGCTCAATATGCCCATAATGAACCCTTCCTGTGTCTCAACTTTCCACAAACTCTGGAAGATACAGGTTCAAGATGGTTCGAAAGATTTCCCCCAGCAAGTATTAGCAGTTTTAGTGAATTGAGTAAGAGTTTTTTGAGACAGTTCCTAGGCAATGTACACAGGAAAAAGTCAGTCGCTTACCTTTCTCAGCTAAATCAAGGAAAGGATGAATCACTAAAAAAGTATCTGGGGAGATTCGGCCAGGCGGTCTCAAAAATCGGCAGTGCAAATGACGAAGCCATAATTGTTGCTTTCATTAACAACCTACATAATGGGCGGCTGCCTTTTGACCTAAGAAGGGCTCGTCTGACCAGGTATTCAGACATGATGGGTATGGCTAGAGGGTATGCATTAACCGACGAAAAGGAGTTAGCGACAGGAGGTTGCTTCATGAATGAAGGCAGGCCCGAACAAAAAGATGTCGAGTCGAAGGTATAGAACCACAAAGGAAAACAAAAAGGAAATAGTAAAGAAAGAAGCAAGGATGGAGGAAGTGGGCGTAACGTTGACCAGACCACAGAGAAGTTTCGAGGAACATACACAAAATACACCCTTCTCGAAAAAAATAAGAAGAAATCCTAGCAATATTAGAATAAAAGAATCTAATAAAGGAGTCACGCCGACAATCTCAATTTACTGGGTGAGACACAACAAAATACTGCAGATTCCACAAGGAAACCGGCCATGAGACCTCTAAATGTTACCAGCTTAGGGACTACATAGAGACCCTTATTCGGGAAAGACACCTCCAAGATATAATCCTGAAGAAAGATGATAAGTCAGAAACGAAGAAAGAGACTAAGACTGATCATAGTTTAGGTCGGAACAAAAGGGTCAGTCCCGAGGCAAATGAAGTAAAACAAACTATCTTCGAAGGACCGTCAATTGGGAGAAGCAACCGGGAGTGGACTCAAGAAATCCGAGAAACAGTAGAGGCAAGATAGAATTTTGATGTCAACTCTGTCGAACATTACCCGAAAAGAATAAAGAAATGATGGGACCCAATAATACTCACAGAGGACAACTCGCATGGGGTCAATGTCCAACCAAACGACTCTCTCGTCATAAGTGCCCGGATTGGCCATAGGGAAGTCAGAAGGATTTTAATAGACAATGGCAGTTCGATCGACATTCTCAGTGTGGCTGTCTACGATCAACTTAGGTTGGACCGAAAGGATTTGCAACATTTCCATACCCCGCTTAGAGGATTCGAGGGAGTCAAGGTCAGGTCTCTTGGGACAGTGAAGGTGCCCATGAAAATCGGAGTAGCGCTTTGTTAGAAAACAGTGTTACTAGACTTTGTAGTAGTAGACCTGGACAACTGGCCTTATAATGCGCTGTTAGGTCAACCATTCTTAAATAAAACTAAGGCAGTAATAGCTACCTACGCTCTAATGATCAAATTTTCAATTGAACAGGGGGTAGGAGTAGTTAAGGGGTCCTATGAGATGGCCAAAAGAGCTAATCTATCGGTTTACAGAGATAGAGACAATAGCGAGCAAGTGTGCACCACCACACGATCAAATTAGACTGAGTAAGAATCATTGATGTTCGAGTTTGATCCAAGGGAAGAGCCGAATGAGTTTAAAAGTGATTCAATAGAGGAAATAGTCTTAAAAGAAGATGAACTTGATAGAAATATCAAAATCGGGGCTAATTTAGAAGAAAAGGTTAAGCAAGACCTTGTTAATCTACTTAGAGAATACAAGGATGTATTTGCCTAGAGCCATGAAGATATGGTAGGAATAGACACCCGAGTTATATCGCACCACATGGCAGTAGATCCAAACGCAAAATCAGTTTTACAAAAGAGAAGGTCGTTCAACCTTGAAAGAAGTCGGGCAATTAAGTAGGAAATGGAAAAGTTACTCGTAGTAAGGTCAATCAGAGAAGTCAACTACCCTCAGTAGGTAGTGAATATGGTTCTGGTCTAGAAGAAAAATGGCCAGTGGAGAATGTGTGTGGACTTCAATGACCTAAACAAAGCCAGCTTAAAAGATAGTTTTCCACTTCCAAGGATAGACCAACTAGTCGATGTAACATCTGGCCATGAATTACTTAGCTTTATGGATGCTTACTCGGGATACATTCAAATCAGGATGAATAAAACTGATGAGGAAAAAATAACATTCACAGCCGATCAAGGCTTATACTGTTACACAGTAATGCCTTTTGGGCTGAAAAAAGCTGGAGCAATATACCAGAGATTGGTCAATACGATCTTTGCACGCCAAATAGGTAAAAACATGGAAGTTTACATAGACGACATGTTAACCAAAAGCATCTCAGCAGACAAACATGCTTCAGACCTACGGGAAACATACGATGTCTTGATAAGATATCAGATGAAGTTGAATCCGAATAAATGCCTATTCAGAGTTCCTTCAGAAAGGTTCCTGGGTTCCCAAGTTCACTAGAAGGAAATTGAAGTAAACCCTGAGAAGATCCAAGCCCTTCAGAAAATGACTTCACCAAGGACACTAAAAAAAGTGCAACGTTTGACTGGATGCTTAGCTTCCTTAGGCAGATTTATTTCAAAGGCCACAGATATATATGCACCCTTTTTTTAAAAGTAATCAAAAAAGGGAAATGGGTCGAATAGAATGAAGAATGCGAACAGGCATTCCTGAAAATCAAAGAGTACTTGGAGCATGCTCCCATCCTTTCATAACCTAAATGGGAGAAACTCTTCACTTATACTTGTCAATTACAGAATTAGCAGCAAGCTCGGTTCTTGTCAGAACAGAAGATGGGGTACAAAGAGGCTAGTATACTACACTAGCAAGGCTATTCTTCCGGCTGAAAACAGGTATTCACAGGCAGCAAGGAAGCTGAGGCCATACTTTCAGGCTCATACGATCTAGGTCTTCACCGATTGCCCACTAAAGCAAATCCTATAGAAGCCATAAATTTTAGGGATATTAACTAAATGGGCAATCGAGCTGAGTGAGTTCGATATTCAGTACATCCCAGGATGTCTCTCAAAGGCAAAACAATGACAGATTTCATATCAGAATTCACAGAACCAAACCTGACAGTGAAAGGAATGTTAGGCAAGAAATTCTCGTGGAGGCTATATGTTGATGGTTCCTCGAACACTCATGGCAGCGGGGCAGGGATCGTAGTATGCACCTCGGAGGGAGATGATGTTGAATGTGCCATGAGATTCGACTTCAAAGCAACAAATAACCAAGCCGAGTACGAGGAATTACTAGCTAAACTCAAAGTATGCATAGCCCTCAGAGCAGATGAGGTCGAGATATTCAGTGACTCACAAGTAATCGTCAACCAAGTCCTGGACGAATACCAAGCTAGAGATTAAGGTATGATAGCTTATCGAGACATAGCAAAACAACTCCTTCAAAAATTCAAGGAATATATGATTGTCCAGATTCCCAGGGAAGAAAATGAAAAGGTAGACACTTGTCCAAACTAGCATCAGTAACAACCACAATTAGGCCAAAAACTATTTCGGTGGCACATCTTCTCAGACCGAGTATAGTTGAGCCAAAAAACTTGGAAATCTCATAAATCCGAACACCGTCAGACAGTTGGATGACTCAGCTAAAAAGATACCTAGAAGATGGCTCGCTCTTGGAAGATCCCCTAGAGGCTAAACGCATCAGGTACCTGTCAACAAGATACACGTTGATTGGAGGAGAATTGTACAGAAGGGGGTTTCCCCGAACACTCCAAAGATGTGTACATGAGTAAGATACATATAGAATATTGCAGGAAATCAACGGCAAAGTATGCGAAAACCATACTGGGTGTAAAAGTTTAGCACACAAGGTACTCAAGCAAGGTTATTATTGGCCCTCTTTGTTCTCAGATGCACAGCGATGTTCAGAAAGTTGCAATACATGCCAGAGGATCGCCAACGATATCCGATGATCCCCAGAACAACCTAGAAGCCTCACATCACCATGGCAATTTGCCATATGGGGCCTTGACTTAATTGGCCCAATGCCGGCAAGGACAGGGGGTGGAGCAAAGAATGCAATAGTAGTCGTTTGATTATTTCACAAAGTGGGTAGAAGCTGAAGCACTGGTGCATATCACAGAAGCAAATACCATAAACTTTGTGAAGAAAAATTTACTCCCAGAACTATTATCACTGACAACGACACTCAGTTCGATAATAAAAATTTTAGACAGTTGTGCAACGAGTACTAGATTACAAATTATTATGTTACACCTGCCCACCCTTAAACAAATGGGCAAGCTGAAGCAGTAAACAAAATCATCAAGCACACACTCAAAGCAAATTTGGATGCTAAGAAAGGTAGCTGGGTTGAAATGCTCATTAAAGTATTATGGGCGTATCGGACGACAGTAAGGACTTCTACAAGAGAGACTCCATTCTATTTGGTATTTTAAACTGAAGTTGTTATCCCGGTAGAAACATCATACATGTCACCTAGGGTCAGGCTATATGATAATGACTAGAATGTTGATATGCTATTACAAAGCTTAGATAATCTAGAAGAAAAGAGGGAGAAATCCCGAGTATGAAATACAACATACCAGCAAAGAGTGGCTCGACAGTACAACTCTCATGTTCGGATTAGGAAATTTCAGCTAGGGGACCTGGTGCTCAGAAAGGTGACACTAAACACAAAAAAAAAAGTTACGGGCTCCTTAGCCAACAAGTGGGAATGCCCGTACAAGATTAAAGGAGTAGCTGGACATTGAGCGTATTGGGTTGCCCGACCAGATGGAGGGGTTCTACCCCGGCCATGCAATGCCCAATATTTGAAGATTTTTTATCCTTAAAATTTGTTTCTTTTAGTCAAAACAATTTTGTTAAGGAAGGATATTTTTTAGTTTTTAAAGATTTTATCATTTTTAATTTTGCAGTTATAAATAAAAGCCTAACACGGGATTCTAGAAATCTAAGCATATGATAATAACATATGAAATACAAGCATGATAATAAGAACATGCAACAAAAAATAAAAGGCTCGGGACCATAAATTTGGTAAAATCCCTGAATGGGTGGAGAAGCTCAAAGGAGCACGCCAGCCGAGCAAGGTCAGTCGACCTTAGCTAAAAGGTAAACTCGAGGCAACAGATTCTAGAAAATGGCTCGGGGCACCATCTGTAAAAAACCCGATGAGATGTGTAGCTGTGTTAAGCAATTTAATTGGTGTGATTCTTCCACTTCAACCATTCATCACTTGGTTCCTTAAAGAAGTGGGGATCGCTCTAGCCCAACTTGCTCCAAACAGCTACAGAATCCTGATGTGTATGTGGCATATGTGGAGCCGGATGAACCTGTCGCCGCCTTTTCCAAGCAAAATTAGGCATTTCTTCACACTAAGGCAATTTGGTCGGACTGGAACTTATTTTCTTATCTCAAATCCGTCAAATTGATGGGTCCCTGAGGGGACCAAAGTGAACCGGGGAGTTGATATTTCTTCGGACCCTAAAAAAAGAGGTTTTGTGTGGTGATTCCTCTTTTCGAACAAGCATTGGAAGAACATCTGGTTTTTTATTGGGGGGAACCTGGGTTTTGAGGTTACTCTCTCATCTGGGGAAGATCAGAAGGTGCTAAAGGTTCCCTGTTTTTTCTGTTCTCCTGATGCCTGAACAAGAAAAAACTTATTTTCACTGATGCCGAGTTGACCAGACTTGCTCGGGCAGCTGTACGTACTTTGGAAAAGAGGAGCAGGTCCTATCTTTAGAATGAGAAGAAATGATAGAACTCAGCTTCTATAATCAGATTTCAAATTACCGTGGGTGATGTAAGTAGAATTTTTTCTTATTCCTGTTTTTCTTCCTGCATTATTATTTCTGACTTGGTTTTCCTTCTCTAACTTGTGCAGTGTATGACTCGGACATCATCTGCGACGTCCAAGCTCGCCAGGTGAAATCGATCCATTAGGTGAGCCAAAAAGAAGCTTCTCGCCAAAGCAGGGAACGTATTGCTCCGCTTGACGAATCGGATGAAGAGTCTGATGAGGCTGATGAACAGATTCCTAAGTACATCCCTGAAGAGGTCATTCAGCTGACCGTAGGGGAATCTAGTGATCTGAGTGGCCTTACTGAAACTACCAATGCCTAGAAGTTGCCTGAAGATGAGGGCAGGCAAGGAGATCGTCTTGGTGGCGAGGTGCCCGGTGAGGCCAAACTCCTCGGTTGATGAGGTTCCTATCGAGCAGTTTGCTATTGGGGTTAGAGATAAACCCTCAGATGAACAAGCAAATTTCGATCCTGGCTTTTTTGGATCCTTCTAAGATGATGGTCAGGAAGATCCTATGGATGACCTCAGCTTCCATCGTACTCGGGCCGAGAAAAGGAAGATGGCCGACTCCCCCACTCGCCCTTATAAAGTCCCTCATTTGGTATCGTTCATTGAATCGAGTGATGATGATACCGAGGTCAAAGTCTCTCCAAACGTTCAAGTTGAAGCATCTGTAGGAAGATCGGAAACTTCAGACCTGAACAAGGATTCTTTACCTCCTGAGGTTGAAGATGTAAGGGCGGAATCCTTGGGAGACCCTTTTTATCCTTCTCTCTAGGATATGCTAAGGGCGATGTCTTCAGGTCGAGCCTTCATTAGGGATGATTATTGGAGCCGCTTCAGGGGAGGTTCTTCGACAAATCGTCTTCAAAATATTTTCAACAACGCGTCCTATATAAGTTCTATCCCAACTGTTTAAGTTTACGCCTGTTAGATTTTTTTACTTAACTATTCCTTGTAGATGGTGGCCGAGTTTGCTGAGTTAGTTCAGACGCAACAATATCATACTGATCGGATAAGGCATCTTGAAGCTCAACTAATAGAGAGTGAGGATAGCCATGCTAGGGTTAAGGTGGCTTATCAAAGGGAGGTGATCTCTGCCCAGGAATTCACCGATCATTGCTTGGCTAAGCAAATGGAGGCCGAAGAGGGAGCTTCTATGGCAGAAGAGAAGGTTGTGTCTTTCTAGAGTTTATTATTTACTACCCAGGATAATGCTTAAGGCTGAACAGGAAGTTGAACAGGCTCGGTCATCTTATGAGCAGAAAATTGAAGACTTAAAATGCCAAGCTTTGATTGTTGAATCCCTATCAAAGGAGGCTAGGCTGGCACTTGAGGTCCAAGGGGTTGAACGGTTCAAAAGGTCCCCAACTTATGATGCCCTTCTCATTCGGAAACTTCAGCGAGGGTTAGTTTCAGTTGGTGAATATTTTAAGGTCAATAATCGGGCAACTGATAAAGCTCGAACCAACTCAGAGCTATCGATCAAGAACCATGTGGATCAGTCCTTATCTCTTCGAACTCATATGAAAGAATGGAGAGCTTACTACCGCAGCCGAGGTAAAGAGCCCCATTCTATCCATTTAAAGATCTCATCAGAGCATTCTCTCTCGACCTTCTATGCCAGTCAGGAATCTGGTGTGGATGGTTCGACGTATGATGTTGGTCCAGTCCCTGGAGCAGATTACAGTAAGTGGATGGTTGATTTGGTCGACACAATCGCCTGGCTTTCAAATGAGAGTCTCCTCCACGAATACGAAAAGGTGCCCAACCCGAGTATTGGCAAGAGCTCTAAATCCTCATCCCAACCTTAGCCAGTTTTGTACAATGTATAGAAAATATTTATTAATAAAGATTTACTTTTGCACCCTGCTTTGTTCAGAATGCCAAGTATTATTTAAACCAGCTAACTCTATTGCCCGAGTATTTTCACCGAGTATTTTAGTTTTGTTAACAGTTTCTAACGCCAAGTATCTTATTAAACTGGCCAATTCTGTTGCCCGAGTAACTTTACTGAGTATCTTATTTTTGTTAACAGTTTCTAAGGCCAAATATCTTATTAAACTGGCTAATGCGATTTCTTTGTGCCAAGTATCTTATTAAAGTGGCTATTATTAACCGAGTCATCTTGAAACAGGTAAGCAGTTTTACCCTTGTGTTTCATACTCGGTTGTTACCCGAACATTACATCAAGCTCACCATGATCATATGTTCTGAGTTCCTATGTAGATCACTGAGGACGTCTCCTAGTTTGTCTGCGTAGAGGTTTGCCGAATCCT
The DNA here is from genome assembly GCA_032871835.1 of Dipteronia dyeriana. Lineage (NCBI taxonomy): Eukaryota > Viridiplantae > Streptophyta > Magnoliopsida > Sapindales > Sapindaceae > Dipteronia > Dipteronia dyeriana. The sequence goes on along the minus strand of CM065300.1, from coordinate 106,438,045 downwards.
TAAGTTTTTTCTAGACCTAGAGATTTGGCAAATGGACGTCAAGATAGCTTTCTTCAATGGAAGTCTTGACGAAAGCATCTACATGATGCAACCAGAAGGATTCATTGAAAAAGGCCAAAAGGAAAGGGTATGCAAGTTGCAAAGATCCATATATGGATTGAAACAAACATCCAGATCCTGGAACATAAGGTTCGATCAAGCTGTGAAAAGTTTTGGATTTATTCAAAACCTTGACGAACTTTGTGTATACAAAAGGATTAAAAGTGACAAGTTGGTTTTTCCAGTTCTTTATGTTGATGATATACTACTCGTCAGAAACGATGTAGTTGTATTGACATCAATAAAAGAATGGTTAGCAAAACAATTTGATATGAAGAACTTAGGATAAGCAAGTTATATTCTTGGTATCCAAGTCATAAGGGATAGAAAGAATAGAACGATTGCATTATCATAAGCTTCATACATAGAAAAAATCTTGGCTAGGTTTTCCAAGCAAGATTCCAAGAAAGGTATGTTACCTTTCAGACATGGAATCAAACTTTCTAAGGAACAAAATCCTAAGAATGAGCATGAAGAGCAATTCATGAGTAGGGTTCCATATGCATCGGCAGTTGGAAGTCTCATGTATGCAATGCTCTGCACTAGACCAGATATTTATTTTATTGTGGGCATAGTTAGCAGGTTTTAATCGAAACCTGGTCCTGATCACTGGACGACAGTCAAGCATATTTTCAAGTATCTTAGGAGAACGAGAGATTATATGCTTGTATACTATAGAAGAGATTTAATTCCTGTTGGGTATACAGATTCTGACTCTAGGAGATCAACATCAGAATCTGTGTTTACTATTGGAGGAGGGGCAGTCATATGGAAGAGTATCAAGCAATCTTGTATTGTCGATTCCACCATCGAAGCCGAGTATAAAGCCGCATATGAGGCTGCTAAAGAGGTTGTCCGGCTCTACCAATTCTTGATTGACTTGGAAGTGGTTCCTGATTCGAATAAGTAGATCACTATCTATTGTGACAATAGTGGAGCAGTGGCTAACTCGAGAGAACCAAGAAGTCATAAGAGAGAGAAACACATTGAAATAAAGTGTCACCTTTTTAGAGAAATTGTGTATAGGGGTGACGTGACGATTACCAAGATCACGTCAGCAGAAAATCTAGCGGATCCCTTTACAAAGGCTCTTCCACAAAAGAGTTTTGATGGGCATCTAGAGAACATGGGGATGATAGATATGATACATTTGCTATAGAGCAAGTGGGAGATTGTTGGGATTATGCTCGATAGCAAGAGTGTAATAATGTAATTGACAATCTTTTCATATTAATAAAGTGATTTCTAGTTTAACAAATCTTATATCATTTATAGTTTAATTATTATAATTGTCAAAAGTAAATAAACATAAGGTCAAAAGACTATGAGTAAAGAAGAATTGTTCATACATCTAGATATGTATGAGGTAGACACAATTCTTTAGTTAGTCTTGAATAATATTCACAACTTAAGATAAAAGGTTGGGCGCCTTTATCTTGTCAAAGTTGTAGATTCTTTTGCTAGCATTTGAATGAGATCAAATGTGTTATGATGTGTCTAAAATCATCAAAGTGAGGTGTCATTGGGCAAAAGAATCTAGTGCACTAGATGCATTGAATAGGATCACAATGAAATACTTTATATAGAACCATCAATGGATAAAGATTTTCATTTGAAGACAATTGGAGAGTCTATCTCAATCCTGAGATAAATGATGGACTTATGGTTGCAAGTGTTATCATTTGAGCTATCAATGAGTACAATTATATAGCATAGTCTATTCTCGATAGTTTGGTGGTATTCATTTGTTAATCGATAGAGGACTTCATTTAAAGATATGGATATCGTGGCTCAATTTATTAAATGAGAGTAGAATACCATCATATGGATATTTTGAGGTACTGGATATTAAATCTAAACGTTAAGTTTTCAATAGTGTCTATTGAAACATGGCTTCTGGACAAGTCAAAATATCCAAGTTCAAAATGTGGTCATATGAGTAAATATGGTATCTTGGAGAGCTATAGGCGGTCTATGATCTCTTGACGATTACTGGTATTCTTCACGAGGATACACTTTCTCCAATAAGGTTGTCTAGGGTATGAATGAGTAACATCAACTTATTCTATCTTTATTTAAGAGTTCAATTTTAGTTCTTTAGTGGAATGAACTAAAATTAAATAGATCGGACCTAAGTGAATCATTTGTTGATCGTGATTGGGTTGAGTCTATTGGAGCTTAAATTTAGATAGCCCGCCAAGATCCCCAATCCACACGAACTTGTATGGATCACTTGATATAATCTACCAGACCAATTAAGGGGTCCATCTAGAATTGTATTGAGGCATGTGGACTTGTTTCTTTTTATAAGAATAGGTCTAGTTCACAAGTGGACTTTTTATAAAGGTCAAATGGATTTAATAAAATAAGAAAATAATATATTGGGTCATATATATGATTTGGGCGGCAAGGCTATTTAGAATAGTTTAATTATATTATATTATATTATATTATATTATTATTTAATTAAATGGAAATTAATTAATTTGTTGATTAATTAATTATTTAATTAAAAGTCAAAATCTTTTTCTTAGTAGTAGATGGTCTCTTCAAATAATACTATTGTTAGTAGTATAATTAATATTAAAGACTATATTTGATAAGTAGATAAATAAAAGGAGTTATTTAACTAATCAATTTAGGAAGCCTTTAATGTGGTTACAAATACACTATTGAGTTGGATTAGAAGTCTTGGTGTAGGATAGAATTCCTTTTTGAAAAGGATTTTTAACCACCAAGTAAATCTACCTAAGGGAAGGATTCTTAACTACCAAGTAAATCCTTCTTAGGAAAAAAATTAAGTCTCCTAATATATATCCTATGATTTTCGGCTAGCACATATATATATATATATATATATATATATATATATATATAAGAGGATAGAATTCCTTTTAGATAAAGATTCTTAACTACCAAATAAATCCACATAAGGAAAGGATTATTGTCAACCAAGTAAATCCTTTTTAGAAGAGGATTTACAATCCCATATATATCCCTTGCGATTTTCAGCCAGCCCTAATGCATTCTAAGAGTGAATTTCGGCTAGCTCTAGCATAATTTCAAGAGGAGATTTCGGCTAGCCTAGTTTTTCTAAGAGAGAAGAATTCTGCCATCATAGAAATTTTGAGGGAGAAAAATCTGATTACTCTTGAAAAAATTCGATCAACTCTAAGAAATAGTGTGTGATTCGGGAAAGAAAAAATAGAAAGAAAGAACGTTTAGTTTTCGATAGTACACTAGTAGCCTTTACATCAAAAGGTTTTGTGTACAACATCGAATCAAGGTTCATGCGAGTTTCAATCAAATTGATTAATAATTTACAAGTGACCTAATGTTCTTTGTTTTCTTCTTGGAGGATTATTGTAACTAACAAATAAGAAGATTTTGTTTGTTTCCGTCCTCAGGTATACAATTAAAGGAAAGGGAGCCCACACTCCTAGGGGATTCACGTTCGTGATAGGATTGGAAGATCTTACAGAATCAATTCGACGATTGTTCAATCGTCACGAGAAAAAGGTACGACACTTTTTATATACATCAATTAATCTAGGGTTAAGGTTCTTGTTAGTAAAAGGGAAAATTTTTAATACGCAAACCCTAATTTATTTTCAATTTTCTCACGCTTCCGTTGCGCGTGGGTTTTTTTTTTCCCTACATATATTAACCTTATTGTAGCTAATGCATGTCGACATGGGAGTTTATCAACTTCAAATTTCACACAGCTACAAGTCTTTTCGGAAAGGTTCACCAAACCATATTTATTTCCATCCTTAACATTGAAGTTAACATAATCAATTGGATGAACCGTGTACTTTTTTGAATCAATGTTTCTTTGTTTTATTAATTCAGTGGCCCATGGAGTCAATTGTGTCTGAGATTTTTCAGCCTTGGTCCGACGCTTATAAAACCATTTCTGGAGCATGTCTCTAATAAAATTAATCATGGTTGTTATTGGCATTTGGTGAACATGTACCAAACATGAATTCATCGACTCGGCAATGCTAGAGGTCATCAACCTATAACGCCTAACAGGAGAGTAAGCATGAGAGAACCTTTCGGGACCAACATTCATTAATTCTTTGAATGCTACCCTTTTAACCTTCATCATCTCCAACATCGCTTCCTTGAATTCAGATTTCGGGTATGCCTTCCATGCTTGTTTGAAAAGAAGGTTCACATCTTTCCTTCTATAATCTTTTTTGATGTTTTGAGCCATGTGAAACACACAATATCAATGTGGTACGTTAGGGTACACTTTCTCTATTGCAACCTTGATACCGAGGTGGCGGTCGGATATGATCATACAATTCTCAGGACTACCAATAGCAGTTTTAAGCTCATTTAAAAACTATGTCCATGACATTTCATCTTCAATGTCGCAAAAGCCATATGCCAAAGGAAAAACCTGGTTGCTTGCATCCAAACATATAGCTACAAATATAATACCATAAAATTTACTCTTCAAATGAGTACCGTCATTGGAAATAACCGGTAAGAAATCTATGAAGCGATGCGGCATGAAGGATGAAAATATATTCAAACCGATTTGTAACATTTGTTTTCAACGCCGTAATAGTCCTCAGATTTAGTTCTTCCAATCGATGGCAGTAAGCAAGCAACAGTTTGAATGATTCTTCGGAAGGACCAAAAACAGATGCCTCTACATGATCCTTTGCCCTCCAAGCCTTTGAATACAAGAAATGTAGTCCATGTTCCACTTGCATTTCTACCATGATATCTTTGGGTTTTAGAGAGTGTCTGTGTACTTACAACTTTGGTGCTAATAGTTCACCGACAGTCCAGGAATTTGCTTGTCGAAGACGTGTGTGGAAACCATCGATATTGCATGTATGATCTTTTAAAAACATTCGAACCACCCAATATTCTCCTTTTTGCATCTTAATTCCACGTAAATGGAATTCACAATCGCCATCCTTACATCCATCCTCATAACGTGTCTTGCTAGACCTTCTAATCTGGACTTCAAATCTCTCATTCAATGTATACATATTCAAAGTTCGCTTCAGATCTTTCTTGCATTGAAATATTCTACCCCTTGTATAATCGTCCATCATCTGAACAAGCTTCCTCTGTTCTAATGGGTTTAAAAGAATACCTTTCTACTCCAGGAATAATCCAAGCTCGTGGGGAAGCATGTTCAAAAGTTTGATCTACATCGTCACCCAAACCATCCTCTCGAAGGGAAACACTGCTAAATGTATAAAACCTAATGGACTAGCACATTCATGTCCTCTAACAATTCCAGAACCACAACCCACTCCATCATGCCAATCTTCATCGTCGTTACTACCTTTGTCAACGTTGGGTATCGAGCTATCATCACTGTTATCGGTGTCCGGCTACTGATTGTTCTCTTCAACGTCAATGGTTTCATCGTTACATACACTTGGGTATACAATTGGAATGGACCCACATCCTACCAGTTGCCAAAGAAACCCGCCATACACGGGTTGTGAAGTAGGTAGGTTACATAGGTTGTCATCTTGCACACAATTGGTTGTTTCCTTCATAGAAACAGAGACAAAAACCTCAGGTAATAGCTTATCTACATTCATCATACATGACACGTCATTGTCATTCTTAATTCTCAGACGAGCAGTACCATTAATTGTAAACGCCAATGACAGTAATTGTAAGTTGTACCTAGCAACATCAACTTTGGAAACATTTTCTACCAACTTCACCAAGCCATCATAACTTACACATCTAGGAACATTGACCCACTTTGTCATACCACCCTCGTAACAATTACCCATCCAACTTCCACCGTGATGGATGACCTATTTCGTTTCATCCATATTCCTACAAGTTAAGTAATTGACATTTAAAGTATTTGACATGTAACTTTAAAATGAATTTACAAGTAACAAAATAGAACTTTGATGGAATGTAACTTCACAAATCACCTAGCATGTAACTTCATAAATAACCAAGCATGTGACTTAAAAAATAACATAGCATGTGACTTAAAAAATAACATAGCATGTAACTTCAAAAATAACCTAGCATGTAACTTGGGTATAAAAAATAACCTAACATGTAACTTTAAAAAAATACTGCCATGTAACTTGGGTACAAAAACTTACAATAGTTGGGTTTCATTCCAAATCGAAATTACAGACACATGAACTTACAAATAAACTGACATGTAACATTAAATTGAACTGGCATGTGACATTTAAATGGCCTATCATATAATCTGGGAACAAAAATTGACAGTACATGAGTTTCACTCAAAATCGAAACCATTCTATTTTTCTTCAAATTAAACTTGTTCATTCTTGTAAAAAACAAGTAGGAAAGAGATACAAACCTTCAACTACTTCAAAACAGAGCTGAATGCTAGGTTTAGGATCTGGATCTACCTTCAAGAATGTGGTGACCGAAATCAGTTCGAGACACGATTTACCTGCATCGACGAAGACCCACACTTTTCAGATCCGATTTGCAGGCTCGGTTTTAGTAGAGAAGAAGCTCATTCTTTTAGAGAGAGAAACCACGATTTGAGAGAGAAGAAGTAAAAGAGAACACAGTTTCAGAGAGAAGAAGCAAATCGATTTTTAGAGAGATCACGGTTTGAGAGAGAAGAAGCAAAAAAATTATAGAATAATTAGAGAGAGAGCCTGAGAAATATGGATTTCAAAAATATTTGGAGGTGAAGCACTGATAAGTGAAAACTTTGGGTGGGAAAAATTGGGACACATAAAATAAAAATGATGACATATTTGGAAGTTCATGGTTAAAGATGCTAATTATAAGCAAAAATAAAGTTTTGGCTAAAAACAATAACTCATTAAATTTTTTGATCTTTTCTTGCAATTCCCTCTTACTGATAATATATATATATATATATATATATATATATATATATATATATATATAATTTTCTATTATCAATTCAAAGCGATATACTGATATAAGATATATCAGTTCTTTTATAGGTGGGCGGGCCACCGGATTTAAATGTCTAGACTTCGCTGCATGGACTTGTCAAATCATCTTTTAAATCTAATGGTTCACTTGCAAGGAACTGATGTATTTTATATTAGTTCGAATTGACAATAGAAAGACTATATATATATATATATATATATATATATATATATATATATATATATATATGACTATATATATATATATATAGTCATTTTCTCTTTAGTGTATACTGATATAACTTACATCAATGCGTTGTATATGTACCACTAATTATGGAGAAACTTTGGCAAGTACATACACTTTAAGTCAAATTATGTAAATCTAATGGTTTACATTCAATAAACTGATAAATTTAAAATGCACATTAAATTTCAATATATATATATTTCTGGAATTTTTAGAGTTTTTTTATATAACATGTGTTGTTGCTTTTGCCGACCACTCGCATATGAGATATTGGTATAGTGGAGCCATAGACAATCGCTTTTTGCTGCGGTCATGATGACCTAAGTAGGGATGGCAAAATTACCCGCGGGGATGCGGCCCCGCTGGGACCCGCACTTTTGGGGTGGGGACGGGTTTCAATTTAGTGGAGATGGGGCGGGGATGGGGCGGGGATAGTCTAACCTACAATGGGTATGAGGCGGGGATGAGTTTTATACTCCCCACCCCGCCCCGCTTAAAATAATATTTAGTTAAACTACGTAGTTTCAAAGAAAATAAATATATCTAAAAAAATGAAATATATATAAATACATTAACCCTAACTTTACATCTATTTGCCGTTATTTAACATAAAGTGACAATACAAAATACAATTAAAAAAACCCTAGCCGCTAACTGCAACTCTAAGTCTTTATTCCACAAACAACTCAAAGTTCACCATTCAAGCTTCAACCTCAAATACAGTAAGTTTTTTATCTTATGATTAGCTTCATGTTCTTCTACTACAACTGAGCATTCCACATGTCTTGAAGAACTAGATTTTAATGAGGTAAAATAAATCATGCATATTAAATCAAATTAAATTATTGTTATTCAAATCAAATTGAATACTTTTTTTTTTGTTGGTTTGGAATGTTGCAGAAACCATGTGAGTGAGTATCAACATTTGGAGGAGATGCCAGATGAAGTTGATATTATGAAGAGAGAACAAGAGAAATAGATACAACTATTAGATGATTAACGTTATGATTTTCGAACATTTTGACTTCATACTTTATGTTTTTGTTTGAGAATGATAGAATTTACTTGTGAGAATTAAGTTTATGAGATATTTTTTTAATAGTTTCATCGAATTATTTACTACTTTATATATTTTATCATATTCAGTGGTTATATATTTGTAATTTTAATAAATAAAAAAATTATAAATTGGATAAATGGGTGAGGATTGGGAAAGCATTCTCCGTTGTAACCCGTCCCGCCCCAACCCACTCTATCTAAGGTGGAGGTTTATGAGAGGATAAGTTTTTAAAAAATAAATAGGGTGAGGCGTGGGGAAGACCACCCCGCCCCGAACCCACCCGATTGCCATCCCTGCACCCTATTGCCATCCCTGCACCTAAGCAATTTTATTGGGCCTAATTAGAAGCCCATTAGCAGAATGAAAACTTGAGCCCAAATTCGAGTTTGAAAACCCTCAACCTTGTCGTCTGTTTCTGGTTCCTTTTCTTTTTCTTCTTCGAACTTTTAACATTCTCAGGTAACTCGGCAAAATCGTCGCAGCACTCAGCCAATCTGCTTAGTTCGTTCTCTGTGACTTAATTAATTACAGGAAAAGAACTTTATTTTTCTGAGCAATAATGGCGACTGTGATGCAGAAAATCAAAGACATCGAAGATGAGGTAACTTTAATTTTCCTTATGTTGCACTCATGGAAAAAAGAGATTGTTAAAATAATCGTATTTTTTTCAAGTTCCTGTGATATGGAGAGTCAAATCGACAATGAAACACTCCGTTCTTTGAAAGTTTATATTTTGTTTAGTCTCAATATTTTTAGCAGTGAAGAAAATATAATATATATATTGAACTGGAAATAAATATATTTTGAAGAAGAAGCTTATTTGTGTTTGTGCTTGTGTTTGGTGCAGATGGCAAAGACGCAAAAGAACAAGGCCACAGCACATCATCTTGGCTTGCTCAAGGTACTTAAATTATTTTATGATTTTTCTTGTTATTTAATCGTAAATATATTGTAACACTGAGGTTGGTCGATGTAAATGTGGTTTATAATTATACAATTTGTTTTTTTAATGTTTAATTGTAATTGTAAGAAGAATTTGGAGTGAGAAGAAGAAAGAAGAAGAACTGAGGTTGGAAAGTGTTTGCTTAATTTCTGATAAGTTATTATTCAATGTAAATGAGGCCTAAATAGGCCTTTACATGTTACAACTAGAATCGCATGTTACTAGGGATTACTTGGGATTCATGCTTAGTGGAGCTAAAGATATGGAGGTCTTTCAGCCACTATAAAATAAATAACTATTTATTTAATTGACTAAATCAAAAGCAATTTAAACACCAGTAACAACCCTTCTAGACATGGTCTTGTGCACTTGGTAGCTCCTAGCTAACCAACCATCCCTGCATGTAGTTCGTAGACCATGCAATAGAGAAATTTGTATCATTCTTCCCCACTTAGAGTGACCTTGTCCTCAAGGTCAAAATTTGGATGTCTTGGAGAATCGCCATAAGTTTTCCCAAGATGCATCCTCCAAAGGAGCCCCTTTCCATTGAACCAAAATCTTAGTCTTTGGACGAATAACACAGCGGTCCAAGACTAATTCAGGCTTCGGTAATACAATAGTGTTTTTGGTCACAGGAGGAAGATAGAAACAATAGCTTCCACAGGCCCCCCATTTTTTCTTAAGCATACTGACGTGAAACACATTGTGTATTTGTGCCCCAGTTGGAAGTTCCAACTTGTAAACTACAGACCCAATACGAGCAAGGACTTTGAAGGGTCCGAAGAACCAAGGTGCCAACTTTAATGAACTCTGAAATGCTACCGATTTCTATCGGTATGGCTGCAACCGCAAATAAGCAAAATCATCCACCTCAAATGAGACCTCTCGACTGTGCTGGTCCGAATTGTTCTTCATGCGGACTTGTTCTACGACCAAATTCTGCCTAAGTTCCCGAAGGATGTCTTCTCTGGTTTGCAAGAGGTCATCGACAACTTGAACTTTGGTCGTCCCCGGAATGTAGGATAGCATTGAGGGAGGAGGGATCTCGTAAACGGCCTTAAAAGGCGACATTTTGATGGAGGAATGAGTTGCTGTATTATACCCCTATCCAGCCCACGGTAGCCATTCCATCCATTTTTTTTGGTTGATCATAGGTATAGCAACGCAAATATTGCTCGAGGATGCGATTCACGACCTCGGTTTGACCATCCGACTGCGGGTGATAACTTGAGCTGAAACAAAGAGACGTATTATGTAATTTGAAAAGGGATTTCCAAAAAGAACAAATGAAGATTCGATCCCGATCGCTAACAATGGATTGCGGTATTCCATGCAATCGCATAATGTTATTGATGAAGGCTTTAGCCACGGTCACGGCTGTGTAAGGATGCTCCAAGGGAACAAAATGTGCATACTTAGACAACCTATCAACTACCACCATTACCACATTGTGACCCTGTGAAGAAGGTAATCCATCGAAATTTCCATCCAAATGCGCTGTGGAATCGGAAGTGGCTGTTGCAACCCCGCTGGTCTAAGGGTCTCATATTTAAATCTCCGGCACACGTCACAACATCGAATAAATTCCTTCATAGTTGTACGAACCCCCGACCACACAAAGCTTGAAGAAACGCGACTAAGGGTCTTGAGGAGTCCGAAGTGACCCGCGGCAGATGAAGAATGACTCTATGCCAAAACTGCATGCACTAGTGAAGAATTGGGACTCAAATGTATTTTTTCATTTTGCATCCAAATCCCATTTCTTTTCACAAATTTATGGCAACTAGGATAGTGTAGTGTTGAGTAGTAAGGATCATCAATCACTTCTTGTTGCAAACTCTTCCACCAATCGGCAACAGTTAAAGTCAAGGCAAGGAATTGAAAAATGGTGACTCGTGAAAGAGCATCAGCGCATTGATTCTCTTTTCCTCGTTTATATTGAATCGAGTAGTGATACCCCATAATTTTTGGTAGCCTACAGGCTTGAGAAAGGGTTGTTATGTGCTTCTCAAGGAGTTATTTCATGCTCTTGTGATCAGTTATGATGACTAACGGATGTCCCAAAAGATTCGGATGCCACTTACGCACCCTTTACCACAACCAACATTTCTTTATCATAAGTAGACAAGGTTTTAGCAGTACCTTTTAATGCCTCGTTGAAATATGAGATGGGCTGATTTCCTTGTGACAGAATGGCTCCTAATCCCGCCCCACTCGCGTCTCATTCAACGACAAATTGTTGAGAAAAATCCATAAGACGCAAGACCGGTGGAGAGGTGAGAGCAGCCTTCAAATCATCAAAGGCTGATTGTGATTTGGGAGTCCACTTGAAGTTTTCTTTTGTCAAAAGTCGGGTTAGCGGAGCAGCTATTTCTCTGAATCCGCAGACAAATTTTTCGTAGTATCCTGCCAGCCCAAGATATGGAGGTCTTTACATGTTACAACTGAGAATCACATATTACTTAGAATTCATGCTTAGTGGAGCTAAAGATATGGAGGTCTTTCAGCCACTATAAAATAAATAACTATTTATTCAATTGACTAAATCAAAAGCAATTTAAACACAGGTAACAACCCTTCCAGACTTGGTCCTGTGCACCTGGCAGCTCCTAGCTAACCAACCATCCCTGCATGTAGTTCGTAGACCATGCAATAGAGAAATTCGTATCATGTACTTGATATACCTTATTACCTTAGCTAGTTGATAATCCAAATTGGTATTACTTGGGGTTGGAATTTATAGATGATTTGATATGTTCAGCCTGGATATGGTTGCCTGTGTCCATTAATTATTTAATTTGAAAATATGATGAATGGATGAGGAAAATGTATTGGTGGGTTGATGGTGATGGTATTACATATTTTTTTTGGGGTTTTGTTGTTTTGTGAGAGATATTTGATTGTATTTCACATTATATCTTGTGTTTGCTTTTCGTGTATGGCATATGAGATAGGAATATTGGAGGATATCATGTATGTAGTAGGAATTGCTTAGGTATTTGTTGTTATACGATATTTGATATTCTATTTCACATGACGGAGGTTCGGCTTTTTGTGTAATATCTAGTTAAAGCCCGATGTGGTACTTATTTCTTTTTACTTCATTAAAACGGATAACCAGAGTTTATTTTTTTTTTTTTGATATGTTCTAATTATTTTTGAAAACTTTTGAATATCCTTTAGAAATTAGTTGGCCAAGTAGAGACCCAGCTATACTTAATATTTATTGCGCTCATCTATTGGTTTTCACCATAAATTCTTTGTGAAATTTGGTTGCTTTTGTGGTGCAAGGCTAAACTTGCAAAGCTACGGAGGGAACTCCTTACTCCTACTACAAAAGGAGGTGGTGGTACTGGTGAAGGTTTTGATGTCACTAAAAGTGGAGATGCAAGAGTTGGTCTGGTGGGTTTTCCCTCAGTTGGGAAATCTACACTTTTAAATAAATTAACTGGGACATTTTCTGAGGTATAAAACTATTGTTTGTGATTTCATAATTTAGTTACTCTATTATATCATCTGTGATTTGAATAACATAAATGCCACCAGTCGGTATGTTTTCTTGGTTATACATGCTTACAGTTTGTTTGAGATCACCTTGTGAAATTCTTTTACTTTTGGTTTGTGGTTTTAATCAAAGGGCTTAATTTTACTGATCAATTTGGAGTAATTGTGGAGTCATTCTACTTGTATTTTTTACTGAATACTTGATATTCACACATTAGCTTTCTTAGTTGTTGGTAATGTTGAGATAGCATTTGTGAAGGTTTGTGGTCAACAGTTTGAAACTTTGTTATTATATTATTATTATTGTTACTTTTACTGCTTCATGAGATGGAGGGTGGGGTGAAGGGATTAGGTGAATCATTTTTTTTATGAACAGGAAGCTGATGAAGTTTAAATGTCATTATATGTGAAGTATGTTTCTTTTGGTAAATCTGCATACACAATACATTTTCCAAGTCCATATTTTTGTTGCTTGTTTTGTTATTCATACCTCTTTAATAAACACTTCATTTGATGGTGTGAAACCTGTATATGTATTAATGTTTTGTGAGAAGTTTTGGTAAGTTATAATCCCGGAGTCCTGGAGTCTGAGTTATTTATATTGCTTATGATTTACAGGTTGCTTCATATGAATTTACGACCTTAACCTGCATCCCTGGTGTGATCATGTATAGAGGTGCTAAAATTCAGGTATTATTACTTTTGTTTGGTTGGCGACTCAGCAATCCTTAAATAGTGTTTATTTAGCTTTGCCAGTGGGCTGAAGGTTATTTTTAGAAATTATCATGTTTTATCGTGAAATGTAGGAGTTTCAATCAAGTTGCAAACTTGGTGTATGATACCCAATTTTACTTTTATGGTAGGCTTTTTCCTTGGAGATGAACATAATGTTTCCTCTATTATGATTTGCAGCTGTTGGATCTTCCTGGTATCATCGAGGGTGCTAAGGATGGAAAGGGTAGAGGAAGGCAGGTAAAGTATTAATATTCTTTTTCCACTTGTATTTCATGGTCTGTTATCAAGCAAATTGTGTTCATTTCAAAGTGCTATTTTTGGTTTATTGCTATTATTCTATTTTGTTTAAATGTAGTTAAAATATTTTACTTGATTTTGTATCAATATAGTACATTATAAGTTTATTTCCTTCACTCAGCTGCACTATGCTTTTAGTGCTTACAGCCCATGTTACCAAGAGGTTTGATCTTGAGGTCATTAACAATTAAGTGAAAAGATGTCTGATTGTGTTGTGCGAGGTGAAGATAATAACAAATGTGTGGTTGTCGTTGATGATGAGCACAGTTATGGAAAAAAAAAATCACATTCAATATGAATTCTAATTATGTTAGTGCTTAAAATATACATGTTACATGATGCTAATTAGTATACAATGGTAATATGTTCATCATAGACAGGTCTTTTGGATAATATCTAATTGCTTAGCGTGATTCTGGCCCAAATGCATCATCATTAATCATTAGTTCATTCGTTCAAAACATTTCATCAAAGATTTGTGTTTTTTTTTTTTTTAAATTTATTTTTTAAATCAGGTTATCAGCACTGCTAGAACATGTAATTGTATCTTGATTGTTCTTGACGCAATAAAGCCAATAACTCACAAGCGACTGATCGAGAAAGAGCTTGAGGGATTTGGCATAAGGTAATTGGACTGTATTTTTTGAATATATTTGTTCTCTGACCCATTTCTTTGTTAATGTTGGTCTGGAGAAAGGAACACCATTTGTTTTTAACATAGGCCTTGTGTGATTTTACGCTTATGTGTTAATTTGCCATCTAGTGTGATGCTAATGCTTGTATTTAAAATTTTGAAACTTTTGCATGTGCTATGTTTTGCTATTTGAACTGATTTTTTTTTCTTTTATCTTTTTCTTCATACACATCCTTCATTTTGATCAAAAACGGAATTTCTATACAACATTATAAGTTATGTTGTACATTATGCATGCTTACGTGTATATATATAAACTGGCCCCTTTGGTGCAACATGAATTTTAAGTGCTTTGGCATTGAATTAGCTTGATAAAGGTGTTTAATTTATAGAAAGAATATGAGAATGACAAGATGAGGTGGGCCTAGCGGTATGCCCCTCTCACTTACACCCTCGAGGTTATGAGTTTGAGTCCTCCCCCTCCCCCAAAAACCCCGAATTAATTGTTTTGGGGTTATCAAATGTACTTCCAAATTTAGATGACCTGGGGAAAAACATCAACTAGCATGAGTCATGATCATTTATAAGATTCTCTGACTTTGAGCTACAAAATGTTTCTATGTAATCCAAACGGTATACTAATTACTTGTTTGAGTGGCAAGAACGCATTAAGCATATGAAAGCAATTTTTGTAGTAAAAAAGTTGCCGCATATATACTTCGAACTATTATGAGTGATCTTACATTATTATCGCAACTATAATGTGATGATATAACTCATCAAATAATATGTGGAATCTGAGGATTTGTTTTCTTCTTTTTTACACGTGGAGTGCCTCTAATGGCTGCTTTGCTGTAAGTATACATTTCATTTATGTAGTTGAACTTATGCTGTTAGAAGTTCCTGATGAAATGTTTATTCCAAACTTTTTTGCTTAAGAAATGCTTAAGTAGCTAATCCCTGTGAAAGACTTCCTGTCGAATGTGCCAAGGATTAAATTAATTTCCTAGAAATTGTAATGTAGGTGGTTCTACCGTTGTTGATGTAATTTCTTGTAAGTTATATCATGTTCAGGTGTTACCCAGTTGACTGTGTTTCTTGAATATATCTTCTATTATCTATTCTATGCTTCTAAGTTGCATTCTAGACCTCAGTGATCTGTTTTTCCCCCACAATCCAGTAATCAGTAATTTTTTATCATCTTTACTTATATGAGTATCGTTTTTATTTTTGATGTTGATTTAATTATTTCTTCATATTTTGAGAACAGATTGAACAAGGAACCACCTAATCTGACATTCAGGAAGAAAGATAAGGGTGGTATTAATTTTACCTCAACAGTCACCAACACACTTCTTGACCTAGAAACTGTGAAGGCTATATGCAGTGAATACAGAATTCATAATGCTGATATCACTCTGAGGTACGATGCGACTGCCGATGACCTTATTGATGTCATTGAGGGCAGTAGGATATATATGCCTTGCATCTATGTCGTGAACAAGATTGATCAAATTACCCTTGAAGAGCTAGAAATTTTGGATAAACTACCTCACTACTGCCCAATTAGGTAAGTTCAATTTTTATTATATTTTTGTTGTTTGATTTTTGTTTAAATTCTTTATCATTAGTCTATATTCCCTTTCTTTATAAGAAACAAAAATATATAATGAAAGAGAGAGTACAAAGCCAATAAAGAATATTATTCTTTATTACTCACTTCCATTTTGAGTTTCATGAAAGATTATAATTGTAAAATGTGGATGTGAGTTACTGATTTTATATCATTCACAATCACTAAATGATATTCTTCCTTAACTTAGTTGTACAATAAACTCTAGATATTGCCGAGTCCTTTGATAGCTTGTAGTACCTGTGATCATCTTATGGTGTCATTCATCGAGAAATACTTCTTTTTCTCTCATTGTGACTCTCCCTTTCTACACATGGATGCAATGTCTGAGATTTGCATATGCTCTCATCAGAAGATGTGCAAATCTCTTAGTTTTTTCTTTCCTACATGACACTTCTGAATGTGGTCCTGCCTCAATTAGGTATGATCATGACAATAATACTTTAATGACAAAATTTTCTCAGTTTGGCAACTGTGTATTGAATGAAGATGCACAATTTTTTACCTTCATATTTGGATATCCTGATGGGGAAATCAGTAGCTTGAAGACCATTTAAAGCTCAGAACAGTGTTTTCCTCTGTCATTCAGTTTGTTGCACAAAATACGGTAACATGAGCAATATGTGGTTATGTATCCCCAACTATAATTTCGCCTGGTGGCATTCTCTGCTCCAGCACAATGATCTTTAATTTATTGTTTTCTTGGTACAGTTTGTTGTGCTTTGAAGTTCTTTTTTGCCTTGTCAGTTGTTATTTACATGTGTAATTTGCTGATTTTTCTACAGTGCTCATCTGGAATGGAACCTTGATGGTCTGCTTGAGAAGATATGGGAATATCTTAATTTAACTCGAATATATACAAAGCCCAAAGGGAATAATCCAGACTATGAAGACCCTGTTATTCTGTCTTCTAAGAGAAGGACAGTTGAAGACTTTTGCGAACGAATCCACAAAGATATGGTCAAACAATATAAGTAGTGAGTACTTTTTTCCCAAATTTCATTCTGTTTTTTCTGTCAGTGTTATTCCAAAATGAGTGTGTAGTGCTTACTTTGGAAAAATGATGCAGTGCTCTGGTATGGGGATCAAGTGCGAAACACAAGCCCCAGAGGGTCGGCAAGGTTGATTCTAAAACCTGATTCTCATGCTGCCAGTTCATTTTTCTAATTGTATTATTCCTTCACATATCCATGTTTTCCTTACCTTATTGAAAATTTGAAATGCATATTTGATGGTTGTGCACACCAGGAGCATGAGCTTGAAGACGAAGATGTTGTTCAGATTATCAAAAAGGTGTGAGCATGGTCGACAGAAGTTCATTGGTTCTTGACAACGAAATTTCTTCCCAGATGTTCCGGTGACGAGAATTGGTAGAACAAGGGATAGCATGATGTGTGGTCAAGCCATTTTGGTGGTCAAGCACTTTGGTGGTGATTCATGTTGTTGACTGGTTAATATTTTATTACTGTATTGTGTATTCACTCTTTAAATCAGATTGGCCATAGAAGAGCCGAGAGAACTTGGCACTTTTTCCCTTTTTCCCTTTTTCCCTTTTTCGACTTCCTTTTGCCTCTGGCTGGTTTTCATCTTTTTTGTTTCATCTATCAGGAGAGGTACGATATATAAATTCAACGGATAGTAGTAAACTTAATTATATTCGAACATCGTACAGGATTGTGCTGCATTTTGGTTTGATTTTATATCAATATACAGTGTTAGAAAAAGCAGCCTAGGTGGCCATGACTGTCGTGATGTGTATCAAATACACATAGCAGAATTTAGAAGAATTAAGAAGAGAGGAAACAGAAAGATTTGAAGGAAAAGATTGATATTATATCCACATGACAAAAAACAACATACGTACAGCCATTTATAGACTGTAGGCTCAAATGAGCAGTTACACACATTAAACAACAATTCAGCAAAGTAAACAACAATATCAACATAATAGGAACATGATCACTCATGGGTGGCACCACTCCACCAGATGAGGCCACGAAACACTCGTGGGTTTCCCATTATTTGCACTACATGTCAATTAACAATTAATTAACAAAGCCCTCTTGACCACGTCACCATGATCAAGTCCTTCCTTAAGCATGGCTGAATCTCAGCCATATCATTCCTTTCCTTTAAAAATCATTGTCCGCAAGGATGAAAACCAGCGTTTTCGTTAAGGTGATGGTCGTCCGGTGGAAGGTGAATGTCTTCTATCATGAATAACTGTGGTTTTTGACAGTGATGACCGGGCAAGAATTTTTCATCACAATAGTAACTAAGTCCTTTCTCGCGTCGTTCTCGGGCTTCTTGGTTTGTGATTCGTCGGAACGAAAAGGGGCTGGGTTGATTTGTTTTGTTGCTTGGAGGTGGTCCGAGAATTCCAGGTGATGAATTCCTAGGTGTTGGGCTCGGTGCAATTGCTGGTGTTTGGGCTGAATGGTCAGCCTTCCAATGGAGGGTGTTGCGTTCCTCAATCAATCGTGCAACTCCAATGGCGTCGGATAATGTACGAGGCTGTTTCACCTTCACATCCAAATGAATTTCGTCACGAAGACCTACAATAAAACATCCAACTAAAAATTTTTCGGGTAATTCATCTATCCGTTCAGATAGTTTTTCAAATTCTGCTTGGTAGTCTGCAATACTGGAGCCTTGTTTTAGTCGGGTCAATGCCTCCGAAGGGACTTCGTAGTCAGTTGGGCGGGAATCGATGAAGTACTGCTTTTGTAAATTCTTCCCAGGATAATGGTCCTCTGAACTTACTAAACCATCGATGCCATTGGAGGGCAATTCCTTCCAAGTGAAAAGAAGCCAGCTGCACTCGTTGTTGATTGCTAATCTCCTTAAACTCGAAATACTGTTCCGACCTGTAGATCCAACCATGAGGATCTTCACCATTAAACTTTGGAAATGTCAGTTTGAGCTGAGTCTGGTTTATGTTATTGTTGTTGGTAAGAGTGGTTAGAGAGATGTCGGGTTGTCGGTTATTGCGGGCTTGAGAAGATTCGGCTTGTGCAAATGGGTTGATTTCATTGTCATTGGTAGGTTGGGTGTGAACAACACGAAGGGCCTGTACTTCCTTCGTTAAAGCCTGTAGTGCTGCAGTCACTTGTTGATAATTGTTGTTGACGTGGTCAAGTCCCGATTCATGACGAGTCAGAATCTCATTTACCTCATTTCGGAATTCGGTATTGGATTTCCCACGCGTATCCATGGAACGATGCTTTGATACCAAAATGATGTGTATCATATACATATGGTAGAATTTAGAAGAATTAAGAAGAGAGGAAACAGAAAGATTTGAAGGAAAAGATTGATATTATATCCACATGACAAAAAACAATACATACGTACAGCCATTTATAGACTGTAGGCTCAAATGAGCAGTTGCAAACATTAAACAACAATTCAGCAAAGTAAACAACAATACCAACAGAATAGGAACATTATCACTCATGGGTGGCACCACTCCACCAGATGAGGCCACGAAACACTCGTGGGTTTCCCATTGTTTGCACTACATGCCAATTGACAATTAATTAACAAAGCCCTCTTGACCACGTCACCATGATCAAGTCCTTCCTTAAGCATGGCTGAATTTCAGCCATAACATGTCGCGATTCGTGCCAAATTGGCCTTCCTAGGCTGCTTGGCATCTAGTCGGAAATGGTTTATATACCTTACTATGATAAAACGTTTTGCAATTGAAATTGGCTTTCATGTGATGTCATACCTCTAGCATATTAATCGGAAATGGTGTGACAGTTGAATTGAAATCGGCTTTCATGTGATGTCATACCTCTAGCATATTAATCGGAAATGGTGTGGCAATTGAATTGCTAGTGGCATATTATTTATTATTATATTTTATAATTGGATAATCGATTGACTACCTTGTAGCTAGACATGACCAATTCGAACCGTGGAACCGAACCGTAACCGTAACCGTTTGAAATGAACCGTAACTGGAACCGGAACCGGAACCGGTTCGGTTTCGGTTCATCCCCTAAAAAAACCGGCTAGGAACCGGCGATCCAGTTCCGGTTATGGAACCGTCGGTTCTAGGGCTTTTTAAATTTATTTTTGTTGCTAAAACTCTTCTAGACTCATAACAAACAATTCAACTAGTCGCTTGTCCAACTCGTGATAAGATGCAAGTATGTGTGATAGAGAGAAGTAAACATATGCAAAGTAATCTAAAACAACTCGTAGGCACATGAAGGAAACTCGCACTATCACGATTCCCATGCCTAAGAGTGCCCTCATATCGGGAACCACTCACTCCCACACACTAAGCATAATTCGCTTCGAATCTAAACCTCTCCAGGTTTCACTCTTATTTTTCAGCTCAGAGCCCTAAGTTCACAATCATTTAAGGTATGCACTTATGGACTTGATGCATAGAATTTTAATGCATTACATACATTGTACATTTAAAAACAGATAATGTCTATGATCTAGCCTAGGAATGATTCACTATGCCATGAACATGGAAGATCAAGCTTTCAACAAACATTCCAATTCAAGACATATTACAAATCAAATAGGACTTCCCTTGGTTGTAATGGGGCCATGAGGTTAGATTTGTTGAACAAAGAAATAGGAAAATTATGAGTTTAAAGATCACCAATCATGCTTAGTTAAACTCACACACCCCATACAAAGCTCTATTTCACATAATTACACTTTTAGCAACTAGGCATTTGCTTTCATACACACATTTGTGCTTCAAAATTGTACTCTACATTTTGAGTGCTTAAAATTTATTTCCAATGCTCCTTTCTTTTCTTTGCTTTGATTTTTCCTTACTTTTGCTTTTCTTTTTGCACACTTACATATAACATTTTGACAATTCGACTCGAAGTGCAAATTTTTGTACTTTTACATGTTGAGCCATTTCATGAATAAATTACATAATTGCCTACATACGAGCTATTCTTTATTAGTGCTCTTATCTTTCAACTACACACATAACACACAAACCCCACTTGATTGGGGATAAATGTAGGCTTGTGTTTGGCTATGGCTATATGGTTTATTTTGGTTCCAAATGAAAGATAAAAGTTTGGCCAAAAATTTGGCTATGGAGCACACATAAAGGAATAGGAATGTGTTTAGGCTGATATAAGTAGTTAAATGCACACACATTGCTTAAGATCATTTTCATAATTAGTCTATCAAGGGAATAAATGCATCCATCAAGAAAACCATAATATATATGGAAATTATGTCCTATGGCATGTGACACTTATGACAAGAAGAGTGTTTAAAGAATAGAATAAAATGTACACTCATTTACACTCTTTATAGGCTTGTGTTTGTGTACTCACAGGTGTATCCAATATTAGAACAAGGTGAAAGAGCACCGAGTCCCTCAAATCAAGCACACAAAGACAATGCAAGTATGACCCATGAGTGACAATGATTTGCTACACAACCTCACAATGCATGTATGGACTCGCCAAAAGCACAGGCTTAACGCATCACATTCAAGCTAGTGAAAGCTCGAAATTTTTGGCCACTACGACAAAATTGAAAATTTTGGGCCAAAATAAATAAAAATTGAGTCAAAACAAATAAGACGACTCAATAAAGGCGTCTACACCCCTAAACCAATACTC
Source organism: Dipteronia dyeriana (assembly GCA_032871835.1). NCBI lineage: Eukaryota > Viridiplantae > Streptophyta > Magnoliopsida > Sapindales > Sapindaceae > Dipteronia > Dipteronia dyeriana. The sequence goes on along the minus strand of CM065300.1, from coordinate 106,416,373 downwards.
AACATTGCCCTCAATATTGAAGACTAAAGAGTCCGGCCTAGTGGCACGAACATAATTCGACTCAAAACAAACCTAGACAGTAATCATGCACAATCAATGCCCAATCTAAATAAAAGACTTAGAAGGCTCATCATAAAAGAAAGGAAATAAAGTGCAATATCAACATTTAAGCATAAATCAACATCGAGCATTAATATTTCACAAAATTGAACGGAATGTGGACATGATGACCCCAAACCGATTTTCACTATATGCTATAAACCTGTACAAAATATGAGTAAAAATCACCCCCAAACTGAATGGGGCTATATATGTTCAATATAATCCTATACACTCACATCTATATCCTTGAGAGCCTTCTACTCATCATTCCATCAAAATTGATAAATTAATAAAATCATCATTCAACTAAAAAATGTATTCAATATGCACAAATATATTAGAGGAAATGGTGAAATATATCACCTTTTTAAAGGTGTGTTGTGATGATGTCACCATTTTAATAACTTAAGTTTAAAAGGCACCTATTATGGTAAACTGGCCAAATTACCCCTAAACTTTAATTTTTTAAAACGCCCTTTCTGAATTCGTTGGTATCTTCCCAAAAAATTTGTCTGAAAAACTTGACTCTCTCTCTAGATTCTGCAGTAGAAGGTAACAAATATTTATGATCATCACTTAAATTTCTTTTATTTCTTTTATGCATTTTAGATATTTTGCATTCATTTCTGTGTGGGTTTACAATGTATCCATTCTTCGATATCAATGTATCCATTTCAGATTCTGCACTAGAATAGTTTTTTCTTGTGTGACCGAGAAAATTTAAAGATGAATCGAGCTTATTTTATATTGGAACGAGGTCTTGTTTAGTTTGAAAAAAGCTTGATTATTTGAAAAAAATGCTTGTTTAGGAAAAGTTCTCGATCCCTTAGGAAAATGTCTCGAACCATTATAAAAGTTCTCGATCCCTTAGGAAAAGATCTCGAACCGTTATAAAAGTTCTCGAACCCTTTAAAAAGATCTCGAACAGTTATAAAAGGTCTCGAACCCTTAGGAAAAGTTCTCGAACCGTTATAAAAGATCTCGAACCGTTACAAATCTTCTCGATCCCTTTAAAAAGATCTCGAACCCTTTAAAAAGATCTCGAACAGTTACAAATGTTCTCGATCCCTTTAAAAAGTTCTCGAACCGTTTGAAATATTCTCGATCCCTTACAAAAAGTTCTCGATCCCTTGATAAAAGTTCTCGATAATTTGACAAATATTCTCGATCCCTTTAAAAAGTTCTCAAACAGTTAGAAATGTTCTCGATCCCTTACAAAAAGTTCTCGTTCCATTTTTAAAAGTTCTCAAACCGTTATAAAAAGTTCTCGATAGTTTGACAAATATTCTTGATAAAAGTTCTCGAATCTAACCTTTTTATAAGTTCTCGATCCTTTGAAAATTATTCTCGAACCCTTGAAAAAGTTCTCGATCCCTTATATAAAGTACTCGATCCATTTGAATTTTTTGTAATTGTTCGTAATTGTAAAAGTTTATTTTTATCTGTTAATAATTGATTGTGATGATGATTTTCACAGGACAATGGATTGGGTTAGATTAGTAATATCTTACAATGGTCGATGGGAGCAATTACCTTATGGAAGTCAGAGGTTTGTTAGTTCCGATAACCAAGGAATGTATGTGTCTAGAAATATGACTTACGAAAAGCTGATGTCGATCGTACAAACCGTTGTAAAGTACGATGTGAACAAATACATTGCTGATCTACAATCTATATCAATCGTTCCCGGGACCACATGTCGTACATTTATAAGAAATGACGACGATGTTTTGTTTATTCTAGGGGAAGATAGGGTAATCCCTCAAGTATGTGTTAGTTTAATTGAGAGGGTTGCAAGAGGTGTCATCGGTGAAGAAATCTCTCCTGATGATAACACCCAACATTTTCGATCTTCAGGCGGAAGCAACCGGTTGTTCACAGAAAGAAGTGGGATTAACGGTAGAGAAAACCTATATGGTGTCCCACCGGAAGTAGCCGACCATGGTGATATAGTTGGAGCTCAATTGGATGATGATTTCGGTTGTCAAATTGAATTGAACACTGGGCAGTACAACCACCAATACAATGATATGTACGATGACATGAACAATGAGCGAAACAATTTACTTCATAACCTACCAATCCATGAGGTGGCTAATGAGGCGGCTAATAAGGCAAATTTGCACCCGATACATAATGTATCTAACAATGAGGAAGATGAAGAGCGGTTCGAAATGGAAAGACGTAGAAGACATCTATACAGATGTAGTTCCACAGCAGTAGATATAGCTGGGACATCTGAGGTCAGGCCTGATGTAACTCCAGCTGATTCTGAGAATGCCAGAAGGTGGGTTATTCTAGGAGTAGAATCATACTCGTTTGGTATGGGTGGATGCAGGAACTGGGTAGAAGATGAACCTACCAGCATGATATATAAAGCTCAATTTTTTCCTACTAAAAATGATTTGAAGAGATTGGCTGGCCATTTTGCAATGCGGCACAACTTTGAGTGGAAAGTGAAAAGGTCGAATAAGACAACATTACATCTGGTTTGTTTGATGGACAACTGTACATGGAAGTTAAGAGCGGTTAGGAGAGATGAAGCAACATACTTTCAAGTACGTATTTTTATCAACGAACACACTTGTCCGTTGGAGGAGATTCACCGCCGCCCTTGACAAGCTAGTGCAGTCATAATTGGAGAAGTGGTTGCACCTAGATTGCAGCAACAGGATGGTCAATTAATGCTTTCGAAGGACATAATCGCCGACATGAAAAAAATGTATGGCATCCAAATATTGTACAGTAAGGCACATCAAGCCCTTGATTATGCTTTGTCACTCACCTATGGAACGCATGAGGAAAGCTTCCAACTGCTGCCATCATTTGGTTACGTGTTGGAACAACAAAATCCCGAAACGATAATTGACTTACAGTGCGATGAAAATGGTAAATTCCTATACTTTTTCATGTCGTCGGGTGCCTCAGTCAGAGGATTCCAGAGGTGTATGCGTCCAGTTATTACCGTTGATGGTACCCATTTAAAGGGTAGATTCGGGGGCATAATGTTTGGTGCAACTGCACAAGATGGGAATGAACAGGTTTATCCAATTGGTTTTGGGTACAGTGACTCGGAAAACAACCTATCATGGGAGTGGTTTTTGGAATGCTTGAAAGGTGCCCTTGGCCATATAGATGATTTGGTTTTCATTTCTGATCGACATGCAAGCATTGAAGTAGGGATTTCTAAAGTGTTCCCTTATTCCACCCATACCATATGTTGCTGGCACTTTTATGAAAATATTAAGAAGCGATTTCATAGAAAGGATGTTGCCGCAATAATGGATAAAGCAGCCCGAGCGTACACCGAGTTGCAATATAACCGGCACATGAAAGAGTTACGCAACTTGCACCCGAATGCATATAAATATGTAATTGATGCCGGTCCACACAAGTGGTCCCGTGTTCACTGCCCCGACAGAAGGTATAGGGTCATGACAACAAATGCTGCAGAATGCATAAACTCATGCCTCAAATTTGCATGGCAACTGCCTATGTTGACCTTGGAAGAGTTTATTAGGAATATGCTACATCGTTGGTTTCACGATCATCATAGGGCTGCACAATCCATGCGTCATCAGTTGACCGACGCAACACATCTTGTGATCCAGAAACCTGTAGAAAAGTGCAATTTTATGACCGTTAATCTAGTTGACTGGAACATATTTTCGGTGAAACGTGCTGGAAAACAATGGACCGTTGACTTAGCCCGGAAGACATGCACATGTAACAAATTCCAAATGGACCTTCTTCCATGTTCTCACGCTCTCGCTGCCGCAAGGTACATCATACAATTTTGTGTACGGTTAATATTACTTAAACATCATACAATTGTATCATCATTTTCAATGTTTTTACAGGGACCGAAATATGGATTTCACATCCCTCTGTACGGACTACTACAAGCGACAAACACTTATTGAAGTGTACTCGGTTCCTATTATGCCGGTTGGACATCCTTCCACTTGATTGTGCCATCTGACATTGGTGAGAGAGTCGTTTTGAGTCCAATCTCCAGGAGACAAGCAGGCCGCCCGAGGGCTTCACGTTGCATCTTGTCTTTGGAGAGAACATCCACACAGAATTGTAGGCGATGTCCACAACCAGGGCATAATTCGAGGAGATGTTCTAACCCAGCTTTTACTGATGAAGATCCGAGCAGAGTCATTCCTGAGGAATATAGACGCAAGTGTAGTATCTGTCATACTTTTGGTCACAATAGACAGACATGCCCTACTAGAGACGGTGGGACCGTGGAATGAATTTAGGCGTTATCATGATGACATTGTTATAATTTGAACTCATATGACTTGTTAAGTAACTGAAATGCAATTGTATTTAAATATTCTCGGTATATATAAAAATGTACAAAAATGTTGTACAAAAGAATTTCTAAATATGCAAAAGAATTGGTAAACTGCCGCAAAACTGTTGGTACATATACTAAAGAATTTGTAAATATACAAAGTAATATAAAACATAATTGGTACGTATACACAGGAATTACTACAGCAATCTATATAGCCCTGGAGTTTGCAAATATTTCAACCGCCATCTTCTCCCGAATGATCCCCATATCGTCTTCAGACCAATCGAAATCTTTTTTGTTCACCAGTATGTACTCCATCAATCTCAACATGTGGGGACCACAATTACCCCTGAAGTTGGATACATTAACAAGCGTCAATAAAACATTAGGTTTATACTAATAAAATCTTAAAGTGACTGTTACGTAATGTCTTACGATTGCTTCTGCTAGGGGATATGTTTTCCCTACATGACGCTGACATCAAAGGGCTTACTTGTCTTCTCAAATTTCAACAGTCCGGCTGGTACAAAGTAGCACAATGGGGCTACCTGCTACTTTCGGATACGAGGTTCGACCTCCTGTCTCCATGGGTCGACTATGAACAGCTTCCCGCATGTGAGGTCCACAGTCAACAGCAGCCAATGTTTGCGCCCAATGTTGCACGATATCAAGACCTGGAAATGTCAATAACAGGTGTTAGGATGTACAAAGCCATTTATATATACAATTGCAAACCATGTCAAGTAACACTTACCATGTCAACCTCGTGCCATAGACGGCATCCAATCGGGGCACCCAAAGGACGTTGTGAGGTCGTCATCCTTCCACCAAGACCTCAACACATTCCAACGTCTCGGGGTGATCTGCCCGCTAGAATTGCACTACATCATTTTCCTGTATTGGTGCTCCAGAAAGAACTGCAGAAACAATAACACAAATTAATTTTTGTTTTCCATACACACATAAAAAAATGCGTTATCATTATTAATTTCAGTACTTACAAAGAATTCCGAGTCCAATATGTTAACCATTTGACTATACACATTCGGAAATGCCTGTTGACACTTCTGAAGAATATGGAGGACGTGTCCATATGCTGGGAATATAAACACGTTAAGAAATGTTAGGATGTTTACACTTCTAAAGCAAATACTCAAATCAGGATTTACGGTCCCACAAACCTAATCATCAACATCCATGAAATTGGTTTGCAATCGATGGAACCATGCAACATAAACCGGCTCCAACAAATCAACATCACGTCTGCATTAATGTTCCAACATCTACACTTTCATATAATGCATTGCAAGAAATTCGGTCACCTAAATAACAATGAAATTTACTTACAGTTCCCCATTTACGTTCCTCTTGTAGGCTCGGTACGCCTTCAACTGGGTTTCATCTACCAGTTTATAGGGATTAAATATGTGCTCAAGTGCCTCTAGTATTACCCTTGCCCTCTTAGGTCGGCACAGATCTATGTACAGGCTAACCAGCTGCCAACCGCGCTTCAGTACATGCCTGTTCTGTTGAACTCCCTCCGTCGGGGTTTGCTGAGATGAGGACAGGGGAGGGGGGAGCTTGCTGCTCGAAGGAAGGTGGAAGGGGAGCCTGCTGCTCACTAGGAGGTGGCGGGGGAGCCTACTGCTCGCTAGGAAGTGGCAGGGGAGCCTACTAGTAGGTCGTCGGTGGAGCCTGCTGCTCGTTAGAAGGTGGCGAGGGAGCCTGCTGCTCGAACGTCGGTGGAGCCTGTTGCTCGCTAGGAGGTGGCAGGGGAGCCTGTTGCTCGTTAGGAGGTGGCGGGGGAGCCTGCTGCTCGAACGTCGGTGGAGAGGGACCCTGCTTCTCGCTAGGAGGTAGCGGGGGAGACTGCGAATCGGTCCGAGCATGAGGGGGAGCCTGCGAATCACTCTGAGCGGAAGAGAGGGGGGAGACTGCTCTCTTAGAGGGGGAGGGGGAGGGGAAGGGGGAGACTGAGACCCACAATCTAGAAATGCCCCTCTGGTATATGGATCCTCTGTATGGGTCCTGAAGCCCTAAATGCCCCCGATCAATGCAAGCAACTCCCTATGTTGTTGCTGTCGATCCTTCTCGCTCTTCCGGAATAAATTGAGGAAATCCCGGTGCTATTGTTGTCGATTCTCCTCACTCTTCCGGAGGGCTTCACGCAACTCCTTGAAGTTATGTTCTAAACTGGCCTTAAATCATGCAATTTTGTTAATACGAAATAAATCAACAACTCTTGTTAATGAAAATAAAACTCCCTATCTCAACTTACCTCCCCATCAAGTTGAACGCCAGTACGGGAATCTCTGGTGGTGGAACCAGTCCCTCGGGTGGTAAACTGAATCTGCCTCACTCGTCGAGGAGACGGCTCAGATTTGCCAGTGTCCATGCCTCTGAAATCTGGACTTGCATGGTCTGAAGCCTCCGTCTCAGTACACCTCCCACCCTCACCCTCTTCCTCGGGACGAACTGCACTTGTAGTCGCCTCAGGGACTGTAGGAAGGTGAACCCTCTCATTCTGCACATACGGGCTCCCCCCTCACTTAGGCCTGTAAAGTACGGGGCTACCGCCTCAGCTGCTGTGGGCACGATTTCTGTCCTCGCCGACATCTGAAACCGTAGTTAGATGAATTTCATTGTTACTTATTGTAAGTAATATAAATTACTGACTTAACAAAAAAATAAATTACCCTTGCACTAAAAATCTTCTCAAGCTTCTTCCCTCTAGGTTGTTTGGTCAACTCCCACTTCAACAACCAAGGGAAAATGTCTGTAACCCTCCGAGTCCTGAAAACCTCACCCAGTTGGAGTATCACCTGAAAAGAAAATATTTGCATCAAAGATACGTACAGTTATAATCCAAAACAATTTTGGATTAAAAAATAAATGTACATGTTGGAATTAAAATTTCTTACCAAAAGGGCGTGTGATAGACCGTAGATGTTGTACCCCTCTACGAAATGTCCAACATCGCCTTGGGACTGTTGCCGTCTCTCCTCACGACTTCACGGTAAGGCATGCTTGAATAAAAATAGAATGCCTATAGATGTGGGCACCCCACGGGAACGCATCGAAGGCATTGAGGTCCTCTACCAACCAAAACTGCCAAACTGGAATCTTCAATCTCTTGTCCACCCCCATCAGTATCCAGTTCAACATGTAAATGAGGCACAACTTCACAGCATCTTACGCCTTTTCAAACTCTCCCTGGGTAAGAACAACCCTCAAGTCATCCAACGATACCTCATCATATGCAAGAAAATACCGTTCATGTATGCCATTCTCAACAGCAACATACATACTCATGTCCGGTACGACTCCAAAATGTAATCCGGTGATGAGGATAAATTCCACCTTCGAAAACCTCACCACATGGTTCCCTAACAAGAACCACATCTCATCTGTCGGCCCATTATGGTCCAACTCCCGCAACAGCAGCTGATGAATAACACCATCAAAAAACTTCAGATCCCGGTGCATCAACATGAAATGCCCTAAACAGGAGGCCATGAACCGACGCCGATCCTGAACAGCAAACTCTTCAGGGACCTGATTCAGTGCATCGTCTATACGGGCGAGGGCTTCAAAATGGTTAATTTTCCCTTGAACCAATCTCCCTCTGCAATTTTAAGCATTTCCTTCATACTGCTCGTCATCTACAATGTGATAGAAACAGTACATCAGTAAATTGCACAAAAATTAGAAAAAAATCTTGATCGTTTGAAACAAATTCTCGATACTTTTAAAATATTCTCGATCCTTTGAAAAAGATCTCGAATTTTTTAAAAAGTTCTCGATCCTTTGCAAATAGGATCGATCATTTGTAAATTGTCTCGATCCTTCTTAAAACCCCTCGATTCATTGAAAAAACTTCACGATCATTTTAAAAAGTTCTCGATTTGTTTCAAAAGTTCTTGATCCTTTGCAAATAGGCTCCATCCTTTCAAATTAGTCTCGATCCTTTGTAAAACATCTCGATTCATTGAAAAAACTTCACGATCATTTGAAAATATTCTCGACCCTTTGAAAAACATTCTCGATCGTTAGAAAATATTCTCGATCCTTTCAAAATATTCTCGATCCTTTGAAAAACCTCTCGATTCTTTGAAAAATGTTATCGATCAATTTAAAAAATCTTGACCCTTTGAAAAACATTTTAGATCGGTAAAAAATATTCTCGATCCTTTCAAAAAACTCTCGATCCTTTGAAAAACCTCTCTATTCTTTGAAAAATGTTCTCGATCAATTTAAAAAATCTTGACCCTTTGAAAATATTTTCGAAGCTTTGAAAATTGTCTCGAGCCTTTGAAAAACCTCTCGATTCTTTGAAAAATATTCTCCATAATTTTCAAAAAACTGGACCATTTGAAAAACATTCTCTATCCTTTGAAAATATTCTCGACACTTTCACAAACCTCTCGATTCTTTTAAAAATCTTCTCGATTGTTAGAAAAATCTTCTTGATTCGATAAATTTAAAAAATCTCGATCCTTTGAAAAAAAATCTCGATTGTTATCATAATATTCTCGATCCTTTGACAAATATTCTCGATCCTTTGAAAAACCTCTTGATTCTATGAAAAATATTCTCGATCATTTAACAAAAGCTCGATCACTTTGAAAAACCTCTCGATTTTTTCTAAAAAATATCCTCAATCTCGCTTGAAATATTATCGATTTATTTTTATTTCAAAACAAAAATTCCTCGATACCAGAATATTGAATCTCATTTCTAACTCAAACCAAAACCACAACCACTGTCAACCCTAATCTACAATTTCTTTCAACAGATTAAGTCTGAAATGCAATTTTAAGTTATGAACAACAAATCGATAAATAAACCAAACTGAACTTACCTCTGTCATCGCTGCAAAATGTACTGTATTACAGTTCCGGTCAATAAGTTGTCGATTTGCTCGCCGTCGATTCGGTTGTCGTCAGTTTCTTTCTCGGTTTCTTTCTCGGTTTCTTTCTCACTGTTGCTTTTCTCAGAAACACAAAACGATAACTTTTCTCTCTTTTTCAATTTTGTGGGGGTATTCTCGTCTGTTTAGTTTAAATGGTGCATTTTAAACTTACATTACTAAACTGATGACATATGCACAACACCACTCTCAAATAGTGCAATTTATTTATCGAGCCCAATATATTATCCACATATCAAAAATAAATAAAGAAAATCAAATCAAAATTATCATCATCTAAATTTTCTTCCTCACATGCATTCCAACATTATTCCATGAAAGCAAGTACAAACTAAAAGTTGAAACATAATGCAGAAATTTTAAAAGTGAGTTTAAGAAAATAAAGCTGAAGTGGGGTGCCTCTTTGCAAACTTCTTTCATTAAAGTAAGGCTCTTGCTCTTTTTATGAGCACTCTTAGCCTGCTTGCCCCTCCCTAACACACAGGTTGTGTTGATTCCTGCCTAAAGACAAAGAACCTTGCATTGATACTCAAGCTGTGAAAATTTGCTTCCACTAGAAGCTTTAGATTATCTGTCACGCTATAAAACATATCAAAGTTTAGGTAAACTAGAGTTTTCTCAGTACCTGCAATAGCCAAACCGTAGCTGGAAACACCACTTCTTATTGAAAGGAAACAAACAAAAAAATCTAAACAAATCCCACAAAAAATTTTACCCCCAAAACGAAATCTTTCTCTCATCGCAATTACCATGAACATTTTCGTACATAAATGATAAGAAAAATATTAGCTTGAAGAAGGAAAAATAGATTGTGCAATTTAATCATGCATCAAGATTATTCAATTAGATGAACTAGGTAAAGGTCTATGGTCCACTAAAGGTGGTTTGACCAAGTTTGGGAATTCTTGCTTCTTAGGAATCCAAATGAACTTAGGTGGGTCTTTTATCTTTTATCTTTTAATTTTTTGTGTTAAATGTATTTGGTCTTTCCTTACCCATAAATTCTTTACCCTAGGTGGTCATTTTCTACTTCTAGCACCTCTCATATTCCTATTTTGATGCATTGTATAATATTCATCCTTTAAATGCTCTCTCTTTAAGAAGTAATAACATATGAGGGAAGAGTTAGGAATTCAACAATTCCTTTGGTGACTCTATGGCTTTAAGTGGTGGTAAATTGATATTGGTTTGGCCACTTGTTCCGCTCTATCCAACTTCATGATATAGTCACCTTCCCTTTCCTTTGCTGATTTGAGAGCTTAATCTTTTTTTTGAAGAGCTTCTTCGACTTCCTTCAATGCATTGACCTTAAGCTTGATTTCAATTTTCATTTCCTTTGATTTATGTGTTGTTTTTCTTCAAACTCCATTGATGCCTTTGTGAAGTCCAAAAACTCCTCTAATACGTTAATTTTCACAGCCTCAAGTCTTTTGATTTGCTCATCCAATTCTTTATTCATGTTAGAGACTTCACCATTCTTCTTCTTGAATGAAACATTTTCCTCTCAGAGTGATTTAACCTTTAGAATAAGCTTTTTGTTTAGCTCTTGGAGTTTGTCAATCTTTGACACTCCCGAGGCTTCTTTGCCTTCTATCTCCTTATTCAAGAGTTGCACATTTTTCTCAAATTCTTCCCTCATGTCTTCTTTTTCGTGGGAAGTTTCTACTATCTTCTCTTGAAGTGCTTCATTCTCTTTCTTCAACAACCCTATTTCAAAAACTGCTTCTTTGATGATGTCCATTAATTCCTTGTTCATCATTCATCATCGTGCATCGTTCATCCTCAAGGTTACTTTATTTAAGATCATTTAATGCAAAACAGCTCTTCTATTTGTCTTCCAATGATCAAGGTTGCTCTAGGGCATTATCTTCACCATAGGTCCATGAGGAGTCTTGGTGAGTTCTCCAACCTTTGTTGTAAGAGTTGTTGTATGGCTTGTAGTTTTGCTTCGGGATGTAGGAATCTAATGATGTGATTGTGGGTTATATAGAAAGTAAGGCTTCGATGTTCGAGCTTGTTTTCAACAAAACTTCGTAAATCTATCCCATAACTGACAACTCTCTCTGACATGTCCAACTTCACCACATATCTTGCACACCAACGCCACTGTTTGTTCTTCTTTATATGAATAAGGGTACTGCCCATAGAAGTCCATCGTTCCTGAAACAAAGTAAAACAAAAACAACCAAATGAAGTAAAAAGAAACAAAAGAAAAGTAAAAAAAACAAAACTCTTAGGTAGGAAACTAGAATTAACCAACTAATTAACGCTTTTCCCCGACAACGGCGCCATTTTGACGAACACATTTTTGTCATTAAAAATTGGTACGTTAACCAATATTTATAAAAACCACAACAATGCCTCAAATGTTTACAACACAAATACAATGGCAAGTTGGGTGTCATCCACAGGGAAAGAGAATTCAAATGGCTAAACTAGTTAACTAATATTAAACTAAAGTAAAGAATCAGAAAAAGATATAAATGGTTTATGTTTTGAACAGTTAATAATTACAATGCAAACTACAGTTATGTTAATTAATTCTAACATGCAATTAGTGTTGATAAGAATGCAAATGGTGAGATATGATATGTGATATGGATGTGGGAGCTAATGCCATTCATACACGAATAGTGGGCAATCCATTCTTTGAGAACCGATTCGATTATTAAGGGCTAATCTATCTTTAAGGGTGACCTAGAGTCAATAACTCTCACTCGCGAATACTTTTTCGGATTTGGAAAGATAGAGACTCTTAACACATAAATTCTCTACTACAAAACTACTTTGTTGGTTTATGAGAGAATCACTCTTTTAGCATACATAGATTCTAATAGTTAGGGATGCTTTGTGTTATTGGAAAATTCAAAGTAACATGACACGTTAGTAAAAGACCAGGGTTGGGAACACCATGTCACTATGGCCTGATCAGATTAAGTCAGCATAAGTGGGACCAAGTGAACCCGACCATCCCTCCCCAACCAGATGATACAGATGATCATGTTAGAAAACTCGGTCGAGCTATCAAAATGGTTGGGAACTGGGTAAGGTTGAACCAAAGATTGTGGTAAACAAGGATGGTCGGGAAAAATAAATGATCGAATGAGCGACACGTGGATTAACACCCAGATTCAATAAGATCATGACTTAAACATGCAGAAAGAGAGTCCAACTTGAACGAGGTTTCTAGATACCCACTATAATAAGGAAATAAGCTTCCCTATAAACGTAAAAGTATGGATTAAACAAGGGATTCAATACGACCAGGACACAATAAACGCGAAACAAGGAAAAGGGATAACATGACTCCAATAAGTTAGAATTTCATTGGATTACTGGAACCTTCCTTGCTTGTACATCAAGAATTAAGGTTCTGTGCATGTATAAATATACTCAAAAAACACCCAAAAAGGGTGAACTCTAATTTTAGCAAAAAAGTAAGAGTGATTGAGCGTGTAATCTTTTGTTTTTCATATAGTGGATCTTTGTTGCTGCAATTGGAAACCGTGAACGTTTCCGTATTGGGGTTTTACCACGTAAAATCCTACATCCTGTTTATTTTCTTATTCTATTTTGTTAGTGCTTAATTATTACTTCACTCTAATTGTGTGACCGGGGATTGATCTAAAAATCACTGTCAATAACTGGCGCTAGAAGTAAGGGCCTGAACCTCGGACAAAATTTTATTTATGTCACTAATTAAGAAGAAACTGAGCCAAAAGCTACATCATGGACACTGGTATAGACAGAAGTCAATCTCCCCACGGTGTCAACGCAACACATGAGACTAACGAACCTTACGGATGTTGCCGCTACAAGCGAAGATCCACCCGCTAGGACCCAACCATCAGTTAGTCCAGACACTGTTACCACTACAGGTACGACTACTGGCATCTCCCCGGAAGCATTCAAGTAGATCCTGGAATCCTTATGAAAGGTTATCGAAAATGTTGCCAAGCAAGAAATAAGTATATAAGCCATGACCAACCTAAATTCACCGTACCAACTTTCCATGCCAATTGTGGCCCCAGATCCAAAGGTACATTCCGAGATAGTAGCGATCACCTAGGAGCACCCCTAGAAACCTAGAAGGGATGAGGCTGAATATCACAAAAGGAGGGGGCATTCATGCCGGAGAAGTGACCAGGAAAAGCGTGGAACAAGACAACACCAAGAGTCTAGTTCACTGAAAGATGTGGAGAGATACAACGGAGTAGAAACTTACCCCGAATGCGTGCATATGTATGATGACCAAAAGAAAAGATCCTACTCATAATCAAGTTATGGTGAAACGGTCCCCAGAAGATGCAGAGAGCCAACATCGGTGATCAGGCATGACTCTTTTGGTGCTCAAATCAACGAAAGGGTCACCAAGGAACCACATGGGCTAACGATCCATCATAAATTCGATGAATGTGGAGAGCTAGAAAGGGAGCAAGAAATCCTTCTTATAAGGATAGAAGCCCTTGAACGTAGGTAATGCTCGGGGAACCCTCTGATTAGGAACTCTGGTAGCCCGTTTACTACTTCAATAAGATAGGCCTACTTCTCGGAGAAGTTTGAAATGTTGCATGTGGAGCAATTCAAGGCTAACACCGACCCACAAGAGCATGTAAGGAGGTATCAAAGTGCAATAGAGCAATATGAATATGATGATGCCTAAAGAGTGGTAGTAAAAAGGAGCAAAAATACAGGGGGGAAAAATGAAAAGATGAGAGAAAGGAGGACGATAAAGGTACTAGGCAATTCAAAAGGCAATATACTAATTACACTTCGCTAGTTAGGGGGAATGAACAAATCTTGAATGTCATAAAAGAAAAGAACCAGTACAAGAAACCCACGTGGTAGTCAAGTTTTTCCAGAAGAGATACCACCAAATACTATAGGTTTCACTATGAAAACGGTCACGAAACTTCTAAGTGCTATAAGTTAAGGGATTATATCGAGAAGCTGATTAGAGAAGGGCACCTTAAGGAGATGATCCTCAGGAATGGAGATGATCAGAGTAATGTTAGGATTATGCTCAATAGCAAGAGTGTAATATTGTAATTAACAATCTTTTCGTATGAATAAAGTGATTTCTAGTTTAACAAATCTTATAGCATTTATAGTTTAATTATTATAATTGTCAAAAGTAAATAATCATAAGGTTAAAAGACTATGATTCATACATCTAGATATGTATGAGGTAGACACAATTCTTTAGTTAGTCCTGAATAATATTCCCAACTTAAGATAGAAGGATGGACGACTTTATCTTGTCAAAGTTGTAGATTCTTTTGCTAGCATTTGAGTGGGATCAAATGTGTTATGATGAGTCTAAAATCATCAAAGTGTGGTGTCTTTGGGCAAAAGAATCTAGTGCACTGGGTGCATTGAATAGGATCAAAATGAAATACTTTATCTAGAACCGTCAATGAATAAAAATTTTCATTTGAAGACAATCGAAGAGTCTATCTCAATCCTAAGATAAATGATGGACTTATGGTTGCAAGTGTTATCATTTGAGCTATCAATGAGTACGATTATATAGCATAGTCTATCCTCAATAGTTTGGTAGTATTCATTTGTTAATCGATAGAGGACTTCATTTATAGATATGGACATCGTGGCTCCATTTAAAGAATGAGAGTAGAATACCATCATATGGATGTTTTGAGGTATTGGATATTAAATCTTAACGTTAAGTTTTCAATAGTGTCTATTGAAACATGGCCTCTGGACAAGTCAAAATATCCAAGTTACAAAATGTGGTCATATGAGTAAATATGGTAACTTGGAGAGCTATAGGCGGTCTATGAGCTCTTGGCGATTACTGGTATTCTTCACGAGGATAAACTTTTTCAAATAAGGTTGTCTAGGGTATGAATGAGTAACATCAACTTATTCTATCTTTATTTAAGAGTTCAATTTTAGTTCTTTAGTGGAATGAACTAAAATTAAATAGATCGGACCTAAGTGAATCATTTGTTGATTGTGATTGGGTTGTGTCTATTGGAGCTTAAATTTAGATAGCCCGCCAAGATCCTCAATCCACACGAACTTGCATGGATCACTTGATATATTCTACCGGGCCAATTTAGGGGTCCATCTAGAATTGTAATAAGGCATGAGAAATTGTTTCTTTTTGTAATAATAGGTCTAGTTCACATATTGACTTTTTTATTAAGGTCCAATGGATTTAATAAAATAAAAAAATAATATATGGTCCTTATATTTGGTATGGGCGGCAAAGGATATTAAAAATAGCTTAAATATATTATTTTTATTTTATTATTTAATTAAATAAAAAATTTATTAATTTGTTGATTAATTAACTATTTAATTAAAAGTGAAAATATTTTTCCTAGTAGGAGATGGTCTTCTAAAACTATACTATTGTTGGTAGTATAGTTAATGTTAAAGACTATATTTGATAAGTAGATAAATAAAAGGAATTTTTTATCTAATCAAATTAGGAAGTCTTTAATATGGTTACAAATACACTATTGAGTTGGATAAGAAGTCTTGGTGTTAGGATAGAATTCCTTTTTGAAAATGATTCTTAACCACCAAGTAAATCTATCTAAGAAAAGGATTCTTAACTATCAAGTAATCCTTTTTAGGAAAAGAATAAACTCTCCTAATCTATTTCAATGAGAAATTTGGCTAGCCCATATGGATATAGGAGAAGTTAGATTTCCTTTTAGATAAGGATTCTTAACTACCAAATAAATCCACCTAAGGAAAGGAATCTTGCCAACCAAGTAAATCGTTATTAGGAAAGGATTTATGATCCTATATATATGAGTATGAGATTTTCAGCCAGCCAAAAAAGATTTCTATTATGAAAATTTCGGCCATGCCAAGGTAAATTTCAAGAGAGAATTTGGCATAGAAAGAGAGAATTTTAAGGGAGAAAAATTAGTTTTTGCTCTAGACAAAATTCAATCAACTCATAGAAAAAGGGTGTGGAATTCGGCCAAGAAGAAAAGAGAAAAAGAGAACGTTTTTGTTTTCAATAGTACACTAGTATCCTTTACATCAGAGGGGTTTTGTGTACAATATTGAATCAAGGTTCACGCGAGTTTCAATCAAATTGATTGATAATTCATAAGTGACCGGACGTTCTTGGATTTTTCTCTTGGAGGATATTTGTAACTAATAAAGAAAAGATTTTGCTTTGTCTCCATCCTCAAGTATACAATAAAAAGTAAGTGAGCTCACACTCCAAGGTGATTCACGTTCGTGATTTGATTGGAAGATCTTGCGGAATCAATTCGACGCTTGTTCAATCGTCACGAGAAAAAGGTACGATACTTTTATAAACGTCAATTAATCTAGGGTTAAGGTTCTCGTTGCATAAATGGAAATTGTTTTATTTATACGCAATTTTTTTTTTCTTATGCTTCCGTTGAGTTTCTAAACCGTTTTTCCCTACAATTGGTGTCAGAGCCTGGTTGTACCCTTGATAAATTGATGTATGTACGTGAATCTTTTTCTTTTTATTGTATATATGCATGTTTTAGAAAGAGATGACACTCTAGGTATTCACATATATATTTACATTAGAATGTATGGATATATATATGTTTTATATGTGGTTTGTTATTGCTCAGTTTGGTCCTAGAATTTCAATGTAATTTTGTTTTGGGATTGTAACAAGAAGGGTGGTCTATCATCGCCATAATTTCCTTCTTGGTAGTTGCTAAGTTTTTTTTGTTTTGTTTTTGTAATAATAATAATAATAAAAAAAAAACTGCACTATTGTAATAAAAAAAAACTGCAGTATTTTTTTTATTTAAATTCTTCTGTAATACATTCAAGTATTGAAGACTTGAAAGTTTGAAGAATTAGGAGCAACCGGAACAAGTTTGGGACCGTGCGAGCCGTAACAACGAACGTGCGTGCGAAGAGCGCGCAGCCACGTTTGTTATGGCATGGGCTGTGCACGGCAGCCCTTTGGTAGCCATCGGCTGCGCATGGCAACCCTTTATGGGTTTGTGGAATGTGCACGCCCATGGGTAAGGGTGAAGGGTGCGCACGCCCATGGGAGGTAGCCGAGGGAGTCCGAACGACGAAGGTCGTATGAAGACTTGTTTGCCAAGAAAGGAGTTCTCGTATTCCAAGATATATGTAATTTACTTGTTTTTCTAGGATGGACCAAAATTGTAGCTATTTATATTTTTGTAAATATTGCAATGTTTGTCATTCTTTGATAACATGTCATATAGAATAGGAGTGCCACTCATATATCTTATTTGGTATGAACATGCATTGAATGGTTTAAGTATCTAAATTGGCATCTAGATAACTTGGTAAATCATTCTTTGGAATTCGATCACACGCCTTAAACAATTGAGTGGGAGAAGGTGTTTTGGAACACCTACGGCCTCCAAGTTTAGTTGACCTTTATGTTTCGTGAATAACCTCCCAAGAGGTATTCATGAATGGAATTTAGCAAGATACTTCCTTACAAGGATAGACTAGACAATTAGCCCAAACGATATCTACTCCCAAATGAGAGATATTCGTGAGGGATTATATTGAAGATCGATAACTTGGTAACACACTCAATGTAATTTTATTAATATCCTCCCAAGAGTTCTTGTTAATAAAATCACAAGGCTAAAATGAAAACGTTGGTTGTTATGTTAACAATTAGGTGGGACCTAGTCCAACTAGTAAATGGTGCATACTCCCAAAGGAGTCGTGACATTTATGGGTGTTGGATCACCGTTGAATTTTTACGATTGAATTATTTTATTTAATTCAGAACAAATATTCAAAAGTGCTATATCATGATTGTTTACTTATATAATTTTGTTATTAAAAAGAAATCATAACCCCATCCCTAATCAATATCCTAAAAGATAATACTTTAACCGATGATAATGTCACATTGAAAAGGAATGTTGGGTTGTTGTTGCAAGCTAAAAAGTTTAAGTTCATTCTGTATATTCCTTAACCACAAAACTAATGAATGTACTCAGAAGCAAATAGATGAGTATCAGTAGTGGAAGTCTTTAGATGAGATGGCTAAATGTACGTTACATTATGGTCATCATCTCGTTCATGTTGCAACAGCAACATGAAGGAATGGAGACTGCTGCCAATATTATGATGTCTCTAGACAGGGATTCATATGGTCGGTAAAGTTGCTACTGTTAAGACCCGTTAGAAGGTTAAGAAACAACAGAGGAAAAAGTAACTTGGGCCTTCTTAGAAGGAGACCAAGAAAGTAACCAAGATCAAAGGAAAATGTTTCCTTTGTGGTGAAAAGGGTCAAAGGAATAGACTGAATAAGAATGAATTCAACTTGCATTTAGGCAACGAAACGTTGGTGTCTACTAGTGTAGTGGGAGATATTAGAATTAACTTAAATTCTAGTAGGCATTTAGATTTAATAAACGTTTATTATGTACCTGAATTCAAGAGGAATTTAATTTCAGTTTCTTGTTTAAATAAATTTGGTTATTCGGCTACTTTTATAAAGCTTTTATTATTAGTAAGAATGACAAAATTATTTGCAAAGGTATATTGGAAAACGGTTTATTCTATTTGTATAGAAGTATCTCTCACTTGTTAGACACGGAATCAACGAAACCTAATCATAAAAGAGTAAAATTATCAAAAGATGAAACCTACCTATGGCATTTGCGCTTAGGTCATATCAACCTTAATAGGATTAAAAGATTGGTATGTAACAGACCTCTAAGTGACTTAAAGGTTGATGATATACCAACTTGTGAATCTTGTTTGGAAGGTAAAATGACCAAAAGGTCGTTTACGACCAAAGGATCAAGAGCTATCGAATGTTTAGGATTGATACACACTGATGTGTGTGGACCTATGAGCATTCAAGCTAGAGGTGGATATGAGTACTTCATTACTTTCACGGATGATCACTCAAGATTTGGCTATGTGTATCTCATGAGACATAAGTTGGATGCTTTTGATATGTTCAAAGCATTTAAAGCTGAAGTAGAAAATCAGCTTGAGAAACGTATAAAAATCTTAAGGTCCGATCGTGGTGGAGAATATCTATCTGGTGAGTTTCAGCAGTATCTTATTGATAATGGAATAATTTCTCAGTTTTCTGCACCAGGAACACCTCAACAAAATGGGGTGGCAGAAAGGAGAAATAGAACTCTTTTGGATATGGTTAGGTCTATATTGAGTTATTCAATGCTTTATAGTTCTTTTTGGGGATATGTTTTACAAACTGCCATGTATATTCTAAACCATGTACCATCGAAGTTGGTTCCTAAAACACTGCATGAGTTGTGGACTGGGTGAAAGCCTAGTTTACAACACTTAAGGATATTTGGATGTCCTGCGCACGTGTTAAAAGGAAAGACAGAAAAGATGGAGTCCCATTCTGAAACCTGCATATTTGTAGGGTATCCAAAAGGAACAAAAGGATATTATTTTTATAGTCCTTCAGATCTTAAAGTATTTGTTTTAACAAATGCCAAATTTCTAGAAGAGGAATATATGAATAATTTTGTGCCTAAAAGTATAATTGTCTTAAATGAGCTTTTAGGAGATACAATTCCACAAGAGGTTTCGCAACCAAGCCCAATTGTAAGTTACGTACCAACACAAGATCAACAATCTACCATACCTCGTCGTAGTGGGAGGGTTGTTAGACAACCCGAGACATTCATTGGTCTAGGAGAATCTGTAGAGAATCTTTTGGACGACAATGATCCCTATACGTACAAGAAAGCAATGGAAGATGTTGATTTTCATCATTGGCAAAAGGCAATGCAATCCGAAATTGAATCTATGTTCAAAAACAAAGTCTGGTCTCTTGTAGACTTGCCTAAAAGGATAAAATCCATTTGGTGCAAGTGGGTATACAAGAAGAAAAGAGAAACGGATTGAAAGGTGGAAACCTTTAGAGCTAGATTAGTAGCCAAAGGTTATACTCTGAAGAAAGGTATCGATTATGAAGAAACCTTCTCTCCTAAGGCCATGCTTAAATCCGTTAGGATACTCTTATCCATTGTGGCATCTCTAGACCTAGTGATTTGGCAAATGGACATCAAGACATCTTTCCTTAATGGAAGTCTTGACGAAAGCATCTAAACCAGAAGGGTTCATTGTAAAAGGCCAAAGAAAAGGGTATGAAGTTGCAAAGATCCATATATGGATTGAAGCAAGCATCCAGATCCTGGAACATAAGGTTCGATCAAGCCGTAAGAGGTTTTGGATTCATTCAAAACCTTGATGAAACTTGTGTATACAAAAGGATTAAAGGCGACAAGTTTGTTTTTCTAGTTCTTTACGTTGATAATATACTACTCATCGAAAATGATGTAGGTGTATTGACATCAATAAAAGAATGGTTAGCAAAACAATTTGATTTGAAGAACTTAGGAGAAGCAAGTTATATTCTTGGTATCCAAGTCATAAGGGATAGAAAGAATAGAACGATAGCATTATCATAAGCTTCATACATAGATAAAATCTTGTGTAGATTTTCCATGCAAGATTCCAAGAAAGGTATGTTACCTTTCAGACATGGAATCAAACTTTCTAAGGAACAAGTTCCTAAGAATGAGCATGAAGAGCAATTCATGAGAAGGATTCCATATGCTTCGGTAGTAGGAAGTCTCATGAATGCAATGCTCTGTACTAGACCAGATATTTGTTTTGCTGTGGACATAGTTAACAGGTTTCAATCGAAGCCTGGTCCTGATCACTGGACGACAGTCAAACATATTTTCAAGTATCTTAGGAGAACGAGAGATTATATGCTTGTATACTCTGGAGGGGATTTAATTTCCATTGGGTATACAGATTCTGATTTTCAGTCAGATTCTGACTCTAGGAGATCAACA
The DNA here is from genome assembly GCA_032871835.1 of Dipteronia dyeriana. Classification (NCBI taxonomy): domain Eukaryota; kingdom Viridiplantae; phylum Streptophyta; class Magnoliopsida; order Sapindales; family Sapindaceae; genus Dipteronia; species Dipteronia dyeriana. Next base: position 106,395,204 of record CM065300.1, on the reverse strand, counting down.
TCAGGATCTGTGTTTACTATTGGAGGAGGGGAAGTCATATAGAGGAGTATTAAGCAATCTTGTATTGCCGAATCCATGATGGAAGCCGAGTATATTGTCGCATGCGAGGCTGCTAAAAAGGCTGTCTGGCTCGCCAATTCCTGATTGACTTGGAAGTGGTTCCTGATGCGAATAAGCAGATCATTATCTGTTGTGACAATAGTGGAGCAGTGTCTAATTCGAGAGAACCAAGAAGTCATAAGAGAGGGAAACACATTGAAAGAAAGTATCACCTTCTAAGGGAAATTGTGCATAGGGGTGACGTGACGATTACCAAGATCGCGTCAGCATAAAATCTAGCGGATCCCTTTACAAAGGATCTTCCTCAAAAGAGTTTTGATGGGCATCTAGAGAACATGGGGATGAGAGATATGACACATTTGCTATAGATCAAGTGGGAGATTGTTAGGATTATGCTAGGTAGCAAGAGTGTAATATTGTAATTAACAAACTTTTCATATGAATAAAGTGATTTCTAGTTTAACAAATCTTATAGCATTTATAGTTTAATTATTATAATTGTCAAAAGTAAATAATCATAAGGTAAAAATACTATGAGAAAAGAAGAATTGTTCATACATCTAGATATGTAAAAGGTAGACACAATTCTTTAGTTAGTCTTGAATAATATTCACAACTTAGGATAGAAGGTTGGACGTCTTTATCTTGTCAAAGTTGTAGATTGTTTTGTAAGCATTTGAGTGGGATCAAATGTGTTATGATGAGTCTAAAATCATCAAAGTGTGGTGTCTTTGGGCAAAATAATCTAGTGCACTGGGTGCATTGAATAGTTTCAAAATGAAATACTTTATCTAGAATCGTTAATGGATAAAAGTTTTCATTTGAAGACAATGGGAGAGTCTATCTCAATCCTGAGATAAATGATGGACTTATGGTTGCAAGTGTTGTCATTTGACTTATCAATGAGTACGATTATATAGCATAGTCTATCCTCGATAGTTTGGTGGTATTGATTTTTTAATCGATAGAGGATTTCATTTATAGATATGGACATCGTGACTCCATTTAAGGACCTCCTGCCACTCAAAGTCCCGCTTAGAGGCTTTGGAGAAGCAGAGGTGAGATCACTCGGGATGGTAAAGCTATCTGTAGAGAATGGAAGATCTCCTTGCACCAAGATAGTGTTACTAGATTTTGTAGTTGTGAGCGTTGAGAATTGGCCATACAATGCCTTGCTCGGCCGACCCTTCTTGAATAAGACAAAAGCTATGACCCTCACTTACATGTTAATGGTTAAATTCCCAAGAGATGAGGGAGTAGGAGTCATGAAAAGTTCACAATAGTGGGCACGAAAGGTGAATCTGGCCATATACAAGGAGAAAGCAGAGTCGGGAGTAATGCAAGTGTACACTCTCGAGGAGTATGAAAGCCAGAAAAAGGATGACATGGATATCGGAGCCGAAAATCTGACTTGATTCGACCTGGACCCAAGTGAGATGCCTCCGGAAGATGGGAAAAGCCTGGAAGATGAACCGACCTTAGAGGTCACCATTGATGACAACGTTCCCGAGAGGACTGTAAGGCTTGGGCCCCAGTTGACGGAGCAATTGGAAAATGAGATGGATGGAATGTTAAAAGAATACAGAGATATATTTGCATGGAAGCATGAGGATATGCCAGGAATCGACCTGAAGGTAATTTGCACGGCATAGCAGTTGACCCCGGCTGCAAGCCGTTTGTCTAAAAAGAGACGATTCAACCAAGAGATAAGCTAGACAATCAAAGAGGAAGTAGAGAAGTTGTTGACGACAAGATCAATAAGGGAGGCTAAATACCCAGAATGAGTATCCAATGTGGTGTTGGTCAAAAAGAAGAATGGCCAATGGAGGATGTGCGTTGATTTCATAGACCTCAACAAAGCGTGCCCGAAGGATAGTTCCCCCCCCCCTTTCGCATCGATCAGCTAGTGGATGCGAGACTGGCCACGAATTATTGAGCTTTATGAATGCATACTCAGACTATAACCAGATCCGAATGTTTGAACCTGACATGGATAAGACGTCCTTTACTACTGACCAGGGTTTGTATTGCTACAAAGTCATGCCCTTTGGTCTTAAAAATACCAGAGCAACCTATCAGAGATTGGTGAACATGATGTTCACCTGATAAATTGGCAGAAACATGGAAGTATATGTGGACGATACATTGACTAAAAGCATAATGTCAGGAGAGCATGTCAGGGAAACGTTTAGAGTGCTGCAAAAGTACGACATGAGGCTCAATCCAAAAAAGTCCATTTTCAGGGTACCCTCAGGGATATTCTTAGGCTTCCAAGTTCACCAGAGAGGGATAGAAGTAAATCCAAAAAAATAAAAGCATTAGAGGATATGAGGTCCCCAAACACATTGAAGGAAATTTAAAGACTAACAGTGTGCTTAGCATCTCTGAACTGATTCATCAACAAGTTAAGTGATAAGTGTCTTCCCTTTTTCAAAGCAATCAAGAAAGAGAAGGGGATAGAATGGAGCACTGAATGTGAATAGGCATTCAAAAAGATTAAGAAATATCTGGGGAAAGCTCCAGCACTGTCCAAACCTCTTAAAGGAGAAGTACTCTACTTATACCTATCAGTGACGCATGTAGCGATAGGATCAGTGCTTGTTGGATTGGATGAAGGGGTACAGAAACTGGTGTATTATACAGGAAAAACATTGTTACCAACAGAAACGAGGTACTCTTCAACAAGGCATATGGCACTGGCCCTGGCCCTGGTGACTACAACCTGGTAGCTAAGACTGTATTTCCAAGTGCACATGATCGAGGTCTACACGGACTGCCCCCTAAAGCAAATTCAGTCCAAGCCCGAAGTGTCCGGAAGATTAACAAAATAGGCCATGGAATTGAGCAAATTTGAGATAGCATACTTATCAAGGGCTCCAATAAAGAGGCAAGCTATGACTGACCTAATCATAAAATTTACTGAACTAAATAGTGAGGTAGTTAGGATGCTGAAAGAGAACAATGAATTCGCATGGAAACTCATGTAGATGGGTCGTCAAACACGCATGGCAACGGGGTTGAGATAGTCATATCCACCCCAGAAAAAGATCAAGTAGAGTGTGCCTTGAATTTTGAATTTAAAACCACCAACAATATCGCCGAATATGAGGCACTCTTGGTAGGACTCAGAGTTTGCACAACCCTGGGAATAGATGAGCTAGAATTATTCAGCGACACATAAGTGGTTATGAATCAAATAATGGATGAATATCAAGCAAAAGATGGCAATATGGCGTCATACTTGGGGATAGCCAAAGTATTGCTAGGAAGATTCAATACATACAGAATTACTCAGATCTCTAGGGAGAAGAATGAAAAAGCAGACGCTCTATCAAAATTAGCATCGGCCACAGTCGGTGTGCAGTCAAAAACCTTCACTGTCGCCCATCTCAAAAGGCCAAGCAACGAGGACCAAGATGAGATGTTGGAAGTGGATGTGATTGAAGGCGATCGAGTCATCTAGATGACCCCGATTAGGGAATACCTGGAAGTGGAACACTTCCCACATAAGTAACCAAAGCAAAACGCCTCAGGTACAGAGCTACAAGGTATTCAATGGTCAAGGGGGGGGGGGAGCTGTACATGAGAGGATTCTCAAAAGCCTTACAAAGATGTGTCTACCCTATGGAAGACAGATGAATATTAGAAAGCATCAATGGGGGTGTTTGTGGAAATCACTCAGGAGGCAAAAGCTTAGCACATAAAACTCTCAGCAAGGCTTCTACTAGCCAACCATATTTCAAAACACTCGGGCCATCATCGAACATTATGAGGGTTGCTGAAGGATAACCAATGACATAAAGAAACCTCCTGAACAATTGAGGAGCTTATCGTCACCTTGGCCATTTGCCATGTGGGTGTTGGATCTGATCGGTCCAATGCCAGTTGCAACCAAAGGTGGGGCAAAACACGTAATTGTGGTTATATATTACTTCATTATATGGGTTGAGGCAGAGGCGCTGGTACATATAACCAAGGCCAATACAACAAGTTTCATCGAGAAGAACATTATTTACCCATTTGGAATCCCAGACACTATAATTACAGACAGTGAAAGCCAATTTGACAGTGACAATTTCAGGAATATATGTCAGGATTTTGACAAAAGGAATTATTATGCAACGCCGGCTCACCCACAGACCAACAGTCAGATTGAAGCACTGAACAAAATAATCAAGCACACCCTAAAGGCAAAATTAGATGCCAAAAAAGGAAGCTGGACAGACAAGCTACACCAGGTTTTGTGGGCCTATCAATCCACATAAAAGACCTCAACAGGGAAGACCCCTTACTCATTGGCGTTCGGGGCAGCGACAGTAAACCTGGTCGAGGTCATTCATAACTTGCCCAGAGTGTATCTCTTCCACCCCGAGTTAAACGCTGAGATGATGAGACAGAACTTAGATAAGTTGGAAGAAAAAAGAGACATGTTAAGGATCATGACCGCAACCTACCAGTAAAAGGTAGCCATATATTAAAACTCGCATGTCCGAATTAGGAGATTCCAACTTTGAAATCTAGTCCTAAAAAAGGTGTCACCCAATATAAGAGATAAGTCAACAGGAGCCTTGGTGAACAAATGGGTAGGCATGTAAAAGATGATCGGGTTGGCAGGACGAAGGGCGTACTGCCTTGCTTGATCAGAATGAAATGAGTTGCCTAGGTCGTGCAATGCCCAATACTTAAAATTGTTTTACCCTCAAGGGTCCCTTGGTTTTTCTTATTTTCTTTTACTTCTTTAGAAGTTAATTTTTTCTTGTTGATTGATTAGTTTATATTCCTTTTCAGCATTTAATAAAAGCCCCTTCAAGGGAATAATTTCAAAGGTCAAGAATAATGTTAAAAAACTTTTCTTTCATATACTAAAGCGATCTCGGGTCACCAATGACCTAGTGTTCAAAAACTTTGTCCCAATGACCTAGTTGACAGATAAAAAACAAGATTCTATAAACTAGATACCATGCAAATGAGTCACAAAAGAACACTTCTTGACATAACAATAGTATGATGGTCGGGGATCGAACAACCGATGGGCAAACCTGTGCGACTCCTTCTACCCCAGACAAAAGCCCTAACGAGCTCTGCCACACAGAGTTACATGGCCAAAGTCAGGATCACAGACTAAATGCAATTTGGGTTAATAGAATATCCTGGTCAAAGTTAAAAGAACCGCGGAAGAAGAGATGATCACAACAAAAGTGACTAACTCAGATGTGGCCCAACTCACACAATTTGGGTTGATCAATGGTTATAGTTAATCACAAAGCGTCTAGAAGTAGCAAGCAAATTCAATTTCATTAAGGAAAAATGTGGTTACACAATTGCAAATACAAATGTAATAAAAAGGAAGCTTCTAAACATTGAAGGTATTAGATGAGCCTCCGGGCCCAGAGCCACCAGAAGAAGCACTGCCTCCGCGGTCTTGGCTCGAGTTTTCAAAATCTGGCCATGTTATGGCATCCTCAAGGTCATCAGCCATAAAATAAGAATAGTTTATGCTTAGCAAAGGACCAATATCGGTAACTTTAGTTAAAGAATTACTCTCTTCATTGGCATGGAAAATGACCGGAGAAGATGTTGAAGGAAGCCCCAGATGTAGGGAAAAATCTGTTCAAAATGCTGCGGAAGCTTAGAATTAGGGTTTGATATATTGAAAAAATTTCCCTTTAATAAAAGAACCTTAACCCTAGATTAATTGATGCACAATTAAAGTATCATACCTTTTTCTCATTACGATTAAACAAGCGTCGAATTTAATCCACAAGATCTTCCATTCTAATCACGAACATGAATCACATAGGAGTGTGGGCTCCATTTCTTTAAATTGTATATCTGAGGTTGAATACAAACAATTTTTTTTTTGTTAGTCATAATAATCCTCCAAAAATAAAAATGAAGAATGTTAGGTCACTTGTGAATTATCAATCAATTTGACTGAAACTAGATTCGATGTTGTACACAAAACCTTTTATTGTAAAGGCTACTTGTGCACTATCAAATACAAAATGTTTTTTCTTCTTTTTCCTCTTTGCCGAATTTTCTCACACCTATCTTTAGAGTTGGAAGAATTTATCTAGAGGAAGAACCAGATTCTGTACACTCAAAATTCTCGCTTAGCCAAATTTTCTCTGAACCCGACCAGACTATCTCTAAATGTTCCCCTCCGACTGCTCCCAGAGAAAGGGGTGTTACGACTTCTAGCTGTAACCTGGTCAACGGGAACTGAGGGAAAGTCATGATCAGACTCGTAAACATGCTCCACCAAGTCGTGTTCTAGGGGGGCTATGCCCTGGGCCATCTGGTCACCAGTAGCTTTACGGCTCACCTGATCAAGGTTCTTAGCCTTCTCAGTTTGCTCGCCAACGATAATATCCAGCTCATATACTGAAAAGGAAAACATCACAGGGAATAATAAGTGGCAACAATAGTGATATTCCACCATTAGGATAGCTTAGAACAAAGACTTCCTGCGTCTACGCCGAGCATATATCTCGGGAAAGAGACCTAACTCATTCAACTCTTTTTCTAAGTACAGATTACGACGATCTCGGACCTCGCAAGAAGTCTACACCACCTTAATGACAGTATCAGCCCATTCCCGAGTCATAACAGGTACAATTTTGTTCCATAGCTCGGGACTACATAAATGCCTAGGGACTCTATTTCGGTTTAGCTGATGGGATAGATCGGTGACCACTACCTCATCCCAATCTCTGCTGTCAAAGAACCAACTATTCTTCCAATACTTGTTGGACAAGGAAAACCCCTAGATAAAGCCCTTGTGGTCCTTACGCGTTGGAAGGATGGGTATCTCCTTGTAACCATATGGAATCCAACTACTAGGTGGTATCGATTGAAGGTAAAAAGTCTTGCATGTTACTGAGCGACTCAATGAGTAAAAATTACGTATCTCTTTGTGGGTCGAGGGATACTTAGCATCGATCTTTTTCCACATGTGCCATAGGCCGATCAATACCCGATATGAGTTAGAAGTCAGTTTAGCAGGGGCTACACCTGTGTCTGCAAAGAAATAAGCGATGAAGAGCTGTAAAGGGAAAGTTACCCCAGAAGACAACGTTGCCCCATAAATTACGGGCGCGCCAGGGGTGGATTCTACACTGTGCGATTGTCAATGTAGGATAGTTTTACCGAATGGGGGAGGTTGAACCGTTACATAAACTTCACAAGTTCTTCATCCGTTGCTACATTTATTTCTAGATCAAAAGTGTAAAGATGGTCCATAGAGAATCTAAGCAAATGAGCCCGTCGTTCTCTCGAAACGTCATTAACGTATGGGAAGTTATCTTCAAGTCGCTTGCCAATCGAATAGTCTTCTTAGGAGAAGCCCTAGAAGTTGCCTCATGTTCTTCAACATATATGGATGGACATCAACAGAAGTGGAACCAATAGGATTAGAGGAAGAAGGAAAAAACCCAGGACGGGACATATATAAGTCCACATTAAGAGCAGTAGGTGGAGATGAGGAAAAATGACCCCAAAGAAGAGACTCGAGCCTAGCGATATTTTCCTTATCACTAGCCGCGATTGCATGCATAAGAAGCTCAAAATAATGATAACAAAAAATTGGGTCCATACCTGGAAGGTGCGTGGAAGTGGTAAAGACATGAAAGATTGAAGATGGAAAGCCAAAGTCTGGAGGAAAAGAGAGGTTAGGGTTTTTCGCTAGAAAATCACTATGAAATCGTAAGGAAAAATGAAAGGTTTTTGAGTTATATACAAGGGTAATTAATGCCATACCACCATGCATACGGTAGTGGGGGTAGATGTATACGGAATGAGAAGCATGCACCGTTCAAAATTTGAAAAAAAGGTGGACAAATGATTGCATCAGCCGAAATGAGCGTGATTGACATTAACATCCAATGGCAAAGCATTAAATGTATGTTTAAGAGCACCACGATGAAAAGTAATAATAAATTAAAAATACTTCACCGAATGATTTCTTTTTCGAACGAGACACTCGGTCTTGTACGTTTAAGGGGTTTCTATTATTAAAATATCCTAAGTGACATGACAAGTCAGTAAAAAGACCAGGGTTAGGAACACCATGTCACTAGGGCTCAATCAGATTAAGTTAGCACAAGTGGGACCAAGTGAACCCGACTAGCCTCCCCAACCAGATGATACAGATGATCAGGTTAGAAAACCCAGTCAAGCTGTCAAAATTGTCAAGACCAGGGTAAGGTTGAACCAAAGAACAGGGTAAAAAAGGATGGTCGAGTGATAGAGCCATGATTTGACTAGATTTTGAGTCCCCCTTACTATGCTTATTGACTACTTCTCAGGTAAAATCAAGTGTTTAATGGCTCAATTAAATGGTTTTGTAGGATTTTGTATTAGGGGCATCATATGGGAGATTTGAGTGAAGATGAGACCTAAAAGAGCTGGAAATTGGAAACTTGGGTAAAAAGACATGAGATGTCGCAGTCGGGTGTGTCGTCATGGAAGACCATGACAAATCTGGTGACAACAACCTTTCTAACCAGTGTCACTCATGATGTCGTCATGGAAGACCGTAACATACGGGGAGGCGATAGTTCACCAGTATGCGTTTCTAGGTTGATTCCTGACCTATTTTTGGACCCATATAAATACCCATCTTAGATTCTAGTGATGTAACATTAGCCACATGAACTTTTGGACACCTTTACCCATTCGTCACAATCCTTAGACATTTTCATTCCTTCATCCATCTTGGAACCTTTGAAAGTAAGAAGAGGAAGCTTACAAATCAAGGAACCTCAAATGACCAACTTGTGTCTCTTCTTTAACTCTTCTTTGTTTTATTTCTTTTCCTTGATGTGTAACAAATCTCTAAGTTAGGGGATTAATGTAACCGGTTGAACAACTCTTTGTAATCCTATAGTCTAATGGTTTTTAATTAAATTCCTTGGTGGTTTATTTTATTGAAATACTTGCTCTAAATCCTCTACTTATATTCAAATGAGACCTCAACAAATGTTTGTGTAAGAATTTGTTTATATATGATGTCGAGGGATGACTATCCCATTTAATTCTAAACTACAAGCTTAATAATTGAGAAAATTTCCATATGCATGACCATGCTATGTGTGATTTGGTTTAGAGTTTTAATTAAAAATTTATTCTAACCAATGCTCATTACATGACCATGTGGAGTAATAGGAAGGATTAAGTGCTTCCTGAAACAAACCCTATCAATTGGATTAAAGTGCTTTAATGAGACTTGTGGATTACATTGAGTAGTTTAATTAGGTTACATTAATTCCCTAGCTTTTCCCTCATATTCATATTGTTGTGCGAGCTTTTGTGTTATTTAGTTTATTACATTTTTGCATATTAGTGAATTAGAATACCAATCCAAGACAAGCATTATGCCTTGTACTTTTACTGTATTAGTAGAGTTAATCGAGTTAATTAGTTTCAAGTAATTTGAATCACCGATCCCAGTGAACGAACAAATCTTCTAAATTGAGTAAGATTCAAAATACTGCATCAATTTTTGCACCATTGCCGGGGATCGGCGTATATTCATTAGTTGAATCCAGTTAGTTTAATTTAGGTAGTGAGTCATTTTATTTTATTTTATTTTGTTAGTTAGTTTTATTTTCATTGTTAGTTTCTTTTTACTTCGTTGGTATTTTTGTTTTTGGTGTTCCAGGGCTACAGGTATACGCACGGTCGTCGTTCTCTTGGAAGAAAATTGTTTCTGGTTATTGACAACATAAACTGAGTAGGTCGGCTTGCTAGGCAGTTTGAGGGTATAGACATCTTTGTCGATCTAAAGGGTACATCGATTCCAAAAATAGAAGATCAAGAGGGGAATGTGGATGTGGACCCATCAAAGGCACCCACACATGAGAAAAACCAAGGTGTTATAGCTATGAGGGAATCTGGTCAACCAATGATAGAGCATCAACCGTCACTTATAGTGTTGAGTGCGGCGGCCAGGAGCTATGAGCTCAAGAGACTTCATATTGCCATGCTTCCTTCTTTCCATGGTCACCCGATCGAAGATTGTTTGCAATTCATGAAGGATTATCATTATATTTTGGAAACCTTCCCGATATGCCGACTCACCGAAGAAAAATTAAAGATGAGATGTTTTAGGTATGGCCTAAAGGATAGAGCCAATGTGTGGTTTGGTTCTTTGAGGGCATGATCTTTATCTACATGGGAAGAAGTGTGCCAAATTATTTTCAATAGTTTCTTTTCGGTCTTCAAAATTAAGGAAATTCGGTTCCAAATTGTAAGCTTCACTGAGGAAGAAGAAGAGCCTTTTCATGAGGCTTGGGGAAGATATAGGAAACTTTTGGAACAAATCCCTCCTCATATAGTGACCGATGAGTACAAGGTCCGTACATTCTACGATGGGTTGACAACCTTCACACAAGCTTCAGTGGACAATGCATGTAGGGGTTTGATTACCAATAAATCGGCAGCTGAGAATTTTGAAATGTATGTGTTGGATCTCAATTCCCAACATAGAAGTTCAACTTCAAGAAGAGGAGGTGAAAATACAAACACGGTTAATCATTCAAGGCTAACCTAGAGGGGGGTGAATAGGTTAGACACATTTTTCGACTCCCTTAGAAACAAACAAAAGTTTGTCCCTCTGGATTGCTTTTATCACAATATATATATATATATATATATATATATATATATATATATCAATTAAAGACACTTAATCAATATAGAAAACATGTAAAGTGTGATACAAACAAGTAACCATAACACATACACAATTGATATTATAGTAAGAAAGTAAACTAACATATAAAGTTCTATGCATAGTATTCAAATAACAAATACAAATATAAGAGAGATATGGATAGAGAAAAGTTGACACAAGATATAATGTGGTAAACCTCTGAAGAAAAAACATCCACAGGTTAGCAACCATTGGCAAACAAAATCCACTAGTAGATAAGAAAAGTACAATCTCTCAAATGACCACTTCAACTAGAAACTACCCTCCTATCCTACACATGAATATGTCACCCTCTTGCTCAACATTCTAAGGCCTCACACCTCTTGTCAAGACTTCCTCGCTCACCCTTCCGGATCCTCACGACCCTAGGTAAGACTTCCTTGCTCACCCTTCCAGATCCTCATGACCCTAGGCAAGACTTCCTTACTCACCCTTCCGGATTCTCACGACCCTAGGGAAGACTTTCTTGCTTGACATTCCAAGGTCTCCCACCTCTTGCGACGACTTCCTTTCTCGACAACATAGGTCTCACACCTATTGTCAAGACTTTCTTATCACAAGGCATATCGGTGATCATGAATGTAATACGCAAACAAGCACGCAACATAGAATGTTATGATCAACACATCCAATGGAAAACACTAGACATAAGCATGAATGCACAAACCAATTGTTGTCTAGTTAGAATTCATGTCTAATTCATATAGTTCATACAAAATATATGACAAGTTAAATTCAACCTAGATACATGCATAAATATAAACTTGAACTCAAGATATATTAAATTAATCATATAATCAACTTTAAATCATGTAAACAAAAAAAAAGCTAAAATCATGTGACAAAGTCATCTAGATTAAAGCAAAAATTCTAGAGAATATTTTCTATTCATGAAATCAACTAAGCACAAGAATAGCTCATAAGAACACAAGAACATGTATCATAGTGAGATTTAGGCCAAAGAGAGCCTAATACATGTGATGAACTATTTTTCAAAAAATCAATCAATTAATGATCATCAAATAGTCCTAGAATCAAAGCTAGCACAATACAATCCCAAAAGTGTGAAAACATAGGCAAAATCAAAACCTAACTCAACATGTGATGTTTCTATTGAAACTCAATCTAGCTTTAAATGAGTTCAAAACTCAAATCAAAACTATCATAAGACAACACACACACACACACACACACACACACACACATATATATATATATATATATATATATTGAAGAAGAAAACCCAAGGAAATTGACCAAATTTTAAAAGAAAACTTTGAGAGAAAATCAATACCGTAGTTGATTTGGTGCAATTTAGACTCCAAAAATAGCAATAAAACTAACTAAAACCTTCAGAGAAAAGATGAAGGATGAGTAGACAAACACTCTCAACTTTGAATCACTCAGAACAAAGTTTAAATGAAAAAGTTATGATGTTTGGAAAGTGAGAAAATTTGGGAGAAAATTCTGCACTCAAATTTTGAATCTTTTAGAATGAAATGTGAGAGGGAAGGGATATATAAAGGAAAGGGAACAAAATATAAGCAAAATGACCAAAAGGGATTTAAGTGCACCAAGCACACTTGCTTCCCGAGATGGCGTATGGGCATCTCCGGGCAGCAAGCATTCTGACCCGAGATGGCCACGCGCCATCTCGGGAAAGAGTGCTTGGTTGCATTTCTTTTCCTCACATGCTCCCTTCGCGTTCTTCGACCGTTCTTCAGCCTCCAAACACGGAATTCAAATCCGTTTTAGGATTATGAACCATAAATCTTTCATGGACATGGAAATATAAGATGATCAACCCAAAAAATAAGAATTCAACTCGATATACGAATACGAAGACAATGTAGACAACATGAGTTGAAAGTGTAGTATCTTTTGACTTAGAACTTGAAATCTATAGTATGAGTAATCGAAATGACAAAAATTCAATCAAGAATGATTTAAGACTAAAATTAAGTTCAAAATTCATGTTTTGCAAACATATACACATACAAACACATTTCACACTAGAATGAAAACTACATAGAGATAGTCTTCAGTCAAGCATTTTTCCAAAACATGTTATTTTCATACCAATGCATGAGCATTCATCTACAAGTGTGTGAATGTATTATAAATGGGGCACAACGATGCAGGGACACATATGTATGATTTATGTGTGTGTGTGCCTATAATGGTGCACAACTATACAGGGACACAAATGTATGAATTAAGTGTGTGCCTAAACCTTGTAAGAGAAAGATAAGGTCTTAATACACATTTGTAGAACCATATAGCATCCTTTCTCTTTGAAGGCTTTGTACTTGCTTTGACTATTTGTTATTCCTTCTTTGAAGCTTGAATCATCATGAACCTAAACAACTAAATCATTACAAGTAAACATCATTTTGATACGGAATTAATGCCAAAATAATCTAAAACCTAACAATCTCCCCATTTGGCAAATTCCATGTCAAAACACCTATACATTTACTATAAATGTAAAAGTGAAGATACGTCAAAAAATCACTCCCTCACATTACAATGAGTAAGATTCCTAGAACTAATCTTCATCAACTCTTGAACTTTGTCTTGATTTCGCTTGAAGCAACCTACAAATCATCTCAAAGCACAATGCATATACAAGAGAAAACAACAAATGGCAATATATAATATGGATAAGAATATACAATTAAAGTCCATAAATACATGTATCACCCCTTCAATACATGCCAAATCACAAAAATTCTTAACCAAATCTTAAGACTAATTATTACAAGTCATTAAGTTCAAAAGTTCACAAAATAATATAAAATGAAACTAAGAAACTAAACAACTAGCATATACTCTTTCTCCCCCTTTTTGAGATGAATTGACGCCAAAAGGTTAAGAAATGTACCTCAAAGACCAAATACTAGCTACTTGTTCCACCAAAGAAAGTTGTGCGAGTAATCGATCTAACAAAATGCTTGAGAGGTGGTCTTGAGCTTGAAGCAATGCACTCCTCCAACTCTTTTATCATAGCATCTTGTTGAGCAACTATTGCACTAAGTTCATCAACCTTCTCCATCAATTGTATAGCCCAATCCGGAAGAATACTAGTGCTATTCACTTGACTCTCAACTTCTGAACTACTAAATAGTCTAAAATTATCACAACTATACCCTTATTCTTATAGGACATGTAAGACACACGTGTATCACAATATTTTTCCAAGGGTTGAACTAACACATCATCTTTTCTAATCTTAATCCCACGAGTTAAACACAATGAAGTAATAAACCCCGGTAATGAAACCTTTTTATCACCTCTAGTAGAGAAAGCCGCACTATCAATGTAATACATGAGAAGATCTCCAAGTTTTATCGGTTGATTAGTTACCAAGGCATACACTATTTTGATCTTGTCCTTTTTCAACTCAGTTGAATTCGAAGATCCAATAATGTTAGTGCAAGTGAATAGATGCCAAAATGCACTAGCCTTAGTTAACTCATGTTGACTAATGTATGCCCTATTTTTCCACTCAAAGGAAACATTGTCACAAAGAGTTCTACCCATGATATTTAGATTCTTAATAACATCCACATCTAGAAAATTAGAATCTATATCATTAGATAGCGTAAGAAACTTGTGAATGTTCTCCGGGTTAACTCTAAATACAATACCCTTTATTCCTATTAAAGCATATAACAAGGTGGCACTTTCCTTATATTCATGATAGAACTCTCTAACAAGAGTATCATTTACAACTCTTAACATGCTAACCCAAGATTCCCATTTCCTATCTTTTAAGCACTTAAGAACATAAGAATATTTACACTTACCAAAGTCAATGCCTCTCTCTTGAAATATCTTCTTTGTTCCAAAGATCCCTAAATCTTTTGTCCTTGAAGTTTTGGATCCTTTTGAGGTAGACTTGGTTTTCACAAAGGGGATTCAATTGATTTCCACTTCTGATAATCCTAGTTCTTCCCATTTTCTTGTGTGATAAGATGCTATACACATACAACAAAAGTGAGTGAAAACAAAACAAGCACATTAGTAACAAAGATATAAAACAAAGACATATGACTTAAGAATGATTCATCATTCAAGACAAAGATAGTGAGTAATATCTTACAAGTGTCATTAGGTCAAAATATGCCAACATGTAACAAAATAAAGCATGTGAACACATCATAAAAGAGAACAATGTCTAGCATACAATGCTCTCCCTTGGTAAATGTCATAACTAAAATCAATAATAGCATAAAGTTCACAAAAATGTTTACACAATCACACTTTCAACCAATTTGAAGAAATATCAATAAAATAAGCTTCATATGCTAAGAGAGATACATAAAGATTTTCAAGTTCTCTCATAATTCTTTAACAATTGCTAAAATATCAACATACTCATAAATAAAGTGTGTATGAGAGAGATATGCTTCAAATATATATCAAGAAGTAGTTTGATAATCAACATGCAAACAATTTCCCACATCTATTCATCCTAAGCTTTTTCCATAAAAAGTCAAACCGATTATCATTTGAAATTTTTGCTTTTAAGGGAATAGATTTCAACATAAGAGCATGTATGTGCATGTGGCTTGTCATCCCATTTCCGTTTTTCAATCCGAGCTCATTTGATTTTTCAACTATACTCCTTTTTAAGCCTTCCTCCTTTTCTTTTTAGGCTTTGAATCAAATAATTTTCTTTTCATGATTCCAATTTAACACTTTTTTGATTTTTTCAAACACAAAAAAAAAAATCACTTCATGGCGGCTTTCACTCATCACAATGGTGTAGCTCTTTCCAACATTCGGTATCTTTCACAACCAATGTGTGTAGCCCTGTCCATGAAGGTGCTCGTTGAGTTCTATGTATTTACCGAAGCAAAATGGATACTAACCATAGGTCATTTTAAATGTACTTAAGCATAAAAACTTCAAGGTGTATCCAAAGTTTACATATTAAAAAACTCAACCTACTAGCAAAACATATAAGAGAAGCAAGTGAAATTTTAGAAAACCAAGAATTTATGGCTCATATGCACATGATCTAAAATCAATAAGTAGAGACTTATTCAAGATCATTACTTCTCTAATGAGTAGCTTTCAAAGAATATAAAGATCATATTTTCAAAAGTAATGCCACTCAATATACTATACACACACAATCATCAAAGTTAAGATCAATGTTAACAATATCACTATTAGATCCTAAAATAGCAAATGTCAATGAGAATCATATGTATGCTATACAAAATTTTCTAATATGACATGCTATAAGATGTATATCAAAGATTGAGTCAAAAGATGAATATCTAAGAGAACATGCATTAGAGTATAGAGATACCTTTTGCACATTATATTCACCAAATATCATACTTCTGCCCTTTTTATGAGCACTCTTGCCTCGAATGTCCTCATGACACCAAGTTGACGATGTTTCACAACAGGAGTATAAAAAGCATAATATTTCAACTCAACCAACACATATATCAAAAGAACTTCTCAAAAGTGAACAAATAAATTTCGACCATCATAACAAACATGATGTGAGATAACCAAGTTCATATCAATACATGGAGTATTCAAAGCTAGCAAGCTAGAATTCTCGACACAATTGATATATTGCTCAAAGCTACCTCACATGTGCTTTTTACATTAGCAATAAGTGCACTCACCCTTGAACCACTTGTTCTTTGGTGTACCTATACAAAAATTTCCAATATCATCCTTGACAACAATGTTAAATATAGAGTAAAGTCCTTCAATGACTTAATTAACAAGAATATCATTAATACTCTCTTCCTTAACATTTTCAACACAAGCTTTGTCAAGTTGAACAAGATTTTCTTTCTTTCTACTCCACAACTTCTTTTCAAGCTTAGCAATATTATCATGTTTCTCAAATTTCAAAGCCTTAGCATGTTCAAGTTGAAGTTTAATCTCCTTATCTCCTGATTCATTTCCTATTTTGTATTTTCAATAAATTTATAACATCTAGGCTTAATGTGACCTATTGTGTTGCAATAATGGAAAATTGGAATAAAAGATGAAATTGTACCTTTTGGAGTTGAACTAGCTTCACTAGGAGTTTGCAAAGATACCTTGTTTGCCAACTTCTTCTTAGCTTTGAATCTTCTCTTCTTGTGTGGTTTCTTATCAATCACGACTTCATCCAAGTGAGTAGGAAGTGGTGCTTCCAAGGTCTCCTCTTTAACTACCAAGTCATCTTCACCACTATGAGAGTTAACAAGATTCCTAACACTAGACACACTTACCAAATCATTTACTAAGTCCTTGATGTCATCCTTAACTGTGTCTATCTCTCTCATTAATTCTTATTCTCTCTTCTTCAAAGAAGTTATCACATTATCCTTCTGAAGGTTTATCTTTTTAAGTTTTCTAAACTTTTTCATAATATCATCTTTCTCACCAAGAAGTCTATGAGTAACAATCACAAACTCATCTAGTTGTTTCTTGATCAAATCATCTTTCTCAACTACCTCTCTTAGAGCATTATCTCTATTTTCTTCAACCCTCTCTATCTTGGCTAACAACTCGAGATTGGTAGGAATGGAAATAGAGCTTCCATGATGATTTGCATCAAATTTCTTATTCAAAGATATTGTACCATCAATATCTAGTGGAGAATGAGAAACCGTTAGAGCTATAAAGTTGCTCACCAACTCTTCATCACTTGAAGACTCACTACTAGAGCTTTCATCATCACTAGAACCATCATCACTCCTAGTAGCCACCAACACTTTGCCTTTCTTTTCTTTCTTAGATGGCTTCTTGGTGAACTCACTAGCAAAGTCACCGAAACCATGACAATTGTAGCATTGAACACCTTTCTTGTTCATGGCTTGACTATTCTTCTCATTCCTTGGAGATGATGGTTTCTTAACTCCCTTTTTCTTAGAAGACTTGCCTCTAGGCTTGGCATTCTTCTTTAGAAAATTCTTGAACTTTCTATCCAAAAGAGCCATCTCTTCATTTTCATAATCACTCTCCTCCTCAATAGCATTGAGAGTGATTCCCTTACTCTTAATCTTTGGCTTCAAGCACATCTCATAAGTTTGGAGAGACCCAATCACCTCATCTATGTTCATGCTATCCACATCCTTGCTTTCCTCAATAGTCGTCACCTTTGATTTAAATCCCTTAGGAAGAGACCTAACAATTTTCCAATTTAAACGCTCTCTTGAGATAGGTACTCCAAGTGCTTGACATTGGTTAGCAATGTTAAGAAGCCGGAATTGGAAGTCTTCAAACTTTTCTTCTTCACCCATACTTAAACCTTCAAATTATGATGCCAACATTTGAAGCCTTGATTTCTTTACCTCTAAGGTTCCTTCATTAGTGACTGGAGAGTATCCCAAGCCTCCTTTGCGGAGTCAAGATTTTGAATGTAGGAGAATTGATGCCCAACAACTCCTCTAAATATGGCATTCATAGCATGATGGTGCCATTTAGCAACCTCAAACTCATTCGTTGTCCATTCACTCCTTGGCTTGAGCATTATGGTTCCATCCTCTTGAACCTTGGTAGGAGGACTATAACCTACTTCCACTACCATCCACGTCTTTTCATCAATAGAGCGAATGTAATTTTTCATCCTCAACTTCCAATACCCATAGTTAGTGCCTCGAAGTAAGGGTGGCCTAGTATTTGAGGCTCCTTCCACCATTACATCATCTTGTAAACCCATGACTTCAAAAGCTGTGCAAATACTGTGAATGTATCACTTGGATGCTCACTAAGGACAATCTAGTGTCCTGCTTTTGTACCAATTGAAAATACAAACACGGTTAAATGCTCAAGGCTAACCTAGAGGGGGGGGGGGGGGGGGGGGTAAATAGGTTAAACACCATTTTCAACTCCCTTAGAAACAAACAAAAAATTGTCCCTCTGGATTGCTTGTATCATATATATATATATATATATATATATATATATATATATCAATAAAAGACACTTAATCAATATATAAAATATGTAAAGTGTGACACAAACAATTAACCATAACATAAACACAATTGATATTATAGTAAGGAAGTCAACTTACATATAATGTTCTATCCATAGTATTCAAATAACAAATACAAATATAAGAGAGATTGGGATTGAGAAAAGTTGATACAAGATATAACGTGGTAAACCTCCGAAGAGGAAACATCCACGGGTTAGCAACCACCGGCAAACAGAATCCACTAGAAGATAAGAAAAGTACAATCTCTCAAGTGACCCCTTCACCTAGAAACTACCCTCTTATCCTACTCATGAATATGTCACCCTCTTGCTCAACATTACGAGGCCTCACACCTCTTGTCAAGACTTTCTCGCTTACCCTTCTGGATTCTCATGACCCTAGGCAAGACTTCCTTGCTCACCCTTCCGGATCCTCATGACCCAAGGCAAGACTTCTTTGCTCACCCTTTCGGATCTTCACGACCCTAGGCAAGACTTTCTTGCTTGACATTTCGAGGTCTCCCACCTTTTGCCAAGACTTCCTTGCTCAACAACGTAGGTCTCACACATATTGTCAAGAATTCCTTCTCACAAGCCATCTAGGTGATCATGAATGCAAAATGCAAACAAGCATGCAACATAGAATGTTATGATAAACACATCCTATGGAAAACACTAGACATAAGCATGAATGCACAAACCAATTGTTGTCTGGTTATAATGCATGTCTAATTCATCTAGTTCATACAAATTATATGACAAGTTAATTTCAACCTAGATACTTGCATAAATCTAAACTTGAACTCCAGATATATTCAATTAATCATATAATCAAGTTTAAGTCATGTAAACCAAAAAACAAGCTAAATACATATGACAAAGTCATCTAGATTAAAGAAAAAGTTCTAGAGCATATTTTCTATTCTTATAATCAACTAAGCACAAGAATAGCTCAAAAGAACACAAGCACATGTATCATAGAGAGATTACGGCCAAAGAGAGCCTAATACATATGAGGAACTATTTTTCACAAAATCAATCAATTAAAGATCATCAAATAGTCTTAGAATCAAAGCTAGCACAAAACAATCCCAAACACGTGAAAACATAGGCAAAATCAAAACCTAACTTAACATGTGAGATTTCAATTCAAACTCAATCTAGCTTTGATTTAGTTCAAAACTCAAATAAAAACTATCACAAGACGCACACACACACACACACACACACACACACACACACACACACACACACACATATATATATATAGAAGAAGAAAACCCAAGGCAATTGACCAAGTTTTAAAAGAAAACTCTGAGAGAAAATCAATACCTTATTTGATTTGGTGCAGTCCCGTTTTTGTGAGATTAGACTCCAAAAAAAGAAATAAAACTAACTTAAACCTATAAAGAAAAGATGGAGGATGAATAGACAAACACTCTTAGCTTTGAATCACCCAGATCGGAGTTCAAATGAAGAAGTTATGGTGTTTGGAAGGTGAGAAAATTTGGGAGATAATTCTGCACTCAAATTTTGAATCTCCTCTTAGAATGAAATGTAAGAGGGAAGAGATATATAAAGGAGAGGGAAAAGAATACAAGAAAAATTACCATAAGAGACTTAAGTGCACCAAGCACACTTGGTTCCCAAGATGTCACATGGGCATCTCGGGGCAGCAAGCATTCTGGACCGAGATGGCCACGCGCCATCTCGGGAAAGAGTGCTTGGTTGCACTTCTTTTCCTCGCATGCTCCCTTCATGTTCTTCGACCGTTTTCCGGCTTTCATACTCGAAATTTGAATCCATTTGTGGATTATGAACCGTAACTCTTTCATGGACATGAAAATATAAGATACTTGGCCTAGAAAATAAGAATTCAACTCGAATACGAATACGAATACAAATACAATGTACACAATGTGAGTTGAAAGTGTAGTATCTTTTGACTTAGACCTTGAAATCTATAGTATGAGTAACTTAAATGACCGGAACTCAATCAAGAATGATTTAAGACTAAAATCAAGTTCAATATCCATGTTTTACAAACATATACACATACAAAGATATTTCACACTAGAATGCAAACCACATAGAGATAGTCTCCAATCATGCATTTTTCCTAAACATGTTATTTTCATACCAATGCATGAGCATTCATCTTCAAGTGTGTGAATGTGTTATAAATTGGGCACAATAATGCAGGGACACATATGTATGATTTATGTGTGTGTACCTATAATGGGGCACAATTATACAGGGACACAAATGTATGAATTGTGTATGTGTGCCTAAGCCTTGTAAGAGGAAGCTAAGGTCTTAAAATACCTTTGTAGAACCATATAACATCCTTTCTCTTTGCAGACTTTGTACTTACTTTGACTAGTTGTTATTCCTTCTTTGAAGCTTGAATCATCATGAACCTAAACAACTAAATCATTACAAGTAAATATCATTTTGATATGGAATTAATGCCAAAATAATCTAAAACCTAACATGAGGAAATCATGTGTTAGTCAAGACACGGAGATGGCAATACAAATGGCTAGGCTAACCAAGCAAGTGGAGGCAGTGGCAAGAAAGATAGGTTGACAATAAGGAAAGGCAAACATGGTGTATGAAGGCGACCACTAAGGTAGAGAGATGGTACTTTATGAGACGGAGGATGTCCAAGACCTAATTATTAAAGAGGAAGAAATGATCCATATTCTAACTCTTACAATCTGAGGTGGCGCAACCATCCCAACTTCTCATGGTTCGACCTAAACAACACTTTGAATAACCATGCTTAGAACTACCAAGGCCAATGGTTAAGTGGGCAGCAGTGGAACAACTTGGGTAATCGAGATGTGACTTCATATCAGCCTAGGAAGAGTCCTTTGGAGGACATTGTGACTACCCTTTCTCAGAGTTCACAACAGACCGATCAGAACTTGAATAATTTATTTCAAGCAATCAGGCAAAGATTCACCAACCTAGAGGCATCGGTGAAGAAGTTAAAGATACAGTTAGGGCAAGTAGCTAACACAATTCATAGGAATGAGTTAGGTAAACTTCCCAGCCAGTCAGAACAAGCTAAAGCAGTGACAATTCAGAGGAGTGCCCGAGTGTTTGACACTGGAGATACAAGTGGAGAACCTAAGTGGAAAAAGGCTAAAGAATCAGAAGAAGAAATGGAGGAGACTTTAGTAGAAGAAGAGGAAGTAGTAGTAAAGAACATTCCTGAGAAGACTTCTCTTTTACATAAGTCTCCCGATTCTTACATTCCACAAATTAAAGTTCTGGGAAGGTTGAAGAAAGGCACTAGCTCAGTTGATTGCCCTACTGTGGGTACACTTCAGGCTGAAGACTATTCTAGGAATTCAATTGAGTATTTAATTGAAATCCTAGCACTTTTTGAGGATAAAGGTATGAAAAGTGGTCAAATTGGCGATCCATGTGACAAACAAGTATTGTTGGACATAATGAGCTTGTGAGCAAAAACACCGACTTGATGAAGAGGATGGAAATCCTAGAAAAGGAAAGGAACGGTGCAATCAAAAGGGCAGAATATCTTGCAAGGTTGGTAGAAGAGCAAGAAGAAAACTTTTCCCGAGGCATTAAGAAGTTACAATGGCAAGTGGAGCAAGCGGACAAGGAAACCAATATCGTTAAGAAGGAGTTGAGCGAAAAAGAAATTGCTTTAAAGGTTCCAAAGGTCAAGGAATGTTACTGCTTAGTGGAGCTTGAAAGAGCCGAATGAACAGTTGAAACCTTGACCAAGGACCGAAGCATAAATGAAGCAATTCCATAACTCCACACCATCGAGAGAGATACAAATCATCCAAAAGCAAGAATTAAGAAGACCAGAGGTAGTTCTTCATATATTCCTTACACATGTCTTTTTTTCCATACAAGGGGTCATAAAAAGGCCCAATGTGTTGAATTTATGGAAGTGTGCAAAAAGAGATGAAGCATGCCTAAAGGAAGGCAATGGAAGATTTGACAAGTTTGGGTCCAAAAAGACAAACTTGAAAAAGCAAGAGACACTATCATTGATGAGAACCTTGCTTGGTTGGAAGTGATAGAGCTTCGAGAGTTGTAGTGCTCTCACCACTTCTTGCCTAGACGTTAAATAGTACGCTTGGTGGGAGGCAACCCACCTAGGTATCTTTCCTTTCAATAACTTTAAATTTTGCATAATAATTGTGAATGGTAGTGATTCTTCACTTCTAAGTCTAAGTTGATCCACACCTTAATTGTTAAAAGATTAATTGTGTCGATAATGCAAGGTGTGGAAAAGCATAGGTTTGGGGGTGATTTTCATTTTATTTGCAAGTCTAATGATTACAAAACTCAATTGTTCAAGAAAATTCCCTTGATATGTTTATTGTTGAGTATGTGTGCAGATTAGGCACTTAGAACCGTGGAAAGACCTTGAAGAGAAATTTCTCCTGGTATGTCGCGGTCATGATGTCATCATGAAAGGCCACGACAGTACCACGCGACAACAAAGAGGAGTTGCTATCGCCTGAGGTGTCGCTTGTGGGTCACGTGGTGTGCCAAACGTGACAATCTCTATGAGGAAGAGGCAATGTGTTATGATCATGAATTCTATCACGGTAGACCGTGACAGTTTGACCGCGACAAACACCTAAAATAAAAGCATCAGTTCGTGGTCGGGCAACCTCTCACTTAAAATTCAAACTTCAATCGCAACCAATTCTCCCTCCACGCGACATCGAAGACTTCCAGCCCATATATCGGTAATTATTTCTTCTTTTCACTTTCTTTAGGCCTTGCTAGTCCCAAATCCTCGTTCTACCATCATTCACAAATTTGGGGAATTTTCGGAACGTTTTGGGTCGAAGCAATTTTGTGCATATTTGTCTGAATTGAAATGTGGGTTTTTGTTTGTAAAGTTCATTAAAGCATCTTTTATAGTGATTTCGTGTTTTTAGAGGATTTATGGTGAGATTGGTTGAAAATAATGAAAATTGGGGCACATTTGACCACCACCACCACCACCTCTAGACTTGTTTTGTTTGTTTTATTGCTTTCAGTTTTATTTCATACTTGCTTTAATGACTCATATTATTTGATTTCTATCGTAGTTGTACATTTGAATCATTTCTTTTTTTTTTTATGTTATTTGTGTTTAGAATAAAAGTGTGCGCTGTATTGTGTTATGGTTGATGTTTAATTACCTTTGGGAGCTTTTACATGCCATGTTGATCAAGCTTTTCCGTGTTTTCTTTTTCATTTACATGTTGTGTTTGTTGTGGTATAGGTGTCATTCTCGCCGGGCTCTCATTGTCAACATTGGGGACATTGTTGAGTTTAGGTTTGGGGGTGCCAACGCCGATGTTTTATGTTTTTATTATTTCACATATTTTTTAAGTTGCATGGCCAAAAATTTTGAGCTTTAAATAGTTTGGATGAGATGCTTAGAGATGTGCTTATGTGAGAGTTGATTTATGCATCACGTGCTCGATCGAGCATCTTGTTGTCACTTTAGGGTCTCACTTGCACTTCATGGCTTGTTCCATCCTTTTGTGTTCAAGTTGAGGGAACTCGGTGCTCAAACACCTTGTTCTAATAGTGGAGACCACCTAGTGAGTTCACAAACACAAGCCTTAAAAAGCGAATTTGAGTGTTATCGTAGTTTCATCTTAAACACTTATCTTGTCACACGCATCATTTGCCATAGTACATCACATTGCATAATATTTGTGGATTGCTTGATGGATACTTACATTCCTTGGATAGATGAAATTGTGGAAATGATTTTAGGTAATGTGTGTGTTTAACTACTTATATTAGTCTAAACACATTCCATGTTCCTATTTTTGTGCTTCCAAGCCAATTTTGAGGCCAAACACTTACCTTTATTTTGGAACCACATTACACCATATAGCCTAAACCTGAATACATGCCTACCCTCATTGCCAATCTTGTTAGGATGTGTTGTGTTGTGGTGAACGGTGGAAAAGCTCTAAATATAATAAGTTAGCGTTTACTTAGGCTATATTTGTAAATGTGCAAGGCAAAAGGCTGAAAATGTAAAATTGCAAAAATGTGCAATTGTGAGCTTAAAGTGTTTAAAAAAGAGAAAAAGGGAATAAGAGTCTTGTATGTAATTGTAAAGTACTCACTAGTAGGGTACTCATGTATGGCAAAAGTCTAATGAAACTAATCACTAGTGCCACATGTGATGTGAATAAAGCTTAAGTATTGGGTGTATTGTGTAGTCTTAGCATGATTTGTGACTTTTGAATTCCATTTCCTATTCTTTGTTCACCATATTTCACACAATGGCCCCATAACAACCAAAGGGAAGACCTAAATAATCTACTACAAAATCTAGATTGGGAATGTTTGTTGAAGCATGATCTTCCACATCCATGATATTTGATTCATTTCACAGGCTAGTTCACAAAAATAATAACTTTTTATTTCTTATTGTATGCAAGTATTTGATTCTCATGCATAACTCTATCCTTGCATACTTTACATGAGTGTGAACTTAGGACTCCGAGAGGAAATAAAAAAAATGTCCACGTGAGGTTTAGAGTCAAAGCGAATTAGGCTCGAGGTGTGAGAGTGAGTAGTTTCTGACATGAAAGCACTTTAGGCATGGGATTCATGTTGTTCGAGTGTCCCGTGAGTGCCTTCAAGTTGCTTGAGAATGTTTTGCAAGTTTCTACTCTCCTTATCCATACCTCTTTGCATCTCATCACTTATTGAAAATGTAGCTTTTGAGTTATTGTTATTTAATTTTCGTTTGATTTTACTGAGTTTGTGTGTGTTTTGCTGTTTGATTTTGTTTGACTTGATTTTACTGAAGGACGAGCAAAAGGCTAGGTTTGGGGGTGTTGATCGAGCCATGATAACACTAGATTTCGAGTCCCCCTTCTTACGACTATTGCCCACTTCTCGGGTAAAATCAAGTGTTTAATGGCTCGATTAAGTGTTTTTGCAAGATTTTGTATTAAGGGCATCATATGGGAGATATAAGTGAAGTTGGGACCCAAAAGAGATGGAAATTGGAAACTTGGACAAAAAGACACGAGATGTTGCGGTCATGGTGTGTCGTCATGGAAGACCGTGACACATCAGGTGATAACAACTTTTCTAACCAGTGTCGCTCGTGATGTCGTCATAGAAGACCGTGACATATAGGGAGGTGATGGTTCATCAGCACGCATTTCTAGGTTGATTCTCGACCTATTTTTGGACCCATATAAATACTCATCTTAGATTATGGTGTTGTAACATTAGCCAAACAAACTTTTGGACACCTTTACCCTTCCATCACCATCCTTAGACATTTTTAGTCCTCTATCCATCTTGGAACCTTGGAAAGCAAGAAGAGGAAGCTTTCAAATCAAGGAACCTCAAATGACCAACTTGGGTTTCTTCTTTTACTATTCTTTATTTTATTTCTTTTCCTTGATGTGTGACTAATCTCTAAGTTAGGGGATTAATGTAAGCGGTTGAACAACTCTTTGTAATCCTATTGTCTAATGGTTTTTAATTAAATTCTTTGGTAGTCTCTTTTATTGAAGTACTTGCTATAAAGCCTCTACTTATATTCAAATGAGACCTCAATGAATGTTTGTGTTAGGATAAGTTTAAATATGATGTCGAAGGTTAGATACGGATGACCATCCCATTTAATCGTTAACTACAAGCATAATAATTGAGAAAATTTCCATATGCATGACCATGCTATGTGTGATTTGGTTTAGAGTTTTAATTAAAACGTAATTCTAACCATTGCTCATTATATGACCGTGTGTGAGTAATAGAAAGGATTAAGGGTTTCATGAAACAACCTTATCAATTGGAATAAAGTGCTTTAATGAGACTTGTGGATTAAATTGAGTAGTTTAACTAGGTTGCATTGATTCCCTAGCTTTTCCCTCATATTCATATTGTCGTGTGAGCTTTTGTGTCATTTAATTTATTGCATTTTTGCATATTAGTGAATTAGGATACCAATCCAAGAGAAGCATTATGCCTTCTACTTTTACTGCATTTAGTAGGGTTAATCAAGTTATTTAACTTCAACTATTTTGAATCACCGATCCCAGGTTCTTGTAGAAAATATTAGAAACATATGACCTCAACGACGATGTGGCAGTGTCCGCATTCATCAACAGTCTACTGCACAACCACTTGTCGCTGAGCCTAAGACAGAATGGGAAGACCATATATGCAAGCATGATAGATGACTTCTAAGAATATGCCATGGTGGAGGAAGAGCAATTAGCTCATGGAGGGAAGCTCACACAAGGAGGATGGCCCGAGAGCAACCAAAAACCCAAAGACGGTGGCTCGAAAAGTGGCAACAAAGAGGACTAGACGAGCAATGGGGGAAAGAGTAAGAATGAACTCAAAGATGATGACTGTAAGGGTGGCAAGCACTTTAAAAGGCAGTACACCAATTACACCCCGTTGGCTAGGAGACAAGAGAAGATCTTGAATGTAATTAAAGACATGAACTTGTATAAAAAAAAACCCACGAGACAATCCAGTTTCGTGAGAAGAGACACCACCAAGTGATACAGATTTAACTAGGAGAATGACCATTAAACCTAAGTGCTTACAGTTGAGGGATTACATCGAAAAAGTATTATTTAAGTAATATCTTTTCGGATGTTGAATAGGGATGGGGTCATGATTTTTGAATAAAAACAAAAATTATATAAGTAAACAATAATGATAAAGCACTTTCGAATATTTATATCGAATCAAATAAATTATTCTGTTGACGAGAAAATGGCTCGAGATGAGAAATTCCAGTTAACACCCTCGAGACCACTACTACGAAAGTGGTGGCTGGGGTCGGTACCGTTGGTTCCCGACCTGTTTAAGAGAAAGACTAGTGGTAATAACGGTAAATGGGAGCTGTATTATTGATATACTGCTCTAAGATACAAATAACTCGCTTGTTTGCTCACAGTTTCTAGGAGGAGTAGGGTAGTGGCAACTCGGTGCTTGTCGAATAGTGAAGATGAAGGTGACCGTGTTCTGAAATCAGGATTTAGGCCTTCCTTCTATGTTTATATCTGTTTGTTTATGATTTTCTGTATGTCGCTCGATCAATCTTTGTTGTCTCCCATTTTTCTCTGTCTGTGTTCATATATAAATATCGTCCAAGTAGGTTTCAATTTCATAAATACTTTGCCGTGATCCCATGAATCCGTTCCCTCCTTATCGGGCGGGATTTGTCATTTGAATTTAAATTGTTTCCGGACTTTATGATATGGTTGACGAAAATAAGTTTGTTGCCTTATTTGAATTATACTCTTGACGAGCATGTGAACATTTCGTAGACACGATCCCGTGTGCACTCGTGGGAGCTTAAGATGGATTTTCCTTTACCCGTGGGGGCATGAGGTGTTCTTGTAGACCCTACTGGAAGGTAGATGGGGTAATGCAGACTTAGGCGTGATTCCTCCTTTATGCCCAGCAAGGACAACGGGATTCTAGAGAGGTTGGCAGGCTTCTTTCAAATATCTCTTGAGCTGGGAGACTTCCCCTAGCATTTACGGGGCGGTTGCGGAGCTCGACCTTAGAGCTGAGGTTCCCCGATAGATGGCCTGGAGAAGCCCGGGTTCCAGTTCTCTTGTAGGGGCTCGTCCTTGTCACGCTTGGCTTGTCTTCTGGTAACTTTGAAGCCAAACCGACCCTCATGCGGGGTGGCTTTACTGTCTTTTCAAGCTTCATGAGTCTCGATTGTAGGTGGAAAATTTCTCTTTGACCCCTGGCCAAATTTCCGTATTAACAGAAGTCCCCACTGACTTGAACACCAGTGGTAGAGTTGGGGTTGAAGTCAGATTCCTTGTTTATTTGAGAAAGTTTTTCGCCATAATGATAATTAATGAGAGCTAAATTTTCTCATTGATTACCCAACATTTTGAATTTGAAACTGAGTGTTATTCGAAGAAAAAAGACTACAATACGGCAGTGATCTTCCCGAGGATATCGCCCATAGACCTCTATTTAAGCCTGGCCTGCCCGTCACTTTCTTCATACTTCCTCAAATCTCAGACTTTCAAATTTCTTCTTCCCTGTTTTCTCTGCTGAAATCTTCCATTTGCTTTCTCACCTCTCTTTCTCATCAATGTCGACTTCCAGAGATAGTGTTGATGCCTTGGTGGAGGGCTCCTGGGCCCTAACCTAGCTCCTCTTAAGCGGGTGTGAGGGATTTCACGTGACGAGGAATCCTCCCCGCTCCACCAGTGCCGCCGTTCTAACAGGAATGCAACTATCGGTTCTGGCTTTTCGAACCGGCCTGACAATCCTCTGAACCTAGTCGATGAAGACTCTAACGTCGGGGAGAGGTTAGATATGATTGGAAGATCTCAAGTCACAGTGGCAGAGCTTCTTCTAGTGATAATCATTCCTTTTGAACCCAGGGTCATCCCTGACTCTACTGTCGACTCTCAGTCAATCGACCGTCTACGGAACAAGTATGGTATTACTAATACCGTTTCTCTGACTGTGCCTCACCAGAACTACTATGTTTTTAGTCCACCCAAAGGCGTGCTCCCTATCCATATCGCGGCTTTTGAGAGCGAGGTGAGACTCCCTCTTCACCCCACTTTTCGGTGAGCTCTCAATGCTCTCCAACTGGCTCCGTTTCAATTGACGCCTGGCTTCTAGAGGCATCTAATCGGCTTCCTGGTATTGTGGAGGGAGCAATGCGAGCTAAGCGGCATAACTAGGGAGTACGAGGCTGAGGAGCTCGCCTTCCTTTTCAAGATTGGTTGCCTGGCAGGAGTTCCACGAGGACAATTCTATGCCAAGGCTAAGAATAGGCTCAATTTTATCGTCCTTGGGGCTCCAAAGAAGGACCCTGCTTGGAAGGAAGAGTGGGTACTAGAGGGAGGAGACTGAGGAAGCTCCTTCTTTGTCGGTGGGCATGAGCTTGAGGTTCCTATGGCTTTTAGTGACAAACCAATGTGGGGTCAGGATTCCTTGCCTGATGAGTCTGAAGCCGTGCTGAAGACCATCCTAGCTCAGAACTATTTAAATCTGAAGTTTCCGACCTCCAACCCCTTTAATCCCCACCAGGTAAACAGGTACCTGCGGATATCCGGTGTTACCCCTCATAAGTTTCTCGATCTATTCTTGTTTTTTTATTGTTGGAGGGTTCAGTTATGATGATCTTGACTCTTTTCTCTAACAATGTTTATTGTTGCTCCAGCTTCTTGCGAAGCCCGACAAGCTGGGATACCTTCTCCTCTTTACTGATCGTCCCCAGGAGTTCTTCTGACTGTTTCGAAAAAGAGGGGGTCAACCACTAAGGTAGCTGCCCCGTTCGTACCTTCCCCCTCTCATTCCAGGTGAAGTCCAAGATGGCTCTTCTGGCATCTCGGGCTGTAAAGGCTCTAAACCGAAGAGGTTCTGCTTCCTTAGTCGTCAATAAGTCTGTTCCTACCCCTCCTCCAGAAGTTATTGCTCCACATGATGCCCCCGAGTCCTGCTACCCCTTTCCGTAGATCTAGTTGTATGCCGGGTAGTCTAGGTTCCCAAGGAGCCCGATACCGATTTTTTTGAGGTCACCCATTCTCGTCCCCACCAGTAATCGAGCTCGACGAGTCAGGACGAGGTCCTAAAGCAATTTATCTAATCTTGTCCAGACGGTGGGCATTCTAGGATGACCGCGATGCCCGTGGATATCTTGATCACCAAAGGGTCCGCCCTTTTAGCTAAGGTAATTGTCGCTTTTACTTCTTCATTGATCTGCTTGACTTGTCATTTTCTAACCTTATTTTCCTTTGCAGGCTTTCAAGTTTTAGGTGGCCATGGGGCATCAGGTAGCCTTCCTCAGTGATCAGGCAACCAAGGTTGAGGCTGAAGCTGAGCGAGCCATGGGGTTGCTTGCGCGGGCTCAGACTCTGGTCTAAGAGATGACCTCCAGCCAATAAGGAATGAAGACGCAGCTAGCTAAGCTTCAATGCGATCATGAGAGACTGAAGCGAGCTTTTGATCAGGAGACTCTCCGGTCAAAGCCGAGGGCTAGCCAGCGAGATGACTGGAGGGGAGAAGCGAAAGCCCTAAATGCTGGGAACCAAACCTTGCAGGCTTGAATTACCCAACTCCAAGCTGAAGTGCAAGCCTCTTTTAACGAGGGGTATTTCTATGCCTCCTATCAGGTTGCAGAGGCTCTCCTTCCTCCATTCGATCTCTCCAGCATTGCCGGCTGGGATAGAGAGGAGGTCATGTTACTGGCTGCAGAGATGTCTCACCACCAAAACTGATGGAGCTGGCCCTTCTGGGGAGGAGCTGGGAAGAAGTTTGAAGTGCCAGATCTGTCTTCTCCTATTCCAGTATTTCCAGTATCTAGTCCCGGTGAATCCTCGAAGGGAGTTCACAACGAGGAGCTAGAAGGAGGCCTTGTTGAAGTCCTAGATTCTTCCACAGTGCTCTCAAGAATGGGGTCAACTGAAGGCGGGAACGTGCCTGAGTCGGCGACCAGCCTTCTTTATGCAGCTATTCTTTCTAAAGTTATGGCTGTGATTAATGAAATCACGGAGGAAGATCCTGTTGACCCCGAGGTAGCCGGGGTTGATCCTTAGGAGGTAGCGGAGGCGGTAGATACGGCTAACCAGGACGAGCCGCGACTAGAGAGGGGAGCAGGAGACGAGGTCCATATTGTGGATGAGGAAGCTAAAGGCCCTCGGGAAGACAAAGGAGCTTGAGTTCTCTTCCATGTGATTTATTTTGAATGCCCGGAAAAGGGGATGGGCATCTCATCTTCAAATGTGTCTGTCCTTTTATTATTTTTCTTTATAGCCCGGAACCAAGGGTTGGGCCACCTTGCTTGTAGTATCCTTGTTTGGGAATAGGCTCCTTTACTTGATAATAAAATTTTCAATCCCATATCTAACTCTGTCTTCCATGTATTTGCTTGATCGTCCAGCTTTCATATCGAAACGAGCTATCTTTGGGAAAAAATAAAATAAGAAAAAAGGCTATTTGCATTGAGCCCCCATACCAATGGAACTCCTAGCTCCACTTCTTCAGCTGACAGTCCCCTTATTTGATTGCGGGTTTGCTGTAGTAAGTAACCCTGTATCATGGAGAGCTAGTAAAATAACAGAAGCTTTTATAGTTTAAGTAAGTCAAGCCCTCCATCCCCGAGCCCCTTTGAGAGGTTGTAGCCCGAGTAGAACATTAAGTGGAGAATTGTTTAGTCCCTTCTTAGGCTCGGGATCAGGAGGGCTTCCGGGCTTTCAAGCTCGATTCTTCTTGAAGGTGGTAGCCCCACCAAGGCATCAGGAGAGCTATCTAGCTATTTCCATGTCTGGATGGCAACTATGCTCTTACACTCAGATCCTTCTAGGGGGTGGTAGACCGACTAAGGCATCATGAGGGCTATCTAGCTATTTCCTGGTCTCGAGATCTGGATGGCAACTATATTATTACACTCAGATCCTTCTTGGGGGTGGTAGCCCGACCAAGGCATCAGGAGCGCTATCTAGCTATATCCTGGTATTTTGATCCGGATGGCAACTATGCACTTATACTCGAATCCTTCTTGGGGGAGGTGACCCGACCAAGGCATCAGGGATGATGAGGGGGCTTCCTAGTAAATCCCTGGTCTCGAGATCTGGATGGCAACTATGCTCTTACACTCAGACCTTTCTTGGCGAGGGGGTGGTGCCTGGCTGATGCATCAAGAGCAGCGAGGGGGCTTCCCTGCTTACCCCTGGTCTTGAGGCTATAATGTCGAAACTTTCCATGTAGACCCAAATCATTGTAGGATATAGTCGGAGAAGGAGTAAACAAGAAAACAGGAGAGCTTTATTGATATGGAAGATAGAGTATAATACTGTCAGAAGAAAAAATAAAAGAAGCTAGTCGGAGGTTGCCTGCTCCTGAGTCCCCTGTTCAAGGGTAAAATTTCCTTAGGCGATCCGCATTCCAAGTATGGTCGATGAGTCGACCATCCATATCCTCGAGCTTGTATGCCCCATTATGGATCACCATCTTTATTAGGTAGGGTCCTTCCCAGTTGGGCCCTAGGACCCCGTCTGACCTCTTCTTGGTGTTCAAGGTCACTTTCCGGAAGACCAGATCCCCGTCTTTAAAGCTTCGGGTTTTAACCCTCTTGTTGAAGTACCTGGCAATCCTGCCTTGGTTGATTGCTACATTTTCAGCTATTCGATCTTGCTTTTCCTCAAGGAGGTTCAAACTAGCTCAGAGCTTGCTTTCATTACTTCCTTGTTCAAACCGGTGGACTCTAAAGGAGGTCAACTTGTGCTCTATAGGTAGGACTGCTTCAACCCCGAAGGCCAGTGAGTCGGGTGTTTCCCTGGTAGCTATTCGCCTTGTAGTGCGGTAAGCCCAATGGACCTCGAGAAGCTCCTCTACCTATCTGCCTTTCTTTGGTTGTAGCTTTTTCTTCAATAACTTCTTGGTGATTTTGTTCATGGATTCCACCAGACCATTGGTCTGAGGGTGGGCTATCGAAGTAAAACGAAGGTCGATTCCCGAACCTTAACAGAAATCTATGAATCAGGCATTGTCGAACTGTTTTCCAAGGTCAGTTATAATAACTAGAGGGGTTCTGAACCTGCAAACTACATTGGTCTTGATGAACCTTGTTTTGTTTTCTTCCGATATCTAGGAGAGTGGTCCGACTTCAACCCATCTTGTGAAGTAGTCAATTGCTACGATAGCTTGCTTGGCTTGTCCCGGAGCTGTAGGAAGCTGTCCAATCAAATCGACCCCCCACATAGCAAAGGAGTATGGCTAGCTAAGGGATGACAAACGCTCTAGAGGGAGGTGACTCAAGTTTGCGGCCTTCTGGCATACCTTGCAGGTTTGCACCAAGTTCTTAGCATCTTGATGGATGGTCGGCCAGTAATACCCCAAGCGGAGAACCTGATATGCCAAGGCCTCTCCACCAATATGGTTCCCGCATTCCCCGGAGTGAACCTCTCTCAAAGTCCACTTGGCATCTTCCGGGTGTAGACTTCGAAGTAAGGGAAGGGATTTCTGCCTTCGGTATAAATTTCCATCTACTATGTAATATCGGACCGAGAGCCTTTTAACCCTTCTAGCTTGGTCGGGCTCTCCGGGGAGTTTTTTGCCCTGTAGATATTCTGCTATAGGATCCATCCAGCATGGTCGTCGGTCCAGGGTATAAGCTTCCTTACAAGTCATAATGCTAGGTAGGGGGATTACATGAAGAGGGACTCCGTGTGGTAGGGTCTGGCCACCATAGGAAGCTATCTTGGCTAGGAAGTCAACCCGATGATTTAGCCTGTCGAGGTAGCTGCTCGATTCTGAATCCCCTAAATCTGGACTTGAGTTGTTGCACCATTTTCAGGTAAGCGATCATGTTATCCCCTTTGGCATGATAATCCCTGGAAACTTGGTTGACCACAAGTGAAGAGTCGCTCTTGATACTTAGGTAATCAACCCTGAGCTATATGGCAGCTTTTATCCCAGCTAGCAGAGCTTCGTATTCTACTTCATTGTTCGTGGCTTTAAATTCGAACCTGAAACAATGGCAGCACTCAGTTCCTTCTGGGTGGATGAGGACTATTCCTGCTCTACTCCTGGACTGCCCCGAAGCTCTTTCAGTGTAGACAGTCCATAACTCGCAGCCCTCCGGCCAGTTGTCAGATTCTGGAATCTTCTCAAGGGTGAAATCTGTTACCGCGGGGGTTGCCTGATCTGAATGTACTGAAAGCTCGGCTACAAAGTCTGCTAGTGCTTGAGCTTTTATCGTGGTCCTAGGCTTATACTTTAAATCGAACTGGGTAAGCTCTAGGGCCCATAGAACCAGCCTTCTAGAAACATCTGACCTTTTCAAGAACTGATGGAGGGGTTGGTTCGTCACCACTGCTATTGAATGAGCATGAAAGTAAGGACGGAGTTTCCTTGCCGAAGTCACCAATGAATAAGCGAGCTTCTCCAGCAAAGTATAGTTTTTTTTGGGCTTGGTTAGAGTGCGACTCACATAGTAGATAGGTCGCTGTATCTTATCCCCGTATTTTTTTACCAAGACCCCACTTACAGCGGTTTCTGAAATGGCCAAGTATATTTGGAGTTCTTCTTCAAGATTTGGCTTGACCAGCAGTGGAGGGCTCGTTAAGTATCTTTTCATAGCTTGGAAATCCTATTCGCTCTCCTGATCCCACTTCATGTTTCTTCCCTCCTTGATAGCTTTGAAGAATGGTAGACACTTATCGGTAGATCGGGAGATGAACCTGTTGAGCTCTGCTACCTGACCGGTCAAGGCTTGAACCTATTTAAGAGATGCGGGGGATTCTAGATCCAGGATAGCCTGATTTTTTCGGGGTTAGCCTCTATGCCTCTCTCATGGACCATGAAGCTCAGAAAATTCCCCTTAGTTACACCAAATGCGCATTTAGAAGGGTTCAATCTCATCTGATTTTCCCTTAGGATCATGAAGGTCCTTCGAAGGTCGTCCAGGTGGCCTTTCGAGGTCAAAGATTTAGTGATCATATCGTCGATATATACCTACATCGACCTTCCAATATTGGTCTTGAACAAACGGTTGACTAACCTCTAGTAAGTAGCTCCAACATTTTTGAGCCCGAAAGGCATCACCTTGTAGCAGTATAGGCCTTGCGCGGTGATGAGGCCGGTCTTTTCTTGGTCCACTGGATGCATCATAATCTGATTATAGCTGGAAAACACGTCCATAAAGCTTAGGAGTTTGTTCCCGGAGGTGGAATCGACTGACTGATATATTTTTGGAAGAGGAAAACTGCCTTTCTGGCATGTCCGGTTGAAGTCGGTGTAGTCCACGCACATGCGCCACTTCCCATTTGCCTTCATGACCATAAAAACGTTAGTGAGCCATTCGGGATAGCGGTCTTCTCGAATGAAGCCTGCCTGGGTGAGTTTATCCACCTCTTCTTGAACCGCCATATTTCTTTCATTGTTGAAGTGAAGTCTTTTCTATTTGACAGGCTTGAAGGTCAGATCCACCGCAAGTTGATGTGCAGCTAATGTCATTGGGATCCACAGCATCTCCGCATGACTCCAGGAAAAAATATCATTGAACTCCATGAGGAGCCTAATCAAGCCCTCTTTCATTCCTGGCTCAAGGGTAGCACTGATCTTGAAGACGTTCGAGGGATCGGTTAGTCGAACAGGAATCTCTTCTTACTTGTCGACCGGGTGGCCGCTAGCCCATTCCCTTTTCTTTTCTTCCATATCAGGCACCACAAGGCCTTCCAGACAATCGATAGAGCCTGCATCTTCCAGGTTTAGTACCGGGGTTATCCTGCCTTGGATAGTTGTTACTTAGGTGAGCTGTTTAGCTAGAGCTGCTGGGTTGGCCGGCACTGCGTAGCATTTCCTAGCTGCTTGCTGATCACCCCGAACCTCTACCACATTGTCTTCTACCAGGAACATCAGGACATTATGGTAAATAGACAGGACCCCCTTCAGAGATGATTGGAATGGCCTCCCTAATATTGTGTTGTAGGTCGACGGGGTATTCACAACCACGAAGTTGGTCATGATGTTTTGTTGAAGAGGTTAGGCTCTGATGATCACAGGTTGGATTTTTGATCCTATGGGTGTGATGGAGTCCTCAGTGAAACCGTATAATAGAGTAGTACAACTGTTGTAGCACCATTGCTTCAAGTTTAGTTTCTCCAAAGTATCTTTAAACAGAACGTCGATGCTGCTACCTGTGTCGACGAGCATGCGGTGCACCATGAAGTTGGCAATTTGTACCGTGATGACCATAGGATCATCATGAGGCTACACGGTGTTATAGACATCTGCCTCAGTGAAAATGATCTGAGACAGCTGGCAGAGGTTGGTCGGTCTCTGGTCGACCTTGAAGATATCCCTCCCTTTGTCCGTACGAGGGACCTTCCTTGCATGGTTTTTTCTAGAATTGTTGGAGGTACTGGATAGAGTGGGACCTCTACTGATAGAGTGAATTACCTGAATCTAATGCATCAGGTCCGCCTGATCTCCTTTCTCTTCTCAGCGTGTTCCCAAATCTCGGCTTGGACCTCTTTTCCACTTTGAATGTTCTCCTTAACCAGTTGTAAGAACTCTATCAAGCATCCTCCCCGGATCAAAGCCTCAATCTGGTTCCGCAGGTTGTAGCATTCTGAAGTATTGTGCTCTACGTCTTTGTGAAAGTCGTAATATTTGTAACGATTTCTTTTATCGACTGGGCTTTCATAGGAGCGGGCTTCTGTAACAAACCTTTATCCTAGATGGCGAGGTAGACTGTTTCTCGAGATGCATTCAAGAGAGTGTAACGGTTGTATCCCCTCTCATCGGGAGCTATAGGGGCCACTGTCCTAGGAGTTTGTAAAGCTTGAGGATGAGCCCGTTTATCTAGATACCTTTCTGGTCGGGGCTGAGGAAAAGGAAAACCGTATGTTGATTTATTGGGGGGTTTGTTCTGACTCTTTTGATCTTACTCGGGTCTGAGAGCTTCCTTCTTTTGTCGCTTTTCGGCTCTCATGTCCTCATGCTCCATCTTGACCTTGAGCTTTTCATCTACCTCGATCTGTTCCAAATCCCAATCATAGGCTCCCTGGTAGGTTTTCTGAGGTCTCATGGAAAAAGACCGGACTATTTTTCCTGCCCACAAATTTCTTCTAAAGGTTGCAAGGGTTTCTCTCTCGGTGAAGACCCCCATCTAGATGACTTCTCTGTGGAACCGCTCGACATAAGCCTGCAGAGTTTCCCCTCTCCCCTGGATCACGTATTGTAGATAAATCGGGTCTTTTAGTCGGGGCTTAACCCCTTGGAACTGTAAGCAGAAGTCAGTTGATAATTTTGTGAAGGAATCTACGCTCCCGGCGGGTAGTTTCCTAAACCAGGTCTTAGCATAATCTGTGAGTGTAGTGGGGAACATATGACACATAGCGACCCTTGTTGTGTTCTGGACCTCTATTTGTTGAACGAAGCTCTCTAAGTGGCTCAGCGGATCTTCAGTTCCAGAGAACCTGTCAGCTGTCATTTTGAACTTAGGCGGGAGCTCTACCTCCCGGATCCTTCGGGTGAAGGGGGCGTTCATTTCACTTAGAGGGTCTTTCTTGTCCTCCTTGTACTTCCTCTTCTTCATCAATTAGACCTCTTTCTGTTGCTCTGCCAACTGGTCCCTTAGTCGCTTGCATTCGGACTTCCTTGAGTCGATCTCGGATTCCTCTCCATCATATCCCTCTGATGAATTGGTTACCTCTACCCGGTTCCTTTTTTAGAGGGGGCTTGCTCGGGGACATGGATGACTTTCTTCTTCTCTACCCCGGGCTTCCCTCCTTATAGTTGTTGGGTGCAGGAGTTCTTTCCGTCCGTGGGAAATAACGTCTGTTGTGGATCTGACTTGTCATGGTTAGTAACGTGGCAGCGCTTCGGGAACTTGGGGCATGGGCCCTAGCCTATCCAGGATTGAGGTTAGGAGCCCTTTTTTGTTGCGAGTTGATTCCCGAGGGGCAGGCCCCAATTGATCAAAGGCGGGTTGCCTAGCCCTGGGCCTGCTTGATTCCCATTGGTTGTAGAGACCCATTTGTTGGATAGCGATACCCTCGACAAGTAGTCAAAGGCAGACGTTCTCTATAAAGGCCTCTGTTTGTTAGTCAACCTCGACCTGGCTTTCCAGAGGGGGATCCAGAGCCCACACAGTAGCTGGCTGGATCAGAATTTGGCTATGGAGCCCGGATTTTTTCCTTTTCCTTGGAACCTTTCGTGTCGATGTAGCAGAAGGTTTTCTCGAGGTGCCCTGCTGCCCTTGTGAGGAACGGAGCTTCATGATGAATTTGAAATAAAGAACCTTTTAAATGTAAAAAGATGGTTGTGTGAGAGTTTCCCACAGACGGCACCAGAAAGTGTTGACGGGAAATTTACTTAAGATGAGAAATTCCAGTTAACACCCTTGAGACCACTACCACGAAAGCGGTGGCCGGGGTCTGTACCGTTGGTTCCCTGACTTGTTCAAGAGAAAGATGAGTGGTAATAACGGTAAATGGGAGCTGTATTATTGATATATTGCTTTAAGATACAAATAACTCTCTTGTTTGCTCACAATCTCTCGGAGGAGTAGGGTGGCTGCAACTCGGTGCCTGTCGAATAGTGGAGATGAAGGTGACCGTGTTCTAAAATCAAAATTTAGGCCTTCCTTCTATGTGTATATCTATTTGTTTATGATTTTCTGTATGTCGCTTGATCTATCTCTGTTGTCTCCCATTTTTCTCTACCTGTGTTCATCTATGAATATCGTCCAAGTAGGTTTCAATTTTGTAAATACTTTGTCGTGATCCCATGAATCCGTTCCCTTCTTATCCAGCGGGATTTGTCATTTAAATTTGAATTGTTTCTGGATTCGATGATATGGTTGACGAAGATAAGTTTGTTGCCTTATTTGAATTATACTCTTGACGTGCATGTGAACATTTTGTAGACACGATCCAGTGTGCACTTGTGCCATGAATCTTCATGGAGGTCATCCTACCAGCCGCCTATTGCCCCGTAGAGTGAGGTAGACCATGCTCTGGCTCTGTTCCTGGGAGCTTAAGATGGATTTTTTCTGACCCGTGGGGGCCTGAGGTGTTCTTGTAGACCCTCCTAGAAGGTAGCTTGGGTAATACAGACTTAGGCGTGATTCCTCCTTTATGCCCAGCAAAGACAACGGGCTTCTGGAGAGGTTGGCAGGCTTATTTCAAATGTCTCTTGAGCTGGGAGACTTCCCCTGGCATTTACGGGACGGTTGTGGAGCTCGACCTCAGAGCCGAGGTTCCCTTATAGATGGCCTGGAGAAGCCCGGGTTCCAGTGCTCTTGTGGTAACTTTGAAGCCAAACCGGCCCTCCTTGCTCCTGCGGGGTGGCTTTACGGTCTTTCCTGGCTTTATGAGTGTCGATTGTAGGTGGAAAATTTCTCTTTGACCCCTGGCCAAATTTCCCTATTAAGAAATTCAATCCTAAAATTCAACAGTGATCCAACACCCAAAAATGTCACGCTGCCTTTGGGATTTTGCATCATCTACTAGTTGGAATGGTCTAACCTAATTGTTAACATAACAACCATCACTTTTAATTTTAGCCATGCGCTTTTATTAGCATGAACTCTTTGGAGGATATTATTAAAATCACATTGAGTGTGTTACCAAGTTATAGACCGTCAATATATTCTCTCACGAATATCCCTCCTTTGAGAGTAGATATCATTTGAGTCAATTGTCAAGTCTATCCTTGTAAGGAAGTATCTTGCTAAATTCCATTTATGAATACCATTTAGGGGGTTATTACACGAAACATAAAGTTCAACTAAACTTGGAGGCCGTAGGCGTTCCAAACACCTTCTCCCACTCAATTGTTTAAGGTGAGTGATCGAATTCTATTGAATGATTCACCAAGTTATCTAGTTGCCAATTCGATATCTAAATCATTCAATGCATGTTCATACCAAAAGAGATATATGAGTGGCACTCCTACTCAATATGGCATGTTATCAAACAATGAAAAACATTGCAATATTTATGGAAAAGCAAATAGCCACAATTTTGGTCATCCTAGAAAAAACAAGTAAATTACATTTGCTTGAAATACAAAACCCTAACCC
The DNA here is from genome assembly GCA_032871835.1 of Dipteronia dyeriana. Classification (NCBI taxonomy): domain Eukaryota; kingdom Viridiplantae; phylum Streptophyta; class Magnoliopsida; order Sapindales; family Sapindaceae; genus Dipteronia; species Dipteronia dyeriana. The sequence continues at coordinate 106,354,918 of CM065300.1, read as the reverse complement.
TAACTTGGCGAACAAGTCATCAAGCGATTACTGTCCAAAGGTCTTGTGTCTGGGCACTTGCGCTTCCGAACCCTTTTATGGCTACTCCGGGCTACTCTGTTGCTCCTTTTTCTACTTCGAATTCTTCAATTCTTCGATTCTTCGAAACTTGAATATATTGCAGGAATTTTTTTTATTACAACATTAAAATAAAATAAAAATTAGCAACTACCAAGAAGAAAATTATGGTGATGATAGGCCACCTTTCTTGTTACAATTCCAAAACAAAAATAAATTGAAATTCTATGAAAAAAATTGAGCAATAACAAATCACATAAATATATATATATATATATATATATATATATATATATGTATATATATCCATACATTCTAATGTAAATATATATATATGCAAATACCATGAGTGTCATCTCTTTCCAAAATATCCACAATTACAACAAACAGAAATAGATTCACGTATATATACATCTGTTAACGGGAATTTTTTTTAGGATGAGAAATCCCTATAAACGCCTTCGAGACCATTACCGCAAGAGTGGTGGCCGGGGTCGGTACCGTTGATACCTAACCTGATCTTGTATGAATATGAAAGAGGATGAAATCGTAGGTAGGAAACAAGCCATCCTGCCCGTCGGGCTTCGTGCTTATGAAGTAGATCTAGGGAGCTTTGAGGTTCTCTTGATTGTATGAAGGGGTTGATCTTTGTCCTAGTCCTGGTCCCTGGCCTGGGCCTGGTCGGGGTCGGGGTCGGGGTAGGAGCACGTCATGGTATCTAGAGCCCGGTTCTGGAGCCCGATTCTCTCCAGTAATTCCCCGACCTAGATAGCAAGTAAGGAGGGGGGCTTATCTAGCTCCAGTGTTAGGGAGCTCGATTTCCGCCATAGAGATGATATAGGAGAGCCCATCGACTTCCTTCAAGCTGGTCTGGGTGGTTTCTCCTCATCTTGACATACGACTTTAACATGTAGATGGGAAGATAAGAGCGCTAGGTCCAGCGAGGTAGGAAACTAGGTTGAACTCATATACGCATGCATTACACAGGACACAAGTAAGAGAAACACAAATCTTTTGTAGAGGGAGGTGGATTGACCTAGGGAGAAAAAGCATCACGAATGATCACATGCTGAAAAACCCCAAGGCAATATCCAGAGAAAGGGGGAATACCCTTCCTTATGTATATCAAAGAATGCTCCGGGGAGCTTACAAGAATGGTGAAGTAATACAACGTAGTTGCTCCGGAGAGCTTACAATGGTGGTCGAATGTAGACTGATACCGGTATATTCTTGGTAAAGGTAACACATATATTGATGATGTCGAGAGATCTTTTTAGCGAAGCATGTCTGTCTTCTGTCATTCATTGTTTATCTTTTATGCCTTTTACAGGCGTATTTATAAATGGTGACTACCTTGGCGTGCAAGTCCAGGATTCTTCAATCTTCCTCTCCTTATTGAGTATGATTCTTCCTTTAATGTAGTTGACCGGATTATTAAAAGTAACCGAATAACCAAATTTATTTAAACAAGAAACTGAAATTAAATTATTCTTGAATTCAGGTACATAATAAACATTTATTAAATCTAAATGCCTACTAGAATCTAAGTTGATTCTAATATCTCCCACTACACTAGTAGACACCAACGTTCCGTTTCCCAAATGCAAGTTGAATTCATTCTCATTCAGTCTCTTCCTTTCAATGAGCCCTTTCTAGTTAGGCCCAAGTTGCTTTATCTTCTGTTGTTACTTGACCTTCTAACAGGTCTTAACAGTAGCAACTTTACCAACCATATGAATCTTTTGACTTTTGCCTTTCACATGAATCTTTTCGGTGCTTTGAACATCTTGCATCAGGCCTTGCAAGGTGTATTCCTTATTATTCAAGGTGTAGTCCATCTTGAATTGATCAAAGGAATCCAGCAGTGAGTTGACAATCATGTCAATTTTGGTCTCACCATCTATCTCGGCACCATTCAGTTCAGCAATATTGAGATGTGCTATGACATTCATTATGTGATCTTTCACACCTTGTTCAGGTTTCTTCCTAAGATTCATAAAAGCAGACACTGCCTCTCTCTCTTAGTTTTCCTAGACCTCATAGCAAACATCTTCTCTAGAGACATCATTATATCGACAACAGTTTCCATTTTTTCATGTTATTGTTGCAACACGTCGGAGATGGTGGCCATAATGTAACGTACATTTATCCATCTCTTCTGAAGACTCCCACTACTGATAATCATCTCTTTGCTCCTGAGTAGATTCATTAGTAGGAGTAGGTGGTTTAGAAGTATACATAATGAACTTATACTTTTCAGCTTGCAACAACAAGCCAATATTCCTTTTCCATGTGACATAATTATCATCAGTTAAAGTATTATCTTTTAGGATATTGATTAAGGATGGGGTCATGATTTCTTTTAAATAACAAAAATTATATAAGTAAACAATCATGATATAGCACTTTTGAATACTTATCTTGAGTTAAATAAAATAATTCAATCGTAAAAATTCAACGGTGATCCAACACCCATAAATGTCATGCCTCCTTTGGGAGTATGCACAATTTACTGGTTGGACTAGGTCCCACCTAATTGTTAAGATAACAACAAACATTTTCTATTTTAGCCTTACAATTTTATTAACAAGAACACTTGGGAGGATATTAATAAAATTACATTAAGTGTGTTACCAAGTTATCGACCTTCAATATAATCCCTCACGAATATCCCTCCTTTGGGAGTAGATATCGTTTGGGCTAATTGTCTAGTTTATCCTTGAAAGAAGTATCTTGCTAACTTCCATTCATGAATACCTCTTGGGAGGTTATTCACGAAACATAAAGCTTAACTAAACTTGGAGGCTGTAGGTGTTCCAAACACCTTCTCCCACTTGTTTAAGGCGTGTGATCGGATTCCAAAGAATGATTTACCAAGTTATTTAAATGTCAATTTAGATACTTAAACCTTTCAATGCATGTTCATACCAAAAGAGATATATAAGTGACACTCCTATTCTATATGACATGTTATCAAACAATGACAAACATTGCAATATTTACAAAATATAAATAGCTACAATTTTGGTCCGTCCTAGAAAAACAAGTAAATTACATGTCTTAAAATACAAAAAACTTCTTTCTTGGCGAACAAGTCTTCACGTGACCTTTGTCTTCCGGATTCTCTCTGCTGCCTCCCATGGGCGTGCGCACCCTTGGCTTTTACCCATGGGTGTGCGCATGCCACAAACACATAAAGGTCTTGCCATGAGCAGCCCATGGCTTCCATATGGATGCTGTGCACAGCCATGCCACAACAAACGTGGTTGCGTGCTATTCGCACGCACGTTCATTGCTACGGCTCACACGGTCCCAAGCTTGTTCCGGTCGCTCCTAATTCTTCAAACCTTCGAGTCTTCGAAACTTGAGTGTATTATAGAAGAATTATAAATAAAAATACTGCATTTTGTTTTTACATATATTACAACAACAAAATAAAAAAAAAACTTAGCAACTACCAAGAAGAAAATTATGGCGATGATATACCACCCATCTTGTTACAATCCAAAAAAAAAATACATTGAAATTCTAGGACCAAAATTGTGTAATAACAATCCACATATAAAACATATATATATGACCATACATTCCAATGTAATTATATATATATATATATATATATATATATATATATATATATACCTAGAGTGCCATCTCTTTCTAAAACATGTGTATATACAATAAAAAGAAAAAGATTCACGAACACATACATCGATTAATAAAGGGTACAACCAGGCACTAATACCAATTGTAGGGAAAAAACCATGCGCAGTGGAAGCGTGAGAAAATTTATTAAAATTAGGGTTGCCATATAAATAATTTTTTTTTTCCCATTTACGCAATGAGAACCTTAACCCTTGATTAATTGATGTATATAACAAGTGTCACACCTTTTTCTCGTGACAACTGAACAAGCACCGAACTGATTCCGCAAGATCTTCCAATCCAATCACGAACTTGAATCACCTAGGAGTGTGGGCTCCCTTTCTTTAAATTGTATACCTGAGGATGGAGACAAACAAAATCTTTTCTTTGTTAGTTACAAATATCCTCCAAGAGAAAAATCCAAGAACGTCCGGTCACTTGTGACTTATAGATCTACTTGATTGAAACTTGCATGAACCCAATTTGATTTTGTACACGTAACCCTTTTGATGTAAAGGATACTAGCATACTATCAAAAACAAAAATGTTCTCTTTTTTCTCTTTTCTCCTTGGCCAAATTCCACACCCTATATCTTAGTGTTGATTGAATTTTGTCTAGAGTAAAATACTAAATTTTCTCTCTCAAAATTCTCTCTTGCTAAGCAAAATTCTCTCTTAGAAACACTTGGGTTGGCCGAAAGTTCACTCTGAAAATCTTAGGGTTGGCCGAAATTCACAAGGGTATATATATAGGATTACAAATCCTTTCCTAAGAAGGATTTAATTGGTTGGCAAGAATTCTATCCTTAGGTGGATTTATTTGGTAGTTAAGAATCCTTTTTTAAAGGAATTCTATCCTCTTATATATATATATATATATATGAGCTGGCCGAAATTCACAAAAATATATATTAGGATCGAAAATCCTTTCCTAAGAAGGATTTACTTAGATGTTAAGAATCCTTTCTTAGGTGGATTTACTTGTTTTTTAAGAATATATTTTTCTAAATGAATTCTATTCTACACCAAGACTCCTAATCCAACTCAATAGTGTATTTGTGACCATATTAAAGATTTCCTAATTTGATTAGACAAATAATTCCTTTTATTTATCTACTTATCAAATATAGTCTTTAATATTAATTATACTACAAACAATAGTATAATTTTAGGAGACCATCTCTGACTAGAAAAAAGTTTTTGACTTTCAATTAAATAATTTATTAATCAACAAATTAATTAACTTCCACTTAATTAAATAATAAAATAAAAATAATATATTTAAGCTATTTTAAATAGTCTTGCCGCCCATACCATATATATGGGTCATATATTATTTTTCTTATTTTATTAAATCCATTAGACCTTAATAAAAAGTCCACATGTGAACTAGACCTATTCTTACAACAAGAAAAAAGTTCACATACCTTAATACAATTCTAGATAGACCCCTAAATTCGTTCAGTAGAATATATCAAGTGATCCATGCAAGTTCGTGTGGATTGGGGATCTTGGCGGGCTATCTAAGTTTATGCTCCAATAGACACAACCTAATCACAATCAACAAATGATTCACTTAGGTCCGATCTATTTAATTTTAGTTCATTCCACTAAAGAACTAAAATTGAACTCTCAAATAATGATAGAATAAGTTGATGTTACTCATTCATACCTTAGACAACCTTTTTGGAGAAAGTGTATCCTCGTGAAGAATACCTGTAATCGCCAAGAGCTCATAGACCGCCTATAGCCCTTCAAGTTACCATATTTACTCATATGATCACATTTTGAACTTGGATATTTTGACTTGTCCATAAGCCATGTTTCAATAGACACTTTTGAAAATTTAACGTTAAGATTTAATATCCCGTACCTTAAAATATCCATATGATGGTATTCTACTCACATTTTATATATGGATCCACGATGTCCTTATCTATAAATGAAGTTCTCTACCGATTAACAAATGAATACCACCAAACTATCGAGGATAGACTATGCTATATAATCGTACTCATTGATAGCTCAAATGATAACCCTGACAACCATAAGTCCATCATTTATCTCAGGATTGAGATAGACTCTCCGATTGTCTTCAAATGAAAAACTTTTAACTTTTGACGGTTCTAGATAAAGTATTTCATTGTGATCCAATTCAATGCACCCAGTGCACTAGATTCTTTTGCCCAAAGACACCACACTTTAATGATTTTAGACTCATCATAACATATTTGGTCCCACTCAAATGCTAGCAAAAGAATCTACAACTTCGACAAGATAAAGTCGCCCAACCTTTTATCTTAAGTTGTGAATATTATTCGAGACTAACTAAAGAATTGTGTCTACCTCATACATATCTAGATGTATGAACAATTCTTCTTTTCTCATAGTCTTTTGACCTTATGACTATTTACTTTTGAAAATTGTAATAATTAAACTATAAATGCTATAAGATTTGCTAAACTAGAAATCACTTTATTAATAAGAAAGGATTGTCAAATACATTATTATACTCTTGCTATCGAGCATAATCCCAACAATGCATGAGATTGGACATCTGTTATATAGTGGGAGTAGTCAACAGATACCAGTCCAACCCAAGATTAGATCATTGGGTTACTGCAAGACTATTCTCAAGTATCTTCGGAGAACGAGAAATTATATGCTAGTGTATTCCGGACAGGATTTGATCCCGTTAGGATACACGAATTCTGATTTTCTGTCAGCAAGGATTCTAAGAAATCCACGTCTGGAGCAATATTCACCCTAGATGGTGGAGCCATTGTGTAGAGAAGTATCAAGCAATCTTTCATTACTGACTCCACCATGGAAGCCGAATATACAGCCGCTTGTGAAGCTGATAATGAGGTTGTTTGGCTCCGTAAGTTCTTGAGTGATCTAGAAGTTGTTCCATATCTGGATAAGCCTATCACACTTTATTGTGATAACAGTTATGTTGTGGCTAATTCCAAAGAACCAAGAAGCCAAAAAAGAGGAAAGCATATAGAGAGAAAGTATCATCTTATTAGAGATAAAGTGCAGAGAGGAGATGTGATCGTCACCAAGATAATCTCACAAGATAATCATGCTGATCCATTTACATAGACCTTACCGGCTAAAGTGTTTTCGGGTCACCTAGATTGTCCAGGGTTACGAAACATGTCTCACATGCTTTAGTGCAAATGGGAGATTGTTGGGGTTTATGCCCTAAAGATGCAATTGGTAAATGAATTTATAAAAAAAATAAAAAGAAAAGTTCAATTGATTATTGTTGTGTTGTTTATTTTATAACCTGTGCATATTCAACATCCAAGATTGTCGGATGTAATCTCAAATTATGTATATGAGTGTTATATATGGATGGATATAGTATGAGAAGTGCAATCTAAAGAGTCCATAGATAGCAAATTAAGTTGGGTACTTTATTTGTGGTTAATCTATAGCTGTTGTCCATTCCATAATGTACGATGATTCTATCCTGAATCATTCATATGAGATATGAGAATGGAGGCACCTTGTATGATGTGATCATATAGGACTGGGCCATGATCTATATGAATCTCTCACCAAGATCTATTTATCGATGAGATTCATATATATAACCTAACGATGGCTATATATGGATGATCTTAATCCTGAGTGTCTTATCGACTCCTTCAAGTTAGATCGTGGTCTTTGATAAACCATGGGTGAGGTCAGATGCATTTCATGATCAATATACTCAGTATGTTGGGATTACAGTTTGGCTCGTGGCTGGGAAGGTTTGTACACAAAAGTGGAATCCACTCCTTCTTGTGAGAAGTATATGGTAGTTCCTTTAAGGATTGATTCAGGGCCTAGACAGTATGAGCTCTCTCCTAATTGCATAAGGAAATAAGATTTATTGTCCATTAGAGAATCAATGGTACTTAAAGGATATATGTAATTAGAGGGGTATAACGGACATTATGACCCAGCTCTAATTATGAATTATTGTTGAGGATCACACCATATGTAATAGCTATTGTAGGGAAAATATGCAACGGAAGCGTGAAAACAAATAAATTAGGGTTTCGGTATAAATAACTTTTTTCCTTTTTAATAACAAGAACCTGAACCCTATATTAATTGATGTATATAAAAAGTGTCGTACATTTTTCTCGTGATGATTGAACTAGCGCTAAATTCTATCTGCAAGATCTTCCAATCCAATCACGAACGTGAATCACATATGAGTGTAGGCTCCCTTTTTTTTAGATTGTATACTTGAGGATGGAAACAAACAAAATCTCTTTCTTTGTTAGTCACAATAATCCTCCAAGACGAAAAAAAAAACGTTAGGTCACTTGTGAATTATCAATCAATTTGATTGAAATTCGCGTGAACTTTGATTCGATGTTGTTCACAAAACCTTTTAATGTAAAGGCTACTAGTGTACTATCGAAAACTAAACGTTCTTTCTTCATTATCTCTTTGCCGAATCTCACAATCTTTCTTAGAGTTAATCAAATTTTGTCTAGAGCAAAAACAATTTTTTCTCCCAAAATTCTTATGGTGGCCGAATTCACTCCAAGTAGAATTCTTATGTTGGCCGAAATCTTCTCTTTAAAATTCCTAGGGCTGGCCGAATTTCTCTTTTAGAAAATCACTAGGGCTGGCCGAATTTTACAAGAGATATATATAGGATCACAAATCCTTTCCTAAGAAGGATTTACTTGGTGGGTAAGAATCCTATCCTTAGGTGGATTTACTTGGTGACCAAGAATTCTTTTCCAAAAAGAATTCTTTCCTACACCTAGACTCCTAATCCAACTCAAATAGTGTATTTGTAACCATATTAAAGATTTCCAAATTTGAGTAGATAAATAATTCCTTTTATTTATCTACTTACCAAAATATAGTCTTTAATATTAATTATACTACCAACAATAGTGTAATTTTAGGAGACAATCTTCTACTAGGAAAAAGATTTTAACTTTTAATTAAATAATTAATTAATTTCTATTTAATTAATATAATAAAATAAAAATAATATAATTAAGCTAAACTATATAGCATTGCCGCCAACATCATATATTGGTCACTATATTATTTTTTCTATTTTATTAAATCCATTGGACCTTAATAAAAAGTACACATGTGAACTAGACCCATTCTTACAAAAAGAAACAGATCCACATGCCTCAAAACAATTCTAGATGGACCCCTAAATTGGTCCGGTAGAATATATCAAGTGATCCATGCAAGTTCGTGTGGATTGGGGATCTTGGCGGGCTATCTAAATTTAAGCTCCAATAGACACAACCCAATCACAATCAACAAATGATTCACTTAGGTCCGAATATTTATCTCAGGATTGAGATATATTCTATGATTGCCTTCAAGTGAAAAGTTTTACCATTGACTGTTTTAGATAAAGTATTTCACTGTGATCCAATTCAATGCACCAGTGCACTAGATTCGTTTGCCTAAAGACACCACACTTTGATGATTTTAGATTCATCATAACACATTTGATCCCACTCAAATGCTAGCAAAAGAATCTACAACTTTGACAAGGTAAAGGTGCCTAACCTTTCTTTTAAGTTGTGAATATTATTCAAGATTAACTAAAGAATTGTGTCTACCTCATACATATCTAGATGTTTGCACAATTCTTCTTTTCTCATAGTCTTTTGACCTTATGATTATTTACTTTTGACAATTATAATAATTAAACTAGAAATCACTTTCTTAATATGAAAAGATTGTCAAATACATTATTATACTCTTGCTATCGACCATAATCCCAACAGCTATATCGATGGACATCGAGTTGTTTCAGTCTATGTAAAAGCGTATGTTGTTTAGATAGTGTAGCTTCGGATTTTTAGTGAAGTAACACCGGAGTTAATAATCAAAGAATATTAATGAAAGAGTTTAATTATTGATTCTGAGGATTATCGGAGCTCAAAATACTGTGAGTCATTATGTCCCCTTGCTAGCCCGATCGATTAAGGTAACAAGGGTCACGGTTAATTAATTGGATTGTCCAATTAATTGTGTTACGAAAGTGACAAGTATTTATTCGGAAAATTAATTGAATAATGAGATTATTTAATTAATGAATAATGGTGATTAAATAAATTGAATAATGAGATTATTTAATTATGTTATTAATCACTAAATGGAGGATGTTTCTTGATATTTATTTTTGAATAAAATAAGAAAATATGATTATTTTATTTTTTAAGTTTTGAATTTAAATAGTTTAAATTCAAAATAGAATGTATCTTTTAATAAAAAATATATATTTTGTTTTAGATAAAAAGATACTATGAGGGTTTTAAAAGAGGAAATATATATCTAATATTTTTTTTTTTGAAAACCGACCAAAAGAAGATATCAATTAAAAAAAGAAATATATATATATATATATATATATATATATATACATTTGATATATATATTCTTTAAAATGGAAAAAGACAAATGGGGAAAAATAAGGATTTGTATATGATACAAATTGGTGCACTTAAAAAAAATGGCATTGCATAAGATGCAATCGGAATGAACGTACACCAAGAAGACAAAAAAATAATGATTTTATTTTAATTTTTGAGAACTAGAATGGTTCTAAGTTTTTCCTCTTAAGAAGAAAGAGTTTCTTCAAGTATTTTCTCTACATCCTTCATTCAAGTTCCTAAAATCGTGATGCCCACACACGCAGTTACCTGTCCTGGAAGATAACGAGGAAGATCGAGTGGTTCAGACAGAAGTACATCGTAAAGTGTAGGAGCATCCAAACCTTGGTAGAATTGGTTTAGACAGGAGCATAACGTAAAGTGAAGGAGCCTCCAAACGTTGGTATGATTTTCTTCTCTTTATATTGATTTCAATTTCCTGTATATACATATATTTTATTATTGTAATAATTTTTATATGTATAAGTTCCGAAAAATAATTATGATCCAAAGTTCACTGGTCCCAGATCGTTTACGATCTATATTAAAAATTTTAAAACCTACTTCTGCTGCGTGACCGGTGAACGGGACTCCAACAAAGGAGGAGGTGATGGCAGAAGGTCACTCTCCGAGATGATGCGTGGCTATCTCGGGAGGAACATCTTTCTACCCCTGAGATGCCCGCGTGCCATCTCAGGGAGGTTGTGGATTCCCTTTGCCTTTTAATTGGTTTCCCTCTCTTTTTCTCTCACATGTTGTTAAGTTAAAAATTTAGAACATTGAAGAACACATGCAGAAAAATTTCTTCCAACTTTTGGTTTTTTTTTGTGATATCTCTTTCATTTCTACTTCAATTTAGTTTATTCAAAAACCGAAGTTGAGTGTCTTGATGAGATCTACAAATTCCAAGCAAATTTAGAACCAAATGATGTTTTGATCTTTCTCAATTCCCAGATGTTCAATTCCAGATTTCATCATTTGTTGGTAAATCATCTTTTTCCTAGTTTTCTTCTATGATATTCTTTTTGAATGATGTTATTTGATTAAGAAGCATGACTAGCTTGACTTTGATTTCATTTTTTTGTTTGTCCAATTGAATTTTAAGTTTTCCAATTGAATTTCAATTTTTCCAATTGAATTTCAAGTTTAGCTTCTGTTGTGATTAATTGAATGATTTTTTGCTAAACTTGTCAAACATGAATTTGTTTCTAGAAATACTTTGTTCTTGTGTTTGATTGCTTATTTCTAGATTTAATTTTATGATCTAAGAACTTGGTTATATTTAATTGATATTTCTATTTCTTTAGTTCTTTGTTGATAACATGCTTAGCTTTCTAGATGTATTTGTGATTGATCTTTGATAGACTCATCTACGTTTCTTGTTGCATGTTCATAGAGTTTTAATCTCTATTTGTTTGTGATTGCATTTTGATTTCATATGTATTTAACATAGATCATTGCCTTGTAAGAGGTTGAAGTCTCTTGTTAGAGTGAGTGAAGCACTAACTAGAGTAAAGGGGACTCAGATAGCTAAGCAAGAAGACTTGTCTATGATCAGAAGAATCTGAATAGGCAAGCAAGGGAATCTTCCTAGAGGCAAGTGTGCCTTGGATAAGAAGTTTCTTTCTAGATTTGTGCTTGTCAAATCTCGGATAGGAAGTAGGCAAAGTAATTCACTAGGCCGGAGGATAGAGTAAGGGGTGATACCTTGGAGAGCATTTCATTTGTTGATTGCTCATGAGCTTGTAACTCTTACTGAACATAGTCGATTATAGTTTGCTATTGGTTATGGTATCAACCCGTGGTTGTTTCCTCTTTAAGGTTTACCATGTAAATATCTTGTCTATTGATCTTAGCTTTTTAGTTTTCTTACTCGTGTTTGTATCACTTTAACACTTGCTACATTGTCTTTCTCATTGGATTGTTGAAGTGATCATCTTGCGAATTGTGTTAAGGATTCTTAATATTGCTTTGTGTTTTTAAAGAAGATTAAAATTCGAGCCTATACCTATTCACCCCCACACCTTTCTTGGTATATTTACACTATAAAGTTAAGGGAATTCTCAGTTACACACTCATAAGCAATCAACAAATGACTTGCTCTCTATTCTATCACCTCTTACTCTAACCTTGGGCCTAGTGAATCACTTTGCCTACTTCCTATCTGAGATGTGACAAACACACCATTAGGAAACAACTTCCTATCCAAGGCACCCTTGCCTCTAGGAAGATTCCCTTGCTTGCCTATCCAGATTCTTCTAATCCTAAACAAGTCTTGCTTATCTATCCAAGTCCCCTTGACTCTAGCTAAGACTTCTTGATCAAGTTAAAGCTTCACTAACTCTAACAAGAAACTTAAACCTCTTACAAGACAATGATCTATGTGAAAGGCACATTCAATCAAAATGCTATCACAAACAAATATAGATTGTAGATCAAACAAAACTCTATGAACATGTAACAAGAAACCTTGATGAGTCTATCAAAGATCAATCACAAATACATCCAGATTGCTAAGCAAGTTATCAACTAAGAACTAGAGAAATAGAAATAACAATCAAATATAACCTAGTTCTTAGAACATGAAATTAAATCTAGAAACAATCAATGAAACACAAGAACAAAGTATTTCTAGAAACAAATTCAAGTTTGTCAAGTTTGTCAAGTTTAGCAAAAAATCATTCAATTAATCACAACACAAACAAAATTTGAAATTCAATTGGATAAACCACTAAATGAGATTAAAATCATTCTAGTCATGCTTCTTAATTAATAACATCATTCAAAAATAAGATCATAAAAGAAAACTAAGAAGAAGATGATTTACCAACACATGATGAAATCTCGAATTGAAAATCTGAAAACTGAGAAAGAGTAAGACATCATTTGGCCCTGAATTTTCTTGGCATTTGTAGATCTCATCAAGACACTCGAATTTGGTTTATTAATAAACTAAATCAAAGTAGAAATGAAATAAATAGCACAAAAACGAAAAATCAAAAGTTGGAAGAAATTTTCCACACATTTGTTCTTCAATGTTCTTAATTTTCAACTTGACAACTTGTGAGAGAAAAATAGAGGGAAACCAATTAAAAGGCAAAGGGAAGCTACAACCTCCCCAATATGGCACATGGGCATCTCGGAGGTAGAAAATTGTTCCTCCCGAGATGGCCACACACCACCTCGGGGAGGTGAGGCTTGTTGGCCTTTGGCCATCGCCTCCTCCCTTCGTGCTCCCTTCACGTTCTTCAACCGTTCTTCGGCCTCCAAACTCCGAATTCAAATCCGTTTGAAGATTACAAACCAGAACTCTCTTATGCACATGGAAATTTATGAGACTTAGACAATAAATTATGAATTTGACTTGAAACATGAAGACCAAGACAATGCATGCAACATGATTAGAAAGTTTCATAACTCTTGACTCGAAATTCGAAATCAAATGAATGAGTATCCAAAATGAACAGAACCTTATGAGGAACAATGTAATATCAAATTCAAGTCCAAGGTCCATGTTACATAAACAAACAAACACATAACACACAAGAATGCTATCACTTGGAAATAGTCCACTAACATGTAATCTATACAAAATCTATACAACTAGTCAATTTAGCACTAGTGCATGAGCATTCAATATTGAGTGCGTGAATGTGTTATACCAATTGATGTGTAACTATACCGAGACACAAATGTATGCATTGTGTGTGTGTACATCTATGCCTTACAGAGAAAGAAGAATCTTGATACCTTAGCATCTAAGTAAGCACATCTTCTCTTGAAGACGAACTTTGCATTTGAAGTGGCTTTCCTTTTTTGAAGCTCGATCTAATCACAAACCACCTAGCAACTAAGCAATACAAACAAAGAGCATTTTGTTATGGAAGTGTGTGTGTGTGGATTTGCTTCAAAGAGTAATTGGGTCATTAACATGCAAACCATATCAATATCTATTCATCCTAAGCTTTTCCATAAAAGGTCAAACCGATTATCATCTAGAATACTTTACTTTTAAGAGAATAGATTTCAACATATGAACATATGTGTGTATGTGGTTCGTCATCCCATTTTTATTTTTCAACTCGAGCAATCACAATTTTCAACTATATTCCTTTAAGACTTTTTATTAAGGCTTTGAATCAAAGATTATTTAAATGATTCTTTTCAACACTTCTTTGATTTTTTTTCTATTTAAACATAAACTTATACACTTGATGACAACTTTCACTCATCACAACGGTGTAGTCCTTTCCTACATTGGGTGACTGTACAACCAAACTGTGTAGCCCTTTTCATGAAGTTCCTTATTGAGTTCTATATAGTTACCGAAGCAAAATGGATACTAACAATATGTCATCTTAAATGTACTAGTCAAAAGACTTCAAGGTGCATTAATAACTCACATATCTTCAAACTCAACTTACTCAAACTAAACATATGAGAGAAACAAAGTGTGCACTTTTGAAAAAAAAAAAATTAAGACTTAAGAGCGGATGATCTAAAAGCAATACAAAGAGACTTACTTAAGATCATTACTTCTCAAGAGAGTAACTTTCAAAGAAAATAAAACTCATAATTTTTTTAAAGATATGTCACTCATTAATCAAACAAGCATTTCACGCATCATGTACAAGATCGTTGTTAACAAATCACTAAATGATCTTTAGAGAGCAACTGTCACCAATAACCATATGAATACTATACTAGTTCTCTAATATGACATGATACATGATGGAATACATACATAGAGTTGAAAAGATGAAGCAATAAAGCAAGCTTTAGAGTAGAGATATACCTTAGCATGCTTTTTCATCAATGTAAAGCCTTCGCTTTTTTTATGAGCTCTCTTGGCTTGTTTATCCTCATGACAACAAGTTGTTGGTTTGTGTTCCCAAGAGAATGAAGACTAAACATCTCAACTCAAACAAACATATAAAATGACTTTCTCCAAAAGTCTTAACAAATTGCACCAAATAGATTTCAAAATTGAACTTCTCTAATGTTAACCAACAAATTTTGACCATCATAGTGAAAGTATGAGAATATTAAGTTCCTGTATTGACTAGAGACACCAACCTTGAATACTAGACCTAGCATATTAAAATATAGCTTAGTCAAGCATCAAACTTAGAACTCTTATAAAACAAGAACAAACAAAAATATTCTCATATATGCTACGCATTCAAGTAAGAGAGCACTCACCTTTGACCTTATTGGTCTTAGGTGAACCAACATAAACAACATCATGATTATTACACATGGCAATATGAAATCTAGTAGATAAATTATCAACTATCTTCTTCATGAAAATATCACTCATATTAAACTCATCATTATTGCCATGAACAAATATTTCATCAAGACAAGGTGTATGAACATCATGCTTTTGTATATTCCCATCCATACAAATCTTATTGACATTATTCTTCACATATTTATCATTATTATGACAACATTTAAAGATTTATCAATATCAACATATTTAGAAGAATCACTAGGAACCTTTTTCACATCGTGCTTCTTAATCTAAATTTCCTAGTAAGTTTTTTCGCATGATCATGATCAATATGCACAATTTTCAAAGCATCCAAACAATTATCATGTTTTGAATCATTCAAAAAGAATTTGTTCAACTCACTAGCATACATATTATTCCCTAGTTTCCATTACCTAATATATTCATAACACCTAGGCTTAATGTGACCAACCACATTACAATAATGACAAATTGTAATAAATATAAAAAAATTACCTTTTGAGTGCATGCTTTGGTTGAGAAGTTCCATAGCTATTCTTGTCTTTGTCATTGGTTTTGGAAAAAAATAGTAGCTGAGCTTTTTCTAATCCAAATTTTCTTAATAGTATGTTTCACATTACTACTAACAACATGCTTTGACTTATTCTTTGCTTACTATCATGCAAATCGAATTTATTTGTCACATTTTCAAACAAGTCAAACAAAGCATTATCAACATTTTTATGCAAAGTTGTATGAAGCCCAACATGTGTTTTCATAAGCATGTCATCAGTATTATTTTTCTCAAAATGCTTTTCCAAGGTCTTCCTAGGTCTAGCTCTAGATCCATACATGGATGATTTCCTAGGACCATCCATCAAAGACATATCAAACAAATCATTCTCATATTTGCATTTACGAATATATTCATAGTATAAAAGTCTTATATATCCTACCTTTTTACAAAAATGGCAAATAGGTACAAATTTGAGAGGGTTACCTTCAGCTTGAACATTTGAAGTATTAAACCTTATCATACTGTTACCTCTTTGATGTCCATTCCTTGATGCTTTGTCTTTTGCATGAGAAAATGATGATTGATGTCTTTGACGATGTTGAGACTTTCATTTATTGCTTGTAGTTGATGTTGAGGCACCTTCGGTTGCATCCATGGATTCGCCATTAGGGAGTCCCAACATACACTTTACAATTTGTTTTGACAAAAGTAGAATTGTTAGATGAAGGTGTAACCTTTTCATTCATATAACATAATCTTCTTTTATCACTAGGATGCTTACCACTCTTAATGAGATTTTCTACTTTACTAGCACTAGATGGCATCTTACCTATCATCTTTTTAGTCTCATCATGCTTATCACTAAGCATCTTCTCTTGACAATCATGCTTACTAGTTTTGACTCTATGCACATTTCAAGTCTTTTATCACGATCAAGAGATTCAACATCTTGCTGAACTGCTAATTTCAAAATTCCTAGTATATCTTTACTATCTTTCAAGTTATTCTCTAGACTAGGGATTTTGTCTTTATGCTCTTTATTCTTTTTTTGCTTATTCTCTGAAGACATCTTGTTCTCATTGTTAAGAGCTTTGATTATCACCACTAAATTGGCATTGATCAACTTCAACTTGTTGTTCTAATCATTCTTCTTGACATTTTAACTTATTAGTTTAAGGATCATGTCATTAAAGCTTGTTTCATCTGTTGGGGTTTATACCCTAAACATGTAACTTGTAAATTGATTTATGAAGTAAATAAAAAGAAAGGTTCAATTCATTATGTTATGTTATTTATTTTATAAACTTGTGTACATATTAACATCTTGGATTATCAGATGTAATCTCGAACTGTGCATATGAGTGTCATATACGGATGGATACAGTAAGAGGCGTGCAATCTAAAGAGTTTATATATAGCAAATAAAGCTGGGTACTTTATTTGTGGTTAATCTATATATGCGGTCCATTCCGTTATGTACAGTGATTCTATCATGAATCATTCATATGAGATATGGGAATGGAGGCACCTTGTATGATGTGATCATATAGGACTGGGCCATGATTTATATGAATCTCACAACAAGATCCGTTTACCGATGAGATTCATATATATCAACTAATTATGGCTATATTTGGGTGATCTTAATCCTGAGTGTCTTATCGACTCCTTCAGGTTAGATCGTGGTTTTTGATATACCATGGGTGTGGTTAGATGCATTTCCTGATCGATAAACTCCATATGTTGGGATTACAGTTTGGCTTGTGGCTGGGAAGGTTTGTACACAATAGTGGAATCCACTCCTTCTTGTGAGAAGTAGATGGTAGTTACCTTAAGGGTTGTTTGGGGCTTGGACAATATGAGCACTCTCTTAATTCCGTGAGGAAATAGGATTTATTGTCCATTAGAGAATCAATGGTACTTAATGGATATATGTAATTAGAGGGGTATAATGGACATTATGACCCAGCTCTAATTATGAACTACTGTGGAGGATCACACCATATGCAATAGCTATATCGATGGACACCAAGTTGTATCGGTCTGTGTAAAAACGTCTGCAGTTGAGAGAGTGCAACTTTCGATTTTTAGTGAAATAACACCGGAGTTAATAATCAAAGAATATTAATTAAAGAGTTTAATTAATGATGATTCTGAGGATTATTGGAGCTCAAAATACTGTTGGTCCATTAGGTCCCCTTACTAGCTCGATCGATTTAGGTAACAATGGTCACGGTTAATTAATTGGATTGTCCAGTTAATTGTGTTACGAAAGTGACACGTATTTATTCGAGAATTAATTGTATAATGAGATTACTTAAATAATGGATAATGGTGATTAAATAACTTAAATAATGAGATTATTTAATTATGTTATTAATCACTAAATGGAGGTTGTATGTTGATATTTATTTTTGAATAAAATAAGATAATGTGATTATTTTATTTTATTAAATTAAATCTTTTATTTTTGAATTTAAATAGTTTACATTCAAAATTAAAATCAAATAAAAGATATGAGATATTTTTTATTTGAAAGTTTTTAAAAATCAAATTAGATTTGATTAGATTTTTTTTAATTTTTTTATATTTGATATATATTGTAAAAAAAAGAAGAGGTGTTGTGCGTGAAAACGTATAGCTTATATATATATTGACAAAAAATAAACCTTACCTTATTGCCTTACTTGATTGCATAAGGTGCGTGAGAATTTTGTTTTTAAAAAAGGTTCAAAGTGTGCATGAGATCATAATTCACACATCAATTTATATGTTTTGCATGAGATGCAATTTAATGCATGTGTGAGATCAATACACCAAAAAGAGTGAAAAGTGTGCAAGTGTTGTATACTTATATCAAAAGAAAGAGTTTCTTCTTATTCTCTCTTTTACATCCTCCATTCTAGTTCCTGAGTTCATGACGCGCCCACACGCAGTTGCCAGTCCCGGGATATAGCGAGGAAGATCAGTGGTACAGACCAGGAGCATATCGAAAAAGTGAAGGAGCCTCCAAACGTTGGTATGGTTCTTTTAATCTTCTTTTTTATTATTGATTACAATTTCCTGTATTTATATATATATTTTATTAGTGTAATAATTAGTATATGTATTTGTTCCGAAAATAAATACGTTCACAAGTTCATTGGTTCCAGATACAGATTACGATATGTATAAAAAAAATTAAAATCCATTTCTGCTATGTGACAGGTGAACAAGGTTCCCACATCACTAAGATTTAAGGAAGCTTCAATCTCTTCATGATTAGAGGAAACTTCACTATCTTCACTACTTGAAAAGTATTCACTTTTCCCGCTACTTGAGGAGTCTTCACTACTATCCTCAAATATTACTTCATAAAGCCAGGTGAGCAATGTAATTTCCAGTATATTCTTGATCACCTGCTGACATCTCTTGCTCATCTACATCACGTACACTCATATCGCTATAAGTAGCTGCAATTGCTAAGCCTTTCTTAGACTCTTTCTTCTCATTAGCACTTTTGGTAGATTTAAATCCAATCCCTTTTCATTCAAGACATCGAATTAGCTTCTTCTTAGATTTATCCTTGCAATCTACCACTTCTTATGGAGTGATCTTTTTATCGACTTCCTTTCTCTAATAACATATGTTCTTAAGAAATTTCTTGAATGTTCTCACCATACTAGCCATATCATCTTCACTCTTTTCGTTTATTACTTTGAGTGCTATTCCTTTACCCTCAAACTTTGGCTTAAACGCAAGTTCATATGCTTGTAGAGACCCAAGAAGCTCATCAGGCAAGGATCTTAAGTTTTTCCAATTAATTCTCTTTTCTGGATATGGCTCTCCTAAAGTTTGACTTTGAATGGTGATATTCAAGAGAATAGTTTGAGAGTCTGAAAATAAACCTAGAAGAGAGGTGAATAGATTATAATCAAGTCAATTACCAATTTTTCATGATTAGTCAATATTAAATATTCACTCAATAAAACAAACATACAACATCAAGTGTAAAGATGCGAAAATATAAATGACACAAGATGTATATATGGAAAACCCTCCAAACGGGTAAAAAACCATATGCTCTTAAATGCGCCACACTCGATCACAGAAATCCACTAAATGAGCAAAGGTTACACCCTCAGGCTATGGCCACTGCCACTCACCACTCACCACTCACCACTCACCACTCTTGGTTCAATCCCTAGTGATATCCCCTAATACACTTCTCTTGGTGTGAACGCCTTCTACTCTACCCCCTTGAGCCTTTTATAGTGGCACCCGACCAATTGCTTGTCAACCCACCTTTGGTTGCAAGACTTGAATTGCTTGTGCACTACATATCGGTAGTCACAAGACTTAATTCTCACGAAGAGATCAACAACCTATGTGAATATGTAAAAATATTCTAAATGCAAAATGCTATGCAAAACACTAAATGCTTATCTAGGAATTTAAGAGTGTCACTAAGTACAATTCCTAGATATCAATGTCTAAATGAATGCTCATAAAAACTTAACTAGATGTGAATACGCAAAACTACAATCTAGTTATCAAACAAGGCTATTTCAACATATGTTGTCAATAAGCATGGCATGACCATTAATGCAATCATCAAAATAAAATTAATATGACCTAATTAGCTAGGGGCAAATATGACCTATATGCTAGCTATTACAATACAACAACCCAAACATCAACAACAATCTCTACTTGTAATATAAATCCTAATCTAGAGGTATACAAGTCATAAAAGAGATATCTTGTTAAGATAGAACACAAGAATGATGAAAATAAGAATGATGAAAATGGTGTTCTACTTACCAAGTTACATGTGTTGATGAAGACCCATGCAAGAAAACATCCTAGATGAAGCTAGATGATGTTTGTTTCATGCAAGAATGATGGGTGTTTGGGTTTTGAGAGTTAAAGAAGCAAGCTTGGTGCATTCTCTCACTATGGGAACTCTTTCTCTCACTAAGATCTTGAAATTTTGAGTTCTAGGTCAAAATGGGGAAGAAGATGAAGCATATATATGATCCAAATCAAACTACGACATTTTGGAAGAGAAAAAAAATGGTTTCTGGGCATCAGAAGTGACCTTAGGGCGACCCGGAAGTGAGGTCGCCTTGAGGTCGCTATGCTCTCAGGAAAAACGCAACATCATAACAGCTTGAGCTTCAAGCGACCCAAAACATGACCAAACGACAACCAAACCTTTCGAATAATATACCGTTGGAAAGGTATATAAGTTTAATTTCTACTCCAATTTACAAAAAATGATTTGGATATCTGTAGAAAGAGTCATGGTTATTTAGTGACCAAATGTCAGATTTGGACTTTAATAAGAATGCCCAAACTCATGAAATAAAACCATGTGACCAAAGACCTAACTAAGAGAAGAGTGGGACCTTCTCAAATGGTCACTCAAAGCGCTAAAACTAGCACACCATCGTGCAAGCGTAGACATATCCAGCCAAGCAACGGAATACGAATCAAGCACATAACAATCACCACACTTAAGACTAAGAATGAAACGCATGATAACACATGCAACAACTCAAAAACATGAAGTGTGCGTGTGTGTACAATAAAAAATGCATGTCAATATAAATGCATTTATATGATATGTGAGTGTGTGTAACTAAATCTCTTCACTAAGAATTAGGCACAAGTGAACTACCTCTTAAAGCTCACCAGGATCTTGGATGCTTGCCATCAAAAGCCTAAGCTACCCATTATACATTGAATCCCCAATGTGATTTGTCATGAAATAAGCCAATCATAAAATTGAGGTTCTTACAATCTCCCCATTTGGCTATTTCATGACAAAATCACCACTTACAAAGCAATCCTCACAATACAATAAAAAGTCTAGCTATTGTTCGTGAGAGTCCATTCTACGTTCCAAAAGGAGATACCTAATATTCTAAGTCTTCAAGGTCTTCAATCTCTTCGTAGATCATCATACCTACACACAATAGCAAGAAAGCACTTTCGAAGAACAAGTGCATGTGAGGTGAACAATCATATAAAGCAATTGCACTCAATAAAGCAAAACAAACAAATGCTTATGCAATGCTCCCCTTAAATGGGTTACTCTCTCTCATGATCTCTCCCCAAAGAATAACCAATGCTCCCCCTATATTTCTCAAGACTTCTCCCCATTTTTACCATGAGATAGGCAAATGAGCTCCCCCTATCGGGTTGCTTTAGCAAAGAGAGCTATTAGCATAATTATGATACATAATCATATAAACAAACTTTATGCAACACAAGTAATTGAGAGAGATTCAAGGAGTTTTATTTAAAGAAAAATGTGCGACAAGGGTGCTTTGCAAGCAAGACATGTTGCATTCAAATCCAAAACAAATGGTATTTGGCGAAGCAAACATCAAAAGGGTTTCCAAAAGAATTCAAACCAATTTGTACCCTTTTGTCATAAGCAAACTAGATATAGTTTCAAAAAATTGAAAATAAAGCAACTATATCAATCCTTAAAGGAAAATAAAGACATTGGACCAAGAGATCCTATTAGATTTTTCTGGATAATTGTCTGTATGATAGTAGTCTTGTTTAACCATTAAGAAAAGAGAGAAGACTAATTTGGATATAAAATCCTTATTAATTGCATGGATACAAGATCCTTATTGAACAGCTTTCTCATTTGCACTCACACACATTTGAATTAAAGCAATCAAACTCAATTCATGCATATCATTTTAAGCATGTCATTATAAGCAAGTTCACATGTCATGGAGATAAATTATAGGTCAATCAAATGTACTTTCCTAATTAAATATCGTAGTCCAAAAATGCATGTTTGAACATAAATATGACATAGATTACAAACAAAACAATGGTGCACCACTTATTAAGGAAACAACATAGAAGCATATATGTGCAACCAAGAATCTCAAGCAATTATCAAAAGAGCATAAAATAAATCAACTTTTTGCACATTGCAAATCATGCAAGTTCGCTCTCTTTGCTTGAGCTCCCCTAATGGGGTCAAAAACTGAACCGTATCAAGGTAAGGGGCAAGTCCCAGTAGACATACCAAGTCTATTTGACCTAGTAGAATCTAAGGGAGAAATTTTATCACAAGGGATAGGATGCATAATTTTCTTATCCAACCTAGGTTCTACTATATCATTTTTAGTGGTCAAGATTTTATCCTTACTAGGATTCCTAGGTTAATTCAATTTAGCCATACAGTTCATTTTCTTTTCTCTCATACTCTTAATTCTACATGACTTGATGTAGTTAACACAATTTGGTCGAATGTGACCAATCATACCACAATAATGACAAGAAGGTATAAAAGAAGAATTCATACCATTGCATTTAGCTCTCATTGAGGCATGGCCATGTTGATGAGGTTGTCTTTGAAGCACCGGTTCGCTTTTCTTGGGAGCATTAGCTGGATATTGGTGCCTTTGTGGTCGATCATGAGAAACTTGCCTCAAAGAATAGTTGAACATTGGTTGAGGCATCCTCAAGGATTGAGGTTGAGCTTGATTCCTTGGAAGAGTCTTTAAGGATGAGCTATTAGATGATTCACCCATAAAAAAGTTTTCTTGGGGTGTATAGACCGAGGTGGACAATTAGGAGAAGGCTCCTTCACCAATTTAATCTCGCCCAAGGATGATGTGGTCTCATCATTTTGACAAGCGAGCACATGCTTATCATTTGGCTTCATTTCAACTCTAATCATTTTTGGACCCGAAGTCATCTTAGCAAGTGTACTTCTTGCATCTTCAAGTTCAATCTTCAACATGCCTTCACTTTCTTTTAGACATCTCACTTCTTCATCCAAGTGAGTCATTTTGGCCTCTAGTTGAAGGTTATCCTTTTTCAACTCAAGGATATCATTCTCCTTCATCTTCAAACAATTTTGAAGAAAGTCAATCCACTCTTGATAATCCACCATATTATCACAAGAGTTGCTCAATGTGACGATCATAGCTTCTCATTTCTTCTTGTTCTTCAAGTTAACACATACGGAGGCTATGTGATCAAATCTGCCACACTCGAAGCATTGGACTTCTTTCCATGCTATCACGTATTTTCCTCTCCTCTTATTCTTCAAGTTAATGCACTTGGGAGCTATGTGACCAAATCCTTCGCATTCAAAGCATTGAATGACATTTCTTGAAGGCTTGCCTTGACTAGCTTCACCATTCTTGAGAGGCGCCTTCTTCTTTACCTCCATTTCTTTGGAGTTTATTTTCTTATCCTCCTTCACATTGGATGTCATACTCTTCTTGTGAGATTTTGTAAATCTCCTAAATCTCTCAACCATGAGAGTCATCTCCTCATCCGAGTAATATTCCTCCCTCTTAATTTTGGAGGTCAAATCTCCCTCTACCATCTTAATGTCACTAATAGTGTTTAAAGAATGAGATGAATGCAAATGAATGCAA
This sequence comes from Dipteronia dyeriana, assembly GCA_032871835.1. Lineage (NCBI taxonomy): Eukaryota > Viridiplantae > Streptophyta > Magnoliopsida > Sapindales > Sapindaceae > Dipteronia > Dipteronia dyeriana. Next base: position 106,330,636 of record CM065300.1, on the reverse strand, counting down.
CAATCAAATGCAAACAAATGTAAGATGCACAAACAAGAGCTCGGATCACCTAAATATGTCTAGGAACCTGCTTTGATACCAATTGAAAATAACCCTAGAAAGTGTGTCTATACACCTAGAGAGAGGGGGGGTTAATAGATTATAATCAAGTAAATTACCAATTTTTTTTGATAAGTCAATATTCAATATTCACCCAACAAAACAAACATACAGCATCAAGTTTAAAGATGCAAAAATATAAATGACACAAGATGTATACGTGGAAAACCCTTTAAACGGGTAAAAAACCACAGGCCGTTAAGTGCGCCACACTCGATCGCTGAAATCCACTAAATGAGTAAAGGTTACACCCTCAAGTGATTCTCAGACTCTCACTCTCGACAACCTCAGGCTATGGCAACTGCCACTCACTACTCTTGGTTCAATTCCTAGTGATATCCTCTAATACACTCCTCTTGGCATGAACGCCTTCTACTCTACTCTCTTGGGCCTTTTATAGTGGCACCCGACCAATTGCTTGTGCATTACGCACCGGTAGTCACAAGACTTAACTCTCACGAAGAGATCAACAACCTATGTGAATATGTAAAAATATTCTAAATGAAAATAATGCTAGGCAAAACACTAAATGCTTATCTAGGAATTTAAGAATGTCACTAAGTGCAATTCCTAAATGTCAATGTCTAAATGAATGCTAATAAAGACTTAACTAGATGTGAATACGCAAAACTACAATCTAGTTATCAAACAAAGCCATTTCAACTTATGTTGTCAATAAGTATGGCATGACCATTAATGCAATCATCAAAATGCAATTAATATGACCTCATTAGCTAGAGGTAAATATGACCTATATGCTAGCTATCACAATACAACAACCCAAACATCAACAACAATCTCTACATGTAATATAAATCCTAATCTAGAGGCATACAAGTCATAAAAGAGATATCCTATTAAGATAGAACACAAGAATGATGAAAATGGTGTTCTATTTACCAAGTTACATGTGTTGATGAACACCCATGCAAGAAAAAATCCTAGATGAAGCTAGATGATGTTTGTTTCATGCCTGAATGATGGGTGTTTGGGTTTTGAGGGTTAAAGAAGCATGCTTGGTGCTTTCTCTCACTAGGGGAACTCTTTCTCTCACTAAGATCTAGAAATTCTGAGTTCTAGTCCAAAATGGGGAAGGAGATGAAGTATATATATGATCCAAATCAAAGTACGATGTTTTGGAAGAAAAAAAAGATTTATGGGCATTAGAAGCGACCTTGAAGTGAGGTTGCTATGCTCTCTGGAAAAAAGCGACAGCACAACAGGTTGAGCTTTAAGCAATCCAAAACATGACCAAACGACAACCAAACCTTTCGAATAATATACCGTTGGAAAGGTATGGAAGTCTAATTTCTACTCCAATTTACAAAAAATGATTTGGATGTTTTTAGGAAGAGTTATGGTTAATTTAGTGACCAAAGGCCAGATTTGGACTTTAATAAGAATGCCCAAACTCATGGAATGAAACCATGTGACCAAAGACCAAACTAAAAGAAGAGTGGGACCTTCTCAAATGGTCACTCAACACACTAAAACAAGCACACCATTGTGCAAGCGTGGACGTATCTGGTCAAGTAACAGAATACGAATCAAGAACATAACAATCACCACACTTAAGACTAAGAATGAAATGCATGATAATACATGCAGCAACTCAAAAACATGAAGTTTGTGTGTGTGTGTGTACAATAACAAATGCATGTTAATATAAATGCATATATAAGAATTGTGAGTGTGTGCAACTAAATCTCTTCACTAGGAATTAGGCACAAGTGAACTACTCTTAAAGCTCACTGGGATCTTGGACGCTTGCCGTCAAAAGCCTAAGCTACTCATTACACATTGAATCCCCAATGTGATTTGTCATGAAATAAGCCAATCATAAAATTGAGGTTCTTACAAAGTCTACTAACCTCTCATCCTCATCTGTAACAAGACTTTCAAATTGAGAATTAATCATTTGTCCTCTTAATTTTCGAACCTCTAACGTACCCCCATCGGTAGTTTGCAAAGTATCACATGCTTCCTTTGCCTATTCGAGGTTTTAGATGTAGATAAATTGAGTACCATCTATACCAAATATTGCATTCATTGGCTTATGATGCCACTTAGCATTATCAAATTTAATAGCCACCCGTTCGGCTCTAGGCTTTAAAATCATAGTGCCATCTTCAAGCCATTTGGTAGGTACCGCATAACCTACCTCAATACTCATCCATGCCTTTTCATTGATGGATCTAATGTAATCTCTCATCTAATTTTCCAAAAGGAGTAGTTAACACTCTTCAATAGTGGATGTCTAGCACTAGACACTTCTTCCAACATTGAATCACCTATAGCATAAAAACAACACACACTATAAAGAAGATCTATCTAAGTACTTCTAGACACCTACTCTGATGCCAATTAAAATTCCCTAGTCTTTATAGTGTAAATATACCTAGAGGGGGGTGAATAGGTATAGACTCAAATTTTTAATATTCTTTAAAACACAAGCAATTTTAACTCCACTTAAAATAACTCACAAGATGATAACTTCAACAAATCAATAATAAAGACAAGATAACAAGTGTTAAAGTGATACAAACACAAATGAGTAAAGAAATTAAAATTGCTAAGATCAATACACAAGATATTTATGTGGTAAACCTCAAAAGAGAAAACATCCACGAGTTGATACCACAACCACCAGCAAACTATAATCCATTATATCGAATAAGTGTTACACGCTCATTAGCAGTCAACAAATGACTTGCTCTCCAAGCTATCATCTCTTACTCTACCCTCGGGCCAAGTGAATCACTTTGCCTACTTCTTATCTGAGATGTGACAAACAAACCTCTAGGAAGCAACTTCCTATCCAAGGTAAATTTGACTCTAGGAAGATTCCTTGCTTGTCTATCCATATTCTCCTAATCCTAGACAAGTCTTCTTGCTTAGCTATCAGAATCATCTTGTCTCTAGCTAAGACTCCTTGCTCAAGTTAAAGCTTCATTCACTCTAACAAGAGACTTCAACCTCTTACAAAGTAATGATCTAAGTGAAATGCATATGCAAACAAGATGCAATCACAAGCAAACAAGATCCAATCACAAGCAAATAGAGAATTTAGATCAAACAAAACTCTATGGACATGTATCATAATAACTAGAAAAGTCTATCAAAGATCAATGACAAATATATCTAGATACCTAAACATGTTATCAACTAAGAACTAGATAAGAGAAATAGAAATGCCAATCAAATATGACCTAGCTCTTAGATCATGAAACTCAATCTAGAAATTCATAATTAATCACAAGAACACAAAGATATTTCTAGAATTGAATTCATGCTTATCAAGTTTAGCAAAACTCAATCAATTGAATGCAACACTAGCTAAACTCTAAAATTAATTAAACAACCCACAAAATGAAATCAAAATCATTCAAGTCATTCTTCTTAATCAAATAAGAACATTCAATAAGAAGATCATTGAAGAAAACTAAGAAG